>CM055317.2:52916482-54267732 GCA_029255685.2 Silene conica
GATCTGGGAGAGGCACAAAGAATTTTGGGCATCCGTATCTACAGGGATAGATCACGACGGATGTTGTCTCTCAGTCAGGAATCTTATATAGAGAAGATTCTGGAGAGATTCAGCATGACGAACTCCAAGAAGGGGTTCCTTCCTATGACTCCTGGGCTTCACTTGAGCAAGACTCAAGAAGCTAAGTCAGTGGAAGAGAAAGAGCGCATGAGTCGGATTCCTTATGCCTCGGCAATAGGATCGATCATGTATGCCATGATATGCACACGTCCAGACGTTGCATATGCATTGAGTATGACCAGTCGATTCCAAGCTCATCCAGGTGAACACCACTGGATGGTCGTGAAAAACATTCTTAAGTACCTACGGAGGACTAAAGATTGGGGATTGACTTACGGAGGCGACTCGACGCTCTGCGCTACGGGTTACGCAGATGCTAGCTTCCAAACAGATCGAGATGACTCGAAATCTCAGTCTGGATTTGTCTTTACTCTTAATGGCGCTGCTGTCAGCTGGAAAAGTTCTAAATAGAGTGTTACAGCAGATTCTACGACTGAGTCCGAGTACTATGCCGCCTCAGAAGCAGCTAAGGAAGCAATATGGATGCGTCAATTCTTACAAGGACTATCAGTAGTGCCTAGTTCGAATGACCCAATCACCGTCTATTGTGACAATAGCGGTGCCATCTTCCAAGCTAAGGAGCATAAGTCTAGCAGCAAGGCTAGGCATGTACAACGGAAAGCTCATCTAATCAGAGATTACGTGGAGCAAAAGGAGATTTTTATTGAAAAGATCGCTACGGATGACAACATAGCCGATCCTCTCACAAAAGCATTACCACGTGATAAGCATGAAGGGCACATTCATTCCATGGGAATTGGATGTGTTCCTAAGTTGTAGTACTCTTTTATGAATTCATGTAATAATTCATTTTCTCGTGTACTCTATTCAACCTTATTGTTATGATATAAAATGTTTTGTTTCTCATGTGGAATTGTACGCCAATTTTGAACACCACAAAGTGAACTGATTAACATTACATCGTTTTGGTCCTTGATTACCCACTTGAGCTGATAACTCAGGTAATCATTTTGTGACGTTGGTTGATGGTGGGTTCAACGAGCCATAAGTCACGTGGATGACTGACCAATCACAAAGGCGAGTTATACGGATATCTCGTAGGACACCCCGTGACAACGTTATGGAGTCCTAAATGTTTTATAACATTGGGTGCCAGGTCGTGGATAGGACCTCCATAGTGTTCCTTAGAGTCGAGTCTTTTGACCTTCAACTGTCTCTTGAGATTAAGACAGATTTTGGGTAACTTTGGTTTCTTTCCCACGGTCACCGTAACAGGGGCCAAGAGGATTTTTTCTAGGTTATTTCATGCTGGGCGATATCGGCAGGATTCGAGTTGAGGGAAATATCCAAACCCTTATCAGGATTTTATTATTTCTCAGGGCCACTCGAGGAGTAGTAACTGAAATGCATGGCCATGCTCGAATACAGATTCGTTTTATCAGTTAAGTTACTCTCTAGTCGGGGAAACCACTCTTGATACAGATCGCTTGTGAGATACGACCTTTGCGAATGCGGATTTGCAAATTGTCTTACATTGAGTAGGAGAAATTTTAAAAGGATATGAGATTCGGTTATCGCACCTAGACTTGTACGGACAAGTGGGAGTTTGTTGGAGATTGTGTCCTCCACATGTAGTGTGATAACGTCATTGAACATACCCTTGTACGGACAAGTGGGAGATTGTTGGGGCTGGTGTCCTTGACAATTAAGTACAATGACTTATTAAATCTCTTTAAGGATCACAAGGGCATACTTCTGTATTATTACCAGTTGATCCACGTTTATCAATAACGATTGGCTTGCTAGATAAGTTTGACGTTATTGTCATACGGATGGCGGTGGTCAACTGGTCCCTATACGTCACACCTATAGGACACGTTTGAGAGATGTGAAGGTATGAAAATACAGTCACATTTTGCCGGATATGACTAAACGGTTAGTCAGAGGTATTGACTATTAAATTAGTCAATAAGATGTTGAGATTATTATTTAATACGGATTAAATAATTTTAGCTAATACGGATTACATGATTAATTCGTAAATTAAATATAAACGGTTATATTTAATTAAATATTGTATTCGCGTATTAATATAAACAGTTATATTAATTTGGGTAATTATACAATATCGTATTTTGTCAGACCATTATTAATATATCGACTATATTAATATCTGATAACATGTTACGATTTATAATTAAAATACCGCGAACAACTTAAAGCTAAATGGGTCGAATCACGAATTAGAATAAGGTAAGAGTGGAAAGCCCACTCCTACCCTATCTCCAATTCGGCCGAAACCTAGAGACTACATAAGGAGAGTTTTTCTCCTTATGTCAGTTACTCTTGGTGCACTGTTAAATTATCTCAGGGTAAAATTAGGGTTTGAGAGCATTCTTCTCCCAAAACCTCAGATCTCACATCTAAAACCTCAAGGGCTCTCCCTATATTGCAAGGCAATTGGAGAGGATTTCTAGCACACGCGGCCACGTCTCAAACTAAGTCTTGGGTGCAAGTTATAGGAGGGAATTTGCATTAATTCCTGTTCTTAGGCCTTTTGCGCGAGGACTAAAGGTTGTACTTCTTTTCTCATGTTTTTAATCTTATGACGATATTCACAATTGCATATTTCATTATAATCCTGCAAATTTAGGGTGAATACGCGTTTTATTCCCCACAACGTCCCCGTAACCTCATGATACAATCTCAGCTCATTAGTCCATCTTACTCATCACTTTGTCCCATACCCTCTTACTCCAAGTAACCAAGTATCGCACTCATCGTCGCATCTAAGACCAAAGACCAGGGGTGAGTGAAAAGGCGAAGTAAAACCGCAATTGAAACTTCCATCTCAATATGGATCTTCAATTCTGGTTACAACTCAACGACCAAGGTCACACTGGACCGTAAACACGATATGGCACAACGGCCAAATAACTCATAACGCATTACCAGGAATCAATTCTCATCTCGATTTTTATATCGATATTATCAAACGTTCCATGAAGGGAACTACTCAACACCTAGAGGGTAAAACTCAAGGCTACTCACCCACGAGTCACGGTCAAAGAATGCGACAACTCGATAATACTCTGAACTGCAATCCCTATCTCAAACAAAACCAACCATGGCCTTTGTTCTAAACTCACGAGAAACTCAATCTCCTCAGCACTTACCTCCCAAGTTCGTTGACATACTTGTACATGTACTTATCATTCCACTATTCATAAAACGAGAACGTGTACGCCATAAAACAAGAACTTGTACATAACTCAGACTAAACAATTACTAAAAGTTTGCCCATCTCACAAACAAAAGAATTTTCACATCAATAGAAAAATTTTTAACTATCAAAATAAAAGGACAACTGCTAATATTCAAATCAAATCAGTACTCAAAAGAGGCCCATACCAACTATCATTTAACATATAACCTCAAACTATAATAGAGTATTAGGGTCGGTAGGACCGTGTTAGGCAGTAAAACAGATTCGGAATAAATAACACTCATACACCCTTGAAATTATCACAAATTTAATATACTAACAACAACGTAAACAATTAAGAAGCTTATAGTTCATACTAGACAAACTAAATGTTTAATGTTCATAAACATATTATAGAAAAGGCATAGGATATACACAATTCATAGACTCACAAGACCGTATAACATTTACAGGTATTAAATAGTTATCAAGATCACTTAGGTATAACTCACTTACATCAATTATCATGAGACTAATAAAATACATGTCTTGTAACATAAAGGTTTATATAAAGCGCAACAATTAAGCATTCGGGCATGCTTTCATCAACGTAAGTAAAGAATTTGTCATATTGCAAACAATTATCACAATTATTAAAATATCAAGCGTCATCATGGGTAATCATCACTTTGAAATACAACTTTAAAACTTTTGAAACCTTGAAGCGGTAAATTGGTGACGATTTAAAATCCCAAGTCAAAAGACGAATCTACAAGCTGTAATCTGAAGCGAGACTACCCGGAGACGTTCTGACTTTTCTTTAATAAAACATTGTTCTTGAATTATAAAAGTTTTACCGTTAGAAATATAAATAGATAAATAAAGAAATAAATAAATAAATAAATAAACGAATTCATAAAACGAGTACTTCCATAAATTACCTGTCGACTAGTTAATAAATCACTACATTGTAAACAAATTTGGAAGATGGCAATATGCAATTCACTGTTTAGTATAACAATATACTTGAAGAAGTTATAAAGATTTTAATCACAGGGGACTAGACAAAGGTAAACCATCAATATACGAAAGAACTTCAGCAAGACTCACATCGTTCAAATAATCACAATTACGTATAACCATTAGATTGCTATAACATGTTAATAAGCTTACCAGTTAAATTTCATTCCACTACTTGGCAAGACTCTTCTCTGATAATATGATTTTGACATCACACATGAACAACACATATTTATTTTGAGGTCGTAATATTAGTCATATAAATGAAACGATTCTACATTAAACTTGACGAAATAAACAAGGGTACGCTATCATATAGTGAGGTTCATACTCATACCATATGCCTATTATTCATCTTACTAAAGCCATATCAGGTTATCACGTGGTCACATCACATAATTCACATTTGATTAGACTTCTTGATACGAAACTTACACATCTTACAACTTCATCAATTAACGTTATGCGACAACTTACAAAAATCATAATTAAATAACAACTTAGCTAGCGTGTGAGCAAACATAAACCTTTAGTAAATATAAGGAATTAGTTAAACGGAGGAAAGTATCGAATGCATACCTCAAGGGAATTATCTAATACAATATTTACAACTCAAACAATTTGAACAATAACTTTACAGCATTTTAACAGAAATTTAGGCATCTAGCACAAATCATAATTGGATAACAGCTCGTTAAGATTTTACATGGCGTAAAATTTTGAAAACGTGAACGAACATTCTGAACAGTAAAGTTGGAACTATGCACAAGTGATGACCAAGTTTTAAATGATTTCTGTTACAAAAGATAGGTCAAAACGGGACTATGCAGTAACAGTCTGACTACTGTCGAATAAAAGAATCATTTCTCCCAAAGACATAACTCATATCAAGATAGAACACTAGCATTGTAAACCCAACTCAGAAGGTTAGCATACATTAAAATTTTCATCCTCAATTATGAATCACGTATAAAGGAACAGCCCGGACAAACCAGGTAACATTCTGAAAATTTATCAAAAATTTTTGTCCCTTTGCAAATACACACTACTACATCCAAACCCACCTTTCTTTTTCCAAAACGTATTGACAATCATTTGAAGCATCTCATTACGATATATGCATGTATAAAAGGCATATATGTATCAAATAAATTGATTTCTCCCATTGCACCAGCACAACCTATCCAAGTACGGGAACTTAAACTAGGGACTATTATGCATCCCTTATTGATCACGAACTTCATAACTTTAAATACATATAAAAGGCATAAAAAAAAAATATCTTAATTACGATATATGCAGCACATAATTATATACGTTCATGGCTTAGGGAACACATTCCGCATATCACTAGACATGAATTACTAATTTATATAAATCTGATCATTCATGTTCAAATATCAACAATATATTACATAGATACTATAATCATTCACTTCCAGATAATCGTATAAACACTTCAAATATCAGAATCATATGATTACATCCCTCTAACCATGGCTCAACAAATCCAACTCCCAAACTCTGATAATTTCAATTCAATCATCCATGTCAATCCACAGTTTCTATTACACATATCCTTAATCAGAACTCACATATGACTTACCTCGTTCTTCTCCTGCAAGAACGTTAGCATAGTATAACTGGTTCACTATAGTCTACACCACTCTTCAATTACTCTCATTGGGTTCCCGAGACAGAACAGAAAGGGCCCAGGTCTGGTGTGAGGGGGCCCCTAACTCATCCCGTTCCTTTTTGGGGCTCCTATCAATTTCATCTCGGGGTTCATTTTATTAGACTCTTCCTATATTCATTATTATTCATTTGGTTTAGGCCTGAGGATCGTTCGCTCTGATACCACTTTGTAACACCCCCATTTATTTAAGGGCCTGTACTAGGACTCCTCAGATAAATAAAGGTGTTACCATCTCGGTTTCCCGAGGCAGTAGATACAAAGGAAAGATAAACAGTACTTTAATTAAAATTAAAGTCATAACATGTTCTTACAACTGTATCCGAAAGTCTTAACAAAATAAAGAAAGTACAACTCATGCTAAACTGACTAAGGTGATCTAGACTCTAGTCTGGTCCGGATCCAAGCTCTTTCTCCCATAGCTCCCCCTTAGTCTCAGCCACCTGTCAATCTGCTCCCCAATAAATTGGTTCATCACAGGTGTCACACGAATACACAGGGTCAACCACGAGGTTGAGTAGGGAAAAAGAAATAAATATACCAACAATATAATATACTCCGCACCGATCCATCGCCAAATAAACTCCGCACCGATCCAACACCATATAAACTCCGCACCGATCCAACACCATATAAACTCCGCACCGATCCAACACCATATAAACTCCGCACCGATCCAACACCATATAAACTCCGCACCGATCCAACACCATATAAACTCTGCACCGATCCAACACCATATAACTCCGCACCGTATCACAAGACCCAATATTTTCACATCGTATTGTATCACAGAATGATATAATAACTCAGTATAACGATCACGTGATATTATATAACAAACATGCTAAATACCAAACAAGAACAGATTGCACATTATCATATACCAGTATTTTCCCCTACCTTGAATACCCGAAGTGCAGACAATCCAAAGCTCGCTAGAAGTGTTCCACGCGAAAACCGCTACCTAGACACGTATTCGTAATGAATTAATAAACTCCCCGAACCCCTTAACAAACCACATTTACTATAAATAGAAGCCTTCCAAAAATAGAAACTTTCCAAATATAGAAACTCCCTTGACTCGCTAATTTCCCGACTCATATATTTATTAACACAAAACATCAACCAAGCTAATAACCTAACCAAATATAACACAAAATATAAAGAGTGACATCATTAACAAGTATATTGATAAATAGCAATAATAATATCAATAAGTAATAACAATAAATAAATAAATAATAAATAATATAAATCATAATCCTAATAATAATAATAGTAATAATAATAATAATAATAATAATAATAATAATAATAATAATAATAATAATAATAATAAGACAACCAAATTAGTATACTAAACAACAATGATAATACCAACAAAGTGCATTACCACGTAAAACACAACAGCCCAAAGTAACCAGCCCCTCACGACCAGTCCATTTCGCAACCCCCTTCGACGTCCTTCTACAGCCTGCCCGACCATCACTCCACCGTGGTTGAGGCCCCTGACCCACGGTGCCACCACTGACCCTCACCACGACCCCATCCGTGTCCCAACCAGCCCTCAAAACCAGCCCCAACACCCACTGGTCACCAACAGTATCCCCACGCTCCTGCACCTGCTCGCCACACCCCTCTGTAACCACCCCATTAACCACCTGCCAAGGCCACTCTCACCTCAACCAACCTCCTCCCTTGACACCTCACAACCCCCACTACCCTCCGGAGCCACTCCATAGCCGTCGACACCAGCCACCCACCAGAATCAGCCGCCCTAAAACAAGTCCTATAACCCCCTGTTCCCGTAACCCCCTGTTCTCGTATCTTCACCACCGTCTCCCTCGTCTCCCTCGCCTTACACACGACCAAAACTAGCCCTTTTAACACACCAACATGCCCCATTAACACCCCTCCATCACCACTCGTGACTCACGACACTAATTATCTCGAAACATACATAATTAACGCATAACACGAGCACAAACATATCACATGTAAAACCGAGTATGAAAAGCATTCCCTATCGACATCCATGGTGGTTGTTGTGACAGACACGGTGGTTCTATGGCGTTTACTTATGATCAGATCATTATTCATACAACCAAGATGACACACACCAAAGGTACTCATCGTCGAAGGTCTGAAAGGTACATGTAATAAACTCGTGAACTTACCTATGAACGCAGGCTGCTCGAGTCACGTTTTCTGTCCTCCTGTTCTCCTGAATCCCGTGGTGATACTAGCGTCGTGTTTAGGGTGCAGCAGGGGCAGGGAGGCAGACAGAACGACGGAGGGTGAGTAGGGTTTGTGCGAGGTGTTGATGGAGAAAGATTTCATTTGTCGATGGTGGTAGTTGTCAGGCGTGGTAACTAGGGTTTGTTTTGTTTTCTTTAGATTGTATTATGTCGATGGATATATGGTCTTATGTTTATGGGTCTTATTTTTATGGGTCTTATGTTTATGGGTTCAACTTTCACACATACGGTTCTCTCATAAATATAAATCGATCATAGGCCCAAGCCCAACCCGCAAACCGAAGCATTATATAACCTATATTATATTCTCGACTCGTGACTTGAATTTAACGTATGTTGCAAGTAACATAATTATTATAACAATTAACAGATACGTATCGAACAACAATACAATATACATCGTCTTGATAAATAACATAAAACAACGCATTATTACGAATTGGGAAAATATGGGGTATTACAGTTTTAACGTCCATTTGCCATATTTCATAGTCATGAAATGCGGCGATCGCTAAGATAATCCGAATGGAACGAAGCATGACTACGGGTGCAAAGATCTCATCGTAGTGCAAGCCTGGCACTTGGGTGAAACCTTTAGCAACTAGTCTAGCCTTGTGGATATCTTGTTGTCCTTCCACGGCATGCTTTATCTTGTAAAGCCATTTGCATTGAAGGGGACGTACCTTTGCAGGTAGGTCCACAAGATCCCACACGTTGTTCTCATACATGGAGTCCATCTCGGATTGCATGGCTTCTAGCCATAGCTT
The DNA here is from genome assembly GCA_029255685.2 of Silene conica. Lineage (NCBI taxonomy): Eukaryota > Viridiplantae > Streptophyta > Magnoliopsida > Caryophyllales > Caryophyllaceae > Silene > Silene conica. The sequence goes on from CM055317.2 coordinate 52,925,510, forward strand.
TGAGTCAGAACTGGTCATGGCACCTTTATAGGTTGTGGGTTCGTTACCCTCTAGGAGTAAGACGTCATCTGTATCATGTTCCTCGACCATACCAATGTATCTGTCCGGAGGAATAGAGACTCTTCCCAACCTCCTAGGTTCCTCAGGGATATCTACCGCAGCCTCGGTTGAAGGAACTGTTTCCTCCAATGGTTGCTCGGTGGTTGGTTCTTGAACCTCCGATAATTCGAAGGTTCTATTACTCGACTTGTTCTTGAGAAATTCTTTCTCTAAGAACGTTGCACTAGCCGCAACAAAAACACGTTGTTCGGTTGGTGAGTCGAAGTAATGACCAAAAGTTCCCTTTGGATAGCCTATAAAGTATGTCTTGACCGATCGCGGGCTTATCCTCGTGTCTCCACTTGACATAAGCCTCGCAGCCCCAAACCCGAATAAAGGACAAGTTAGGGACCGTTCCCTTCCATAATTCGTATGGAGTCTTGTCAACAGCTTTAGACGGACTTCGGTTAAGAATTAGAGCGGCCGACAAAAGAGCATAGCCCCACAATGAATCAGGCACAACGGTGTGACTCATCATGGATCGAACCATATCAAGTAAAGTCCGATTTCTCCGTTCTGACACACCATTTAATTGTGGTGTTCCAGGTGGAGTTAACTGTAGCACGATGCCACAGTCTTTAAGGTGTTGATCAAACTCGTGTGAAAGATACTCACCACCACGATCAGAACGTAGTACTTTAATCTTTCTTCCCAGCTGGTTCTGTACCCGATTCTGGTATTCTTTGAACTTGTCAAAGGATTCACTTTTATGTTTCATCAAGTAGACATAGCCATATCTACTCAAATCATCCGTGAAAGTGATGAAATACCTATAGCCTTTTCGTGCGTTGATCGACATAGGGCCACATACGTCCGTATGTATGAGTCCTAATAGGTCGGCAGCGCGCATTCCAACACCTTTGAAGGAAATACGAGTCATTTTGCCAATGAGACATGATTCACACGTGTCATATGATTCGAAATCAAAGGGCGAAATTGCTCCATTCTGTATGAGCTGTTTTACGCGTTTCTCATTTATGTGTCCCATACGACAATGCCATAGGTAAGTTTGATCTTTGTCACCTACCTTTAATATTTTATTATTCACATGTAATATCTCGGTGGTTTGATCTAAAACATAAATTCCATTCATGGAAACTGCCTTGCCATAAATCATATTGTGTAAGGAGAAAATACAGCTATTATTCTCTATTACAAATGAAAAGCCGAGTTTGTCAAGCGCAGAAACTGAAATAATGTTTTTGGACAAACTAGGAACATAATAACAGTTATATAAAAATAACTCGAATCCACTTGGAAGTTGGATCACGTATGTTCCCTTCGAGACTGCAGCAACACGTGCTCCATTCCCGACACGCAGGTCCACCTCACCCTTGATTAGGGGTTCTTGGTTTCGGAGGCCCTGTACATGATTACATAGATGAGAACCACAACCAGTATCTAGTACCCAAGTTTCGTAACTTGCATGGTTAATCTCAATCATGTGAATAAAAGAAGAAGAAGACATACCAACAGGAGTAACGCGGCCTGCCTTAATGTCCTCACGATACATGGGGCATGAGCGCCTCCAATGCCCAGTCTTGTGGCAATGGTGACATTCCATGCTAGTATCCTTGCTCTTTGTTTTGCCCTGTGAGTTGCTTGACTCACCTGGCCCACACTTAGTAAATCCTGACTTCTTAAACTTGGGCTTGCCTACTGTTAGGTCGCCCTGAGCTTTAGCTTTACCCTTACCCTTACCCTTATTGGAGATCGTGAGAACATCTTGCTTCATGCTCCCACTCAACTTCAGATCCTTCTCAGTCTGTACGAGAAGGGAGTGGAGCTCATGAGGAGTCTTGTTCATGTCGTTCATGTCGTTCATGTAGTAGTTGGCCCTGAATAGGGCGAACCCATCATGAAGCGAATGAAGCATTCGATCAACGATTATGTTCTCACTGATCTTACAGTTTAGGGCCTCCAGTTTTTCGATATTTTCAATCATGTGAAGAATATGTGGGCTAACCGCTTGGCCTTTCTGGAGTTTCGCCTCAAAGAAGCGACAGGTATGCTCATAAGAAACGATTCTCGGAGCCTTTGAGAATTCGTTAGTGAGCGTGGTGAAAATCTTGTTTGCACCATGGGTTATGAAGCGTCTTTGCAAATTGGATTCCATTGCATAGATGAGTACGTTCTTTATCGCACCCGCTTCCATGACGAAGTCGCTATGAGCGCGAACTTCGTTAGCTCTAGCTCCAGTTCCTGGGTGTGGCGGAATGGGCTCAGTTAAGTACTTGAGCTTTCCGTCAGCAATGACAGCATTCCGTAGTGCTGCCTCCCAGTCAGAGAAGTTTGACCCATCATTCCTCAGTCTAGTAGACTGATTCATGGAGTCCATGAAGGCTTTTAGCCAGGATTCACGTGCTAGCTTGGCACTTGGCATTGGGTCTTCACCAGCCATTTAGTTATACAGCAGTTTAATTGAATGTGTTCTAGACTGAAAAAAAGATGAAACAAAACCATATAAGCAACTCATTGTTGTGATTTAAGTCTATATTAAATTGAATTTAAACTCGTAGACTCATGCATTTATATAATTGATCTCCCTCAAGAATTATATAAACGATCCCAAGACTCAATTTCCGTATATTGATAAGCCCACAGCTTGGGTAATTCCACCGTTGGAACTCTTGGTCGATAGATTTTCGTATATCCTATCTATTAGTCCATCTCAGTCGCTAGATAGTATCGAGTGACCATGATGTTGAGATAAAATAAATCATCTGTTCCCACTTACCCGACGTAGAAGGGGTCATATTATGCCTACCGACGAAGAAGGGATTCATGGGAGTCTGATTTATAAAGACTAGTCTCAATTTTTGGTTATACGAGGAAGACCCCATCAACTTATATTTACCCATTTTAAGTGAACTAATATCTAGCATTTGCGTGAATGAATGAAATAAAGTGATGGCTTTACATGTGACATGTGACATCTGTATTGTCACAGAAAACTAACGCGTAACCTCTACATGAGTCAGTTTTCAGGCATGTTATAGGTGGTTTGGTTTTAGGCGGAATATGATGCAAGCTATTATCGATGAAAGCATAAAATAAATGCAATAAACGTAAATAAAAGTCCTAGTGTGGCCTATCCTACCAAAATAAACATAAAACAACTTGGAATCCACCGTTGGACCCTAGAAGCTTGTCTTGATGTTCCATCTTGGTCTTGCAGCGGGAGTGAGCATCCGGTCTCCGTCTTCGGTCTTCACAAAATTACTAATTTAAATTACAAAAGTAGTCCTGGATACATTCTAATTTAAATACAAAAGTAATTACATGGCAAAAACCCAAACGGAGATTCAAGATCTCAAAATTACAAGCAAGACTGTGTCCCATCATTACGGTGACACAATCTTCTAAGGCCACACTAAGTTACAACCGTTTGCAAAAATAAATACGTTATTGAAAGCATTCAAGGCATTCACAAGACGATAAATAAAATGCATCAACTAAAAATAAAATTCATTCATGACATAATACTGTTATTATGATTAACAATTTTTTACCAAACCACCTTTTAAGATTAAAATTATGTGACTATACCGCTTTAATCACCAATTTTAATAAACATATAATCCATTATTTTAAACTGTTTTAAAACAATATGTATCAAACGAGGGTGAACCGTTTCACAAAAATAATATACTATTTCCGTATACAGTATATTATTTTAGGCCATGTGAAAATAAGAAACAAGTTATTTTCGAAAAAGAAAGCCTGAAACATGAGCACTCGACCAAGCAACAGGGGCACTCGATCGAGTGTCAGTGTCACTCGATCGAGTGCAGCAGGGGCTCGATCGAGTGACTCGTTAAAACGCAAATCGCTTTACTTTAAACCAAAAACAAGTTTTTATCTTGATATAAAACGCGTAAATCAAAAATAAAAACAACAAGGGATTCACATATTGCTAAAAATATCGATTAATCAACAATATGTAAATTATAATCGAAAACAAGATCGATTTCTCACAAAAAGAGGCACGCGGCCGAAGCACTCGATCGAGTGAAGGTAGTACTCGATCGAGTGCTCGTCAAAAACAGCCCGATTTTTCAAAATTTTTAAATCTTACGAAAGACACAATTGTAAAATTTCATGGCCATAGGCTCTGATACCACTTGTGGGGAATAAAACGTGTATTCGCCCTATACTTGCAGGATTATAATGAAAAATACAATCGTGAATATGGTCATAAGATTAAAAAGATATGAAAAAGAGCACAACCTTTAGTCCTTGCGCGAAAGGCCTAAGAACAGGAATTAACACAAATTCCCTCCTATAACTTGCACCCAAGACTTAGAATGAGACGTTGCCGCTGTTAATAATATCACTACAGTACCGTAGCTTGCTTGGCTTTTCAACAGACCCTTACTTCCCTTACTTAATGTTCAGTTCATTTATGCATCTTATTTATTAGTGTTCAATGTATCTCTTCTCTTCCTTGCTCTCTTTGTAACCTCCCTAGTTATTAGCACTTATAATAGCTTTCCTATGATGTATATATATCCCCTGTAAGTTCTCTGCAATATAAACAACTATAAGATTTCAACCCTTTCTTTACATGGTATCAGTCCAACATACGATTCTAACCTTTTTTTTTTCTTCTTCTTCTCGGTACTGTGCTTGACACACGAACATCCATGGCTACTTCCAACAACCTTGTTCCCAACACCGATGAACCCAACAAACCTCTCATCTCAATTTCCTTTCCCACCTGCACAAAACTAACCCCGAACACCTACCGCTCTTGGCGCTTCCAAATTACCCGACTCCTTCAAGGATTCGGCCTCTTTAGTTTCCTTGATGGAACCATCACCGCACCACCTAAAACCACCACCCCGGCAGCCACATCAGAAAACACGAAACCAGAACCTATTCCCAACCCAGCCTACAATACTTGGTTCAAACAAGACCAACTTATCCTTGGTGCCATCGCAGGCACTCTTCACGACACCGTCGCACCCTTTATTCTTGATTGCACCACTTCCCATGCTGCTTGGACCCTCCTAGCCTCTACCTACGCCAACCCCTCCCGTGGTCATATTCTTCAACTTAAAGACCGTCTCAAAAACATCATTCATGGTGACCGATCCATCACCGACTATATGTTTGATATCAAAACCTGCGCCGCGCAATCTCGCCCAATTAGGAAAACCGATTGACAGTGAGGATATCACTAGCCAAATTCTTGATGGACTCGATCAAACACTCTACAAATCCGTCATCGATGCCGTCCGTGCCCGTGACTCACCCATCACCTTTGATGCCCTACATGAAAAACTAATCCACCATGAACTTCTTGTCAATAAACCAACCCCCTCCACCACGCCATTCACCCCATCCGCTCACGCTGCCCTGTCTCGATCTTCCACCACCTCCACCTACCAGCCCCGTCACCTCTCCAAACCTCCAGCCACCTATCACTCCCCCCGTACCCCATCCCATCACGACACCAACAGTCGACAACACACTCGCTTCCCCTCTAACCAACAACCCAAACCCTTCCTCGGAAAATGTCAATATTGTCGTTCTACCGGTCACGTCATTCGTGATTGCCCCGACTTTAAACGAGACTACCCCAATGTCACCTTCCCTCCCCCCCTACTCGGCAACCTCGCCATTATGCCAACACTGCCACGGTTTCCACTCACCCTAACCCCCCTTATCTCATTGACAGTGGAGCCTCTCATCACGTCACCAACGACCTTCAAAACCTTTCCCTTCACCACCCGTATGATGGACCCGATGACTTAATCATTGGTGATGGTTCGTCTCTTCCTATAACTCACATTGGTTCTTACTCTATCTCCACTCCTACTCACACTCTTCTTTTCAACAATGTTCTTGTTGTACCTAGCATCTCACGCAATTTATTTTCCGTTTCTCAATTTTGTCTTGATAATAATGCCACTGCTTTTTTCTCACCAACCTCTTTTTGTTTCAAGGAAACTTCGACGGGGGTGAACCTTCTACACGGGCCATTCCTTGATGGCTCCTACCATTGGACTCCACCACCACGACCTCAAGCACACTCGGCTGTCTCCTCTTCACCAAGCACCTTATGGCACCATCGTTTAGGCCACCCGTCATCAACAACTCTTAAACTTTTGAATTCCCATTTTAATTTACGTATCTCTAATTTTCTGCATTGTAATGCTTGTTCCATCAATAAAAGTCACAAACTTCCTTTTTCTGTTTCCACTCTCACTTCGACCGCACCTTTTGATCTCATTTTTTCCGATGTTTGGAGCTCACACGTTCCCTCCCACGACTCGTTCAAGTATTATATCATTTTTGTTGATCATTTCTCCCATTATTTTTGGTTATATCCACTAAAACAAAAATCCGATTCCTTAATCACATTCACTCGTTTCAAGGCCCTACTCGAAAATTACTTCAAAAAACCTATTAAACAATTTTATTCAGACAATGGTGGTGAATACAAAAAATTGACCCCTACCCTTCTTGATGCCGGCATCACTCATCTTACCTCTCCACCTCATACCCCCGAACACGATGGCTTCGCTGAAAGACGTCATCGCCATGTTGTTGAAACCGGTCTCGCCCTTCTTACTCAAGCCCATATGCCTCGACAATTTTGGCCCTTTGCTTTTTCCGCCGCCACTTATTTAATCAACCGTTTACCCACGCCTACCTTAACCAATCGCTCCCCATATCAAGTCCTTTTCGGCCACACTCCCAATTACCTCAAACTTCGCTCTTTTGGATGTCTTTGTTATCCCTGGCTTCGACCATACACCCGTCACAAACTCGACCCCAAATCTCAACCGTGTGTGTTTGTTGGCTATTCCACAACCCAAAGTGCTTACTTGTGCTTTGAACCCATCTCTCAACGCCTCTATACCTCTCGCCATGTCCGCTTTGTGGAAACCGAATTTCCCTTTCTCACACTCACCAATTCGCCTCCCACGACTCTACCCTCTCCAGACCAATGGTGCACCTTAACTCTGCCCCTTCTCCCTCCCTTCCCAGTCCCTGCCCAAATCCCCGCTGCTACTCCCACACCTCCGGACCCTCAACCTATCCATCACGACCCTTCTGCCCCACCCCACATCCCTGACCCGTCCAGCACACCCTCCTCACCCACTACTACTTTTGCGGATCCCAGCCCACCCCACTCACCTACTGCCAGCTCCCCCACACCCCCTCCGCCACCTCCCCCACCCCCTGTACACCGCGCTGTCACTCGTCTTTGTAACAATATCACCAAACCCAATCCTCGGTATGCAAACTCTGCCACCCTCACCTCCCCTCATTCCACCCCCACCACCACCAAACAAGCTTTGATTGACCCTCGTTGGCGCCTTGCCATGACTGAGGAACACGCTGCCTTAATCCACAACCACACCTGGACCCTTGTTCCCCGAGACCATGCTTCAAATATTGTTGGATGTAAATGGGTGTTCCGTGTCAAGTACAACATCGATGGAAGCATCAAACAACACAAAGCAAGACTTGTCGCCAAAGGTTTTCACCAACGACCCGGGATTGACTATTCCGAGACTTTCAGTCCTGTCATCAAACCCACCACTATCCGTCTTATTTTAACCATTGCTGTCTCCCAACGGTGGCATCTTCATCAGTTAGACATTAACAACGCCTTTCTCCAAGGTGCCTTAACTGAATCCGTTTTTATGGTTCAACCTCCGGGTTTTATTGACCCGGCTCAACCCGATCATGTGTGCAAACTCAACAAAGCTATCTATGGCCTCAAACAGGCCCCAAGGGCCTGGTACACTGCCCTCAAAAATCATCTCGTTCTTCACGGTTTTCGTAATTCGGTATCTGATCCTTCTCTCTTTATTTTAATTAAACCGACCACCAAACTGTTTGTGCTCGTATATGTTGACGATATTATCGTCACTGGCCCGGATAAAACCCACATTGCTCAGTTTATTTCCCATCTCTCCCAAACCTTCTCCCTCAAAGACCTCGGTCCTCTCTCCTTTTTCTTGGGTATTGAGGTTACTCCTACTAAACATGGTTTGCATTTGAATCAGACGAAGTATTTGTCTGATCTTCTCCACAGGTACAATTTTCAAGACTGTAATCCAGCCCCCACCCCGATGCTATCTCACCCCCCGCTTACCGCCGCCAAAGACCAGCCCCTCACCAATGAGACCGACTATCGAGCTATTATTGGGAGCCTTCAATATCTCTCCCTCACCCGTCCCGACATTGCTTTCCCAGTCAATAAGCTTGCTCAGTTCCTCACTCATCCTACGTCCTCTCACTGGCTCGCCCTTAAGCGTCTTTTACGTTACCTTAATGGTACTCTCCATCTTGGTATCCACATTGACCACTCCTCCCCTCTACGGCTGCACGCATATTGTGACGCTGATTGGGGTGGTGACCCCTCTGATTATGTCTCCACTACTGGCTATCTTGTCTACTTCGGTAGTACTCCTATCTCTTGGTCATCGAAAAAACAGCGTGCTCTTTCATGCTCCTCCACGGAGGCTGCGTTCCGTGCTATCGCTGCTACGACTACTGAACTGTTATGGCTGCACTCTCTTCTCTCTGAACTTGGTGTCACGGGTCTCATGGCTCTGCCTGCTCCCTCCATTTATTGTGACAATCTGAGCGCCACGAGTTACTCCGCTAATCCGGTTTTTCATTCTCGAATGAAGCATTTAGCTCTTGCCTTTCACTTTGTCAAAGAGCAAGTTCGTACCGGTACAATTCGCGTGCAACATATCAATGGTTCGGATCAACTCGCTGACGCGTTGACGAAGCCTCTTCACAAGCCACGCTTTCTCGAATTGTCTTCCAAGATTGGTCTTCGTCTTCGCCCGTCCATCTTGAGCGGGAATGTTAATAATATCACTACAGTACCGTAGCTTGCTTGGCTTTTCAACAGACCCTTACTTCCCTTACTTAATGTTCAGTTCATTTATGCATCTTATTTATTAGTGTTCAATGTATCTCTTCTCTTCCTTGCTCTCTTTGTAACCTCCCTAGTTATTAGCACTTATAATAGCTTTCCTATGATGTATATATATCCCCTGTAAGTTCTCTGCAATATAAACAACTATAAGATTTCAACCCTTTCTTTACAGCCGCGTGTGCTAGAAATCCTCTCCAACTGCCTTGCAATATCGGGAGAGCCTTTTGAGTTTTAGATGTGAGATCTGGGTTATGGGAGAAGAATGCTCTCAAACCCTAATTTTCTTGAGATTTGTTTAAACAGTGAAACAAGAGTAACCTGACATAAGGAGAGTCCTCCTCCTTATGTAGTGCACGGCCGAATTGGATGTCGGGTAGGAGTGGGCTTTCCACTCTTACCTTATTCCAATGCGTGATTCGACCCATTTAGCTATAAGTTGTTCGCGGGATTTGTTTATAAATCGTAACATGTTATCAGATATTAATACAATTGATATATTAATAATGGTCTGATAAAATACGATATTGTATATTTACCCAAATTAATACGCGAATACAATATTTAATTAAATATAACCGTTTATATTTAATTTACGAATTAATCATGTAATCCGTTTTAGCTAAAATTATTTAATCCGTATTAAATAATAATCTCAACATCTTATTGACTAATTTAATAGTCAATACCTCTGACTAACTGTTTAGTCATATCCGGCATAAATGTGATTGTATTTTCATACCTTCACATCTCTCAAACGTGTCCTATAGGTGTGACGTATAGGGACCAGTTGATCACCGCCATCCGTATGACAATAACGTCAAACTTATCTAGCAAGCCAACCGTTATTGATAAACGTGGATCAACTGGTAATAATACAGAAGTATGCCCTTGTGATCCTTAAAGATATTTAATAAGTCATTGTACTTAATTGTCAAGGACACCAGCCCCAACAGATAATGTATGTTTGAGGACCCTTGGTTTGGTTTTATCGGAATTGGTTGAGAGAGGTTGCAATGATGCCCTTAGGTAATGAGGTAGTATACCATCTTAGTAGTTTTGTGTTAAAGACTTAGCTATGTGAGTGCTTCTTAGGTTTTGGTGACAATCGTGAGAGTGGTGGTGTTGGTGGTTTCCTATGAGAGTGTTCACGGCTAAGTAGAAATCGTTGGATGGGAGTTGTGGCCTTTTTGGACTGAATGTCCTCCTTATGGTAATAGAACTTGGTAATCAATGTTATAAGATGTAAATTGTGGGTTGGGTTGAGAAACCTTGAGTAGATGGAACTTGGTACCTTGGGTGTTGACCGCAGTCCTATATTTGGGTGGATTCGAATTGAGGAATATCGTGTTGTACTTTTAGAATTTGAGGTTGTGGATGAGTATCTCATAGCCCTTTATGTGGGAATGTGTAAGATTTAGAGAATGTCGTGTTCACCTTTTGATTGTCAGTATGGGTATCTTGGATTTTGTTTGGGTTGGTTGGTTGTCCTAAGATGTGATTGCTGACACCCGTCGTTGAGGGGTGCCAAAGATAAGATTTATAAAACCTCAGCTTAAACTCAGATAGGATAAGTCAAGGGTCGAACCACAGAGAGACAGGGTAAATTATGTTTGTAAATTTAAAGTCTATTGCAAGTAACCAAAAATGGGGGGTTTGAATTGGGATTTTAACTAACAACTAAAATAGCGAACTAACAAGAAAATTAAGATAAGAAAAAGGGGGATTAGGAACTTTGGTTCCCCATGGTCAAAACAAGTCAATGAAGGGTAAGAATAATCAAATAACACAATCCCAAGGAACAAAGAATAAACTTTTAGGTCAATATTCTACCCAATCCTTACGGTCTTAGGGTTCCTACAAAAGCACTAAACTTTCGTTCAAAGGCAATCCCAAAATTGTTGTCAAACTAATCCTAATAATCTTTCAATCCCAAGGATTAGTTCACCAACAACAATGGGGGATTGGTAATTTAATCATCAAACCTATCAAAGTCAAGTCTTTACATGGTTCCCCTAATTCCTAATCACAGGAATTAGCTATGCATACTTTTAATTATGGAAATAACAATTATCAAGAAACTTAAAGAGATGAACATAATTAAAGAAGTTAATAAAAGAGAAAACATCAAACAAGAAAATAACAACAAGATGAATAACAAGATTGAATTAAAGGAAAGGTTAATTAAAACAAACTTACAACTTGAAAGGAAATCTCAAGAACAAAGATGAAAGCTTTGTGATAATATTCTAACAATGGAGTCTCCAAACATAAAGTACTTGAAAGAAAATTACTTAGATACAAACTTGCTGAAAAACTGCTTAACCTAATAGAAGAGTTTTGGTCTCCTTAAATAAGAAATATTACAAGATTAGGAAATCAGAAAAGAAAACGGAAGTCTCGAAACAGCCAGTGGTCGGTCGACCTGTTTCTTCGGTCGGTCGACCGGTTCTGCTGAGACGGATTTATTTTCTTCGTATTTGGGCTTCCGTTGAAAGTTGGGCTTGATTACTTATTCGACATCGGTCGGTCGACCAGATATCTCGGTCGGTCGACCGCTTCTCTTTTCCTTAGGTTTTATCTGGCCCGATGATTGTATTTGAATGCACCATCCGAATTTATTGCTCCAAAAATAGCCCCCTAAAGGCAAATAAGGCTTGGTTTTGCTTACTTCCGCGTATTCCTGCATACAAAACATAGAAACACCAAAGTAGACAATATGGGAGAAAAAGCAACTAAAAAGTCACGAAAGTGAATGAAAATACGTGCCAAAAGAGTAAATGAAATGCATAAAATAGGCACGTATCAAACTCCCCAAACCAAACCTTGCTTGTCCTCAAGCAAGCACTAAGACTCAAAAGAAAATAAAAAATTCCTAATGGAACGGACTTCATACTCTTCATAACTAAACATAACACTATGCTTAACCAATTTAATGCATCCTTCAACTATAATCAAACACAATGTCAAGAGCAAAACGAGTTAAACATGTTGGAAAAGCATGCTAAAATTTCGACCTTGCAAGACTCATTCTAATTGGACTCTCGCGGTACGCTCGAGACACTCATGAAAGCAAAAGGTCAAATGTATATGTGAAAGATAAGAAGATAAATAAAAGTAAGGACTCTCACCTATCTACGACCCGTAAGAACATGCCTGCAATCTAACATGAATAAAATCTCTACAACCGTACATATGCATTCCCACACTAAATAACCATGACACATGCCGAGGCAAATTTGGGATTGTGAGGCTAAAGGTAAGAAGGGGTTAAAATAAGTTATGGAAAGAGGGGTTAAGCCAAGCTATTATCCGTCTGTCCATACTATAAGATCACTTCTTATTGTTCTCTTTTTTCATACACGCCAATGCTCCACAATTCTTCCAACTTTTATTCCTTTCCCCTTTTTTTTTTTTTTTTCTTTCTTTTCTTTTTCTGTTTCTTTTTTTTTCATTTTTTTTTTGAAAAACGAACCTACCCAATGGTCCTGGTCGACCGACCAGGGGAACTGGTCGACCGACCAGCCTTGAAGACAGGCTGTTCCGTTTCTTTTTCATTTTTCCGTATCTTTTTTTTTTCATTTTTTTTTTTCAATTTCCCAAAATCAAAATTCACCGATGAAACATAAACCAAAGGATAGCAAGAAAAACAGCCCCATTACTAAATTACTAGCTCGGCTAGGGTAAGCAATTTTTAGAATGTAGCTAATGGGTAGAAGGGTTCAATTTGGCTAAGTGAGGATAATGGGAATAATGAGAAAGGGGAACCTCTACCACATGTGTCAACAAACCACAAAACCGAATGCATACAGGTATTAAGAAGACAAAATTCATGTTTATGCATATTGATGTAACATGCCTCAAGAGGAGAAACTACTCACAACCTATATGAAATCGGTCATGGATGTCACCGATTTATTAAGCTCTAATCCTTAGAATATGTAGTAGTTTGCCAAAAAGGGAGTCAAGTCTAATAATTTAGCATGAAATCAACAAAAACTTGTAGATAATGCAAAAGACTAGCTTGAAAATTTTTGAAAAAATGCAAGGCAAAGCAATAAATGTCATGTGAGGCATGAATTGTACTTATCCGTTCCGACTCGACCTAAAGACTTAAGACAGAGAAGAACGCGCGACAGGTATGCACACGCGGCAAGAGAGGATGGAAACAAGAAAAATACCTAAAGGAATGAAAAACAAAAGACACAAAAACAATTGCATACTCGCAAAGGAGTATGCAAACACCCTCCCCAAACCAAAACGCACAATGCCCTCATTGTGCTCAGCAGCCTTTCAACCACAGCAAATGGATGGGGGTAGGCGGAGAAGAAGCAAACAAAGAAAAGAAAAGGAAAAAGACTAAAAACTACAAACAGAGTCTATGGAGGAAGGAGGGGAAAACTGGAAATCTAAGGAGGAAAATTGGAAACCTAAGGAGGGAAAACACTTACAAAGTAAATGTGGATCTCTCCAAACCGAACCAATCAATAGGGACCTCCCCAAACCGAACCCCAAAGAGGGTAAGGTTAAGCATGTCCCTATCCCGCTGAGTCGTAGAATGGCTCAGCGTTCTCCTCATCTTCTCCCTCATCGCCATCCTCCTCAGACCCTCCTCCTGCACCTGAGGCAGAGCCTGAAGCTTCACCATGGACATGACCGCCTGCGAGAGGTGTGTACCAGGAGGGGTGAGTCCACTGGCCGGTCGGGAGCCTACCTTGTGTGGCATACTCCTTGTAGGCCGGGTACTGGTAGAGACTATCGTCCAGCCGTTTTTGGCTGAACTGCGTGCAAAGGCTTGCCAGCATCTGTGGCATAGATCTGTCATCAACAAAAGGAGGAACATAAACATTAGAAGGAGCAGTAAAATCAGATGGGTATCCTGTCCCAGGTGTGGCATGGTGGCCACCGGGAGCAGGAGCCCTGGAACCTCTAGAAGCGCCTCCCCTAAGCGGGAGGCGGTAAGACGGGAGTAGTGGTCGGGGCTCCCCTATAACAATAGAAAGGGGGTACATAGGGGGAGCCGTGGTGATGGGGATGCGGTCACTAAGATAGGTGTCTATTTTCCAAACACCTCTACTGTTTACCCAACGCACAGACCTGACATAATCCATGTCCATGTATCGGGAGAGAGGGGTGACCGCATCCTCATAGCGAGGGAACTGGGGTACAAAATAGCGGGCTAATCGGGTGACTAGCCCACCACAGACAATAGTGGTCAAAGAAGTTCCCTCACCCACTGACACAAAATGAGTGGCGACCAAAAGAGCAGTGTTATAAGACTGCTGACCCGTACGTCCGATGTTAAGATAACCGGACATGATGGAGAGCTCAATGTTGTTAACATTCTGAGACTCTTTGCGGCCAAAAACAGTGTTGGCCAACAGACGCAAAAAATAACGGGGGGTAGGAAGGTGGATGGTACTGTTTTTCTTTTTCACATCGTTGGAATCAGAAATACAGGACCACATATCAGAATACGACCCCGTAAGGTCATCAGTAAGACCCTCAGAAGACAGACCCAAAATTTGAGCAAATTGGGTTAAAGTTAAAGCATAAGTTTCGTTAAACATGCGAAAAGAGATACAAAAACTATCATAGCCGGGGTGAAGAGCCCCTAAATCAAAGGTAAAGGAGGAGAAAAACTCAAGAGTAAGAAGGCGGTAGGTGATCTCGTCCATAGAGACAAGGCCTGCAAACCCGGTCCCAATGAGCATAGCAACCACCTCATCATGGCATCCCAAGGCATGCAAAGCTGAGACACAAAGGAAACGGGTCGCCACTACCGCGCAATGGTCACTCAGATGGAGGAAACGGGCCTTCTGGGCCGGAGAGCTGAAGGTGATCTGCGGGTAGTCCGGTAGACTATCCGTGTCCTGAACTGCTAGACCTCTCGACCTAGAGACACGTCCTCTAGACGTGCTAGCACCCGTAGTGCGTGCGCGCTTCCCACCTTGATCACGGCTAGACATCGTAAGGCTGTAAAGTTCAATGAAAAAAATAAGTCTTATGAGCATAGAAAACAATGCTTTAACTAAATTAGGCACGAAAATTTGCAAAAACAGAAGGTTTTTTTTTACGGATCTGGTCGACCGACTACAGGAATCAGTCGGTCGACCAGATTCTTAGACGGTCTATATTTTTTTTTTTTTTCTGCTGCAATGAGGAATCTGAAACTGAGAAAATCATGAACAATGCAGGTATGGTCGGTCGACCGTAACTACAGGTCGGTCGACCAGATTGCGAGAAAAATCAGAAACTGTTAAACAATTAAACTTAGGAAAACGCGACTTTGGTCGGCCGACCTCATTTTCCGGTCGGTCGACCGACCTATGTCAGAAACGAAACCCAGATCTGCAAAATTTTAAAACCCAGAAATTCGAATTTTGGTCGGTCGACCTCCGTTTCCGGTCGACCGACCGCAACAGTGATGGCGTCGGGTTTGAATTTCGCGCGGAAAAAGGCAGAAAAATTGTAAGGAAGAATTAAACTATCCTAATTAGCACAAAACTACCCAAAATTTTCAGATCTAAGCATAGAAACTCAAGAAGAAGGAGAGAACCAACATAAAAACACATAAACAAGCATGAAAACGGAATTAAGAGCAAAAATTGAACTTACAAAGATGAATTAAAACTACCTAAAACGAAAATAAGAAGGTAAAAACTAAAAAAAAGAGAAAGAAAATGGAGGAAAAACTTACCTTGAGGATGGAAAAAGCTAGAGAGGAAGTAAAAATGGAGAAGGTGGAAGATGAGTGAATAGTTATTTTTTAGGGTTTTATGAGAGAGAGGGGGGCTGGTAAAAAGAATGGGTCAAAGCAATAATTTCATGTTCAAAAACCAACAACCCGTGACAGCTTTTTTCTGCACAAATAAAACCGTAAAAAAAAAGGGTGTGGTCGGTCGACCAGAAAAACTGGTCGGTCGACCACTGTACTGTTACCTGTTCTGCAATTTTTACTTACCTCGTCAGAAAAAGTACAAAAGGTTGTCAGTCTGGTCGGTCGACCAGAGAAGCTGGTCGGTCGACCACGGTACTGACGAATACCTATTTTTTTTCTTTTTCTGCAGAGAATCCAATTTCCACCTGAGGATAAAACAAAAAAGAAAAAAGAAAACGTAAATCTAAGACTAAAGCGCGGGTTGCCTCCCGTTTAGCGCTGGTTTAAGAGGTCCCGCACGACCTTTTACCTTCTAAGGAGCATCTAAAAGGGGTCAAAGTAAGAAACTTCGACTTTTCCGACATATTCATTTTCTCCTCGGAAGTGCTTCACATATTGGCCATTGACTTTGAACCTCTCACCAGATGAGGTTTCTAATTCGATTGACCCGAATTTTGAGACAGCTGTGATGGTGTAGGGTCCGCTCCACCTGGATTTCAGCTTACCAGGAAAAAGACGAATACGAGCATTAAAAAGCAGTACCCTATCACCTACCTGAAAATCACGTCTAATGATTCTCTTGTCATGCCAGCGCTTTGTTTTCTCTTTGTAGATCCTGGCATTGTCATAGGATAACAACCTGAATTCTTCTAACTCATTTAGCTGCAATAAACGTTTCTCACGGGAAAGATTAGGGTCTAAATTAAGATCACATATAGCCCACCAAGACTTGCGTTCCAACTCAACTGGTAGATGACAAGTTTTACCATAAATTAATCTGAATGGTGACATTCCTATTGGAGTTTTGAACGCGGTTCTATAGGCCCATAAAACGTCATCAAGTTTTAGGCTCCAATCTTTCCTAGACTTAGAAACTACCTTGGCTAGGGTCTCCTTGAGTTCTCTATTAGAGATCTCAACTTGACCACTAGTCTGAGGGTGATAAGCTAAACCCCTACGATGTTGGACACCGAATTTAATTAACAAGTCACCTAAGCGTTTCTCCTTAAAATGCATACCTCCATCACTTATGACAACCCTAGGGACACCAAAACGAGGAAATATGATTTTTTTAAACATCTTAATAACAGCTTTTGCATCACAATGGGGAGTAGCTATAGCTTCTACCCACTTAGACACATAATCAACAGCTACAAGAATATACCTGTTACCCTGACTACTGGGAAAAGGTCCTTGATAATCAATGCCCCAAACATCAAAAATCTCTACCTCTAAAATACCTACTTGTGGCATCTCATGTCTTTTGGAGACATTCCCAGTCCTTTGACAGGCATCACAGTTACCTACAAAATTTCTACAATCAGCATGTAAAGTAGGCCAGTAAAAACCAGACTGTAATACCTTGGCCACGGTCCTAGATGGACCGTGGTGACCACCATAACAGAAGAGTGACATGCTTCCAAGATGTCCTTCACCTCCCATTGGGGGACGCATCTCCGGATAAGTCCATCTCCGCACTCTTTAAAAACGTAAGGGTCATCCCAAAAATACTGTCTTGCATCAAACATAAATCTCTTCTTTTGTTGCCAAGACAACTCAGGAGGGATTTTACCTGTAACAGCAAAATTAGCAAAATCAGCATACCAAGGAGGGGGATAAGAACCTGAACTATTAATGATAAATAAACTTTCATCAGGAAACGAATCATCAATAGGTAAAGAATCTTCCCCATCAGTCAGCTGCAGGCGAGATAAATGGTCAGCTACCACGTTTTCCGCGCCTTTCTTGTCCCTGATCTCAATGTCAAACTCTTGGAGAAGGAGGATCCACCTTAAAAGTCTAGGCTTTGAATCTTTCTTTTGAAAAAGACTTTTTAAAGCTGCATGGTCAGTATAAACAATTACCTTATTACCTACTAAATAAGATCTAAATTTTTCTAAGGCAAAAATGACAGCTAGCATCTCCTTCTCTGTGGTAAAGTAGTTGACTTGAGTCTCATCCAGGGTGCGGCTCGCATAGTAGATAGCATTAAGAGCCTTATTCTTCCTTTGACCCAGCACAGCACCTAAAGCATAATCACTGGCATCGCACATGATCTCAAAAGGGAGATCCCAATCTGGTGGTTGGATAATTGGTGCTGAGATCAAAGCTTCCTTCAACCTGTTAAAAGCTAAAAGGCATTCATCAGAAAACTCAAAGATGGCATCTTTAAGAAGCAATTGTGTAAGTGGTTTAGCAATTTTAGAGAAGTCCTTAATAAAACGCCTGTAAAACCCTGCGTGTCCTAAGAAACTTCTCACCCCTTTGACATTAACAGGAGGGGGTAATTGCTCAATCACCTGCACCTTTGCTTTATCAACATGTATACCTTTATCTGAAATTAGATGCCCTAAAACTACCCCTTCAGTAACCATAAAATGACACTTTTCCCAGTTTAAGACAAGATTTACATCAATACATCGCTGCAAAACTTTATCGAGATTAGCTAAGCATTGATCAAAAGCATTACCGTAAACGGAGAAATCATCCATAAATACTTCCATAATGTTTTCTATAAAGTCGGAAAAAATACCCATCATACACCTTTGAAAAGTAGCGGGAGCATTGCATAACCCAAAAGGCATCCTGCGATAGGCAAAAACACCCTGTGGACATGTAAAAGTAGTCTTACTCTGATCATCAGGATGGATGGGAATCTGGAAGAAACCTGAATAACCGTCTAGAAAACAGAAGAATTTATTAGAAGCCAATCTTTCAGTCATCTGGTCAACAAAAGGAAGGGGAAAATGGTCTTTCTTGGTGGCGGCATTTAACTGTCTATAATCAATGCACATCCGCCACCCAGTCACAACTCTAGTTGGTATTAATTCATTTTTATCATTCTTAACCACTGTGGTCCCTCCTTTCTTAGGAACCACCTGAACTGGGCTAACCCACTTAGAGTTGCCAACTGGATAGATAATACCTGCATCAAGAAGCTTCATAACCTCAGCCTTAACTACATCCTGCATCTTAGGGTTCAATTTACGCTGTCCCTGTCTATAGGGTTTATGCCCTTCCTCTAAATCTATTCTGTGCATACAAACATCAGGGCTTATGCCCTTAATATCATCCAAAGAATAACCTAGAGCTTTTCTATTCTTTTTAAGAACAGTCATTAAGGCAGAAAGTTGGTCAGGATTAAGTTTAGAGCTAACAATTGCAGGGTATTGCTCGGTATCATCTAGAAAAACATACTTAAGATTAGGAGGAAGTGGCTTACGCTCTGGTGCTTTTACCTCAACTGCCTGGACAGAATTAGCATTTATAGAATAGCATATGTTTACCAGACTTGTATTGGCTAGGCTTATGAGCTTCTCACCCTCTTCTTCGGTGAGCTCATATTCCTCTTCCTCTTCTTCTATCAAATCCAGCTCTTCAGCATCTTTAGCTGGATTACCTGCACACTTATCCAAAATTGTCAGATCATCCAAGGGATCCTTGGTCAAGGATTCCCTCCAATTAAGGATAACATTCCTGTCTACAATATCAATGGAACAACAAGTATCGTCAGTAGGAATAGTTGCCTTATGGGCAAGACTAAACTCGATAGTGTCATCCCCAATTTCTAAGGTAATGGTCCCGCGTTTGACATCTATCACAGCCCCAGCTGTGTGTAAAAAGGGTCTACCTAAAATAATAGGTATTCGACTATCTTCAGCAATGTCTAAAACAACGAAATCGACAGGAATAAAGAACTTTCCCACTTTTACTGGGACATCCTCCAAGACCCCTAATGGTCTTTGGGTTGATCTATCAGCCATCTGTACAGTAATATTGGTGACCTTAAGTCTACCTAAACCAAGTCTTTCACATACAGAATAAGGTATGACACTGACACTGGCCCCTAGATCACAAAGGGCTTTCCCTATTAAATGATTACCTATGGTACAAGGGATGGAAAAACTACCTGGGTCCTTTAACTTGGGTGCTATATTACCTTGTGAAAGAACATAACATTCTTCCACAAAAGCAACAGCACCGTCGTCCTGAAAATTCCTCTTACGACTTAAAATATCTTTCATGAATTTAGCATAAGAAGGCACCTGGGTAATTAAGTCAGTGAAAGGGATGGTTACCTCAAGATTCTTCACCATCTCCAAGAACTTACCAAACTTCTTATCCTCCTTTGAATTTTTCAGTCTTTCTGGATAAGGAATGGTGACTTTAGCCATAGGATCAGTAACCTTTGGCTCTTTCAGCTGTAAAATTTCAGTAAGGCCTTGAATAAAGGAAGGATCTAGCGATTCCGGAGCAAAAACGGCACTTTTTCCTGGAGCACTGGTCGGTCGACCAGTATCAGTGGTCGGTCGACCAGTATCAGTGGTCGGTCGACCAGTATCAGTGGTCGGTCGACCAGAGCCTGCAAAATCCGTCTTTTTCCTTTTTTCAGAATCTGATCTCGCGTCAGGAACAGTGGTCGATCGACTTACCGAAGCGGTCGGTCAACCTCCTGCTCCTTTGACGGGATCAGATTCCTTGGTTGGAACCTCGGCTGGATCATCCTCTTGAGTTGCTTCTTCACAAACACGGCCACTCCTTAGATTTATGACGTTCAGCGTCTCCATGGGTCCCTCAGAACTAGCTGGAGAGCTAGTTCTTTGGTTGGCTATGTTTATCAATTGTTCCTTAAAAATCTCCGTGGACGTGCAGTGAGCCTCATGCATCTTAAAAACTGCCGTGGTTAAGGCATCAACAAGTGCTCTTAATCTCTCAATTTCTCCCGTGTTGTCGACCGTAGTAACAAGGTTCGCACTTTCAAGCTTTAGCTGGGTTGCCTCAAGCTTTTCAAAACGGGCCTCAACTGTTGTCTCAAGAGCCATCACTCTATTCATCTCTACATTCAGCTTTCTTGAATTCCCACGTGAACTCTTAAAAGTAGCCCTATGCACCGCCATGTCTTCAATGGTTTGCCAACCCTTCATATGATCGGTGTTGTTCTGGAATCTTCCATTGGCGGCCACATCAAGAATCATCTTATAGTCATCGTAAAGAGAGTTGTAAAAGCAGTTACACAGGTCCCATTCTGGAAGGTTATGGTGAGGGATAGAACGGACCAATTTCTTGAATCGATCCCATGCTTCAAAAAATCCTTCGTCAGGTCCCTGTAAAAAGTTACGGATTTGGTTTCTCAAGTCCTCAGCTTTTGCAAGAGGGAAGTACTTCTTGTAAAAGGCCAAGGCCAAGGTGGTCCAATCTTTAATCCCTTCACTTGTCTTTTTAAGGTCCCGGTACCATTCTTGCGCGTCTCCCTTTAAAGAAAACAAGAACAGAGTTGCCAGCACCTCATCTCTAGATACCCCTTCAGGTAGGGGTATAAAACAGCAATAATCTGTGAAGGTTGTAACATGCTTTATTGGATCTTCATCAGGTAGACCAGAAAATTGACTCTGCTCCACCAAATTGATATGAGTTGAGCGGAGTTCAGAGGTGCCAGTGGTGGGTTTAGGCAAGGTGAATCCTTTCGGCAAATCTTTAGGCTTCGGCTGTAAGTAGCTATAAATAGAATCCATAAAGAGAGTACTCAAGCCTTCCTCTCAAAAACCTGTCTTCTAAACAGCACTAGAAGAAAAGGTAAGAACGGTCTTAAGGAACCTAAGTTCCTTAAGACAAGAAAAAATAAACTAAAAATTAACAAACAAAATTGTACCGTCTCCCCGGCAACGGCGCCAAAATTTGACACCCGTCGTTGAGGGGTGCCAAAGATAAGATTTATAAAACCTCAGCTTAAACTCAGATAGGATAAGTCAAGGGTCGAACCACAGAGAGACAGGGTAAATTATGTTTGTAAATTTAAAGTCTATTGCAAGTAACCAAAAATGGGGGGTTTGAATTGGGATTTTAACTAACAACTAAAATAGCGAACTAACAAGAAAATTAAGATAAGAAAAAGGGGGATTAGGAACTTTGGTTCCCCATGGTCAAAACAAGTCAATGAAGGGTAAGAATAATCAAATAACACAATCCCAAGGAACAAAGAATAAACTTTTAGGTCAATATTCTACCCAATCCTTACGGTCTTAGGGTTCCTACAAAAGCACTAAACTTTCGTTCAAAGGCAATCCCAAAATTGTTGTCAAACTAATCCTAATAATCTTTCAATCCCAAGGATTAGTTCACCAACAACAATGGGGGATTGGTAATTTAATCATCAAACCTATCAAAGTCAAGTCTTTACATGGTTCCCCTAATTCCTAATCACAGGAATTAGCTATGCATACTTTTAATTATGGAAATAACAATTATCAAGAAACTTAAAGAGATGAACATAATTAAAGAAGTTAATAAAAGAGAAAACATCAAACAAGAAAATAACAACAAGATGAATAACAAGATTGAATTAAAGGAAAGGTTAATTAAAACAAACTTACAACTTGAAAGGAAATCTCAAGAACAAAGATGAAAGCTTTGTGATAATATTCTAACAATGGAGTCTCCAAACATAAAGTACTTGAAAGAAAATTACTTAGATACAAACTTGCTGAAAAACTGCTTAACCTAATAGAAGAGTTTTGGTCTCCTTAAATAAGAAATATTACAAGATTAGGAAATCAGAAAAGAAAACGGAAGTCTCGAAACAGCCAGTGGTCGGTCGACCTGTTTCTTCGGTCGGTCGACCGGTTCTGCTGAGACGGATTTATTTTCTTCGTATTTGGGCTTCCGTTGAAAGTTGGGCTTGATTACTTATTCGACATCGGTCGGTCGACCAGATATCTCGGTCGGTCGACCGCTTCTCTTTTCCTTAGGTTTTATCTGGCCCGATGATTGTATTTGAATGCACCATCCGAATTTATTGCTCCAAAAATAGCCCCCTAAAGGCAAATAAGGCTTGGTTTTGCTTACTTCCGCGTATTCCTGCATACAAAACATAGAAACACCAAAGTAGACAATATGGGAGAAAAAGCAACTAAAAAGTCACGAAAGTGAATGAAAATACGTGCCAAAAGAGTATATGAAATGCATAAAATAGGCACGTATCAATTGCTCCTAGACTGAGGCCCTTGTTTGATGCTTTACCTTGGTGAGAACCTTAGCTTTCGTCGGTTGGATGTGAGTTTGACCTTATCGGTAGGTTTTGGGTTTAGTCTTATGGAGGTTGTTGAATGTTGGGTAATGATCGCGAGTGGTGAAACCCTTTGGTAATGAG
Source organism: Silene conica (assembly GCA_029255685.2). Taxonomy (NCBI): domain Eukaryota; kingdom Viridiplantae; phylum Streptophyta; class Magnoliopsida; order Caryophyllales; family Caryophyllaceae; genus Silene; species Silene conica. The sequence continues at coordinate 52,948,547 of CM055317.2, forward strand.
GTACCTTATACCGTGAATAACCTAGAAGTGAGTGACCCAAGTGAGTTGAGGTAACCTTAAGAGTTTGGTGGATTTAAAGGAGCTGTCTTCCGAGATGTGTAAGGAATCGTAATGACGATGTTTCTTTTGTGGATCGAGTGGTTAGTGTCTCCGTTTCCTGGGAGAGTTATCCCTCCTCCCTTAACCTGAAGCTCTTGTCTCCATGCTCATGTTCCTAGTTGTTTCCTCTCCTTCCTCTCTCGTAGACTACCATCTTTAGCCTTGAACATGGTGGCTTTGATGCTTTGTTTTAGTTAGTTCCCTTGTTATCTTTGTTTCGTTTTGAGTTCTTTGATAGTTCGATCTGACTCTCTGTGGTTGTTAATATGTTATATGTGGCTTTCACGTTTGTGTTTTGTTTGACCAATGTGCAAATTGTTTTCCCATTTATGTACTACATAATTGATTTGAGTCACCTTACTTATGTTGTTGGAGGTTTTCATTTCGGTTGCAATCTTACTTAATTTTGGATTTCAAAAGTTTTCTTCCGAAATGACATACTTTGGAAAGCTTGTCTTGGCTTATATAATTTTGGATTGGTTTTGGCGCTTGATTTGATGTAAGACTTGTTATTGGAGACGTCTGATGACTTGAATTACGCTTGTCGACGCATGACTTAATTTTGACTTTTGAACATGTCCTTATTTCGGGATGTCGGGCTCTTGAGTACGTAACGAGAACCCTAACGCCCCGTTGATGAGGACTTGTGCCCTTGAAATTTCCTTTCGAAAATTTTTGAAAGAAAGCTATGTTTTAGAATATCAACTTTTTATAAACACCTTTTCTACTTTCAAGTTTCGAGGACGAAACTTTTTAAAAGGTGGGGTGATTGTAACACCCCGATATTTTCCGTATTATAAATTTAAAGATTTAATTTAATTTCAAGATTAATTTATATTTTATTAAATTTCGTAAATATATTTTAGTAATATGAGTATTTCATTTTAAAGCTTTTTAATTTCAAATGATATTTCGAGTTTTATAAATTTAAGTTTCGGTTTTAATTTTCGAAAATGACAAGTATGTAGGATAATTTCATGAGTGGTGGGTTATTTGCATAATTGGTTCTATCTTGAGTAATTTTGGTCTTAAGATGTTATTTCAGTCTTAGTTAGTGAATTCCGAGTCATCCCGACTCATTAAATGAATCTCGAGTCATTTCCGACTCAAAACCCCTTATAACCTTATGTTATGTTTCATCCTCAAACTCAATTCATTTCCTTCATCATCTTCATAAACACAAAACCCCCAAATGCCATTGTTGGTGTTTCTCCATGAACACAAATCCGACCATAGCTCCTCCGTTTCTTGCTCAAATTACGAGTTCTTTATAGGTATGTTCTCCTCTTCTCCTTCCCCTTCTTTTGACACAATCAATTCCTAGTCTTGTTGTGTTTTCTGAAAACCCGTCTTTCTAGGTTACGCTTTTAATTCGTTTTTCTTATTGTTTGTTGTTGAGAATGGATGTTTGGACATTATTGAAGAGTTCTTTGAAGATTTGAAGAGCTTTAAAGCACTACTACAAAAAGGGACAACGAGGACGGTTCAAAACCGTCCTAAGACCTCAAAACAACCGTCCTAAATTCACCCGTCCTCGTTGACAAAGAGGACGGTTGAAAAAAAGTCAAACCGTCCTCTTTTGATTTTTGAAAGAGGACGGTTGAGTTATGGAACCGTCTTCTTTGAAATGTTAAGGAGGACGGTTGAGATTTGGAACCGTCTTCTTCTGAACACATTGCGCGCATAATTTTTGTGCTAATTTCAAGACGCTTTATGACAAAACCGTCCTCTATAGCCGCCTGTTTTTCGTGCCAATTTTTATGGCGCCCATTATTTGGCGTCAATTTATAAATATAGACCGCTTATTTTTGGAGTCAATTTATGAATATATCCCGCCTGTTTTTTGTCGCCAATTTATAAATCAAATCCATGCTCTACGAAAACGAGATCTTTGAAACAAAATGATTTTATTCATATACGACAATAGTCGTATAACTTTAATATATCATTTCGTACATTTCATAAAATCCAACAAAAATTACATTTATACTCTAAACCCAACAAACTATGATATAAGTTTAACACAAGCACTAACAAAAAAAATTACATCCACGCACCATACTTTTAAGCTATCTAGATAGAATCCATGCGTTAGTATACTTTAAACGTTGCCTTCAAATACTTGCGCCTTAAACTGCAATGCATATGTTGTCCAAATGTCCCGTACCTCGTCAATTTGATCAACTAAGTATGTCTTTCGTGCTTTAAACATGAGCTATATACAACCAAAAGACACAATTACAATTATAGACTACTAAAAAAATAAGAATACATTATGCAAAAACTGTTAAAATTCGACATCAATAGGAACAGTTATGTAACACAAGACCAAAGGAATGTGTGGAAAGAAAAACTAAGGTAGGAAATGATCTAATATACCTAGGAGTTGCCTTGAGGAGCCCTAGTAAACTAAAATTCCTGAAAAGATAGATCAAATAAACAAAAAACCGTCATCAGTGACATTTCCAAAGTGAAACACGCATCACAAATCGGCCAACAACAAATCAAGATCAACAAACTATTCAGCCTGAATATATGCTCTGATAACAGTTGCTGTATTTGTGATCAATTTCCTGAAACTGTACAGCATCTGTTCTTTACCTGTCAGTTTAGCAGAAGAATTCTTGAGCTTTTGCAGACTTGGACAGCGGTTCCTATGGCTTTCTCTGGTGATCAAACCTGGAACAGACATTTTTCCAGACTCAAAAGAGGAACTCTATATAGCATTGTTAATGCAGCTATCTACATAGTATGGCAGCAGAGAAATTTATGCAGACATGAACAGAAACTACAAACTCCAGAGTATTGTGTGAGCAGAATTCAGATTGATCTACGGCTAAGGTTTCAAAGTCAGGCTAAAGGGCAAATTTCGACAAGGGATAGAGCTTGGTTAGCTAAACTTATGTAACTTAGTTTCTCTGATGCTTTTTTGTACTGAAAGTTGACTTCCTGTAAGGCCTCTAAGGCTATCATATCATGTGGATGTATTGGTTACTATTCTCTTAATATAATTTACATTTTACCAAAAAACAACATCAAAAAGTCGAAAACTTCAGCAAGCTATCTAATACCCCTATATATTAATCCACCTTACATATGTCCTAGCAGTCAACGTATCAACAACAAACATATCAACAACAATTTGATGTGCACTTGGATGTAAGGCATCTTGATAGGCTAGGCCTACCAGACTCATCAGTTGGAGAATTTGAAGTAGGGAACTCCGTAATTCTTTATAAGGAATCGCTCAAACCAGAATGATATACTAAAGCAAACCAACTCCGCATGGTGCTATTCATCGGTGGCCTGCGCAAGAATTTTAATCCTATATGCAAAACAAAAGAAAAACTGAAAAATGGTTATGTGAATAATACCCGGAACGCTCTCCATATAAACCTCGGAAAATCGACATGCTCTTTTAACCTGAAACGCCACGGCTGGCGGATCAAAACTAAACGCTAAACAATGCAATAACCAAACCGTTATCGGATCAAAACACTAGTTAATGGCAGAGAGAAAACCCAAGTGCCAATGGGTGCCACATGCCGGTATTTAGGCTGGAGATTCATAATGATTGCATCAAATCGGGTTGAGCTGAATGTTATGACAGATCAGTTAAGAATCATTTCAGTAGTTCACATCTAAGCAAGCAACTTCTATGTCAATCAACAAGCAAAAGGGTAAAATCGCAAACTCGGTAAGTTACTAGACATACCTCATGATCAAGCAACAAATTTTCAGGCTTAATGTCCCTGTGGATGACATTCTTGTCATGGCAATATGTCAATGCCTCTGTAAGACTAGCAATATACTGTCCCCGTCAAAAACGAAAGACAAGATAAAAATTAGCAACGTATGACCGATATTTCAATATTAAAGATCCAAATCGAAAAACATACACAAGCATTCAAGAACAACAGATAACTCCTTGGAGGATTCAGACCTAGATCTCGCCACGCCTAAAATTCCTTTGAATTTGAACTCAATGAAAACATATGCATTCAAAAAAGCCATTGCAGAACAATATTTTCAGTGGTTAGGCCTGAAATCTTGGCTCAAAACATAATTAAGGAGGGAGATGAAGAATAAAACTCAAGCAAAATACCTAGGAAACGACTTGAAGTGGTATAGCTTGAAGTAGCAGAGTGAGAGTTGAAGGTTACCTTGGGATGCTGGCCTTGATTGTGAATATAGGGATAAGTAGTCTTTTTGGATTTGGGTCGCGTCTAGCTTTAGCAATGGACTAGCTCATTAGTGCGTCCCACTAGATTCCATCCTAAATTAATCAATAACCAAGTAGCACAACCATAGTTAATTTATGAGGCAATACTTTGGCCCAGACACACAACCACTATTATTCACATAACCAGTATATAATAATAATTTGGAACCAAATTTCAATGAATCAGATGAATCTCTTCTCAAATGGAGGGAAGGACATATCAGATAATGTTTCAATTAAGGAATTTTTAGGAGGTCATACATGATAGAGAACCCTCTAAGTATCATCCACAATAACCTCAACAATTATTTCAATTTTGTACACCATATTTTACTTAATTTAACAACAATGAAACCTAGAATCAACGAGAAACGGAAAAATACAACAAATTGTTAATAAGGATTAGTTGTAAACAGCAAAAGAACTCCACTTTTTTCAGTGAAAACAAGAACTAATTATCATCAGGTTTACTAGTTTGTAATAATTTTGCTCAATAAGATGACCCATAAAGAAAACAATTGACGTTCCCAAATTATATGACACAATAACCCTAAAATCAACAAGTATATATTTTAAAACACACTTTACCTACAATTGAAAACAAAAACATGATGAATATATAAGCAATTAAAACGTAAGAAAATACAACAAAGACATGATCAATATAATATTTGAGTAACTTTGTAATAAGGGACATACAGAGCACCTCGGTAAGGAAATGAAGGCGATCGATGGTGTTGCATTAGACCGACGATGAAGGAGAACGTGGTGATGGTTTGCCATCAAGATAGTAGTGGCTGTGTTGACGAGCAATAATGAGGAGCGATGGTGGTAACGAGAGGTGGTGGTGGTAGCGTCTGGGTTAGTGACGGTTGTTAGCCTAGGGTAGAATAATAAACTGTGTTTGCATAACAGGGGAAGATGAATGAGCATGGGAATATGTATTAGGGGTCGGTCACCACTATTAAGAAGACGGTTGTAATAATAACCGCATTCTATTATAATAAGAGGACGGTTGTCTTGACCAACCGTCCTTGTTGCTTTTACAACGAGGACGGGTCTCTTTATTAACCGTCCTAATTATGTGATTAGTGATGGCGCCACAATTATTTAGTTGATATAAGACGGTTTTGTCACTAACCGTCCTCTTAGGGGCGTCCTCGTAGCCTAAAATTGTAGTAGTGAAGGTAACTTTGAGAGGTTACTCGACTTTAAGTCAAAAATCGTTTGTATATTGTTGTTGTTGGTTAATTTCTGAAAGTTTGAGGATTGTCTGGTTTAATCTCTGAAATTGTGAAGTATTGTGTTGATTATTTTGTTATTCAATTGAATGAAATGAGTTCCTAGTTGATTAGTAGTAATGAAGGATGGATTTTGGTTGTGTTTATTGGATAAATTCATATCCGTCTCATGCTCCTTGTGTTCATAGCGATAATGTGTTTTTGAATCGATTTAATCCATGTCAAGTATGATAATTGTGCTCCTTATTAATCCTTTACACTTGAATAATGATATGCCTATGATTTAGTTAGATTATAGGTTGATAATACCGCTTGAATCACGTATAAAACCGCCTAGAAATCGTCGTATAAGTGTTGTAATGTAGGGTGCATAGCTGAAGTTCCTGCGTGAAACAAGTGCTGGCCGAGATAGGCGCAGCCTGCGGCCATTTGCGCAGGCCTGCGGGCTAGAGGGCGCAGCCTGCAGCCACCCTGCGCAGCCTGCGCTCGCGGCTGGTCGTGGGCGTGGTCGTGGGTTGTTTTAGGCGTGTCTTTGGGCAATGTTTGGGGCTGTTTTGGGCTGCTTTCGGGCGTTGTTTTCCTGCTTGTTCGGACATGGGTTGAACATGTTAGATCACTATAAAACTCGTAGGAGGAATTATATATTTATCATGTAAGTTTCATGAGTCATTTCACGTTCACCCTTCATTATTTAATTCACACGTTTACGGTGTTGAGCTTGTCCTTAAATTCTAATTCGTTTTACTTCCGAATGAAATGTAAACTTGTAGAATGAGACTTGCCAAATGTATTCTTGCTATTTTATACTCATGTGAGTCGTATACTTGAGTGAAATCGTTGTTGTTGCATGGTTAAATGCTTAAGCCGTTTTAGTAGCCAAGTTGAGGAGGAAGACCCCCCCGGCCGGGCAACCGATAGGGAAACCGGCTCCCGCTTCAAGTTAGCTTCTCAAAACTAGCTTAAGTGTTGTCTTGATTGATTTGAAGCTCACATGTTTTTAAATGAGTAAGTTAACGGTTATGCTAGCTCGAGTTAAATTGATAACGGTTATGTTGTCTTGTGTTGAGTTGAGTAACGGTTATGTTGCTTGACTTATGTTTTGATAACGGTTATGTTATCTTAAATCGAGTCGGGTAACGGTTATGCTACCTAGCTTGTATTCGGGTGACGGTTATGTCATCCTAAGTATGTGAGTGACGGTTATGTCACCTTGTTTGTGAATGGATAGCGGTGGTACGATTTGTGTATCATTGTAATGAACTAATGCCACCCCAGTTATGGGTTTTATCTATGTTCGGGATTGGTCGGTGTCCGTGGTTATGCGGCCCGGTCCCCGTGTGTCGTTCGGTGTAGGTTATTACATCGAGATGTCTGGTCAGGTCTTAGGCATACAATTGTCGGTTATGCACTATACATAGAGTCGGTGTCGTGGTTATGCGTCCCGATAGCTAGTGTCGTGGTTATGCGACCTAGCGGTCAGTGGTAACGGTTATGTTCCCTGACGGCGTTCATTCTACTCTTGTATGTTCTGTGATTGGCCATGTCATCTAGTGTTGGCCTCTGAGTCAATTACTTGCTTGTTGATTGTGTGAATGAACATGCCATCAAGTGTTGGCCGCTGAGTCATTCACTTGGTTGATTATCCGTTTGATATAGTTCACATGATGACTTTGGTTGGAATTCACATGTTGGTTCATGCTTGATCATGTTTATCATATTTGAATATGTCATGTTTGATTACTTATCACTGTATATGCATGTTCATATGTATATGTTGTGTTGTATTACCGTTTACGTGTTTTCTGACAAAAAGTGGCTGGGAGAACCTCGAGTTACTCCCCACTGACTGTGGCGTACATGTTTCATGTATGTAGGTTGGTGCTGTTTGGGAAAGACGTGTGGCTAGCGAGCATTGTTGATTAGTCGACAGTTACCTATATACGTTTAGCTTAGATTTAATTATGTTGCTATCGAGGGATACCTTATCCCTTGTAAACTTTCATTTATCTTGTATAAGTTATACTATTTCTTTAGTTTCAATCTTCCGCATGTTGTCTTGATGTTCCGCGATTAAGTTTATTTATATATGTCGAAAGTTTTTAAAATACCGTATTTCCGCTGCAAGTTGCTTGTTTATTTTTATTAATAACGCGGGGTGTCACAATATGAGTCTTGAATCTGAAATTTTGATTTCTAACACAATATTGGTAAAGCGAATCTGTTATAAGCTTTTCATGATCCCTTATTCTAAAACCAAGTAGGACAATAAATTTCCTCACATTTCATGGGGTGTTAAATAAATACACACCTCCTCTTATTATACATAGTCTTTCATTTTAATTTTGACAAAAAAATGAAGAAAATATAGTATTTTACTATATAATTAAATTTGGATCATATAAACACATCCAAAGAAATAAAAGTATAAAAAATATTATGAATAGGAAAAAAAAGGAAAGGTTATTAAGAATGGAATATGTGTGTTGACATGTTTGGGCATTGGACATAGAAGACAAATAGTGATATGTGAGGACAAGAATGAGCGGGAGTGGGATTTTTGATAACGTTGGCAACATCATATCCAAAAGACATCCACATATGAATGGCCACGTGTATATGTTTAGGATCACCATTTTATGAAACGCTAACATTATTATACGGTGTAAATGGTTGTAAAAAGGCGAGGGAAGTAGCGAGAGGCGAGAGCAAGAAGAAAGAAGAAAGAAGAAAGAAGAAAGAAAGTGTAAGATTAGAAATGGCAACTACATTAACGTCATCATTGAGCTTGAAACCATCCAACTTTTATATTAAGAGGAGTTCAGTTAGAGGTCTCCCTTCTTTGTCAAGGTATTCTACTTCCTTCAAAGTTGAGGCCAGTGGTATCAAGAAGATCAAGACTGACAAACCCCTCGGTACCTATCCTTTTCTTTTCGTTTCGTTTCTTTTCTTTTCTTCTCTTTTCTTTTCTTTTAATATTTGGCTTACAATGTCTTTTAACTATATCATCTTACAGGAGATGGGGGTGGCGCCAATTTCAAAGATGGCAAAGATGCATCTGGAAGCAAAGCTAGGGTTGATGCTTCATCTTTATCGCAATCTTCTTATTGCTATTGCTATTGCTATTGCTATTGCTATTGCTACCTAGTACTAACGCATTAACACGCTGAAATACAGGGCAAGGGCGTGTACCAATTCGTCGACAAGTATGGTGCCAACGTTGATGGATACAGGTTTTATTCACTAACCTTTACTTCCTGTAGTATCAGACACAAAACTTTACACCACCGCCTTACGGACCCTGCAGATTTTGGTGGTTAAGGTGGTTGGATAAATGATAAATACCAGCTATCTAGAATGATATTTCTATTGAGACTACATTTTACATACGGAGTATAATTCTAGCCTTCTAAATATGTGAAGATAGTCTGATGTTAGATCTTACAGAGACCGGTTGGTTATTCATAAAAGTATCTAATCGTATAATCGGGTGTTAAACTGCAGCCCAATCTACAACGAAGAGGAGTGGGCACCAACTGGAGATGTCTATGTTGGTGGTAAGCTTCTTCAACTTCAACTTCAACTTCAACTTTCATCAAACTCATTTCTCTCTTTCTTAATTCTCTGTTTTGCATTATGAAATTGTAGGTACTACTGGTCTATTGATTTGGGCAGTGACTCTGGCTGGCCTCCTTGCTGGTGGCGCGTTACTTGTTTACAACACCAGTGCCTTGGCCTCTTAATTCACCATCTTCTTTCTATTCTATTCTATTCTATTCTGTTGTATTGCTTTGCTTTTCATTAGCCAATTAAACTCGACCAGTAATTATGCTGTCAAATACTCTCTACTCATCTATTCCAAACTTGTATCCAATATTTTGTATGCTTATCTGCTCCCTATATATACTCGAGCTTTTACTTTCTTATCTAAACTGTACATCTATCATCACCACGTTCAGCTCTGTTACTCTAACAAAACCAAACCACAAAGGGAGACATTTAAGATCAGAATGTAACAAATCGAGCTCTCATCTAGGGAGGAGGGAGGGACACAGAGAGGTGCTTATGAAGCTCATCTTTCGCACGAGTAGCACCCTAGCAAACCTCTTGCCTCTTGGGGATCATTAAACTTTTTCCTATTTTGATGTAAATACTAGCTTTTGTTCCTTCTAACTTAATTTCAATTTCTTTCAGCTTTCAGTTTTAATTAACTTTAATTAGAAATTTTATTTACGTTTAATCAATTATGTTCAGTTAATTCTTTCATAAAATTAACTTTTAATTCAACTAAATTTATTTCACATCAGTTCCACTCAATTTAGTTCAATTAATTCAATTCAGCTCGTTTCAGCCGAAAAAAACAAGCCTATAATGACCAGGAGCAAATTATTAAATTATACTTCCAAACTAATTCCCGAATGGAATTCATTTCCATTGTTTCAAAATTTTACAACACATGAATAGAGACTGGTATGTACAAAGGTGACGAGTTCCCCACTCTGCTACGTCAGGTTTGTAAGTTACTTTTCCGTCTACTCCTTGGTTTGTTCCAAAAATAATGGCACCTAATCAAAGGTTTGACATTTTACTCCGCTAGCAAAAGACATATGCGACCAACCTCGCAACTCGAAGAGCTGGTGCAATCACTTTGGCCTCAAAACTCATTTAATGACTTAGATTATGTGTTCAAAATTCAAGTGGCAATGCAAAGACCATAGGTGCCATGTCAACTGGTGGCACTCTAGCTCTGTGTTTATTGAGCTTCTTGAAATGATTCTTCGTCACTTTGTGGTAAGGTTGACTGCCTTGGACTAAATGAGCCTGATTGAAAAACTCCTTCAGCCATTAAGGGCCGGACGACCTGCAGTTTTTAATTAGTCATGCACAATAAAGCTTCTGAGAGAGTAAACAACCGAATAAATCACGAAATGTAAGTCACTAATGCCCCTCGGAGTTCCAGGAAACCAAGTGACCACTCATTTGGACTGTATTTTGTAGCATTTTGCTTACCTTATGAGTCATGAGTGTTCTCTTGTTTCTTGAATCTCAACTTTGACCCCGCCATATACATTCATTTTACTTCGTTATTCACCAAGACACTTAACACAACATACTCTACCGCTAACTCTTCAGCTTTAATTTTTTTGGACTTATTGTTGCTATTTTAGATTATTCGATAGGAATCATCGATATCTAGACCTCGATTGCAAAATTTGGATGAGATTTCTTGAATTATTATTGTTGCTATTAGATTAATCAAACTTCAGGAGGAATAGAAAGTAATTAGTTTCACGATACACTACTTAGATTAACTGGGTAATTACTAGTATTGCCCGAATGAAAGACAAAATGACCACCTATCTCAATAGTCAATACTCTTACCTTCATCCTATTGTGCATCTCCAACAAGAATCGAGTTAAAAAATGATTGCTCATTCTTTATTTTTGATTCATGTATTATTAATTCTAATTGGAGCTTTACATTGAAAATCTGGAAATTTAAATTGGTATGGGATTCTTGTGGAATCTGGAAATTCGAAACTAATCCAGAAATTTGGAACTTTTTGTGTTCGAAATCTGGGTAGTGCATGGCCAGTAGAGGTGGTGGTGGTCAGGGTAGTTCGTGCGAGCTACACGACGATGCTGGGTGACTTGTGCGGCCAACACGAACAGGCGTGTAGCCCACACAACACGACCTTGGAGGCGCTGTTGGTGGCGTGAACAAAGCCATGGATTGTTGGGTTAGAGGCACAAACACGACTATGGAGGTATCGTCTTGCTTGCACGAAGAGTCGGACAAAGCACGCATACACATGAGCAAAGGAACAATTTTATACCTTTAAGATGGAATATACAATGAGATTTTACTTCACTTCATCAAATTATGAAAAGACGCAGAATGTTGATATGTTTGAAAAGTTGGCGAATACAAATACCGTGTTTTTCCCTTTCATCTAATCAATTTCAGGTTACTTTTCTTCAGTTTGCTCTCATGTTCCTCTTCTTATTGGTTTTAGACGAATATGCAATTGGTTTTATGCTATCTTCGTTTTATTTTGACACAGGTTTTTCTATTGCTTTACCAAGTTTTGTCGTTTTTCTATTGTTTTACCTAGTTTCGTCGTGTAAATCATCGTTGTTCATGATTGAAAAGTTAATTATCTAATTAATCTTATGTTTTTGTGAAAAGTTATAGATATTTGCGAGAGGAGATAGAAATAATGAAGGTTAGAATTCGAAAGTTTATGTCAAAATTTGGGAAGTACTAGTAAAACTCGGGCTATAAAAAGTAAACCCCTATTCGAATCAATGATCAATTGTTGATATGGTAGCAGAGACTAGCCTATATGAAACCTCTATCACCTTTGATTCCATTCATTTTGTAGTAATTAGTTTAACTATTACCTACATTGCTACGTTAACTTAATTATTCCTGGTTTTTTCGTCGGTCCACCCTATACTCTCATTTACTACTATTTCTAGAGTCAGTTGGTTTCATAAGTTTAAACAACGTAATTATAGGAAGGGGTCTAAGCACTACGAAGAACTAAGATAAAGTAAGACCTAATTTTTTAATAACATATTTCATTCAAATCCAAACACCATATTTGATTTTAAGCGGTCTTCAAGACATACTTTGACGATGTTTTTCTCCACCAATAAGGTACTAAATTTTTTATTGAAAATACTAGTTGAAGAAAGCCTTGTTGATAACAAATGTAAATAACTAAGCGCCAAATTTTAATTTTGACAATTTTTTAGCAAATTACAGTCTAAGTTTTAAAAGTTTGGACCTGCAAAGAGCAAATATGAAAGCATATATTGTATTTGGATTTGAATGGAGGGATATGTGAGAATGCTATAATATTCAGGGAGAAGCTCTTTTTTCTATAAGTGATGAACAAAAAACTTGCCTCTTCACAGTGAAAACAACTGAACGAGTATACAAAAAAAAAACAGAGAAAATATACTTAAAATGATAATAAGTAATTCAGATTACGAACCTGCTCAATCTCAGCAGACAACTGAGGGCTTTCCCTCAAGTATTGCAATGCTCTATCTCTGCCTTGACCCAACCTAATCAAAGCACCGCTTTCAAGATAAAGCACAATCCATGGAAAGCGAAAAGGAGAAAAAAAACACATTATCCTAAATATCATTAGTCAAACCCTTCAGTTTTATCAAATTTTTTGCTCGAAAGAGTTGTGTGGGCGCACCTCTGGTCCCTATAGCTATACCATGAGCCCTTCTTTGACACAACCTCCAACATTTCAGCGCAATCCAAAATGCAACCCTGCATATTAGTAGAGAGGCTAATGGTAACCGTAGCTTTAAGTATGCAAGTAATGAATGGCAAAGGGGTGGAGTTCACTGGATACTAACCAACTTACTCACTCCCTCACCAAATATGATCTCAAATTCAGCATGTTTGTACGGTCGTGAGACCTGCAATGTGAGTATCACAAACGCATGAAATCAATCAGCCTACAACCTAAAATTCAAGACAATAGTATACCTAACCTATTGATACAAAACTCAGAGCAAGTGCATTGGTGATTCTTAGTCTTGGGTTTTTCAATAAGTGAGAGATGACTTGGTACATGAAGAATTTTATATAAAGTTATTTCATTGCGCTTGCTCTGGGCTCCCATCAATTTTCAATATGTTCAAAAGAAGAAATAAAGAGAGACTCTTTGTTCAAAAAAGAAATAGCATGTTACAAATCAATACTTATCAAACCATTATACAAGTATCCATTAAACACAAAAATCATGCATGCATGGGGTATTGTAATGCAGGTGCACAAAACTAATTGTCATTCGCACAAATCCAATGAACTTGTTGGAATATAAGAGTCATTAGTTAGTTAGAGTTAGTTAGGTCTGTCATTGCGTCTGATACAAGTCAAATAAAACTATAACAAAGTCAGTTGTCTGACTGCTATATAAGGATGTGCCACTCCCTGTTTGTATTTTTTTTGTTAAAATGTAAGTACATTAATAATGAATCGTCACCATACAACGGTATATCCAATCCATATCAACGGATCAGAGCAACCAACGAAACAGCTTTGGGCCATCTTACTGGGCCTGCCAATTCTTCATGAATTCATCTGAACAACAGAACTAGCTCAAGATCATGAGGTCTTGGATTTTCATGCATTTGAAAATAGAAAAATCCAAAATTGATTCTGTTCACCGGGAATGATCATGTTATCCCCTCCAAACACCAATAAATTGCATCGTTGCTTGGGCAGAAAAATGAAGCAATACATAACATGTGGAAAATGGAGGTTGGGGTAAGATGTGGGGTAACAATCCACAAATAGTGCACATATCAAGGAAATACTCCGATTAAGAACTTTAAATGTGGTCACCCCAAAAAAGGAAATTTTGAAGCTCATTCTCGCGTTGTGATCTCTTATGTTGGTTTAATAATTACGCTAGATGTAAACAGATGGGACTCAACACACGTGGCTTCCACAGGAGCTTCAGACATCATCGAACGAAACAAGGAAAAAATTGTTCGGTCTTCAAATATTGACATCAAAGTAATACAACAGTCAGGTACGGAAGTATGAGAAAACCACCAAGCCTTACCTTACTTTTTTGAACCCTAACACGGACACGCAACCCAACGTCTTCATCTCCTTTGACCTGTATGAGATAGTTGAAAAGACGGTTAAATACCTTGCAGACAGTAAAATTGTCACTGAGGTGCTGTTTTTAGTTTCTTACAGATTTGACTTTGCCAATAGAACGTATCTCAAGGCGAAGTGAAGCGAAGAATTTTAAGGCGATTCCTCCGCTAGTAACTTCAGGATTTCCGTAATACACACCAATCTGAAAAAAAAATAAGATCTATGTGTGTCAACAGAGAATAATACCAGGATTCAAACGAAAAATAATCAAGAAATTCGTGCTTAACACTCCACCCATGGAGAGTGAACAGGGATCCAATTTTTCTCATTGAAATCGCAGAAATGTTGTTTCCATAAGACCCAACACTAGAAACAAATCAACAACTCCCCAATAAAAAGTGAAGAAAATTGTAATTAAACAGAACTTCCTTTAACATCATCATTCTAGTTTCTAATTCATCTTTATTCTGAAGAATGAAGTACACACCTACCACTGCAAGTTCCTGGGCTTGGAGGAAAATCTGTGAGGTTAAGGAGAAGTTGAAGGAGGAGCATATTGGTGACAAATGGCTGGGAACAGATAATGATTACACCATTGAAAGAGGGTATGAATGGCTCGCTCAGGATGAGGATGTGAAGGTACCTTGGACAAAAGTCGTGTGGAATAGATTTAACATACCAAAGCATTGTTTTAATGCTTGGTTGATAAAGCTTGAGAAACTGTTAACTCTTGACGGACTCAACAGAACGGGAATAACAAGTCAGACATTGTTATCTGTGTGGTACTTCTCCTGAGAATCATCAACATTTGTATAAGGATTGTCAGTATACCAAACTCTGCTACACTAGACTGATTGAATGGCTAAGTTTTCAGATGAGGCATGATGTAAGTGCAGAAGCAATGATGAGGCTAAGGAGATACTCAGGGTTTGTTAGGCGTTCCCTAGTGGTGGCTGTATCATGTTTGGGAAGCACATAATATATGCAGGACTGATCACTATGTCCCCAATCCAATACTGATACGAATTCTTGAACAAAGAAATCGTCCGCGGAAGCTTCTAGATTGTTGTGTATGATAAACGACTAAAACAGCCTGTTTTGTGACGGATATGAATAATCTTGATGAAGATGAACGGTGATGATGATGATGATCGTGGTGATGTTGGTTGACGTGAATGATGGTGGTGACGGTTGATGATTGTCCTAGGGTGAATCCCTAAGGTAGAAGGATATTTGATTGCCCTATACCTATAGGATAAAAAATGGTGAATTATACCTAATCAGAAAGTTTGTATTTTTATTAATGCTTGAATGTATGTCAAATAAACTGAACGAGTGCTCTATTTATAGTAGAGTCACACGTCCCACACACGGCTGAAATAGCCTCGAATTCTACTCCACATAGGAGTTTTATTCCCATCCTAAATAGATCCAAAGTTGATCTTTATAATGACTTTATTTAAACTAAATATCTAATTCAGGTTGTAACTAACTCCTAACAACCTTCTAATAACTAATTAGTTGTAACCACCTAGTTGTAACTAACTTGTAACAAACTAGATGTAACAAACTAATAACTACCTATAACTAACTAGTAACTAACTATTAAATTGTAACAAACTTATTACAACTAACTTGTAACAACCTTATAACAACTTAATAACAAACGAACTAATTTATTCTAACTAACTTATTAAAATAAAATAAATAACAATTAATCTCCAAAACAGAATTGGAATATCCGAGAATAGACTCGGTTCTTGTACCACCGCACCACGCCATGGCCACCGTGCCCCTTTGTGGTGGTTCGTCCGCCAAGCTCCAACCCCGCCTTCCATAATTAGCCTTCTAGTAAATACCTCGTTTGGCTAAGGTTGTTGAATCCATTTAACTCTGACTCGACAATAAAACAGCCCGTTCTTTGAACGTAATTCGAACAAGGCTAATATCAACCTTCCCTTCGAGTCCCACATATAGTAACGAGACCGAGCTCTATCCATAATTGGATCATCCCCTCCTCCTTTAAAGAGAATTGCCCTCAATTCTTGATGATCGAACTTCAAGAAACGTTTTTCTTGGAGTACGCATCCTGCAATAAAAACTGGTTGGGACATTAGTTTCGACCCACAAATCCCATGGTTGCGCTTCTTAGTACCATCACGCATCACCATGTTCACTTCTTTGACAACACGGCTACCCTCCTCAAGAAAACGGCCTATACTCCCATCCAAAGGAGACTTGTAACCTCCTTGATCCAAATCTGACCCCGTTCCCCTTGGTTTAGCCCGCACCAAGCTAGCACCCAACAACAACCTCCTGATCTCATCGAAACTTGTTGTTGCCCGTGGTGTAGCTACCTGCTCACACTCGCTCTCTGCCTCCTTAGACTCCTCCGTGACCACTACTAGTCCCTCACGACCTCCCTCAGTTGGACCAGCCCCCAATGATTCCACCACCGCCTCTTCCTCCCTAGCAATGGCGAAAACAGAAAGATGGGTGCTCTTACCCGACTTAGCCCTCATCAAACCTCTACACTTCAACAGTTCAATATACTTCTGTTTATAGTCCACATCCACCACGGTCTCCCTTTTCTTCGACCCCTCCTTCGAGATCCAAGTAGACTCCAAATTAAATTCCATTACCCTATACATGAATTCATCTATGTGTAACTCTAATGGAGTTTTATAGGTCTTCTTGATCATTACTGGTCTGATTAGCTTTAGTTTCCAATGCAACGGACCTAATAACCATCGTTTGAATTTATCACCTTTCGCCTTAGTCCCCACACGTAACTTCCGGATCTGGTTGCTCCTATCAACGGCCTGAATAGGAAGTGCAATCCTTGGAACTAAGTTCAATTGACATTCTGTTCCTCCTAAAGTTGATAACCCATGTGGTAGATCGTCCCTCAATCCCCTCACCGATTCTGTCATCTCCGCCCTTACCTTTCCCTTTGCTAATGATGCAATTATGGATAGGGCTCGGTCTCATTACTATATGTGGGACTCGAAGGGGAGGTTGATATTAGCCTTGTTCGAACTACATTCCAAGAACGGGCTATTTTATTGTCAAGTAAGGTTTGGTTGACTCAACAACCTTGGCCCAACGAGATATTGGTAAAGATCGTCACAAGAAGAGCTTGGATTGAGGGAGGGTGGACGAACCACCAAGTGCACGGTGGCCGTGACATGGCCCAAGGGTGCATGCTTGCTCGGGTGTTCCACAACAAAGTGTGCTAGGATACTCCAATTTTATTTTGGAGATTAATTATTATTTATGTTATTTAGGATTTAAAATAAGTTAGTTTTTATTATTAATTAGTTTGTTACAAATTTGTTATACTTAGTTATAATAAGTTTGTTACAAAAGTTAGTTACTAGTTTGTTACGCCTAGTTAGTTACAACTAGGTTGTTACAAGTTAGTTAGGATTAGTTAGTTATGCTAAGGTTGTTAGGAGTTTGTTATTAGTTAGTTACAACTTGATTTTATTTAGTTTATTTAATTTTATTTAGTTTATTTAATTAATAAAGATCAACTTTGATCTATTAGGATAGAATTAAGACTCCTATGTGGAGAACTCGTGCTATTCAGCCGAGTTGGGACGTGAGTCTAGGCGTGTGCTCTAGTATAAATAGAGCTCATTGTTCTCTTTATTCATACATTCAAGTATTAATAAACAAGCAAATTTCTAATTATAAGGTTCTTATAATTGTCCGGACTCATCGAGTGTTGATCCAAGCCGTTATTATTTGTCGCGTTTCAAATAGTAGCACGAGTTATAACCTATAGGTCTAGGGTATAATTCACCATTGTTTATCCTATAGGTCTAGGGCAAACATATATCCTTCTACCTTAGGGATTCACCCTAAGACAATCATCAACCGTCACCACCATCATTCACGTCGTCCATCATCACCACGATCATCATCATCATCAACGTTCATCATTATCACCATTGTCACCGTTCATCTTCATCAAGATTATTCATATCCATCACAAAACAGGTTGTTTTAGTCGTTCATCATACACAACAATCTAGAAGCTTCTGCGGACAATTTCTTTGTTGAAGAATCCGTATCATCGGTGGTATCAGAGCTTCGACTCTTGATTTCCATATATATCTAAGACGATCCATACGGGGCAACTATGAATTTCGACGATCCAAGATTCCTAGACAGTTTGAAGAAGGCGTTGGAGCACGTGACCAACAACAATGATGGAAGGTGGCAGCCACGGCGTGAACCAATACGCCAAGTAGACTAGTTCAAGGTCACGGAACTACCTGAGTTCGAAGGAGGGACATATCCGGAGGACTATCTTGAATAGGAGCGAAAGATGGACCGTATGTTTGAGTTTAAAGAACTTGACGATCGCAACATGTCGTGCTAAGGCTAAGCAAGGGAGCATCTTTATGGTTTGATAGTCTCAAGGCTCAAAGGGCGCGGGCCAGGAAGGAGAAAATCTGTTTTTGTGATGGATTAAAGAAAAGATTAAGAGAACGATATGTACCACCTACTTATAAACTTGCTTTGTATAGAAAAATTTCTAATCTTGTGCAGGGTAAGACGTCGGTAAGTGATTACATAGATGAGTTCGAAAATCTTACCTTAATGGGAGAGGTCGAAGAGAATCAAGAACCGAAGATGGCAAGGTTCTTGAGGGGTTTGAATAAAAACATTGCTAATCCCGTAGAACTTCAAATATATTATGATTTTGATACTTTAACGAGTTTGAGCTTGAAGGTTGAGGCACAAGGGAAGGCAAGATACGGCGGAGGCAATATGTGGAGTCGTGCAGGAGAGTGGGGCGAAGGGGAACCGTCCAAAGCAAACCCTAGTACGAGTGGGGTAGGAAACGTGGGGAAGTCAGGTACTAGTGGGACAACACAACCCAAATCCATTCCAACTCCAACACCAACACCAAACGAAATCAGCCTATCTAAAGTTAGGTGCTTTAAGTGCCAAGGGTTTTGGCACTTCAAGAATGCGTGTCCTAACAAGAGGGTCGTGACTGTGAGGGAAGCCCTAACATGTTTAAATTTAGTAGGGGAAGGTGAGGAGTCCGAGGAAGAAGTGTCGGGTGGGTTTGGTGACCGTGGAGAAGAAGAGAAGGACGAACCATTTGAGGCACCAACCGCAAATACCTTAGTGCTTAGGACATTACACACCCAATCCACACCCATAATAACAGAGCAACAAGACCATATCTTTCATACCAAGTGCCAAGTCAAGGACAAGTGGTGTAGTATGATCATAGATGGGGGGAGTTGTACAAACGTGGCTTCGGAGGAGATGGTAACCAAATTATCCTTAACCACAACTAAGCATCCAAAACCTTATGCATTACGTTGGTTAGGAAACGGGAGTAAGGTGAGGGTTACTAGGCAGGTGCGCGTGGGAATAGCCATGGGATCATACAAAGATGAGGTGCTATGCGATGTAGTACCCATGGATGCTCATATTCTATTGGGGCGTCCTTGGCAATTTGATAGGAATGTCTTACATAGGGGGAGAGTAAACGAGTATGAGTTGATGGACAAGGGGAAAAGAATTATTTTAATACCTATGAGTCCAAAGGATGTGGGATTAATGAGAGCCAAGTCGGGAAAGAGCACTCAACTTTCTGTCTTCGCCATAGCTAGGGAGGACGAGGAGGTAGGAGAGGAATTGGTGGCAGATTCAATCATAGAGGAGAATAAGAAGGAAGAGGTGGTTAGCACAATGGTGCTTGGGAGTAGCGTGGGGGTGCGTGAACCACGGGTAACAACATTGAGTTTTGAGGAGATGCGTGAGATGTTATGAAGTGTGAGTATGGTGCGAGCCAAGAAACGAGGGATAGGGGGTGTGCTAGGTGAAGGGTGTAGCAATACTTCGTTAAAACTAAACCTAGGTCACTTTCTTGGAAAGCACGGACATGAATTTAAGGAGGGGGGCGTAGTGGTGTCGTGTGATGGTGCTAGGAGGCGCAGCCACACGATGATTAGTTTGACATTAACATACCAACCCATGTTTTTTATTGTCGGTGATATATCCCGAGATCAAAGGTTCTTGAAAGTTAAACATCAAGAATTGAGGTCAATTCTTTTTAAAGGAGGAGGGGATGATCCAATTATGGATAGGGCTCGTCTCATTACTATATGTGGGACTCGAAGGGGAGGTTGATATTAGCCTTGTTCGAACTACATCCCAAGAACGGGCTATTTTGTTGTCAAGTAAAGGTTTGGTGGATTCAACAACCTTGGCCCAACGAGGTATTGGTAAAGATCGTCACAAGAAGAGCTTGGGTTGAGGAAGGGTGGACGAACCACCAAGGGCACGGTGGCCGTGACATGGCTCAAGGGCTGCGTGCTTGCTTTGGTGTTCCACGACCAAGTGTGCTCGGATACTCCAATTCTATTTTGGAGATTAATTATTATTTATGTTATTTAAGATTTAAAATAAGTTAGTTTTTATTATTAATTAGTTTGTTACAAATTTGTTATAATTAGTTATAATAAGTTTGTTACAAAAGTTAGTTACTAGTTTGTTACACCTAGTTAGCTACAACTAGGTTGTTACAAGTTAGTTAGGATTAGTTAGTTATGCTAAGGTTGTTGGGAGTTTGTTATTAGTTAGTTACAACCTGATTTTATTTAGTTTATTTAATTAATAAAGATCAACTTTGATCTATTAGGATAGAATTAGGACTCCAATGTGGAGAACTCGAGCTATTCAGCCGAGTTGGGACGTGAGTCTAGGCGTGTGCTCTACTATAAATAGAGCTCATTGTTCTCTTTATACATACATTCAAGTATTAATAAACAAACAAATTTCTGATTATAAGGTTCTTATATTGTCCGGACTCATCGAGTGATCCAAGCCGTTATTATTTGTCGCGTTTCAAATAGTAGCACGAGTTATAACCTATAGGTCTAGGGTATAATTCACCATTGTTTATCCTATAGGTCTAGGGCAAACAAATATCCTTCTACCTTAGGGATTCACCCTAAGACAATCATCAACTGTCATCACCATCATTCACGTCGTCCATCATCACCACGATCATCATCATCATCAAAGTTCATCTTCATCAAGATTATTCATATCCGTCACATAACAGGCTGTTTTAGTCGTTCATCATACACAACAATCTAGAAGCTTCTGCGGACGATTTCTTTGTTCAAGAATTCGTATCAGCTAATCCGTCCTCTAAACACAAAGCATCCACCTTTTTGTCTCCCTCTATGGATCGCTCCTCTCCTTCACTCGCAATCACCGTAAGATCAGGCCTCTTGTGGTTCTTGGTGGTCGTCTCTAATACGGCTTGTGGGGTCATGGGTTTTAGTATGATTCTCTTGCCCTTGTCCCTCAATTCGTATTCATTCGTCCTCCCCCTATGCACCACATCCCTATCGAACTGCCATGGACGTCCCAAGAGTATGTGACATACATCCATAGGTATTACATCACAGATTATATCATCCTTGTATGATCCCATGGTGATTCCTACCCTAACCTGCCTCGTCACTCTTATAGCACTCTCATTATCTAACCAATGTAGTAAGTACGAGTTTGGATGCGTGGTAGTGGTTAGATCAAGCTTGGACACCATCTCCTCGAAAGCAACGTTTGCACAACTACCTCCATCGATAATCATACTACACCATTTGTCTTTCACTTGGCACTTAGTGTGGAAAATCTGGTTTCTTTGATTGGTTGAGATTGAGTCGGTTTGAACTTGTAGGTTGCGTTGCATTAGGTTTCTTGAAACGGGTTTTGGAACCCTCTTCTCGGTTTCCTCCTTGAAAATCGCGCCCTCCATAAGGTCTCCCTTGTGGATCGTCTTGGATATATGGAAATGAAGAGCCGAAGCTCTGATACCACTGATGATACGAATTTTTGAACAAAAAAATCATCCGCGGAAGCTTGAATAGTCTTGATGAAGATGAACGGTGATGATGGTGATTATGATGAATGTTGATGATGATGGTGATGGTGGTTGACGTGAATGATGGTGGTGACGGTTGATGATTGTCTTAGGGTGAATTATATCCTAGACCTATAGGTTATAACTCGTGCTACTATTTGAAACGCGACAAATAATAACGGCTTGGATCAACACTCGATGAGTCCGGACAATTATAAGAACCTTATAATCAGAAAGTTTGTATTTTTATTAATGCTTGAATGTATGTCAAATAAACTGAACGAGTGTTCTATTTATAGTAGAGTCACACGTCCCACACACGGCTGAAATAGCCTCGAATTCTACTCCACATAGGAGTTCTATTCCTATCCTAAATAGATCCAAAGTTGATCTTTATTTAAACTAAATATCTAATTCAGGTTGTAACTAACTCCTAACAACCTTCTAATAACTAATTAGTTGTAACCACCTAGTTGTAACTAACTTGTAACAAATTAGATGTAACAAACTAATAACTACCTATAACTAACTAGTAACTAACTATTAAATTGTAACAAACTTATTACAACTAACTTGTAACAACCTTGTAACAACTTAATAACAAACTAACTAATTTATTCTAACGAACTTATTAAAATAAAATAAATAACAATTAATCTCCAAAACAGAATTGGAGTATCCGAGCATAGACTCGGTTCTTGTACCACCGAGCTGCACCACCACGCCATGGCCATCGTGCCCCTTTGTGGTGGTTCGTCCACCAAGCTCCAACCCCGCCTTCCATAATTAGCCTTCTCGTAAATACCTCGTTGGGCCAAGGTTGTTGAATCCATTTAACTCTGACTCGACAATAAAACAGCCCGTTCTTTGAACGTAATTCGAACAAGGCTAATATCAACCTTCCCTTCGAGTCTCACATATAGTAACGAGACCGAGCCCTATCCATAATTGGATCAAATACAGAGCATACGAGGGGCGAGGGAGGAGTGCAGACAGAGGTTGATGAATTTGCAGAATGGTTTTCTTAAATCTGGTGACATTAAATGGTGCAAACAGAGAGGGCTAATGTGACAGTCAGTAGTCTGTTTGTTGTTTGTTGTATTCAGTGTAATGTAGCTTATATGTTATACTTGTGTGAAGCATGGTTTCAAAAGGATGTCTCTAAAATGGGGACTGCCCGTTGGGCCTAACTTAATATTACTTACAATTCCACCAAAAAAAAAGTAAAGAATGAAGTAAAACTGTTTCAGAAAACTGAGAGACACGTATCAAGACAAGACTTATAGCCATGTACAAGTATAAAACAAGATTTAGGCTACACTAGTGCATTGCCTACACTTTGTATCATCCCTATATTAAAAAATAAGCTGATAAATCACAATTATATCCACATCCTTTTATCGAGAAAAACAACAAAGCCTTCGTCCGAAATTAATTTGGGTTCTTTCATCAAGAAACAAAGTAAATTAAAAGTTAAAAACTGATGATTGGCTTGGGAACTATCATGCTACACCGATGCATTGCTATTTACCAGCAGTTACATGATAGAAGGTACATAGTACATACTGCAGTATATTACAAGAGAGTGTCTCCTAAGAGACCATCTTATACTTGATTAGTGTGACTGTGAGACATAGCAAAAAATACTCTTGAAAGTAACAAAAAAAAAGAAAAAGAAAATTAAATAGATCAATAACTACTCCTATTATGTAAGAGGTCTCACATAAACATTATTGAGAGACCGTCTCATAGGAGAATTTGTGATATTTACAAAGGGACACCACACTTATTCATACCTTATGCCTTATCTGATTCAGAAAAATGAGAGTACAACCAGCTTTTGATGCGTTCCCAGACATTTTACGCAATGCTTGGCTCATAAGACGTGCCTGAAGTCCCATTTGCTGCATCCCAATTTCACCCTGACCAATGAGATGATAAGAAGTTAGCCGCAGATAACATCGTGGCCACCACTAGACCTGGCAATCACGTCTGGGTTAGGTTGGTCATCCTAGGTACTGTTCAGTACGGGGTCGTGGCCACCTCGAATTAGGCCGTTACGCGTAGGGTTGTTTCGGGTCACGTTATTCAGCTCGTTTAAGTCATGATTGTTAAGGTTTTTGTTTCAAATTAGTCATTTTGGGTTTTATTTCATATAGGGTCGTTTGGGATTGGGTCATTTCGTGTTCCAGTCCTTTTCAGATTGTACTATTCAGATTCATACCGGGTTTGGGTATGGTTAGTTTTGCCAGGTCTAGCCGCTACAGCATTACATGATAAATGATAAAGTCAAAAGGATAAGAAAAGATAAGAGAAAGACCTCTATTTCTGCCCGTGGAGTAAGCGCTGATACCGAATCGATACAAATTAACTCAATAGAACCAGATCTACACATGCGATCTGCAACTGCAACAAAGAGAAAAGCTTTCACAACAAAGTATAAACTACCCAATGCATATGACAAGCAACTTGGAACAACATCCCACAGAAAGCATGTACCCTTCGTAAGAAATCAGCACATGATTTGACAAACAAGATGAAAATATGGAGACAATATCTTCTATGTTTCCTAATAGTGGCCCCAAAAAAACAAGTAACAGCATTGAGACTGTAACTTAGTGGTGTGGCTAAGCAAAACACAATTATCACAAATAATTGGGAAGACATCCTACACAACTGTTGTGCAATATCAAAACAGAGATAGAAGTACTGCAAATATCTTGTTAGCTCTGATGGTGTGACTGATAAAAGTTGAGAGCTGGCCTTGAAAGCTACTCACTAACAGAAGTACATCACTAACATTTATTTTGAAAAGAGTGCTAGGGACATGATCAAAGTATAATTTCTCACTAACTAGAAATGAATAAGAGTTATTATGTACTCTCAAAAGGCTCATCAACTTCATCCTTCAGCAGGTTGGAAATTTTTATGTGCTGATTTTCTTTGTCCACAATTATACCCCGCTAATAACAACACAGCATCTCACAGTAATAAACAAAAGGCTCTCACAAGCTAGGGGAACAACGTATCACAGTGAGCTTCATGAAATAATACGAGCCAAAAACCACGTTTTTTACTATGAATAAAGCCTATGCAATTGATGAGAACTATAAAGCGCACTTAATGGTTTTGCTAGTCTCCCTCGACATTAAGATACAGTATACTCTAAGTAAAATATGTGAATAGCACGAGCCACTACACTAATTCGGAATATATCATGTAATTCTTACTCTCTAAAGCCATTTCCCCATTGTCAGGCTGACAAACAATCAAATTTTCGACATCCACACCCAATGCTTTTGAATAAGCAGCATCAAATGCGTGCTCTGCATCAACAAGCATAGCATTTCCTCCTAGTCTCTGAAAAACACACATAACAGGCAATCAACTACCACATAACACAGAAACTCCACCAAAAAGTTTCAAACTGAAAATAACAACAGAGCATACACTACCTGAACTTCTGCAATTGCATGTAAAGCAAGTGTTGTCTTCCCACTGCTTTCTGGCCCATAGATCTGACAAGTATAGCAGCATTTCAGAACTCAACCAGTGTGAATCTCATCTAATTTCTCTATGTGAACTCGACCTCAATGTAGCTAGAATATAATCAATATATGGCAACTGATTTATTTATTACTACGAAATAAGTAAGCAAGTAAAAGAAAGGGAGGATCTTAGAAAGCAATTGAAAGATTTCCCGAGGTAAGTATAAGCTGAAACCATTTGCAACTTTTAATGGTGACTTTAGACATTATAGTTGGTAATTCTCTATGATTACAGTTTTCATTCTCGACGCACAGAACAGCAATAACCATAAAATTAAATGTGCCATAAATAGTTCTACAGTAAAAAAAAAATAAAGTAACAACTTAACATCTTTAAGCCATTTTGTGCACAAAATTCATTACTTCCCTCTGCATAATTAGTCGATCAGAATCAACGTAGTTCATATGCGCTAATAGAAAAATTGTAGATTGAAGAACAACAGATACAAAACCATGCTCATATAATAAAACTACGAAATCTCCACACTTACCAAAAACGATAAGCACCAAGGCCTTGTTTGAATGGAAGGATTTGGAAGGAAAGGAAGGGGGAGGATTTGATGGGAGGCAATTTCCATTGTTAGGATAGCAAAATGGGGGTGGAGGGATTTTGAGGGGACGGATAATGAATCCGCCCATTTCCCTCCTCCAAGACAAAATGTTTCCCCACCAACATAGGAAAGATTTGGAGGATAAACTTTCTCCCAGCATTCCACCTTTCCTTCCCTCCCTTTCCCTTCTCCCTTTCCCCTCCCCTCCCCTCCCTTTCCTTCCGTTTTTTATATCCAAACAGGCGTAAGTGAGGATGTATGTTGTAGGCAGCCTAAGGTAAGATTATTGGTAGTCTTGAGTGAGTCTTGTCTCGGTCTTGTCTCAAGACTACCTATAAACTACCAATAAGTGGCCCCGTGTGTAGTGACGTACCCAGAAATGGGGCAATAAAAAAAAGTACCAGTTCTGTAAGGAGTTTTTTTTCCTAATTTAGTTATTATATAAGTAAAAGAATTAAAACATAATTGGTTTTAAAGATATTTTTTTTCAAAAAAGAATGTTTTCTCTAAAATAATTTAAATTCTAAGTATATGTAAAAATAATATCTCTTTCATAGAATATAATACACTTTAGTACTTAAATTAACAAGAAATGTAAGTAGTTCAATGGTTTTGAACTTGATATGTTACCCGAAGGTCAGAGGTTCAAATCTTATATCATGTAATTTTTTAATAGATATTTGAAATAACTAACAAATTACCTGGGCCAAGACCCCAAAAATAAATAACAACATATGTGCTTGCTACCAAGAATCGAACTCGGCACCTGCCCCACCGGGCCCCCCTTGGATCCGCCCCTACCCGTGTTTTATTTTTCTCCTTTGTGTTAAAACGTCACATTTTGTAAAAAAAAATGAAGTGGAAAAGTAGAGCATGTGGTGAGTTTGTATGGATAATTTACAAAGTATGAGGTGAATCGGAACAATAAACAAAATAATAAAAGCTAGTGGAAAATTGATGTGGCCGAGTCTTAAGATTGAGAAGAATATGACCAATAATCTGACCCTAACAGTGTGTTGAATCAACACAAAGAGGTGGAATATGGAAAAAGAGTGAATAAAAATCTGATATCAGCACAGAGATGTGGGGTATAGAAAAACATAAGAAAAATTGAGATAAAAATTGGATGGCTGGATGAACCTCGACAATCCTCCCTTTGGGAAGACCTCCACCAAGAGCAAAGTCCAGTGTCAAGCATCCACTCGGAAATGTTTCGCTGCAATACATGAACTAGGTAAAGAAATAAAGAAGGCTGCTTCATATAAGAATGATCAAGTTCCATGAAAAAGCACAATTTCATACATACGCTCGGGGTCCTTTCAAATTATGTAAATAATAAAGTAGAAGCAGAAACGCCAATTGGTTTAAGTAATTAAACGTAAATAAGAAAAGATGGTGGATGGAGAAAAACATACACCAAAGCTCCACCAGCACTGCCTAATTTTGTTACACTTCCTTTTCCAAACGAACTGTTTATGTCATTCATTGCTGCTTCTAATGCCTTTTGCTGAAGGGAAATATTGGTGTATTAGATCTGTGAGAACATAGCTACATACTCAACCATAATCACTCCAAAAATCTCAAAAAGTAAGTTAAGGTTACATGACTAAACAAGTTTGCGAACATATGTAGTGGTATAAAAACATCTGTTTGTAATATTACAATTTGTATCCCGTACGTTAAATAGAAAAATCAATGAATTTGCATTGAGCTGGTAGCAATACCATAGTCGAATAAATGAGTACAAGTATAATAAGTAGCCAAAGAAGAAAAGTGATTTCAGAAGCTGATGAGTGATGAGCAAGATAAGAAATGAAGTGAGAAACTAAGATGGGAGGATTTGGAGGGATGTAATTTGCAGTGTTTGAATGATAAAATTGGAATTGGAGGGAATTCCAATTTTAATAGCAAGGCAACATACTCGGTATTCTTTGGTTCTAGATTAGGATGGAATAAAGCAAAAAAGTGTGACTAAATTGGTTGTTGTGTTTCTCTTATTGTAAAGTAGTGGTGAACTGGTGATTGAATGCAATTCTGAACGCAACGCAATTTTCATGTGGGTCATCCGGAAACAGCGTCTCTATGAGGTTCTAAGTTGCTTGTTCGTAATAGGATTATAGGAAGTTGTAGTCGTCAGTTTTTATCCTGGGGGTCATCCGGAAAACCTCCCTTTAAAAACGAATGATTACTAGTTTACTACTTGGCTCCGCTCCCACCCCTTACAAATGATATTATTATACAACATCCCATCCCCGACAACTAAAACAGGTTTTCCAAATGTTTGCTACATTTCACCCTAACCAAGTAGGGCTGTAAACACACCCAATAATTAAGTAAATAACAGCAACATATATAGAAAGTAAAAGAATACAAAGGGGGGAAGGGGAACGGGAAGGGGGTGGAGAAAAGAAGAATAGTTACTCGGTCAAGAAAACGAGGGTCAGACTCGGGAGAGAGAGCGAGATTCAATTTGCCATTGAGCTCAGAATGTAGACGGGAAGCTTTATGCTTCGGTGGCCGTTCAAACAACCGCTGGAGATTCAAGTTGCGTGTCATGGGAGAACAACTTATGAGAACTGGAATTGATTGTGAAGGGAAGTAGTTTCGCGCTAATTCCATAACAAAATCTACACTTGAATTACTAAACTAAAGGAAGGGAGGGAGGGAAGGACGGAGCGAATGAGAAATGGCAAAAAGTACGCTCTGACCTGACGCCACCCACCTTTTAAAGCGAAAGGGTAACCCCATCGCAACTTCTCTTTTAATGAATAGTGGGTCTTGCTTCATACCATAATTTTGGTTTGAAATAATAAGACGAGATTTTGTAATCATTTTACAGCCAAATTGAAGCTTATCATTTTACATTTGGCTGTAAAATGTTTACAAAATCCCGTCTTATTATTTTAGACAAAAAGTGACGGTCTGAAACAAGAATTTGTGTTTAATTAATAACTAGTTTTCAACCGTGCAATATTTTGCACGCATATGTTTTACAAAAATTAGGGTGGATAATTAACATTTACCGAATAATGATAATAATACATGAATATTTTAACGCGTGATCCTAAATCTCTCACAAATAATCTCGTACCATTACACAAATCGCATGATTGATCGAGGTTCCTAAGACGCATGATCATAGCACCGACCTTTAACCTCAATTGATGATTCGGGAGTCTAAAACATTTAATACTATTGAGGTATTCGGTAGGGTGTAACTCACTATCACCTATTCTTGTATCATCCTTACAGACTTCATCTGAACTTAAATATAAAGCCTCACTTTCATTGATAACCTACAACATGTAGTCGTTTACCACTTCAAGTATCTCGTGCGTAGGGGCGAGCATTACTCTTTATTAGAGGTAATCAGAGTTCCACAAATATCTTAAAAAATTGGATAAGTGGACATTTACTAATGACGCAATCGGAATTGTGACATCTTGAATGAGTAAGTCAATTTGGGAATGTTAAATCAACTTCTCTGTCTTTTTTCTTCTCCCGCTAAACCATCTCCAATTTCGAGAATTAATTCTGAGAATTTTTCGATATCCTCAACATTGTTGTCTGAATTCTCAACTTGCAAACGCATATTCTTTGTGAGTTTAACCACCTTGACAAGTTCAAAGGTTAACGTATGAATATACGTAAATTAGAAACATATTAAGAAATAATGTTGTAACAGATATATATTATTACGATAATAAACAAAAATACTTTGCGAGATGACCACAAATACGATGAACATAGAGATGCACGCACAACGTCAGCTCTAGTTTCTGTAGGGAGAACGTGTAAAGTTCGTCAAAATTCTCCTCCGAAGACTACCGCCTTGCCTCCAAACGCTAATTTGACATTTCTCTCGTTAATAACACACATTACATTTTTCAGACTTCTATCAATGACCTTAAAGCTATGTTTGTGAGTCATGAAGCTTCATCCCATATTATGAGTTTGGCCCTTATCAAACGCTCAATTAAATCACTACATGGCTTAATCCAAGAGCATGTAGAATTCTCATCCACAATGATCGGTATGCCTAATCTAGAATGACCTGTTACACCACCGAGTATCAAGATTGTTGCAATTTCGCTTGATGCAACTGGCACAACAATTTCTCCCTTACATCTTATCGAAGCACACAAAGAACGCCAAATGAATGTCTTCCCTGTTTTGTCGTATCCATAAATAAAGAACACTCCACCTCTGCTATTTATAAAAGCATCCATAAGTTCATTATACACCGATTTGTTCATCAGTCTTTGTAACACCCCCATTTATTTAAGAGCCTTTGGCAAGACATTCTCAATAAATAGGACTGTTACCATCTCGGAATATCCGAGGTAGTGATTAACAAGGTAAACGGACCAAAGTACTTTATATATAAAAACCGATTAACTTTAAACTTGATATTACAGCAACTACGAGATCCAAACTTTGATAAAATAAAAGTACAACTGAAGATATCTAAAGGTGATCTAATTCTAAGTAAGTCCAAGCCATGTCTCGCTCCATGCCCAATCTCCTAATCCATCTGTCACTGACCTGAAAAATCTACTCTCCATTCCGGATCATCGTAGGTGTCACACGAATACACAGGGTCAACCGCGAGGTTGAGTAGGTAAAGCAGACAACACATAAATAACAATACTATCATAAATATATTGGGATCAATCATCCCTTCTCCGCACCGATCCAACACCAAATAAACTCCGCACCGATCACAAGACCCAACATTCTCCGCACCAAACACAGACCCTTTATCTCCACACCAAACACAGACCCTTTATCTCCGCACCAAACACAGACCCTTTATCTCCGCACCAAACACAGACCCTTTATCTCCGCGCCACACAGACCCTTTATCTCCGCGCCACACATCGTATCACAGAGTATATATAACCAAATATCATAATATACCAACCAAGTATTAGTATAAAACATTCATAGTAATCATCAATAACAACTGAATAATCATTGTAATATGCTTCGTATTTCCCCTACCTGAAATAGCAGGAAACGCAGATAATCCGAGGCTTGTTTAGAAATGTTCCACGCGAAACCCGCTACCTATACACATATAGGTAACGAATAAATAACCTTCCCGAACCCCTTAACAACCATACCTTCTATAAATAGAAACCTTCCCTAAGTGGAAAGTTTCCAAAAATAGAAACTTCCAAATATAATAATATATATATATCCCGACTTAAAATTTCCCGACCCACATCTTTAAATACTACGACCCAAAACCATAACAAGATAATATGACATTAATTACAACACTTATTAACATTAACAACATTCACCTTAATAAAAAATAGACAAAAACAAATAAATAATAATAAATAGTAATACTAATTAGTAATAATAGTAATAATAATAAAAACAATAATACCTAATAATAATAAAAACAAGGACAAGGAAACAGCCATCTTATTGGGTTGTTACAATAACGCAAACAGCCCCAACATCCGAACACACAACCCGACTTCAGCCCTTCGCACCACCAACCACAGCCCCTCCGAACACCAACCAACACCACCTCTCGACACCCCTGGCAGCACTCCACCCCTCTGACACCATGGACCCCGTCGCCGGCCGCCGGCGAGTCAGACCAGCCCCATAAACCCGGTCTGATCCCTCACCCCCGCCAACCAACCTGCCTCCTTAAACAGGCTGCCGACAACTCCATAAATCGAACCACCACCCGTGACACTACCCAGACCACCCCCCGACACCAGGCTTCTGACTCCCGGTGGTACCACCGCTTCGACCTCCCCCGAGTCAGCGGTGGTGCCACCCCCAACAACCAGTACCCATACATTAACATGGAGACCCGACAAAACAGAGGACAAAACAGAGGACAAAAACCCCTTATTCGACACCGCTCATACCACCACAGACCACCTAGCCGACCACCGTAGGACTCCCTTGACCACCACTTACTCCTCCCTTCCAACTTCTATCAAGACGAGTCCCCAAAACACCATCGACACAAAGGAGAACACCACTTGGTCAGATTCGTTCATTCTTAACAGTAATTAAACAACCCGTGACAGGCGCCTGAAACCACCTTCACTGGCGTTGCACGGTGGTTGACATAACCACGACAAGGGTCAGACATGACACCCATACCCCATAGACTATATACATACAAGAAACAGACTCAACAGGCAACAAACACGACTCAGGAAATCATACTAAAAACGCAGTTGTGAAAAACGCTTATACAGTGTTAAACATACCTATTTTACAAGGTGTTCGACCACCACTTAGCCGCCTTACCACCACCGAGGGAACGACGAACCTAGACCTTGGAGTGACGGCTGAGGTGTGTGGGGTTTTGAGATATGAAAAGAGCAGATTAACCTAGGGTAGATTGAGGCTAAAATGACGGCTTGACAAGTAGGTTGCTAGGGTTGTGTAAAAAAAAACTAAGTATGGGCTGAAGTTTCCTTGAATTGGCACAAGAATCGAGGCCCATTCTAACGCGTGAGGTCTTGTGTTCGATCCCCCTTACGAAGACAAGTCTCAAACCCCTTTTTATAAAGACCTAGCATCACATAACAAGTACTAGTAACATATAAATCACATCGATACGGATCTTAAAATTATTATAAACATAAATATCGTAGGGCAAAATCGAGGTATTACAGTTCTCCCCCCTTAAAATGAACTTCGTCCCGAAGTTCGACCACAGTCAGGTGATAACCAAACCCACTCCCGCGAACTTGGAACACAGACATCAACAAAACATTAACCAAACATTAACTTGAAACATGAATGCCTCGAATATAAATGCCCAGGAAATATCAACACGCTAATATAATAAATAATATAAAGGTAAAATACGGACTATTACAGTCTTCCCTCCTTAGAATGAACTTCGTCCCGAAGTTCACCACCCCATTATGGTAAAGAAACACTCAGCAAGCATGAATAATCACAAGTGATGCTTAAGAAACGCGAGATGTTACATTCTATCCCCCTTAAGAAAACTTTGTCCCCAAAGTTTAACACACACTGTAACACATGATACTTCAACAATCACGATCTAGTGCATAACATACAGGGTTATCAAGTGTATTCAAATAGTCACGACATATCAGTTAGTCAGGTCATAACAACTAGCCATATCATAAATCATCATTAAGATTTTACAATCATATCCTCCTTAAAACATGGTTACGTCCCCGTAACCCCATAAACATTCTAACACAGTACTCCATCTCATTCATTACTTTATCTCAAAAAAAAAAAAATCTAACTCCAAGTAACCATGTATCGCACTCATCGTCGCATCTAAGACCAAAGACAAGGGGTGAAAGAACTGGCGAAGTAAAACCGCAACTGAAACTTCCATCTCGATATCGATCTCAAATTCCGAATATAACTCAATAACCAAGGTCACACTGGACCTTATCACAATATGGCACAACGGTCAAATAACTCATAACTCAGTACCAGTGACCAATTCTCGTCTCGATTCCAATATCAATATTATCAAATATTCCATTAAAGGAACTGCTCAACACTTAGAGAGTAAGACTCTAAGCTACTCACCCATAAGTCAAGGTCAAAGAAGGCGATAACTTGATAAAACACTGAACCGCAATCTCAACCTCAATAAAACATCATTCATGGACTTCGTTCTAGCCTCATGAGTAACTCAATCTCCTCAAATTCTATCCCATCAGTTAATTAACATGCCAATATACATATCTCAACCAAATACATTAACAAGCTCGTATGTATCCTTATCATTCCACCGTTCATAAAACAAGAACTTGTACACTATACCCAACCAAGCTAACACAACATCATCATAAACAACTCAGTTAATCAATTAACAAAAGTTTTTCCCGCCTCACACTCAACCCGTCTCACAAACAAAAGAATTACCTCCTCAGAAGAAAATATTAACAACCAAAATAAAAGAATAAATACTAATATTCAACTCAAATAACTACTCGTGAGGAACTCATAGCAATAAACATATAAACATATATAACCTCGAGCAACAATAAAGTATTAGGATCGGTAGGATCGTGTTACGCAGTAAAACAGATTCGGAAAAGATAACACTTACACACCCATGAAATTCCAACGCAAGCTAGTATTGACAACTACATAAATAATCAGGAAAACTCACAGTTCATAATTGGCAATTTAAAACGTTTCATGTTCATAAACATATTTTTGAATTAAAACCATATTTAAGAAAAGACATAGAACAAAATTATTTAACGTAATTAAACATGGGACATGGACATGCCACACAAGACATACATAACTCATAGACTTCGCAAGATCGTTTTATATTCCCAGATGTCAATTAGTTAGTATATGTCACTTAGGTACATTCCCCGTCCACTCATATTACATCATCAAAATTAACGATAAAAGTAAACGAATTCACCAGAATGGTGCTTCCATAAATCATACGTCAACAATTGATAATTTAACACATCGTGATCGAATTCTAGGTATAGCATTATGCAATTCACTGTATGGTATAACAATATACCCGAAAAACAGTTATAAGGACTGTAATCACAGAGGACTCGACAAAGGTAAACCATCCATATACGAAAGAACATCATCTAGTTTCACATGGTTCAAATAATCACGATTACATATAACCATTAGGTTGCTATATTATGCTAATAAATTTACCAGTTAGATTTCATTCTGCCACTTGGCACAGATTAACATGCTTTTAACATCACATACGAGCAGCACATATTCATTTTGAGATCATACTATAGGCATATAATTGGAACGATTTTATATTAAACTTGACGAAATAAACAAGGTTATGCTATCACGTAATGAGGGTCATACTCATACCACATGTCTACTTTTCATGTCACTAATGCCATATTAGGATATTACGCGGTCACATAGCATAAGCCACACTTGATTAAACTTTTATATGAAACTTTTATATTTCACGATTTCAACAATTAAACGTTATGTAGCAACTTACCAAATCATAATTAAATAACAGCTTAGCTAACATGCGAGCGATCATAACTCTTAGAAAATATATAAAGGACGAGCTAAACATAGGAAGAGAATTCGAATGCATATCTCAAGGAAATTATTTAATATCATTTCTATAACTCAATCGATCTGAACAAGAACTTTACAGGAAGTCAACAGAAAAATTAGGCAACTTGCAAGAATCACAACTAAATAACGACTCATTAAGATTTTACATGGCCTATCATCTTGAAAACGTAAACTCATATTCTGAACAGTAAAGGTGGAATTATGCATAAACAATAACCAAGTTTAAAACGATTTCTTTGACACAAAGATGGGTCAAAACGGAACCGTGCAGCAACATTCCAACCATGGTCAACTAGAAGATTTATTTCACTCAGAATATAACTCCTATTAACATGAAACCAACAACATTGTAACACCAACTCAGGAGGTTGTCATACCTAAAGTTTTCATACTCAAATATGGACACATTTACGACGACATCCGGTATAAACAAGGTAACATCCAGGAAACTTATTAAAACAATTTGGTTCTTTTACAACTTCACATTGCTACTTCGAAACTCAACCATTCTTTTTCTGAAACACGTTGACATATACTTGGAGCATAGACATCACTTTGTACAGTATTAACAAGCATTTCTTATTACCACGATACTCGTTATCTGGTTCACGGTAAAGATTTCAAAACTGAAAGTAGGATCAACTAACTAACTTGATTGTTATACATGCGTCTCAAAATAAATTAGTTTCTACCATCACACAAACACAACTTATCCAAATACGAAAATATAACCTAGGAACTACTACGTATTCCTTTATTGATGATAAACTTCATAACGAATTTAAATGTATATAACAGGCATAAAATTTTAAATACTATATACGCCACACATGACTATATACATTCACAGCTTAGAACACACATTCTACATATTACTAAACATGGATTGCTAAAGCAATTAGTAAAATAATAAAATCATAAATCTCAAATTCCGATCACATATGCCTGGTATGCAAATCAGTAAACTCTTGCAAGGTATAAGGCATGCATATAAGAAGTGTATACACATAGAATAGTACAGGCAATTGTCAACGCGCACGGCCTCCGGTTTGGTCTACTAGCTTTACCCATAAGACTTAACTGGGTTCCACATCTTATAACGACATATCATAGCTGGCTCTACTAACCATTCCAGTTAATCATGATCATATCTCTCCTACATCTGTCCTTTTAGGTGACTATAGCTCATCAACTTATTACACATATCATTACACTATATCTCTACCTAACGGTTCAGGGACCATACAGCCGCATGCATAGCACCATATATATACAAGTAAAGCTCATATTCAAAATCTCTTGTTCTCAATACCAGAAATAGTATATCTTAGTCAACTTTCAACATCAATCCCATGATTCACAGTATATATTACCAACCATATTTCACATCATAACTTACCTCATTCCTTCTCCTGCAAGAACGTTAGTACTAGATAACTAGGTCACTATATAATCTACCCCACTTTTCAATTTCTCTCATTGGGTTCCCGAGACAGAACAGAAAGGGCCCAGGTTTGGTGTGAGGGGGCCCCTAACTCATCCCGTTCCTTTTTGGGGCTCCTATCAGTTTCATCTCGGGGTTCATTTTATTAGACTCTTCCTACGTTCATTATGATTCATTTAGTTTAGGCCTGAGGATCGTTCGCTCTGATACCACTTTGTAACACCCCCATTTATTTAAGAGCCTTTGGCAAGACATTCTCAATAAATAGGACTGTTACCATCTCGGAATATCCGAGGTAGTGATTAACAAGGTAAACGGACCAAAGTACTTTATATATAAAAACCGATTAACTTTAAACTTGATATTACAGCAACTACGAGATCCAAACTTTGATAAAATAAAAGTACAACTGAAGATATCTAAAGGTGATCTAATTCTAAGTAAGTCCAAGCCATGTCTCGCTCCATGCCCAATCTCCTAATCCATCTGTCACTGACCTGAAAAATCTACTCTCCATTCCGGATCATCGTAGGTGTCACACGAATACACAGGGTCAACCGCGAGGTTGAGTAGGTAAAGCAGACAACACATAAATAACAATACTATCATAAATATATTGGGATCAATCATCCCTTCTCCGCACCGATCCAACACCAAATAAACTCCGCACCGATCACAAGACCCAACATTCTCCGCACCAAACACAGACCCTTTATCTCCACACCAAACACAGACCCTTTATCTCCGCACCAAACACAGACCCTTTATCTCCGCACCAAACACAGACCCTTTATCTCCGCGCCACACAGACCCTTTATCTCCGCGCCACACATCGTATCACAGAGTATATATAACCAAATATCATAATATACCAACCAAGTATTAGTATAAAACATTCATAGTAATCATCAATAACAACTGAATAATCATTGTAATATGCTTCGTATTTCCCCTACCTGAAATAGCAGGAAACGCAGATAATCCGAGGCTTGTTTAGAAATGTTCCACGCGAAACCCGCTACCTATACACATATAGGTAACGAATAAATAACCTTCCCGAACCCCTTAACAACCATACCTTCTATAAATAGAAACCTTCCCTAAGTGGAAAGTTTCCAAAAATAGAAACTTCCAAATATAATAATATATATATATATATCCCGACTTAAAATTTCCCGACCCACATCTTTAAATACTACGACCCAAAACCATAACAAGATAATATGACATTAATTACAACACTTATTAACATTAACAACATTCACCTTAATAAAAAATAGACAAAAACAAATAAATAATAATAAATAGTAATACTAATTAGTAATAATAGTAATAATAATAAAAACAATAATACCTAATAATAATAAAAACAAGGACAAGGAAACAGCCATCTTATTGGGTTGTTACAATAACGCAAACAGCCCCAACATCCGAACACACAACCCGACTTCAGCCCTTCGCACCACCAACCACAGCCCCTCCGAACACCAACCAACACCACCTCTCGACACCCCTGGCAGCACTCCACCCCTCTGACACCATGGACCCCGTCGCCGGCCGCCGGCGAGTCAGACCAGCCCCATAAACCCGGTCTGATCCCTCACCCCCGCCAACCAACCTGCCTCCTTAAACAGGCTGCCGACAACTCCATAAATCGAACCACCACCCGTGACACTACCCAGACCACCCCCCGACACCAGGCTTCTGACTCCCGGTGGTACCACCGCTTCGACCTCCCCCGAGTCAGCGGTGGTGCCACCCCCAACAACCAGTACCCATACATTAACATGGAGACCCGACAAAACAGAGGACAAAACAGAGGACAAAAACCCCTTATTCGACACCGCTCATACCACCACAGACCACCTAGCCGACCACCGTAGGACTCCCTTGACCACCACTTACTCCTCCCTTCCAACTTCTATCAAGACGAGTCCCCAAAACACCATCGACACAAAGGAGAACACCACTTGGTCAGATTCGTTCATTCTTAACAGTAATTAAACAACCCGTGACAGGCGCCTGAAACCACCTTCACTGGCGTTGCACGGTGGTTGACATAACCACGACAAGGGTCAGACATGACACCCATACCCCATAGACTATATACATACAAGAAACAGACTCAACAGGCAACAAACACGACTCAGGAAATCATACTAAAAACGCAGTTGTGAAAAACGCTTATACAGTGTTAAACATACCTATTTTACAAGGTGTTCGACCACCACTTAGCCGCCTTACCACCACCGAGGGAACGACGAACCTAGACCTTGGAGTGACGGCTGAGGTGTGTGGGGTTTTGAGATATGAAAAGAGCAGATTAACCTAGGGTAGATTGAGGCTAAAATGACGGCTTGACAAGTAGGTTGCTAGGGTTGTGTAAAAAAAAACTAAGTATGGGCTGAAGTTTCCTTGAATTGGCACAAGAATCGAGGCCCATTCTAACGCGTGAGGTCTTGTGTTCGATCCCCCTTACGAAGACAAGTCTCAAACCCCTTTTTATAAAGACCTAGCATCACATAACAAGTACTAGTAACATATAAATCACATCGATACGGATCTTAAAATTATTATAAACATAAATATCGTAGGGCAAAATCGAGGTATTACAGTTCTCCCCCCTTAAAATGAACTTCGTCCCGAAGTTCGACCACAGTCAGGTGATAACCAAACCCACTCCCGCGAACTTGGAACACAGACATCAACAAAACATTAACCAAACATTAACTTGAAACATGAATGCCTCGAATATAAATGCCCAGGAAATATCAACACGCTAATATAATAAATAATATAAAGGTAAAATACGGACTATTACAGTCTTTGAAGACAATTGACGCTTAATTTATTCACTCAATGATTGTCTGTCATACGACAACGCATCCATCACTAATGTGTTTCGATGATGTGATGTTGTTGAAGAATCTGGGAGTGACATGCCTTCAAATCTACTTAATCTACTCATGTTCAATTGTAGAGAATTTTCAATATCCATAAGTGCATAATTTTTCAACTCTTCATCACTTTGTAAACCTAATATAAAAAAGATGGGTGACACATTATTTCTCAAATATTATATATTTCAGAAGTGTGTGTGTGTGTATATATATATATATATATGTATACATATATATACATATATGTACATATATGTATATATATACATATATGTATATATATATATATACGAAAATACAATTAGGCATACTAAAACGGCTATAAATGCACGAAAACAACCACTAGGTGCATTAAATTTTTTACATGCATGAAAATGATTACTTGGTGCATGAAATAAGAGGTCGTACGTGCATTAAAACGAGTTATAGGTGCATGAAAAATGATAAATGCGTAAAAATCGATAGTAGGTGCATGAAAATTAATAAAACGTATCTCACCTTGATTTCCGTCACTAGTGTATATTTTCTAGACCAAGAAATATGTTCTCTAGCCTTAAAATTTCATGCCGAATCCAAATATGTCATTAATTTTTTTTTAAAAAGTCCGTAAGGTAGAGTTCTCACGGTTCTCATTATATTGGTGGTTCTCATAGGATCCCAATTCTATATATATATATATATATATATATATAGGGTCGGGATCCGGTGAGAACCACCCTTATAATGAGAACCATGAGAACCCTCACTAAATCTCCACCATATCTCGCTTCGAAAGTTTCGATGGATCATTTACCATTAGTTGAACTTATTCAAATACACATTTTAGTATCATTAAACAAAAAAATTTGATTTTATTAACAAAATATATACTTAGTGTACCAAAATACAATTAGGCATACTAAAACGGCTATAAATGCATGAAAACAACCACTACGTGCATGAAATTTTTTACATGCATGAAAATGATTACTAGGTGCATGAAATAATAGGCTCTACGTGCATTAAAACGAGTTCTAGGTGCATGAAAAATGATAGATACGTCAAAATCGGTAGTAAGTGCATGAAAATTAATAATACGTATCTCGCCTCGATTTCCGTCACTAGTATATATTTTCTAGACCAAGAAATATGTTCTCTAGCCATAAAATTCCATGCCGAATCCAAATATGTCATTAATTTTTTTTAAAAAAGTCCGTATGGTAGAGTTCTCACGGTTCTCATTATATTGGTGGTTCTCATAGGATCCCAATTCTATATATATATATATAGGGTCAGGATCCGGTGAGAACCACACTTATAATGAGAACCATGAGAACCCTCACTAAATCTCCACCAAATTTCGCTTCGAAAGTTTCGATAGATCATTTAGCATTAGTTTAACTTATTGAAATACACATTTTAGTATCATTAAACAAAAAATTTTGATTTTATTAACAAAATATATACTTAGTGTACCAAAATAAAATTAGGCATACTAAAACGGTTATAAATGCACGAAAACAACCACTATGTGCATGGAATTTTTTACATGCATGAAAATAATTAGTAGGTGCATGAAATAATAGGCTTTACATGCATTAAAACGAGTTCTAGGTGCATGAAAAATGATAGATGCGTAAAAATCGGTAGTAAGTGCATGAAAATTAATAAAACGTATCTCACCTTTATTTCCGTCACTAGTATATATTTTCTAGACCAAGAAATATGTTCTCTAATCATAAAATTCCATGCCGAATTCAAATATGTCATTAACTTTTTCTAAAAAAGTGCGTAAGGTAGAGTTCTCATGGTTCTCATTATATTGGTGGTTCTCATACGA
The DNA here is from genome assembly GCA_029255685.2 of Silene conica. Classification (NCBI taxonomy): domain Eukaryota; kingdom Viridiplantae; phylum Streptophyta; class Magnoliopsida; order Caryophyllales; family Caryophyllaceae; genus Silene; species Silene conica. The sequence goes on from CM055317.2 coordinate 52,989,993, forward strand.
TCTCAATTCTATATATATATATATATATATATATATATATATATATATATATATATATATATATATATATAGACTTGAGATCCGGTGAGAACCACCTTACAATGAGAACTTTGTGAGAACTCTACCTTACGGACTTTTTTAAAAAAAATTAATAACATAATTGGATTCGGCATGACATTTTCTAGCTAGAAAACATATTTCTTGGTCTAGAAAATAAATACTAGTGACGGAAATCGAGGTGAGATACGTTTTATTTATTTGCATGCACCTACTATCTATTTTTTCGTATCTATCATTTTTCCGCCAGTAGTACTTATTTTCTAGACCAAGAAATATGTTCTCTGGCCATAAAATTCCATGCCGAATCCAATTATGTCATTAATTTTTTTAAAAAAACTCCGTAAGGAAGAGTTCTCACCGGTTCTCATTGTAAGGTGGTTCTCACCGGATCTCAACCCTATATATATATATATATATATATATATATATATATATATATTCAGGATCTCGTGAGAACCAAATTACCATGAGAACCGTGCGAACTAAATCACAACCGTCAATCCAAATCGCAGTAATAGAAACACTGTCTTCTATCTCATTCCCACTGCCACTGCCACTCCCCACATCTCCGTTCCTCCTCTTTCCCACTGCACTCCCGACAACTCCGTCCATCCTCTTTCCCATTACCACCACCGTCATCTCCGTCCTTCCTTTTTCCCACTACCACCACCGTCATCTCCGTCGCAGGTGATATAAACAATTCGATTTCTGAAATTATCGTTTCCTAATTTTCAGTATTAATTAGATTTTCCTGTTCGATTTTTATCCTATTTCAATTTTTTCCTGTTCTAATCTAGTAGTCTACTAATTACTAATAATTTATTCGCGATTTTGTGGTGTATTTTCTGAAACTATTGGGAATTTGTCACAGCTTGTTAATCTTAATCTGTCTGACTGTGAAATGGTTGATCAAATTCCTATTGAAAGTACCAAGTTGAGAAATTTAAGGGTTCTAGATATAGGTGTAAGGTTTAACTAGTTGTTCATAAACTAATTTAGTCATACTAACAAAACCTTTAATTAACTTTTAATTAACAAAATAATAAACTCGTTTATTAGATCTTATGCATGCTACTAAATGCGGAAGTAAGGAGTAAACCGTGTTCTTACACTCGGTCCAAGTATGTTGCAAGGATGATCCTCCGAGTACCCAATATAGAATACCTCCTCCGGATGCACCAAGACAAGCCCCAAAAGAACCGAAACTTTGTAAGCTAGACTAGGAATCGGTTTTTCCTTAATTTATTTCCAATCTCTCTTATTAGAAATATATTTTGAATACTACTCTTAGTATATATTTTATTATCTTATAATAACTTATTAGAGGTTAAACAATCTCTTCTTACTTGTGTAGAATTTCGGCTAGGGTTAGAGAAGAGAAAAAGAATGAATGATTATGATATATCCATATATGTATGATGAGCATGCCTCTTTAATTATCATATAAACTAACTTAAGCATGCTCACTTGGGAAGGGGGTAGCCGGCTTAGGGAGTGTCAAAGAGGGAACAACTTGTGTTCTCAAGACACTAGGGTGTTTATTAGGTTGGTGTCTCAAGAACAATGTCTTAAGCAATGATTAAGGAGCAATTAACATACTAATTAACCACACAACCATCACCATTTAGCCGTGCCATATAGTCCATAATATGGACTTTATTTTACAATTTGTCAAATGTATAATTGTATAAAGTGTGACATCTTATATGTCATTTAGATATAAAATATTTTAGTACATTTGAAATATGTAAATATTTATCCCATAAATATTATACATAATTAAATAAATCATATTTATTCAATTAACAAGTAATTCGAAATTACCATTGTAAAATAATATTTTATCGTCAATACGATTTACAACCTTTGTATTAATTTCAACCCAATTCATTCTAATTACGATATCTTAAAATATCGTTTAATGTTTAACAATTGACACATTTCAATTTTAAACATAAATCTTACATTAAGATTTAACCTCTATTTTCTCGATACACGAGTTTAAGGAATATGATCAAATCGTATCAATATACATTTGATCACTTTATCATTTAAGGGAATTGTCCTAAAGGTGTGACCTAAAGGGATCAACTGACCACCACCGTCATACGACAGTAATGTCAAACTCTAGCTAGCCAATCATTACCGATTAATGTTGGTCAGTTGACTAATAATTCTTATCATCCCTTGCGCATTCTCGTTATGAGATTTAATTACGTGATCGCACTATTGTTGAGGACACATTTCCCAACAATCTCCCACTTGTCCTCGACAAGTGTGCGTCACCAATTCTCTTGTCCTATTACAATCTCCCACTCAATGCAAGATGTCTCTCTAAGGTCGTACCTTGCATTCGATCATATCATGAGTGGTTTCCTCGATCTGGAGAATAACTGTCTGACCAGAATTATCTACCATAGATACCTTCCGAGCGTGGCCACGCATTTCCAGTTAACTTCTCCTCGAGTGGCCCTGAGATTTGAGCAACCCTGACAAGGGGTGGACAATTTCTATCGCACTACTTCCTTCAACTAGTCACAGTTAGTCACAACCCAAAACAATCCCATTTGACTCCAGTTACGAAAAGTCGTAGAGAATGGATCAAAGTTATGCCTAAACTGTACCATCTTGGGAGAGTAGTCTTTAGTCTAAGAATTGACTCACAAGAATACTATAGCAGCTCTCGCCACGACCCGGCTATAAAATTTCCAGAACTCTATAAGCGGTCACATTGCCCGACAGAGTGTCTCTTACAGTCTGCCTATGTGATCGACTAGTCATCACATATGACTCTATGGCACTTGAACTTGTCATCAATCGCCTCACACTCTAGTCGCTTTGAGACGTCACCTCATGTAAGCGGCTAGGGGCTATACTAAGTCAATCCAGTTCACTTATGGGGTTCAATATTGTCTCATACAACCCATTTGGATTCTGACAAAGTATCTTTTACTTTGAGTTATTAATAACTCAAATGATGTTGTCATGCAACAATAGTCAACACTATTACATTGCATTTTGATGCACAATCATCTGTTTGTATTAGTGTTTTGCGAATAATATTTATTCATGCGAATAACGTTTATTCATGATGGCAAAACTTACAACTTTTGGTCTCCTTTATTCTCATATTATCCCGTATAATATGATTCTATTTGAGTACATATCTAGAACTCTTTCTAGATTTTGAGTTTCCTTTCCGGAGGAAAGCTCCCACTGTTATCTTATAACTTGTGACGCATCGATATACTGGAGGGATTAAAAATCACTCTCTATAGTCACTTATGTACTGAAATCTATATTGCAGTTTATTAGTGATTTCATCACTCTTACAATTTTCAAACATCTTGGCTATTTGATAATGGTTTCATTCATCGTTATGAATAATGTATCTAACCATTCTAACTTCTAGTGGGCGACCTTTTATTATCTATATAATAAACCTTCCCGTAAGCTCCATCATCTTATGATATAAAGTATTTGATCATTTAGAATTGAAAACCTCTTATTCTTTACACCTTAAAGAATCACCCATCCTCTCTAAATGGTAGGCTTAATTCTTTTTATGAAAATCGCTCCCACTAAAATTAATATCTTTCGATATCTCAAATGAACATTTCATTTCTCGCATGTTAAACTATTACTTGAATCATTATCACTATCACTATCCCTATAGTGATCTGTTTCCATTCAATCATTCATTACCTTCTTATCTTGTCTTCGTTTCCTCGAGACGAAAATGACATGATAATTTCTTTATAACTACATAGGAACCGTTTTCCTACTAATGATTTCATACGGGGTTTCAAGTTTCCTCTCTATGAAACAATGAACACAAAGAACCTTTCTTCGAGTATCCTCCCGTAGTTTCTTCAAATCACTTAGGGCTATGTTTCCTCCCTATGAAACAATGAACACAAAGAACCTTTCTTCGAGTGTCCTCCCGTAGTTTCTTCAAATCACTTAGGGTTCTTCTTAAGACTCCTAAGTAAGAATCTTCTCTAAGATCCTTCCTTTTATTTACATAATTGGTTTGTGAGCGAAATAATTTCTCCCACTCTATCCTTCTAACAATAACCTTTACTTGTTAAAGGATAGCTATTTCGATCAACCAATGTGTTTGAATGTTTGAAGTTTGATAGGTGTGATGAATACATTCTCATTTTCACTTAAAATGAAAATCTTATAATGAACTGATATAGTCTCATTTTGATTGAATCTATCTCATGGGGTGTAGTTCTCCGTTTTAATCAACACTTTGATTATCTTATACTTGATCGTATCAATATCTATCATTCATGTTTAAACAAGGCATGCAATTTATTTGAGAAATCAAAACATTGATTAAGAACAAAAGTAGTGACTCGGGTTAAAAACCAAGTCACTAATATCCAAAATTACAACCATTGTTTTAGGATTTTAATCCTTGTCTTACAAGAAAATTAAATTGTTCCATAAATTGTAACACCCCCATTTATTTAAGAGCCTTTAGCAAGACATTCTCAAATAAATAGAGCTGTTACCATCTCGGAATATCCGAGGTAGTGAATAACAAAGTAAAGCAACCAAAGTACTTTATATAAAACTGATAAAATTTAAACTTTTGGTTATTACAGTTACTACGTGACGGAAAAGAAAAAAAAATACAACTGATGACTTCTCTAGATGTGATATAATTCTAAGTCGGTCCAAAGTATGCACCTCACATTCCTGCCCCAGCTCCTAGCTCATCTGTCTCTGACCTGTAGAATCTACTCCCCATTCCGGATCATCGTAGGTGTACACGAATACACTGTCAACCTCGCGGTTGAGTAGGGTAACACAATAATTATAATGCAACAATTATGAGATGCAAATGCAATGATATGCTCGAGCTCAATCTCAATCTCAATTCTCAATCTCAAACTCATACCCTTGCACCAAGCCATACCGAACCTCCCGGCAGACTATAATCGGTCGTCACCGAACACCAGCATAGCAGCTGAGGTCACCAGGTCTAGTCCTGCAGAACTAGCCTGGGCCCAATAATATCATCATCATCTCGTATCCGTAACCAATGCACATGCCATGCTCATGAATGCAACAATACTCTTAATCCATCATGCTATTAAATAATGCAATGCGCGTACCAATAATAATAAACAACACTCAATCCAACCAATACCATTCTTATATAAATCATGTTCAGCATCCATAACACACAATCCAACATTTATTCGTAACACAACATAAGTATAGGGTCAGTGTATCCTACCTGGAGTAGCAAGTCTGCAAATAGCAATCGCCGTCTAAAATTTTCCACTTCAAATTCAGTTCCTATTAACATTACTTAATATCAAATTCTACTCACATAACTAATAACACTACTAATTAATTATTCGATCATGTTTATACTTTATCACTCAAAACACATTGTTCTAATAAACACATCTCATTATATACATATAACAGCCCATACTCATATGATTTTCATTAAATAAAATAATTATCATAACAGTCACAACAATTGTATCACCCAATATTTGTTATCAAATATAGTAATCAATATGAAAACATTAACAACAATACGACAATACAAAACTAATTATAAACATAAACATGATAACTCGAATAATCGTACCAATAATAATAATAATAATAATAATAATAATAATAATAATAATAATAATAATAATAATAATAATAATAATAACATCAATCAGTGGGTAACAACAACATATTATAATAATAATAATAATAATTCAACGACAATCAGCCAAGGAATCAGAACATAAATCATCACGACAACAGCAACATCGAAACACGAACAAACCCGACACCAACTTCGCGACACCACCGACACTAGCTCGGTCCCTCACCACCGACACCACTGGGCCCAACCTAAAGTTCGTACTACCCACTACGATTTCCACCCATGAGCCACCATGAGAAGCCACCACAGCCACCAAAAAAACCGACTAAAACTACCTACTCACACGCCCACTTACTCTGTTTTAGCCGCCAGTACCCGTCTATCTTTTCACGCGTTTCTCTCTCTCCATCGTATCCCACACCACCTCTGGCCACCACCTTTGCCACCACTGGCTCACGGTGGTTCCAGGGGTGGTCCTCTGCTCCTCTCGTCTCACCTAAAACCCCTGAAAAACCACCACCAAACTCCCTGCTCCAACACGTCCATGCCCTGTTTTGCTCTACCTGCCACGGCTCCTGCACCCTCATGAACACCCACTACGGCTCCATTCCCGCCACTAAGACCACCAACCTAACCGCCATTTGACAACCCTCACCTCCCACGACTTCCTGGTGAAAACCACCAGGCCTCGACATCACCCAAAACCACCTGCAACCAACCGCATAAGACACTATAACCTCGCTTACACCCTCTGTTTTCCCTTCTCTATAAAACGAACCTAAAACAACCATCTATGTGGTGATGACGACAATATAAGACCCATAAATTCATACTATATATATACACTAAACTATAGGCAATACACGAAAGCAAAACGAATAGTGATGACAATCATAATCTACAACGAATGAAATCACAACTTACTATATTGTTGATGACGATCAGGGTGATTGAAGCCCTCTCGTTTTTTTCTCATATCTCGTGTGAATTAGGGTCCTTGTTCAGTTGATGTAAGGGTAGACGAGTGTGATGGAGGCAGAAAGTTGTTACGTTTGAATAGGGTTTTTTTTTTTTGGATTGTGGAGGTGTATGAGGAAAGGGAAGAATGTTTGGTCGAGGCATCAGTATGGTGAGGTAGGGTTTAGGTATTACACGGGTATTACTCGGTTTCTCGACTCTAATCCGAGCCCAACATTCTTCTTACTCGGTCCAACTATTCTTAAATAAAACACAGGCGTTACACGTAATTATACTAATTAATTAATTACAAGTAATATAAATATTATTGTTATGGTAATATTTTGGTCCGTAAAATATGAATATAGAAATATTAAAATTATTAGCACTTACGTAAGAATAGATATAAAATTTGAATTTAAATACAATTACGACTTAAATAATAAAACAAGTATAAATGAGAAATAAATATAAAATATGAATTATATTTAGTTAAAAATATATTATCAAAATAAGGAAAATACGAACGAAATGTCACTTTATGAAATAATCATCAAATATAAAATGATTATGAAATACGAATTAATCATAATATACGATTTATAAAATAATAATAGTTTACGTAAAATACCTTATAAACATTCCGTTTGAAATACGTGTATAAAACACGGTTTGACTGCCATCGACCGAGGCTAAAATACGGGTATTACAGTCTTCCCTCCTTAAAATGAACTTCGTCCCGAAGTTCGCCACCCCGTAACGATAACAAAACACTCCACAACATAAGACAAACAAAAGTAATACATATATACAAGCTCTAAAACGCGAAGTGTAACATTCTATCCCCCTTAAGAAACTTTGTCCCCAAAGTTTAACATACGACAGAAGTACAAGACACTTAAAGAACCGCAACATTAACCGAAACATAACAGATTAAAACAGCAGACTCCATGCATGGTCAATCTCAGCCAACCAATCACAACATACCACTTAGCCAGATCGTAAACCATCAAGATTTTACAATCCTATTCTCCTTAAAACTTGGTTACGTCCCCGTAAACCCATTATAAAATTCCACATTCAATGCTCATGAAGATCACCGAAACAGCAGTCACAAATTATCTGATAAGTTAATTACTCTGTACTGGGCAACTAGCATCCGACTTTTAAACGACAAGACATACTTGTCAATTACATGTTACGCAGTAAAAAAAATCAAGGTAACTGACACTTATATATACTCTTGGAACTTTTGACACAAAATTTACACATTTACACCAATGTAGACATTCAACCAACTCATAGTTCAAACATAACAAATTAAAACAATTCTTATTAGAATTCATATTATATACGTAAGATCATGTTTATGAACACAATTTTTAGAAAAGTCATTAGACAAAATTTCAATTAATGTATAGCATCTGTATAAATGAACTACTTTATATATAACTCACCGAAATAAATTTGGTCATATTATCATGTAAATAGATTCATATTCATATCATATGCCTACCGTTCATGTTACTAATGTCATATCAGAGTATTACATTGTTACATCATATAATTCATATTTGATTAAACTTTTATATTTAAAACTCTACCATTTCAACAATCATGCATCACGCAGCAACTTTCAAAAATCATAAATAAATAACCGCTTAGCTATTTTGCGAGCTATTATAATTTTTAGAAAATATAATAAATTAACTAATCATATGAAAAAGAATCAATTGCAAAGCAAAAGGAAATTATTTATAACAAATTTTACCACTCAGTTGGTCTGAACAGAAACTTTACAACACTTAGACAGAAATTTGCACAACTTAAAAAAAAATCACTAATAAATAACGACTCATTTAGATTTTACGTGGCTTATCATTTTGAAAACGTGAATGAATATTCTAAACAGTGGGGTTGGAATTATGCATAAACAATAAACACGTTTTAAACGGGTTCTTTTCGAAAAACATGGGTCAAAACAGAACTGTGCAGTAACAATCTGACCACTGTCGACTAAACTATTTATTTCTCTCAAAATATAATTTGTATTAACATGAAACCAAAAGCATTGGAAAGCTAGAACAGAAGGTTATGATACGTAAAATTTTCACATTCATATAGAGAACACATTTTAAATGGTATTTCGTATAAACAAGGTAAAATTCTGAAAATTTATTACAAATTTTGGTTTCTAAAAAAAAAAATGTTTCACATTATCACATTTAAACATAATCATTCCTCCTCTAAAACGTGTAAACATGTCATTTGAAGCATTGAAATCACATTGCACCATATGAGCAATTATTCATCATTTCCAACTAAAATTGCCATCCAGAAAGCGGTAAAGATTGTGAAACTGAAAAGTATAATCAATTAAATAACTTAATAATTATATATGTATAAACAATAAACACAACAGATTTAGGTACGTAAATATATCCTAGAAATCATGAAGGTGCTACTTATTATCAATTCATTACACATATCATTATATTATATCTTTACCTAAGGGTTCATGGATCATATAGCCGCATGCATATTACCAGACATAGATTAATATAACATATAAATCTGATCATTCTTATTCAATACAAAACAATATATTACATGGTTGCGATAGTCATTTAGTGACCAGATCTCATATAGACATTTCAAAACACCAAAATCATATGATCATATCACTCCAAATTATTGTTCAATAAATATACAACCATTCTCTGAAAATTTCAGTTCAATCATTCAGATCAATCAGCATTTTAAGATCAGTCGTATTCGTCTAATGCACATCGTCATACAAGTCAAGCTTATATTTCAAAAAATCACATTCCAATTTTCATGTTCTCAATACTTGAAAATCATACATCTCAATCAACATTCAATATAAGTCTCATACAACACAGATCTCCAACCATATTTCACATCATACTTACCTCATTCCTTTTCTGCGGAAACATTAGTACAATATATATATTGGGTCCTGTCCTTGATTCTATACTACCCACGCTCTACATCTCTCAAGGGTAACCACATTAGACTGAAAGGGCCTGTGGCTTGGTTTGAGGGGGCCCCTAACTCATCCCAATCCTGGGGCTCCAAACAGTTACTAACCTGGGTTCATTTTATTAGACTCTTCCTATGTTCATTATTTTTCACTTAGTTAGGCCTGAGGATCGTTCTCTCTGATACCACTTTGTAACACCCCCATTTATTTAAGAGCCTTTAGCAAGACATTCTCAAATAAATAGAGCTGTTACCATCTCGGAATATCCGAGGTAGTGAATAACAAAGTAAAGCAACCAAAGTACTTTATATAAAACTGATAAAATTTAAACTTTTGGTTATTACAGTTACTACGTGACGGAAAAGAAAAAAAAATACAACTGATGACTTCTCTAGATGTGATATAATTCTAAGTCGGTCCAAAGTATGCACCTCACATTCCTGCCCCAGCTCCTAGCTCATCTGTCTCTGACCTGTAGAATCTACTCCCCATTCCGGATCATCGTAGGTGTACACGAATACACTGTCAACCTCGCGGTTGAGTAGGGTAACACAATAATTATAATGCAACAATTATGAGATGCAAATGCAATGATATGCTCGAGCTCAATCTCAATCTCAATTCTCAATCTCAAACTCATACCCTTGCACCAAGCCATACCGAACCTCCCGGCAGACTATAATCGGTCGTCACCGAACACCAGCATAGCAGCTGAGGTCACCAGGTCTAGTCCTGCAGAACTAGCCTGGGCCCAATAATATCATCATCATCTCGTATCCGTAACCAATGCACATGCCATGCTCATGAATGCAACAATACTCTTAATCCATCATGCTATTAAATAATGCAATGCGCGTACCAATAATAATAAACAACACTCAATCCAACCAATACCATTCTTATATAAATCATGTTCAGCATCCATAACACACAATCCAACATTTATTCGTAACACAACATAAGTATAGGGTCAGTGTATCCTACCTGGAGTAGCAAGTCTGCAAATAGCAATCGCCGTCTAAAATTTTCCACTTCAAATTCAGTTCCTATTAACATTACTTAATATCAAATTCTACTCACATAACTAATAACACTACTAATTAATTATTCGATCATGTTTATACTTTATCACTCAAAACACATTGTTCTAATAAACACATCTCATTATATACATATAACAGCCCATACTCATATGATTTTCATTAAATAAAATAATTATCATAACAGTCACAACAATTCTATCACCCAATATTTGTTATCAAATATAGTAATCAATATGAAAACATTAACAACAATACGACAATACAAAACTAATTATAAACATAAACATGATAACTCGAATAATCGTACCAATAATAATAATAATAATAATAATAATAATAATAATAATAATAACATCAATCAGTGGGTAACAACAACATATTATAATAATAATAATAATAATTCAACGACAATCAGCCAAGGAATCAGAACATAAATCATCACGACAACAGCAACATCGAAACACGAACAAACCCGACACCAACTTCGCGACACCACCGACACTAGCTCGGTCCCTCACCACCGACACCACTGGGCCCAACCTAAAGTTCGTACTACCCACTACGATTTCCACCCATGAGCCACCATGAGAAGCCACCACAGCCACCAAAAAAACCGACTAAAACTACCTACTCACACGCCCACTTACTCTGTTTTAGCCGCCAGTACCCGTCTATCTTTTCACGCGTTTCTCTCTCTCCATCGTATCCCACACCACCTCTGGCCACCACCTTTGCCACCACTGGCTCACGGTGGTTCCAGGGGTGGTCCTCTGCTCCTCTCGTCTCACCTAAAACCCCTGAAAAACCACCACCAAACTCCCTGCTCCAACACGTCCATGCCCTGTTTTGCTCTACCTGCCACGGCTCCTGCACCCTCATGAACACCCACTACGGCTCCATTCCCGCCACTAAGACCACCAACCTAACCGCCATTTGACAACCCTCACCTCCCACGACTTCCTGGTGAAAACCACCAGGCCTCGACATCACCCAAAACCACCTGCAACCAACCGCATAAGACACTATAACCTCGCTTACACCCTCTGTTTTCCCTTCTCTATAAAACGAACCTAAAACAACCATCTATGTGGTGATGACGACAATATAAGACCCATAAATTCATACTATATATATACACTAAACTATAGGCAATACACGAAAGCAAAACGAATAGTGATGACAATCATAATCTACAACGAATGAAATCACAACTTACTATATTGTTGATGACGATCAGGGTGATTGAAGCCCTCTCGTTTTTTTCTCATATCTCGTGTGAATTAGGGTCCTTGTTCAGTTGATGTAAGGGTAGACGAGTGTGATGGAGGCAGAAAGTTGTTACGTTTGAATAGGGTTTTTTTTTTTTTGGATTGTGGAGGTGTATGAGGAAAGGGAAGAATGTTTGGTCGAGGCATCAGTATGGTGAGGTAGGGTTTAGGTATTACACGGGTATTACTCGGTTTCTCGACTCTAATCCGAGCCCAACATTCTTCTTACTCGGTCCAACTATTCTTAAATAAAACACAGGCGTTACACGTAATTATACTAATTAATTAATTACAAGTAATATAAATATTATTGTTATGGTAATATTTTGGTCCGTAAAATATGAATATAGAAATATTAAAATTATTAGCACTTACGTAAGAATAGATATAAAATTTGAATTTAAATACAATTACGACTTAAATAATAAAACAAGTATAAATGAGAAATAAATATAAAATATGAATTATATTTAGTTAAAAATATATTATCAAAATAAGGAAAATACGAACGAAATGTCACTTTATGAAATAATCATCAAATATAAAATGATTATGAAATACGAATTAATCATAATATACGATTTATAAAATAATAATAGTTTACATAAAATACCTTATAAACATTCCGTTTGAAATACGTGTATAAAACACGGTTTGACTGCCATCGACCGAGGCTAAAATACGGGTATTACATAAATAAATGCAAAATATGAAAGAAGACGATATGAAAATTAGAGCCTAGCTCTTCAAGTCTTCGATCAATTGGATGCTACCGGAGCCATCCAAGTAAGGAACTTCAAGCTTCCTTGTCCTTGCCCTTATCATTATTCGGGGGTGGCCCTTTAAAACAATTAAAAAAGGGTAAATATCAACACATTTGTATCACTATACATAAGTTGATAAATGACATGAATTATACGCGAGAATTATTACCTACGGCGGTTGCCTTCCCATTTTTGAGATCACTTAAGTACTTGGGGCAATTTCGCTTCCAATGACCGATCCTCGTGCAATAATGGCACTTGTCTTGCTCTTTAGAAGACGAGGTGGAAGCACCTTTCGAAAAGGTCTTTTCTTTGGTCGCCTTGGGCTTGAACGTTTTCTTGCCCTTGCCTTTCGAGGCATTCCTCTTGAAGCTCGTTTTCCCTTTCTTTTCGATGTTTAAAACATCCTTGGTGGAACTTCCATGAAGTCCCATGTCCCTTTCGGCTTGGACTAGCATCTTATGCAACTCGTCTAACGAGGTCTCTTGGTTTCGCATATTGAAATTCACCCGGAATTGAGCATACGCCTTAACCTTATTGAGCGAGTGAAGAACTCGATCAATGATAAGAGAGTCGGGAACATCAACATCTTGAGCTTTTAGAGTCTCCGCGAGCTCAACGAGTTTGAGCACATGAGGGCTTATCTTTTGCCCTTCCTTGAAAGTAATGTCAAAGACGGCGGAAGCCGCCTCATATTGAATCACCCTAGGAGTTTGCGAAAACATGGTCGCAAGCTTGGTGTATATCTCATACGATGTGGTCAACTTGATCATACTCCTTTGGAGATCCGGCTCCATGGAGAAGATGATCACATTTTTAAGAGCGGAGGACTCTTTCATGTAGGCTTCATAGGCCTCACGAGTTTGGGCCGACGAACGAGCGGTCGGAGCGGGAGGAGCGGCTTCGGATAGGTAACGACTCTTATCGTCACCTTGAGCGGCCAAAAGTAATTGCGCATCCCAATCCTTAAAATTGGAACCATGCTTATCGAGTTTGCAACGATCCATAAAGGATCGAAGCCATGATACGTTAGTGAGAGGTGGAGCGTTGGTTGCCATAGTCGATGTTGAAAATTAAACTACAATAATAAAAGGAAAAACAACATCATTTTAAATTCATAATTTAAACTAAAAACTTTAAGTTTAGTTATATATATTTACTTAATGATCTCTTACCCAATTAAGTAAACAATCCCGAGACCCAAAACCCATACTAATCCGGGCACGGTGTAGCCGATTCAACCCGTATTGGTATAATTTGGTGGATTAACTCTTTAATCGGTTCTACTCTTAGAACTCTCGGTCGACAATTTTCTTAAAATTATCTTTAGCCCGAACTTATTGCAACTACGGTTACGAATACTTTCGTTGAGATCAACCAAATTTCAAGGTGTAATCTTATTACCCCACTTACCCAACGTGACAATTTTAGTACCCCGGTGTAGCCGAGCCTACGTTCTTGTGAAGAAGGGATTCATGGGTCCGTACTCTTTGGTAAGGCTAAGTCTCAATATTTATATGTAAGAGATCTAGTCAAATTATTATCTATCTCCGTTTAAGTGAACTAAGTCGGTGAATTATCGATAAAATAAAAGACTAGGTCGACTAGGTCGAAACATGCATGATACGATGTATGACGATTTGGCTATGCATGCAAACATATAAAAAGCAAAAATAAAAGCATAAATAAACCCTAGTATGGCCTTTCCTAGAAAAGAAATAACAAAGTACAAATTCGGAAACCAACTCCTTTGGTCCCTTGAACTTCACGTGGCACGCACTTCTAGGTAAACACCATCTTGATCGGAACTCCTTTCCGAATGGCACCGTCTTCAAGGAACTCCGGATATTACAAATATTACAACTTTTCTAGTCTACTTTATACATTATAAAATAGAAATAAATTACAATTGGGTGATACGAGATCACAAAATTACAACCGAATCGGTAACCCCTTACATTACGGGAAATACCGATTTAAAAACTAGGCCATACTAAGTAAATTACATAATTCCCAAAATTACGTAAAAATAAATCATGACATTCACAATATAAATATGCAATGCTTATATAAATATGAATTAACATGCAAATCCTAAGCCAAATCGTCCTATTTAAAACACTTATTTAAATAGTTATCGTAAACCTCGGTTTTTATGGAATTGCGTGTTTTAACGTTTAACAACACTATGCATTAAATGAAACGGTTTTCATCGTTAAGTTAATCATCCTAACTCTTATAGGATTCAAAATTTAGTCTTACTCAAACTTTGAACATGAATTAACTTAATATATTTTAATATTGATCGGTATTACTCGGTTTTACGGGAAAAATAATATAAAATCCAAAAGAGACATTAAAAATTTCGAAAATTCAAAATTCAAATTTTGAAAAATCCATAATGTTCTTGAAATTTTCAGAAAGTTAAAATATTAGTATTATATATGGTTTTATTATTATTTCGAAAATAACACGTAAAACGAGCAATTTAAGTCGGAAAATTCAATAATTAACTTCATAAATGCAAATTAAATACTAATAATATTTTTATACCTTCCAAAACATTTTAAGAACACAAGATGGACAGAAAATTAAATGGCACATTGCCCCATAGCCGAAATTTTAAAGCATGCCTCCTTTTATTTAATTTTAAATGCTACTTTTAACAAAACAAAATTAAATCAATACAAATCAAATCTGAAACTTTAGGCCCCCAAGAATATTTTCATGATGAACATATCACATATGACTAATATGGGTTACATTTTCGGCCATTTTTAACAACATTTGCAAATTTTAACGATTTACGTCATATATCGTACGATTTTAACATTTAAAATTATTTCTCAAGCATAAAATAAGATAAAATTCTCGAAAATTTTATACATGCTGGAAATAATATATATGACATCGTGTTAAATTTTCATGGCCAAATTCCAACTAAAACTATTAAAGTCGAAATAATGTCACTAATTACCCGATTTTTACATTAAAAATCTATAATATTGCAATATTTGAGATAAATTTCTGGAAAATTCAACATAAATTTTAAATATTGCATGTGACATCCTCATAATTTTTTTTTTATAGTCAAATTCATAATATAACTATTTTAACCCATATTTATTCATCTTATTGCATTTTAACCATTAAAAATCATATCACACGATTTAAAGGTCTATAATTTACGAAAATTCATATTCATATTATAGAAAATACATGTGATATCATACTGAAAAATCTCGGCCAGAAGCTTATTTTAACTATTTTTCCCAAAATTAATCATTTTTAACCATTAAAACGTATTAAAAACCGAAATTAAAATACCAATGATCAATATTCATGCAAAATATATTCCAAATATTCTAAATCATATTAGAAAACAGTAGGTATCATGCTAAATTAATTCGTGCATATCATATATCAAAACGAAAATTATCAAGTTTTATTTTGTTATCCTAATAACTCCGTAAAAACGAAACGGAAAGCATGCAAACAACCATTTTGCTCTGATACCAATTGTAAGGTTTAACTAGTTGTTCATAAACTAATTTAGTCATACTAACAAAACCTTTAATTAACTTTTAATTAACAAAATAATAAACTCGTTTATTAGATCTTATGCATGCTACTAAATGCGGAAGTAAGGAGTAAACCGTGTTCTTACACTCGGTCCAAGTATGTTGCAAGGATGATCCTCCGAGTACCCAATATAGAATACCTCCTCCGGATGCACCAAGACAAGCCCCAAAAGAACCGAAACTTTGTAAGCTAGACTAGGAATCGGTTTTTCCTTAATTTATTTCCAATCTCTCTTATTAGAAATATATTTTGAATACTACTCTTAGTATATATTTTATTATCTTATAATAACTTATTAGAGGTTAAACAATCTCTTCTTACTTGTGTAGAATTTCGGCTAGGGTTAGAGAAGAGAAAAAGAATGAATGATTATGATATATCCATATATGTATGATGAGCATGCCTCTTTAATTATCATATAAACTAACTTAAGCATGCTCACTTGGGAAGGGGGTAGCCGGCTTAGGGAGTGTCAAAGAGGGAACAACTTGTGTTCTCAAGACACTAGGGTGTTTATTAGGTTGGTGTCTCAAGAACAATGTCTTAAGCAATGATTAAGGAGCAATTAACATACTAATTAACCACACAACCATCACCATTTAGCCGTGCCATATAGTCCATAATATGGACTTTATTTTACAATTTGTCAAATGTATAATTGTATAAAGTGTGACATCTTATATGTCATTTAGATATAAAATATTTTAGTACATTTGAAATATGTAAATATTTATCCCATAAATATTATACATAATTAAATAAATCATATTTATTCAATTAACAAGTAATTCGAAATTACCATTGTAAAATAATATTTTATCGTCAATACGATTTACAACCTTTGTATTAATTTCAACCCAATTCATTCTAATTACGATATCTTAAAATATCGTTTAATGTTTAACAATTGACACATTTCAATTTTAAACATAAATCTTACATTAAGATTTAACCTCTATTTTCTCGATACACGAGTTTAAGGAATATGATCAAATCGTATCAATATACATTTGATCACTTTATCATTTAAGGGAATTGTCCTAAAGGTGTGACCTAAAGGGATCAACTGACCACCACCGTCATACGACAGTAATGTCAAACTCTAGCTAGCCAATCATTACCGATTAATGTTGGTCAGTTGACTAATAATTCTTATCATCCCTTGCGCATTCTCGTTATGAGATTTAATTACGTGATCGCACTATTGTTGAGGACACATTTCCCAACAATAGGATCTAATTATTTTACAGCTCCTGATTGGTCAATGTTTGCTGATATGCCATTGTTGACCCATTTGAGTTTTGGGTTTAATAGTTTAGTTGGAGAGTTTCCAAGTTTCATATCCAAGTGCAGGAAATTGATTTACCTTAATTTATCATTGAATACTTTTACTGGGTTGATTCCTGAATCCTATTTTAGTAATTTCCCCAAGCTTCATTACCTTGATCTCAGTCTAAATGTATTCAATGGCTCAATCCTTGAGGATATTGGCTCAAGTCCCGGTCTTGAGAAACTTATTTTGTTTAATAATTCGTTTTCCGGTAGCATTCCTTCTTTAATAGGCCAGCTTAAGAACCTAATTAACCTATCTCGATCTTGGTTTTAATCATCTGAAGTCCGAAATTCCTTCTGAACTAGGCTCATGTACTAAACTTACCAATGTGTCTTTGGCTGGGAATTTCCTCAGTAAGAAAATTCATTCTTCCATAGGACAGCTTAAGAATCTCGAACATCTTGATCTTCATTCAAATGGTCTGAATTCAACAATTCCTTCTGAACTACGGTCATGTACTAAGCTTAACTTTTTGGCTCTTGCTGGGAATTCACTCACAGGGGAATTACCTTTATCTTTGAGTCATATTAGTATGATAGTAGACCTTGGATGGTCGGATAATCAACTGTCCGGAAGCCTCTCTCCATATTTCTTTACGAATTGGAGCGAGTTGACTTCTTTGCAACTCCAAAACATTATGGTGTACCTGAGAAAAGGCTGACAGTCGTACATACCCGGTTCTTGAGAGATGGCCGTTAGGGGTCTTATGGGGGATGATAGCACTAGCAAGTTATTCCTCCTCTCTCTTTGTTGTATTGGATGCACTAGGTACGTTTAAAAAAGGTAGTAGGTACATTTTAAATGTATAGTAGGTACATTTTAAATGTATAGTAGGTACGTCTCTTCCGTTTTTGGTCTTATAATAATGTTTAGTAGTCTCAATCTCATTGCCATGGTCTCCATTTTTGTAACAATCTTATCACTGAGCAGAATGAGCACTGTGAATGGGAACTTCCAGCCATCAGCTTGGAAATCTGCCCTTGCTACGTTTTACGGGGACGAGTCTGCCTCTGAACCCATGGGTTAGTTTTAAATTCATACATAGCTACTTTAGATTTCCATTTCCCTTATATCTGCATTTCTCCAGATACCTGGCTTTCCTTCTACAAAAAATTAGTACTTTCAATTATGCTGTTTTTGAATAAAACATATCGTTGATAACCTAACAAGTAATTGAATAAAAATGAGCAGGAGGGGCATGTGGATACGAGAACACAGTGGATAAGGTAATCCATTCTTGTTTACATATTTTTGAAAATTAGGTTTTCTGTCTTATTTTTAATTAGGTTTGATGAATGAAGTTTGGCGTGAAGGAATGATTTAGGCGGTGAATTCTTTGATGGTATGTCTCAAACACAGTGGGTATGAGACAATGGAGTTATTGAGGCACTACTACAAGGTAAGACTATGGCTATGACTATGACAATTGGAGTAACGCCACGGTTGTGATGTTTAAGCGTGCTTGTTTTGGTGTTGTGATGTTTTTTTTTAAAGAATATGGATGCTTATCGAGAGTATATTATGCTTGAACTTTTAAAATGGGATAAGAATACAATAAAGGTAATATTTTGATAAGTGTATATTTAATAGTCTTTTGTCTAATTGACTTATTTCCAGAACATAATGTCACCCAAATTATAGCTTTTTCTTAGCATTTGATTTTTCATGCAGCTCTTTACATGAGATAAATTTCAAGTTTGCATTAGTCGAACGTTAAAACAACTCATGCCAAGATCTGGATGGGAGAATTGAAGAATTGGATGGACGAATTGAAGAATTTCTTAGCACACTAAACTTATGTATTTCATATATTGACGGAGAACTGCATAGTCTTTTGGTTTGTAAGGTTTTATTCTTTTTGTTCAACAACATTGTAAGATTTTACTGAGCTAGTGTGAATTTGTTTTATTCAAGACAATAACTGATAAACTCCTTGATACCGGAGAAATCAAAGCTGTCGAAATTTGGGAAATATTCAAAACATCATTGCAGCTTGCAGGTGAAGTTGAGTGTGAATGTTCCACAAGCAGTATGTCATGATTGTTATAAGAGGGCGATGCGCGAACTGTCGAAGCAGGCAAAGGTTATTCCTTTTGTATTCCTTCCTGTAATGTAATGGAATGTGCTTTGAAACAAGTGCTGCTAGTCTTAGGCAAAGAAAGATGTAGGTTTGGCCTTTTATGAAATCATGTCTACTAGTCTGTTACTTAGTTGATGTGCTGAAATTTGATTGCTTGAGTTGAGTGTCGAGGAAATATTTGCATTGTGATTGAACTAAGGAGCTGTTTGGACATGGTTAAGTTGATTACGGGTTACATCCAAAACAACCCCTACTCCGCAATATGTGGGAGCTATTGAGGCACTGGAGTATGGAGTATGTCATTATGGTTGCCTAATTCGGTATAATTATGCCACATACGACTTAATATAGTGTCTGCTGCTTCTGATGGTTTTATCAAATCATCTAATAACCTATTCTTGTTTGAATTGAATTGTTCGTATCTACTGCTTCTGATGGTTATACCAAATCATATAATACCTATTATACGTTGAGTTTATATGCAAAAATTTGTCTGGTGCGCTCTTTGTAGCTTGTACGAAACTCTTGCTTTCCAGTCAATCTTATGAACTAGTACTAATGACAGAAGTTGCTCTTCTAATGTTTGCTAGATTCCTGGATTTCGCCCCGGAAAGGGACTCTGCGGTAGAGGGCCGCCTTATCCAACCCAAAACCCCGCTCGTCCTTATTTAGGAGAGATTTTTATGAACTAGTTACGGTTTTGCTGTGGGGAATATAGCATGTATTCGCCCTAAACTTGCAGGATTATAATGAAATTTACAGTTGTGAATATGGTCATAAGATAAATAAAAACATGAAAAGGAATACAACCTTGGGTCCTTGCTTGAAAAGGCCTAAGAACAGGAATTAAAGTAAATTCCCTCCTATAACTTGCACCCAAGACTTTGTTTGAGATGATGCCGCGAGTGCTAGAAAATACTCTCCAATTGCCTTGCAATATGGGAGAGCTATTGAGGTTTTAGATGTGAGATCTGAGTTTTGGGAGAAGAATGCTCTCAAAACCCTAATTTTCCTTGAGATTGATTTAATCAGTGCAACCAGAGTAACCTAACATAAGGAGAAGTCTTCTCCTTATGTAGTATACACGACCGAGATTTTCGAGTAGGGTAAGAGTGGGCTTTTCACTCTTACCTTATTCTAATTCGTGATTCGACCCATTTAGCTATAAGTTATTCGCGGGATTTTAATTATAAATCGCACACTTGTTATCAGATATTAACGCAGTCGATGTATTAATAATGGTCTGATAAAATACGATATTGTATAATTACCCAAATTAATATAACTGTTTATATTAATACGCGAATACAATATTTAATTAAATATAACCGTTTATATTTAATTTACGAATTAATCATGTAATCCGTATTAGCTAAAATTATTTAATCCGTATTAAATAATAATCTCAACATCTTATTGACTAATTTAATAGTCAATACCTCTGACTAACTGTTTAGTCGTATCCGGCATAAATGTGACTGTATTTTCATACCTTCACATCTCTCAAACGTGTCCTATAGGTGTGACGTATAGGGACCAGTTGATCACCGCCATCCGTATGACAATAACGTCAAACTTATCTAGCAAGCCAACCATTATTGATAAACGTGGATCAACTGGTAATAATACTGAAGTATGCCCTTGTGATCCTTAAAGAGATTTAATAAGTCATTGTACTTAATTGTCAAGGACACCGGCCCCAACAATCTCCCACTTGTCCGTACAAGGGTATGTGCAATGACGTTATCACACTACATGTGGAGGACACAAGCTCCAACAAACTCCCACTTGTCCGTACAAGTGTAGGTGCGATAACCGATTCTCATATCCTTTTAAAATTTCTCCCACTCAATGTAAGATAATTTGCAAATCCGCATTCGCAAAGGTCGTATCTCACAACCGATCTGTATCAAGAGTGGTTTCCCCGACTAGAGTGTAACTTATCTGATAAAACGAATCTGTATTCGAGCATGGCCATGCATTTCAGTTACTACTCCTCGAGTGGCCCTGAGAAATGATAAAATCCTGATAAGGGTTTGGATATTTCCCTCAACTCGAATCTTGCCGATATCGCGCAGCTTGAAATAACCCAGAAAAAATCCTCTTGGCCCCTGTTACGATGACCGTGGGAAAGAAATCAAAGTTACCCAAAATCTGCCTTAATCTCAAGAGACAGTTAAAAGTCAAAAGACTCGACTCTAAGGAACACTATGGAGGTCCTATCCACGACCTGGCACCCAATGTTATAAAACATTTAGGACTCCATAACGTTGTCACGGGGTGTCCTACGAGATATCCGTATTACTCGCCTTTGTGATTGGTCAGTCATCCGCGTGACTTATGGCTCGTTGAACCCACCATCAACCAACGTCACAAAATGATTACCTGAGTTATCAGCTCAAGTGGGTAATCAAGGACTAAAACGATGTAATGTAATTCAGTTCACTTTGTGGTGTTCAAAATTGGCGTACAATTCCACATGAAAAACAAAACATTATATATCATAACAATGAGGTTGAATAGAGTACACGAGAAAATGAATTATTACATGAATTCATAAAAGAGTACTACAACTTAGGAACACATCTAATTCTCATGGAATGAATGTGCCCTTCATGCTTATCACGTGGTAATGCTTTAGTGAGAGGATCAGCTATGTTGTCATCCGTAGCGATCTTATCAATGAAAATCTCCTTTTGCTCCACGTAATCTCTGATTAGATGAGCTTTCCTTTGTACATGCCTAGCCTTGTTGCTAGACTTATGCTCCTTAGCTTGGAAGATGGCACCTTTATTATCACAATAAATGGTGATTGGGTCATTCGAACTAGGCACTACTGATAGTCCTTATAAGAATTGACGCATCCATATTGCTTCCTTAGCTGCTTCTGAGGCGGCATAGTACTCGGACTCAGTCGTAGAATCTGCTGTAACACTCTGTTTAGAACTTTTCCAGCTGACAGCAGCGCTATTAAGAGTAAAAACGAATCCAGACTGAGATTTCGAGTCATCTCGATCCGTTTGGAAGCTAGCATCTGCGTAACCCGTGGCGCAGAGCGTTGAGTCGCCTCCATAAGTCAATCCCCAATCTTTAGTCCTCCGTAGGTACTTAAGAATGTTTTTCAAGGCCATCCAGTATTGTTCACCTGGATGAGCTTGGAATCGACTAGTCATACTCAATGCATATGCAACGTCTGGACGTGTGCATATCATGGCATACATGATCGATCCTATTGCCGAAGCATAAGGAATCCGACTCATGCGCTCTTTCTCTTCCAATGTCTTAGCTTCTTGAGACTTGCTCAAGTGAAGCCCAGTAGTCATAGGAAGGAACCCTTTCTTGGAGTTCGTCATGCTGAATCTCTCTAGAATCTTATCTATGTAAGACTTCTGACTGAGAGACAACATCCGTCGTGATCTATCCCTGTAGATACGGATGCCCAAAATTCTTTGTGCCTCTCCCAGATCTTTCATCTGGAAATGGTTTTTCAACCATGCTTTAACCGAAGATAAGAGAGGTATGTCATTCCCAATCAAGAGTATGTCGTCGACATACAGTACTAGGAATACAATCTTGCTCCCACTCAACTTGATATAGAGACATGGTTCCTCGACTGATCGAATGAACCCATTCTCTTTTATCACTTGGTCGAAGCGATGATTCCAACTCCGCGATGCTTGCTTAAGTCCATAGATGGAACGCTTAAGCTTGCAAACTTTCTTAGGATGTTCTGGATCAATAAAACCCTCGGGTTGTACCATGTACAACTCTTCCTCCAAATAACCGTTTAAGAAGGCGGTTTTAACGTCCATTTGCCATATTTCATAGTCATGAAATGCGGCGATCGCTAAGATAATCCGAATGGAACGTAGCATGACTACGGGTGCAAAGATCTCATCGTAGTGCAAGCCTGACACTTGGGTGAAACCCTTAGCAACTAGTCTTGCCTTATGGATATCTTGTTTACCTTCCACGGCATGCTTTATTTTGTAAAGCCATTTGCATTGAAGGGGGCGTACCTTTGCAGGTAGGTTCACAAGATCCCACACGTTGTTCTCATACATGGAGTCCATGTCGGATTGCATGGCTTCTAGCCATACACTAGTAGAAAACACCCCTACGGTGGCGGTCATAAATGACCTTTAGTGGCGATTTTGAGAGGTTTAGGGTGCGTCGTATATCGCGGTGTCGTATAAAGTTTACAATCGTCGTATAAAGTTTCTACAACCGTCGCTATAACTATCTTATTGCGACGGTTGTTATCTAAAACCGTCGTTAAAGCCTGATATAACACGACGTTTGTTTGTTTTACAACCGTCGTTAAATGTTCTAAAAACTGCCACTATAGCTACAAAACCGTCGGGAAAGGTATTAATCATGTCGGTTTCTTTTACAAAAACCACCACTAAAGATAATTAAAACGTCGATTCTTTGGTGTTAAACCGTCATTAAAAGTTCTAAAAACCGTCGCTATAAGCCGTTTGAAAGCTAATTTACTACCGAAACATGTTTTCTATTACGACAGTTGTAATTACTGAACCGCCAAGAAAGGTGGTTATAATGTCGGTTTCATTCCTAAATTCGCCATTAAAGATGATTACAACGTTCGTTGTTTTGTGAAAAACCGTCATTAAAAGTGAATTTAGTTCACCTTATTACGTCGGTTTTATTTTAAAAACGTCATAACAATTACATATATATATATATTTTTTAAATTAAAATTACTACAGAAATTTGAGCTGCACCTCCCAATAAATTTGGTACCAAAGACAATATGAACAAAATTAAACCTGTAAATAAAAATATAACCACATAAATAGTATTCCAAACAATATTTGTCCAACAAACGTACACCATTCTTGCATCGTATCCAACTTAACAATATCATCATTACTATGACCAAGAATACATCATAAGGGTATGAATAAAGACATACACGCTCTAGTTAATAAACTAATCTACAAGTTCGCTAAATATTTGGTCGCCCACTCTTCTTTGATCTCTGTTGACAGGGTTGATTCCTCCATAAGCTATAATTAACAAATTGGTCAATTAGTAAGAATATAAATTTACAACTAGATACATAAAACATATCAAGAAGGGAAAGAAGATATACCTTCTCAAATTGTTCTTTTTACTCCTCGAATAGTAAAAAGTTATGTTATACATTCATTTCATGACATAATAGTCACACTCGTAATCTTTTGGTTGCTGAGGACACTAAAAATTATAGAAAAAATATGATATTAATTATGTAACATAAAAAATATAATAATAATTTAAAGTTAGTCGATACAATATAATTTGAGTTCATATTTTACTTACCAGGATGTCATCTTTTATGATTACTTTATTATTCTTTCTAGCAAAGTTACGTCTTCCGCCTTGAGCGCAATGTCAGAACCAAGCATTTTTTAGTCTCTCTTTTATGTCCAATCTCTTTGAAATTTTTCGGTCCGAATCCAAAATATAAATAATATTTAGCTCCAAGCATGTAACGATCGCCATCCATTAATTACTACACATATAAGTTCATAGTTGAAAAAATTGCAAGCACATAGTATTTATAATTAAAAACAAGTTAAATTGAGCTCATCCAGTGAATACAAAGCATTGGAGTAGTACAAGGCATGCTGTGTTTGTCTCTGGTTGAATACAGAGCATTGGAGTGTTAATGTCTGCTCTTTCAAAGACACCTGAGTTTCTAATTTGGTTTCGACCCAGACCATAGCTTAATACAGCTAATTGTTGGCGAATTAAGTAATAGAGTTTGGATTGGAGGGTACCTTAGGATGCTGAGATTGAATTTGATGATCTGAATGTGGAAGCACGGCTTGCAGGAAGGTGGAATCAGAGTAGTTCCAGGAGGATGACATCGCCCAAATGAAAAGATGGATGAAGAAAGAAGTGGTCTATCAGGAAAGTAGATGAGCTGCCTAAATATTCTATGGCTAGCACTTATCATGTCTTGTTGTATATGAGTCTTGATTTTAGTATACTACCTCATATTACATCAAAAAAAAAAAGATTGAAGAAATGATTAGAATAATCACTTAAGTAAGACATATAGATCAACACTCAAAAATAATTTACATTTCAATTTGTGAAAAGAAAACATCAATAAGCTTTTTGAAGAATTGTCCTGTTCGGTATGAGTTAACCATGTTTGTACCAAGCAAAAATCTACAAAGAGTAAAAGCCAAACCTATGAGGTCCACCACAAAGAGTAGGGACTTCAGATCGCCATACCTTTTCCACAGCTTTGCCATCCTTCACTGCCAGGCTCCAAGGATCTCGTTTAGGTGTGTATCGATTGACACCACTACCTTCCATGACATGGAGCCTTCCTCTCGAAAGTTAGGTAACTGGTACATACCTGAATTGAAGATAGGTATAGCTTACTACACTTGAGAAAATCGAAAATACATGATCTACTCCGGAATATTTTAACCCGAGAAACTTTTTAAATTTCTGCATATCTCAAACCTAAAGAAACTTATATTCCTATGGTATTCATCATAGGGATGCTAACTATGCCAACGTATCCCGAGTTTGTTAATATTAGGACATACAATAAAGGAAAACTAGTCTTGAAATCTGATTGTAGAGCTTACCTAGGAGCTGGTAATGGTGGCAGCTCATTCCACTGCTTAGTTTCAGTGTCCAACACAAATGTAAGAAAATCAAAACCAATAGTAAGAAAATCAAACTTAACAATATTAAGCCAACGTCTAACTTTAACAAAAAACAACCTAAGAGATATAATGCACTCCTTTAAACAGTAGAGCCAAGCTAAATAAATGGTTTAGATAGGTTAGGAGAGTAGAAGCTCAGTTCGTTCACTTACAAGAGAAATGCCAGCCGCAGTCGTATATGTACTAATGAAAGGCTGTAAGAATAGCAACTTTAACTTCTTTGGTTAAGCTCGTATCGTCCTCTATACAACACCATTGAAACAGATGTTAAATAAGACATTCACACTATTTCAGAGGCAAGAAGGCGTGATAAACAATAATCAAACAAAGATGTCTTCTTATGAATAAAACTTACGAGATAAGCCACATTCATAAAAATGTCAACTACAAAATAAAAGGGCCTAATTCAAGTATGATTTAGCACTTAGGCTAGAAGAGATAAACTTATACTTTCGAGGGCTCCAAGTATCAAATAAAAGACGCATACCTGGAATGCAAAAAAGTTAAAATGGTCAAGCTCCAAATAGGCACATTAATTCAACAATGTTTCAATTTAAAGTACATCCCCCCTGCACAAATAATTGAAGTCATTACTCAGCCTCATTGAAGTCAATAATCTTATGTAAACATGAAAAGAAATTGGGAGTAAAAAATAAATAAGATGCGAAAAGAGGCGTGTAGGAGTATTATTGAAGTCATTACTCAGCCTCATTTCAAGCTAAGCTTTCTGTTTTAATTACTCCTACTACAATAAGCCACAAATCAACACTATACATGTACATTATGCCAACACCTGATCAAGAAAAGTAAGGAGACTGACTCAAGTAGTCGTTATATAATTTCAGCCCTTCATTATTAAGAAGAGGTAAATAAGAAGAGGCAACTTAATCAAGGGTAGAGTAACAAAATGCTATAACTTCAAAAGTTTAACAACAATCAATAATAAAATGCGTAACGTATTTACGCCAAACAATGAAAATGTTGGTTACTGAAATACCCTAAAGCTGTTGTATATATGGGCAAGAGCCTGAAACATTGCAGCACATGTTCTTTAATTGTCAGTACAGTAAGCAAATGGTGAAGATGCTGCAGAAATGGAGAGGGATTCAAATCCCTATGCAAGACATTCAGAACTGGAGAAAGAACATAAGATACTCTCGACTCAAGCAAGGGACTGTCAACAACATTCTTAATGCTGCAATATACCATCATTGGCAGCAGAGAAATGGCAGTTGGTAGGAGGGGAGATTGACCAGACCAGAACGATGTGCAACATAGATCCAATAGGACATAAGAGCAAGAATTCAATACCAAATAAAAGGGCAATTAAAGGATAGAGATAGTAGATGGATAGACCAGATTAACAAAGTTTAAGTTTGATGTAATACATGTCTAGTAGCCGATCGCTTGAAATTGAGATAATGTATGAGTTACTATAATATATAATACATTTACATTTCACCAAAAAAAATAGTTAATGGATCAATGACAGCCTAAAAATGCTCACAAACAACAAGAATGGTATGTAAAAACATTCAAGGATAAAACCAAGGAGTGCATACTAGAATAATATGAGTATGAAACCACATTTTTGTAGAAGTTATATGGAACCAAACAACCGACTCAATGATAATTCCAATGTCCATGCACCAGAAATAATCTTTTTAAAAACCAGAATTGACCCATAGAAAACACTAACGCCATCACTACTTTGGGTCCTTACGAATTTCAACCCCAAAATCCGCCATTTGAATAATTGAGACATCATTCACAGCTACATTTTAATGTCCAGGCAGAATAAACTAGTTTTTTTAGGATCCTTGCATACAACCATTAATGTGCACTAATAAAATGGCGAATGTTGGGCTTGAAATCTATATAGGCTAACGTAAATCTGACATAACGAGCAGATTATACTATTAGATCTTAGAGCAAAGCGAAGTCGGGACTGATTGATCCTCCTTCGAAGTGAATGAAGAACAATAATTAGAATTATAATTCAGCAACAGCAGTAACAACAATTCAATTAACCCGTAATTCAATAAAATAGTAAATTCAATCAATTTGATAAAATTAGTTGAAATTAAACTCGATTAACAACTGTTACTTTTATAATTGAATGAATAACTATAATTATAATTATAATTTAGCAACAGCAGCAACAGTAATTCAATTAAACTGTAATTCAATAAAACATTAAATTCAATCAATTTGATAAAATTACCAGAGATGTTGAACAGAGGCGCGAGGAAGATGAAGACGAAATCGATCGCGCAGAGAGGATGGGCAGAGGCTGCCTTGACGAAATCGCGCGCATAGAGGTTGAGTAGAAGCGCAGGGAAGATGAAGACAGTAGAAGGGTTTTACAATATTCTTTTGCGTTTAAAAGATAATAAGGTAATTATACCTTATTTCAATTCCAATTTAATAAGGTAATTGACTTATTCCAATTCCAATTAATTATGTCGGTTTTTAATAAAAACCGTCTTAAAAATATATGACGACGGTTTTTTGTTAAAAGATTGTCAAGTATCATTAATTTTTAAAGTCATTATTTACGACGGTTGTATTTATAACTGTCGTAATTGACTTATGGTGGCGTTTCTTATATGAAACCGCCATAAATAGCTACTACTATTACGTCGGTTCTTAATTTAAACCGTCGTAATAGACTGTCTAATATATGAAAAACTCCCTCCCGCCAATTTTTTAGGCCTTTTACGGCGTTTCTAAAAGAACCGCCACGATTAAGGCGTCATAATAGGGGGTTTTTCTACTAGTGATAACTTTGAGTCAAAACTGGTCATGGCACCTTTATAGGTTGAGGGTTCATTACCTTCTAGGAGTAAGACGTCATCCATGTCATGTTCCTCGACCATACCAATGTATCTGTCCGGAGGAATGAAGACTCTTCCCGACCTCCTAGGTTCCTCAGGAATATCTACCGCAGCCTCGGTTGAAGGAACTGTTTCCTCCAATGGTTGCTCGGTAGTTGGTTCTTGAACCTCTGATAAATCGAAGGTTCTATTACTCGACTTGTTCTCGAGAAATTCTTTCTCTAAGAACGTCGCACTAGCCGCAACAAAAACACGTTGTTCGGTTGGCGAGTAGAAGTAATGACCAAAAGTTCCCTTTGGATAGCCTATAAAGTATGTCTTGACCGATCGCGGGCCGAGCTTATCCTCGTGTCTCCACTTGACATAAGCCTCGCAGCCCCAAACCCGAATAAAAGACAAGTTAGGGACCGTTCCCTTCCATAATTCGTATGAAGTCTTGTTAACAGCTTTAGACGGACTTCGGTTAAGAATTAGAGCGGCCGACAAAAGAGCATAGCCCCACAATGAGTCAGACACAACGGTGTGACTCATCATGGATCGATCCATATCGAGTAGAGTTCGATTTCTCCGTTCGGACACACCATTTAATTGTGGTGTTCCAGGTGGAGTCAATGTGGGGAATCAAACGCGTATTCGCCCTTTAATTGCAGGATTATAATGAAAAATACAATCGTGAATATCGTCATAAGATTAAAAAGCATAAGAAAAGTAGTACAACCTTTAGTCCTCGCGCAAAAGGCCTAAGAACAGGAATTAACAGAAATTCCCTCTTATAACTTGCACCCAAGACTTAGAATGAGACGAGGCCGCGTGTGCTAGAAATCCTCTCCAATTGCCTTGCAATATTGGGAGAGCTATTGAGTTTTAGATGTGAGATCTGAGGTTTTGGGAAAAGAATGTCTCAAAACCCTAATTTTACCTTGAGATAATTTAACAGTGCACCAAGAGTGTTTGATATAAGGAGAAGGACTCTCCTTATATACTACACATGGCCGGCCGAAATTGGACATAGGGTAGGAGTGGGCTTTCCACTCTTACCTTATTCCAATGCGTGATTCGACCCATTTAGCTTTAAGTTGTTCGCGGTATTTTTAATTATAAATCGTAACATGTTATCAGATATTAATACAGTCGATATATTAATAACGGTCTGATAAAATACGATATTGTATAATTACCCAAATTAATATAACTGTTTATATTAGTACGCGAATACAATATTTAATTAAATATAACCGTTTATATTTAATTTACGAATTAATCATGTAATCCGTATTAGCTAAAATTATTTAATCCGTATTAAATAATAATCTCAACATCTTATTGACTAATTTAATAGTCAATACCTCTGACTAACTGTTTAGTCATATCCGGCAAAATGTGACTGTATTTTCATACCTTCACATCTCTCAAACGTGTCCTATAGGTGTGACGTATAGGGACCAGTTGATCACCGCCATCCGTATGACAATAACGTCAAACTTATCTAGCAAGCCAACCGTTATTGATAAACGTGGATCAACTGGTAATAATACAAAAGTATGCCCTTGTGATCCTTAAAGAGATTTAATAAGTCATTGTACTTAATTGTCAAGGACACCAGCCCCAACAGTCAACTGTAGCACGATGCCACAGTCTTTAAGGTGTTGATCAAACGCGTGTGAAAGATACTCACCACCACGATCAGAACGTAGTGCTATAATCTTTCTTCCCGGTTGGTTCTGTACCCGATTCTGGTATTCTTTGAACTTGTCAAAGGATTCACTTTTGTGCTTCATTAAGTAGACATAGCCATATCTACTCAAATCATCCGTGAAAGTGATGAAATACCTATAGCCTTCTCGTGCGTTGATCGACATAGGGCCGCATACGTCCGTATGTATGAGTCCTAATAGGTCGGCAGCGCGCATTCCAACACCTTTGAAGGAAATACGAGTCATCTTACCGATGAGACATGATTCACACGTGCCATATGATTCGAAATCAAAGGCCGAGATAGCTCCATTCTATATGAGCTGTTTTACATGTTTCTCATTTTTGTGTCCCATACGACAATGCCATAGGTAAGTTTGATCTTTGTCACCTACCTTTAATCTCTTGTTATTCACATGTAATATCTCGGTGGTTTGATCTAAAACATAAATTCCATTCATGGAAACTGCCTTGCCATAAATCATATTGTGTAATGAGAAAATACAACTGTTATTTTCTATTACAAATGAAAAACCAAGTTTGTCAAGCGCAGAAACTGAAATAATGTTTTTGGACAAACAAGGAACATAATAACAGTTATATAAAGATAACTCGAATCCACTTGGAAGCTGGATCACGTATGTTCCCCTCGAGACTGCAGCAACACGTGCTCCATTCCCGACACGCAGGTCAACCTCACCCTTGATGAGGGGTTCTTGGAGGCCCTGTACATGATTACATAGATGAGAACCACAACCAGTATCTAGTGCCCAAGTTCCGTAACTTGCATGGTTAATCTCAATCATGTGAATAAAAGAAGAAGAAGACATACCAACAGGAGTAACGCGGCCTGCCTTAATGTCCTCACGATACACGGGGCATGAGCGCCTCCAATGCCCAGTCTTGTGGCAATGGTGACATTCCATGCTAGTATCCTTGCTCTTTGTTTTGCCATGTGAGTTGCTTGACTCACCTGGCCCACTCTTAGCAAATCCTGACTTCTTAAACTTGGGCTTGCCTACTGTTAGGTCGCCCTGAGCTTTAGCTTTACCCTTACCCTTACCCTTACTGGAGATCATGAGAACATCTTGCTTCATGCTCCCACTTAATTTCAGATCCTTCTCGGTCTGTACGAGAAGGGAGTGGAGCTCATGAGGAGTCTTCTTCATGTCGTTCATGTAATAGTTGGCCCTAAAGAGGGCGAACCCATCATGAAGCGAATGAAGCATTCGATCAACGATTATGTTCTCACTGATCTTGCAGTTTAGGGCCTCCAGTTTCTCGATATTCTAAATCATGTTGAGAATATGTGGGCTAACCGCTTGGCCCTTCTGGAGTTTCGCCTCGAAGAAGCGACAGGTATGCTCATAAGAAACGATTCTCGGAGCCTTTGAGAATTCGTTAGTGAGCGTGGTGAAAATCTTGTTTGCACCATGGGTTATGAAGCGTCTTTGCAAATTGGATTCCATTGCATAGATGAGTACGTTCTTTATCGCACCCGCTTCCATGACGAAGTCGCTATGAGCGCGAACTTCGTTAGCTCTAGCTCCAGTTCCTGGGTGTGCCGGAATTGGCTCAGTTAAGTACTTAAGCTTTCCGTCAGCAATGGCAGCATTCCGTAGTGCTGCCTCCCAGTCAGAGAAGTTTGACCCATCATTCCTCAGTCTAGTAGACTGATTCATAGAGTCCATGAAGGCTTTTAGCCAGGATTCATGTGCTAGCTTGGCACTTGGCATTGGGTCTTCACCAGCCATTAGTTATACAGCAGTTTAATTTGAACGTGTTCTACACTGAAAAGAAGATAAAACAGAACCATATAAGCAACTCATTGTTGTGATTTAAGTCTATATTAAATTGTATTTAAACTCGTAGACTCATGCATTTATATAATTGATCTCCCTCAAGAATTATATAAATGATCCCAAGACTCAATTTCCGTATATTGATAAGCCCACAGATTGGCTAATTCCACCGGTGGAACTCTTGGTCGATAGATTTCCGTAAATCCTATCTATTAGTCCATCTCAGTCGCTAGATAGTATCGAGTGACCATGATGTTGAGATAAAATAAATCATCTGTTCCCACTTACCCGACGTAGAAGGGGTCATATTATGCCTACCGACGAAGAAGGGATTCATGGGAGTCTGATTTATAAAGACTAGTCTCAATTTTTGGTTATACGAGGAAGACCCCATCAACTTATATTTATCCATTTTAAGTGAACTAATATCTAGCATATGCGTGAATGAATGAAATAAAGTGATGGCTTTGCAATTGACATGTGACATCTGTATTATCACAGAAAACTAACGCGTAACCTCTACATGAGTCAGTTTTCAGGCATGTTATAGGTGGTTTGGTTTTAGGCGGAATATGATGCAAGCTATTATCGATGAAAGCATAGAATAAATGCGATAAACGTAAATAAAAGTCCTAGTGTGGCCTATCCTACCAAAATAAACATAAAACAACTTGGAATCCACCGTTGGACCCTAGAAGCTTGTCTTGATGTTCCATCTTGGTCCTTGCAGCGGGAGTGAGCATCCGGTCTCCGTCTTCGGTCTTCACAAAATTACTAATTTAAATTATAAATATAACCCTATTTACATTCTAATTTAAATACAAAAGTAATTACATGGCAAAAACCCAAAACGGAGATTCAAGATCTCAAAATTACAAGCAAGACTGTGTCCCATCATTACGGTGACACAATCTTCTAAGGCCACACTAAGTTACAACCGTTTGCAAAAAAAATACGTTATTGAAAGCATTCACAAGGCATTCAACAAGACGATAAATAAAATGCATCAACTAAATAAAATTCATACATGACATAATACTGTTATTATGATTAACAATTTTTTACCAAACCACCTTACGGGATTAAAATTATGTGATTATACCGTTTTAACCACTCAATTTTAATAAATTTATAATCCTATTATCTTAAACCGTTTTAAAATAATATGTATCATACGAGGGTGAACCGATTCACAAAATTAATAATATACTATTTCCGTATATAGTATATTACTAAAGGCCATGTGAAAATAAAACAGGTTATTTTCGGAAAAAATAAAAAAAAAACGAGTCTGTTACAGGGGGGAGGTCGACTGACCTAAACACGTGGTCGACCGACCTCCAGACGAGAAACAGAAACTTTCTGCAACAGCATAAACGGTCGACCGACCTATTAATCAGGTCGACCGACCACCAGGCAGTAAAAACGAATTTCAGAAAACGCAAAACGCTGCACCTTTTGAAATCAAAACAAGTTTTTACCTTTTAAACTTTGATTAAAACAAGATCGATAACGCACAAAAGAAAAGCTGTCGAAACAGAAAAAAACACGCAGGAGGCGGTCGACCGACCGCAACAGGGGGTCGATCGACCGACTTAGCGACAGAACACGATTTTTCAGATTTTAAAACTTATGAAAAACACAAAAGTAAAAAT
Organism: Silene conica; assembly: GCA_029255685.2. Classification (NCBI taxonomy): domain Eukaryota; kingdom Viridiplantae; phylum Streptophyta; class Magnoliopsida; order Caryophyllales; family Caryophyllaceae; genus Silene; species Silene conica. The sequence continues at coordinate 53,024,397 of CM055317.2, forward strand.
TTCATGGCCTTGGCTCTGATACCACTTTTGGGGAATATAGCATGTATTCGCCCTAAACTTGCAGGATTATAATGAAATTTACATTTGTGAATATGGTCATAAGATAAATAAAAACATGAAAAGGAATACAACCTTGGGTCCTTGCTTGAAAAGGCCTAAGAACAGGAATTAAAGTAAATTCCCTCCTATAACTTGCACCCAAGACTTTGTTTGAGATGATGCCGCGAGTGCTAGAAAATACTCTCCAATTGCCTTGCAATATGGGAGAGCTGTTGAGGTTTTAGATGTGAGATCTGAGTTTTGGGAGAAGAATGCTCTCAAAACCCTAATTTTCCTTGAGATTGATTTAATCAGTGCAACCAGAGTAACCTAACATAAGGAGAAGTCTTCTCCTTATGTAGTATACACGGCCGAGATTTTCGAGTAGGGTAAGAGTGGGCTTTTCACTCTTACCTTATTCTAATTCGTGATTCGACCCATTTAGCTATAAGTTATTCGCGGGATTTTAATTATAAATCGCACACTTGTTATCAGATATTAACGCAGTCGATGTATTAATAATGGTCTGATAAAATACGATATTGTATAATTACCCAAATTAATATAATTGTTTATATTAATACGCGAATACAATATTTAATTAAATATAACCGTTTATATTTAATTTACGAATTAATCATGTAATCCGTATTAGCTAAAATTATTTAATCCGTATTAAATAATAATCTCAACATCTTATTGACTAATTTAATAGTCAATACCTCTGACTAACTGTTTAGTCGTATCCGGCATAAATGTGACTGTATTTTCATACCTTCACATCTCTCAAATGTGTCCTATAGGTGTGACGTATAGGGACCAGTTGATCACCGCCATCCGTATGACAATAACGTCAAACTTATCTAGCAAGCCAACCGTTATTGATAAACGTGGATCAACTGGTAATAATACTGAAGTATGCCCTTGTGATCCTTAAAGAGATTTAATAAGTCATTGTACTTAATTGTCAAGGACACCAGCCCCAACATTTGCTACTATGTACATTTCGAAAGGGTAGTAGATAGGTACATTCAAAATGTATTGTAGGTACATCTCCTCCGTATACCCCTTCCCAACAATAAGGGTAAGGGCTTTTGGGTTGGGTTAAGTGACTCCGCGGTAGAGGGCCGCCTTATCCAACCCAAAACCCCGCTCGTCTTTATTTAAGAGATATTTTTATGAATAGTTACGGGTTTTTATACTAGGTACATTTCGAAAGGGTAGTAGGTACATTCTAAATGTATTGTAGGTACGTCTCCTCCGTATACCCCTTCCCAACAGTAAGGGTAAGGGTTTTTGGGTTGGGTTAAGCAACTCTGCGGTAGAGGGCCGCCTTATCCAACCCAAAACCCCGCTCATCCTCATTTAGGAGAGATCTTTATGAACTAGTTACGGGTTTTGTTACTAGGTACATTTCGAAAAGGTAGTAGGTACATTCTAAATGTATTGTAGGTACGTCTCCTCCGTATACCCTTTCCCAACAGTAAGGATAGGGTTTTGGGGTTGGGTTAAGCGACTCTGCGGTAGAGGGCCGCCTTATCCAACCCAAAACCCCACTCGTCCTCATTTAGGATAAATTTTTATGAACTAGTTACGGGTTTTGCTACTAGGTACATTTCGAAAAGGTAGTAGGTACATTCTAAATGTATTGTAGGTACATCTCCTCCGTATACCCTTCCCAACAGTAAGGGTAAGGGTTTTTGGGTTGGGTTAAGAGACTCTGCGGTACAGGGCCGCCTTATCCAACCCAAAACCCCGCTCGTCCTCATTTAGGAGAGATTTTTACGAACTAGTTACGGGTGTTGCTACTAGGTACATTTCGAAAAGGTAGTAGGTACATTCTAATGTATTGTAGGTACGTCTCCTCCGTATACCCCTTCCCAACAGTAAGGGTAAGGGTTTTTGGGTTGGGTTAAACGACTCTGCGGTAGAGGGCCGCCTTATCCAACCCAAAACCCACCTCGCCCTCATTTAGGAGAAATTTTTATGAACTAGTTACGGGGTTTGCTACTAGGTACATTTTGAAAAGGTAGTAGGTACATTCTAAATGTATTGTAGGTACATCTCCTCCGTATACCCTTCCCAACAGTAAGGGTAAGGGTTTTTGGGTTGGGTTAAGCGACTTTGCGGTAGAGGGCCGCCTTATCCAACCCAAAACCCCGCTCGTCCTCATTTAGGAGAGATTTTTACGAACTAGTTACGGGTTTTGCTACTAGGTACATTTCGAAAAGGTAGTAGGTACATTCTAAATGTATTGTAGGTACGTCTCCTCCGTATACCCCTTCCCAACAGTAAGGGTAAGGGTTTTTGGGTTGGATTAAGCGACTCTGCGGTAGAGGGTCGCTTTATCTAACCTAAAATCCCGCTCGTCCTCATTTAGGAGAGATTTTTATATTCCTCCGTACGTCCCCTAAATTTGCAACGGATGATATCCGTAACAAATGAAAATCTCTGTAACTTTTATATTCCATCCCATAATGAAAGAAAACCGCCGCCGAAGTCTTAATTAAATAATTAAAGTATTAAAAAGGCGAGGAGTATTATTTTGACGTAGTCGTAAACTAGGAAACGAGGACAAGAACAATAAGTAGGCAATTCTTTAGATGAACGGTAAAAACCATCATTGACCGATGAGTTTCACCGTCTATGGTGAACACTGGTTTGCCAGTTGCAAATATTTTTATTAGTTTTTCCCACTACTTACGTCCGTTGATTCATTGTTCAGGTTGCCATGATTATTGCTGATAGTATGCACAATTACTTAATGTTTGAGCACATTCTGAAACTCCATTTGATCCCAACAGATCGTGTACATCCTAAGTTTTATGCCATTTTGTACAAACTTGATTGATTGATGGAATATTATTTGCTTTTAATAGTTTTCAGTCGTTTCCAACCAACAAGTTTCTTACATCCACACTTCAAAACATAATCCAGGAAAAAACAACTTAGCACTATCGGGTTCATATTAAACGGTTGTAGCAATATTACAAGAACCGAGTCTACCAAAGAAGTTTAGATGAACGGGTAAAAACTCTGACACAAACTCCAAAATTCCGTAGCCTGCTATGCTGAGCTTGGCTTTTCAGAAAAAAGGAAACTGCACAAAGAGAAACAAAAGTTTGCAGATTAAAATTTGTAAAGAAATTGAATAATTAGAAGCTAGTTAAGTAGGTATGCTCCCAAGTCACCAACGGAAAAAGTTTACAGATTAAAATTCAAGAACGATACAAGGAAATAACGAAGTGAAACTGGAAAAAGAGGGTCTATTTACAACATATTGCAGACAAAGCCAGCAATTAAGAAACAAAATTCAACAGAATAAAATCAATGAGAAGGCATGAGATTGTTAACCCAGCTATCCATGTTAAGAAACATGGCAGAAAAAACTCTATAGAACTAGACAAAGACGTTCCGGACTATTTAGAAATTGAAATTGTTGGTGGAACCGTTGGCATGTTTTATGCTTCTGTTACTTCTTTCCCTATTTGCTTAATTTGCAACACAGAAAAACTGCAAACCAGCACATACTAATACGAGATACGTAGTGGGTGCACAGTATAGGCAACCCTGGTTTCAAATGCAACAAATGTTGCTCAAAATGCCTCATAGATCAGTTCCAAATACACAAAAGGAATACCAAGGAGAAAGAATCTTACCTAGAATGCATGAACGGAACGTCGGATGCATTACAAAATCAAATCTTTTGACTAGGTACGTTTCAAAAGAGCCATAGGTATATTTTGAATATATTGTACATACATTTCTTTCCACTAAAACTCAGCAAATCAAACAGATGCATTACAAAATCAAATATTTCGACTAAAACCCCAACAAAAAACTAATATTCAATCAAAATGTGTAGGGAAAGTAAAAGGGAAGAGAGATTACACCAATTTCATAGATATCAATCAAATTCTTATAGTATTGGTACGGATACAATGCAATTAGCCTGTAAACCCCAATTGTTTTGCAATTTCTCAATTGATTATAAACCCTAATTCCCCCAAAATCCTAATTCCCCAAATTAATTTGACATTATGCTTAAAATTAAACTCGTAAAAACTATAGTTGATATATGTTCAATGATAGTAAATACAAACCAAATTGAAGATAAAAATTTCGGTTAAACTAATATTTTCGATTAAATCAACAGTATACATTATTTTCTAAACTAACCTTTGTTTGATGAATAAACGATAAACTTTGATTTTTGAATCTCGAATTTTGCTTTGTAGAGGTTAGGCTGGGATTCGTCGGGGTGGATGGCTGAGGTTGAAGGAGACAGCCATTGTTGTTTTTTTTGAAGAAGCTAACAGTAGGAAGAGAAACGCGTGAAAGTATATTCTTATTTTGTCTTGGTTCTCAGGTTCTCACCGTAACTTGGTTCTAACGGGAACTCGAGCCTATATATCTTACTATATATACCTTCGTCGGGATCCGGTGAGAACCACCCTTATAATGAGAACCATGAGAACCCTCACTAAATCACCACCAAATCTCGCTTCGAAAGTTTCGATGGATCATTTACCATTAGTTTAACTTATTCAAATACACACTTTCGTGTCATTAAACAAAATTTATTGATTTTATTAACAAAATATATACTTAGTGTACCAAAATTCAATTAGGTATACTAAAACGGCTATAAATGCACGAAAACAACCATTACGTGCATGAAATTTTTTACATGCATGAAAATGATTACTAGGTGCATGAAATAATAGGATCTATGTGCATTAAAACGAGTTCTAGGTACATGAAAAATGATAGATACGTAAAAATCGGTAGTAGGTGCATGAAAATTAATAAAACGTATCTCACCTTGATTTCCGTCATTAGTCTATATTTTCTAGACCAAGAAATATGTTCTCTAGCTATAGAATTCTATGCCGAATCCAAATATGTGATTACTTTTTATAGAAAAAAGTCTGTAAGGTAGAGTACTCATGGTTCTCATTATATTGGTTGTTCTCATAGGATCCCAATTCTATATATATATATATATATATATGTATATATATATATATATGTATATATGTATATATATACATATGTATATATATACATATATACATATATATATATATATACATATATATATATACATATATACATATATATATATATATACATATATATATATACATATATATATATAATATATATACATGTATATATATATATATATATACATGTATATATACATATATATATATACATATATATATATAATATATATACATATATATATATAATATATATACATATATATATATATATACATATATATATATATATACATATATATATATATATAGAGAGAGAGAGAGAGAGAAAGTTAGGATCACATGAGTCAACTCTAACTATTTGAGTCCATGAGTCTAACTATAATATCACCCACCACACCAAACAATATCACAACTGTCTAAAATACAAACTTTCATATTCAGCAAATTTTAGGGGTATTTTCATCATTTAACATCTTACTATATATACCTTCAAATACAGAAATTTCTTCTTTTCCAATCATTCACCTTCTCTCTCTATTCACACACCTTCTCTCTATTCTCTCTCTCGTCGGTTCTTTTTATCGTGACGTGATTCTTGCTTCCAACATTAATCTGCATCATTATGTAAGTTTGATTATCCTTTGTAAATATTATTAGTCTGCTTTTTTTTTTATTTCATTTAAATCAATTTTCAGTTTGATTTATTAAAATTTTGTAATCTATAGATCTCATTTATGAGTAAGACTCGAATTTTCTAGGTTATTGTTTTGGTAGTTAATCTTATTGTAGTCGAATTTGAGAATACAAAACGATTTTTATCGAAAATTCAATTAATTACGTGTTTGATTTAATAGTCATAACTTTATCAATGAAACTTTATTAGAAAGATGTTATTCGTATAATTTTGATAAAGTAGTACGATGTATTAGAAAAAAAAATATCAACGTAGCTTAGTAACAATATCATAGTTATATCATGAGCCGTCATTTTTATTATGTTTTATAAAAGTGTTAAATAAACAATATATAAATTCATAAGTATCACATGATATTGAAAACAATATCAAAGATTATAAGAAACAATATCACATGATGTGATTAACAATATCACAAAATTAGATTAACAATATCATAATGTATCATTAACAATATCACCATTTGGCAGTAACAATATCACAATAATATAATATGCCTTTTTCAGCCTGCTGATAATGAAGTATTAGAACCCTTAACAAAGAATATCACACTTCACTTAAAACAATATCACACTTTATAAGAAACAATATCACGTTTAAAATGATTATGTTCATACAAGATGTTTGTAACAATACCACTACATACAAGATACAATATCATTACTGCTCTTTTTTTTATTGTAGGACAGTATGGACTGAATAGATTCATGCTTATACCATCAAAGACGACGTAGATATTTGGTTTGTACAGCCAATCAGTTCTTCTTCACCTGCTTGGAAACACCTGACTCAGCTAAGGGACCATTTTATATAACTTTCAAGAGGCTTATCTCTGGCTAAGCAGCGAACCATTTCAGTCAAAGACTTGAGCAAGATCTATAACATGTTCAGAGGATTTTTCCTAACCTTTTATGGACTTAAGCCGCAAAAGAGAATGTGGTTAACAACGATCACATCACTGGATTAACAGTATCACACAGTGTCATTAACAATATCACCATTACTAGTAAAAGTATCACAATAATATAGTCTTCCTTTTTCAACCTGCTGATAATGAAATATTGGAACCTTTAACAACGAATATCACGCCTCACTTAAAGCATTGTCACACTTTATAAAAAAACAATATCACAGTTAAAAACATTATGTTTATATAAGATGTTTAAATGACAATATCACTACATACAAGACACAATATCATTACTGCTTTTAAAAAATATCACAAAATACCAGCAAGAATACTAGTTTTTGCCACCTACATTAGACTACTTATCCTACTAACATTACATCAATACACTTTCAATTACTACTCTTATTCAAACAAGAAACTTTTCCGGTGCAAAAGGTCAAAATTTTATTCATAAGCACACAAAACTACATGAGTTCTTACTAAAAGAATGAATGATACTTAACCGATTAACCGATTACAACAACCATTCTCCAAATCCATGTACGTATATGACTGTTGAAGGAATTCCAACAAAAAAGTTTAATACAAAACTTCCTTCGAAATAAGTTCGATGTACTGAAATAATCACCAAAAACGTTTGAAATCATCTATAACTAACATATTTATAAATTTAAAACAAGAAGATGAAAAAACCACAAATCACTCAACAATTAGCTCGATATTTTTGATAAAATTCCTTACATGCTTCTAATTCAACATACATATAATAATTTCGAACAAAATCAACATCAAAATATGCTATGCTAAAACATATAATTTGTATTTCGCATTAATAATGAAGTATGAATGTACCTGTGTGAAATTTGAGAGAAATATAGCGATAATATTTACTAGTAGAGATCGAATTAACAATGAGGTTGATTAAATCTTGCAAAACTTAGATAAATTTTTTGCTTTTTATTTTGTAGATTTTCGAGGTCTTTGGGTAGGTTTAGAGAGATAAAGTAATTATTTTGTTTAACTAGATGTTTTGTTTTGTTTCAGAAGGTTCTGGCGGGTTTTGTTTGTCAATTTTATGCATGATATTGTTTTGTACTGTGTGTGATACATTTGTTGGACTCACGGACTCAAATATTTAGGTGGATTCGCCGGATCCTGCCGCTCTCTCTCTCTCTGTATATATATATATATATATATATATATATATATATATATATATATATATATATATATATATATATATATATATATGAGAGTAACTCCATTGTTTTATGAGAGTAACTCCATTGTTTTATGAGTGTAACTCCATTGTCTTAGGAGTGTAACTCCATTATTTTATGAGTGTAAATTCATTATTTTATAAGCGTAACTCCATTGTCTTATGAGTGTAACTTCATTATCAAATGAGTGTAATTCCATTGTTTTATGAGTGTAACTCCATTATTCTACGAGTGTAACTCCATTGTTTTATGAGTGTAACTCCATTGTTTTATGAGTAATTCCACTGTTTTATGAGAGTAACTCCATTGTTTTATGAGTGTAACTCCATTATTTTATTAGTGTAATTCCATTGTCTTAGGAGTATAACTCCATTATTTTATGAGATTGTCTTAGAAGTGTAACTCCATTATTTTATGAGTGTAAATCCATTATTTTATGAGCGTAACTCCATTGTCTTAGGAGTGTAACTCCATTGTCTTATGAGTGTAACTCCATTGTTCTACGAGTGTAACTCCATTGTTTTATGGGTGAAACTCCATTTTTTTTGAGTGAAACTCATTATCTTAAGAGAGTAACTTCATTATTTTAAGAGTGTAACTCCATTGTTTTATAAATGAAACCCCATTTTTCTATTAATTTTACTAGTGTAAGTCCATAGTTCTATTAGTTTTATTAGTGTAACTTCATGGTTCGAATAGTGTAACTTCATGGTTCAAATAGTGTAATTTCATGGTTTTTTATCACCATCCAAAATAGTATAATCTATTAGTGTAACTCCATGGTTCGAATAGTGTAACTCCGTGGTTTAAATAGTGGAACTTCATGGTTATTTTACCACCACCATCCAAAATATAATCCCAGATCTGAAAAAAATCAAAAAAAATTTGCTACACTGATTCATTCTTCAGACCTGAAAATAAAATTTAAAAAAAAAAAAAATAGATCATACAAAACCAATTTCACATTTCGCAAAAGAAATGGTGACATGTAAAATATGAATTTTCTAAATTCTACTTTATAATATCACCTTGGCATGATTTGTGACTATTTTTGCTAGAACCATTACCTCATTTAGCGAGAGATAACCACCAGGTACACAAAAGGCATCCTAACTCTCTTCCTCATCGTCACCCATGCATGAACCTTCATCTAGATTTTCTTCCTCTTCTTTTTCAAAATCTGAAAGGCTTTTACCTTTCCTCCTGCACAAAAGATATTAGAATTCAGAATTGACATTATTTTCTCCTTTCCCCTTTTTCTTTTTCTTATAAACGAAGTATTTCTACGATAATCTACCCAACATCTTAATTTTCGATGGATGAATCCGACGGTGAATGTTACCAAATATTTGGGTTTCTTTTTCAAATCCTGAAAATTTACATAAAAAATAATAACGAGGATTGATTTCTAAAATAATTGGGGATGAAGAAGGAGTCCTTTATTTCGGATCTCATCGAAAAAGCCTTGAAGATGAAAAAGAACTGCCCAGATTACTTACCTGATGAAGAAGGAGTCCTTTATTTCAGATCTCATCGAAAAAGCTGTCATCCCCGGCGTAAGACGTGAAGTTGGTGATGATGATTATAACTGTTAGAATTATAATCTACGAAGACGATGATGAATTTTAATTTCATTCTAGAATAATAATGATAAAAATAAATAAAAAGAATAAATAAATCAAAAAAGAGAGAAAGAGAGAGACGAAAGAAAGTAGAAATATGTAGGGTTTAGTCAAAATTAGTTGGTAAGATATGAAATCTGATGAATGAAGGAGTCTACTAGCCTGGGTAATTGAAATTAGGGGAGACAAAGCATTAATTGAATGTTGGGGGGTTGTTTTTTTGTTTTAATCTCAGCCATCCAATAAATTAGATCTAAGGGCTGATATTAGGACTCAAGAACTAAACACTAGGGGGTGGACTCATTATATATATATATATATATATATATATATATATATATATATATATATATATATATATATATATATATATATATATATATATATATATATATATATATATATATATATATATATATAGACTTGAGATCCGGTGAGAACCACCTTACAATGGGAACTTTGTGAGAACTCTACCTTACGGACTTTTTTTAAAAAAATTAATAACATAATTGGATTCGGCATGGCATTTTATAGCTAGAGAACATATTTTTTGATCTAGAAAATAAATACTAGTGACGGAAATTAAGGTGAGATACGTTTTATTTATTTGCATGCACCTACTATCTATTTTTTCGTATCTATCATTTTTCCGCCACTAGTATTTATTTTCTAGACCAAGAAATATGTTCTCTGGCCATAAAATTCCATGCCGAATCCAATTATGTCATTAATTTTTAAAAAAAAACTCCGTAAGGAAGAGTTCTCACCGGTTTTCATTGTAAGGTGGTTCTCACCGGATCCCAAACCTATATATATATAGAGCGAGGATCCTGTGAGGTCTACTACTTAAATGAGGATTGATGTCTATTCTTACATGATGATTGCATCTCAACCATTGGATTTAGTTGAAATTTGTAACTTTGGTAAAGAAAACTTACACCTAAGATAATATTTTTTTTCTCGAGATTTTTTTTATCAAATTGTTTTTCTCAAAAATCTTTATTCGAAACTTTTTTTTCCGAAATTTTTTTGTCTCGAAATTTTTTTACGAAACTCTTTTTTTTCCGAATTTTTTTCGAAACTTTTTTTTTCTCCGAATTTTTTTACGAAAGTTTTTTTTTCTCCAACTTTTTTTTTAACCTTTCTTCTCCGAATATTTTGTCGAAATTTTTTTTTCCGAAATTTTTCTTTTACGAGATTTTTTTTCTCGAAATTTTTTTTCTCGACATTTGTTTTGAGAAAGTTTATCAATTTTTTTTCTCGAAAATCTTTTTTCGAAACTTTTTTTTCCGAAATTTTTTTGTCTCGAATTTTTTTTTCAAAACTTTTTTTTCTCCGAAATTTTTTCGAAACTTTTTTTCTTTCTCCGGATTTTTTTTACGAAACTTTTTTTTTCTCCAACTTTTTCTTTCGAACCTTTTTTCTCCGATTTTTTTCCGACATTTTTTTTCCGAAATTATTTTTTCTCGAGATTATTTTTTCCCGATATTTTTATCAATTTTTTTTTCTCGAGTTTTTTTTTCTTTTTTTTTGTAATATTGTTTTTGAGAACCCGTGATATTGTATTGAGTAACATGTGTATCTACGCATTTAACCATGCGTATCTACACATTTAAAGGTGTGTATCTACACATTTAGAGATGTGTATTTACGCATTTAAAGATATGCATCTACGCATTTAGACATGTGTATCTACGCAATTAAAGGTGTGTATCTACGCATTTAGACATGTGTATTTACGCATTCAAACACGTGTATCTACGTATTTAAAGCGTGTATCTACGCATTTAGTCATGTGTATCTACGCATTTAGAGGTGTGTATCTACGCATTTAAAGGTGTATATATACACATTTAGAGGTGTGTATCTACGCATTTAGAGATGTGTATCTACGCATTCAAACATGTGTATCTACGCATTTAGAAATGTGTATCTACACATTTAAAGGTGTATCTACGCATTTAGACATGTGTATCTACGCATTTAGACATGTATATCTACGCATTTAGACATGACATGTATATCTACGCATTTGGAGATGTGTATATACACATTTGGCCATGTGTATCAATGCATCACATTTAGAGATATGTATCTACGTATTTAGCCATGTGTATCTACGCATATAGTCATGTGGATCTACGCTTTTAAATGTGTGTATTTACGCATTTAGACATGTGTATCTACGCATTTAGCCATGTGTATCTACGCATTTAAAGGTGTGTATCTACGCATTAAGAGATGCGTATCTACGCATTTAAAAATGTGTATCTACCCATTTAGCCATGTGTATCTACGCATTTAGAGATGTGTATCTACGCATTTAACCATGTGTATCTACGCATTAAGAGATGTGTATCTACGCATTTAGCCATATGTATCTACGCATTAAAAAATGTGTATCTACGCATTTAACCATGTGTATCTATGCATTTAGAGATGTGTATCTACGCATTTAGCCATGTGTATCTACGCATTTAATGGTTTGTATATACGCATTTAGACATGTGTACCTACGCATTTAGATGTGTATCTACGCATTTAGATGTGTATCCACGCATTTAAAGGTGTGTATCTACGGATTTAGACATGTGTATCTACGCATTTAGAGATGTGTATCTACATATTTAAAGATGTGTATCTACACATTTAGAATTGTGTATCTACGCATTTCGCCATGTGTATCTACACATTTAGAGGTGTGAATCTACGTATTTAAAGGTGTGTATCTACTAGACATGTGTATCTACGCATTTAGAGATGTGTATCTACGCACTTAGAGATGTGTATCTACGCATTTGAAGGTGTGTATCTACGCATTTAAAGATGTGTATCTACGCATTTAGAGATGTGTGTTTCTACGCATGTAGAGATGTGTATCTACGCATTTAGACATGTGTATCTACGCATTAAAAGATGTGTATCTACGCATTTAGCCATGTGTATCTACGTATTTAAAGGTGTGTATTTACGCATTTAAAGGTGTGTATCTACGCATTTAACCATGTGTATCTATGCATTTAGAGATGTGTATCTACGCATTTAACCATGTGTATCTACGCATTTAATGGTTTGTATGTACGTATTTAGACATGTGTATCTACGCATTTAGATGTGTATCTACGCATTTAGATGTGTATCCACGCATTTAAAGGTGTGTATCTACGGATTTAGACATGTGTATCTACGCATTTAGAGATGTGTATCTACATATTTAAAGATGTGTATCTACACATTTAGAATTGTGTATCTACGCATTTCGCCATGTGTATCTACACATTTAGAGGTGTGAATCTACGTATTTAAAGGTGTGTATCTACTAGACATGTGTATCTACGCATTTAGGGTGTGTTTGGATACAATTTTAGGAGGGAAAGGGAGGGGAGGGAAAGGGAGGGGAGGGGAGGTGAGGGGAGGGAAGGGGAGGGGAAGGGAATTTTGGTTGTTTGGATAATAAAATTATTGGGAGGGAAATGGGAGGGGATAAAAGGGACATGGTATAATGGATAGGGGATGTTATGGAATATGAATGAATAATTTAAAGGAGAGTCATTGTTTTCCTTCCAAATCTCACCTCCTTTGGAAAGAAAACTATTTGTTCTAAAAGAGGGAAAACACATCCTCCCATTTCTTTCCCCCCTCATTTCTCCCCCCTCTAAATTTTGTATCCAAACAAGAGAAAACTCATCCCTCCCTTTCCCTCCCCTCCCTTTCCCTCCAAATCTCCCTATCCAAACACACCCTTAGAGATGTGTATCTACGCACTTAGAGATGTGTATCTACGCATTTAAAGGTGTGTATCTACGCATTTAAAGATGTGTATCTACGCATTTAGAGATGTGTGTTTCTACGCATGTAGAGATGTGTATCTACGCATTTAGACATGTGTATCTACGCATTAAAAGATGTGTATCTACGCATTTAGCCATGTGTATCTACGTATTTAAAGGTGTGTATCTACGCATTTAAAGGTGTGTATCTACGCATTTAGCCATTTGTATCTAAGCATTTGAAGGTGTGTATCTACGCATTTAGAGATGTGTATCTACTCATATAGAGGTGTGTATCTACGCATTTAGAGATGTGTATCTAGTCATATAGAGGTGTATATCTACCCATATAGAGGTGTGTATCTACGCATTCAAACATGTGTATCTACGCATTTAGAGATATGTATCTACGCATTTAGACATGTGTATCTACGCATTTAGCCATGTGTATCTACGTATTTAAAGGTGTGTATCTACGCATTTAGACATGTGTTTCCACGCATTAAGAGATGTGTATCTACGCATTTTTTTTTCTCCAATCTTTTCGAGAAAAAAAAAGATTGGAGAAAAAAATCGAAAAAAAAATTGGAGAAAAAAATTTGGAAAAAAGTTTCGAGAATTTTTTTAAAAAAAAATTCCGATGAAAAGAAATTCGAAAATATAATTCCGAAGGTTTTGGGTTCAATCCCAATTCGCAATTTGAGCAAAAATTGTCTTCGAAAATGTTTATTTCTTAAATATTATACAATATTATCAACAAAGACTTTGTGGTCTATGGGTTTAGGTGTCGGACTTTGAAATCCGAGGTTTGGTGTTCGACCCCCAATGGTTGCAGTTTTTCATTTTTGCTTAGTAGAAATTATTCGCGTAACAAATATTACACAATATTATATTATTCATCAAAGATGCTGTGGTCCGTTGGTTAAGTTGTTTATCTCTGATACCCAAGGCAGTGGGTTCGATCCTTGAACACGGCAGTTTGTTTTTTTAATTTTTGCTTAATAGAAAATATTCGCGTGTTAAATATTACACAATACTATAATAATCATCAAACACGTTGTGGTCCGTTGGTTAAGTTGTGGTCTTAGTTGCTTGAGGTCGCGGGATCGATTCCCACTGAAGTTACTTTTGCATTTTTGCTGAAATTGTATTATCCACGTGGCATCATCTTATGGTTCTTCTTGTTGATCCAATGGTTCTTATAGTAGACCTCAATCCTCATTTAAGATCATAGACCTCACATGATGCAATCTCTATATATATATATATATAGAAATTGAATCACGCGAGGCACCCCTCTTAGCGTGAGGCTGCCGGACTCATCTCTTCCATTCAAATTATTAATAACATGTGGTTTGGATCAAACCACGTCATCTATTATTAATTTCACTAAGCCTCTCTTCAAATAGAGCAGCTGAATGTATTATCTGGTACTCATGGGTGGTGTAATTGGCCGTGTCTTGCCCAAAATATTACTTTGTAGTATGATAACCTGAATGTATATTGGCCAAAATGCGAAAAGATTGACACATTTTCAAGCATTCTCCTTTGAAAAATATTGGTAACCATTTGATATGTGCTTTACTTTCCATCCAATCTTTCTGCCATATTTGTCATGCCATAACACTAGTAGTACACTAGTCATGGGAATAAAGGAAACTTGCAAGTTTTGATTTACAGCAAACTTTATTTTAATACATGGGAGTTAGCTACAAACAACTAGAGGAGATGTACAAGCTACTATATTTTTCTTTTAAGCTTCAACGCATCGCATGCTTTCAAAATCTTAAAACCTTTTTATTCTTCAAGTAATGTAATGTATGAACAGCCCTAAATTCTACAAATATAAACAACACATAGCTCGATTTCTTCACTGACTTAACATTAGTCTTACGTCTTCAAAAGATGGGCAACTCTAATCAATCTCATTTCACTGCTCCGTTCGTCTTATTTGCATTTCCCATAGGTTTGCAAAACTTGGTATTTGTCAGAGGGGAACAACAACCCAAAGTAAGTAAACTTGCCTGGAATTATTGCTTTCGTAGCAGTCTAGCACCCTCATTGTCCAAGATTCACGAAATAAGAAATTATACATTTCGTGAGTAAGTTTCACAAATTAAAGTCCAAGATTCACGAAATAAGAAATTATACATTTTGTGAGTAAACAAACATTTTAAATCCAAGTTTCACGAAATAAGGTCCCGGTTTCACAAATTAAGGTCCAAGATTCACGAAATAAGAAATTATGCATTTCGTGGGTAAGTTTCACAAATTAAGGTCCAAGATTCACGAAATAAGAAATTATACATTTTGTGAATAAACAAACAGGAACTGCAGGTTCAGGCACAGTATAGGGAGCTGGATAAGGCAAGAATGAGCTTCCTTAGACAACGGGCTAAAACCACTTGGATTCAAGAAGGGGACTGTAATACAGCTTTCTTCCATGGAACACTCAGAAGTCGCAAAGCTCAGAATCAAGTTCATAAAATTATGGATGAAAATGGCCAGTGGCAGGATCAGCCTGAGACTGTTCAACAGGCTTTTCTAGATTATTATATGAAGTTACTTGGGGAGTGTAAGACAGTCACCAGGGTCTCCTGTACAATAGTACAACAGGGCTCTATATGTTCCCCTACACACCATGATCTGCTCTTAGCCCCTATATCAGATGATGAGATCAAAGCCACCATGTTTAGTATCCCTAATGCTAAAGCACCAGGCCCAGATGGTTATAATAGTCACTTTTTCAAGACCAATTGGGAGTTAATTGGGGGAGAGGTATGCACAGCCATCAAGGACTTCTTCCATCATGGTCGAATGCTTACTCAAATTAACAACACTGTGATATCCCTGCTGCCCAAGATTGCTCAACCTACATCAGTTTTACACTTCAGGCCCATTGCTTGTTGTAACACTGTGTACAAGTGCATTTCTAAACTTTTATGTGCTAGATTGGCCAAAGTTTTACCTAGCATTATATCTCCTACACAAGGAGGTTTTGTCAAAGGCAGGCACATAGTTGAAAACATCCTCATATGTCAAGACCTCATCAGACATTATAATAGGAAGAATGTAACTCCCAGATGCTTGATAAAAATGGACATGCAGAAAGCGTATGACACAGTAGAGTGGAAGTTTTTGGAAGATATGATGATTGCTCTACAGTTTCCTGATGCCTTCATCACTCTGGTGATGCAGTGTGTCACCACTGCTAGTTTCACACTGAAACTGAATGGGGAGTCCTTTGGTTTCTTTAAAGGAAGACGAGGATTGAGGCAAGGGGATCCCCTCTCCCCTTTGCTCTTTACAATTTGCATGGAATACTTATCTAGACTCCTTCACCATACAACATCCAATTCTGAGTTTAAGTATCATCCAATGTGCAAACCAATGAAGTTAACAAGTCTTATGTTTGCTGATGACCTCTTACTTTTTAGCAAAGGTGATCTCCCATCCATGATGATCCTTTTGCGTACCTTTGCAACGTTCTCAGTGGCCTCTGGACTGAAGCTAAGTCAAGGCAAGTCCAATATTTATGTTGCTGGCTTAACTCAGCAGGTGAAAGCTGATATACTCCAAGTATCAGGCTGCAAAGAGGGACACTTACCCTTCAAATACCTTGGGGTACCTATCAAAGCTTCTCGTTTGAACCTCATAGACTGCCAACCTCTCATTGATAAGGTGCTGGAACGAATTAGAAGGATGGGGGCCAGGAAACTCAGTTATACAGGACGTTTGGTTGTTATCAAGGCTGTGCTGAACACTCTCCATTCCTATTGGGCAAGCATTTTTGTACTTCCATCAGGAATCATTAAACGAATTGAGAGTATATGCAGAACTTACCTATGGGAGGCATCTACTGTTCACAGTAGATCACCCCTTGTAGCCTGGAACAAGGTATGTACTCCTTATCATGAAGGTGGGTTGAATATGTTGCAAAACAAAGAGTGGAACAGGGCTGCAATAGGAAAGCTTGCTTGGTGGATTATGACAGACCCAGGGAAACTTTGGGTGAAATGGGTTCATGCCATTTACCTAAAGGGGGAAGCATGGTTGGCTTATCAACCTAAGGCTGACAGCAGCTGGGGCTGGAGAAAGATTTGCCAGGTCAAGGACAAGTTCAAACAAGGTTACATTGATCAGGAATGGACAGAGGGCAATGGCTACACTATTACTAAGGGTTATCACTGGTGTAGGACAAAGGGACCTATTGTTCACTGGGATACGCTGATATGGCAGAAATGGACCTTACCTAAGCATCGTTATGTGAGCTGGTTGCATCAACATAAGGCTATGAATACGAAAGAGAAACTGTATAACTTGCAGCTGCTACAAGATAATCTCTGTTGCATCTGTCAGAAGGCCATAGAAGATCATGAACACTTGTTTTGTAAGTGTGAGTACAGTGCTCTTATTGTTAACAGGATGAGTTCATGGGTGAAATACCCACTGCAAAGTCACATTCAGAATAATTGGAGAATCAGGCTTCGAGGTTCCAAGCTTAAGAGAGGTATTTTGAATGGCATCATCAATGCCATCATCTATCATATCTGGACTCAACGAAATAAAAGCAGACTTGAGGGTGTGTTAATGAGACCAGAAGGTGTTTGCGCGAAGATTAGAGAGGATATGCAAACACATTTCAGGGGTATAACAAAAGGAGTACTCAATACCAGAGATAGGAAGTATATGGAACATCTTTTATCTATGTAATTTTTGTTGCCGTAGGCTGCCTTGATGCTCGATGAGCTGATTAGTTTGTAATAGTCACAAGTTTTGGTTAATATAATTCTTACATTTTACCAAAAAAAAAAAAAAAAACATTTTAAATCCAAGTTTCACGAAATAAGGTCCCGGTTTCACAAATTAAAATCCAAAATTCACGAAATAAGAAATTATACATTTCGTGAGTAAGTTTCACAAATTAAGGTCCAAGATTCACGAAATAAGAAATTATACATTTTGTGAGTAAACAAACATTTTAAATCCAAATTTCACGAAAATAAGGTCCCGGTTTCACAAATTATGGTCCAAGATTCACGAAATAAGAACTTATACATTTTGTGAGTAAACAAACATTTTAAGTCCAAGTTTCACGAAATAAGGTCCCAGTTTCACAAATTAAGGTCCAACATTCACAAAATAAGAAATTAAATATTTCGTGAGTAAACAAACATTTTAAGTTCAAGTTTCACGAAATAAAGTCCCGGTTTCACAAATTAAGGTACAAGATTCACAAAATAAGAAATTAAACATTTCGTGAGTGAACAAACATTTTAAGTCCAAGTTTCATGAAATAAAATTCCAGTTTCACAAATTAAGGTCCAAGATTCACAAAATAAGAAATTAAACATTTCGTGATTGAACAAATATTTTAATTCCAAATTTCACGAAATAAGGTTCCGGTTTCACAAATTAAGGTCCGAAATTCACGAAATAAGAAATTATCCATTTTGTGAGCAAACAAATATTTTAAGTCTAAGTTTCACGAAATAAGGCCCGAATTCACAAATTAAGGTCGAAGATTCACAAAATAAGAAATTAAACATTTTGTGAGTAAACAAATATTTTAAGTCCAAGTTTCACGAAATAAGGTCCCGGTTTCACAAATTAAGGTCCAAGATTCACGAAATAAGAAATTAAACATTTTGTGAGTGAACAAACATTTTAAGTCCAAGTTTCACGAAATAAGGTCCCGGTTTCACGAATTAAGGTCCAAGATTCACGAAATAAGAAATTAAACATTTTGTGAGTGAACAAACATTTTAATTCAAAGTTTCACGAAATAAGGTTTCGGTTTCACAAATTAAATTCCAAGATTCGCGAAATAAGAAATTATATATTTCGTGAGTAAACAAACATTTTAAATCCAAGTTTCACGTAAGGTTTCGTTTTCACAAATTAAGGTATGAAATTCACGAAATAAGAAATTATCCATTTTGTGATCAAACAAATATTTTAAGTCTAAGTTTCACGAAATAAGGTCCCGAGTTCACAAATTAAGGTCGAAGATTCACAAAATAAGAAATTAAACATTTTGTGAGTAAACAAATATTTTAAGCCCAAATTTCACGAAATAAGAAAAAGAGCAAAATGGATAATTTTTTTAGATAGAGAAAATATTTGGGCCAAATGAATTGTTATAAATAACCCATAATTTTCATCTCATTGAAATTAGTCCAATGAACATTGAAAATCATGTGCAACATAGTAAGGGTTCGGCGGCCTCACCGTAATAGACGGCCTCACGTGATCCGGCCTCTATCTATATATATATATATATATATATATATATATATAGAGTCAAGATCCGGTGAGAACGACTATTCGGTGCATTCGGTGAGAACATCTACAAATCATTGGATTAAAGTCCAATTATAGGCTGGGATTTAATTACTAAAATAAGTCATTAGTCCAATACTACGTAACATACTATGAACCATAGGATTAAAAAGAATCTAATGGCTGAAAGAATACAAAATACAAATCACATATTATTAAACGATACTTTGTAACAGGCATTGCAAACCCAATTACTCATTAGTCCAATACTACGTAACAGACATTACGAACCCATTAGTCCAATACTAGGCCGTCACCAACCCATTACCGACACCCCATTGTCAAGTATATTAGAGATGTATCTACCCGTCAAAAAATGTAATTAGGTTTATGTAAAAACGTAAAAAAAATGTATCTACTCCGTCAAAAAATATATCTAGCTTTAAGTAAAAAAAAATATATCTACTCCGTAAAAAAAATGTATCTAGGTTTATGTAAAACGTAAAAAATGTATCTACCCGTCAAAAAATGTATCTTTGTTTAAGCAAAAAAAATGTATCTACTCCGTCAAAAAATGTAACTAGGTTTATGTAAAAAGTAAAAAAATGTATTTACTCCGTCAAAAAATGTATTTAGGTTTTTGTCAAAAAATGTATCTACTCCGTCAAAAAATGTATCTAGGGTTATGTAAAAAAAAATGTAACTATTCCGTCAAAAAAGCTATCTAGGTTTAAGTAAAAAAAAATGTATCTAGGTTTATGTAAAAAAGTAAAAAAATGTATCTACTCCGTTAAAAAATATATCTAGGTTTAAGTAAAAAAAAATATATCTACTCCGTAAAAAAAATGTATCTAGGTTTATGTAAAAAAGTAAAAAAATGTATCTACCCGTTAAAAAATGTATCTATGTTTAAGTAAAAAAAAAGTATTTACTCCATAAAAAAATGTAACTAGGTTTATGTAAAAAGTAAAAAACATGTATTTACTCCGTCAAAAAATGTATCTAGGTTTAAGTCAAAAAGGGTTATTTAACGAGAATACTCTGAACTATTACCCATCTTCTCAAAATACTCTATTCTTTCATTTAACTACAAATAATATAAACTAATGTACCCCTTCCCATAGAATAGAATCGCTCTCTTTATGACCTGGTGTAGCAGGTTAATTGTTTGGTAGGGCTCATCGTTTTCATTTATGATCTTCATCTTCTTCCCCCTTCCACTTGCAACGATTTTGCAAACAAATATTTTTGTTCCATATCTCACTTTCTCCTCTATACTTTTAATTTTGAACCTCTCATAATCTCATTTAAAATATTCATCTTCCTCCCCCTTCCATTCACACCTTTTTTTTTCCTTTATTCCTTTTCATTTTACATCTTCATCTTTTTTCATCTTTTTTAATCTTTCCCCGTCTTCTTTGTCCCCCCTTCCATTCACACCTTTTTTAATCTTTTTTCATTTTTTTTAATCTGTCCCCGTCTTCTTTGTCCTCCATTTAACATATGTTTTTCGCTCGCGAATCCAGCAACAAAATTATACTCCGTATAAGGTAGCGAAGGCTCCACCAGTATGAAGATTGAAAAGATAGGTACTGTTATATCGCTTAGGAAATAGAGGCGATTAAAATTGAAGAAATAATTCATCGCCATGGTATTTCAAGCACATTTATATATCAGATTTGGAGGCAACGATTTCAATGTTCGCAGATGGCTAAGAAAGATGAAATATATAGAATAATTGAAGAAATAAAAATAACTTGTGACGGATACCGCCGTTAAATGAGAATTTGTGTAAGGATACTATGTAATTTGATAAAAATGACAGTAAGAAATAGTTGAGGAAATAATTTGTTACTTTATTTTCTCATTTGCATACTATAACAGATAATTAGTGATGGGTTTAATGGTGTTGAAGAAGTTTAATAGACAACAGAAAAAAGAAGAGAGTTATTTACTTGCTTAGACAAATGAAGAAGTTTTTTACTTGCTTAACGGGTTGTCGGTCACCATAGTGTAATAAAAGCGAAGAGAGTTATTAGTTTGTAGTATTGGTAGTTAAACAAAAGTTTGGAGTATTTTGAGAAGAACATCTATAGTTTAGAGTATTGTTATTAAATAACCCTAAAATGTATCTACTCCGTCAAAAAATGTATCTAGGTTTATGTAAAAAAATAAAAAAAATGTAACTATTCCGTCAAAAAATGTATCTAGGCTTAAGTAAAAAAAAATGTATCTACCCCGTCAAAATTTTTATCTAGGTTTATGTAAAAAAGTAAAAAAAAAAATGTATCTATTCCGTCAAAGCTGATCAAGGTTTAAGTAAAAAAATGTATCTAGTACGTTAAAAAATGTAACTAGGTTTATGTAAAAAAGTATAAAAAAAAATGTATCTACTCCGTCAAAAAATATATCTAGGTTTACGCACTACTACAAAAAAGGCCAAAGAAACCTGTTGAAAAAGGCCTTAGACACCTGTTATTAACAGGTGTCTAGGTCATAGGTGTCTTTGGTTAAGAAACCTGTTGGAGAAACTGGTGTCTTATCTAACAATTAAAGAGACTTGATTTTATTAATAACTGGTGTCTTTGACTTATACCTGTTATCAATTATGTCTGGTGTCTTTGGCATATATCTATGACACCACTCTCATCTACACCCGGTTTCTTTGGCATATATCTATGACATCACTCTCATCTACACCCGGTGTCTTTGGCATATATCTATGACACCACTCTCATCTACACCCGGTGTCTTTGCTTTTGGCGTTTTTGACCAGTTTTTTTTTTATTATTATTAAATACGGCTAAATACAGCACCTGCTACTACGTACCTATTACATTTATGGAAATACATACGAAATACATACAGCTGCACCTCATAATCATTCTTTTTATTCAAAATCAAAATAAGCCGAGTTGTTACAAATTCAATATATATCCAATCTTCTGACCAAAACAACAATTATTTCCACCAATAATAAAGAAATAATCGCAACATAGTTCGTATTTTTCAACTAAGAAAGTTGGACAAAAGCACACTAGCTACCTGCTAATAAACTAATAAGTTTAACAAATTCGACAACTAATATAATCCATTCACGCTTGACGAGCATACATCTTGTCAATATCATCGCTTTCCTCTTCTTCATCATCTTCAATTTGGCTGAAGAAATATTCCGCCCATATATCTTTTAACTCGTCAATTGACTCTTGTGAATAAGTGCTAGGAGTTCCAAGCAAATATTACAGTACAAATCATAGTTCTTCATCATCATCATTACTTCATTAGTATCATAGTTGTCTGCGCACAACACCACCTTACACTCTTAGCTCAGGCTTCCCATTCTAAAGAAGTCGGGAGTAATGTCAAGTTCAACACCTGAATACTTGGAAATTGCTAAAACAAAGCAAAATACAAACAAAGAAGAACTGAGAAGAAACAAGTATCAGGCTTACAACATTACCATCACCACGCAGCCCGAGAAAACTAATTATATACAATAAGTCACAATAAACCACAAGAATTAATGGCATAATTGATACAAGGGGGTATATTTATAATACAAAAGTAAAAGAAAGCATAACATACCTAAGTTTGTCAATGACACACATCTCATATGACCATTAAAATAGAATGCAAAGAAACAACTTCCCGACCCTTTCATAGAAATCCTTACTGTTACTAAACTTCAACAAATCCTCGACAATTTCTCTCTTCTTTTCCGAGTTCATAGCCAAATTATCAAAATTTGCAGGGTGCTTAAAAACAACGCTCGTCCACAACACTCTAGTATCAGAATTCAAACTAGAATCCGCACCTCTGTTAACATACAGCTTCCTAGTCCTGTTCTTCTCGATTATCGTCTTCCCTTTACTAGTCACATAATCTAAGTACTCCCCTGAAATCAATTCCATGTACTTCTTGTGAAAAACCAGCTTATACGCATTTCTCACCACGCCACTCCTTACAGGAGGATTAAACACTCTTAGTACCCACCAGACTGTAACACCCTGAAATGTATCAGTAACTTCCTCCTCATCTGCCATTCTAAAAACCCGTTTCCCTCCTACACCGGTCAGTCGCAAACATCTCGACTTTGTACAGCCATGTTCACCGAGATAAGCTCGGACTTGATGGTAAATCTCATTGATGGACCCCCAATGATCATTGGTGAATTGAACAATGTATATGTGAATATAAGGAGACATTAATCTGAATAACTGATGTGAGTACCGAATCACAAATTGTCGAAATTCAGAAGATAAGTAGTTTCCGAAAATTGACAATACAAAGAAAACGAATATTCATGACAGCCGACCCCCAAATCATTCTCGTATTAACGCTTTCATATGATTGTCACAACGCATAATTCCCAAATTATATGAAACACATCGAATCAATCGAATAACGCACACATTTTCAACTCACTACAGGCCAACCAAGCCATCAAAACCCCAGCTATAATCACACATCCTCAATTAATATCAAATTTTAAACCTAAGCTTCAAAATTAAAGTAACAATTGCACTTACATAATAGGGATCAAGATCGACTAATATCCATATATTTACCAATTACATAATTAGGTTACAAAAATCGCAGAAATCAACCGAAAAAAAGAAAAAGAGAAATTAACCTGAGATGTTTGAAGATGAGGTAAACAATGAGGGCACGCTTGTGATTGACGGTCGGCGGAGGAGGAGACAGGGCCGTCTGGCAGGACAACCAAGTAAGTCAGGAAAGAAGATACAGATGGATAATGAGGTTGATAGATCAGTGTGTTTATCTTTAGTAGCGACGCCATCGGTGAATGCCGGGTTTGCGGCCGCTACCGATTCCTCGGAGCGCGATGTGACACCGAAATCACCACCAGCGCCGTCGATGTTGTTATTGTGAA
The DNA here is from genome assembly GCA_029255685.2 of Silene conica. NCBI lineage: Eukaryota > Viridiplantae > Streptophyta > Magnoliopsida > Caryophyllales > Caryophyllaceae > Silene > Silene conica. The sequence goes on from CM055317.2 coordinate 53,048,843, forward strand.
TCTGGGTAATGTTCATGGGTTTTCATCGCTGAGGGAGATTATCTTTTGCTTTAGTTGTAAATAAGATTCTCGATAGGGTTCTACAACTCTCGTATTTGTGGGCCGTATGTTATTGTATATGGCTACGATTGATGAAGAATATTGTAGAATTAATTAACAATATATTATTTAAGATTAATTTATTATTATTAGTTATTAAATAAATTTTAAATTAATATATAGGAAACCGGATTATGGAGGACAGGTTTCTTAGTTATTAAATAAATTGAAAATTAATATATAGGAAACCGGATTTTGGAGGACAGGTTTCTTAGCTATTAAATAAATTGAAAATTAAAATATAGGAAACCGGATTCTCTAGGACAGGTTTCTTATTTAAACATTGCAAACTTGTTATATTAAATCACTGGTGTCTTACGTTAAGAAATCTGTTAGAAAAAAAACAGGGGTCTTTTAATTGATGTCTTAGGCCTTTTTTGTAGTAGTGACGTAAAAAAAATATATCTATTCCGTAAAAAAAATGTATCTAGATTTATCTAAAAAAGTAAAAAAATGTATCTATCCCGTCAAAAAATGTATCTATGTTTAAGTAAAAAAAGAATGTATCTACTCCGTCGAAAAATGTAACTATGTTTATGTAAAAAATAAAAAAAATGTATTTACTCCGTCAAAAAATGTATCTAGATTTAAGTCAAAAAAATATATCTACTCCGTCAAAAAAATGTATCTAGGTTTATGTAAAAAATTTTCCAAAAATGTAACTATTCCGTCAAAAAATGTATCTAGGTTTAAGTAAAAAAAATGTATCTACCCGTCAAAAAATTTATCTAGGTTTATGTAAAAAAGTAAAAAAAAATGTATCTATTCCGTCAAAAAATGATTTAGGTTTAAGTAAAAAATGTATCTACTCCGTCAAAAAATGTATCTAGGTTCATGTAAAAAATAAAAAAAAATGTAATTATTCCGTCAAAAAATGTATCTAGATTTAAGTAAAAAAAATGTATCTACCCCGTCAAAAAATTTATCTAGGTATATGTAAAAAAGTAAAAAAAAATGTATCAGTCAAAAATTAATTAATAGTAAGTCATCCACATGATATAGTATTATAATGTAGTACAAGTCAATGAAGTCATATAATGATAAGTTGTTGTGGAGAAAATAAAGTAGGTAAAGGTATAGAGAAAAGGGAAAGTTACGTAGAGAAAGAAGGGAAAGTTACAGAGAGAGAAGGTAAGTTTGATAATGATGTTCTTTCTTTATTTGCTTTGTTCGTGGATCTGCCGTTCAATGTTTTTAAATCCAATGGTTGTAGGTCGTTCTCACCGTATGCACCGTATAATCGTTCTTACCGGATCCTGTGAGGTCTACATCTTAAATGAGGATTGAGGTCTACATGTAGATTTAAGCAAAAATCAAAAATCAAAACTGCCAACTTCAGGGGTCGAACCCGCGACCTCCTACATCAAAGCCAACAACTTAACCAACGGACCACAAAGTGAATGCTGATTAGTATAGTATTCTTTGATATCTAAGACGTGAAAGTGTTCTACTAAGCAAAAATAAAAAAACTGACGCCACTGGGGTTTGAACACCGTACCGCAGGCTTCGAAGACAAAACTCTAAACCAATATACCACAATGTCTTTTTTGCTTAATACGATATTGTTTAAATATTTATGACGGTAACATTTCCGAAGACAATAATTGCCAATAGGGATTCAACTTTTTATTTCGAAAATCTTTTCTCCGAATTTTTTTTCGAAAATTCTTTCCGAAATTATTTTTTGTCGAATTTCTTTTTCTCGAAATATTTTTTCCGAATTTTTTTTCGAGTTTCTTTTTCTCGAGATTATTTTTCCGAAATTTTTTTCTCGACATATTTTTCCGAATTTTTTTTCACAAATTTTATTTTTCTTAAGATTTTGTTTTTCATTTTTTTTCCGTAATATTGTTTTGGACAAACCGTGATATTGTATTGACTAGCTTGTGTTATTGTAATGAAAAAAATTCGAGAAAAAAAATTTCAAGAAAAAAAAATATTTCGAGATGTGTATCTACGCATTTAGTCATGTGTATACACATTTAAAGGTGTGTATCTACGCATTTAACCATGTGTATCTACGCATTTAAAGTTGTGTATCTACGCATTTAGCCATGCGTATCTACGTATTTAAAGGTGTGTATCTACGCATTTAGAGATGTGTATCTACGCATTTAGACATATGTATCTACACATTAAGAGATGTGTATTTACGCATTTAGCCATGTGTATCTACGTATTTAAAGGTGTGTATCTACTAGACATGTGTATCTACGCATTTAGACATGTGTATCTACGCATTTAGCCATGCGTATCTACGCATTTAAAGGTGTGTATCCACGCATTTAGAGATGTGTATCTACGCATTAAGAGATGTGTATTTACGTATTTAGCCATGTGTATTTACGTATTTAATGGTGTGTATCTACTAGACATGTGTATCTACGCATTTAGCCATGTTTATCTACGCATTAAAAGGTGTGTATCTACGCATTTAGCCATGTGTATCTACACATTTAGAGATGTGTATCTACGCATTTAGCCATGTGTATTTACGCATTTAATGGTGTGTATATATACACATTTAGACATGTGTATCTACGCATTTAAAGGTGTGTATCTACGCATTTAGACATGTGTATCTACGCATTTAGACATGTGTATCTACGCGTTAAGAGATGTGTATCTACGCATTTAGCCATGTGTATCTACGCGTTAAGAGATGTGTATCTAGACATTTAGCCATGTGTATCTACGTATTTAAAGGTAGGTGTGTATCTACTAGACATGTGTATCTACGCATTTAAAGGTGTGTATCTACGCATTTAGCCATGTCTATACGCATTTAGACATGTGTATCTACGCATTTAAAGGTGTGTATCTACGCATTTAGACATGTGTATCTACGCATTAAGAGATGTGTATCTACGCATTTAGCCATGTGTATCTACGTATTTAAGGTGTGTATCTACTAGACATGTGTATCTACGAATTTAAAGGTGTGTATCTACGCATTTAGCCATGTGTATCTACGCATTTAGACATGTGTATCTACGCATTTAGAGATGTGTATCTACGCATTTAGCCATGTGTATCTACACATTTCGACATGTGTATCTACGCATTTCGCCATGTGTATCTACGCATTTAGAGATGTGTATCTCTAAAACAAAAAATGTCGAGAACAAAAAAATTCTGAAAAAAAAATTTCGCGAAAATTTTTTCATAAAAAATAATTTTCGAGAAGAAGCAATTAACAAGGTAATTAAAGAAGAAGCCAGAAGAATAAATAAGAAATTGATGCGAAACGGGTATACTTTTTACGTTAAGTCCAAACAAAGACCTCGTATAAATTTGTATAAATATTTTAAAGTATGAAATTAATTGGCAAAGTGTATATGGAACAATGGATAAAGCATTGTGGTATGAAACTTGAGGTTTCGGGTTTGATTCTCATTGGTAGCATTTACTTTTTTTTTGCTTAAATCTGACCAGAAATTGTACTTCAAAACTCCTATCATAAATATGATACAATATTATATTAGTTGTCGAAGACGCTGTGGCTAATTTGGTAAGCTGTTGGTTTTTGAGCCCGTGGTCGCGGGTTCGACACTCACTGTAGTAGTGTTAATATTGTATAATATTTATATATATAAATCAATAACGTTATGATATTATTCAATAACGCATTTGTGGTGCAATGGATAAGTTATTGGTATTTGAAACCGGGGATCCTGGGTTCGATTCCCAGCATAGTTGTTATTTTGGCTTAAATATGACCGCGCCTTTGTATCCATATACAGTATGATATAAATCAATAACTTTATGATGTTAATCAATAATGCATTTGTGGCGCAGTGGATAAGTTATTGTTTCCTGAAACTAAGAATCCCGTGTTCAAACCCCAACATGGACGTTTTTTTTGCTTAAATCTGACCCGCCATTATATCCATGTGGCATCATCTCATGCTTTTTCTTATTGATCTAATGGTTCTTATTTGGATCTACAAGTAGACCTTAATCCTCATTTAAGATCATAGACCTCACAAGATGCAATCTATATATATATATATATATATATATATATATATATATATATATATATATATATATATATATATATAGGGTCGGGATCCGATGAGAACCGCCCTTATAATGAGAACCATGAGAACCCTCACTAGATGTCCACCAAATCTCGTTTCGTATGTTCCGAGGGATCATTTACCATTATTTTAACTTATTCAAATACACACTTTAGTATCATTAAACAAAATTTATTGATTTTATTAACAAAATATATACTTAGTGTACCAAAATACAATTAGGTATACTAAAACGGTTATAAATGCACGAAAACGATCACTACGTGCATGAAATTTTTTACATGCCTGAAAATGACTACTAGGTGCATAAAATAATAGGCTCTACGTGCATTAAAACGCGTTCTAGATGCATGAAAAATGATATATACGTAAAAATCGGTAGTAGGTGCATGAAAATTAACAAAAGGTACCTCACCTTGATTTCCGTCACTAGTATATATTTTTTGGACCAAGAAATATGTTCTCTAGCCATAAAATTCCATGCCGAATCCAAATATGTCATTATTTTTTTTTTAAAAAGTCCGTAAGGTAGAGTTCTCACGGTTCTCATTATATTAGTGGTTCTCATAGGATCCCAATTCTCTCTCTCTCTCTCTCTATATATATATATATATAGATATATATATATATATAGAGAGAGAGAGAGAGGCAAGATCCGGTGAGAACGATCATTCGGTGCATACGGTGAGAACGTTTCTCAACCATGGATTAAAATCAAATCTAAGGTCCTAATTAGACGGAACCCAAGGCAGATAACAGATTGGACTACTTGAAGTAGGAACCTGAGTCTGTTTTCGAGTGGCCCTCCGTATTCATCAGTTCTGTCGTTGATTCCTTGTTTCGTGAATTGGTCGATTAAGTATCCGTGTGCACCATGGATCTGCACACCATCAAAACCCAGCACGCATAGCACTGAGTTTGATCTTATTGCCATGGATGTGATTCAACTGCCATCATTCGCGATTGATTCTGTGGCTAACATTGGTGATTGGTGTTGTATGTAATTCATACTTGCATACATTTTTTAAGAAACATGCTGCATGTGTGTATATATCCTGCAACAATTTTTTAGTCTATTTGAATGGTAGCTTGCAGTATGATGCTTTTACATGTATCAAGGTCTTAAACTCATCCAATTTGATTGTAGATGATCTGTGCCGCGTTGTCCAGTGTATTTCATTCCCGTGAGAATTAAGAATAAAAAAACGTATGTAGTTTTGGGGCATTCTTCATATATACTGCCATGGTTTTTTTTAAAGTTCGTCACTTGGTCAGCCACTAGCGGCAGGTTAAAATTGGTTCTGATTCTTAAACTAGATACATTACAAAAATGTATCTAGGTTTTTGTAAAAAAAGTAAAAAAAATGTATTTATTTCGTCAAAAAATGTATCTACTTCGTCAAAAAATGTATCTAGATTTACGTAAAAAAGTAAAAAAATGTATCTAAACCTTAAAAAAATATATCTAGGTTTATGTAAAAAAAAGTAATAAAAAATGTATCTACTTCGTCAAAAAATGTATCTAGGTCTACGTAAAAAAAGTAAAAAAAATGTATCTACTACTCCAAAAAATGTATCTAGGTTTATGTAAAAAAAGTAAAAAAAAATGTATCTACTCCTTCAAAAAATGTATCTAGGTTTATGTAAAAAAGTAAAAAAAAAAATGTATCTACTCCGTCAAAAAATGTATCTAGGTTTACGTAAAAAAGTAAAAAAATTGTATCTACTCCGTCAAAAAAATGTATATAGCTTTACGTAAAAAGGTAAAAAGAAAAAAGTATTTACTCCGTAAGAAAATGTATCTAAGTTTGTGTAAAAGGGTAAAAAAAAAAATTATCTACTCCGTCAAAAAATCTATCTAGAATGTGGGTTGTGGGTATTTCTTAACCGTTGATTGTGTTTTAATCCAACGAACGTGACTCGTTCTCACCGTATGCACCGAATGTTCGTTCTCACCCGATCCTAAATCTATATATATATATATATAGTCGAGTTCTAATGAGTCCACATCTTTGGTTGAGTCCTAATATCAACCATTAGATATTGGAGAATGAATGGCTGAGATTAAACAAAAAAAAATACTCACCAAACATGCAATAAATGCTTTGTCCCTTATAATTTTAATTCTCCATTTGTCTAATTAATTACTTTCTCTTTGTATCAAATAATTTATTAAATTAATGTTACAATTTAGATTTCAAATATGAAAATGCAGAAATTTAAAAACGAAAATTTATACCCGCGTAAAATAAAAGCGGGTTCGTAAAATACTCCGTAAATCGTCATTCGGACTCCAATTACGGCGAAACAAAAACCTAAATTTATTATTTTTTCGAGCCCAACGCAATGGTGTTATTTTCGTAGGCCATTGAGTTTCCGAAACTTTTAGAATCCATTGTAAATAATGTTGTGCGAGTTTAACTTTGATTTTTTAATTCGGTTTTGTATGTAAAAATTTGAAATTATATAATTTGAACATGTTACGAGTGTAACTTTGGTCTTCTAAAGATTTAATTGTGTAACTCTATTGTTCTACAAGTGTAACTCTATTGTTTTAATAGTGTAACTCCATTGTTTTATGTGTAACTGCATTGTTTTAATAGTATAATTCCATTGTTTTATGAGTGTAACTCTATGGTTCTACGAGTGTAACTCCATTGTTTTAATAGTGTAACTCCATTGTTTTAGGAGTGTAACTCCATTATTTTAATAGTGTAATTTCATTGTTTTATGCGTGTAACCCTATTGTTTTAATAGTGTAACTTCATTGTTTTATGAGTGTAACTCTATTGTTCTACGAGTGTAACTCCATTGTTTTAAGGATTAATTGATAACAATACTCTGAACTATGGGTGTCCTGCTCAAAATACTCCAAACTCTATTTTAACTACCAATATAACCAACTAATGCTCTCATTCACTTTTATTATAATATATGACCTGTTACATGCTAAATAGGTGAAGAAATTTCTAACATTTATTTAACCCATCTTTCTCTTTTACTTCGCTGTTAATCTAGTCATCGAATCACACCATTAAAACATGCTACAATAAGTTAAAAAAACCACAAATTCTATTCAAAGCGAATGAGTGCATTAGTTGGTTAAATTCGTAGTTAAAATAAAGTTTAGAGTATTTTGAGTAGTTCACTCATAGTTTGGAGTATTTCTTGTGGGGAATAAAACGCGTATTCGCCCTAAACTTGCAGGATTATAATGAAAAATACAATCGTGAATATGGTCATAAGATTAAAAAGATAAGAAAAGAAGTACAACCTTTAGTCCTCGCGCAAAAGGCCTAAGAACAGGAATTAACACAAATTCCCTCCTATAACTTGCACCCAAGACTTAGAATGAGACGTGGCCGCGTGTGCTAGAAATCCTCTCCAACTGCCTTGCAATATTGGGAGAGCCTTTTGAGTTTTAGATGTGAGATCTGGGTTATGGGAGAAGAATGCTCTCAAACCCTAATTTTCTTTTGAGATTTGTTAAACAGTGCAACAAGAGTGTCTCACATAAGGAGAAGGACTCTCCTTATGTAGTCTCTAGGTCGGCCGAAATTGGATGTCGGGTAGGAGTGGGCTTTCCACTCTTACCTTATTCCAATGCGTGATTCGACCCATTTAGCTTTAAGTTGTTCGCGGTATTTTTAATTATAAATCGTAACATGTTATCAGATATTAATACAGTCGATATATTAATAACGGTCTGATAAAATACGATATTGTATAATTACCCAAATTAATATAACTGTTTATATTAATACGCGAATACAATATTTAATTAAATATAACCGTTTATATTTAATTTACGAATTAATCATGTAATCCGTATTAGCTAAAATTATTTAATCCGTATTAAATAATAATCTCAACATCTTATTGACTAATTTAATAGTCAATACCTCTGACTAACTGTTTAGTCATATCCGGCAAAATGTGACTGTATTTTCATACCTTCACATCTCTCAAACGTGTCCTATAGGTGTGACGTATAGGGACCAGTTGATCACCGCCATCCGTATGACAATAACGTCAAACTTATCTAGCAAGCCAACCGTTATTGATAAACGTGGATCAACTGGTAATAATACAAAAGTATGCCCTTGTGATCCTTAAAGAGATTTAATAAGTCATTGTACTTAATTGTCAAGGACACCAGCCCCAACAATCTCCCACTTGTCCGTACAAGGGTATGTGCAATGACGTTATCACACTACATGTGGAGGACACAAGCTCCAACAAACTCCCACTTGTCCGTACAAGTGTAGGTGCGATAACCGATTCTCATATCCTTTTAAAATTTCTCCCACTCAATGTAAGACAATTTGCAAATCCGCATTCGCAAAGGTCGTATCTCACAAGCGATCTGTATCAATCAAGAGTGGTTTCCCCGACTAGAGAGTAACTTAACTGATAAAACGAATCTGTATTCGAGCATGGCCATGCATTTCAGTTACTACTCCTCGAGTGGCCCAGAGAAATGATAAAATCCTGATAAGGGTTTGGATATTTCCCTCAACTCGAATCCTGCCGATATCGCGCAGCATGAAATAACCCAGAAAAAATCCTCTTGGCCCCTGTTACGGTGACCGTGGGAAAGAAACCAAAGTTACCCAAAATCTGCCTTAATCTCAAGAAACAGTTGAAAGTCAAAAGACTCGACTCTAAGGAACACTATGGAGGTCCTATCCACGACCTGGCACCCAATGTTATAAAACATTTAGGACTCCATAACGATGTCACGGGGTGTCCTAAGAGATATCCGTATAACTCGCCTTTGTGATTGGTCAGTCAGCCGCGTGACTTATGGCTCGTTGAACCCACCATCAACCAACGTCACAAAATGATTACCTGAGTTATCAGCTCAAGTGGGTAATCAAGGACTAAAACGATGTAATGTTAATCAGTTCACTTTGTGGTGTTCAAAATTGGCGTACAATTCCACATGAGAAACAAAACATTTTATATCATAACAATAAGGTTGAATAGGGTACACGAGAAAATGAATTATTACATGAATTCATAAAAGAGTACTACAACTTAGGAACACATCCAATTCCCATGGAATGAATGTGCCCTTCATGCTTATCACGTGGTAATGCTTTTGTGAGAGGATCAGCTATGTTGTCATCCGTAGCGATCTTATCAATGAAAATCTCCTTTTGCTCCACGTAATCTCTGATTAGATGAGCTTTCCGTTGTACATGCCTGGCCTTGCTGCTAGACTTATGCTCCTTAGCTTGGAAGATGGCACCGCTATTGTCACAATAAACGGTGATTGGGTCATTCGAACTAGGTACTACTGATAGTCCTTGTAAGAATTGACGCATCCATATTGTTTCCTTAGCTGCTTCTGAGGCGGCATAGTACTCGGACTCAGTCGTAGAATCTGCTGTAACACTCTGTTTAGAACTTTTCCAGCTGACAGCAGCGCCATTAAGAGTAAAAACGAATCCAGATTGAGATTTCGAGTCATCTCGATCCGTTTGGAAGCTAGCATCTGCGTAACCCGTGGCGCAGAGCGTCGAGTCGCCTCCGTAAGTCAATCCCCAATCTTTAGTCCTCCGTAGGTACTTAAGAATGTTTTTCACGGCCATCCAGTGTTGTTCACCTGGACGAGCTTGGAATCGACTTGTCATACTCAATGCATATGCAACGTCAGGACGTGTGCATATCATGGCATACATGATCGATCCTATTGCCGAAGCATAAGGAATCCGACTCATGCGCTCTTTCTCTTCCAATGACTTAGCTTCTTGAGTCTTGCTCAAGTGAAGCCCAGGAGTCATAGGAAGGAACCCCTTCTTGGAGTTCGTCATACTGAATCTCTCCAGAATCTTATCTATATAAGACTCCTGACTGAGAGACAACATCCGTCGTGATCTATCCTTGTAGATACGGATGCCCAAAATTCTCTGTGCCTCTCCCAGATCTTTCATCTGGAAATGGTTTTTCAACCATGCTTTAACCGAAGATAAGAGAGGTATGTCATTCCCAATCAAGAGTATGTCGTCGACACACAGTACTAGGAATACAATCTTGCTCCCACTCGACTTGATATAGAGACATGGTTCCTCGACTGATCGAATGAATCCATTCTCTTTTATCACTTGGTCGAAGCGATGATTCCAACTCCGCGATGCTTGCTTAAGTCCATAGATGGAACGTTTAAGCTTGCAAACTTTCTTAGGATGTACTGGATCAATAAAACCCTCAGGTTGTACCATGTACAACTCTTCCTCCAAATAACCGTTTAAGAAGGCGGTTTTAACGTCCATTTGCCATATTTCATAGTCATGAAATGCAGCGATCGCTAAGATAATCCGAATGGAACGTAGCATGACTACGGGTGCAAAGATCTCATCGTAGTGCAAGCCTGGCACTTGGGTGAAACCTTTAGCAACTAGTCTAGCCTTGTGGATATCTTGTTGTCCTTCCACGGCATGCTTTATTTTGTAAAGCCATTTGCATTGAAGGGGACGTACCTTTGCAGGTAGGTCCACAAGATCCCACACGTTGTTCTCATACATGGAGTCCATCTCGGATTGCATGGCTTCTAGCCATATCTTTGAGTCAGAACTGGTCATGGCACCTTTATAGGTTGTGGGTTCATTACCCTCCAGGAGTAAGACGTCATCTATATCACGTTCCTCGACCATACCAATGTATCTGTCCGGAGGAATAGAGACTCTTCCCGACCTCCTAGGTTCCTCAGGGATATCTACCGCAGCCTCGGTTGAAGGAACTGTTTCCTCCAATGGTTGCTCGGTAGTTGGTTCTTGAACCTCCGATAACTCGAAGGTTCTATTACTCGACTTGTTCTCGAGAAATTCTTTCTCTAAGAACGTCGCACTAGCCGCAACAAAAACACGTTGTTCGGTAGGCGAGTAGAAGTAATGACCAAAAGTTCCCTTTGGATAACCTATAAAGTATGTTTTGACCGATCACGGGCCGAGCTTATCCTCGTGTCTCCACTTGACATAAGCCTTGCAGCCCCAAACCCGAATAAAGGACAAGTTGGGGACCGTTCCCTTCCATAATTCGTATGGAGTCTGGTCAACAGCTTTAGACGGACTTCGGTTAAGTATTAGAGCGGCCGACAAAAGAGCATAGCCCCATAATGAATCAGGCACAACGGTGTGACTCATCATGGATCGAACCATATCAAGTAAAGTTCGATTTCTCCGTTCGGACACACCATTTAATTGTGGTGTTCCAGGTGGAGTCAACTGTAGCACGATCCCACAGTCTTTAAGGTGTTGATCAAACTCGTGTGAAAGATACTCACCACCACGATCCGAACGTAGTGTTTTAATCTTTCTACCCAGCTGGTTCTGTACCCGATTCAGGTATTCTTTGAACTTGTCAAAGGATTCACTTTTATACTTCATTAAATAGACATAGCCATATCTACTTAAATCGTCCGTGAAAGTGATGAAATACCTATAGCCTTCTCGTGCGTTGATCGACATAGGGCCACATACGTCCGTATGTATGAGTCCTAATAGGTCGGCAGCGCGCATTCCAACACCTTTGAAGGAAATACGAGTCATTTTGCCGATGAGACATGATTCACACGTGCCATATGATTCGAAATCAAAGGGCGATATAGCTCCATTCTGTATGAGCTGTTTTACGCGTTTCTCATTTATGTGTCCCATACGACAATGCCATAGGTATGTTTGATCTTTGTCACCTACCTTTAATCTCTTGTTATTCACATGTAATATCTCGGTAGTTTGATCTAAAACATAAATTCCATTCATGGAAACTGCCTTGCCATAAATCATATTGTGTAAGGAGAAAATACAGCTATTATTCTCTATTACAAATGAAAAGCCGAGTTTGTCAAGTGCAGAAACTGAAATAATGTTTTTGGACAAACTAGGAACATAATAACAGTTATATAAAAATAACTCGAATCCACTTGGAAGCTGGATCACGTATGTTCCCTTCGAGATTGCAGCAACGCGTGCTCCATTCCCGACACGCAGGTCCACCTCACCCTTGATTAGGGGTTCTTGGTTTCGGAGGCCCTGCACATGATTACATAGATGAGAACCACAACCAGTATCAAGTACCCAAGTTCCGCAACTTGCATGGTTAATCTCAATCATGTGAATAAAAGAAGAAGAAAACATACCAAAAGGAGTAACACGGCCTGCCTTAATGTCCTCGCGATACACGGGGCATGAGCGCCTCCAATGCCCAGTCTTGTGGCAATGGTGGCATTCCATGCTAGTATCCTTGCTCTTAGTCTTGCCCTGTGAGTTGCTCGACTCACCTGGCCCACTCTTAGTAAATCCTGGTTTCTTGAACCTGGGCTTACCTACTGCTAGGTCGCCCTGAGCTTTAGCTTTCCCTTTACCCTTTCCCTTACTGGAGATCATGAGAACATCCTGCTTCATGCTCCCACTTAATTTCAGATCCTTCTCAGTCTGTACGAGAAGGGAGTGGAGCTCATGAGGAGTCTTCTTCATGTCGTTCATGTAGTAGTTGGCCCTAAAGAGGGCGAACCCATCATGAAGCGAATGAAGCATACGATCAACGATTATGTTCTCACTGATCTTGCAGTTCAGGGTCTCCAGTTTCTCGATATTCTCAATCATGTTGAGAATATGTGGGCTAACAGCTTGGCCCTTCTGGAGTTTCGCCTCAAAGAAGCGACAGGTATGCTCATAAGAAACGATTCTCGGAGCCTTGGAGAATTCGTTAGAGAGCGTGGTGAAAATCTTGTTTGCACCATGGGATATGAAGCGTCTTTGCAAATTTGATTCCATTGCATAGATGAGTACGTTCTTTATCGCACCCGCTTCCATGACGAAGTCGCTCTGAGCGCGAGCTTCGTTGGCTCTAGCTCCAGTTCCTGGGTGTGCCGGAATAGGCTCAGTTAAATACTTAAGCTTTCCGTCAGCAATGGCAGCATTCCGTAGTGCTGCCTCCCAGTCAGAGAAGTTTGACCCATCATTCCTCAGTCTAGTTGACTGATTCATGGAGTCCATGAAGGCCTTTAGCCAGGATTCACGTGCTAGCTTGGCACTTGGCATTGGGTCTTCACCAGCCATTTTAGTTATACAGCAGTTTTAATGAACGTGTTCTACACTGAAAAAGAAGATAAAACAAAACCATATAAGCAACTTATTGTTGTGATTTAAGTCTATATTAAATTGAATTTAAACTCGTAGACTCAAGCATTTATATAATTGATCTCCCTCAAGAATTATATAAACGATCCCAAGACTCAATTTCCGTATATTGATAAGCCCACAGTTTGGCTAATTCCAATCGTTGGAACTCTTGGTCGATAGATTTCCGTATATCCTATCTATTAGTCCATCTCAGTCACTAGATATTATCGAGTGACCATGATGTTGAGATAAAATAAATCATCTGTTCCCACTTACCCGACGTAGAAGGGGTCATATTATGCCTACCGACGAAGAAGGGATTCATGGGAGGCTGATTTATAAAGACTAATCTCAATTTTGGTTATACGAGGAAGACCCCATCAACTTTTATTTATCCATATTTAAGTGAACTAAAAACTAGCATTTGCGTGAATGAATTAAATAAAGTGATGGCTTTGAAATTGACATGTGACATCTGTATTGTCACAGAAAACTAACGCGTGACCTCTACATGAGTCAGTTTTCAGGCATGATATAGGTGGTTTGGTTTTAGGCGGAATATGATGCAAGCTATTATCGATGAAAGCATAAAGATAAATGCAATAAACGTAAATAAAAGGTCCTAGTGTGGCCTATCCTACCAAAATAAACATAAAACAACTTGGAATCCACCGTTGGACCCTAGAAGCTTGTCTTGATGTTCCATCTTGGTCCTTGCAGCGGGAGTGAGCATCCGGTCTCCGTCTTTGGTCTTCACAAAATTACTAATTTAAATTACAAAAGTAGTCCTAGATACATTCTAATTTAAATACAAAAGTAATTACATGGCAAAAACCCAAAACCGGAGATTCAAGATCTCAAAATTACAAGCAAGACTGTGTCCCATCATTACGGTAACACAATCTTCTAAGGCCACACTAAGTTACAACCGTTTGCAAAAATTAAATACGTTATTGAAAGCATTCAAGGCATTCACAAGACGATAAATAAAATGCATCAACTAAATAAAATTTATACATGACATAATACTGTTATTATGATTAATAAATTTATACCAAACCACCTTTTAAGATTAAAATTATGTGACTATACCGCTTTAATCACCAATTTTAATAAACATATAATCCATTATTTTAAACTATTTTAAAACAATATGTATCAAACGAGGGTGAACCGTTTCACTAAATAATATACTATTTCCGTATACAGTATATTATTTTAAGCCATGTGAAAATAAGAAAACAAGTTATTTTCGAAAAAGATATCCTGAAAGAAGAGCACTCGACCGAGCAACAGAGGCACTCGATCGAGTGCAGCAGGGGCTCGATCGAGTGACTCATTAAAACGCAAACGCTGCACTTTAAATCTAAACAAGTTTTTATCTTTTGATATAAAACATGAAAATCAAAAATAAAAACAACAAAAGATCCACATATTGCTAAAAATATCGATTAAATAACAATATGCAAATTAGAATCGAAAACAAGATCGATTACAACACAAAAGCACACGCACGAGGCCTGGTACAAGGGCACTCGATCGAGTGCAACAAAGACTCGATCGAGTGCCAAGGCAGAATGTACGGTTTTCCAAAATTTTTAAAACTTATGAAAGACACAATTGTAAAATTTCATGGCCTAATGCTCTGATACCACTAGTGGGGAATAAAACGCGTATTCGCCCTAAACTTGCAGGATTATAATGAAAAATACAATCGTGAATATGGTCATAAGATTAAAAAGATAAGAAAAGAAGTACAACCTTTAGTCCTCGCGCAAAAGGTCTAAGAACAGGAATTAACACAAATTCCCTCCTATAACTTGCACCCAAGACTTAGAATGAGACGTGGCCGCGTGTGCTAGAAATCCTCTCCAACTGCCTTGCAATATTGGGAGAGCCTTTTGAGTTTTAGATGTGAGATCTGGGTTATGGGAGAAGAATGCTCTCAAACCCTAATTTTCTTTTGAGATTTGTTAAACAGTGCAACAAGAGTGTCTGACATAAGGAGAAGGACTCTCCTTATGTAGTCTCTAGGTCGGCCGAAATTGGATGTCGGGTAGGAGTGGGCTTTCCACTCTTACCTTATTCCAATGCGTGATTCGACCCATTTAGCTTTAAGTTGTTCGCGGTATTTTTAATTAGAAATCGTAACATGTTATCAGATATTAATACAGTCGATATATTAATAATGGTCTGACAAAATACGATATTGTATAATTACCCAAATTAATATAACTGTTTATATTAATACGCGAATACAATATTTAATTAAATATAACCGTTTATATTTAATTTACGAATTAATCATGTAATCCGTATTAGCTAAAATTATTTAATCCGTATTAAATAATAATCTCAACATCTTATTGACTAATTTAATAGTCAATACCTCTGACTAACTGTTTAGTCATATCCGGCATAAATGTGACTGTATTTTCATACCTTCACATCTCTCAAACGTGTCCTATAGGTGTGACGTATAGGGACCAGTTGACCACCGCCATCCGTATGACAATAACGTCAAACTTATCTAGCAAGCCAACCGTTATTGATAAACGTGGATCAACTGGTAATAATACTGAAGTATGCCCTTGTGATCCTTAAAGAGATTTAATAAGTCATTGTACTTAATTGTCAAGGACACCAGCCCCAACATTTCTATCAATTAATCCTTGTTTTAATAGTGTAACTCCATTGTTTTAGGAGTGAAACTCTATTGTTTTATGACTGTAACTCTATTCTTCTACGAGTGTAACTCTATTGTTGTAATAGTGTAACTCCATTGTTTTATGAGTGTTACTCCATTGTTTTAATAGTGTAACTCCATTGTTTTATGAGTGTAACTCTATTGTTCTACGAGTGTAACTCCGTTGTTTACATTGTTTTAATAGTGTAACTCCATTGTTTTATTAGTGTAACTCCATTGTGTAACTCCATTGTCTCATGAGTGTAACTCTACTGTTCTACGAGTATAACTCCATTGTTTTAATAGTGTAACTTTATGAGTGTAACTCCATTGTGTCATTAGTGTAACTCTACTGTTCTACTAGTGTAACTCCATTGTTTTAATGGTGTAACTCTATTATTTATGAGTGTTACTTCATTGTTTTAATAGTGTAACTCTATTTTTTTATGAGTCAAACTCCATTGTTTTAATAAGGTAACTCTACTGTTCTATAAGTGTAACTCCATTGTTTTATGAGTAAAAGTCCATTGTTTTTTGTGTGAAACTCCATTATTTTAAGAGTGTAACTCCATTATTTTAAAAGTGTAACTCCATTGTTTTATGAGTTAAACTCCATTGTTATATTAGTTTTAATAGTGTAAGTCAATAATTCTATTATTTTATTAGTGGAACTCCATAGTTCTTTTTGTGTAACTTCATGGTTCGAATAATGTAACTCCATGATTGAAATAGTGTAACTCCATGGTTTGAATAGAGGAACTCCATGGCTTTTACCACCACCATCAAAAATATAATCCCAGATCCAAAATAGTGTAGCCTGGTTTCTACGGTTTCTACAAGCCTGTCCCACCATTGCAGCGTGTTGACCATCCAAACACCCCACGATTGGAATTCCCGGGACTCGCCAGCCAGTAGCAACAGTTCCCATAATCTCAGAATTGCTTACAATATTTGGCAAAAGCTGAGGAGGTATTTTAAGAGTCTTTAATGTCTCCTCATCCCAGGCAAGAGTCTTTAGATTCATTAACATAGTCCTAAATGCATTTGAAACATCAGTCACATGTAAACCACCGCTAATTCCACCAGTCAAATCAATTCCACCATTATCTCCATCGGATCATGCTCAACCCACCTGCAAAAAAAAAACTAATATTATATCCCCCACAAAATGGTTAATTAAAAGTCCACTAAATCACACCAATGATTTATTAATACCAAATCAAATTTTTGTCAGACATTATAACAAACATAAGGTTTTTTCATATCCTCCTCTACTCCTATCTAATAATGGTGACCCAATATTGTGGGAGATCATTCAAATTAACAATTAAAAATAAATTAACACGCTAATTACTTTAAAAAATTAACAATTAACAAACTAAAAAAGAAAAAATGGCTATTCTGTCAAAAATGGCTACAATTGGCTCAATCCCCAGGGCTCTACTCAGAATTGGGCTGCTGCTGTCTGGAACAATTGGAATGTACCAAAGCATTCCCTTGTGTATTGGCTACGCTTATAGGGAGGCATGAATACAAGAAACAAGCTGTTTGGACTGGGCATTTGTTCAGATGATCTTTGTTTGTTATGTCAGGACAAATCAGAAACTATAGAGCATATTTTTGAAGAGTGTGTTTATACAAATCCATTCCCGAACCAACATAAATGCCGCCCAATCCCTGGGACTACAACAAACTTAACTGATAAACGATCTACTCTTGATAAACATTCAATCAACATTCAATTGACCTCAGGAACTAAGTCGAGGGAGAGCCGGTTTCCCTTTCGGTTGCCCGACCGGGGGGGTCTCTATCCTCACTCCATTCCCGAACCCAATATAGTGTCGCCCGAACTCCGGGTACCTCAAACACACATACGAAGCATACGGAAAAAGAATCAACGATATCCGACTTGAGAATCAAAAGTTATGAAGCAAACATAGCTAATTGGGGCTCCCAGCCGGTTGGCCACAGGCGGAGAGTCTCGTATTAAATAAATATAAATCTCAAACCAACTATATGAGCTTCACAACATGATTATAATATGCTTAGACTCTTCACAAGAAAATCCCTAAAATTTAACTATCTTCATGCACAATTTCCGTAATCAATTTCATATGAGCTAATCGACTCGAGACGGATAACCACGCTTCGTATGATGACTTTCCTAGCTCCAATTTACATTTAAAA
Organism: Silene conica; assembly: GCA_029255685.2. Classification (NCBI taxonomy): domain Eukaryota; kingdom Viridiplantae; phylum Streptophyta; class Magnoliopsida; order Caryophyllales; family Caryophyllaceae; genus Silene; species Silene conica. The sequence goes on from CM055317.2 coordinate 53,066,986, forward strand.
CCAAGTACATATACCACCAAACTTCACTTAAAACATCCTAAAAACAATTGGGAAACAAGCCCCCAAAATAGCTCGAAAAACAATTAAACGAGAAGAAACTTACAGCGGTTTTTGCGGAGCCTGCGCATGAGGTGGCGCATCCTGCGCCCAAGCACGGGCCAGGTTTGCTCACACGCATTTCCTGCAATACGTCAATTCATTCTATCTTTCGACAAACACTTCTAAACCATAATTTCTAGTATAAAACCTATACTATCAGCACATAACAACCCATAACAATCCCAAGTGTATCTCATATATAATCTTTGAACAAAATCAAGCATTAAATCAAGCATAACAACAAGCATACTACTTTAACAATTTAGGTCGAGTTAGTCATAATAGTCACCTTTACTTCGCGAGTTCACCGGGTTCCTCTTCAACAATCACTAGCTCTTCCTCCGGGTTGTCACTAGTATCACCTAAAAGCACAAAACACCAATTAGGAGGCTAATTTAGTGATTAGGGTAAAACAGCCCCGAAATGAAAGTTCACGGAACGGGAAACGAAAGTGATAGAAAGATCACAAATTTCGCGAGGATTCCGAATATATAAAATTTACCTCGATACGAGTTGAGGAAGGCCTCGAGATGATCTTTTGAAGCTTTAGAAGAAGGAGAGAAATGGTGGGTTTTGAGTTACTGTGTTTGTGTTTTGTGAACAATGAAATGTCGATGGATGAAGGAGAGGGGTTGTCCTTTTAAAAGCTTGAGTCGGGTTTGCTTTATTTAAGTGAAGCGGAAATTTAAGACGGGATATTACTAAATGAACAAGGCATCTCAAGATTAAATGATTTTAAGACGGAACTTAACGGAAATCTTAAAAATGTAAATTACGACTATTATTAAAATATTATTTGAAGAGTCTATTGATCTAGATATACTCAAGAAGGGGGGTTTGAATTGAGTATGCCAACTTTTTCGATTCTTTTTCGGTGTAGGTAAGTTTATCGTGAGTAGAGAATAAAACAATAAAGTAAAAGGAGACACGATATTTTTTTTTGGTAAAGGGTAAGTATGTATATATCAATGAAAGAGGCAATTACAAATATTTAGCCAAGAAGAGAGCTTAGAAAGGCCCTATCCTTGACTGGTAAACTAGTATGAATCCTGCTACGAAAAAAACTTCTCAACTCAGACTTAATATTTTTGATTACAACTGTAGGTCTTAGTAAACTTTGATCATTTCTGCTCCTATTCCTTTGCATCCAGATATGATATATAACTGCATTAATAGCACTATTCTTGACAGCCCTCTGCAACTTTGTCCCTCTGATTCTGAGCCTCCATTGGTTGTGTAAGTTCATAGTAGGCTTGAAACCAACCCACTCTGCAATCCCTTGTATAATGCTCCAGCCATACTGACAATGCCCAAACAAATGTTCTATGGTTTCAGGGGCAGCATCACAAATGCAGCAGGAATTGTCTGCAATAATATTCAATCTGTGAAGTTCTGCTTGAGTGTTGAAGGCTTGGTGTTGATACAGCCATGCCACAAATCCATGCTTAGGTAGAACCCAGCTATTCCATACTAGCTTACTCCAAATGACCTCAGTTTGTTCCCCACGCAGCCAGGAATAGCCCTTGGCTATAATATACCTGTTAGGACCAAAGACAGACCAGTCTATATCAGTGTGTCCCCCTTTCAGCTTCTCTTTAACCTTACAGATCTTCTTCCAGCACCAATGAGAGTCATGAGCAGGCTGATAGTCTTCCCACCTGACTGTTGGGGCTGGTGTCCTTGACAATTAAGTACAATGACTTATTAAATCTCTTTAAGGATCACAAGGGCATACTTCAGTATTATTACCAGTTGATCCACGTTTATCAATAACGGCTGGCTTGCTAGATAAGTTTGACGTTATTGTCATACGGATGGCGGTGGTCAACTGGTCCCTATACGTCACACCTATAGGACACGTTTGAGAGATGTGAAGGTATGAAAATACAGTCACATTTATGCCGGATATGACTAAACAGTTAGTCAGAGGTATTGACTATTAAATTAATCAATAAGATGTTGAGATTATTATTTAATACGAATTAAATAATTTTAGCTAATACAGATTACATGATTAATTTGTAAATTAAATATAAACGGTTATATTTAATTGAATATTGTATTCGCGTATTAATATAAACAGTTATATTAATTTGGGTAATTATACAATATCGTATTTTGTCAGACCATTATTAATATATCGACTGTATTAATATCAAATAACATGTTACGATTTATAATTAAAAATACCGCGAACAACTTAAAGCTAAATGGGTCGAATCACGCATTGGAATAAGGTAAGAGTGGAAAGCCCACTCCTACCCGACATCCAATTTCGGCCGACCTAGAGACTACATAAGGAGAGTCCTTCTCCATATGTCAGTGACTCTTGTTGCACTGTTTAACAAATCTCAAAAGAAAATTAGGGTTTGAGAGCATTCTTCTCCCATAACCCAGATCTCACATCTAAAACTCAAAAAGGCTCTCCCAATATTGCAAGGCAGTTGGAGAGGATTTCTAGCACACGCGGCCACGTCTCATTCTAAGTCTTGGGTGCAAGTTATAGGAGGGAATTTGTGTTAATTCCTGTTCTTAGGCCTTTTGCGCGAGGACTAAAGGTTGTACTTCTTTTCTTATCTTTTTAATCTTATGACCATATTCACGATTGTATTTTCCATTATAATCCTGCAAGTTTAGGGCGAATACGCGTTTTATTCCCCACAAGTGGCATCAGAGCCATAGGCCATGAAAGTTTACAATTGTGTTTTTCATAAGATTTAAAAATTTGGAAAATCGTACTGTTTTTGACGAGCACTCGATCGAGTACTATCTACACTCGATCGAGTGCTTCGGCCGAGTGCCTCTTTTTGTAAGAAATCGATCTTGTTTTTCGATTTTTATTTGCATATTGTTATTTAATCGATATTTTTAGCAATATGTGGATCTTTTGTTGTTTTTATTTTTGATTTTCATGTTTTATATCAAAAGATAAAAACTTGTTTAGATTTAAAGTGCAGCGTTTGCGTTTTAACGAGTCACTCGATCGAGCCCCTGCTACACTCGATCGAGTGACACTGACACTCGATCGAGTGCCTCTGTTGCTCGGTCGAGTGCTCTTCTTTCAGGCTATCTTTTTCGAAAATAACTTGTTTTCTTATTTTCACATGGCTTAAAATAATATACTGTATACGGAAATAGTATATTATTTAGTTAAACGGTTCACCCTCGTTTGATACATATTGTTTTAAAACAGTTTAAAATAATGGATTATATGTTTATTAAAATTGGTGATTAAAGCGGTATAGTCACATAATTTTAATCTTAAAAGGTGGTTTGGTATAAATTTATTAATCATAATAACAGTATTATGTCATGTATAAATTTTATTTAGTTGATGCATTTTATTTATCGTCTTGTGAATGCCTTGAATACTTTCAATAACGTATTTAATTTTTGCAAACGGTTGTAACTTAGTGTGGCCTTAGAAGATTGTGTCACCGTAATGATGGGACACAGTCTTGCTTGTAATTTTGAGATCTTGAATCTCCGGTTTTGGGTTTTTGCCATGTAATTACTTTTGTATTTAAATTAGAATGTATCTAGGACTACTTTTGTAATTTAAATTAGTAATTTTGTGAAGACCAAAGACGGAGACCAGATGCTCACTCCCGCTGCAAGGACCAAGATGGAACATCAAGACAAGCTTCTAGGGTCCAACGGTGGATTCCAAGTTGTTTTATGTTTATTTTGGTAGGATAGGCCACACTAGGACTTTTATTTACGTTTATTGCATTTATCTTTATGCTTTCATCGATAATAGCTTGTATCATATTCCGCCTAAAAACCAAACCACCTATATCATGCCTGAAAATTGACTCATGTAGAGGTTACGCGTTAGTTTTCTGTGGCAATTCAGATGTCACATGTCAATTGCAAAGCCATCACTTTATTTAATTCATTCACGCAAATGCTAGTTTTTAGTTTACTTATATATGGATAAATAAAAGTTGATGGGGTCTTCCTCGTATAACCAAAAATTGAGATTAGTCTTTATAAATCAGCCTCCCATGAATCCCTTCTTCGTCGGTAGGCATAATATGACCCCTTCTACGTCGGGTAAGTGGGAACAGATGATTTATTTTATCTCAACATCATGGTCACTCGATAATATCTAGTGACTGAGATGGACTAATAGATAGGATATACGGAAATCTATCGACCAAGAGTTCCAACGATTGGAATTAGCCAAACTGTGGGCTTATCAATATACGGAAATTGAGTCTTGGGATCGTTTATATAATTCTTGAGGGAGATCAATTATATAAATGCATGAGTCTACGAGTTTAAATTCAATTTAATATAGACTTAAATCACAACAATAAGTTGCTTATATGGTTTTGTTTTATCTTCTTTTTCAGTGTAGAACACGTTCATTAAAACTGCTGTATAACTAAAATGGCTGGTGAAGACCCAATGCCAAGTGCCAAGCTAGCACGTGAATCCTGGCTAAAGGCCTTCATGGACTCCATGAATCAGTCAACTAGACTGAGGAATGATGGGTCAAACTTCTCTGACTGGGAGGCAGCACTACGGAATGCTGCCATTGCTGACGGAAAGCTTAAGTATTTAACTGAGCCTATTCCGGCACACCCAGGAACTGGAGCTAGAGCCAACGAAGTTCGCGCTCATAGCAACTTCGTCATGGAAGCAGGTGCGATAAAGAACGTACTCATCTATGCAATGGAATCAAATTTGCAAAGACGCTTCATATCCCATGGTGCAAACAAGATTTTCACCACGCTCTCTAACGAATTCTCCAAAGCTCCGAGAATCGTTTCTTATGAGCATACCTGTCGCTTCTTTGAGGCGAAACTCCAGAAGGGCCAAGCTGTTAGCCCACATATTCTCAACATGATTGAGAATATCGAGAAACTGGAGACCCTGAACTGCAAGATCAGTGAGAACATAATCGTTGATCGTATGCTTCATTCGCTTCATGATGGGTTCGCCCTCTTTAGGGCCAACTACTACATGAACGACATGAAGAAGACTCCTCATGAGCTCCACTCCCTTCTCGTACAGACTGAGAAGGATCTGAAATTAAGTGGGAGCATGAAGCAGGATGTTCTCATGATCTCCAGTAAGGGAAAGGGTAAAGGGAAGGCTAAAGCTCAGGGCGACCTAGCAGTAGGTAAGCCCAGGTTCAAGAAACCAGGATTTACTAAGAGTGGGCCAGGTGAGTCGAGCAACTCACAGGGTAAGACAAAGAGCAAGGATACAAGCATGGAATGTCACCATTGCCACAAGACTGGGCATTGGAGGCGCTCATGCCCCGTGTATCGCGAGGACATTAAGGCAGGCCGTGTTACTCCTGTTGGTATGTCTTCTTCTTCTTTTATTCACATGATTGAGATTAACCATGCAAGTTGCGGAACTTGGGTACTTGATACTGGTTGTGGTTCTCATCTATGTAATCATGTGCAGGGCCTCCGAAACCAAGAACCCCTAATCAAGGGTGAGGTAGACCTGCGTGTCGGGAATGGAGCACGCGTTGCTGCAGTCTCGAAGGGAACATACGTGATCCAGCTTCCAAGTGGATTCGAGTTATTTTTATATAACTGTTATTATGTTCCTAGTTTATCCAAAAACATTATTTCAGTTTCTGCACTTGACAAACTCGGTTTTTCATTTGTAATAGAGAATAATAACTGTATTTTCTCCTTACACAATATGATATATGGCAAGGCAGTTTCCATGAATGGAATTTATGTTTTAGATCAAACTACCGAGATATTACATGTGAATAACAAGAGATTAAAGGTAGGTGACAAAGATCAAACTTACCTATGGCATTGTCGCATGGGACACATAAATGAGAAACGCGTAAAACAGCTCATACAGAATGGAGCTATATCGCCCTTTGATTTCGAATCATATGGCACGTGTGAATCATGTCTAATCGGCAAAATGACTCGTATTTCCTTCAAAGGTGTTGGAATGCGCGCTGCCGACCTATTAGGACTCATACATACGGACGTATGTGGCCCTATGTCGATCAACGCACGAGAAGGCTATAGGTATTTCATCACTTTCACGGACGATTTAAGTAGATATGGCTATGTCTATTTTATGAAGCATAAAAGTGAATCCTTTGACAAGTTCAAAGAATACCAGAATCGGGTACAGAACCAGCTGGGTAGAAAGATTAAAACACTACGTTCGGATCGTGGTGGTGAGTATCTTTCACACGAGTTTAATCAACACCTTAAAGACTGTGGGATCGTGCTACAGTTGACTCCACCTGGAACACCACAATTAAATGGTGTGTCCGAACGGAGAAATCGAACTTTACTTGATATGGTTCGATCAATGATGAGTCGCACCGTTGTGCCTGATTCATTATGGGGCTATGCTCTTTTGTCGGCCGCTCTAATAGTTAACCGAAGTCCGTCTAATGCTGTTGACAAGACTCCATACGAATTATGGAAGGGAACGGTCCCTAACTTGTCCTTTATTCGGGTTTGGGGCTGTGAGGCTTATGTCAAGTGGAGACACGAGGATAAGCTCGGCCCGCGATCGGTCAAGACATAATTTATAGGCTATCCAAAGGGAACTTTTGGTCATTACTTCTACTCGCCTACCGAACAACGTGTTTTTGTTGCGGCTAGTGCGACGTTCTTAGAGAAAGAATTTCTCGAGAACAAGTCGAGTAATAGAACCTTCGAGTTATCGGAGGTTCAAGAACCAACTACCGAGCAACCATTGGAGGAAGCAGTCCCTTCAACCGAGGCTGCGGTAGATATCCCTGAGGAACCTAGGAGGTCGGGAAGAGTCTCTATTCCACCGGACAGATACATTGGTATGGTCGAGGAACACGATACAGATGACGTCTTACTCCTAGAGGGTAATGAACCCACAACCTATAAAGGTGCCATGACCAGTTCTGACTCAAAGCTATGGCTAGAAGCCATGCAATCCGAGATGGACTCTATGTATGAGAACAACGTGTGGGATCTTGTGGACCTACCTGCAAAGGTACGTCCCCTTCAATGCAAATGGCTTTACAAGATAAAGCATGCCGTGGAAGGACAACAAGATATCCACAAGGCTAGACTAGTTGCTAAAGGTTTCACCCAAGTGCCAGGCTTGCACTACGATGAGATCTTTGCACCCGTAGTCATGCTACGTTCCATTCGGATTATCTTAGCGATCGCCGCATTTCATGACTATGAAATATGGCAAATGGACGTTAAAACCGCCTTCTTAAACGGTTATTTGGAGGAAGAGTTGTACATGGTACAACCTGAGGGTTTTATCGATCCAGCACATCCTAAGAAAGTTTGCAAGCTTAAGCGTTCCATCTATGGACTTAAGCAAGCATCGCGGAGTTGGAATCATCGCTTCGACCAAGTGATAAAAGAGAATGGGTTCATTCGGTCAGTTGAGGAACCATGTCTCTATATCAAGTCGAGTGGGAGCAAGATTGTATTCCTAGTACTGTATGTCGACGACATACTCTTGATTGAGAATGACATACCTCTCTTATCTTCGGTTAAAGCATGGTTGAAAAACCATTTCCAGATGAAAGATCTGGGAGAGGCACAAAGAATTTTGGGCATCCGCATCTACAGGGATAGATCACGACGGATGTTGTCTCTCAGTCAGGAGTCTTATATAGATAAGATTCTGGAGAGATTCATCATGACGAACTCCAAGAAGGGGTTCCTTCCTATGACTCCTGGGCTTCACTTGAGCAAAACTCAAGAAGCTAAGTCATTGGAAGAGAAAGAGCGCATGAGTCGGATTCCTTATGCTTCGGCAATAGGATCAATCATGTATGCCATGATATGCACACGTCCTGACGTTGCATATGCATTGAGTATGACAAGTCGATTCCAAGCTCATCCAGGTGAACAACACTGGATGGCCGTGAAAAACATTCTTAAGTACCTACGGAGGACTAAAGATTGGGGATTGACTTACGGAGGCGACTCGACGCTCTGCGTCACGGGTTACGCAGATGCTAGGTTCCAAACGGATCGAGATGACTCGAAATCTCAGTCTGGATTCGTTTTTACTCTTAATGGCGCTGCTGTCAGCTGGAAAAGTTCTAAACAGAGTGTTACAGCAGATTCTACGACTGAGTCCGAGTACTATGCCGCCTCGGAAGCAGCTAAGGAAGCAATATGGATGCGTCAATTCTTACAAGGACTCTCGGTAGTGCCTAGTTCGAATGACCCAATCACCGTTTATTGTGACAATAGCAGTGCCATCTTCCAAGCTAAGGAGCATAAGTCTAGCAGCAAGGCTAGACATGTACAACGGAAAGCTCATCTAATCAGAGATTACGTGGAGCAAAAGGAGATATTCATTGATAAGATAGCTACGGATGACAACATAGCTGGTCCTCTCACAAAAGCATTACCACGTGATAAGCATGAAGGGCACATTCATTCCATGGGAATTGGATGTGTTCCTAAGTTGTAGTACTCTTTTATGAATTCATGTAATAATTCATTTTCTCGTGTACTCTATTCAACCTTATTGTTATGATATATAATGTTTTGTTTCTCATGTGGAATTGTACGCCAATTTTGAACACCACAAAGTGAACTGATTAACATTACATCGTTTTGGTCCTTGATTACCCACTTGAGCTGATAACTCAGGTAATCATTTTGTGACGTTGGTTGATGGTGGGTTCAACGAGCCATAAGTCACGCGGCTGACTGACCAATCACAAAGGCGAGTTATACGGATATCTCGTAGGACACGCCGTGACATCGTTATGGAGTCCTAAATGTTTTATAACATTGGGTGCCAGGTCGTGGATAGGACCTCCATAGTGTTCCTTAGAGTCGAGTCTTTTGACTTTCAACTGTTTCTTGAGATTAAGGCAGATTTTGGGTAACTTTGGTTTCTTTCCCACGGTCACCGTAACAGGGGCCAAGAGGATTTTTTCTGGGTTATTTCATGCTGCGCGATATCGGCAGGATTCGAGTTGAGGGAAATATCCAAACCCTTATCAGGATTTTATCATTTCTCTGGGCCACTCGAGGAGTAGTAACTGAAATGCATGGCCATGCTCGAATACAGATTCGTTTTATCAGTTAAGTTACTCTCTAGTCGGGGAAACCACTCTTGATTGATACAGATCGCTTGTGAGATACGACCTTTGCGAATGCGGATTTGCAAATTGTCTTACATTGAGTGGGAGAAATTTTAAAAGGATATGAGAATCGGTTATCGCACCTACACTTGTACGGACAAGTGGGAGTTTGTTGGAGCTTGTGTCCTCCACATGTAGTGTGATAACGTCATTGCACATACCCTTGTACGGACAAGTGGGAGATTGTTGGGGCTGGTGTCCTTGACAATTAAGTACAATGACTTATTAAATCTCTTTAAGGATCACAAGGGCATACTTCAGTATTATTACCAGTTGATCCACGTTTATCAATAACGGTTGGCTTGCTAGATAAGTTTGACGTTATTGTCATACGGATGGCGGTGGTCAACTGGTCCCTATACGTCACACCTATAGGACACGTTTGAGAGATGTGAAGGTATGAAAATACAGTCACATTTATGCCGGATATGACGAAACAGTTAGTCAGAGGTATTGACTATTAAATTAGTCAATAAGATGTTGAGATTATTATTTTCAATACGGATTAAATAATTTTAGCTAATACGTTTTACATGATTAATTCGTAAATTAAATATAAACGGTTATATTTAATTGAATATTGTATTCGCGTATTAATATAAACAGTTATATTAATTTGGGTAATTATACAATATCGTATTTTGTCAGACCATTATTAATATATCGACTGTATTAATATCTGATAACATGTTACGATTTATAATTAAAAATACCGCGAACAACTTAAAGCTAAATGGGTCGAATCACGCATTGGAATAAGGTAAGAGTGGAAAGCCCACTCCTACCCGACATCCAATTTCGGCCGACCTAGAGACTACATAAGGAGAGTCCTTCTCCTTATGTCAGTGACTCTTGTTGCACTGTTTAACAAATCTCAAAAGAAAATTAGGGTTTGAGAGCATTCTTCTCCCATAACCCAGATCTCACATCTAAAACTCAAAAAGGCTCTCCCAATATTGCAAGGCAGTTGGAGAGGATTTCTAGCACACGCGGCCACGTCTCATTCTAAGTCTTGGGTGCAAGTTATAGGAGGGAATTTGTGTTAATTCCTGTTCTTAGGCCTTTTGCGCGAGGACTAAAGGTTGTACTTCTTTTCTTGTCTTTTTAATCTTATGACCATATTCACGATTGTATTTTTCATTATAATCCTGCAAGTTTAGCGCGAATACGCGTTTTATTCCCCACACTGACCCCTTTCAGATAGTTATGATGCACCCATTGCACCCAGAGTTTATTTGGGCAACTGGACACCCACCAGGCCAGTTTCCCAATTGCTGCTGTGTTCCATGTTGCAGACACCCTCAGATTCAGACCTCCTTCTTTGTAGTGAGAGCATATTTTTTCCCAAGCCGCAAAAGGAGTCCTCATATATTCTGTAGTGCCATCCCATAGGAAGTTCCTACAGATGGTATCTATTCTTTTCATCACAGTGCTAGGCAGAATAAAGATACTGGCCTAGTAATTGTGAAGAGAAGCCAGAACAGATCTGACCAGTATCAATCTACCTGCAAAGGATAAATTCCTAGTGCCCAGTCTTCTAATACGTTCCACAATCTTGTCTATAAGGGGATGGCAGTCCTTAAGAGTAAGCTGAGTTGGTTTAACCATCCCCCCTAAACACTTGAAAGGCATCTGACCCTCTTTGCAGCCTGAGATGTTGATAATGGATTGCTTAAGCTGCTCATTCACTCCATTAAAATAAACATTGGACTTCCCTGGGCTCAATTTCAGTTCTGATGTCTTGAAAATGTGGCAAATGTTCTAAGAAGGATCATCACAGAGTCCTGATCTCCTTTGCTAAAGAGCAGCAGATCGTCTGCAAACATAAGACAAGACAATTTCATCACTTTGCACAGAGGGTGAAACTTGAACTTCATGTGGGAGGTAGTATACTGCAGGAGCCTTGTAAGGTATTCCATGCAGATAGTAAATAAAAGCGGAGACAATGGATCCCCTTGTCTAAGCCTTCGTTTTCCTTTGAAGAAACCAAAATTATCCCCATTCAATGTAAGTGAGTAGCTTGCTGTGGTCACACACTGCATGATCAATTGTATGAAATGATTTGGAAACTTAAGTACCTTAAGCATTTGATATAAGAAGTCCCATTCTACTATGTCATAAGCCTTTTGTAAATCCAACTTAAACAAGCACCTTGAAGGGCATACTTTTCTCTTGTAATGTCTAACCAAATCTTGGCATATAAGTATGTTCTCAATGATACTCCTCCGCTGAATAAAGCCCCCTTGCACTGGTGATGTGATATCAGGAAGGATTTTCCCCAGTCTGGCACACAATAATTTGGAAATACATTTATAAATGGTGTTGCAGCATGCTATTGGCCTGAATTGGGTGACATTGGAAGGCCTATCTACTTTGGGAATGAGAGCAATGTTAGTAGTATTAATTTGTTTGAGCAATTGTCCATTCTCAAAGAAATCCTTAATAGCATCACTGATTTCAGGCCCTACTATCTCCCAGGAGTCCTTAAAGAATTTACTGGAGTATCCGTCAGGACCAGGAGCTTTGTCATTTGGGATACTGAAGAACACATCCTTAATTTCATCACAAGTTACTGGTTGTAGTAATATATTGGTTTGATCAATTGAACAAAGAGGACCCTGGTTTAGAATTGTCTGTTTAACTCTCAAGGTAGTAGAATGAGACCCAAGCAGACCATTATAGTACTGAAGGAAGCTGTGTTGGATGCCTTGGACATCATAATGTATCTGTCCTTCTGAGTCAGTGATTTGAGTGACTGCATTGTGAATTCTTCTACTCTTCAAAGACCCATGGAAATATGCTGAGTTGGAGTCTCCTTTATCTAGCCACTGAACTTTGGCTTTTTGTTGTAAGAATTCCTGGCAGGCCTTGTGAATCTGAGAATATTCAGTGTGAGCATCATATTCCTTCTGCAGCAGTCCAGCATCCCTTGGGTTTAAAGCCAAAGCACCTTGAATGTCAAGGAGCTTAACATGTGCAATATCATCCTTCCTTTCAATTTCTGAAAAATGAGTCTTATTCAATTCTTTCAAAGGGATTTTCAGTCCTTGCATCTTTTTCACAACACTGTACATGGGGGTACCATTAATACCTAGCACTCCACATGTTATAGTATTTGAAACTTCTTTTACCATGTCTAGTGATAGGTTCCTCCATAATGAGGCAAGGAGTGTGGTAAAAAAGACCCTCAGGAAGGAAATGAGCTCTGATGTAACAACCCGACCCGCCACCGTCGTAACACAACCCCAATAAGATGGGATGTGTACCTTAGGGCCAATTGTTTGTCCTCACTTAAGCCCAAAAGCACAAGGCCTTGTTACTAAGTGGTGGGTGGAAGTTATTATAAACATATCACAAGCCTCACATTCTACCGATGTGGGACAACTTTCTTCTCATACTCTTGGGGTGTTACAAACTCCCCCACTTAAAGAACACAACGTCCTCGTTGTGCCTCAAACTTGACCACAACCAGGGCCAGAATCCTCCCCCGCTAGGTGTGTGACCCGAGTACTCCCGACCACAGGCTCACCACACGGTCGCAGGGTCGCTCTGATACCATTTGTAACAACCCGACCCGCCACCGTCGTAACACAACCCCAATAAGATGGGATGTGTACCTTTGGGCCAATTGTTTGTCCTCACTTAAGCCCAAAAGCACAAGGCCTTGTTACTAAGTGGTGGGTGGAAGCTATTATAAACATATCACAAGCCTCACATTCTACCGATGTGGGACAACTTTCTTCTCACACTCTTGGGGTGTTACATCTGACACGCTCCATCTGCTGTAAACACTAAGAGTTCCCCATGCATCTATCCAGCCTACTAAAAGTTCTATCTGCTATATGTTGCTTATTGGACCAGGTATAGAAGCCCCCCTGAGCAGGTTGATGCGTGTCGTTCATGCACCAAAGATAAAGCCTAGGTCTACTAACTGGAAGCTAGTGGAAGTAGGGTCGATTCCTCAGGGAGACAAGGTCTTAAGCAAAGGTCAGTTTATAGGTCACAAAATGGGGGGTTTTGTTTTTGATTATAACTAAGATGAAAACAAAAGGAAATCAAAACAAGGATGATAAAAACGAATTTCAAGCAATAAATGGAAGAATATGTCAGGATTCAAGTCGTCGCGGCAATGAATGTCACATAAATATTAGGTCAGTCGAAACAAAAACAAAGTGGGAACGATTAATATCTTTTCGGTCTGAAATCACCCCTGAACTCCCCTATTAATCTTTTGATCTCTAGATAGGTTTCGTAAATCACCCTAAATAAGCCTACCTACCAATCTTTCGATCCAGGTAGGTTTTACTAGGTAAACTAGGTCTCCTGCGTGCACTCAATTGACAAGTTTTACAATTATATTGTTTATGGGTAAACTTCGTCATAAGGACGACTAACATGCAAATCTTACGACATAACTACCGCGAGTTCCTTCATCCTAACATATTAGGGGGATTAGCTACACATACTTGGGGAAACTAAACTAATGACGATGATAATACTAATAACTTAAGATTAATTCTAATAGAGTCCTTATGTCATGGGATGATAAATGTGAAGTTTGGTTATGCGCCTAAGTAATCATTTAACGCCCAAAATTGAGTTTAATTGACGGAAAATAAAGTTTAGGGGTACACGTAGTGATAACGACCACAATTAGGGGTACCATGTATGTTTAAAAAAGTGTAGGGGTACCATGTAGAAAGTTAAAAAATTGAGGGGTACCATGTAGAATATCCTCTGGATATTCTACATGGTACCCCTCAATTTTTTGACTTTCTACTTGGTACCCCTACAATTACTCAAAACTGAAATGTAAACTAAGTCTAGCTAACGTAAACGTGTAAGTCAATCGATGATTAGGATCATCGCTCGCTAGCTCCATGCAACCCTCTGCCAACCACCTGTCATGTACCTACATACATGTAAACATGTACGCCACAATCAGTGGGGAGTGACTAGAGTTCTCCTAGCCACCTTTTGTAACAACACGTAACAAGCAATACAAACAGAATACTCCAACATATATAAACATGTGAAGTATAACAATCTTTCAATAACTGATCATCAACTATCATGCAATTACTAATGCACGGCTCTCAACCAACTTCGGAAACCATTTGGAAGGAGAGCCGGTTTCCCTTCCGGTTGCCCGGCCGGGGGGTCTTTCAGTCCAAACCGTTTACAAAATTGACTCAAGAGTCGCCCAATGCCTTGGATGAACAATATCAAAGTCAAAGTATCATACTCATCAATATCAATATCTATATCTGACACAGTACCAACTCTAGGCAAGCAGATAAAACTCAGCAAGTATAAGGTTCAGCGGTCAACTTAAGACATAACCTAAATACCAATCATTCAGCAAGTATAAAGGTTCAGCGGTCAACTTAAGACATAACCTAAATACCAATCATTCAGCAAGCATAAAGGTTCAGCGGTCAACTTAAGATATAACCTAAATACCAAAATCACAAGCAAGGACTCATAGGCCAACTTAAGGCATAGACCTGCCAATCAGCAAGACACTAGACTCAGAGGCCAACTTAAGGCATAGACTAGCACCCGAAAGTAAAGGACTCAGAGGCCAGCTTAAGGCATGTCCCTTCACTGCATCACAAGACACTAGACTCAGAGGCCAGCTTAAGGCATGTCCTAGCATCAAACATCTGAACTCCGGGCAAGGTGTCAGTTCCTTAGCTAACCCGTTGTGCAGCTGTTCTACTCGTCAGACTCAGAGACCAACTTAAGGCATGTTCCGACGCGATCACAATCAAACATGTCTGGGCTCAGAGGCCAGCTTAAGGCATATCCCAGACACGACAACCATACACATATAGGGCTCAGAGGCCAACTTAAGGCATATCCCCATATATGACAACCAACTCACGTATTAAGCTCAGAGGCCAGCTTAAGGCATACCTTAATACGCATCAATACAATATCATCCAAGTATAGAAACTAACCTATAGTTCTAACTTCTTAAACCACTAAACAACACTTAATTGATCCCGGGAACTAAGTTGAGGGAGAGCCGGTTTCCCTTTCGGTTACCCGACCGGGGGGTCTCTATCCTCTCTCCATTCCCGAACCCAATATAGTGTCGCCCATCCTCCGAGGACCTCAAACACATATGAGCAAGTGATAACCAAGTTCAACCAACAATTATGACCAAACTACGAATTTCCTTCCACAACTCTAAGGGTCACTAAACATCTAACTAGGTCCACTAGGTCTCATTAACAACCTAGGATAAAATTGACTTAAGAAGAGAAACAACATTCTAAACCTTGTTTACTAACTACCCATTACCAATAAATGATAACTAACTTTAGCTAATAAACAACATCCTAAAACGTTGCTTGCTAACTACCCATTAACCATGACCTTAAACATCACAACCTATAATCTTAAGCATACTAAACAACTTAAGAAGGAACTTTACAATGAACGATTGAAAAGGGGTTAACATGAGGCAATTAGCTAATCACTTGGTCACACTTTACTTAGCCTAAACATACATTCTAAACCAAGAAAATGTATTCATAAACATAGCCTAAACATCACTTAAACAATCGGTAAACAAACACCCAAAACAATCACGAAACAATAAAAACAACACGAAGTTACAGGCCAATTGCGCAGCCTGCGCATTGGGGTTGCGCAGCTGCGCCTCACTTGCGCAGCCTGCGCTCAGACCTGCGCAGCCTGCGCACCTGCACGAACAGGCTGATTCACGCGATTTTCCTGCAACTTCACAATTCGTTCAAACTTTGATAAATGATTTTACACTATGATTCCAAGCCATAAACCTATCCTACCAGCACATATAATCCCATAACAATCAAGTATACATCAAACTTGATTATTGAACAATCGAAACACAAATTAAGAGCAATCTTTGTATTCGTCTTAAGAACATGAAATCTGAAAAATGAGCAATTAATCATATGAACACCAAACTAAACATGTGAATGGCATTTAAGATCAAAACCTAGCATATTTCTAAGTCTTAAACAACAACAACATCATCAAAATCAGAAACTCCCATCATAAACACCAAGAAATGCTATTTTAGCAATAAAGGCCGAGTTTCTCATACTTGTCACCTTTACTTAGCGAAATCTTTGAAATCTTCGAGATCGTCTTCAATAATCACCAAGCCTTCTTCAATAATCACCAAGCCATATCATGTCATGCATTTTATTCGATTTAATCGACCTAGTCAATAATTTATCGATTATTCACCAACTTAGTTCACTTAAACGGAGATAGATAATAATTTGACTAGATCTCTTACAAATGAATATTGAGACTTAGCCTTACCAAAAAGTATAGACCCATGAATCCCTTCTTCACAAGAATGTAGGCTCGGCTACACCCGGGTACTAAAATTGTTACGTTGGGTAAGTGGGGTAATAAGATTACACCTTGAAATTTGGTCGATCTCAACGAAGGTATTCGTAACCGTAGTTGCAATAAGTTCGGGCTAAATACAATTTTAGAAAATTGTCGACCGAGAGTTCTAAGGTAGAACCGATTAAAGAGTTAATCCACCAAATTATACCAATAAGGGTTGAATCGGCTATACCGTGCCCGGATTAGTATGGGTTTGGGTCTCGGGATTGTTTACTTAATTGGGTAAGAGATCATTAAGTAAATAACTAAACTTGTTTATTTTAATTACAAGTTTTAAAAATGATGTTGTTCTAATTCCTTCTTTTATTGTAGTTTAATTTTTCAACATCGTCAATGGCAACCAACGCTCCACCTCTCACTAATGTATCATGGCTTCGATCCTTTATGGATCGTTGCAAACTCGATAAGCATGGTTCCAATTTTAAAGATTGGGATGCGCAATTACTTTTGGCCGCTCAAGGTGACGATAAGACTCGTTACCTTTTCGAAACTGCTCCGACCGCTTGTTCCGCGGTCCAAACTCGTGAGGCCTATGAAGCCTACATGAAAGAGTGCTCAACTCTTAAAAATGTGCTCATCTTCTGCATGGAGCCGGATCTCCAAAGGAGTATGATCAAGTTAAGCACATCATATGAGATATACACCAAACTTGCGACGATGTTTTCACAAACTCCAAGGGTGATTCAATATGAGGCGGCTTCCGCCTTCTTCGACATTAGCTTGAAGGAAGGACAAAAGATAAGCCCTCATGTACTCAAATTAGTTGAGTTCTCGGAGACTCTAAAAGTGCAAGGAGCTGATGTTCCCGACTCACTCATCATTGACCGAGTTCTTCATTCTCTCAATAAGGTGAAATCGTATGCTCAATTCCGGGTGAATTTCAACATGCGAAATCAAGAGACCACGTTGGATGAATTATATAAGATGCTTGTCCAAGCCGAGAGGGACATGGGGCTTCATGAAAGTTCCACTAAAGATGTTTTGAACATCGAGAAGAAAGGGAAAACTAACTTCAATAGGAATGCCTTCAAAAGCAAGGGCAAGAAAACGTTCAAGCCCAAACCGGCCAAAGAAAAGACCTTTTCGAAAGGCGCTTCCACCTCATCTTCGAAATCTGAAGACAAGTGCCATTATTGCACGCGGTTAGGACATTGGAAGCGTAATTGCCCCAAATACTTGACCGACCTCAAAAATGGAAAGGCAACCGCCGTAGGTAATACTTCTCGTTGAAAAATTCATGTTATTTTGTCAACTTATGTATAGTGATACAAAATTGTTGATTTTACCCTTTTTAATTGTTTTAAAGGGCCACCTCCTAATGACAAAGGCAAGGAGAAGGAAGCATGAAGTTCCTTACATGGATGACTATGGTAGCATCCATTTGATTGAAGACTTAAGTGCTTGGCTCTAATTTTCATTATTGTCTTCTTTCATATTTTGCATTTTATTTCTTAGAACAATTTACTTTCTTGTAAGACAAGGATTTGAATCCTAAACAATTGTTGTAATTATGGATATTAGTGACTTGGTTTTCAACCCAAGTCACTACTTTTGTTCTTAATCGAAACATTGATTCTTAAAATAAATTGTATAACTTGTCGAACATGAATCAAAGTGATTTCTATAAATCACTAGATAAAAACCATGAAACGTTCATTGTAAAGTAACATTGATACGATCAATATAAACAATCAAAGTGTTGATCAATTAAAAACGAGAAATACACCTTCTAAGAGGAAATTATTCAATCAAAGTGATCATTTTAAGTGAAAATGAGAATGTATTCATCACACCTATAAGACTTTTCAAACATTCATATGCATTGGTTATATCGAAAATTGCTATCCTTATACAAATAAAGGTTATTTTTAAAGGATAGAGTGGGAGAAAATATTTCGCCCGCAAACCAATGATATAAATGCAGGATATTAGAGACAAATCCTACATGGGAGTCTTAAGAAGAACGTGAATGAATAAAAGAAAACTACGAGAGGTCACTGAAGAAACTACGGTTGGACACAAGAGGAAATGTTCCTTATGTTCATTGTTTCAAAGAGAGGATAAAAGAAACCCCGTATGAAATCGGAAGGAAAACGGTTCCTTAACAAATGATTTTTCTAAAATTATAAGATAAAAGATAAGAAATCATCTCAATTCTCTCAATGTAGTTATAAGGGATTATCATGTCATAATTCGTCTCGAAGAAACGGAGACATGAAAGATGTGATGTTGATTGAATGGAGGTAGACCACTATAGGGATAGTGATACTATTTCAAGTAGAAGCAAATGAGTAACATGCGTGAAGTGAAAGGTTCATTTAAGAAATATCAAATCACTATAAGAGGAGTGATGTTGATTTTAGTGGGAGCGCTATTCATTAGAGAAATGAACGAACCATTAAGAGAGAATGGTGATTCCTTAGAGTGTAAAGAATAAGAAGTTCTCAAAATTCTAGATGAATAAAAATGATATATATCATAGGATGATGGAGCTTCAAGGGAAGGTAGCCATTAAAAATCAAAATGGTTGGCTACATTATTCATATTGATGAATATACACCAAATGCGTTTGATTAATATTGCCAAGATGAGTGAAAATATTAGAGTAATGGAAACATTAATAACTACAATATAGATTTCAGTACATAAGTGACGATACGTCAGGTGTTATAAGATAACAGTGAGAGCTTCCCTCAAGAAAGGAAACTCAAGATCTAGAATGAGTTCTAGATATGTGCTCAAATAAGATCATATTATGTGAGATAATATGAATTGGAAGGATACCAAAATTTGTAAGTTTTGGAATCATGAATAAAAGGTTTATTCACAAAACACTGATACAAATTGATGATCATGCATCAAATGCAATAAAATAGTATTGACTATTTTTTTTTTTTTTGCATAACAATATCATTTGAGTTATGATTAACTCACAATGAAAGATACTTTGTCAAAATCCAAATGGGTTGTAAGAGACAACTTTGAACCCCATAAAGTGAACTGGATTGACTTAGTATAGCCCCTGCCCGCTTACATGAGGTGACATCTCAAAGCGACTAGAATGTGAGGCGACTGATGGCAAGTTCAAATGCCATAGAGTCATATGTGATGACTAGTCGATCACATAGACAGACTGCAAGAGACACTCTGTTGGGCAAAGTGACCGCTTATAGAGTTCTGGAAATTTTATAATAGCCGGGTCGTGGCAAGAGCTACTATAGTATTCTTATGAGTCAATTCTTAGACTAAATACTACTCTCCTAAGATGGTACAGTTCTGGCATAACCTTGATCCATTCTCTACGACTTTTCGTAACTGGAGTCAAATGGGATTGCTTTGGGTTGTGACTGACTGTGGCTAGCTAAAGGGAGTAGTACGATAGAAATTGTCCACCCCTTGTCAGGGTTGTTCAAATCTCAAGGCCACTCGAGGAGAAGTTAACTGGAAATGCGTGGTTACGCTCGGAAGGTATCTATGGTAGATAATTCCGGTCAAACAGTTATTCTCCAGATCGAGGAAACCACTCATGATATGATCGAATGCAAGTACGACCTCAAAGAGACACCTTGCATTGAATGGGAGATTGTAATAGGACAAGAGAATTGGTGACGCACACTTGTCGAGGACAAGTGGGAGATTGTTGGGAAATGTGTCCTCAACAAAAGTGCGATCACATAATTAAATCTCATGACAAGAATGCGCAAGGGATGATACGAAATTATATTAGTCAACTGACCAACACTAATCGATAATGATTGGCTAGCTAGAGTTTGACATTACTGTCGTATGACGGTGGTGGTCAGTTGATCCCTTTAGGTCACACCTATAGAACAATTCCCTTAATTGATAAACTGATCAAATGTATATTGATACGAGTTGATCATATTCCTTAAACTCGTATATCGAGAAATCAGAGGTTAAATCTTATCGTAATATTTATGTTTATAATTGAAACGTGTCAATTATTAAACATTGAACGATATTTTATAATATCGAAATTAGAATGAATCGGGTTGTAAATTATTACAAGAGTTGTAAATCGTATTGACGATTATTATAAATAACTATTTTATAATAGTAATTGTGAATTACTAGTCAATTTGTTAAAAGTGATTTATTTAATTTATAAGTGATATTTCTTTGATAAATATGCACTTTAAATCAAAACAATTGTTTTATAAATGAGACATAATGTATGTCACATATACAATTGTACATAATAACAAATGATGAAATTAAGTCCATTTTATGTCAAAATGGCACCGGTTTTGTGAAGGGTTAGGGATATGTTGTGTGTTATTAAATTAACCCAACATGATGACTAAAGTGTGCTTAACTTTAATCAATTAGGGTGCTACCTAGAGCCACCCTAGTTCATGGGTAAGCTAAAAGAGCTCCCATCTCCCCTTCCCCATGCAACCAACCCGACACCCCAAGCAACCCCATAATATGTGAATTGTTCACATCTTAAAATTTATTCCATCTATGTGCTTAATTTTTCTAGAGTAAGAAAATCATACAAAACCTCAAAATTATTATATGATAATAAGCCTAATACTATAATAGTTATAATATTAAATTTTAATATATCTAATAAGGGATTAGAATATTACTTAAGGAAAAACCGACTGTTACCCTAGCAACATCAATGTTTCGGTTCATTAAGGGGTGTCTTGGTTCATCATAGAGGAGGTATTCTACTTGATTACTAAGGAGGATCATCCTTGCATTTTTGATTTCGTCGGATTGTAAGTAATACGAATCCTATTTCCTCATTTTTGTATAAGCATGCATAAGATCTAAAAGCAATAATTAAAATGTTAGTTATCATCTTAATATTAGTATGACTAAATTATTAGGTTATGGATTTTTAAACCTAACAGAATGCCCATTAATTTCATCAACTTATCATTCATACGGTCTCGGGGTACCACTCCATAGCTACTCACGTCAACAACTCCGACATGGAAGAGTAACTCCGAGACCCACATCCCATACGGAATATCCAACGTAGTGCAAAAACGCTCCTTAACCAAAATCTTGGAGACATGAACGATTTTCGCGCAAAACAGAGGCGCCAAATTCACCTTAACACCGGCCATCCAATTATAAACAACAATCGCCTTACAACAACTCAATTTGTCACGACCTCCTCATCGTGGCAAAATCGAATGCCACAGAAAATTAACAAGAAACTTCAATTTTGGATTAAACGAGTTTGTTAATAATGGACTCACTTCCGTCGCATCATCATCAAAGTATTTTTTAATTTCCATTTTTTCAGTTTTAGAAACATTACCCCATTCTTTATTCGGATCAAGAACGAGCCCTTCGTTCTTCATCTTAAACACCCGACACATATCCTCAAACGAGATATCCACATCTCTGCCATTGACTACTGCCCTCACCCCATTCTCGATAGCTTTTACAGACGCAAAGAACTGAACGATTTCAACCGGAAATACCAAGCCAGAAAAATTGCTAATATAAACCCATTCTTCAAAAAACAAGAAATCTTTGAAAAAGCTTAAAGACCGAGACCCATCAATCCATGAAGTAGGATAAAATCGACCCGCATGCACTGAATAAGGAAGCAAGCGTTCGATTAACATACCTTCTTGTTTAGTCATTCTCACCTTTTCCAACCCTTCTTTTGTAGCATCCCCGGACACATCACTAAAGAGAGGTCGAGGTGTTTGATCATAATCTGAAAATTCCTCTTCTATTACGGATTTCCCTTTTTCCAACTTTCGTCTCTTGCTAGCTTCAGATTTCAGGACAGTGACGGAAATGGGTTTAGTGGACGGTGGTGGCGAGGGTGTTGGTGTCGGAGTATGGTGTTTGTGACGGGTAGAGCGTCTAGCAGAAGCGGGTGGCATGGTGGTGTTGTAGTGTATGAATTCATGAAGCTTGGGTGTGAATTTTTAGGAGTCTTTAATGGAGTTTTTCTTGATTTTTGATTTTAATGGGGTTTGTTTGGGGTTAGTGTAATCCTAGGACGGTTATAGGGGTATGGAAGAAGTGTTAGAATGGAAATGGTGGGGTAAGGTCATGTGGGTAGGTAGTAAAAAGTAAATGGGTTAGGTAAAACGTAAACAATTGATATGCATGTAGTTATTTCGTAAATTGTTACGTATAAGTTTGTTACGTAACTTTTGGTACGTAATTAATTGAAATATGGTAATAATAAGTTACGTACTTGATGTAATTAATTGTTACGGATATAATATTAAAATTTAATAGTATAGAATCTAGCAGCCTTGATTGGTACTCCCAAATACTTGAAAGGGAGTTTTCCTTCTTTGCATCCTGAGACTTGGATAATTTCCTGCTTGAGACTCTCTTTCACTCCAGCAAAATAGACATCCGATTTTCCTGGACTCATTTTAAGTCCAGAAGCATCGGAGAAAGTGGAGAAGGATCTTAGGAGCACCATCATAGATTTAGTATCTCCTTTACTGAACAGTAGCAAATCATCAGCAAAGAGTAAGCATGATAATCTCATAGGTTTGCACATGGGGTGATAGTTGAATTCCATGTTTGAAGTAGTGTATTTCAGAATACGAGTTAGGTACTCCATGCATATAGTAAACAAAAGAGGACTGAGGGGATCCCCTTGCCTGAGTCCTCTCTTCCCTTGAAAAAAGCCAAACTGATCCCCATTGAGATTGAGTGAGTAAGAGGCAGTTTTTACACACTGCATGATCAGATTTTTGAACTGAGCAGGAAACTTCAGGTGGTGTAGCATTTGTTCTAACAAGGACCACTCTACTGTATCATATGCCTTCTGCATATCTAGTTTGAACAAGCATCTAGGAGAGAGTGCTTTTTTGTTGTAGCCCCGTACCAAATCCTGGCATATAAGGATGTTCTCAATAATACTCCGGCCTTTGACAAAGCCTCCTTGTTCTGAACCTATCAAATCAGGCAGTATTTGGCCCAGTCTATTGCACATAATTTTGGATATACATTTGTAAACCACATTGCAGCATGCAATGGGTCTGTATTGCTTGACATTAGAAGGTCTAGCAACTTTGGGCACAAGGGTAAGTATAGTATTGTTTAGTTGTTTGAGCATTTGACCATTCTGAAAGAAATCTTGTATTGCCAGACAAACATCTGTGCCCACAACATACCATAAATATTTAAAGAACTTGCTGGAGTAGCCATCTGGGCCTGAGGCCTTATCATTGGGTATATTATGCATTATCTCCTTGATTTCAGCAGTAGTGACAGGAGCTAAAAGTACCTGTACATAGCCATTATTGCATACTGCTCCTTGGTTCACAATTCGTGGCTGGACTTCTGTTGTGTGAGCATGAGACCCAAGAAGTTGTTCATAGAACTGCATAAAGCTGTTCTGAATACCTTATGCATCAGAGTGGACAATACCAATATTGTCCTCAATTTGATAGACAACATTAGTAGTCCTCCTTGCTTTGATAAGGTAGTTGAGAGGATTAAGAGGCTTGGGACTAAAAAGCTCTCTTATGCAGGGAGGTTGATTCTGGTCAAATCTGTTCTCAGTACTATCACCAATTACTGGGCTGCTATGTTTATTCTGCCCAGTGCAGTGATACAACAGGTTGATGCAATTTGTAGGAATTTCCTTTGGGCAGGGGCAACAGACTATTTGAGGGTGTCATTGGTTGCTTGGAAAAGACTATGCAAGCCTACTCAGGAAGGAGGGCTTAACCTTAAGCAATCGAAAGTATGGAACAAAGCTTCAATTGGCAAGCTAGCAGTTTGGATTAGTATTAATGCTAGGCTATGGGTGCAATGGGTTCACAGTGTATATCTGAAAGGGAAAGCTTGGCATGAGTATAGTCCACCACCTGATACAAACTGGTCCTGGAAAAAAATTTGTGCTATGAGGCCCTGGATTCAGCAGGGATATGATGCAGGCCTGTGGAAATGGGATGGGTCAAATGATTATAATGTTGGTAAGGGTTATCAGATGCTAAGAAGTAGAGTAGAAACAGTGGCTTGGCATAAGCTGGTGTGGACCAGATGGTCCATACCCAAGCACAGTACTGCAGCCTGGATGCATCAACTGCAGGTTATGCACACCAAACATAGATTGAAGAGTTTGAATATCATATCAGACGACCATTGCTGCATTTGTGCAAATGCTTCAGAAACGTTGGAACACTTGTTTTGTCAGTGTGATTACAGTAGCCAGATTCTACATGAGATTGCATCTTGGTTACATATGAAGATTGGTGTCAGTATACCACTCCAGCAAAGATTGAGAATTCGAGGCTCCAAATTGCAGAGGGCAGTTAGAAATGGTGCCTTAAATGGGGTTATTTATCATGTATGACATCAACGGAACAAGAGCAGATGCGAGCATATACTGACTCGTCCTTCTATAGTAGCAAAAAGGATTAAGCAGGACCATATTTGTTTGTTTAAAACTAGAATGCATTGTAATCTAAGCTCTCGTGATCAGGCTTTCTTGCAAAGTCTGATCTAGATCTTCTATGTAACTCTCTCTTTGATATATAATACCTACCCATTACCAAAAAAAAAAAAAAAATTATTAGTATTTGGCATGGGTTTATTAATATTTGAATATTATGGTTTTGATCGAGAAATTGGTTGTGTTCTTTCGTATAACATATAGCATAATATAATCGAAATTCAAGCATTTAATAAAAAATAACATACAAAGGCATGCAGCGGAATATACGGACACCGTCATATAATTCTGTCTTTACATTGTCAGTCATTGGGTTATTTTTAGCTCTTAAGATCGATTAGGTGCCACCTATTAAACCAATTTCCAATCGTAAAGTCTGAAATCGTTCCCTAGCCAAAGGTTTAGTAAAAATATCCGCCCATTGTCTTTCTGTACTACAAAATTCCAATTTAATGTTTTTCTTTTCTACATGGTCGCGTAAGAAGTGATGTCTAATTTCTATGTGTTTTGTTCTCTAGTGCTGAGTCGGGTTCTTAGATATTATTATAACACTCATATTATCACATAAAATAGGTACACATCCCACATCAATACAATAGTCAAGCAGTTGTTGTTTTAACCATAGGAGTTGGGAACATACCAGTGCGGCTGCAATATATTCTGCTTCTGCGGTTGACACAGGGACATAATTTTGTTTCTTGGATGCCCATGAAATAATACATGGTCCAACGAAGGTCGCAAGTCCAGAAGTACTTTTCCTGTCTAAAGAACAACCTGCATAATCCGCATCTGAATATCCTAGTACGTTAAAATTACAATCTAGGGGATACCATAAATATAATTTTGATGTTCCAATTAGATATCATAGAATTCTCTTAACCGCAATCATATGTGATTCTTTTGGTGCACATTGGAATCGAGCACAGACGCAGACACTAAACATTATATCTGGACGACTTGCAGTAAGATAAAGAAGTGAGCCGATCATAACTCTATAAGTGGTTTCATCTACTGACTTACCGTCTTCGTCTTTGGTGAGCTTTTTATCTGTTACCATTGGAGTACGCATGGGATGAGAGGATTCCATTCCGAATTTCTTTATTAATTCCTTGACGTATTTTTGTTGATGAACTTTAATACCCTCATTCGTTTGTTGGATTTGAAGTCCAAGGAAAATTTTTAATTCTCCCATCATACTCATCTCGAACTCGGATGTCATCAACTTTGAAAAGTATTGGCACAACTTTTTGTTGGATGAGCCAAATATAATATCGTCAACGTAGATCTGGATTACTAATCTGTCGGAATTTTCACTCTTTCTAAATTATGTTTTATCCACTGATCCTCTCTTAAATCCGCTTTCCAATAGGAACTTTGATAGTCTATCATACCATGCTCGAGGGGCTTGTTTCAGCCCGTAAAGAGCTTTGTCCAATCTGAATACATGATCCTTGAGTTTGCTGTCAGGAAATCCAAGAGGTTATTCGACATAAACTTCCTCCTGAAGATAGCCATTAAGAAATGTTGTCTTAATGTCCATTTGAAATAATTTCATTTCTTTATGTGAAGCAAATGCTATGAGCAAGCGAATCGCCTCAAGGCGAGAAACTGGAGCGAAGGTTTCGTCATAATCGATCCCTTCTTGTTGATTATATCCTTGAACGACCAGTCTTGCTTTGTTACGTACGATGACTCAAGAGTCATCCAGTTTATTTCTGAATACCCATCTCGTTCCAATCACTGATCTGTCTTTTGGACGAGGAATGAGATGCCATACTTTATTTCTTTCGAACTGTTGAAGTTCTTCTTGCATGGCGACTATCCAGTCAGGTTCTGCAAGGGCCTCTTTTATGTTGGTAGGTTCAATTGTGGAGAGAAAGGAGTAGAATGAGCAGAAGTTATTTAAGCTTCTTCGAGTTTGGACTCCTTCTGTAAGGCTTCCTATGTTGTTGTCCAGAGGGTGAGAGCCTTTATATTTCTAGTTTCTTTTTTTATTGTTTTTGTTGCTACTACTTGACTCAGGATTTTAACTTGTTCCCCCTGAACCCAACCAGGGTTTATAGGAGAGTCAGGTATAACTATGACCTCTTCCCTTTGGTTGTGATTCAAAGTTGTAGCTTCATTAGCTACAACTCTGGGTTCTAAGTCATTGGTTTGATACTGGTTAACAGTATCATCAATTGTGTTTTCAATTCTCGTACCGTTTTCTCCCAAGTTAAGTCCATCGTTGATTCCTTGAATTTCGCCTTCGTCATCATTTTCTGTCTCTGGAGGACCTTCCCTTGACAAACGAAAGTCTGGTTCGTCTAGGTTTTCCTCTTCGTCCTGTAAAGGCTTGTCGAAGGCATTATTCTCATCAAATATAACATGTATACTCTCTTCTATGCA
This sequence comes from Silene conica, assembly GCA_029255685.2. NCBI lineage: Eukaryota > Viridiplantae > Streptophyta > Magnoliopsida > Caryophyllales > Caryophyllaceae > Silene > Silene conica. The sequence continues at coordinate 53,094,420 of CM055317.2, forward strand.
CAAGTTACGTTTATTAAAAACTTTATAGGCTTTACTATGATCAGAATATCCTATGAAAATCGCCTCATCACTTCCAGGGTCGAATTTGCTTAAACAATTTTTACCATTGTTATGAACGAATCATTTACTCCCAAAACATCTTAGGTGAGATATATTAGGTTTACGACCGCGTAGAAGTTCATAGGGTGTCTTTTTAAGGATATGTCTGATCATGGCACGATTATGAATATAGCAAGCTGTACTAATAGCCTCAGCCCAAAAGTTTCTAGGTAGGCCACTACAAAGAAGCATTGTTCTAGCCATGTTTTCTAGGGTTCTATTCATGCGTTCTACTACTCCGTTTTGTTGTGGTGTTCTAGGTGCATAGAAGTTATGTCCAACAGCGTTGGTTTTACAGAACTGATAAACGCATGGTTGTCAAATTTAGTTCCATGGTCAGTTCGAATAGTTACTAGTTTAGATTTTAATATGTTTTGGACAAGTTTCATGGGACTAACAAATTCATCAAATGTTTCGTCTTTAGAGTGGAGAAAGATTGGCCAAACAAATCTAGAATAATCATCAACTAGAACGAAAACGTACCTGGAACCACCTCTACTTCTTACCTTCATAGGGCCACAGAGATCCATATGTACTAGTTCAAGAGCTTAGTTGGTACTTACTATTATTTTTGGTTGAAGGATGATCTGACGTGTTTACATCGTGCACATGTGTTGCACATCTTTTCTTGATCAAACTTGATCTTGGGAAGACCTTCGACCAAGTCCCATCTCTTCAGTTTGCTAAGAATAGGAGAACTAATATGACCAAATCTCTTATGCCAGAGACATGGATCATCTAACGTAACTTTCATACATGAGAGAGAGTCAGTAGGCACAACGTTTAAATCAATCATATAAACATTTTTCTTCCTATGACCTTCATGTATTACCTTTCTTGTACCTTCCATAATTATACGACAAATATCTGTATGAAAGACAACTTTGTTTCCTTTGTCGCATAACTGAGATATACTAATTAAGTTATGTTTGAGGCCACTTACCAGATATACATCGCTAATAGTACGAGACGATGAGATGCCTATCTTACCGACACCTATAACCTTTCCCTTTTTGTTGTCTCCGAAGGTGACCTTTCCTCCGTCAAATGGTTTCAAGGTTGTGAATAGGTTGGCGTCGCCTGTCATGTGTCGGGAGCATCCACTGTCGAGGTACTATAGGTTATTCTCTTTAGCGATTATCTGCACAATATAATTTAAAGACAGGTTTTAGGTACCCAAGCATACTTGGGTCCTTTAGAGTTAGTGATAATAAAAACGTCTTCTTTCTTAACCCAGACTTTTCTCACTAAAAGTCTCTTGGATCTGTGGTAGTAAGGTTTTGTCAACTTTGTATAAGTCTTTGATTTTTGTTTCTTATAAGTTGTAGGTTTAGGAATTTTGGTGGTTCTATTTTTCTTTTCTGCATAATCGAAAGACATGGCATAGAGCCATCTATGGTCATTATTCCTTTCCTCAACTTTATCTTTATCACCTTCCTCAGCAATTTTCTCGTAGGTGTCCATTATGACCACAATAAGTACAAATCAAGTATTCTGGTAAGTCTACATACTTTCTTTTTCTAAAGTCACGATCAGTGGGTTTTTGTTGACATTTAGAATGGTCCCTCCTGCCATAGCACTCATGAGCTAGACCCATCTTTATGTTATTGTCAGATTGTTCAGTTAGGAAGTTTAGTACGTTAGTAATTCCTTCCCATTTATCGTGAACCTTTCCCGCATGAAGAAGAAGGTCTTTTAAAGAATTTATTTCTTTTATGCAAGAGGCATGGTCAACATTGTTAGTTTCTTTCAAGTCTTGAATATCTTTATTAAAATTGAACACAATTTGGGCATGTTCCTCTTTAATTTTGGTCAAGCTGAATTCTAGATCCATGATTTTTTGCTTGAGGATTTCAACTTCTTCTAAATGAGTTTCATCTACAGCAACTGGTGTAGGTTTGCTCTTTAGAAGTTCATTGGCCCTTTTTAAATCGGAGGTTATAGCTTCATTGGCTATAATCTTAGATTTCAACTCTTTAATGTTGAGTTTTAATTTTGAGGTTATAGCTTCATTAGCTATAACTTTAGACTCAAGAATTTTTTTCTCAGACATTACTGTCTCCAATTTAACATTTGCGTCAATCTTAACTTTGGATTTCAGTTTCTTAGCTTTGGCCTTTAGAAGTTGATTTTCCTCTCCAATGTCAAGGATCTGTTCCTTCAACTCGTCTATTTCAAGACTTTGTTCGTGACATTGGTCCAGGGTTTGTTCAAAATATTTAATTAATGCAGACTTAGATAAATTTTTAACTTGACGCTTAAGCTGTAAAATATTGACCTCTTGGTCTTCATCGTCTGAATCTAATTCTTCGTAGAGGCAAAATTGTGATGAGTTATGATCGCCGGAAATTAGATCTAAACTGATATTGCTTAGACACAGGTTTGCAACTTCCTCTTCCTCTGAGTCTTCGTCATCTTCGGAATCTAATTCTCCCCAGCAAGATGCGAGCATAGCCTTTTTTAATTCAGTCTTGCTCTTTTCTCGTTTAGATTTGTCTTTGATTTTGTCCCAGCTTGGACAGTCCTTGATCATATGGCCTTGATCACCACATTTGAAGCACCCTCGTTTGAAGAAGGTTTGCTTAGAGTCATTCTTCTTTTTATCATTGGTCTTGTTGTTAGATTTAGTGAATCTTGCTTTGAAGACTACCTTTTTGAAGCGTCTTGCGAATAGAACTGTTTCATCTTCCAGTTCAGGTTCGCAATCTTCGCTTGTTGATGCTTGTAATGCAACGTTTTTGCCTTTTGGATGATCATCATCATCTTTGTTCAACATGATCTCATGAGCCATTAGAGATCCAATAAGTTCTTGGTAAGTCAAGGTCGTGAGATCACGAGCTTCTTTAATTGCAGTGACTTTTGGTTGCCACTTTTTGGTAAGGCTTCTAAGGACTATTCTCACTATGTCCTCAGAATCATACATCCTACCAAGGTTCCGTGGTTCATTTAATATGCAAGAAAATCGTGCAGACATGCTATCAATCGATTCATTCTTTTCCATAGTGAAAAGTTCATATCGTTGAATCAACAAGTTTATGCGATGTTTCTTGACTACGGAAGTTCCTTCGTAGGCAAGTTCTAGGCCATCCCATATTTCTTTGGCTGAATTACAAGAAGAGAAACGATCAAATTCAGAAGTAATTGTACCGTTTTGAAGTAGACTCATGGCTTTTGAATTTTTCTCAGCAATCTTATAATCTGCTTCCACATAATCACTTTCCATTTTCTCATATGTGGTTCCATTTGCAGCGGCGACCAAGATCTTCTTTGGTCCAGTTTGAATTATCTTCCAGCATTCTCAATCACATCCTTTGACATAGTGGCTCATCATGTTCTTCCACAAGCTATAGTTCTTTCCATCGAAGATGCGACACTTCAGGTGTTTAGATTCTATAAAGAATCAATCTCAAGCCGTAAGGCTGTCAAGAGCACGAGACTCTGATACCAATTGAAGAGTCTATTGATTTAGATATACTCAAGAGGGGGAGGGGGGGGGGGGGGTTGAATTGAGTATGCCAACTTTTTCGATTCTTCTTCGATGTAGGTAAGTTTAACGTGAGTAGAGAATAAAACAATAAAGTAAAAGGAGACACGATATTTTGAAGTGGTTCAGTTTCACAAATCGAAACCTACGTCCACTATTCTCGATTAATAAAATTAGTACCTTCTCCGGATTACAATTTTATCAACCCTACTCGTACAACTTTGATGTTAGTTGTAACTCAATCTAGATACCGTTAAATATCTAGCTACGTCAAGTACCGTGAAATACTTGACTACAAATGAGTACCGTTAAATACTCGAACTATCTAAATTGTATAAGATAAAATCTTCAATGAACTCTTGTGTTCAATGATCTTGAACGTATGAGAGTAATTTTCAAAGCTTTTAGTCTTTATAACGAGATCTGACAATGATTGGCACGGAAAACGAGACGTACGTGAGGTTACGTTCGGTTCTTCTTGGAAAGTGTGAGGCGTGTATATTTGTTATTTTGTAATGTGTGATATGATGTCCTATATATAGTAAATTAGATCTAGGTTAAGTCCTAGATAGTTTAGGAATATTACTTTATCTAGAATTCTTATTTCTAGGTAATATTCTAAAACCAATTTTATTTTAACTAGGAAAGACTTTAAATAAAATATTAACAAATTAGGACATAAGATTGAATTTCCAAAACGTAACCGATTTAGGAAACAACTTATACCATAAAATATAATATCCTACTTTGAATCAATTCCTAATACTCATCAAGATATAATAAATTCTATCTTTAACCAAATCCTAGTTTGACTTAAAGAAATTAAATAAACACATAATATTTATTTAATCAAACCAAAAGACAACGGAAAAATGTGTCATTAACCGAGTAAAAAGTTGTGCACGTTTCCCGAGGCACGTTTCCCTAGGAGTTCGAATTTTGACGATAACGGTTAAAATAAAATTCTTAGTTTATTAGAATAAATAATTATCTCATAGGATAATTATTTTAATACTTTTTAACCAAAGAATATTTTTATTCTAAAAACCGTTTTAAGATTACTAATTTAATATATGACAAGATAACAACTGTACACATATATTTCCACGCTTTACTTATTTCCCGCATTTCTCATTTTTTCAAAGAGTTATAGATACGACCTATAACTAGGAGCTATTTGATTCCGCAATAAGACTTTATTCTTGTAAGTCTTCAAAAAGACTTGATACGAGCTTGATCTTTCTTCAAACCACGATTGAATCTATACTTTGCTAGAATATGATCTTCGCTCTATAATTAACTGTACACTTAATCGCACGATTACACGCATATGTATATAAAATATAATTATCTAGACTTGTCATTATTAAAACATAAAACAATATATTAAATATAAAAAATATATTACACAACATTATTAAATTCCGGAACATCTCGCCGTTTGCTTTGCTGAGAGAAGACAGATCCCGAGAGAGTCCGAAATTATACGAATCCTGCAAGGTCGAATGTCTAACAGTTTTCCATGATATGCATAAATTCGTTCGCTCTTTTCTAAGCTTTGCAGTGGTTGATTTTTTTTGCATTAAAGCGGTTTGACATTGACTATTAGTAGCTCTGAGTTTTACTCTATTCCATTAGGTCCGTTAGTTTGCATTTAGTTTGCTTGAGGAGAAGCAAAGGTTCGGTTTGGGGATGTTTGATGTGTGCATTTGTTATAGACTTTCTAGTCCCTATTTGGCACACATTTCTATGCAATTTAGTGGTTTTACATCGCTTTATGCCTCGGACTTGCTACTTTATGTTTTTTTTACTATTTTGTAGGAATAAGCGCGAAAGTGATGTAAACCGAGCCAAAGTTGTCCCAAGTATGCTCTTTTAGAATATGGAAGTTGGAATAAGCCTTAGAAGCCTTGGGAAGCGCCAATCGTCCAAGTCAAAAGCCATTTTGAGATGCGCATAGAAGTACCAAAGTCTATCAAGCAAAGGAAGAGCTTCAATTTGCTAGTGCCTAATTTGAGGAGCCATATCTCGAGTTCTAGAACAGATAATCAGGTGATTCCAATTGGAGATGAAAGCTTATTCTCTTAGCTTTCCAACGCCACCACGAACGCTTGATTTAAGCAAGTAACGAAGAAATGAAAGCCATTTCAAGTTCTGTGCGCAGTACAGGAAACATGCGCTGAGAAGTGCTCGATCGAGTACTTTATTTGTTCGATCGAGAGCTTTTCTTCTCGATCGAGAGCTTTTGAAAGCTTTTCTTCCCGATCGAGAGCTTTTGATAGCTATTCTTCTCGATCGAGGAATAATTCTTTCGATCGAGAGGATTGTGGCTGTTGGGCTGCACTTGTCCGTGAGTTTTGTTTCGAGAATTGTTTTATAAAAGGACCAATTCGAGAACAGAAGAAAACATTGAGAAAATTACAAAAAACTACTGCTACTTTTCATTCTTATTTTCTTACATTAGATTTTTTTACTTTTCCCTTTGCTTTTGGAGTCGGATTATTGTTCATCCTCTCGTTCCCTTTCTTGGATTCGGTAGCTTTGTTTCTTAATCTTTATTTCAATTCCTTTATTTTTCTTACTAAGATGTTAATGTTTATTCGTTCCTTCACTATGCTTATTTTATTTTTAATTAAGCGTAGCTAATTCCTACGCTAGGATTTAGGGTAGTCATGGCGTAGGATGAATTATTAGTTTAAGGTACATGTATTTTGGTTTGTATGTATCCGTCGCTTATAATATCTGTTAATTGTTTGAGTCGACGCACTCAATTGACTGTTTAGAAACCCTCTTAGCCTAGATGAGAAGATTGGTTTAGAGGTAGTTCTGCGATGATTATTAGGACCGTACTAATGAGGGCGGAAGCTAAGTCAGTATAGTCTTAGGGCGAATAGCGGACCGGAAGGACCTTTTCACTACCCACAGACCGAATTTAGGGTGTTTTATGACTATTAGTTCAGACTTTAGTAGCCATGGTGAACCGACATTCCTAGTGCTTTTTCTATCTGTTCAATTTCCCCTTTTCTCGTACTTTTTAGAATTTAAATCAATCAAACCCCTAAATTGTGACTTTACGAACTAGAATTGCATATAGATATTACCTCATTGTGGAGATCGACCCTATTTACCGCTAGCTTCCGTTAGTAGTATTAGGTTATTATTTTTGGTACTGAAACGACGGTATCAACCAGAAAGACGATCTTGCCACTACAACATTGCATATCTTTAGTGGCGTTTAATTTTGATTCTAGCGGCATATATAAATGCCGCGTAAACATATAACATCATAAAGGTAAATGCCGCCTTATTCAGTGTCGTTAAAAGCTTTAATGGCATTTGCTGGATATGCTGGTAAAGGCTAGGATAAACGCCATCTAATCTCTTCTTATGAATTAAGAGATCCATCATTTTTCTATTTCCTTTAATATCATATTTTTATTTTGTTGCCTAGATAGTAGATACACGTGATATTATTTGTTTTATTTAAATTATTATATCTATTTATTTTCCGTAAAATAAAAAATACCTGTAACTAGTAAAAAAGACAAAAACATATAAAATGAAATATAATATATAATATTAAAATTAAAACTTGTCATTACAAGGCTTTAGTAAAACTAAATCAATTCATTGCGACCTTATCAAAAGATACCCCAAGCCTAACTTGATATCGTCCAAAAATCAAAATGCTAGAGTTTATTAGCTTTATAGCTAATAGAACATTTACAAAAATTTCTTGTCATTACAAAGCGTCGACTATGTACCATGACTAAGGATATCTCTACAAAATAAAGCCATCTTTAGCAAGGCTAACTCCTCTTGTGTTTTTCTTTGCATTTCGATATTGTCCTCTTGTATCTTGACACATTTATCATTCACCTTCTTGAGCTCGTACTCCAAAAACTGGATTTTTTCATTACATAAAATGTGATCATCGCCATCAAACCCCTCTTGGTTAGCGTTGCGGCTTGTAGATGGCAGAGATGAAGGGCCTTTACCAAGGCCACGGACTCGACCTTTTCTCTCCGGACCTATAATTTCATTCATCACTTGAGAGTATATATCTCCATCCCAAGCAACCGCTCCAATTGTAACTTCTTTATTGTTTGGCATATCATTTAGTTTGGCATTGATCATTTCCTAAAAGCACAAAAAAAAATACCAACTGTTTGAATATATATGTTCAGCCTCACTGTTAAGAACAAAATATTCTGACCATCATGCACCAAAATTCTCATATGTTCAAACATACTTAGTCAAACTTACTATTAATTAACTTAAGAGTTTAACATGGTTCTTACCACCGCTTGCTTTGATTTTTCATCCATTGGAGCAGGTCCACTTTTGCGGTCCTTGTGAGTCTCCAAGAACACATGAGCTCGGGATGGAGGCACTCCATCAACAGTCTGCTCAAATAAAAATCATGTGACAAATCTGCTCAAATAAAATTCATGTGACAAATCACCTTTATTACGAAGGTATAACCTCTATGCTAATATATTATAACCGTAGGAGACAAGCACAAACCTGTTCTTCAATAATGCACGCAAAACTTTTCGATCCAGCAGTGTGTGCCATAATCTGACATTCACGACTCTGTCTATTTTTAACACTGCGCTCCTGTTCATTTTAACCATGTAAACAGAATCAAATCCATAACCTGGCCGTGAAACCTCTTCCCAATAGTGCAGCCTGTTCCTATATATGTGACAACTAACGGTCCAAGTCCAGCAACAATTATTCAGAAAACATCCAACACAGTTAAGATCACAATTATTATAACTATCTAAAAGATGAGTCAAAACTCAACAACAAGTTTTCGAGCAATGTTTTTAACTCTACTATATACGTGGCTCCTATATACGTGGCTGTTGTACATTGATGCTGTAGGTGATTGTCATCTTGGGGCTGCTCTGTTGCTGTTGCAGAATGTGGGGCAGTGTTTTTGGAGCATGTTGCAAGTATTAGCAGATATGAGGCAGGGGTTTACTCTACTCCTATGCTTCGGTTTTGTGCAGCAAAGACTATGGAGATTAAGCTATAGAGGCTATACTTGTACCTTTATTACTTTCTTAAAAAAATAACAAAGTTAGAGATTCATATCATACCTTTCCTTTCGGTGAACTCCAATATGTAACTAATGAAATCCATTGGTCACGTGGTACATTATCAGGCTTAGCATTCAAGACATTGTTTACATTTCCACGATTGGGTTCGTAGAAGTCATTTTTAAGTTCGGCCTTGAAATTACTCCACTTTCTTCCCATTGATTGCATCACATACTTTTCGGCTTGAGGATTTGGAATAATAAACTTTGACTGTACAATTTGAAACAATCAAACCAATGCAATTGTAAGGCAAATATATTTCATACAAATAATAAGCATTTTTACTTCTTATCCATAGAAGTCACCTTCACTATTCGAAGTAGTTCATTCTTTTGATCTTGTGGAACTAGTCTCCAATCCGATGGATAACTCAAAGAGCATAAGGCGGGATTCCGCGCCATTGTACCAATGAAATGAGCAAGCTGAGATCGTTCACCCCCCACTGGCTGCCAATAACTATTCCAGTCAACTGTTACCCTTTTGTTCTTCGGTAAATTCCAGATATGAGACATCATAGTTGGTCCCCTACGCTTAGTGATGACAGATTGCGAATGATCTATAAAGATAAAGGGAGAAATAAATTGAAGTAAACAGTTAAAAGACTTAAGTATGCTGAATTCTATAAATGATTAATATGTATCCAGAAATGTCGAAAATTAGCTAGTTGCACTAATGCTAATTTTAGACATTCTTATTAATTCACTCAATCAGAGAAAACTAACTTGACATAATGCTAATTTCAATGATTCAGAGATATAGTAGTACTGCTTTTTCTAAACTTTTAAAAGGAAGCAGCCAAGTACGAAACAAGGCATGGATTGGAATCAGTCTCCACAGGGCCTAGGGAGGCTTTTTAATTAAAGTACTGCAAGGTCCTTTCACTTATCTAACTGCTTATCCAAACCAAAACTACTACATTCAAACCAGTATAACAGTTAAAATGTTAATGAAGAAAAGGGTCATCTTACCTCCAACATTTAGACCTTCAATAGTCGCGTCTACAAAAAGCCCTTCACCGTTATAATCAGCCTGAGGCTCGGAAGATCCGTTTCCAGAACCTTTAAAAGAGTCAGGTGGTGGTCGTGGAGCCTGAACCGATGTAATGTCACCACCAACAAATTCAACATTTACTGTACGAGGTCGTTTTCTCACCATTGACCTGAAACAAGTAAGATAGCGACATACTAAAAACCGACAGCTTATATGCAAGATAAATAGCTGTTCGGTACCATCAAGAGGTGAAAAACACTAGAGACATTTAATATGAAACATTAGCACACTCACATTTATATCAAAAGCAAAGTAAATGTATATAAAAGCTAGAAAAGAAAAGCAGACCAGATTTATAATCTAAAACCCAATGGCTAATACTAATACTTATAAAAATGCAGATATGCCTTTATAAAAATTTCCTGCCCGGAAAAAACAATATCAGGCAAATCTACGATTCAAAATCATTTAATTAAGTTCATTTTCATCTTCGTCTTCTGCATCTCCCATCTGGACATCATTTACATACAACCCTTCAAAGTTTGATGTTGAAGACTCGTCCATTTCACCATCTAAATCGACTTCCAAGTCAACCATATCAGAATCGTTACTCATAAATAATCCAACATCTTGATAGTCGTCCTCCTCTATGTCAAACGTATCCCTACGTTTCATGGGAATCGGAACACACCACTGCGGCTCTATTCCATCCTCGACAAAAATAACTTGTTGCACTTGAGATGGGAAAACAAAAGGTTCGTCACATAGACGACCTCCAGTATATATAAGATGTTGAAAGTTAACTAGTGTGCAACCTAATCTGTCTCTTTTTATGCCTCTTCCACTTACTACATCCACCCATTCACATGCGAACAACACAACCTTAAAATCTCCATAATAATCCAACTCGACAATGTCACTAACACGACCAAAGTAAGTCACATCTCCAAGCATGGGACGCGAGTCAGTAGAGCTTGCATAACTCTGTGTTTTTGCAACAACCACTAACCCACTATTTTGAGTTGTCATATCCTGCTCATATCCTTTACTTCTAAAACGGAATCCATTTTTTACATCAAATGCCTGAAACCCTCTTGCAATAAAATTTGGGCCTCTAGCAAGGGTTTTAATGTCATCAGTAAGTCGATGATCTGCCCCATTGCAAGGATCGATAACCTACAGAGATAAAATACAAAATTTATCAAATAAAATCTAACAAAATAATAAGTTCAGATTTATGTTACAACTAATATTGGTTGATTAGAACATACATAATCCCTTAGCCACTCACTAAAACCTTCACTATGAAGCCTCTATTTTTCACGTTGCGATGGACGCCTTCGACGAGTCACTCTACTGATGTGTGCCAAATGATCTCTAATATTTTGGAAAAAAAGTTATCATATTAGTGCATAACATGTGGAAGAAAAATATTTATGCTACTCGATCAAATGCCTGAAAAATGTACCATCAGAAGAACACGAGTGGTAGAGAGTCAAGCAATGTAAAACAGAAGCGTGGGTGGAATATAGTTGATTTGGCGACTTAATGAATGAACATGAACTTTAGAGTCTGGAAGTTGGTGGTGGGATAATTGTTGAACTAGTCTCTGCCAATGGACAATGGCAGAACATAGATGATACTTTTCAGATTACTCATTCCTGAACGCAGTGATTAAGTGATAAATAATAACATAGGTTTTCTTATAGTTTGTGGTCTTCTTTAGGATGATTGAACGGTCTATGGAAAAGGGGGAAGGGAAACTAACTGAAGTGAAGCAGAAGAATGGAGACAGTGGTTTTGTTGCTTGGTTGGCATTAAGAAAGTCAACTTACTTATCAATGTTAAAACATACGTTTGCAAAAAAAATGGCTTTACTTACTTCTTTAACGAATTAAGATTTGAATCATCAGAATTAAACAACACATAACGATGTGCTTGCTTCCACATTTTTTCTTCCATTATAAATCCAAGTATACTTCCATACGGTCTCCCTTCGGAAGGAAACAAACACGTCCCTTCTTTATCGCTGTCTACTTCCACATCATCAGCAATATTACGAGGATAACTTTTTGGCTCTACTCCTTTTAGATATCTTGAGCAAAAAATGAGACACTCATCAGCTAGATAGGCATTTGCAATGGAACCTTCTGGTCGAGCCTGATTTCGAACATAAGACTTTAGAGTTTTTAAGTACCTAAAAAATATGACAGATCTGAATTATAAGTTGAACAATTACACAGCACAATTCCAAAATAATGTACACATCACAAACAAAAAATAATTAATTATTACCTTTCGATGGGATACATCCAACGGTAATGTACTGGTCCGCTAATTCTTGCTTCATGAATTAGGTGAACAACTAAGTGAACACTGACTGTGAAAAACGAAGGCAAAAATATCTTCTCCAAAGAACACATAATCTTTGCAACCTTTCCTTCAAGTAGATCAAGCTCGTGAATGTGAAGCGTTTTTCCACAGAGGATTCTAAATATGGTACATAGCTCAGTCAAAGTAGATGTAACTTTATCATTCAGATTTCCTCTCAAAGCAACCGGGAGAAGACATTGCATGAGGACATGGCAATCATGACTTTTAAGTCCGCATAAATTATTATTTTTATGGATACAACGGGATATGTTGGAGGCGTACCCATCAGGAAACTTAACTCTTTCCAAGACTTTTAAAAAACACTTTTTACCCTCTTTAGTTAAGCAATAAGGAGCAGGTGGCAAAAATGTTCTTCTCCCTCTGGATTGTGGCCACAATTTCTTCCTAATTCCAAGAAGTTTAAGGTCCTTTCTTGCACTCAAATTGTCTTTTGATTTCTTATCAACATTCAAGAGTGTGTATATGATGTTGTCAGACACATTTTTTTCGATATGCATGACCTCAAGATTATGACGCACTAAATTAAACTCCCAATAAGCAAGTTTGAAAAATATACTCTTCTTTTTCCATGTACCATCAGTTACCCCAGTAGGTGGACCGCTAAGTTTCCCCAAAGCAAAATTAATGTCTCTAAGTTGCTCTAACAATTCAGATCCTGAAGGTGATTTGAATTTTGTGACATCAGAAACAAAACGGTCATGATCCATATAAGAAAACTTTTTACCATGTTTTAACCTTTTTGCACAATAACTCGTATTGCATGAAACACAGCCAAACTTGCCATGTATGTTCCAACCAGACAAATTTCCTAAAGCAGGATAATCATTAATTGTCCAACATAATGATGCACGCATTTGAAAGACATCCTTGGTTGAGGAATCAAATGTAGGGATTCCATAATCCCACAAATTTTTCAATTCTTCTATAAGAGGTTGCAGGTAGACATCAATATTATTTCCTGGTGATTTTGGGCCTGGAATGATTAATGACAAAATGAAGTTTTCCTTCTTCATGCATAACCACGGAGGTAAGTTATAAGGTATTAAAATAACTGGCCAAATGCTATGAGTGTTGTCCATTCTACCAAAGGGATTAAAACCATCACTTGCTAGCCCCAACCTCACGTTACGAGGTTCTTGGGCAAACTCTGGGTATCTACTGTCAAAACTACTCCAAGCCTCTGCATCAGTAGGATACCTGAGGATTCCATCCTTTGTACGTTCCATGACATGCCATTTCATGTCACTTGCTAATTCGGGTGACATATAAATCCTTTGAAGCCTTGGTCCTAAGGGAAAGTATCGTAACACTTTTGAGGGAATTTTCTTTTTCCTAGTTTTTTTGGGAACTGAAGTAGGATCATCATGTTTATTTGCTTCACTCTTCCATCTAGAAGCATTACATTTCTCACACTCTTGTGATGTTAAATGCTCTTTCCAAAATAACATACAATCATTTGGACACGCATCAATATTTATACATGAGAGGCCTAATCCTTCAACAATCTTTTTACATTCATGGCATGAATTAGGTAAAGTCTCACCCTCAGGAAAAGCTTCTTTAAGTAGTTTAACCAATACATCAAAAGACTTATTTGACTACCCAAATCTGCACTTAATGTTGTATAATTGGAGCAAAAATGATAATCGATTAAACTTCTTACAACCAGGATAAAGCTCTTTGTCAACATCTTTGATAAGCATATTGTATTTTTCTATTTCAGCCTGAGCAGCAACACTATTAGGTCTTTCTAGCCCATCCTGATTATCATTGAGTGCATGTACATTATCTTGAACATTACCGCTATCTTCAAAAATATTTTGTATCGAGTTAGAAGCTCTTATAATGTCAGATAATAATCTCATTGTATCCTCACTAAACCCATCATTAACATTCTCATTACCATCACTAGTGTTTGAGTTTATTTCAGAAACTTTGTTGGACAATGATTCACCATGACAATACCAAACATCATAATCTACCATCATTTTGTTTATCACAAGGTGGTCATACATATTTATCTTGTCTAATGTAAAGCGATTTAAACATCTTGTACATGGACAAGGGACCTTCCCATCCTTATCTTTGCTAAAGGCAAAATTTAAAAAATCTGAAATCCCATTTAAATACTCACACCGATTGTCACTAGTAATCGATCTGCGATTTCTACCATCCATGATCCTGATAGCATGACATAAATTTATTTATCTTTGCTCGTAGAATATGAAAAAAGGCTAAAAGCTAGATAGAAGAAACACAAGAAAAACAGCAAGTTTAATGAATTAACATAAGATCAGATTTCTTAAGACACTATCAGCTAGTCTACTTGCTAGGATACCTATTCACAACCCTTAGCATCATATCACGGGTCTGCACGGTATTTTTGAAATCATTTACAGCGGCAACAACTAGGCATGATCCTAATAAAAGTGACGAAATTCTGGTCCACTAACCATATCAATCAACTAGTAACCTAGAATACACTAACTTGTGGCCTCAAATGTCGTTTTTAAGGATGCCACACTAGCTTTCTGATACAAGATGATGTTGATATAAGATAAACTTGCTATTTGATATTCTGTTTTTAATCCGTGACCTCAAATTTTTACAGCAATGCTAAATCTGCCAACCCTAAAGAAGAGATAAAAACCAATTTACAAATTTCAATACAACCTTCTTAGTAAATGTGGCTCTCATTACACCCAAGACACTCAATTGGATTACCAAAACGAGTTTCGACGTAGTAATATTCGAGTAGCGGACAGCGGACAGTGACAGTGGCGTAACTAGAATTTGTTCATTGGGGATGCGGACGCAAATATGAGATAACAGTAACGAAATTTACACTAAAAGGTTGGATGTTAATAATAATAATTTTAGAACTAAGAATAGACTCTTAAAGGGGTATATTCATTTCCTAGTCACAATATTAACATAAATACTTGTAAAGACGGTATTATACGAAAACGTTAAAAAGAGTTTTGGGATAACTCATTGCAGATTTTAAATTAATTGCCTTAAAGATAATTTATACTCCCGCACTTGGTTTTGTGAGAAAGGAACGAAAAAAGAAAAGAAAGGAAAGGAAAAACTGCTACTAAGGGGGGTCGAACACTTAACCTTCAGAATTATTTACATTCAACTTGCCACTGAACCACAACCAAGCTACTGTTTTATCTATTGCTGTAAAAACTTATAATTTATTGGGGTGCAGAAACGCCAATGAACAGTGAACACAACAAACAAACAAAGCTTCAATTAAACACAGCAAACAAACAAAGCTTCAATCAAACACATCAAACGAGTTTCGCATCTGGCGTCTATTGTTAAACGTACTAAATACTATAACAAGTAGATGAAATCAAAAACACATTATACATGATTAATCACCCAAATTCAACCACTAAAATCTGACTTTGTTCAAATAAATAGCAAAAAATTCAAACAAGTATTGTTCAATTAGAATTCGATATTGACAAAAAATAAGAAAATAGTTCAATTCAAATAGAAACATAGATGACATATGATTGATGATTAAAAAGGAGGAAGAAGAGAAGATCAAACCTGAAGGTGAAAGTGAGAAAATCAATTTAGGGTTACTGGGTAATTAGGAATGGTAAAGTAATTTCTAGAGGTTTTGGTAATTTGGGAGGGGTGAATAAAAAATAGGGTTGAAATAAAAGGCGGTAAGTCAATTGTATACGCGCGAAAGGAAATATGGGTTTAGGCGACATTTGTTTTATTTGGCAGAGCAAATGTCACCTTAAGTTTAATTAAGGTGGCATTTGTGTTTTATACTGTTAGATAAATGCCACTAAAGATATGCAATGTTGTAGTGTGCTTCCACTCGACTTGATATATTGTAACACCCCAAGAGTATGAGAGGAAAGTTGTCCCACATCGGTAGAATGTGAGGCTTGTGATATGTTTATAATAGCTTCCACCCACCACTTAATAACAAGGCCATGTGCTTTTGGGCTTAAGTGAGGACAAATAATGGGCCCAAAAGTGTGCACCCATCTTATTGGGTTTGCGTTACGACGGTGGTGGGTCGGGTTGTTACAAATGGTATCAGAGCGACCCTGCGACCGTGTGGTGAGCCTGTGGTCCGGAGTACTCGGGTCACACACCTAGCGGGGGAGGATTCTGGCCCTGGTTGCGGTCAAGTTTGAGGCACAACGAGGACGTTGTGTTGTTTAAGTGGGGGAGTTTGTAACACCCCAAGAGTATGAGAGGACAGTTGTCCCACATCGGTAGAATGTGAGGCTTGTGATGTGTTTATAATAGCTTCCACCCACCACTTAATAACAAAGCCTTATGCTTTTGGGCTTAAGTGAGGACAAATAATGGGCCCAAAAGTATGCACCCATCTTATTGGGTTTGCGTTACGACGGTGGTGGGTCGGGTTGTTACATATATAAGCATGGTTCTTCGACCGATCGAATAAAACCATTCTTTTTTATCACTTGGTCGAAACGATGATTCCAACTCCTCGATGCTTGCTTAAGTCCATAAATGGAACGCTTAAGCTTGCACACTTTCTTAGGATTTTTAGGATCAGTGAAACCTTCAGGTTGTACCATGTACAAGTCCTCCTCCAAATAACCATTTAAGAAGGCGGTTTTCACATCCATTTGCCATATTTCATAGTCATGAAATGCAACAATCTCTAAGATAATCCGAATGGAACGCAGCGTGACTACGGGTGCAAAAATCTCATCATAGTACAACCCTTGCACTTAAGTGAAACCTTTTGCCACTAGTCGCGCCTTGTAGGCGTCTGGTTGTCCCTCGATGGAACGCTTTATCTTATAAAGCCATTTGCACTGAAGAGGTCGTACCTTATCAGGAAAATCAACCAACTCCCATACGTTATTCTCGTACATGGAGTCCATTTCGGATTGCATAGCTTTAAGCCATAGCTTTGAGTAGGAACAGGTCAAAGCACCTTTATAGGTCACGAGTTCGTTACTGACACGGCTGTGGCAACCCTATCAAAAATAAACCAACTAGTTCCAGCTAAATGTACTAGAGGTAGTCGTGTATCGTCTCCTTAGGGAGAAGGGAATCCTATAAGCTAAGTAAGTCTGCAAAGTAACCAAAATGGGGGTTTGTTTGTTTGGTTTTTTCTAAACTAATAAGAAGATTAAAAGAGAGTAAAAAAGGAGAGAAAATAATAGGTCTAGCAGGAAAAGGGGAGTATGCCAGGAATCGGGTCAACGCAGTAGTTCATGTCATGCGAAAATACTAGGTCAGTCAATTTTTTGATAAGGGGGTAGTGATTATCTCCTTTCGGTCTCAAATCGCCCTTGACTCCCCAACCAATCTTTCGATCCAGGAAGGTTATATCGATTGTTCTAAGCAAGCCTGCTCTACCAATCGTTCGATCCAGGCGGAGTTTTACTAAATAAACCGGTCTCATGCATACATTCAATTAACAGGTTTTATGATTAAATTGCTTATAAACAAACCTCGTCACAGAAAAGACTAACATGTGAATCCTACAACATTATTACCGCGATTTCCCTCATCCTAACATACTGGGGAAATTAGCTACGCATGGCTTTGGGGACTATACTAACCATTGTGACTGATGTAGAAAAAGACATGATATAAACTAATTAAGAGTTTTTAAGAATAAGACAACAAGAAATAAAACAAAACAAATTAAATTAAAAGGGAAGAAAGATTATAGATTAAACCGGAATCCGAGGCAAGAAAGAAAGAAGAAAACTAAATCTAAAAGTTTGTGGAACTGTAGAAGGGAAAGAAGAATAGCAAAGTGATGTGTAGTGTCAGAGATGTGTTTTCACTGAGAGTCGATCTCCTTTTATAAGGAAGATCAAGCTATCTCAAAGTTCTAACCTAAAGTCCAACGACAAACCGAGGCCCATGAGTGATTTACTCGATCGAGCTTCAAATCCACTCGATCGAGTAGATAAAGGGCCAAAAGTACTGGATCCAGTGATTAACGACTTGATCGAATGGATTACAGATCAAAACCCCTCTATTGAATGGATTACATACCAAAACACCTCGATCGAATGGATTACAGAACAAAACCCCTCGATCAAATGGATTGCAGACTCGATCGAGGACTTCTCAGCGAGTAATTCCTACTTCGCGCCTGAACTTCAAACGGCTGTCATTTCTTCGTTACTCGTTCAAATCAAGCGTTCTTGGTGGCGTTGGAAATCTAAGAGGATAAGGTTTCATCTCCAATTGGAATCACGTGATTATCTGTTGTATAACTCGAGATATTTATCTCCAAAGTAGGCACCAGAAAGTTGAAGTTCTTCCTTGGTTGCTTAGCTCCATGCTTCATTTTGCGCACCTCAAGTAGCCTTTCACTTAGATGTCTTGCGCTTCCCAATGCTTATAAGGCCTATTCCAACTTCCATCTTCGAAGAGAGTGTACTTGGGACAACTTTGGCCCGGTTTTCACCACTTTTGCGCTTATTCGTACAAAATACCAAGAAAAGCACAAAGTAGCGTGTTCGGGGGTATAAAGTGATATAAAATAACTTGTAAAACATTAAATGCGTGCCAAAAGATACTGAAAAGTGTATATAAAATGCACACATCAAAATTTCTTAAACCAAACCTTTGCTTGTCCTCAAGCAAACTAAATGCAGCTATGTAAAATAAATGCAACTACTATGAACCTAATGGAAACGAGTACATTTTAGAGCTAGCTATAAGTCAAATGCTAACTACTTAAATGTAAGTGATCAATCACCAAAAAGCTAAATACGAAAGCAAACGAATTTATGCATATCTTAAAAAACAACATGAATATTTTGACTTTGCAAGACTTGTATATTCGGACTCTCCCGGGTCACTCTTCTCTCAACAAAGCAAAGGGTGAGTATAATATGTGCAAAGAGAGAAAGAAAATATATACACTCACCTAGACTACGACCAACATAAACATGCATTGCAACTAATATGACAAAGGATTCTAGCTACCGTACACACACATTTCAACCAATCAATGACTATTACATGCTGAATACTTCCAAAAGTTTGGATAAGTGAGGTAGTGGGTAAAAAGAGGCGAAAACAAATATGGGAAACAGAAGGTAAAGCGTCAAGATAGCTACCTAATCCAAACCAAAAGGAGAACCGCCTTCTTATATCTTGATGAAACATAATGCCATGATTTGGCATACTACTCACTCAAACCAAATACTTTGAATTGGAAACACAACAAGATAGCTTATTAAGTACTCTCAAATTCCCAAAAGATATACATAAAGCACGGGAATACAAAAACTTTCCTCTTTTTTTTCTTTTCTTTTTCGTACTATTTTTTTTTCTGCATTTTTTTTCGATTTTCAGCTATCTTTCAATAAATCCAATCCGATCCAAAAATTCCCACTTCTCCAATCATCACTCCGTCATGAAAGCGAACCAAAACTGATGCAAAATCATATATACCACAAAAACCGACACTAAAGTAGCTCGACGAAAGGTACGTGACACCCGTCGTTGAGGGGTGCCAAAGATAAGATTTATAAAACCTCGGCTTAAGACTAGATAGCGTAAGTCAAGGGTCGAACCACAAGGAGGTGGGGAGTGTTTATTGTTTAAGGTCAATGTTTTAAGGTAACAAATTAGGGGTTTGATTGTTGGTTGTCACTAACTCTAGAAATAAAGACAGTAATAAAACAAGAATTAAGAATGAAACAAAACTTATGGTAAAAAGGATGCTAGGATGTTCGGGTAGTAAATAGCTATGATGGTATAAATCCTAAGTCAACATGTACTACAGTCGCGTAAGGGGTGTAACATATCCTTTTGGTCTACGGTACCTAATAGCTCCTTTCGGCCTATGCTATTAGTTCCTAGGTCTCACAAATATTGGGTGTCAACAATAAGGGTGATTCCTAATTTCTAGGTCACATACCTTTCAGTCTTAAGTAACCTAGCCGTCTTAAAGCGTTAACCAATGCCCTTCCCGTATCTTTCAATCTTGGGTAAGTCATTACTAACATCCTACAAGTCTCCTTTCAGTCTCAATATAGGTTATTATAGTCGACGAATTAAAACAGAACTGAAAACGTACGCAGTTTGGTCGACCGACCAGCTATTCCGGTCGACCGACCAAACACCTCAGTCGACCGACCAGTTAAGCTGGTCGGCCGACCAAAGTCTACTACAGGCAGTCTCGGGTGTTTTACCATCTACGCTATTTTACTCCCTACATCCTAAAATATACAATTAGCTACTCAAAGACATGCTAACAACGATAATAACGAATAAGAAAACGGTATTCATAGTAAACAATAATCTAAACATGCGATAAACAACAAGGCTTTGGGATTCTAACCTAAACCGGATACTAGCAATTATAAAGATAAAAATATAAGAACTGGAATCAAAGGAAATTACTGAAATATGGATTAGGGCAGAAAAGAACAAGCTTTATTGAATCCCGTGGAAAGATTATTGAACAAATTAAATGAAAGTAAAAACTAAAGAACAGTGTTTGAATAATAAGAAGTAAACTATTGTATGCTAATGATAATAAGATGGTAAGACTTGATAATAAGATGATAGTGTCTCAGATGTATGCTAGATGTTAATCCCTAATCACGAAATTAGCTTAAGTAGGCGACAAACATAAGCTTCCTAATGACCTAATCACGCGAATGGGCTTTGCGGAAGTTCTGAAACTGCGACTTGTTCGACCGACCAGGGTAGTCGGTCGGTCGACCGAGTATCGAGCCTGGTGAACTTCAGTCTTCGAAATTTGAATTCTGGGTTGAGATGATCAGGTGTTTTGGTCGGCCGACCAAGGTAGCCGGTCGATCGGCCAACTTCCCTGTACGTCAGCCTTGATTTTCGCCTAAAATTCACCCTTTGGTCTTGGTTTGCGCATTGAGTTGACTTGTCCTCGTTCCTTGGTTATGCAAAAATACCGAGGGTATAAATTTGGTGTAAAATCGCCTCTTTTTCGCATAATTCTGCAAAAGAGCATAAAAATACGAAAGTAGACAATTATTGGGAAGTAAATGCTAAAACATAGTAAATGAGCGCTAAAATGCGTGTTAAAATACATGTAATACATCATAAAATAGACACGCATCAATAAGCATAGATTTGGGTGTAGTTTATGGGTCAACTGGCAGTTTTTGGCTAAATGTGGAGTTTAAATGGGTAAAACGAGGAAGGGGGGGGGGGGGTAACTACTCTCAATCCTATGCGTGCAGGCAATAAGAAATTAAGTGTCATATACATGCAATGCTATGAAATGCAAGGAGTAACTACTCTCAATCCTAGATGAACCGGTCATGCATGGATGCCACCAGTTATAAGCTCTAACCTCGGATTTTTAAGTAGATTGCCAAAATACAAGTCAAGTCTAATAGTCCAAGTAAAAATTTCAAGACAAAATTTGAGGTATGCTTTACAAGATTTTGCTAAATGGTGGTGAAAAATACAAGGAATAGCAAGAAAATAACTATAGAGCAAAATCATAATCAAATAACTCCAATCCGACTAGACTATATGCAGAAATAAACGTGATATTTTTTTGATTTTTTTGTTTTTTTTTTTGTTTTTTTTAAGCATACATGAAAATAAAGACATGAAATAGACGTGAATGCAAGCAAAATTAAAATGCAGACGCAAAAGGATGCACTACCCTCCCCAAACCAAAATAGACAATATCATCATTGTCTTCTCAGCACATAACAAGCAAGGGGAAAAGGATACGCATCCTAATACATGCTTCTAAGGGGAAACATACAAAACTAGGAAGAAACTAAATGCAAAAGATGGAAAATGGGAAACAGAATACTCACAATACGCGCGCTTCCCCAAACCAGAAGCTTTCAAGGGGCTAGCTAATCATCTCCCGACTCAACGTTATCTGTCGCTTTGTAGGTTTTGCGCGAGAATAGGGATGATGCAGAACAACGACCTCCCCAAACCGAACGGAAAAGTGATGTTCTGGCAGATGTGGAGCAAAAGTCCCTTCGGGCATCTCGATCGAGTAAAAACTCAGTCGATCGAATGAGAAATCAGTCGATCGAAATCTCATGCACCTCGATCGATCAACTTACAGTAGAAGCCCACTCGATTGAGTAAACTTCAGCAGGAGATCACTCGATCGAGAAACGCGTTAGCTCGATCGAAGTAAAAGTCACTCGATCGAACTCTTTGGCTCCTGTACGCACTTTAATCATCTTTCTTTTGCGTACGACCTTCCTCACCAGCAAAAACCAACATAAAACGCAGCCCAAAAGGTACACAAACCACAGTATCACAGTCTAAAATTTTTTTTACTGACTAATTGTCTCTACGCTAAAAACGATAGTCTAAGATAGTCTAACACGATAAAAAGAGTCTAAAAACGATGTCTATTGCAAATTGCACGGGGTTGCAAACCCAGCCCATCAACTGAAAATGTTTAACAGCCCGCAATAGGGCTTCTGACTGAATGCAATCACTTCAGCGGTTATCAGCTTCAACACTAGCCTCCAAAGCATGGCAACAGAAAAACAGCATCGTATCACAGCATCAATCACGCCGCTATCTACCCTCTTTCGCACTTCCTTCTTAAACGGAATGGAAACTACTGATCCTTCTCCCGGGTCTTCTAACTTGTCGAGATTTATATAAGAAGAAACAAAACGATGGTCCTATATCTTCGGGTTCAGCTTAAGGAAAGCTACAGACCCCTTCATGTAGACATCAGGGCTGATGCCCTTAATGTCATCCAATGAATAGCCTATTGGTTTCCTATTTTTCTTAAGAACAATTAACAAAGAAGTTAACTGTTTCTCAACCAGCTTAGGGCAAACAACGATAGGAAGTTGCTCAGTACTATTAAGAAAATCATATTGAAAATGAGAAGGAAGGAGCTTACGCTCGAGAATCTTTACCTCGATAGAACACAAGGTGTTTACCAAATGTTGTACCCTTCTCCCTTCAGCATTGGTCAATTCTCGCTCATCCAAAGCAGCTTCAAGCAAATCCAACACCATCTCATAGCTACTTGGAACATCTACAAACTCGTTTAACAATTTCAAAGCCTCCAACGGATCTTTCAACAAAGAGCCTTTATCCGTGCATGGTACCCCCACAGTAGAGGGAGGTATTTCTTCAATCAACTCGTCAGAAAATTCAGCCGCACCCTGCTCTTCACTCGATCGAGTAGGTATTTCATTCGATCGAGTGATTTGTTCGTCAGGCTTGCTCGATCGAACAGAAATTTCACTCGATCGAGTGATGTCTTCCTTATAGTTACTCGATCGAATAATAGAGTTGCTCAATCGAGCATTTGGCTTGTCAGTGTTGGTCGACTGATATGTTTCAGGTCTATGCTCTTCATCAAAATCGTTCAAAGCATCCCCAATCTCAGAATCTGCACTTACTGGAGTAAAAATGGGTCTGTCGTGAACTTGATATAGCTCACTTACATTCCCAGAATCAGCTATAGCATGTTCCTCGTTTGTCACTATCGACCGTAGCTCACCTCTTAGACAACCGTATTCAGCTACATGAGTAGCCATAGTCTCAATCAACTGCCAACCTTTATCATCTTCAGTGTTATTTAGGAATTGCCCTTGCGCGGCGGAATCCAAAATAACTCTCGCCTCATATGATAACTCGTTGTAAAATTGACAACACAAGAACCACTCTTCGAAACCGTGGTGAGGAACTGAACGTACCAACTTTTTGAATCTGGCCCAAGCAGTACTCAAATTATTTGTGATGAATTGAGCAACGTTTATAATCTGGCCACGCAAGGAATTAGTTCGTTGGCGAGGGAAATACCGTCAGTAAAAAGCCAAAGCTAGAGAATTCCAATTCGACACTCCAATGACCCTCTTTTCCTTATACCAGTCCCTAGCATCCTCCGTCAATTAAAAACGAAAGACAAATTCCTTCACCATGTCATTTCTCACACTAGATGCTAAAGGGATGGTTGAAAAAACATCTACAAACAGCTTCATATGCCTAGCTGGGTCCTCATCTACCAATCCTTTAAATTGGTTCCGCTCCACCCAATAAATGATGGAGGGATGGATCATAAAAATTCCCTTGTCAACAGGGAGTAATGATACCTTGGGTAGGGTCTCGGCATTGGGCTCAGAATGACTAGCAATGCTGGGCATCCCGAAAAAAAAATTGAACCTGCAAACACTAAAAATTTGCAAAAAGAATGAGAACGGCCTCAGGGAGTAAACTCCCTGAGACAAAAACAAACTCAAGAAGCTAATAAAATTACACCGTCTTCCCGGCAACCGCGGTAGTTCATGTCATGCGAAAATACTAGGTCAGTCAATTCTTTGATAAGGTGGGTAGTGATTATCTCCTTTCGGTCTCAAATCGCCCTAGACTCCTCAACCAATGTTTCGATCCAGGAAGGTTATATCGATTGTTCTAAGCAAGCCTACTCTACCAATCTTTCGATCCGGGCGGAGTTTTACTAAATAAACCGGTCTCATGCATGCATTCAATTAACAGGTTTTATGATTAAATTGCTTATAAACAAACCTCGTCGCAGAAAAGACTAACATGTGAATCCTACAACATTATTATCGCGATTTCCCTCATCCTAACATACTAGGGAAATTAGCTACACATGGCTTTGAGGACTATACTAACCATTGTGACGGATGTAGAAAAAGACATGATATAAACTAATTAAGAGTAGTAAAGAATAAGAGAAACAAGAAATAAAACAAAACAAATTAAATTAAAAGGGAAGAAAGATTACAGATTAAACCGGAATCCGAGGCAAGAAAGAAAGAAGAAAGCTAAATCTAAAAGTTTGTGGAACTGTAGAAGGGAAAGAAGAATAGCAAAGTGATGTGTAGTGTGAGAGATGTGTTTTGAGTGATAGTCGAACTCCTTTTATAAGGAAGATCAAGCTATCTCAAATGACAAACCGAGGCCCATAAGTGATTTACTCGATCGAGCTTCAAAGCCACTCGATCGAGTAGATTAAGGGCCAAAACTACTCGATCGAGTGATTAATGACACCCGTCGTTGAGGGCGTCAAAGATAAAATTTATATTCCTAAACTTTAACTATAGATAGTGAAAGTCAGGGTCGAACCACAAGGTGGTGGGGAATGTTTATTGTTCTCAGTCAATGTTTAAAGGTAACAAATTGGGGGTTGTTTGTTTGTTTGTCACTAGGTCTAAATATAAAGACAGAAATAAAACAAGAAATAAGAATAAGATAAAACTTATGACAAAACAAATGCTAGGATGATCGGGTAATAAGGAGCTATGATGGTATAAATTCTAAGTCAACATGTATTACAGTCGCGTAAGGGGTGTAACATATCCTTTCGGTCTATGATACCTAATAGCTCCTTTCGGCCTATGCTATTAGTTCGTAGATTTCACAAATATTGGGTGTCAACAATAAGGGTGATTCCTAAATTCTAGGTCACATATCTTTCAGTCTTAAGTAACCTAGCCGTCGTAAAGCGTTAACCAATGCCCTTCCCGTATCTTTCAACCTTGGGTAAGTCATTACTAACATACTATAAGTCTCCTTTCAGTCTCATTACAGGGTATTATAATTAACGAAACAAAACGAACTGAAAACATGCGCGAGGTCAGTCGACCGACCAGCTAACCCAGTCGGCCGACCAACTACCTCCGTCGACCGACCAGTTAAGCCGGTCGGCCGACCGAGGTCTGCTACAGGTCGAATCTGATTTTATACCATCTTCGCAAATTAATCCCTACATCCTTACATATGAAATTAGCTACTCATAACTATGATAATAACGATAATAACTGTAGGAAAAGTGGAATTCTGTTGGGAAATATTTCCTCAACAATAGTGCGATGACGTAATTAAATCTCATGACGAGAATGCGCAAGGGATGATACGATTTATATTAGTCAACTGACCAACATTAATCGGTAATGATTGGCTAGCTAGAGTTTGACATTACTGTCGTATGACGGTGGTGGTCAGTTGATCCCTTCGGGTCACACCTATAGGACAATTCCCTTAATTGATAAAGTGATCAAATGTATATTGATACGATTTGGTCATATTCCTTAAACTCGTATACCGAGAAGTCAGAGGTTAAATCTTATTGTAAGATTTATGTTTAAAAATTGAAACGTGTCAATTGTTAAACAATAAACGCTATTTTATAATATTGAAATTAGATTCAATCGGGTTATATTTAATACAAAGGTTGTAAATCGTATTGACGATTATTGTAAATAATCATTTTATATTTGTAATTTCGAATTACTTGTCAATTGATAAATGTGATTTAATTATAAACAATATTTATTTGATAAATATGTGTATATATATGTTTTAACTTAAGATAACTGTATTACCTTGTGATATGTAATATGTCACATAATATACAATTATGCATTTGACAATTTTATAAAATGAAGAAGCATTTGATGCTTAAGTTGGGCGGCTAAGTCGAGGTGGTTATGGGTGATTATTGTGTGTTAGACACACTTTAATCATTGTGTTTAAAGCATGCCTTGGAAACACTACCTAGGCCACCCTAAGATGCATGGTTAAGACAAGTTGTCTCCCCTTTGTTCTTCCCCATACCCGACCACCCACAAACCCTAAGCACTACTTACATAAATATTGTAAGATGCTCACAATTCATACTAATCCTAATGCTTGGCAAATTTTTCTAAGGCAAGAAAAATAAAACTTCAAAAACCTCTAAAATTATTATTGTGAGAATAATAAAATTCTAATAATAATAAGTTATAATATTAGTATATTAATTCTAATTAAGAGATTAGAATTTGTCTTAAGGAAAAACCGATTCTTTAACTAGCATTTCAAGGTTTCGGTTCTCATTAAGGGCGTCTTGGTGCATCACTAAGGAGGTGTTCTTGTTGAATACTTGGAGGATCCTCCTTGCATTTTATTAGGACCGTTTGTAAGGGCTCGAATCTCTTTCTATTTCCGCGTAAGTTTTAGCATCCATAAGATCTAAAACTATATTAATTAAAATGTTAATTAAATTTTTTTTAGTATGACTAAAATAATTAGCTTATGAGATAACTAAACCTAACAAATTCATAGCAAACAACAACCTAAACATGTGATAACAATGAAGGTTTTGGGAATCTACACTAAACCGGATGCTAGCAATTCAATTACGATAACAATAAAGAACTGAAATCAAAAGAGGAATTACCGCGAATAGGAATTAGGGCAGAAAAGAAGAACTTTATTGATTCCCGTGGAAGAATTGTTGCATACAAACTAAGAATAATACTAAAAATTTAAAGAAACAGTAACCTTATTTGGGACTATAGAATTATGCTAAGAAAACTAGATAAAGACTGTATTGCTAAAGGACTGAATGATAACTGATGATAAAAACTGAATAAAACCGAATGTCTAACCCCTAATCACAAATTAGGTTTAAATAGACGAATTACAAAAGCTTCTTTCAAAACCTAATCACGCGTGGGCTTTTGTGGAAATATTCCTAACACTGCGCTGCGGTCGACCGACCAGGGGTCTTAGTCGGTCGACCGATTATCGGGCCCAATGGACTTCTTCTTCCGTAAGTTGAATTCTGGGTTTAAGATAACAGGTATTTTGGTCGACCGACCAGGGTAGTCGGTCGGCCGACCGGTTTTCCTGTGTGTCAGCCTTGAATTTGTCTTAAATTAATCCTTTGGTCCTTGGTTCGCTCTTTGAGTTGTTTTCTCCTCGTTCCTTGGTTATGCAAAAATCCCGAGGGTAGCAATTTGGCCTAAAATCACCTCTTTTCCGCATAATTCTGCAAAAGAGCATAAAAATACGAAAGTAGACAATTGTTGGGAAATAGAGGCTAAAACATCGTAAATGAGCTCTAAAATGTGTGTAAAAATAGATGTAAAATATCATAAAATAGACATGCATCAAATTCCCCAAACCAAACCTTGCTTGTCCTCAAGCAAGAATTAGACTCGATCTTAAACTAATGGAACGATTTCAATCTCAGAGCGAAATTTACATGTTAGCCTAAACCAATGCCAAGTAAATAGTGAAGAAGTATAAGAATCATGCAAACGAGTTATGGAGTTGTCAAAACTTGCGAACCTATAGACTATAGAGACTTTATACCATGGATTCTCGCAGAATGCTCGAATCGCACATTAAGCAAAGGGTGAGTGTATGTAAAAGATAGAAAGAAGTGATATTGTAAAGACACTCACTCAACTCGACCCATGAAAACATGCCTGCAATCTAACATGAAAAAGAATTCTACAACCGTGCATAAACAAACTCATTAAGTGACCTCGACACATGCATTGAGGTAATGAGGGATATGTGAGGTGGAAGGTAAAAAAGGTGAAGATGTTTTTTGGACAAGTGGGGTTAGTAGCCAAGCTAGTAAAACCGGTTTCCAACAACATATTTCACGACTCTAGACATTATGAAAGTGCTATTTTGTAGCACAAATCTCACATTATATAAAAGGAAGGACTCCCAAATATTTTGAATGAGGTAAGGGAGTGATAAGATGTAAAAGAAAGGGATTTACAGGACGAATTTGGAATTCCTGTTTCTGTCAGTTGGTCGACCGACCAAGAGGGGCGGTCGGTCGACTGACATGCAGGTTTTGCTTGATTTTTTCCGTTTTCCTGTCTTTCTTTTTTCTGGATTTTCTGTTCTTTTTTTCTTTTTCCTTTTTCTTTATTTCTTTTCTCTTCCTGCTCAAGGTGGCAAACAAACCAAAAATGCCTCAAAAAATTTCCATCAACCACAAATACTAGCTCGGTAGGGCAGGCTAAATATAGGATGTAGTTTTGGGGGATAAAAAGGAAATTTTGGCTATGTAGGGCTTATGGGTAAATAAGAGAAAATGGGGCCTCAAATGCACGTAACAAGACTCACAAAACAAGATAGTAAACAGGTATATAACAATTCATGTTCATGCTTATGCATATTGATGTAACATGTTCCAAGGGGAGTACTACTCCCATCCTAGACAACTGGCTTAAGAATGAAACCAGGGATAAAGCTCTAAAACTCAGAATGTTAAGTAGATTGCCAAGATAAAAGTCAAGTCTCAAGAAACACAAATAGTTTGACAAAAACTCGTAGATATGCATATGATTCTAATACTAAAACATGTTTAACAAGGCAAGGCAAAGGCATAGACATGTGAAAATTGCAAAGTCGTCATTGAAATACTCTCGTTCCGACTCGACCTATATGCTAAAATAAACGTGCATTTTTTGAAATGTTTGAATTTTCAATTTTTTTGGATTTTTTATTTTTTATATGCAAGGAAAATAAAGAAAAGAACAATGCAAGACAAAAATGCAATAAACGTGTGACAAAAACAGTGGAACAATGCATGTGGCACAAAACCATTCCCCAAACCAACCCGCACAATGTCCCCATTGAGCATTAGCCTAAGTAAAGGTTTTATAAAAATAAAGGAAAAATACGTAAAGATAAAAATCATGGAAACATGGAAGGAACTCACCGGATTTTAAGCGCAATGGAAACCTCCCCAAACCAGCGTAAGCTAGGAGGTTTCGGTGGCCAGCAGTGCCACTCCAAGAACCTGAAAAAGATAGAAGAGAGAACCTTTTTCGGGGTTTATTGATGTTTTGGGTGAAAAATAATGGTTTAAAGGTTTGGAAAAAATAAGAAGAAGTGATAGCATAGAAGATAGAATAGGAGAAAACTCCCCCATCGTAGTTGCACGCTCTCCAAGGTGGTTTTTGAACAGGCTGCATCAGCTATGACAGTCGACCGACCGCCCCTGTACCTGGTCGACCGACCAGATGACAGGTTACAGGAACTTCTGATTTGCAGGGTCTTGGTCGACCGACTGATGTTGCCGGTCGGTCGACCGTGATTCCTGTACGGTGGTCTTCTTCTTCTTCAATTTAACTCGTATCAACCAAGTTAACCATCCCCAAACCTGTAAAACATTATACAAGCACCCAAAACATGCGCAAAAATCCAGAATCCAAGTCTAAAAGTCTTAACTAAGCAACAAAAGCAAAAATTGTTAAAAAAACCTACGCAACAAAAATAAAAAGTCTTACCAAAACTGAAAATTGTCTTAAGTATCAAAAACTTGAAAATCTCATGCACGAAAGATGCGGAAAATCTCGGATCACGGCTTTTGGCTATATGCCGTAGTCTCCACCGTGTTTGCTTGGTTTGCTAAACACATCTCCACTCCGTCACAAAGCATATGTGACGGACCACTCTTTTTCTCCTCCTCTTTTCTTCTCTTGTCCTCTTCATCCACCACATCCGGATCATCATACTCATGATAACTCAAGATCCCGCGTCCTCCCCTTTGCACAATGACCTCCTTGATTAAGAGCTTCCCCAAACCGCTTCCAGCAATAGGTAAAACAAGAGCATCCTCCATATTGCTCCCAATCTGGGGCGGAGGTGTAAAAACGGGAATGGGTGTAGGCTCTAAAATAGGGGATTGGGTGATGACCTCATACTTTATTTCAGAAGTGATAGCATTACATGCGATTGGGGTCATGGCATCCTTCTTGCGATAAGACCACCCAAAAATGATGGAGTGTTTCCCGACCTTGAAGGTCAAGGTTCCACTCCCTACATCAATGATAGCCCCCGCAGTATGTAAGAAAGGTATTTCTAGGGTGATAGGTATATGGGCATCCTCAGGGATGTCTAATACTACGAAGTCGACTGGGAAGAAAAATCTGTCAATGCGCACAGGGATGTTTTCCAACACCCCTATAGGCTCCATAGACGTACGGTCAGCCATTTGTACCGTCATACTAGTCATGGCAAAGGTAGTCATTCCTAATTTTAAGGCCACACTTAAAGGCATAACACTAATGCTAGCCCCCAAGTCACACAAGGCCTTCTTGACTGGGAAGGTCCCTATGTTGCAAGGTACAGAAAAACTACCTAGGTCCTCTAACTTATGGGGTGCAATAACATGGGACAAGAAGCTAGAGGACTCCTCAGTAAGTGCCACCGACTCTACCTTATCTAGAGACCGCTTTCGGGTTAAAAGCTGTCTTATAAACTTTAGGTACGAAGGAACTTGTTGTACTAATTCTAAAAATGTTACTTGAACATTAAGTGAACGAATAACATCTTT
The DNA here is from genome assembly GCA_029255685.2 of Silene conica. Taxonomy (NCBI): domain Eukaryota; kingdom Viridiplantae; phylum Streptophyta; class Magnoliopsida; order Caryophyllales; family Caryophyllaceae; genus Silene; species Silene conica. The sequence continues at coordinate 53,125,576 of CM055317.2, forward strand.
GAATTTGTCGAAGGATACATGTTCCTTCGTGGGCATTAGTCGCTCCGGGTAGGGAGGAGTAGAGCTCTCAGCATTTGCAGCTTTCCTTAAGAAATTGGGGGTCTTGTCACCCCGAAACAGGAATTCCCTTAGGTTCTCAGGCATCTCGGGCCTAAAGGAATCCGCCTGTTCAGCACTCTCGGTCGGTCGACCATCTTCCTCGGTCGATCGACCATCTCCCAGATTTTCAGAATTTCCAGAAGCTACTGGAATTGCGTCAATGATCGACCGACTGGCATCAGTGGTCGGTCGACCGTCATCGCTGTTACTCGGATTCTGCTTTTTATCTTTTCCTTTCCCCCCAGCTTTCTTACCTCCCACTTTGGCCCCACTCCGCAGAGATATGATGTTAAGGGTCTCCTTTTTCTTGTCCGTCTTGGTCGGAAGTTGACCCGGGACCCGTGTATCATTCTTGCTCGCAATTAGAGCAATCTGAGACTCCAACATCTTCATACCCGCCTCTCTCGCCTGTGACTCCTTCGGAACCAACCCGATAAGATTTTGGATTAAGGCATCCGTATTTGGTGGTGGGTTTGAAAGGTGGTTGATGGACGAAATGTGGTTTTTGAAAGTTTTGTTTATGCGGAGGGATGTAAGCTTGGTTTTGTTGTTGATGTTGTGGGTTAAGGACGTTTTGACTCGTCCATCTCATGTGTGGGTGGACATTATTGTTGTTAGGGTCGTAGAAGTTGTTGCCACGGTAGTGTTGGAAAGCTGCGCACGTTTCATTAGAAGATGTGCAAAGCTTTGAAACGTGGCCCTCTCCTCCGCATCGCTGACAAATAAACGGTCCGTCAGAAACTGCATTTACTTGATACATGCCGCATTTGCTCCCACTACCAACCTCAAACTTACCGCCACTCACCTCAAGCTTATCCAACTTGGCCATTAGAGCCTCAATAGCCTCGACATTCGTCTTAGCTTTCATTTGATTCCCACGAGAAGTCCCGTGTTCAGCCCTATCTACTGCGACATCCTCAATGATTTTGAGACCCTTGGTCTCCCCCGAATTCTCCTGGAATCTACCATTGGCAGCAACATCTAGGTAGGCTCGGTTATCATCATATAGGCCATTATAGAACTGGTTGCATAGAAACCACTGCTCGAATCCATGATGAGGTATGGATCGAACGAGTCTCTTGAACCTAGTCCAAGCCTCACTGAAATCCTCAGAAGCCCCTTGCTTGAAGCTAGTAATCTGCGCTCTCAAGGCATTAGTCTTGGCCGCGGAATAGTATTTCCGATAGAAAGCCAAGGCTAATGTATTCCAGTCAGTCACTCCCGCAGCAGTGCGGTCAAGGTCTCTGAACCACTCCCTAGCCGAGTCTCGGAGGGAAAAGATGAACACCGTCTGTTTAATCTGATCTTGGGTCACTCCATCTGGGGGTGCGATAGAGCATATATAGTATGTGAAGATTTCTATATGCTTTGCCGCATCTTCATTAGCCGCGCCCCCGAACTGATTTTTCTCCACCATGGAGATGTACGACGGTTTGGCTTCAAAAGGTTTCCCCGTGCCAGCAGGTAGATTGAACCCTTTATAGCGGTCCTTCACTTGCGGCATAGAGTGACTTGCGATGGTAGCTTCTTCGGCCATCTTTTCTTCTTCTTCCAGGTTTTGGAAGTAGTTATTTATGGGTGTTGTGGGTGTAGGTGGATTATGGGGTGATTTTGGTTGGTTTGGTGTGTGAGGGTGATTATGTGGTGATGGTGGTTGATCGAAAAGGTCTTCTTGGAATAAAGAAGATAGGGAACCTCCTTATTTATTCTGCAAAGAGAGTTTCTTGTTCGCTCTAAGTGTCCTCTCAAGTTCAAGGTTGAGTGGAAGGAGTTCTCCTTGCACCGACCTGCGCATAAGATGGAAACTACAAGAAAAGAATAAGAAAGGTTTAAGGAACAAAGTTCCTTAAACAAAAAAACAAAAACAGAAAACAATAAACACTAGCGTCATCTCCCCGACAATGGCGCCAAAATTTGACACCCGTTGTTGAGGGTGTCAAAGATAAAATTTATATTCCTAAACTTTAACTATAGATAGTGAAAGTCAGGGTCGAACCACAAGGAGGTGGGGAATGTTTATTGTTCTCAGTCAATGTTTAAAGGTAACAAATTGGGGGTTGTTTGTTTGTTTGTTTGTCACTAGGTCTAAATATAAAGACAGAAATAAAACAAGAAATAAGAATAAGATAAAACTTATGATAAAACGAATGCTAGGATGATCGGGTAATAAAGAGCTATGATTGTATAAATTCTAAGTCAACATGTATTACAGTCGCGTAAGGGGTGTAACATATCCTTTCGGTCTATGATACCTAATAGCTCCTTTCGGCCTATGCTATTAGTTCCTAGGTTTCACAAATATTGGGTGTCAACAATAAGGGTGATTTCTAAATTCTAGGTCACATACCTTTCAGTCTTAAGTAACCTAGCCGTCTTAAAGCGTTAACCAATGCCCTTCCCGTATCTTTCAACCTTGGGTAAATCATTACTAACATCCTATAAGTCTCCTTTCAGTCTCATCATAGGGTATTATAATTAACGAAACAAAACAAACTGAAAACATGCGCGAGGTCAGTCGACCGACCAGCTAATCCAGTCGGCCGACCAACTACCTCAGTCGACCAACCAGTTAAGCCGGTCGGCCGACCGAGGTCTGCTATAGGTCAAATCTGATTTTATACCAGCTTCGCAAATTAATCCCTACATCCTTATATATGAAATTAGCTACTCATTACTATGATAATAACGATAATAACAGTAGGAAAAGTGGAATTCATAGCAAACAACAACCTAAAACATGTGATAACAATGAAGGTTTCGGGATTCTACACTAAACCGGATGCTAGCAATTCTATTACGATAACAATGAAGAACTGAAATCAAAAGAGGAATTACCGCGAATAGAAATTAGGGCAGAAAAGAAGAACTTTAATGATTCCCGTGGAAGAATTGTTGCATACAAACTAAGAATAATACTAAAAACGTAAAGGAACAGTAACTTTATTTGGGACTATAGAATTATTCTAAGTAAACTAGATAAAGACTGGATTGCTAAAGGACTGAATGATAACTGATGATAAAAACTCAATAAAACTGAATGTCTAACCCCTAATCACGAATTAGGTTTAAATAGAAGAATTACAAAAGCTTCTTTCATAACCTAATCACGCGTGGGCTTTTGTGGAAATATTCCTGACACTACGTTGCGGTCGACCGACCAGGAGTCTCGGTCGGTCGACTGATTATCGGGCCCAATGGACTTCTGCTTCCGTAAGTTGAATTCTGGGTTTGAGATAACAGGTATCTTGGTCGACCGACCAGGGTAGTCGGTCGGTCGACCGGTTTGACTCGATCGAATAGGTTTGAGATAACAGATAACATCATAAAATAGACATGCATCAATTAACGACTCGATCGAATGGATTACAGATCAAAACCCCTCGATCAAATGGATTACATACCAAAACCCCTCGATCGAATGGATTGCAGACTCGATTGAGGACTTCTCAGCCAGTAATTCCTGCTTCGCGCACTGAACTTCAAACAGCTGCCATTTCTTCGTTACTCGTTCAAATCAAGCGTTCTTGGTGGCATTGGAAAGCTAAGACGATAAGATTTCATCTACAATTAGAATCACTTGATTATCTATTGTATAACTCTAGATATGGGTTTCCAAAGTAGGCACCAGAAAGTTGAAGTTCTTCCTTGGTTGCTTAGCTCCCATTCTTCATTTTGCGCACCTCAAGTAGCCTTTCACTTGGATGAATTGCGCTTCCCAATGCTTATAAGGCCTGTTCCAACTTCCATATTCTAAGAGTGTACTTGGGACAACTTTGGCTCGGTTTTCATCATTTTCGCGCTTATTCCTACAAAATAGCAAGAAAAGCACAAAGTAGCGTGTTCGGGGTAAAAAGTGATATAAAATCACTTGTAAAACATGAAATGCATTCCAAAAGGTACTGAAAAGTGTATATAAAATGCACACATAAGTTATTATCTAAGAGAAAAACGTCAACTCCGTCATGTTCCTCGATCATACTGATGTATCTATCTGGAGGAATGGAGTGTCTACCCGGCCTTCGGGGATCCTCGGGAATACTGACTGTAAGAAAAGATGAAGGAACGGTGAAAATGAAACTATAGAAACAGTAACTTATTATGATTCTAGAAAACTAAAGAAAAGATTAAAACTAAAGATGATTTAGACGTAGTACTTAGATGATAAAAGCTGGATGTATGCTAGATGTCTTTCCCTAATCACGAAATTCGGCTTAAGTAGGCGAAAACAATAGCTTCCTCTTGACCTAATCACGCGAATGGGCTTTGCGGAAAAATCTGGAACTGTGCGCTGGTCGACCGACCAGGTGATGCGGTCGGTCGACCGGATGTCGGGCTTGGTGGAGTTCTGATCTTGAGATAACAGGTCTTCTGGTCGACCGACCAGGGTAGTCAGTCGGTCGACCGGTTTTCCTGTGTGTCAGCCTTGATTTCGTCTAAATTTGATCTTTTGGTACTTGGTGTGCGCTTTGAGTTGCTTCCTCTTCGCTCCTTGGTTATGCAAAAATCCCGAGGGTAGAAATTTGGTATAAAATCGTCTCTTTTCCGCATAATTCTGCAAAAGAGCATAAAAACACAAAAGTAGACAAATGTTGGGAAATAAAGGCTAAAACATCGTAAATGAGCGCTAAAATGTGTGTTAAAATAGATGTAAAACATCATAAAATAGACACGCATGAAATTCCCCAAACCAAACCTTGCTTGCCCTTAAGCAAGAATTAGACTCGATCTTAAACTAATGGAATGATTTCAATCTCAGAGCGAAATTTACATGTAAGCCTAAAGCAATGCCAAGTAACCAAACGAGAAAGTATTCAAATCATGCAAACGAGTTATGGAGTTGTCAAACTTGCAGGACTATAGACTTATAGAGACTTTATACCATGGACTCTCGAGGAACGCTCGAGCCACACAAGAAGCAAAGGGTGAGTGTATGTAGAAGATAGAAAGAAGTATATTGTAAAGACACTCACCTAACTTTGACCCATGAAAACATGCCTGCAATCTAACTTGAAAAAGAATTCTACAACCATGCTTAAACATACTCATTAAGTGACTCGGATACATGTAATTGAGGTAAAGAAAGATATGTGAGGTGAAAGGTAAAAGAGGTTAAGATGTTTTTGGACAAGTGGGGTTAGTAGCCAAGCTAGTAAAACCGGTTCCCAACAACATATTTCACGACTTTTGACATTATGAACGTGCTCTTTTGTAGCATAACTCTCACATTATATAAAAGAAAGGGCTCCCAAATATTTTGAATGAAGTACGGGAGTGATAAAATGTAAAAGAAAGGAATTTCCAGAACGAATTTTAAACTCTGATCATGTCATTTGGTCGACCGACCAATGGGGACGGTTGGTCGACTGGCGTGCAGGTTTCTTCTGACTTTTTCGTTTTTCTTTCTTTCTTTCTTTTCTTTTCTGAATTTTTCTGTTCTTTTTCCTTTTTCTTTCTTTCTTTCTTTTCTCTTTTTGCTCAAGATAGCATACAAACCAAGATGCCTCAAAAAATATTCCAACGACTACAAATACTAGCTTGGACGGGTAGGCTAAGTATTGGATGTAGTTTTGGGGGATATAAAGGCAATTTTGGCTATGTAGGGCTTATGGGTAAATAAGAGAAAGGGGGTCCCAAATGCACGTACCAAGACTTCACAAAACGAGATAGTAAACAAGTATATAGCAATTCATGTTCATGTTTATGCATATTGATGTAACATGTTCCAAGGGGAGTACTACTCACATCCTAGACAACTGGTTTAAGAATGAAACCAGAAATAAAGCTCTAAAACTCAGAATGTATAGTAGATTGCCAAGGTATAAGTCAAGTCTCAAGTTGACAAAAACTCGTAGGTATGCATATGACTTTTATACTAAAACAAGTTGACAAGGCAAGGCGAAGAAAAAAACATTTGAAAATTGCAAAGTCATCATTGAAATACTCTCGTTCCGAATCGACCTATATGCCAAATTAAACGTGCATTTTTTGAAATTTTTGAAGTTTTTCTATTTTTTTGGATTTTTCTTTTTGTATATGCAAGGAAAATAAAGAAAAGAACGAATGCGATGCAGAAATGCAATAAACGTGTGAAAAAAAATGAAATGGAACAATGCATGTGACACAAAACCATTCCCCAAACCAAACCGCACAATGTCCCCATTGTGCATTAGCCTAAGTGAAGGTTTCATAATATTAAAGGAAAATTGCAAAAATGTAAAACCAAGGGAAAATGGAAAGACCTCACCGGATTTTTCAAGCGCATGGGAAACCTCCCCTAACCAGCGTAAGCTGGGAGGTTTTGGTGGCCAGCAGTGCCACTCCAAGTACCTGAAAAAGTCAAATGAAGAAAGACCATTTTCGGGGATTAAACGCGTTTTGGGTGATGTATAATGCATTTGAAGGTTTGAAACAAAGAGAAAAAGTGGAAGCATAAAGGAAAGTAAAAGGGAAAGGAACTCCCTTAGGCCATTTGCAAGCTTCCCAGGAAGTCACGGACAGGCTGCAACAGGTGAACTGGTCGACCGACCCTCCTTTCTGGTCGACCGACCAGACTGCAGACTACAGTGTCTTCTGATCTACAGGAATCTGGTCGACCGACTGATGGTGGAGGTCGGCCGACTGGATTTCATGTACAATGGCCTTCTTTTCCTCTAAATTAACTTGTATCAACCAAGGTAATCTTCCCCAAACCTGAAAAACATTATATATGCGCCCAAAACATGCGCAAAAATCCAGAACCAAGTCTAATTGTCTCACCTACGCAACAAAGCAAAAATTGTTCTAAAAACTAAATCAAGCAAAAACTAAATAGTCTCAACAAAACAGAAAATTTTCTAGGAACAACAAACTTAAAAAACTCATCCGCGAAAGATGCGGAAAATCTCGGACCACGGCTTTTGTCTATATGTCGTAGTCTCCACCGTGTTTGTTTGAATTGCCAAACACGTCTCCTTTCCGTCGCAAAGCATATGCGACGGTCCACTCTTTTTCTCTTCTTCTCTTCTCCTCTTGTCCTCCTTATCGACCACGTCCGGGTCGTCATCTTCATTGTAGCTTTGGATCCTGAGTCCTCCCCGTTGCACAACGACCTCTTTCACTGGGGGCTTCCCCAAACCATTTCCAGCAGTAGGCAAAACACAAGCATCCTCCATATTGCTCCCAATATGGGGCGGAGGTGTAAAAACAGGTATGGGTGTAGGTATTAAAATAGGAGAAGTGGTGATGACCTCATACTTCTTTTTAGAAGTGATAGCATTACATGTGATGGGGGTCATAGCATCCTTTTTCCTATAGGAAAGACCAAAGATGATAGAATTCTTCCCTACCTTAAAAGTCAAGGTCCCACTACCTACATCAATGATGGCTCCAGCGGTATGCAATAAGGGTCTCCCTAGTATGATAGGTATATGGGCATCCTCAAGAATGTCAAAAACTACAAAGTCAACTGGGAAGAAGAACCTGTCGATGCGCACGAGGATGTTTTCTAACACCCCTATGGGTTCCATAGACGTACGGTCGGCCATTTAAAATGTCATGCTAGTCATTGCGAAGGTGATCATTCCTAATTTTAAGGCCACACTTAAGGGCATAACACTGATGCTAGCCCTTAAGTCACATAAGGCCTTCTAAACTGGGAAGGTCCTTATGTTACAGGGTACAGAAAAACTCCCTGGGTCCTCTAACTTATAAGATGCAATGACAGGGGATAGGAAACTTGAGGAATCCTCAGTTAGTGCTACAGACTCTACCTTATCAAGAGACCGCTTTCGGGTTAAAAGCTGTCTCATAAATTTTAAATACGAAGGGACCTGTTGAACTAATTCTAAGAATGATACTTGTACATTAACTTAACGAATAACATCCTTGAATTTGTCGAAGGATACCTGTTCCTTTGTGAGTAAAAGTCGCTCCGGATCTGGAGGAGTAGAGCTTTCAGCATTTGCAGCTCTCCTTAAAAATTTGGGGGTCTTGTCACCCCGGAATAGGAATTCCCGTAGGTTATCAGGCATTTCAGGCCTAAAGGATTCCGTCTGTTCAACTGTCTTGGTCGGTCGACCATCATCTTCGGTCGGTCGACCGACTTCCTGTTCTGCAGAATTTCCAGAAGCCTCTGGAATCACGCTTTTGGTTGACCGACTGGCATTAGTGGTCGGTCGACCTGAATTGCTGCTACTCGAATTCTGCCTTTTCTCCTTTCCTTTCCCACCAGCTTTATCACCTCCAACTCTAGCCCCGCTCCGTAGTGATATTATGTTTAAAGTCTCTTTCTTTTGGTCCGTTTTGGTCGGAAGTTGACCCGAGACGTGTGTATCGTTCTTGCTCGCAATTAGAGCAATCTGAGACTCCAACATTTTCATTCCCGCCTCTCGCGCCTGTGACTCCTTATGGACCAACCCTATAAGGTTTTGGATTAGACGATCTGTATTGGGTGGTGGGTTTGAAAGTGGTTGAGGTACGAAAGGTGGTTTTTGGAAGTTTTGTTTGTGCGGAGGGATGTAAGCTTGGTTTTGGTTTTGTTGTTGGTGTTGTGGGTTGGGGACGATTTGGCTTGTCCATCTCATGTGTGGGTGGACATTGTTATTGTTTGGGTCATAGAAATTGTTTCCGCGGTAGTGTTGGAAAGCTGCGCACGTTTCATTGGATGAAGTACAAATTTTGAAACGTGCCCCTCTCCTCCGCATCTCTCACATATAAACGGACCGTCGGAAACTGCATTCACTTGGTACATGCCACCCTTACTCCCACTCCCAATCTCAAACTTACCACTGTTAACCTCAAGCTTGTCTAGTTTGGCCATTAAAGCCTCAATAGCTGCAACATTAGACTCAACCTTAATTTGGTTACCACGGGAAGTCCCGTGTTCAGCCCGATGTACTGTGACATGCTCTATGATCTTGAGACCCTTAGTCTCTCCCGAATTTTCCTGGAATCTCCCATTAGCAGCAACATCTAGATATGCTCGGTTATCATCATAGAGGCCATTGTAGAACTGGTTACATAGAAACCACTATTCGAATCCATGATGAGGTATGGATCGAACGAGTCCTTGAACCTAGTCCAAGCCTCAATAAAATCTTCAGAAGCTCCTTGTTTGAAGCTAGTAATTTGGACCCTCAAGGCATTAGTCTTGGCCGCGGAATAGTATTTCCGATAGAAGGCCAAGGCTAATGTGTTCCAGTCGGTCACTCCCGCAGCAGTGCGGTCTAAATCTCGGTACCACTCCCTCGCTGAGTCTCGGAGGGGAAAGATGAACATTATTTGCTTAATCTGGTCCTGGGTCACTCCATCTGGGGGTGCAATGGAGCATATATAATCCGTGAAGATTTCAATATGCTTTGTTGCATCCTCATTAGCCGCGCCCACGAATTGATTTTTCTCCACCATGGAGATGTAAGAAGGCTTGGCCTCGAATGGTTTCTCCGTGCCCGCATGTAGAGTGAACCCTTTGTATAGGTCCTTCACCTGCGACATGGAGTGACTGGCGATGCTTGCTTCTTCAGTCATTTTTTCCTCTTCTTCAAGGTTTTGGAAGTATGTATTTATGGGTGTTTTGGGTGTAGGTGGATTGTGAGGTGGTTGTGGTTGATTTGGTGTATGTGGGTTATTTTGTGGTGATGGTGGTGATGGTGGTTGATCAAAAATGTCTTCTCCTTCCCTACTCTCTAGAAAATGCTTTTTCCGTGCTCTAAGGTTCCTCTCAAGCTCAAGATCAAGTGGTAGGAGTTCTCCTTGAACCGACATGCGCATAAGATGGAAACTACAAAAAAAAAGTGAGAAAGGTTTCAGGAACAAAGTTCCTTAAACACAAAAACAAAAACAAAAAACAAAAAACACTGGCGTCACCTCCCCGGCAACGACGCCAAAATTTGACACCCGTCGTTGAAGGGTGCCAAAGATAAGATTTGTAAAACCTCGGCTTAAACTAGATAGCAAAAGTCAATGGTCGAACCACAAGGAGGTGGGGAATGTTTATTGTTCTTCTGTTGATGTTTAGGGTAACAAATTGGGGGTTTGATTGTTTTGGTTGTCACTAAGTCTATATAATAACCCGAATACTTAAACTATTTTATTACAATATTTACTTTTATGATTATCGTGTCAATAGTATTTAAACGTTTTTACTATTCGATGAATAAATTATCGAATTGTATGTTTTACTTGTCGTTGGTGGGGTTTGAACTTGGAACCTTAGGAGTAAGGAATGGGCCTCGTATGTAATAAGAACATTGCAACAGCCCGAATATTTTCTAAAACCCTCAAACACACCTCACGCCCCAAACACTGCCGCCTTATATGAGAGCTTACCTACCTCCTTTTTACCCTAATATTCACACAACCAACACAACAACCTTACAGCTGACACGCGTCGTTGAGGGGTGCCAAAGATAACATTTATAAAACCTCAGCTTAAACTTAGATAGGATAAGTCAAGGGTCGAACCACATGGAGACAAGGTTAATTATGTTTGTGAATTTAAAGTCTATTACAAGTAACCAAAAAAGGGGGGTTGATTTAAGATTTAAACTAATAACTAAAAGGACAAAATAAACAAGAGAAATAAAACAAAGTAAAAAGGGGATTAGGAACTTTGGTTCCCCATGGTTAAGACAAGTCAATGAAAGGTAAAATAACCAAATAACACAATCCCAAGGACAAAGAATAAACCTTTAGGTCAATATTCTACCCAATCCTTACGGTCTTAGGGTTCCTAGAAAAGCACTAAACTTTCGTTCAAGGGCAATCCCAAAGTTGTTGTTAAACTAATCCTTATAATCTTTCAATCCTAAGGATTAGTTCACCAACAACAATGGGGGATTGGTAATTCGATCATTAAACTTATCAAAATCAAGTCTTTACCATGGTTCCCCTAATTCCTAATCACAAGAATTAGCTATGCATACTTTTAATTATGAAACTAACAATAACTAAGAACATCAAAGGAATTAACATAATTAAAGATGACAATAAAAGGGAAAACATGAATTAAGAAACAACAATAAGATGAACAACAAGATTAAATTAAAAAGGAAAGATTGATTGTAGCAAACTTACAACTTGATTGGAACTAAGAACAAAAGATGAAAACTTGGAATAAAATCTCTTTCTAACTATGGAGTTCTTCAATAACATAAAATTGCTTGCTAATAGAATTGTTTGACCTAATTTTCAGAGTTTAGGTCTTCTTAAATAAGTTCCAATTACAAATTAGGTAAGTAAAACACGGAATAAAAGATGTGGGAACAGCTCCTGGGTCGGTCGACCGCTTTTGCGGGTCGGTCGACCGCTTTTATCGATGCTGGCCTTTTCCGCGAATCGGGCTTAGGTCGGTTGACCTCTCTGATGGGTCGGTCGACCGCTTCTTGTTCGCTTCAGCTTTAATTTGGCCCAATGACAACACTCGGACGTGCAATCCGGGTCCTTGCTCCGCATTAGTACTCAAAACAGCTTTCGAAAGGCAAATAAGGTTCAGTTTTGCTCACTTCCGCGTATTCCTACATTTAAATCATAGAAATGCCAAAGTAAACCGTTTCGGGAGAAATGGCAACTAAAAGTCACGAAAATATAAGAAAATACGTGTCAAAAGAATAAATAAAATGCATAAAATAGGCACGTATCAAACTCTCCAAACCAAACCTTTCTTGTCCTCTAGCAAGCACTAAGACTCAAAAGAAAAGAAAAACTTCTAATGGAACGGATTTCACACTTTTTACAACCAAACACAACACCATGCCTAACCAATTTAATGCAACCTTCAAACATAATCAAGCATAATGTCAAGAGCAAAACGAATTGGACATGTTGGAATAGCATGCTAAAATTTCAACCTTGCAAGACTCGTTCTAATTGGACTCTCGCGGTACGCTCGAGACACTCATGAAAGCAAAGGGTCAAATGTATATGTGAAAGATAAGAAGATAAATAAAAGTAAAGACTCTCACCTATCTGCGACCCGTAAGAACATGTCTGCAATCTAACATGAATAAAATCTCTACAACCGTACATATGCATTCCCACACTAGATAACCATGACACATGCCGAGGCGATTTTTTGGAATTGTGAGGCTAAAGGTAAGAAGGGGTTAAAATAAGTTATGGGAAGAGGGGTTAAACCGAGCTAACAACCGTCTATCCATACTATAGGATCACTTCTTATTACTTTTTCATACATGCCAATGCTCAAAAATTGGGAGCAAAAATCACAACTTTTCCAATTTTCTCCTTTTTTTTTTTCCTCCTTTCCTTTCTTTCTTCCTCTCTCTTTTTTTTTCAGAAATAACCTATTCAATGGTCCTGGTCGACCGACCCAGAATGCAGGTCGACCGACCAGCCTTGAAAACAGGCTGATTCGTTTTTTTTTTCATTTTTTTTTTTCATTTCTTTTCTCTTCTTTTTTTTTTCGATATATTTTTTTCATATATATATTTTTTTTCTTCTCATCTTTTTTTTTTTGGGATATTCTACATGGTACCCCTCAATTTTTTGACTTTCTACATGGTACCCCTACACTTTTTAAAACATACATGGTACCCCTAATTGTTGTTATTATCACTACGTGTACCCCTAAACTTTATTTTCCGTCAATTAAACTCATTTTATGCTTTAAGTGATAACTCGAACGCGTAAGTAAGCATGTCATTTATTATCACATGACATAAGGACTCTATTAGGCTCAATATCCATCTCGATCCTAATATTTATAGATATAAATGGGCTAAAAAAAACGTGAAGGAAAAATTATTGATCTTTGCCAAATTACCACGTCAAAAGAATGGATATTAATTCTAATAAAGTCCTTATGTCATGAGATGATAAATGTCAAGTTTGGTTATGCGCCTAAGTAATCATTTAATGCTAAAAAATGAGTTTAATTGACGGAAAATAAAGTTTAGGGGTACACGTAGTGATAATGACAACAATTAGGGGTACCATGTATGTTTTAAAAAGTGTAGGGGTACCATGTAGAAAGTCAAAAAATTGAGGGGTACCATGTAGAATATCCCTTTTTTTTTTCTTTCCATCGTTCTCACAAAATCACGAGTTATCAATGAAGCACAACCAAAGGATAACTAAAACAGTCCCATCACTACATTACTAGCTCGGCTAGGGTAGGCAATGTTTTTAAATGTAGCAAATGGGTAAAAAGGATTCAATTTGGCTATGTGAGGATAATGGGGTAAAATAAGAAAGAGGAACCTCTACCACATGTGTCAGCAAACCACAAATCCGAATGCATACAGGTATTAAGTAGACAAAATTCATGTTTATGCATATTGATGTGACATGCCTCAAGAGGAGAAACTACTCACAAACCTACATGAAATCGGTCATGGATGTCACCGATTTATTAAGCTCTAATCCTTAGAATATGTAGTAGCTTGCCAAGAAGAGAGTCAAGTCTAATAATTTAGCATGAAATCAACAAAAACTCGTAGATAATGCAAAAGACTAGCTTGAAAATTTTTGAAAAAATGCAAGGCAAGGCAATATGTGATATGTGAGGCGTAAATTGTATTCGTCCGTTCCGACTCGCCCTAAAAACTTAAGACAGAGAAGAACGCGCGACAGGGAAGAACACGCGACAAAAGAAAACGAAAATAAGAAAAACACCTAAAGGAATGAAAAACAAAAGACACAAAGACAATTGTATACTCACAAAGGAGTATGCAAACACCCTCCCCAAACAAAAGACACAAAGACAATTGTATACGCACAATGCCCCCATTGTGCTCATCAGCATACAACCACAGCATAGGGATGGGGGTAGGCAGAAAATAAGCAAACAAAGAAAGGAAAAGGAAAAAGAAAAAGACTAGAAATTACAAAAAGAGTCTAAGGAGGAAGGAGAGGAAAACTGGAAATCGAAAGGAAAAACTGGAAATCTAGAGGGAAAAATCGGAAATCTAAAGGGAAAATAAAAGAAAAACTACTTACAAGATGGAGGGACCTCCCCAAACCGAACCCCAAAGAGGGTAAGGTCAAGCATGTCCCTATCCCTCTGAGTCGAAATCCGGCTCAGAGTCCTCTCCTCCTTCCTCCTCCTCGTCCTCCTCTTCAGACCCTATGCCTGTTCCCGAGGCAGAGCCTAAAGCATCACCGTGGACACGACCGCCTGCGAGAGGTGTGTACCAGGTGGGGTGAGTCCATGGGCCGGTTGGGAGCCTACCCTGAGTGGCATACTCCTTGTAAACCGGATATTGGCAAAGACTATCGTTCAACTGTTTCTGGTTGAACTGTCTGCAAATGCTCGCCATCATTTGTGGCAGAGATCTGTCATCAACAAAAGGAGGAACATAAACATGAGGAGCAGCAGTAAAATCAGTTGGGTACCCCGTCCCAGATGCGTGCTGGTGGGCACCGGGAGCAGGGACCCTATGGCCTCTAAAGGCGCCTCCTCTAAGTGGGAGGCGGTAAGACGGGAGTAGTGGTCGGGGCTCCCCTACAACAGTAAAAAGGGGTAACATAGGGGGAGCCATGGTGATGGGGATGCGATCACTGAGGTAGGTGTCTACCTTCCAATAATCTCTCTTGTTCACCCAACGCACGGACCTGACATAAGCCATGTCCATGAACCGGGAGAGAGTGTCAATCGCATCCTCATAGCGAGGGAACTGGGGGACAAGGGAGCGGGCTAATCGAGTGACTAGCCCACCACAAACAATAGTAGTCAAGGAAGTTCCCTCGCCCACCGACATGAAGTGAGAGGCGACCAAATAAGCAGTGTTATAAAACTGCTGACCCGTACGTCTGATGTTAAGATAACCAGACAAAATGGAGAGCTCAATGTTGTTAACATTTTGAGACTCTTTGCGGCCAAAAACAGTGTTGGCCAACAGACGCAAATAATAACGGGGGGCGGGTAGGTGAACGGTACTGTTTTTCTTCTTCCCATCGCTGGAATCAGAAAGACAGGACCACAAATCATTATATGACCCAGTGGGGTCATCCGTAAGACCCGTAGAAGATAAGCCTAGAAACTGAGCAAATTGGCTTAAAGTTAAAGAAAATGTTTCATTGAACAAACGAAAAGAAATGCAAACATTATCATAGCCGGGGTGATATGCTCTAATATCAAAAGTAAAGGAAGAAAAGAACTCAAGAGTGAGAAGGGAATAGGTGAACTCATCCCTAGTGACAAGTCCTGAGAATCCCGTCCCATTGAGCAAGGACACCACCTCCATGACATCCCAAGGCTTGCAAGGTTGGAACACAGAGGAACCGGGTTACCACTACCAAGCAATAAGCGGTGAGATGGAGGAATCGGGCTTTCTGAGCCGGAGAGCTGAAAATGATTTGCGGATAGTTTGGTAGACTATCCGTGTCTTGCACCGTCAATCCTCTCGACCTAGGAACACGGCCTCTGGAGGTGCTTGTACCGGAGGTGCGGGAGCGCTTTCCACCTTGTTCACGACTAGACATTTGTAGATCTGAAAAGTTCAATAAAAAAAAACAAGTCTTGTGTGAATATGAAAACATTTCTTTAACAAATTTAGGAACGAAAATTTCAGAACAGAAACTTTTGTAACAGACATGGGTCGGCCGACTTCACAGAGAAGTCGGTCGACCATTTTCGCGAGTAAAATTAAAACTCCTGTAGCACGACAGGTCGGCCGACCGCAAACCTAGGTCGGTCGACCAACTAACAAAAAAATGTCAGAAACTGCAAAAATAGAAACTCAGGAAAATCATAGTTCGGTCGGCCGACCTCGGTTTTGGGTCGGTCGACCGTGAACAGTGTCAGAGTCGGAATTACGGGACTGAAATTGTGCGGAAAAGAGGCATAAAAATTGAAATGAAGAATTAAACTAACCCTAATAGCACGAAATCACACACAAATTACAGATCTAAGAAAATAAAATCAAAAGGAAGAAGAAAACTAAGAGAAAAACACACAAACAAGCATGGAAACGAAATTAAGAGCAAAATTAAACTCAAAAAGACAAACTAATACTACCTAGAACATAACATTCTTCCACAAAAGCAACAACACCGTCGTCCTGAAAATTTCTCTTACGACTCAAAATATCTTTCATGAATTTAGCATAAGAAGGTACCTAGGTAATTAGATCAGTGAAAGGGATGGCTACCTCAAGATTCTTCACCATCTCCAAAAACTTACCAAATTTCCGATCCTCTTTTGAATTTTTCAGTCTTTCGGGATAAGGAACGGTGACATTAGTCATAGGATCAGCAACCTTTGGCTTTTTCAGTTGTAATATTTCGGTGAGGCCTTGAATGAAGGAGGAATCCAGCGATTCCGGAGTTAAAACAGCATTCTGCTCAGGATCGTCGGTCGGTCGACCTACAGCAGCGGTCGGCCGACCAGACTCTGCAACATCTGAAATTTTCTTTTCTCCAGAATTTGATCTCACGTCAGGAACCGAGGTCGGTCGACCTACAGTTGGGGTCGGTCGACCTCCTGACCTGTTGACGGGATCAGTTTCTTTGTTTTGAACCTCGGCAGAATCGTCTTTTTGGGCTGATCCTTCACAAACACGGCCACTCGTAAGATTTATGGCGTTCAACGTCTCCATGGGTCCCTCACAACTAGCTGGAGAGCTAGTTATTCGGTTGGCTATGTTTGTCAAGTGTTCTTCAAAAGCCTTTGAGGAGGCAATTTGAGCCTTTCCCATCTCTATAACCTGTTTTGTTAAAACATCAACAAGAGCTCTCAATTTCTCAACCTCTGTCAACCGTAGTAACTAGGTTTGCACTTTCAAGCTTCAGCTGGGTTGCCTCAAGCTTTTCAAAACGGGCTTCGACTGTTGTCTCAAGAGCCATTACTCTATTCATCTCCACATTCAGCCTCCGCGAATTTCCACGTGAACCCTTAAAAGCTGCCCTATGCACCGCCATGTCTTCAATGGTTTCCCAACCTTTCATATGGTCGGTGTTATTCTGAAATCTCCCATTGGCGGCCGCATCAAGAATCATCTTATAATCATCGTAAAGGGCGTTGTAAAATTGGTTACATAAGTACCATTGTTGAAAGTTATGGTGAGGGATAGAACGGACCAATTTCTTGAACAGATCCCATGCTTCACAAAATCCTTCATCAGGCCCTTGTTGAAAGTTAGTGATTTGGCTTCTCAAGTCCTCGGCTTTTGCAAGAGGAAAGTATTTCTTGTAAAAAGCCAATGCCAAGGAAGTCCAATCCGTAACTTTCTCAGCTGCCCTATCAAGGTAGCGGTACCAATCTCGCGCGACATCTTTTAATGAGAACAGGAACATCATTGCCAGCACCTCCTCTCGAGTCACCCCGTCAGGTATGGGTATGGAACAGCAATAATCCGTGAAGGTTGTAACATGCTTCAATGGATCCTCGTCGGGTAGACCAGAAAACTGACTCCGTTCCACCATAAAGGTGTTATTTGGGTGGAGCACAAAGGAGCCAGTGGTGGGGGTAGGCAAGGCGAATCCCTTCGGTAAATCTTGAGCCTTTGGCTGTAGGTGGTCAAAAATAGAATCCATATCTAAACAAGAGAGTACTCAAGCCTTCCTCTCAAAAACCTGTTTTCTAAAGCAAAACTAGAAGAAAAGGTAAGTAACGGTCTTAAGGAACCTAAGTTCCTTAAGACAAGAAAAATAAACTAAAAATTAACAAACAAAATTATACCGTCTCCCCGGCAACGGCGCCAAAATTTGACACCCGTCGTTGAGGGGTGCCAAAGATAAGATTTATAAAACCTCAGCTTAAACTTAGATAGGATAAGTCAAGGGTCAAACCACAAGGAGACAAGGTTAATTATGTTTGTGAATTTAAAGTCTATTACAAGTAACCAAAAAAGGGGGGTTGATTTAAGATTTAAACTAATAACTAAAAGGACAAAATAAACAAGAGAAATAAAACAAAGTAAAAAGGGGATTAGGAACTTTGGTTCCCCATGGTTAAGACAAGTCAATGAAAGGTAAAATAACCAAATAACACAATCCCAAGGAACAAAGAATAAACCTTTAGGTCAATATTCTACCCAATCCTTACGGTCTTAGGGTTCCTAGAAAAGCACTAAATCGTTCAAGGGCAATCCCAAAGTTGTTGTTAAACTAATCCTAATAATGTTTCAATCCTAAGGATTAGTTCACCAACAACAATGGGGGATTGGTAATTCGATCATTAAACTTATCAAAATCAAGTCTTTACCATGGTTCCCCTAATTCCTAATCACAAGAATTAGCTATGCATACTTTTAATTATGAAACTAACAATAACTAAGAACATCAAAGGAATTAACATAATTAAAGATGACAATAAAAGGGAAAACATGAATTAAGAAACAACAATAAGATGAACAACAAGATTAAATTAAAAAGGAAAGATTGATTGTAGCAAACTTACAACTTGATTGGAACTAAGAACAAAAGATGAAAACTTGGAATAAAATCTCTTTCTAACTATGGAGTTCTTCAATAACATAAAATTGCTTGCTAATAGAATTGCTTGACCTAATTTTCAGAGTTTAGGTCTTCTTAAATAAGTTCCAATTACAAATTAGGTAAGTAAAACACGGAATAAAAGATGCGGGAACAGCTCCTGGGTTGGTCGACCTCTTTTGCGGGTCGGTCGACCGCTTTTATCGATGCTGGGCTTTTCCGTGAATCGGGCTTAGGTCGGTCGACCTCTCTGATGGGTCGGTCGACAGCTTCTTGTTCGCTTCAGCTTTAATTTGGCCCAATGACAACACTCGGACGTGCAATCCGGGTCCTTGCTCCGCATTAGTACTCAAAACAGCTTTCGAAAGGCAAATAAGGTTCAGTTTTGCTCACTTCCGCGTATTCCTACATTTAAAACATAGAAATGGCAAAGTAAACCGTTTCGGGAGAAATAGCAACTAAAAGTCACGAAAATATAAGAAAATACGTGCCAAAAGAATAAATAAAATGCATAAAATAGGCACGTATCACCAGCCGCCACTACAGAGAAGGGAGAGGAGGATCACACGACGGGTTCGGAGCAGTCTAGGGCCCTTCGTTTCGATCGGGAAGCAGGTACGTTGCCTTTGGTTGTCTTTTTTGTCCAGTCAGCGGGTATATCGTGTTTAAGGTTCAAAGGTTAGTGGGTCGTCATCCTCAATTTATTTTAACACTATTTTACTGGTGGTAGTCGGGGTAGTAAGGTGGTGGCTGTCACGGTGGGTGCAGGCGGCAGAGTCGGTGTCGGAGAGGAGTGTTCGTTTTCGTAATTGTCTCGGTTATATGTGATGTACGGTGTACAGGGGGTGTTTGGGGGGGGGGTGGTATCACCGTTGACTCGGGGGTCGACACGCTGGTACCACCATTGTTTACGGTCTAGTGTCAGGGGTGGTTTCGGCGATGGTTCAGGTGGTGTTGAAATTAGTAGTGGTGTCGGCATGGCGTTTGGGTGAGGAACCAGGGCTGGTAGGGGCCTTAGTTCACCTCGCCAGTGGTTGTAGGCTGGGTGGTCGTAGGTAGTTGTGACGGTGTTACACGGTGTAGGTCGGACTTGTCTTTACGTGAGTTGTCGAGTTGTAGGTATGCGTTGGAACCAGCCGTGGTTCAACTCACCGGCTGATCGGGGGTTGCTGGCGTGGTGGCTGACGGAAGGGTGGAGGAGTAACGTGGGTTTAGGGTGGAGATGGGTCGCGAGGTGGTTAGTGTGTTGGTGTTTGCGTGGTAACGTAAACAAGGGTTACTACAATTACTACAATTACTATTACTATTATTATTATATTACAATTATTATTATATTATTATTATTATTATTATATTATTTATAATAATAGTATTTTTGTCATTAGGTGGTTTAGTAGATGGTTTTTTTACTATTTTTAATATATTGTGTAAGTAATTAGTTAGTTATTACTTGTTTTAATTGAAGGCATTATGAGTCGGGAAAGTTCCCCTTTAAAGAAAGTTGTTGTTTAGGGAAAGTTACTATTTTAGGAAAATTTCCATTTATAGAAAGTATCTATTTATAGTAAGTATAAGTTGATTTGTGGGGGTTCGGGAAGTTTATTAATTCGTTACGTATACATATTTAGGTAACGGTTTTCACGTGGAACATTTCTAGCAAGCTTGTGATTGACTGTGCTTCCGCAATTTGAGGTAGGGGAATACCGTATACCTGATGATGAGTAATTTGATTATTAACTGTTGTTAACAATGTTCATCTTATTATTGTATGAATGGTATATTGTGTTTATTTGAGTGCACATTTCTGTGACACGATTCGAGGTGATGAAAAATGGGTCTTTCGAATGGTGCGGAGTTAATGGGTCTTGTGATCGGTGTGGAGAATAATGGGTCTTGTGATTCGGAGTGGAGATGAGTGACTTTCTATTTATAGTAATGCTTGACTGTTTATTTTCCTCTACTCAACCTCGTGGTTGACCCTGTGTATTCGTGATCACCTGTGATGAACCAATTTATTGGGGAGAAGATTGACAGGTGCTTGAGACTATGGGAGCTAAGGGAAGGGAGAGCTTGGATCCGGACCAGACTAGAGTCTAGATCACTATAGTCGTTTTGTCATGAGTTGTACTTTATTTTCATAAGACACTTTTAAAGACGGTTGTAAGAACTTGTTATCGAGTTTAACATTTAATAATAAAGTACTGTTATATTTCCTTTGTATGTACTGCCTCGGGAAACCGAGATGGTAACACCCTTATTTATCTGGGGAGTCCTAGTACATGCCCTTAAATAAATGGGGGTGTTACAAAGTGGTATCAGAGAGAACGATCCTCAGGCCTAACCTAAAGAACCAAATGAATGTAGGATGAGTCTAAATAAAATGAACCCCAGGATAGGACTGTTAGGAGCACACTAAAGGAAAAGTATGAGTCCGGGGCCCTCTCACACCAAACCATTGGCCCTCTAAGTTTTACCCGGGAACCCAGAGTGCATGCGAGAGAAAAAAGGGTAGAATAGGAAGAGATGGAAGTAATGGTGATACGTGATAAAGAATGTTATAAGAACTCTCTTTATATGTGAATAACCTGGATAAGCCAGTAAGGGTATGAGTATGAAGGAACTTTGTTCATGTAAGTTCAAAATATGTATGATATTATGGATGCATGAGATGATTTGAAACATTCCAGTAATTTGATCATGTCTAGCGATATGCGGTTATGTGATCCCTGAGCCATGTTATAGATAGTATTACTCAGTATATTAGTTGCTTATGGACTCTGATGCTTAGGGAATATAGCCCTAATCCAAGTGAGTGCCCACTTAAGCCGGGACTCATTTCTTTCTTTTATATTATAGTGATGCCTCCGAGGAGAAATAACGTCGCTAACATTACACAAGAGGAGTTGGATCGTTTGGTAGCAGAGAATGAGGCTCTAAAGGCCAAACGCATGGATTCCGCGAAGATGAGCACGATTATTGCGAGGCATAACCCTACCCAATTCACTGGGAAGGGGGAACCTCATTTGCTAGGAGCATGGTGCCGGGAGTTCAGTAACTTATTCGAACTGGTGGATTGCCCCGAAGAACTGAGGGTTGACCAAGCGGCCCACTATCTTAGGGGTATGGCCGGTGACTGGTGGACCGGAAACAAAGGAGAAATTCGTGAAGCAGCTAGAGAGGATGGGACCGAGTTTGTCGCCTGGATCACGTTCAAGAGGATCCTATATGAAGTGTTCCTTCCAGAATTCCAGAAAAGTAAGCTGAGAGAGGAGTTCGATACCTTCCGAATGACAGAGGATATGACGGTAGAGGCCTATTATCGGAAATTCATCCAGTTGCTGAGCTGTGTGGGGGAAATAGGTTTTGATGATGCAATGCTGGCAATGAAGTTTGAGAGGGGGTTGACAGTAAATATCAAGAAGAGGCTTATTACGGCTCCGCCACCACAGTCCGAGACATCTACTTAAGGGCTGGGGCGGTGGAGAGGCTCTCGGAGATGATTAAGGAGGACAAGAAGACTAAGACTGAGAAGAGAAAATATGAGGCGGTGAATGAAAGTTCAGGGTTGAAGAAGCAAAGCACCAATAAGTATAGTGGTTACTTCAGCTACAGTGCCTCAGGTGGTGGGAGGAATCAGAATGGGAGCAACTTCAGGAGTGGAGGTTCTGGTAGTGGTATGGTGGGTATAGTTTGCTTTGCATGTGGGAAGACGGGGCTCAAGCAGGCATTGTGTCGCTCATCTGGGGGAAACCAGTCCGGAGGTTATCGTACGCCGACATCAGGGTATACTGGATCACGTACTCAACCTTATGGTAAAAGTGGGTATCGTACACCCATGTCAGGCTACGGTGGGGGAGCGAAGTCTGGAGGCAGCAGCAATTATCAGAGGAACTACAACAATTATCAGAACCGTTCGTATCAGAACCGTTCGTATCAGAATCAGTATAGTGGAGGTGGAAGCAACCAGAAGACAGGAGCTGAAGGAAATCAGCAGGCTGGAACATCTACTGCCAGTCGGAGTGGCGCTAAATCCAGTGGCAAACATTTTGCCATGGGAAAGCAGGCAACTGAAGATGATGCCCATGTTGTGACCAGTACTTTTCTTGTGAATTCTAAACCTACTTTTGTACTTTTCGATTCCGGGGCTACCCATTCTTTTGTGTCTAGGGAGCATGTTAGGGCTTTGGAACTTGAGAGGTTCGACGTGGTCGCGGACTCAGTGACCATACCTTCAGGAGAGTCGATAACTTGTAAGAGGGTTTATAGAAGTGTACCCATCAAAATCGGGGAAGCAATTTTTTATTGTGACCTCATAGAGATTCCACTGGGGGTTTTGAGGTGATATGGGGATGGACTGGCTGGGGAAGTATCGAGCTTTTATTGACTGTCATCAAAAGAAGATTTCCTTGAGAGGACCTAAGGGAGTGAGGGTGTCTTACAAAGGATATCTAGTCAAACCTCAAGTCAAATTCATTTCCGTCAAAACCCTTAAATCTAGCTTGAGGAAAGGAGATAGTCTAATCTTATGCCAGACGTGGAATTGTGAGGCTGAGACCCCTAGAACTAGTGAGATACCTGTGGTGCGGGAGTTTGAGGGAGTATTCCGAGATGACGTTCTAGGGTTACCGCCAAGGAAGGAAGTAGAATTTTCCATTGACCTAAAGCTAGGGGCGGGACCAATATCTAAATCACCGTACCATATGGGACCGAAGGAGATGGAGGAATTGAAGAAGCAGTTGGATGAACTAGCTGAGAAAGGATTCATCCGACCCAGTGTGTCACAATGGGGAGCACCCGTATTAGTTGTGAAAAAGAAATATGGAAGTTTGAGGCTTTGTGTTGACTACCGAGAGCTGAATAATGTAACTATCAAGAATCGATATCCTTTGCCAAGGATTGACGACCTGTTTGATCAGTTAAGTGGAGCTGGGGTTTTCTCTAAGATTGATTTGAGATCCGGGTACCACCATTTGAGAATCAAAGATGAAGATATACCTAAGACCGCTTTCAGAACGAGGTATGACCACTACGAATTTGTGGTTATACCATTCGGATTGACTAACGCTTCAGCTGTGTTCATGGATTTGATGAACCGAGTCTTTAGCCCATATCTGGATAAGTTCGTGGTGGTATTCATTGATGATATCCTAGTATATTCCAAGAATGCGGAAGAGCACGAGGATCATTTGAGGAAAGTACTTCAGACCCTGGAAGAGCATAAGCTTAATGGTAAGCTGAGCAAGTGTGAGTTCTGGCTGGAGAAAGTCGCGTTTCTGGGGCATGTAATTTCCAAGGAGGGGGTTTCTGTCGACCCTAGTAAGATCAAGGCTGTGACTAAGTGGCAAAGTCTGAAGAACGTGAGTGAGATTCGAAGTTTCCTGGGATTGGCTGGTTATTATCGGAGGTTTGTCAAAGATTTTTCGAAGATAGCAAAGCCCTTGATGTCGTTAATAAGGAAGGAGAACCGTGTCATCTGGGATGAGAGCTGTGAGAAGGCATTCCTGACCCTTAAGGAACGTCTGACAACAGCTCCTATCCTCGCTTTGCCTGTCGGGAGAGATAATTTTGAAGTTTATACTGACGCTTCTAAGCATGGATTGGGTTGTGTGCTAATGCAGAATGGGAGAGTGATCGCGTATGCTTTTCGCCAATTGAAGACATATGAGGAAAATTATCCGACTCATGATTTGGAATTGGGAGGAGTGGTCTTTGCACTTAAATTGTGGTGCCATTACCTTTATGGAGCCACTTTTAAGGTGTTTTCTGATCACAAGAGTTTGAAGTATATCTACACCCAGCGAGAGTTGAACATGAGACAGAGAAGGTGGATAGAGTTGATTGGAGACTACGATATGCAGATTGTTTACCACGAAGGCAAGGCAAATGTGGTAGAAGATGCCGTAAGTAGGAAGTCTGTTCATGCTTTGAGTTGTGCCAGGTCGAGAGTGCGGTTGCATGGCGAACTAAGGGAGATGGGCATTTTCATGATCCGAAAAGGGGATAATCTTAGTGATTTGACTGTGGAGCCGGAGTTGTATGGGGAGATTCGGGAGTTACAAAAGAATGATGCGAGAATTCATAAATGGCGCAAGATTATAGAGAGTGAAGGTGGAGAGGCAGCATCCAAGTTCAGTATTCATACCGACGGTAGTTTGAGGTTTAGTGGGCGATGGTGTGTTCCGGATATTGAGGAGCGAAAGAAGAAAATCCTGACTGAAGCTCATGCTACTCCATATTCCGTTCACCCAGGGGGTGATAAGTTGTATAAAGACCTTAAGAAGACGTTCTGGTGGCCAAATATGAAGAAAGAAGTCGCCGAGTTTGTGTCGAGATGTTTGACATGTCAAAGAGTGAAAGGGGAGCATAAGAGACCTCAAGGAAAAATTCAGCCACTCGATGTGCCAGAATGGACGTGGGAGAATATCTCTATGGACTTTATTGTGGGGTTGCCTCGGACTCAGAGGGGCAACAACATGATTTGTGTGATTGTGGATAAGTTGACTAAGTCTGCTCACTTTATTCCCATGAAAGATACCTGGAGTAAAGCCGAGTTGGCTAAGTCATATGTTCAGAATGTGGTCAAGTTGCATGGGGTGCCCAAGGACATTGTTTCGGATCGAGACTCAAGGTTCATATCTAGATTTTGGCAGGAGTTGCAGGCCGCTTTAGGTACCCAGGTGAAGATGAGTACAACTTTCCATCCAGCTACTGACGGCCAGGGCTGAGAGGACGATTCAGACCCTTGAGGATATGTTGAGAGCATGCGTACTTGAGTTCGGAGGATCTTGGGAGGATCGACTGGGATTGATAGAGTTCTCTTATAACAACAGCTATCATGCCAGTATAGGGATGGCTCCTTTTGAGGCTTTGTATGGGAGGAAGTGTCGGAGTTCTGTGTCTTGGGATGATCGAGCCGATGTTGTGACTTTAGGGCCAGATATGATCCAGGAGATGGTGGAGCAGGTACAGATTATTCGCCAGAAAATGAGGGCCGCCCAGGATAGACAGAAAAGCTATGCAGATCTAAAGAGGAGCGATATTTCGTTCGATGCGGGAGAGAAGGTATTGCTGAAGGTATCTCCAATGAAGGGTGTGATGAGGTTCGGGAAGCGTGGCAAACTGAGTCAGAAGTTTATTGGACCATTTGAGATTAGCTTTACCTCCAGCCC
This sequence comes from Silene conica, assembly GCA_029255685.2. Taxonomy (NCBI): domain Eukaryota; kingdom Viridiplantae; phylum Streptophyta; class Magnoliopsida; order Caryophyllales; family Caryophyllaceae; genus Silene; species Silene conica. Next base: position 53,151,213 of record CM055317.2, read on the forward strand.
TATCCAAGGTCCATAATGTGTTCCATGTATCTCAATTAAGGAAGTATGTGAGTGATCCATCACATGTTCTACGCCACGAGGTGGTTGAGGTCGATGAGCAGTTATCCTATGTCGAGACTCCGAAAGAGATCCTAGACTGGAAGGTGCGAAAGACTCGGAATGGGGAGACGTCGTTGGTGAAAGTTCTGTGGACCAATCATAACCTAGAGGAAGCTACATGGGAGGCTGAGGCATCCATGAGAGAGCGTTACCCGCATCTGTTTGTTTGAGGTAAGTTACGGGGACGTAACTCTTATTTAAGGGGGGTAGAATGTAACATTTCGTGTCTTGCTTTGATATTAGCACGGTTTGAGTCTGTTTTAGTTATGTGATATATGTTGCAGTATAGGACGTATGTGTGATACAAGTTTGAGTACAAATACGACTATATAAGTGTGTGGTTGAACTTCGGGACGGAGTTCATTTTAAGGGGGGAAGACTATAATACCCCGAATATTTAAACTATTTTGTTACGATATTTACTTTTATGATTATTGTGTCAATAGTATTTAAACGTTTTTACTATTCGATGAATAAATTATCGAATTGTATGTTTTACTTGTCGTTGGTGGGGTTTGAACTTGGGACCTTACGAGTAAGGAATGGGCCTCGTATGTAGTAAGAACATTGCAACAGCCCGAATATTTTCTAAAACCCTCAAACACACCTCACGCCCCAAACACTGCCGCCTTATATGAGAGCTTACCTACCTCCTTTTTACCCTAATATTCACACAACCAACACAACAACCTTACAGCCGCCACTACAGAGAAGGGAGAGGAGGATCACACGACGGGTTCGGAGCAGTCTAGGGCCCTTCGTTTCGATCGGGAAGCAGGTACGTTGCCTTTGGTTGTCTTTGTTGTCGGGTCAGCGGGTATATCGTGTTTCAAGTTCCAAGGTTAGGGGGTCGTCATCCTAAATTTATTTTAACACCATTTTACTGGTGGTAGTCGGGGTAGTAAGGTGGTGGCTGTCACGGTGGGTGCAGGCGGCAGAGTCGGTGTCGGAGAGGAGTGTTCGTTTTCGTAATTGTCTCGGTTATATGTGATGTACGGTGTACATGGGGTGTTTGGGGGGGGGGGGTGGTATCACCGTTGACTCGGGGGAGGTCGACACGGTGGTACCACCATTGTTTACGGTCTACTGTCAGGGGTGGTTCCGGCGGTGGTTCAAGTGGTGTTGAAATTAGTAGTGGTGTCGGCAGGGAATAGTTGGGGTCGGGTTATGGCGTTTGGGTGAGGAACCAGGGCTGGTAGGGGCCTTAGTTCACCACGCCGGTGGTTGTAGGCTGGGTGGTCGTAGGTAGTTGTGACGGTGTTACACGGTGTGGGTCGGACTTATCTTTACGCGAGTTGTCGAGTTGTAGGTATGCGTTGGAACCAGCCATGGTTCAACTCACCGGCTGGTCAGGGATTGCTGGCGTGGTGGCTGACAGAAGGGTGGAGGAGTAACGTGGGTTTAGGGTGGAGATGGGTCGCGAGGTGGTTAGTGTGTTGGTGTCTGCGTGGTAACGTAAACAAGGGTTACTACAATTACTACAATTACTATTACTATTATTATTATATTACTATTATTATTATATTATTATTATTATTATATTATTATTATTATATTATTTATAATAATAGTATTTCTGTCATTAGGTGGTTTAATAGATGGTTTTTTTTTTTACTATTTTTAATATATTGTGTAAGTAATTAGTTAGTTATTACTTGTTTTAATTGAAGGCATTATGAGTCGGGAAAGTTCCCCTTTAAAGAAAGTTGTTGTTTCGGAAAAGTTACTATTTTAGGAAACTTTCCCTTTATAGAAAGTATTTATTTATAGTAAGTATAAGTTGATTTGTGGGGGTTCGGGAAGTTTATTAATTCGTTACGTATACATGTTTAGGTAACGGTTTTCGCGTGGAAAATTTCTAGCAAGCTTGTGATTGACTGTGTTTCCGCAATTTGAGGTAGGGGAATACCGTATACCTGATGATGAGTGATTTGATTATTAACTATTGTTAACAATGTTCATCTTATTATTGTATGAATGGTATATTGTGTTTATTTGATTGCACATTTCTGTGACACGATTCAAGGTGATGAAAAATGGGTCTTGTGATTGGTGCGGAGTTAATGGGTCTTGTGATTGGTGCGGAGTTAATGGGTCTTGTGATTGGTGCGGAGTTAATGGGTCTTGTGATCGGTGTGGAGAATAATGGGTCTTGTGATTCGGAATGGAGATGATTGACTTTCTATTTATAGTAATGCTTGACTGTTTATTTTCCTCTACTCAACCTCGTGGTTGACCCTGTGTATTCGTGATCACCTGTGATGAACCAATTTATTGGGGAGCAGATTGACAGGTGCTTGAGACTATGAGAGCTAATGGAAGGGAGAGATTGGATCCGGACCAGACTAGAGTCTAGATCACTATAGTCCTTTTGTCATGAGTTGTACTTTATTTTCAGAAGACAGTTTTAAAGACGGTTGTAAGAACTTGTTATCGAGTTTAACATTTAATAATAAACTACTGTTATCTTTCCGTTGTATCTACTGCCTCGGGAAACCGAAATGGTAACACCCTTATTTATCTGGGGAGTCCTAGTACAGGCCCTTAAATAAATGGGGGTGTTACAGTCTAAGAATAAAGACAATAATAAAAACAAGAAATAAGAAAGAGATAAAACTTATTGTAAAACGAATGTTAGGATATTCGGGTAGTGAACAGCTACGATGGTATAAATCCTAAGTCAACAAGTATTGCAGTCGCGTAAGGGGTGTAACATATCGTTTCGGTCTATGGTACCTAATAGCTCCTTTCGGCCTATGCTATTAGTTCCTAGGTGTCACAAATATTGGGTGTCAACAATAAGGGTGATTCCTAAATTCTAGGTCACGTACCTTTCAGTCTTACGTAACCTAGCCGTCTTAAAGCGTTAACTAATGCCCTTCCCGTATCTTTCAACCTTGGGTAAGTCATTACTAACATCTTACAAGTCTCCTTTCAGTCTCATTATAGGTTGTTATGGTCGACGAAGCAAAACAGTCTGAAAACGTACGCGAGGTTGGTCGACCGACCAACTATTCCGATTGACCGACCAACTACCTCAGTCGACCGACCAGTTAGCTGGTCGGCCGACCAAAGTCTTCTACAGGCCGATTCGGGTGTTATACCATCTACGCAAATTACTCCCTACATCCTAACATATGAAATTAGCTACTCATAACTACGATAATAACAATAACAACGATCAAGAAAACAGTAGTCATGGTGAACAACGATCTAAACATGTGATAGACAATAAGGCTTTGGGATTCCAACCTAAACCGGAAACTAACAACTATATGAAACAATAAAGAGTAAACTAAAAACAAGAGAGTTACCGCAACGGAAATAGAGCAGAAAAGACAAGCTTTATTGAATCCCCTAGTAAGATTGTTGAACAATGAAAATGAAACTAAAAAAACAGTAACTTATTATGATTCTAGAAAACTAAAGAAAAGATTAAAACTAAAGATGATTTAGAGGTAGTAATTAGATGATAAAAATTGGATGTATGCTAGATGTCTTTCCCTAATCACGAAATTAGGCTTAAGTAGGCGAAAACAATAGCTTCCTCTTGACCTAATCACGCGAATGGGCTTTGCGAAAAAATATGGAACTGCGCCCTGGTCGACAGACCAGGTGATACGGTCGATCGACCGGATGTCGGGCTTGGTGGACTTCTGATCTTGAGATAACAGGTCTTCTGGTCGACCGACCAGGGTACTCGGTCGGTCAACCGGTTTTCCTGTGTGTCAGCCTTGATTTCGTCTAAATTTGATCTTTTGGTACTTGGTGTGCGCTTTGAGTTGCATCCTCTTCGCTCCTTGGTTATGCAAAAATCCCGAGGGTAGAAATTTGGTATAAAACCGCCTCTTTTCCGCTTAATTCTGCAAAAGAGCATAAAAACACGAAAGTAGAAAATGTTGGGAAATAAAGGCTAAAACATCGTAAATGAGCGCTAAAATTTGTGTTAAAATAGATGTAAAACATCATAAAATAGACACGCATCAAACGGTTTCCTCCATTGGTTGTTCAGTAGTTGGTTCTTGAACCTTCGACAGATCGAAGGTTCTATTACTTGTCTTATTCTCGAGAAACTCTTTCTCTAAGAACTTCGCACTAGCCACAACAAAAACACGGTGTTCAGTAGGCGAATAAAAGTAATGACCAAACATTCCTTTTGGATAACCAATAAAGTATGTCTTGACCGATCGCGCGCCGAGCTTATCCTCTTGTCTCCACTTGACATAAGCCTCGCAGCCCCAAACCCGAACAAAGGACAAGTTAGGGACCGTTCCCTTCCATATCTCATATGGAGTCTTGTTAACAGTTTTAGACTGACTTCGGTTAAGTATAAGAGCAGCTGACAATAGAGCAAAGCCTCGTAATGAATCTGGCACAACTGTGTGACTCATCATGGATCAAACCACATCTAATAATGTTCGATCTCTCCGTTCGGACACACCATTTAATTGTGGTGTTCCAGGTGGAGTTAACTGTAGTACTATACCACATTTTTTGAGGTGTTGATCAAACTCATTCGAAAGATACTCACCACCACGATCTGATCGTAGTTTTTTTTTTGATGAAATGTGAGAAGTATATTAAATCAAAAGGAGTTTCATGTACAAGATATCTCAAACTGGAACGCTAAGGAACCAAAAATGAACAAGCTATAAGAAGGACATAACCAAAAAGGTACAAAATTGTAAACTTTATGTTACTGCTTCTAGTTCCCCATGTGTTTTACTCTTTGATTAACTTCTCTTTGAATCCTCTTTGCTACTGCATCTGGAGTGAGCAACACTCCATTGAACCAAGCATTATTTCTCTGCATCCAAGTATGATAGTGATATGCATTCACTACTATAGCCATGATCTTCCACTGTTTCTGTTTTGAGTTCATTGTGTCCATATGACCAATGGTGGGCATAGGTCTTTGCATCCAATGTGCAAGGCATGACCTGATTCTGGTGCTGTATGGACAGGACAAATTTTTTGATGACGAGGGGGTGGAATCCCCCCGGGTTCATGCATTCCCGCACCACCACATGAACCATGTAAGCCACCCCTTTGGGGGCTGCAGTGGCCAAGTGGTCATCACCCCAACTGGGAGTCGAACCTCGGACCTCTCAACTCCTACATTTCTGCAAACTTCAAGGTTTAACCCACCTACCACTGGACTAACACCACTTGGTTATCTGATCGTAGTTCTTTAATCTTTTTATCCAGTTGGTTTTCAACCTTTTTTTTTGGTAAAATGTAAATTATATTAGGTTGTGTTTGGGAACTTAGAATTATTTCAATTTGCATGAATCCAATTCTAGATATTGAATTGTTGAAATTCAATTCCAATTCCAATTCCGTGAAACTGTTTGGATACCCCTGAAATTGAATTGCAAATTTCAATTCAAATGATGTTTGGGAGAGTCTTGGATTTCAAAGCTAAAGATTTCATTTTGATAACAAATACGAAAGATCCAACTATACCAAATACGAAAGATTCAACTACACCAAATAAAAAAGATTCAACTACACCAATTTTTTTTGACGTAACTATTGTTCATTTAAACAAAGTAGGACCCAATCTAATTTTTCATCTTCCGAGAGTTTTTTGAGCATTGCAAACTCCTCGATCGGACCACTAAGAAACTTCTTCACTGCCCTCATAGCTTGGTGCCTCCCAATACCATAAACATTATTCACAACTTCATGAACTTCATCTGGAGAAGGTTTCGGAATCTCTTTTGGCTTGCTTTGAACATAGTCGCTAAAGCACTCAGTAAACTGAGTAACCGCATCCGCCAACCGTTCTCGTTTTTGCTTCTTAGACCCCAACGAAGACATCGATTTGTTTGAACTACCTCCCTCACTTTCAATTTCATCACCCATAGCCACGACCGCTTCATCATGCACCTCCACACCATCACCTACAGCTCTATCAGGGCCACATAAAGTACATATATCATCCCAATACTCTATCGCCTTGTTCTTGTAAGGGGCTGCAAGTGGATGTTCCTAACAAGAAAGTTAACATAAGCATCAATAAAATTCTGTCTTCTGGCCAATCAAGTTGACAAACAGCTGATATTACACATTGGAATCTGAACCAAAACCATAGGATAATTGCATCCAGGGCTTTTAGCATCATTAGAACAAAACAACACAACAGTGATATACAAGTTATGATTCTGAAAATAATGCCACTCATTGAAGTGAGCAACCACTTCAAAGCATAAGAATGCAAGAGTAGTGATTAAAAAACCCGAGAATTATTCGAAGACGGGCCATTACCAAAGACCAAAGACCATTACCAAGCCAAGCCAAGCCAAGACAACCTAGAGGTAAACTATGAAAGCACATAAAACACAAAACATGATGGAAGACAGGCCATCTTCCCTCGTGTGCGAAACTTACCACGTATAAAAACAGAGACTGATACAGGTTGTGTATTCATATACCCGAATGCAGAAAAATTAGTCCATAGACAAAATGAGCTTGTATGCTGATAATCAATGTAGTTGACCACAATGAAACCTAAGCTATCTCCATGTGCTATAGAGAGGCTATTTATGTAGACCACAATGAAAGATTAGTCAAAAATTAAATTGGCTAACTGATTCATACTATTTACTCATAATTTAACCAATTGAACCAATCTGTATCATACAAATTATTGGCCTTCTGGGTAGTAGCCGCTTATCAGGCACTACAAGATTAGTCAATGGTACACTTTCTGGAAGTTAAGGGACCAGCAAAAAATATTGCTGGCGACGATACTTAACACAAGTCATTAGTATTACCTCATGCGACATACTAGCTGAACAATTACAGAAATTATTAGAGTAAGTCGAGCAAATTTGTCTAAGCAAAAGGATTAAAAATTGGATAGATAAACAAGCAAATGCACCAGAATGTATTAAGCAAATGCATACATAATTAAGGTTAATTATAAGAAGATAAATTGAAGTTTTACCTGAACAAATGAGTGCCATTGGTCCAAATCTTGTCCTCCTATGACTATCATTTTCCTCTCCTCATCCCATTTGAACTTTGAGAATGTACGAATATCAGTAATGTTAGCATAATGTTTCTTCTAAGATTTTATACGATTCTTCACATTATCCGTGGTGACGCAGGTTCCCAAAGTGGCTCTAAGTTCATCAGCTACGGCTTGATAAGCTTGTGGCTTCCATTCACCCTCGGCCTTGTTACCTTCTTTTAACTGAAGATACAAAACTGTTATCAACGTCTCGTCCATTTGCTTACTCCAACTCAGATAACCCCTCTTTTTTGATTGCAGTGACGACATAGGTTCCTTCCCTTTGCTACTCATATTTGACTATCTGGGAAACAAGAAAAACAAATTCTGAACATTAAGATAGAATTATAAAGAATATACAAATTTGCCAAACAAAAGTTTTATGTAAGCCACAAGCTTATCAAGAACATCCAGAAGGGAAAACTAGTTAAAACACATACCAGACAGAATACAGGAGGAGGTTTTAAACCATTTTAAAACAAAAAATATTTGATGAATACATAATTTGGAAGTGAAAAAACTCATTTGTGAAAAATATGAATCGCAAGTCAAAACTAGAACTGTCTGAGGAAAGGTTAAAAAGAACACATGCCTCAGAAATACCAAAACACCAGGAAGCTAGCAACCTAAACCCTTTATAACACAATTCATCAATATCACATCGTCACGTTCAGCAATACTTGAAACATCCTTCCCACAACAAGAATTAAATCATGCGATACAAATTAGAAGATATAACTCACTGTAACATCACACTTAGACCAATATAAACATATACTAGCACTTCAAACAACTCTATGTTCCAAACAACAAACCGAAAATACAGGTGTTATAGTGTTGCACTTACCATCTGACTGACTGAGGGCTATTAGCCAAGCCGGCTACTATGAAGTAAACATTACAGAAACAAAAAAATGTCCTAGTTTCCCAAATAAGTGCAATATATCACAAAACAGGAACATTGTTAGGTGAACAACAAAATCTGAACGTAAGTTTAAATAGAGGAAAAACAGTGTCATGAAACAGTTATATCTTTACCTTATGATCTTCGGGTTTCGTATTCAGCCCATATTTTCGTAGCAAGGTCATCTATAAACTTATTCCATTCATCTGTTGAGCGTACCGTTGAAACAAGTCCTAACTCTTCCTCACCGTCATCCTCAACTTGGATTCTATTTATTAATTCTTCGTCCACCTCAGCCAATAATTCCTCCTCATTTACATTTTCACACCTCACAAAATTATGAAGAATGAAGCAAGCATTGATAATCCTAACTTGTGTTTTCTTATCATAAAAGCTACTTTTCCTAAGTATAGCCCATCGCTTTTTCAATAAACCAAATGCTCTTTCTATTGTGTTTCGAGCTGAAGAATGACGGAAATTAAAAAGCTCTTTAGCATTTGTTGGTACGTTTTCAAACCATTAGATGTGCGAAGTGCATCACCGAGTACACGTTGGTCGGATGCCGAACCTTCCCAACCCGGCAAAACATAGCTGAAACGGAGGCTACTATCACATGTAGCTAAGACATTGGTTGTAATATGACCGCCTTTGTCTCTATATCTAGGCCTATCCTGTGGTGAGACTGTCATTAAAATATGAGTCCCATCAAGCGCCCCGACAACCCCTTGAAACCATTTCCATTTACTATGTCTTTCAAAACTAAGAGGAGTGTCCATTTGTCTTATGTAATATTGGCCTATTTTCATCACAACTTTAAGTACCAAATGAAAATGACGACTCACAGTTTCTCCCGACCGAGTATACACAACCCCAATAGTCCTATTTTTCAAATCATGTCCAAGTATATGAAGAAAATAGGCTACAATTTCCTTAACTGTGACATTTCTAGTTGTCTTTAAACCCCCTTTGACTTGCAAAATGCAACATAACTTGTCGAAACAATTTCTATCCATACGCAACTGTTCTCTACATATGCGGTCATTCATTAATGAATTCATCCAATATTTTCTTTTTTCAACACGTTCATGCTCACACCAAGCTATTTCTTTCACTAGGTAATTCATGTGATGCCATGAGCATAATATTATTTTGAGAAAACCAAAAATAATTGCAAATAACTCGATTTCATCATCAAAATCCTCCCTAGCACGCTTTCTCGACTCAACAACATTAATCTCATCATCCATTTTTCTCGTGTAAGAGATAAAAACCTAATCATAAATGAATCAAATATCACCACAATATATCCCAAATAACAAGGAAAAGTAAAACTAAATCCATTTGCAGAGCAAAACATTATGAATAACTATCAATATTCAAACAATGTATAGATCAAATTTTAATGCATGATATCAAAAATTAAGAGTAAAATTAGATTAAGCCTTGAATAAAATATAAGACTATAAGATAACAACGCAACTACAACAACAAAATCATGGTGCATTACATTTAGATGTTAAACGATACTAAACCGAGAATAAAATGAATAAAAAAGGGTAAAGCTAAAGGCTAAGATCTCCTGTTTTGCTGTACAGTTAGGTGAGTCATGAGTGGTATACAACTAGGTCACAACAAATGCAATCAAACAATGTGACATGATACTGAATAACAGTTAAATCTGAAGGAGCAAACATTTACAGAGTAATAAAACATACGACATTGGCATTGCTTTGAAACAGAAGTAAAAAAAAAAAAAGAAGAATCATGGACCAAATTCGTAATAAAATGAAGAATCATTCACCAAAAACGTTGAAAAATCGAGACTAATACAAGTATACAACACTGTAATAATTGGAAAATAATCATACATGTATCAAAGTGTTGCAATGGAGATCAACAAAAATAAAGAAGAAATTTAAGAAGTTGATCGATAGATAGTGCAAAATCAGCAAAATTGAGGAGAAATTAGGGTTAAGAGTTCTTACCTGATTAAAAATCAGAGATCGCCAGATGAGAGGGAGGAGGCAGTGGTTAGGGTTGGAAATCAAATGACCTGGTTTTAGAAGGGATTTGTGAGGTTTTATTTTACATTGGGCTGGAATCAAGTGGGATTTGGCCCAATTCCAATTCCAATTCTTTTGGTTTGCCAAACACCATAATTAGGTCATTTCCTAAATCCATTTCCAAATATAAGTTGCCAAACAGGCCCTTAAGAGAAAAGTAGCCAATACATCCACGAAGTTATAAAAGCCTTAAAGGCCTTACAAACACACTGCTTTCATTACAAGGCAACTAAAGAAAAGCTAAATCATATCAGCTTATCTAGACAAGCTCTGTCCCTTGTCGAAATTTGTCCTTTAACTTGACTCTGAATCCTGAGTCTTAAATCAATCTGAAGTCTGCTCACACAATAATCTGGTGTTTGCAATTTCTGCTCATGTCTATATAGATTTCTCTGTTGCCACACTGTGTAGATAGCCGCATTAATAATGCTAAAGAGGGTTCCTTTTTTGAGTCTGGAAAAGTGATTGTTCCAGCTCTGATCACCAGTGTAAGCCATAGTCACCCCTGTCCATGCCTGCAGAAGATCAAGAATTCTCCTGCTAAACTGGCAATCAAAGAACAAGTGCTGCACAGTTTCAGGAAACTTATCACAGATGCAGCATCTGTTATCAGAGCAGATGTTCAGGCTCTAGAGTTTGTCCTTGACATTGAAGCCATTATGGAAGTAAAGCCACGTCATGAACCCATGTTTAGGAATCGTCCATTTATTTCAGATTATATGATGCCAATGAACCTCATTATGATCAATAGAAAGCCATTCATACCCCTTGCTGACAGAATAATTCTTGCCAGGTGATGAAACCCATTCATGTTGATCATAGGCAGCTTGAAATTCATTCTTTATTTTACATATCTTTTTCCAAGTCCAGCTGGCTTGAGTTGGAGGAGAGTACTCCATCCATGGAGTGCCCTTTAGATATACATGATGGACCCATTGCACCCAAAGTTTGGTGGGAAGAGCATGCACCCACCATACCAGCTTGCCAATGTAAGCCTTATTCCTTAGCACCTCATTCTTGAGACCCAACCCACCATGTTTTTTGTCAAAACAGATTTTGGACCAGGCCATTGTAGGGGCTCTGATATATTCAGTTCCACCATCCCACAAGAAGTTCCTGCAAGTGGCTTCAATATTTGCAAGCACTCCTTTGGGGATGTTGGAGATAGCAGCCCAATATGAGTGGAGGGATTTGTATACAGCCTGAATAAGAATCAACCTTCCAGCATATGATAATTTCTTAGTACCTAGGCCTCTTACTCTTTCAAAAAGCTTATCAATCAAGGGTTGACAGTCCTTAACTGATAATTGAGCAGGTTTAATTGGAACTCCCAGATACTTGAAGGGAATCTTACCTTCAACACATCCAGATATGGTTATAATCTCTTGCTTTACCTCTGAGGACACTCCATTAAAATAGACATGAGATTTTCCAGGGCTCATTTTGAGTCCAGATGCCTGGGAAAAGGTAGCAAAAGTTTTGAGCAAGATCATCATAGACTCTGTGTCCCCTTTGCTAAACATCAAGAGGTCATCTACAAACATCAAACTACTCAGCTTCATAGGCTTACACAGAGGTTGGTATTTGAAGTTCATGTGAGCAGTGGTGTATTGTAAGAGCATAGTAAGATATTCTATACAAATTGTGAACAGAAGTGGAGAGAGGGGGTCCCCTTGTCTAAGACCCCTTTGCCCTTTGAACCATCCAAAACAGTCCCCATTCAGATTGAGAGTATAGGAGGCAGTAGTCACACATTCTTTAATTAAGTCAATGAATGATGGAGGGAAATTCAATTCCTTAAGCATTTGAAAAAGGAAGGACCATTCTACAGTATCATAGGCCTTCTACAAGTCAATCTTGAATAAGCATCTAAGAGAAGCAGACTTTCTTCCATAAAGTTTGATCAAGTCCTGACATATGAGGATATTCTCCATAATGCTCCTTCCCTGAATAAATCCCCCTTGAGTAAGGGATATCAAATGAGGAAGTACCAAGGCTAGTCTGGAACATAACAACTTTGAGATACATTTATATATCACATTACAGCAGGCAATGGGTCTGAATTGCATCACAGAAGTGGGAATAGGAACCTTAGGAATCAAGGTAAGATTAGTAGCATTCAGTTGTTTCAATAATTTTCCATTCCTGAAGAATTCATGGACAGCTGCACAAACATCAGGTCCAATTGTATCCCACGAGGCCTTGAAAAATTGGCTTGAGAAACCATCAGGCCAAGGACTCTTGTCATTAGGAATGCTGAAGATAGTGCTTTTGATTTCATCATCTGTAACAGGTTGCATAAGAATCTGATGGTGGGCATCTTCACACTTAGTTCCTTGTTGCATCACCCTTTTATTCACAGGTGTAGTGCCCTGATTCATGCCCAGAAGATGGGTGTAAAACTCAATAAAGCTATTGTGAATGGCATTCTTAGTAGTAGGCTGAGTCCCATTCTGATCCTCCTGCTTCTCAACACTCCATGAAAGAAGGAAGTATTAGCATCACCATCTCCTACCCATTTATGCTTTGCTTTTTTGCTAAAGATAATACATTTGGGCATGAGCAAGATGTTGATATGTCTGTCTTAGGTCACTCTCTTGCTAGATCAAATTATAGTCCTGAGGGTTGGACCATAACTTCTCATGTATAGCATATAACTTAGTGAGTGCAACATCAGTACTCTTATCAATATCAGCAAACTGAGCTCTGTTCAGGGCCTTTAGAGGGATTTTCAAAGCCTTCAACTTCCTGGCCAGCTGATACATTCTAGTTCCTGTAATATGGGGGTTCCAATGATAGTTAACAACTTCTTGAAAGTTGGGGGACTGACACCACATATTGAAGAACTTGAAAGGCCTGTGTCTACTCTCCTCAGTATCTTTTCGATATACCAAGCATGGGGTATGATCAAAATCTCCTTCAGGAAGGAAATGAGCAATGAGATTAGGGAACTGCTGAACCCACTCCTGGTTCACTCAACATCTGTCCAATCTGCTATAAATACGATCAGTAGGGCATTGTTTGTTATTCCAAGTATATAAAGCTCCCAGAGCAAGACTGTCCATCATATCACACTGTTGAATGCAGTGAAGAAAGTCTTCATCATCATGAATAGAGAAAGATCCTCCAACTCTCTCAGAGGGATCAATCACACAATTAAAGTCTCCTCCAATGGCCCTAGGGCCCTCAATAGTATTAGCCAGTTTGCCAAGATTCTGCCATAATTAAGCCCTTTCTCTCATGACTATCATTAGAGGCATACACAATAGTCAGATAAAAAAGTTGATTCGAAGCCTTGTTTATGACAAACATGTGGATGTATTGCGCATCATATTCTATGAAATGAACTACACATAAATGAGCTTGCCATAGGATCCATATCCTTCCCTCTGGATGACATGCTGAATTAGTAGATATGCTCCAATTATTAAAAAAATTCAAAGTCTAATTCACATTGTGAGGTTTGATCTTAGTTTCCAAAAGACCATAAATCCCTACATTATTTTGAGAAAGAAAATTATTTATAAACTTTTGTTTTATTCTCCTATTCATACCTCGAACATTCCAAAAACCCATTCTCCTCATTGATTAATTTAAGGAGAATGGTGACCCTCTAAACAACCTAATCCCCTTTGGCTGCATCCAGTGAGCACTTTAGCATATGTAGGGGATTGTTGGTGGTCCTGAATAATTTCATTGGTGGGAATCAGTATAGGATCAGTATTCATTATCTCCACATGAACCCTAGGAGTGATCAAGGGATTTTCAGGGAGAGTAGCAAAAGACTCAGTTGGTTTCTGAACTGGTTTGTCCACCTTCCTCCATACCTGCTGAACAGGTTTCTTAGTTTGCAAATCTGGCTTTCTGGTTTGTTTCCTGCAATTAGCTACTTCATGGCCAAGGGATTTACATCCTGTGCATAACATAGGTCTCCATTCATATTCTATGTCCGCTTCAATAATTTGATCTTTTTCATCCAGAAACTTAAGAACTATAGGGAACTTTTGGTCTATCTTCAATTCTACCATCACTCGAGCATAGCCAAGTCTAATTTTCAAGTTTGTGGCTGGGTCACTCTTAATATATTGGCCAATAGCACTCGATATTTTTGGAAGACTCTGCCCCCAAAACTTTAGTGGTAATTTGTGAATTCGAATCCACGATGGTACACTTTTCACTATTTCCTTCTCAAGGGAAACATCTTCTGTCCATGGCTTGATTATAACTGGTTTACTATCAAAGAGATAGTGTCCAACCTTTTGTACTGCCTCATGTATTTCCTTAGAACCAAATCTAACCAAGAATACCCCATTTGGAAAAAAAGAGATCACATCAATCGTATGTTTAGTCCATATCCTACGTAAATATTCTTCCAAAACAGCCATTGGAGGGTTAGCTCCCAACACAAACCCATAGACTGCTTGTTTCCAGTACTCAAGTTCATCATGAACATCATCAGCAGTGACTTTTATCATTGGTTCCACATCATCCTCAACTATCTTAACGATCTTTTTACCATGGATTTGAAACCAGTCACCCTCTATATCGATAATATTCTCAGTTGTCTCATCTGTATTTCCAGAACCAATACCTGGGTCATTTTCAGTCTCATCATCATCGAGATTAAAGGGGGTGATACCTGTTATTCCATTCACGCTAGCATGTTTCAACGCTTCATCCTCTGATGGTTTCTTGTCCTGTTTTTTTCTTATTTTCTCTAAAAGTTCCTCTTTAGTTTGTGTCGTCATCGTTCCTTTCCTCCTAGTAGTATCATTGGGCATGGCAGGAGACTTAGATGAAGAATTCCTCGCCATGATTGCAAGGTATCTCTCCAAGATCGCCTCCCAGTCGCCAGAGCAGAGGATTATGGTTTTTTTGGAACCGGTTTTGTTAGTTGGTTTTCAACCTTCGCCTGGAATTCCTTGATCTTTTCAAAGGATTCACTTTTATGCTTCATTAAGTAGAAATATCCGTATCTACTTAAATCGTCAGTGGAAGTGATGAAATATCTATAGCTGTCTCGCGCAGTGATTGACATAGGTCCACATACATCTGTATGTACGAGGACTAATATATCAGCAACGTGCATTCCAACACCTTTGAAGGAAATACGAGTCATCTTGCCTATGAGACATGATTCACATGTGCCAAATGATTCATAATCAAATGGAGATATAGCGTCATTCTATATTAGCTGCTTTACACGTTTCTCATTTATGTGTCCCATACGACAGTGCCATAGATATGTTTGATCTTTGTCGCCAACCTTTAATTTCTTATTATTCATGTGTAATATTTCAATCGATTGATCTAAGACATATATACCATTCATGGAAACTTCTTTACCATAAACCATTCCATTTAAAGAGAAAATACAGCTATTATCCTTTATAAAAATGAAAATCCGTCTTTATCGAGTACGGAAACTGAAATAATGTTCTTAGATAAATTGGGTACATAATAACAGTTATACAAATATATCTTGAATCCGCTCGGTAGCTGGATCACATATCCCATGGAAGAAGCAGCAACTTTTGCTCCATTTCCGACTCGCAGGTCGACATCACCCCTTGCGAGAAGTGTGATATTTCTTAGGCCCTGCAAATTATTACACAGATGAAAACCACAACCAGTATCAAGTACCCAAGTTTCGAAACTTGCATGGTTAATCTCAATCATATGAATATAATATGACATACCAATAGGAGTGACGCAGCCTGCTTTTATGTCCTCATGGTACACTGGACAGTTCCGCCTCCAATGCCCAGTCTTGTGGCAATGGTGGCACTCAATGTTACCGTCTTTGTTCTTTGTCTTGCCTTCTGAGCTACTTGTCTCACCAAGCCCACTCTTAAATCCGCCCCTTTTGAATTTAGGAGGCTTAGCTACTGTTAGCTCTGCTTGAGCTTTTCCCTTACCCTTTGCCTTGTTCGCAATCATGAGAACATCTTGCTTCATGCTCCCACTCAATTTAAGATCCTTCTCGGTCTGTACGAGAAGGGAGTGTAGCTCATGAGGACTTTTCCTCATGTCATTGATGTGTGGGCTAACTGGTTGGCCCATTTGGAGTTTCGCATCGAAGAAGCGACATGTATGCTCATATGAAACGATTCTCTGTACTTTTGAGAACTCGTTTGTGAGCGTGGTGAAAATCTTATTTGCACCATGGGAAATGAAGTGTCTTTGCAAATTGGATTTCATTGCAAAGATAATTACGTTCTTTATTGCACTCGCTTCGATAACGAAATCACTATAAGCTTGTGATACATTAGCTCTAGCAGTGGGACCTGTGTTAGGTGGTAACGGCTCAGTTAAATACTTGAGCTTACCATCAGCTATAGCTGCATTCTGTATTACAGTCTTCCATTCCGCAAAGTTGGACCCATCATTTTTCAGTCGCGTGGACTGATTCATGTGGTCCATAAAAGCCTTAAGCCAGGATTCTTTTCTTAGTGTGGCACTAGGCATAGGGGCATCATTATGACCAGCCATAGTATTTGCAGTATTATTGTTTTGTTTAGATGAATTCTACACTGTAAAGAAGAAATTAAAACATAATAAGCATACCAACGTTTTGTAAATAGTCTAGCAAAAACAGTTTAATGCGATGAATTTATCATTTATATAATTGATCTTCCTCAAGAACTATATAAACGATCCCAAGACTCAATTTCAGTAAATTGATAAGCCAACCTCTTGGCTAATTCTACATTTGAAATTCTTGGTCGATAAATTTCTGTAAATTCTATCTTTAGTCCACCATAACCACAGGGCCATACAAGGGTCATGATGTTGAGGTAAAATAAGTCAACAGCTACTACTTACCCAACGTAGGAGGGGTCATATGGAGAGTAAGGTTCTATATGTCTGGCGACGAAGAAGGGATTCATAGTAATTTGACTTATAAAAGACTAATCTCAATTTTAGGTTATAGAGGAAGATCCCATCATCTTTAATTTTAATTCATTTAAGTGAACAAATATCTAGCATGCGAGAATGAATAAACTAAGGTGATGGCTTTAAGGAAAAACGTGTGACATCTATATGTCGACATAGACTAGCATACCTACTATATGAGTCAATTTACATGCAATCTCAAGTGGTTTGGTTTAGGCGGAAAAATGATGCAAAACATGTGAATGAAAAGCAGAACGGAAATAAAAACGAAAATAAAGCAAGTCCTAGTGTGGCCTATCCTACCAAAAAGAACAAAAATACATCTTGAAATCCATTCAGCAATGGACCCTAGAAGCTTGTCTTGTCTTGATGTTCCTTCTTCGTGATGTAGTGGGAATGAGCAATCCGAACTCCGTCTTGGTCTTCTTAATTACATTTGAAGAATTACATAATAAAATGCTATTATTACATTCTAATTCCCAAAAACGTAAAAAAAAAATATTACACAAGGGAGATTCGAGATCTTATAAATACATCACAAATTATGGTTCCTTCATTACGAAAACATAATTTACTAAGACCACACTAAGTATTACAAAATACAACTGATTGTAAAAGCTTAAATAAATCCATTCATTCATTGAACATTATAATATATAGAATGCATCATACTAATTATATTAATCTTTCAAGACTTAATTCCGTAATTATGTAGAGTAATGTACCCAAACCACCATTTAATGATTTAAACTATGTGATAATTCCGTAATAATCTCATAATTTTAATCAAAATAAACATATTCATATTATCGTATAATATGTTTAATCCAACATTATTTTAAACCGTTTTAAAATAATTTAGGTATCAAAACTAGTGAACTTTTTCACCCAAAAAATTACACATTATCTTTATAATGTATAAAAAAAACTTAAAAGAAAAACAGCCCAAAAGATTTTAGAAATAGCCGAGACAAACAAGAAAGGAAAAACCCTAAAGCGCTGCAAACAAACAGCCGCAAACAAGAAAGAAGGCTGGAAACAGAATTCCATCGCTTCTAAAAAGCGCTGAAAACAAAGCTAAGAAGAACGCAGGAACTGAATTCCGACGCTAAAAAAAGGCCAAAAACTGGGTAACGACTCTTTGAAAGTGTTGCAAGCATGAAAACTGACGCTTTTAAAAGGCTGCAAATATAACGACACTTTTAAAACTGCTGTAAATTAAATAAAATGCAGAAAAGCGTCTATATAAGCAGGAAAAGCGTCGGAAAGAAAGCATCGCAAACAATAAACGCTGTAAAAAACGCCGATAACAGCCTGTTTTTAATTTTTTGTTTCCTTTTATAACACTCATGAAATTGAATAACTAATGTCAGGTTGCTAAACGTGATCGATAACCTTCAAAATTCTAATCTATATTAGATATAATTGTAATCTTAAATATTCAAATTAACCTTTTAAGACGAATATCATGATTATGGTGGGATCGATTATTTAGCAAATTATGTAATTCAAGAACATGTGAGACGATTTCCTTTCACGTTTTAATTCAATCTTTATTAAATTAAAACATCTACAAATTTATTATTTTGTTATATTAACTGTTTAAGATAACAACAACAAATCAAAAGGAAAGCGACGAATAAAAACTTTTCTCGGCTAAAACTAAGATACCCGGCTGATTTTTTTTCTTTTTTCTTTAAATTTTCTTAAAATGTTTATGAAAATCATACGAAAATAAAATTCGTAAGCCTTATGCTCTGATAACACTTGTAGGAAAATATCTGTATATATTCCCAATTCTTTATATGAAGGATTATAACAAATTTATAATGTACGATTTATAGTCATAAACGAAGAACAAGATACAAAGATTGAGATTAAGAATGAACCTAATGAACCTTCTGTCCTTGAAAAGGCCTAAGATCAGATATCAAAACAAATATACTCATAATCGTTGCACCCAAGATGTCCTGAGAAATACCCTTTCTAGAGCTAGAAATTTCAAAATTGCCCTTAATTTTGTGTAAGATGAAAGCTACAGAGAGAGAGATGAGGGAAGTAGTCGTTTAACTCGTGCCCTTTATGTGCACAGTGAATGTCCTATTTATAGCTGCAAACAACCTTGCTATTAGACATCAACTAGGATTCCCCAAATCAGTATTTGGTTCTACCTACAGCACTTCACAACAACTGAACAACTTAATAATTGCTCAGACCGAAATTCTATCTTTATAGAATCGATTATATCGCTCTCTCTTGTGTAATGTTTTGTCTTATAATTATCTTGTATTTATAATCCACTAATTAAATATAACCTTTTATATTTAATTAATAATTTAATCTTTATTAAATACTTTCATTACACATAATTAAATATAACATTTTATATTTAATTACGAATTAGCATTTAAATTCGTCTTAGCTAATATTATTTAATCAATATTAAATAATTATGTCATAATTACATTGACTAACGGTTTAGTCGTATAGGGTATTATTATGATTACATTTTCATCTAATCATATCACTCAGATTCCATCCTTTAGATGTGACTCTTAGGGACCAGTTGATTACCGTCATCTGTATGACAATAACGTCAAACTTTCTAGCAAGCCAACCGTTATTGATAAACGTGAATCAATTGGCTAAAATACAAAGTATACCCTGTGTTCCTTTAAGATATTTATACTGACTGTGGCGTACATGTTTCATGTATGTAGGTTGGTGCTGACTTGGGGATACCGTGAGAGCTAGCGAGCGATGTTGCAGATCGACATGACTACATTTCTTTATCGTTTAGCTAGTTTAATTATTTTACTATTTTGATAATCGTGGGATGTGCTATCCCCGTTTGACTTGTTATATCTAAACTTAAATAATTATTTTAGTTTAAATTTTCGCATTTAGTTTTATTTCAAAATCACCTCGCATTGTATAGTTTATGTGATCCCGGCGCACTCATGTGATCCCCGAACTTAACTTGACCAAAAATTTAAAATAATGAATGAGAGACGGGTAGACTTAAGGACAAGTGGTAGTCCGTAATGTGGTTGTTTTATTATGCCTAACGTGTTTGTTAATTGTCAATGATTTTACTGTTATGTCTTTGAATCAATGAACATTGAGCTTATCCATATGGCGATCAAGACGAGTGTCTGTTACCGAAGATGGAAGACCCGTGCTACCGTTGGAGAATGATTCTGAGTCCCCCCAAAGATCCTCCTCTTTCTCTATGTATCACCTCCTTTTGTATCTTTTGATGTGTTTCCTTTCTTTTGAGCTTCTGTCGGTCTCACTCTGAAATCTATCTTTATATCTTTTCGACTTCCGCTTTTGATTGGATTTTGAGTAACCAGTTCTAGGATAATCGTAACCGTGTTTGAGGAATACTATTATCTGAGGAAAACCTAAAAAGTACCATGAGACGTGTTTTGTTAATCCCAGTGCCTAATTGACACTACACCAAATTGACACTTGCGCCACGATTTATGCCACGGGAATTTATAATTCGTGGCTAAATTTTGTTTAGCCACGGGAAAAATTTCGTTCACTATTTTAGAAAAAATTTATGCCACGGGAAAATTTCTCCGTGTCAAAAAGTCAATTGCGCCACAATTTAGTTTACGGTCGTGGCTAATCATCATTTTTGCCACGAACAATGTCACACCCATGACAAACATATATTTAGCCACAGATCATTCCGTGGCCAATATTTCTTTAGCCACGACTTACATATTGTCTGTGGCAACATATTTGCTTAGCCACGAAATTAGTAACAAACACCAGTGGCTAAGATTTCTTCAGACTTGTATAAAGATATTTCATGTTAAGGTAAACGTAAAAATTTGGTTTCGTAAGAAAAACAAGTAAAATATAAAAGCTGAATGAAACATAATCAAATATACATAATAAGAAAAATTTAAATGTAAAATTTAGGAAATATTTTGATTAATTTAATAAATATTTGGTATTCGTTTATTTAGTCTAATAAGAAATCTCAAACTTCTATAAAATGATACACACGTAATGAAAATTGTCGTCGTCTTTATTTTTTTTTATTTTTTTACAGACTAGAATAACTTTTAGTGGTTTTTTCATAACAAGGATAATTTAATAAATAATTAATTCTTTTTTTGTTAAATATTATAATATTGAATAACATTATTTAGAGACTGTATCACATTTAAAGACAAAGTATGTCGAATTAAATAATTAATTAATTAACACCTATCATTGAGAAGTCTGAAACTAATATATTGTTAAGCTTTTCATTAGAAAACTGATTTACTACTTTATTTGTAAAATATTTGTAGAAGAACTTGACTTCGAGATATTAAATTGGAAAAAAATTGGGGAAGTTTCTAAGGAGAAAAAAAAAGACAATTAGATTTAAAAGATGATAAAATAAAAAATAAGTAGTCTAAAAAATTAAATTAAAAGTGATTTCCAACAAATCATTAAATAAAATGGAAAAAACATATTAATAAAATAAACGATATAAAAAAATCAATATAGAAAAATATTTTTATTACTGAAAATGAGCATATCACACCCAAAAATAAAATGGAAATTATAATAATAGATTTACATGTGTAAATAATTAGAAAATTTTGTTGGCAAAAAGAAAAATCAAGAATAATGAAAAGAAATCAATTTAGAGAAAACAGAAAAATTTGTACAATCTTTTCTTTGTTGTTTGGCAAAAACTGAAAACGAATTCATAATGTCTTGGTCATTTATTTTAGTAATAAAACCCGGTCATTAATACCCATATGTAATCATTATTCAAAAGTGATCATTATTTAGTAAAAAGTGATTAAACTATTTTCGTACAAATACGACAGTCGTACAAATAGAATTTGTGTGGAAAAATATATGAAAAAAATGGATAAAAGAGAAATAAAATAAAAATGTCGACAAATGAAAAAAAATAAAAAAAAAACATATATTAGGAAAAAAAATATAAGGAAAACTTGATTAAATAGCTTGGAGAAAATGGTTTTGCTGACTCGGGCAAAAAATGACCCGAACATCATTAGTTGGGAGGTGAACATTGAAAACTCGAGTAATTTGAGAAAAATAATAATTTTTCCGCAAAACTATGTAAATCATTTAATATTTTTTCAATAAAATAATAGTAAAGGTAATTTAGAAAGAAATAATATCATTTGAAAAGGTTTCAAAGTGCTAACTATATCAATAAGTTTAAGTTTTAATTTCGGTAACTCATCATAAGAATTTCACAGTTAAGCGTGCTCAAGTGAGAGTAATCTTGGGATGGGTGACCTCCTGGGAAGGATTTACAATTCGCAAAAGTGTATGACTTGTGATTGTAAGTAACGATCGAATGTGTTGAGATAACTAGCCAAGCAACGACCAAAGCTTGACAAGATTCCGTATGTGAAAATATTTTCATTATAAGTAAAAAATAATATTTTACATTTTGTTTATTTATTTTATTTATTTTTTTGTTTGCCACGGGAATTAATTTTTGGCCACGGGAATTATTAGCCACGTGAGAATCTATCGCTAAAAATATAATTTTAGCCACATTCTTGTTTTTCCCGTGGCTATCTGTTAGCCACGTCCACTTGGGCCACGAAAGGTATTTCCGTGGCAAAGAGCTTTAGCCACGAAAAACTAGTACTTGCTCCACGAATTTAGTCGTGGCCTCAATTGTAGTAGTGTGACTATCCAATTGGAAGAGCGATAGTGAGTGATGGAGTTCTTAGATTAAGGTTGAGTTGTATACGTGGTATTCAGTGGAACTTAGCCTTGAGAATCATACTCAAATTGTAAAAATTTGTGGATCGAAATGTACCGCGTAGAGCGTGAAATGGGATGCTTAAAGTCATAGATGAATTTGGAAGAATATACTTAAGATGCTAATGATCATGAATCGATGAGTGAGGTAAGTTAATATCACTTGACTTTGGGTAAGTGATTGAATTAAGAAAAAACCCGTTGTTTGAGGAATAAGAATAGCTGGTAATAATGGATCGGATGAGTGTTAAAAAAAACAACAACAAAAATTGCAATGTAAAAGTGGGAGGAATCGATCATCAATTCCGCCTTTAGTTATTTAATGGATCTTAATGTAATCTTTTGAGGTACTTGAGGAATGTGAAAGATTCGTCACTTGTGTGGATAGAACAGAGTGATTCGTAGGAAAATGGAAGTTTTGAAACTTTGAGAATTTGAAAGTTGTTACTTCTGTGACACTTTGTTTTCGGTTGTTCACTTTACAGTAATAAGGTTTGGAAATTGAGGATTTCAGAATCTTACTGTGAATTCTATTTGATGGATTTGAGTTGTTTGGACTAAATGTTCTGAAGGGTTATCTCAATAGTCCTATGTTTGGGAAAAGTTACGGTTTGGAGAATACCGTGTCTCTGATTTTTGGATTTGATGTCGATAATGGAATTTTGGTTTAATTTATTGGAAGTAAATGAACCTTGGTGTGGATCTGTTATTTAGGCTCCTACTTTGATTGAAGGACCATCGAGAGATTGAGAGAGTGCAGGACTCGTTTCTCAAGGTTGTGTGAGGATCGTTGTGACAATGTTTCCGTTATTGATTGAGCGGTTAGTACTTCTACATCCTGAAGAGTTGTTGTCCTCCTTGATTCCATCTCTGCTGCTCCCACCTCCCTGATCCTTCATTGTTTATTTTTGTTAGTTTGGAAGCAGGTAACTTGTGATGCTTTGTGCTAAGTGTAATATGTGTTGCTGTTTCTGTGCTTTTTGTAAACGTTTTGAATTGATTTTCTTTCTGTTGATTGTAAACTTTCGTTACTTTGGCGAACTTTACTCATTTTGAAGAATTTAAAAATGGAAGTTGCTTACAAAAGCTATATCTTAAGAAGTTTGAAATGCTTTACGATTTTGATTGATTTCAGCGTTGATTTGACGTTAAAGCTTGTTATCGGAGAAATCTGATGACTTGTACTATGCGCATCGACTCCTGATTGGTTGGGTTTTAAACTTTGATTTGATTTGGCCTTGGACTTGTCTCTGATTTGGAACGTCGGGCCCAACGTCCACTGACGAAGACTTGCGCCTTGGAGATCATTCGAAATTTTTGAAAGATATTTAAATTTTGAAATTTTGAAATTTCAGTAAACGTTTTGGTTGATGGCGTTGTCGTTTAATTTTACTAGTTTCCTGGTTTCAAGTTTCGAGGATGAAACTTTTTGAAAGGTGGGGTGATTGTAACATCCCGATATTTCGGACTCGTAATTTTATCGATTTTAATGGTAATTTCATAATGATTTATATTTCATGAAATTTCATAATTTTATTTAAATAATTTGAATATTTCATTTTTAAAGAATTTTAGTTTTAATTGACATTTCAGTTGATTACGTAAACTATATTTTAACGACTTAATTTTATCGTTCGGAAAACTAAAATGTATTATGTAATTTCGTAAAATGTAATTTACATGTTCAATTGTTATTTCGAGTTGTGATAATTGTAAACTAATGAGTTACTGATATTTGAGCAATTTTCGACTCATAAATGAAACCCGACTCAAACTCGATTCTTGTTATAATTTTCCGACTCAAAACCCATTTCTTAATAAAAAGATGTTTTCATAATTGTCATCCCCATCCTCATATTTCAACCTTATCCTCTTACTTCCTCCATTTTATACAATGAAAACAATTCACAAAAAGCTTCGCCATTTCTTCGTTTCTCAACGGTTTCGAGCGATTTTCGCGTCATTATCTTCATCTCGCTGTCGCCATCGTTTCTAGGTAATAAATTACAACCCTTGGCCATCTCGAAATTCCTGCCCTTAAACCCATTTTCGTTTTTGTTCTTAAAATTGGTTCCTTGTTTGTATAGGTTGTGTCATGGTGGTTTCCGAGCTTGGTTCTGCTATAAATCGAAGTCTTAATTGCGAAAACAAGTAACTTTGAGAGGTTACTCGACTTATGTCAAAGATTCGTTTTGTCTAATAGTATAAATGTACTGTGAAGTTGAAGCGAGGTTGTTGTGTTCGGTGTGTTGGGCTGGTGTCCTTGACAATTAAGTACAATGACTTACTAAATCTCTTTAAGGATCACAAGGGCATACTTCAGTATTATTATCAGTTGATCCACGTTTATCAATAACGGTTGGCTTGCTAGATAAGTTTGACGTTATTGTCATACTGATGGTGGTGATCAACTGGTCCCTATACGTCACACCTATAGGACACGTTTGAGAAATGTGAAGGTATGAAAATACACTCACATTTATGCCGGATACGACTATACAGTTAGTCAGAGGTATTGATTATTAAATTAGTCAATAAGATGTTGAGATTATTATTTAATACGGATAAAATAAATTTTAGCTAATACGGATTACATGATTAATTCGTAAATTAAATATAAACGGTTATATTTAATTAAATATTTTATTCGCGTATTAATATAAACAGTTATATTAATTTGGGTAATTATACAATATCGTAATTTTATCAGACCATTATTAATACATCGACTGTATTAATATCTGATAACATGTGTACGATTTATATATAAATACCCGCGAATAATATTTGGCAAAACGGGTCGAATCACGCAAAGGTATAAGGTAAGAGTGGGAAAACCCACTCTCACCTCAACCCGTTCGGCCGACCCACCAGTACTACATAAGGAGAGTCATCTCCTTTTGTCAGGTAACTCTTGTTCAACTGGTTCATTCATAATCTCAAGAATTAGGGTTTTGAGAACATTCTTTTCCCAAAACTCAGATCTCACATCTAAAACCTCACAAAAGCTCTCCCCATATTGCAAGGCAATTGGAGAGTATTTTCTAGCACACGCGGCAACATCTCATTCAAGTCTTGGGTGCAAGTTATAGGAGGGAATTTACTTTAATTCCTGTTCTTAGGCCTATTCAAGCAAGGACCCAAGGTTGTATTCTTTTTCATGTTTTTATTAACTTACGACCATAATCTCAACTGTAAAATTCGTTATAATCCTTCACGTTTTAGGGCGAATACATTCTTTATTCCCCACAAGTGGTATCAGAGCCAAGGCCACGAAATTTTACTTTTGTGTTTTTCATAAGTTTTAATTTAAAATATTTGAAAATCGTTTCTGTCTGCCGTGTGGGTCAGTCGACCCATTATTGCGGTCGGTCGACCACCTCCCGCGTAGGGTTTCTGTTTTTCGGCAGTTTCTCTTTTGCGTTTTCAGAAACTCGGTTTCTTGTCTTGTGGTCGGTCGACCTGGTTAATAGGTCGGTCGACCATTCTGCTGTTAAAAATAAAAAAAAAAAAAAAAAAAAAAAAAAATTCTCGTCAGTAGGTCGGTCGACCCCATGTTGAGGTCGGTAGACCACTTCCCTGTAACAGTCGTGTTTTATTTTTCCGAAAATAACTTGTTTTTATTTTCCCTTGGCCAAAAGTAATATGCTGTATACGGAAATAGTATATTATTTTTGTGAAACGGTTCACTCTCGCATGATACATATTATTTTAAAACGGTTTAAGATAATGGATTATAAACTTGTTAAAATTAAAGTGGTTAAAACGGTATAATCACATAATTTTAATCCCGTAAAGGTGGTTTGGTAAAATTTGTTAATCATAATAACAGTATTATGTCATGTATGAATTTTAATTTTAGTTGATGCATTTTATTTATTGTCTTGTTGAATGCCTTTTGAATGCTTTCTATAACGTATTTAATTTTGCAAATGGTTGTAACTTAGTGTGGCCTTAGTAGATTGTGTCACCGTAATGATGGGACACAGTCTTGCTTGTAATTTTGAGATCTTGAATCTCCGTTTTGGGTTTTTGCCATGTAATTACTTTTGTATTTAAATTAGAATGTAAATAGGGTTATATTTGTAATTTAAATTAGTAATTTTGTGAAGTCCAAAGACGGAGTCCGGATGCTCACTCCCGCTGCAAGGACCAAGATGGAACATCAAGACAAGCTTCTAGGGTCCAACGGTGGATTCCAAAGTTGTTTTTATGTTTATTTTGGTAGGATAGGCCACACTAGGACTTTTATTTACGTTTATTGCATTTATTTTATGCTTTCATCGATAATAGCTTGCATCATATTCCGCCTAAAACCAAACCACCTATAACATGCCTGAAAACTGACTCATGTAGAGGTTACGCGTTAGTTTTCTATGACAATACAGATGTCACATGTCAATTGCAAAGCCATCACTTTATTTCATTCATTCACGCATATGCTAGATATTAGTTCACTTAAAATGGATAAATAAAAGTTGATGGGGTCTTCCTCGTATAACCAAAAATTGAGAATAGTCTTTATAAATCAGACTCCCACGAATCCCTTCTTCGTCGGTAGGCATAATATGACCCCTTCTACGTCAGGTAAGTGGGAATAGATGATTTATTTTATCTCAACATCATGGTCACTCGATACTATCTAGCGACTGAGATGGACTAATAGATAGGATTTACGGAAATATATCGACCAAGAGTTCCAACGGTGGAATTAGCCAAGCTGTGGGCTTATCAATATACGGAAATTGAGTCTTGGGATCGTTTATATAATTCTTGAGGGAGATCAATTATATAAATGCATGAGTCTACGAGTTTAAATACATTTTAATATAGACTTAAATCACAACAATGAGTTGCTTATATGGTTTTGTTTTTATCTTCTTTTAAGTGTAGAACACGTTAAAATTAAACTGCTGTATATCTAATGGCTGGTGAAGACCCAATGCCAAGTGCCAAGCTAGCACGTGAATCCTGGCTAAAAGCCTTCATGGACTCCATGAATCAGTCTACTAGATTGAGGAATGATGGGTCAAACTTCTCTAACTGGGAGGCAGCACTACGGAATGCTGCCATTGCTGACGGAAAGCTTAAGTACTTAACTGAGCCAATTCCGGCACACCCAGGAACTGGAGCTAGAGCTAAAGAAGTTCGCGCTCATAGCGACTTCGTCATGGAAGCGGGTGCGATAAAGAACGTACTCATCTATGCAATGGAATCCAATTTGAAAAGACGCTGCATAACCCATGGTGCAAACAAGATTTTCACCACGCTCACTAACGAATTCTCAAAAGCTGCGAGAATCGTTTCTTATGAGCATACCTGTCGCTTCTTTGAGGCGAAACTCCAGAAGGGCCAAGCGGTTAGCCCACATATTCTCAACATGATTGAGAATATCGAGAAATTGGAGGCCCTAAACTGCAAGATCAGTGAGAACATAATCGTTGATCGAATGCTTCATTCGCTTCATGATGGGTTCGCCCTCTTCAGGGCCAACTATTACATGAACGACATGAAGAAGACTCCTCATGAGCTCCACTCCCTTCTCGTACAGACCGAGAAGGATCTGAAATTAAGTGGGAGCGTGAAGCAGGATGTTCTCATGATCTCCAGCAAGGGTAAGGGTAAGGGAAAAGCTAAAGCTCAGGGCGACCTAACAGTAGGCAAGCCCAAGTTTAAGAAGTCAGGATTTACTAAGAGTGGGCCAGGTGGGTCGAGCAACTCACAGGGCAAAACAAAGAGCAAGGATACTAGCATGGAATGCCACCATTGCCACAAGACTGGGCATTGGAGGCGCTCATGCCCCGTGTATCGTGAGGATATTAAGGCAGGCCGCGTTACTCCTGTTGGTATGTCTTCTTCTTCTTTTATTCACATGATTGAGATTAACCATGCAAGTTACGAAACTTGGGTACTAGATACTGGTTGTGGTTCTCATCTATGTAATCATGTGCAGGGCCTCCGAAACCAAGAACCCCTCATCAAGGGTGAGGTTGACCTGCGTGTCGGGAATGGAGCACGTGTTGCCGCAGTCTCGAGGGGAACATACGTGATCCAGCTTCCAAGTGGATTCGAGTTATCTTTATATAACTGTTATTATGTTCCTTGTTTATCCAAAAACATTATTTCAGTTTCTGCACTTGACAAACTTGGTTTTTCATTTGTAATAGAAAATAACAGTTGTATTTTCTCATTACACAATATGATTTATGGCAAGGCAGTTTCCATGAATGGAATTTATGTTTTAGATCAAACCACCGAAATATTACATGTGAATAACAAGAGATTAAAGGTAGGTGACAAAGATCAAACTTATCTATGGCATTGTCGTATGGGACACATAAATGAGAAACGCGTAAAACAGCTCATACAGAATGGAGCTATCTCGGCCTTTGATTTCGAATCATATGGCACGTGTGAATCATGTCTCATCGGCAAGATGACTCGTATTTCCTTCAAAGGTGTTGGAATGCGCGCTGCCGACCTATTAGGACTCATACATACAGATGTGTGTGGCCCTATGTCGATCAACGCACGAGAAGGCTATAGGTATTTCATCACTTTCACGGATGATTTGAGTAGATATGGCTATGTCTACTTAATGAAGAATAAAAGTGAATCATTTGACAAGTTCAAAGAATACCAGAATCGGGTACAGAACCAGCTGGGAAGAAAGATTAAAGCACTACGTTCTGATCGTGGTGGTGAGTATCTTTCACACGAGTTCGATCAACACCTTAAAGACTGTGGCATCGAGCTACAGTTGACTCCACCTGGAACACCACAATTAAATGGTGTGTCCGAACGGAGAAATCGAACTCTACTCGATATGGTTCGATCCATGATTAGTCACACCGTTGTGCCTGATTCATTGTGGGGCTATGCTCTTTTGTCAGCCGGTCTAATACTTAACCGAAGTCCGTCTAAAGCTGTTGACAAGACTCCATATGAATTATGGAAGGGAACGGTCCCTAACTTGTCCTTTATTCGGGTTTGGGGCTGCGAGGCTTATGTCAAGTGGAGACACGAGGATAAGCTCATCCCGCGATCGGTCAAGACATACTTTATAGGCTATCCAAAGGGAACTTTTGGTCATTACTTCTACTCGCCAACCGAACAACGTGTTTTTGTTGCGGCTAGTGCGACGTTCTTAGAGAAAGAATTTCTCGAGAACAAGTCGAGTAATAGAACCTTCGATTTATCGGAGGTTCAAGAACCAACTACCGAGCAACCATTGGAGGAAATAGTACCTTCAACCGAGGCTGCGGTAGATATTCCTGAGGAACCTAGGAGGTCGGGAAGAGTCTTTATTCCTCTGGACAGATACATTGGTATGGTCGAGGAACATGACATAGATGTTTAGCCCAAAAATCCTCATCACAATGTTGGGCCCATAAGTAGTCCCAGAAGCAGCAGCCCATTACAGAAGCAGATCAGAGGCAAACTAGACGCAGACTAGACGCAGACCAGAGCAGAAAAAGAGCTGTTGAAGGAAGGGAATGGGTCAAAACCCTAAGAGGATATTCCCCTATATTCTCTCCCACATTCCAGCGCCAGAAACCGAATTGGTTGAGCTTAAATCCGCAACTATAAAAAGGAAGCTAGGGCATTTTTATTAGTCCAGTTCACACGTTGTAAAACCCTACTACTCTCGCAAAATACTTGTAATCCGTCCCCAACAGTGAAAATCTTCGATCATAGTAAAAATATTGGTGGGATGTCGTTCCCCCCGCGGTTGTTTCCCTCAACGGGTTTTTCCGCGTCACCAAAACCTTCTTGCGTCATTTTTTATTTCTTCTGTTTTTATATTCGTTTATACGTCAGATTTTAATATTGGTTGACACTTTGACCCGCATCACATAAACGTTGACCCGGTAGAAATTTTACCAAAACAATTTGGCGCCCACCGTGGGGCATAGTGCGCATTCCAATATTTAAAATCGTTACCTCGTCACAACAAGCATGTCTGGGACCAAAGCTAACCCTTCCAGCTCCCAGAGCATGCCGGCCCAGTCCAGTGGGATCAACCCTACTGTATCTGCTGGACTCACAGGACCATCCCTGGTCGTGAGTCAGACCACAGCCTCCTAGGTTGTGGTTCCATCTAGCAAACCTCCTCAGGTTCCCAGATCACCCCTTGTGTCTGCTTCCCCAAGGCAGAGCAGAGAGAGCAGCCCTAGTAGGAGTGGAGAAGCCCAGATGACTTGAGCAAGCCAGCAGCCGCAGGCTCCCCGAACAGATCCGATGCAGATGGTGGCCCAGGGAATGAGTGCTCTGCAGGAAGCCATAGAGGGCCTGAAGAAGGACAATCTGGACCTGAGAGAGCAGATCGCCGCAGTCGCACGTCCAGAGCAGCCGTTCAGAATGTTGCAGCCAGGGCCTGGGCAGACCTTCAACCCCTTTGGGAGAGCAGGGTTGAATCGGCCAATTCCCCAGAAGATCGTCACCAGGCTGGATCTAGGTGTCACCACCCCGAGCAGTGGCCCAGAGATACTGGATCTGGATTCATCCGTGTTTGGAGCACCGCAGTCCAGACCAGTTCAGCCTGCAGGTAATCCTACGCCTTGTTTTCCCCCTGGGGCTGACCCTTTGATTTTTTCAGGTACCCCTCCGCAGCCTACCATCGGACGAACGCCAGAGATCTCAGTAGGAGCAGCACCCGTGAACCAGCCCAGCGTTGGAGGGTGGCAAGGAGGAGCACCAGCGCAGTCAGCAGTGGGTTGGCATCCAGGACCAGGCTTCAGTTCATTTGTAGCAGCCAATGAACCAGCCGCAGGCCCTTGGGGAAGAGCCCCTCCAGGCTTCCTCCCCCCGCCAGTCAACCCGACCTCAGGTCCCTGGGGAGGAGCCCCTCCAGGCTTCCTCCCTCCGCCAGTCAATCCATTCCCTGGAGTAGGCAGTCTCTCAGACCAGCGCTATCAGGAGTTGAAAGACATGATCACCAAGATACCTGGCATGCCAAGGCCCATGGAGAAAGCTTCCCAGGACAGCTATGCAGATTCACCTTTCATCGACAGCATTGCCTTGATCAATGTGCCCAAGGGATTTGTGCCACCAACCATGACACTATATGATGGTACGACCGACCCCCTGGACCACATAAATCAGTATAAGCAGAAAATGATGGTGGTAACCGCAACCGGAGCACTTAAGGAGGCTTGCATGTGCAAAGGATTTGGGTCAACCCTCTCTGGAGCAGCCCTGCACTGGTTTGTGGGATTGCCCAATCGCAGCATCTCCTCCTTTGCAGATCTGGTTAATGCTTTTAATCAGCAGTTTGCTAGCAGCATGAAACCAGAGAAGCAGACCAGCGATCTATACAGAATTGTTCAAGGATTCGAGGAAACCACTCGAGATTACCTCACCAGATTCAACAAAGAAAAAGTTGCCATCCCGCATTGTGATGTACCCACTGCCATTGAAGCCTTCCGCAGGGGGTTGCATCACGATTCAGACCTGTACAAGCAATTGATGATGCACCCATGCACTGCCTTTGCTGATGTACAGGCCCAGGCAGTTGCAGCCATGAGGCTGGAAGAAGACGCTGCCTCCAGAAGAAGTACCTATGACACAGAACCTGTGTCTAGGAAAGCACCAGTAGAAAAAAGGAATGAAAGATCAAAGCCCTACAGCAAGCCAGTGAGCAAAGTATCCGAGAGCACCGGTGGGAAAAACGATGCAGATCCACCTCCGAAGGTCAGTGAGTATGGTTTTACCACCGGAATGGCTGGCTTGCTAAAGGCCTTGAAAGAGCTCAAAGGAGTCAGATGGCCAAAGAAGAAAGAGGAGCGGCTCAACGACCGCCGTGATGCTAGAAAAAAATGTGAATTTCATGATAACATAGGTCATACCACGGACGAATGTTACACCCTCAGAAAGGAGGTCCGATTCCAGTATGACCGAGGCAACTTGGACCATCTGCTCCCAGAGAAGTCCACCAGAGTCAACGCAGCCAGCCAGGTGCAGCCTTCACCAGCTCCTCCCTGCAATAGAATTGTCAATGTCATTACTGGAGGATCAGAGCTGTGTGGGCTCACCTACTCAGCAGCCAAATGACGTGTAACTGCAGCAAAGGGAGACAAGCCAGAATCATCATGCAGAATAGCAAGGCAGGACCTCCCAGCAGTGACCTTTGACGAAACAGACGCAGAAGCTGTACCAGAGCAGCACCATGATGCCCTGATTATCACATTAAATATCGGCAATTGTGAGGTCAGGAAGGTCATGGTAGACACAGGCAGCTCCGTCAACCTACTAATGCTGGAAGCACTAAAGAGCATGGGATTTGACGAGAAGGACCTGACAAAGAAAGTTATTCCCCTGGTCGGATTCAGTGGAGAAACGGCGCATACCCTGGGGGAGATCACCATCCCCACCCACGCCGGAGGGCTGAACAAACAGGTAAGGTACTTAGTTATTGATGGTCCATCTACTTACAATGTTATTCTTGGCAGGCCCTGGATCCACGAAATGCGAGCAATCCCGTCAACGTATCACCAGTGCCTGAAGTTCCCTACGCCGTGGGGAGTTCAGGAGATACGGGGAGACCAGGAGGAGGCCAAGGATTGTTACAAAGTAGCTCTCAAAAGGACCACCAAACCACCAGCTGCCAGAGCATAGCAACTACAGCAACTGCACATCCAGGAGGAATACATCGAGCCCCAGCAGGCAGAAATCGATGAGATCCACCTGGATGAGCAGCACCCAGGAAGGACCGTGTTCATAGGCTCAGAGTGCTCTGGAGATCTACGTCAGCAGCTCCTCCAGCTGCTCAGAAAGAATGTGGACTGCTTCGCCTGGTCCCACAAAGATATGATTGGTATAGACCCAGAAATGATAACACACAAGCTCAGCATAGATCCAGGATTCAGACCAGTGCAGCAGAGGCGCAGGAAATTCGCAGCAGAAAGACATCAGATCATAAACCAGGAGGTGGATAACCTTCTGGAGGCAGGAAAGATCAGGGAAGTCAGGTACCCCGAATGGCTATCTAATGTAGTGGTGGTACCAAAAAAGAATGGCAAGTGGAGGGTCTGCGTAGATTTCACAGACCTGAATAAGGCCTGCCCCAAGGACCCATTCCCCTTGCCACACATAGATGCTATGGTCGACGCCACTACAGGCCACGAAATGTTGACTTTCCTAGATGCCTGGAGCGGGTATAACCAGATCAAAATGGACCCGGCAGACCAGGAAAAGACAGCATTCAGGTCCGAAAGAGGCATCTACTGCTACAACGTAATGCCCTTCGGCCTTAAGAATGCTGGTTCCACGTACCAGCGGCTCGTCAATATGATGTTCAAAGACCAGATAGGACGTAATATGGAAGTCTACATAGATGATATGGTGGTCAAATCCAAGCAATCAGCAGACCACACCCAGCACCTGGAGGAAACATTCAACACCCTCCGGAAGTACAAAATGAAGTTAAATCCAGCTAAGTGTACCTTCGGAGTTTCCAGTGGGAAATTCCTGGGGTATATGGTAACACAGAGGGGGATAGAAGCCAGCACAGAACAGATCAAAGCAGTTCTGCAGCTGGAATCACCCCAGAAGCCAAAAGATGTGCAGCGTCTGACGGGAAGAGTAGCAGCCCTGAGCAGGTTTATCTCCAGATCCTCAGACCGGTGCAAATTATTCTATGATATTCTTAGAAAAAGCCAGAAGTTTGATTGGACACCAGAGCACGAAAAGGCATTCCAGGAACTAAAGCAGTACCTGAGCAGCCCACCCCTGCTATCCAAGCCAGAACAGGGAGAGGTCCTGCTCCTGTACCTCTCAGTAACCGAAGCAGCAGTAAGTGCAGTTCTGCTCCGACAGCATGAAGGAGCTCAGCACCCGGTGTACTACGTCAGCAAGTCATTACTGCTAGCAGAAGCAAGGTATACCTCACTGGAGAAACTAGTATTTGCATTGGTCACAGCATCCTATAAGCTGCGTCCGTACTTCGAGTCTCATACCATCTCGGTGGTTACCAATCACCCACTCAAGACGGTTATGAGAAAGCCAGAATTATCAGGACGAATGGCTAAGTGGTCTGTGCACCTCAGTGGATATGACCTCCAGTTTGAACCACGCACAGCCATAAAGTCACAAGCCCTCGCAGACTTCGTCTCCGATTTCAGCCCAGCACTCCAGACCCAAGCAGAGCAGGAAATCCTGCACCTACACCAGGGTGCCAAACCAGGCACCTGGGAGTTACGAGTAGATGGAGCTTCAAACGCCAGAGGGTCCGGAGTTGGGTTGATCCTCCGATCACCAGAAGGGGATCTAATCACCCAAGCAGTCCGATGTGAGTTCAAGACCACAAATAATGTGGCTGAGTATGAAGCCCTAGTCCTAGGACTGCAACTAGCCCTGGACATGGGGATCAACCATGTTAATGTATATAGTTATTCACAACTAATTGTGAATCATGTCAATGGAGCATACGAAGCAAGAGACCCCACAATGGTGGCCTACTTGTGTGTGGCAAAGGAGTTAATCGGCAGATTCGTGGAATTCTGCATCCAGCAAGTACCCAGAGAGCAGAACGCAGAGGCAGATGCACTGGCAACTCTAGGCTCAACCTTCAAACCAGCCGACGTAGCCAGTATTCCAATCACCCATGTCCTCAAACCAGCCATTCCTGGACCAGATTCGGACCAGGAGGAGCTACCTATCTGCAGCAGCAACTCAGACCAGGAGTCAGAACAAGACTGGCGAAAGCCATACCTGGACTGGTTGCAGCATGATATCCAGCCCAGTAGTAAGAAAGAAGCACGCAGTTTCAGAATGAAGGCCTCCAGATTCCTACTGATTGATGGAATCCTGTTCCGGAAATCATTAGCAGGGCCATATCTGCGATGCCTGGACCAGACTGAGGCGTAGACAGTCTTGCATGACCTCCACAGCGGAGACTGTGGAAATCATGCAGGGGGAAGAAGCCTGTCCAATAGAGCCCTCAGAATGGGATACTTCTGGCCCACAATGCGCAAGGATGCGAAGGAGTATGCAAGAAAATGTGACGCCTGTCAAAGGCACGCATCTGTCAATCACCAACCAGCAGAGCCTCTGCACCCGATCATATCCCCATGGCCTTTTAAGAAGTGGGGGATGGACATTGTGGGACCTCTCCCCAGAGCACCAGGAAACAAGCTATACATGCTGGCCATGACAGATTACTTTTCTAAATTGATTGAAGCAGAATCATTCACCCAGACCACCGAAGCACAGGTCATCTCTTTTATTAAGCGCAATATATTCACTAGATTTGGCATACCCTCAGAAATAATATGTGATAATGGTTCCAAATTCATTGGGAAGAAAACCGAGGCTTTCTGTGCTGGGTGGAATGTATCACTCCAGAAAATCTACCCCCAGGAACCCCCAGTCCAATGGACAGGCTGAATCTAGTAATAAGATCATCATTGAGAATATGAAAAAGAAACTACAAGAAATGGGAGGGAAATGGGCAGAGGAACTTCCTCTGGTCCTGTGGGCTGACAGAACTACTCCGAAAGTAGCCACAGGTCCGACCCCCTTCAGCCTTGTATGCGGAGCAGAAGCAGTAATTCCTTCTGAGGTCAAAGTCCAGACCCACAGATACGGGAGTATAACTGAGGACCAGAACCAAGTAGAATTGGCCAGTAGCCTGGACACTGTTGATGAACTGAGGACTAGTGCCTACGTCAGAATGGCCTCATACAAGCAGATGGTGGCTCGGAGCTACAACAAAAATGTCAGGATCAGAACCCTGCAAGTAGGAGACCTGGTCCTGAGAAAGGTGTTCCAGAACACCAAGAACAGACAAGCTGGAAAGTTTGCTTACAACTGGGAGGGCCCATACCAGGTTGAGAGCATAGTTGGTAATGGGGCCTACAGGCTAATGACAATGGAAGGGGAAATGATACCCAGATCATGGAATATACTTCACTTAAAAAACTATATCATCTAAAGGTGCCTCCACCAGATCAGAGCAGCTCCCTTAGACTCAGGTTCTACTCTGTATAAAGTTTACTCTGGTTCAGCTTAAAATTTTTGTCTTACCTTTATATTTTTTATAAACCTAAGTTTAGAATGATATCTTGCCTTTATATTTTTTAAACTAAGTTTAGTAATCTAGGTCTTGTAACTTCAAACCTTGGTGCATTTTTCAATTTTTAAGTCTTTTAAAAGGAAAAATTTCATTACTTATTTTCTGAACCAGAATTTACTTATCCTAGTGGACTGACCTAAAGAGGAAATCTGCACTGATCGCAGGAGAACCTAAGTTAAGCCTGGCACCCCAGTATAGGGATGGGTATATAAAACACCAGGCCAGCACACCAAAACAGCGATGGCCAAAATACAAACGAAACATGCATGTACGAAGGAAAAAACGCCAGAAAAAACGGCAGAAAGCAACAAGATAAGAAAACTCCACACAACGGGGACATACGATTAAAAGCTGCTCAAAGCAGCTCAAAACAGAATTGTTTCCGCTGGTCCACCCGGACCAGCAGCAGAATTGTTTTCACTGGTCCACCCGGACCAGCAGCAAAAGTTACAAAAAGTTGAGCCCACGCAGGGGCATCCAAAGTTCAAAGCAAAATATTAACGCCCATATCAGGGCCCAGCAGATAAATTTTTAACAAAACCTACTCATCAGGAGTAGGCCCAGCAGCAGCAATATCAGCATTTGTAGGGTCAGAGGTCACCTCCCCTTCAACATCCTGGGACCCCCCCCTCGCCATCTTCCTCTTCATCATCGGAGATCAGGTCCATATTTAGCCCCTCGGGAAAATCAGAAGCAAAGGCCTTCTCCAAGGCAGCTAAGTCCCAGGTGGTATGGTTACCCTCCTGGAACTCCCGGACGCACTTCACCCGGGTCTCAGCAGCAGTATAAGCAACAGCTTCGATTAAAGCCCTCTGCAGACCAGCCTTCTTCTGTTCGAGGGCCGCCACCCTCAGCACCAAGTCCGCCTCTGAAGTCAAGGCCCTCTCCAGCTTAGAGTGAGCCGTGGCTAGCTGGCTCTGAGAAGCCTCCTCTTGAGCTTTGAGCATCTCCTGACCCTTAGCCACATCCTGGCGAGAGCGCTCAACAGCCTGCCGCAAACTTTCCCTCAAGGTCTCCTCCAAGCTCAATTTCTCCGATAACTCCCGCTCCTTCTTTGCCAGGGCCTCCTGCATCCTCTCCACCTCCTGCCTCCTCCTCAGAGCCTCAGATTGAGCTGCCTTCGAGCAATGAAGTTCAGCCAGCAAGGCCTCACTCTGTCGTTTAGCACAAAGAGACAGCTCCAGAACCTGGAAATCCAGATCAGGTCAAAAAAAAAAAAAAAATGGGAAAAAAAGGAAAGAAGAGGGGTTACCTCAAAGGAAACCTCCGCAGTACGCCTGATCAATTCCTTAAAAGGACGAGTTTCCATAATAGAGGCAGAGGCGGGAAAAAGTAGTGAGTCCAAGGTAGGCCAGAGATGAGTCCTGGACCCACCAAAATCCGCTGGGAGGTGCAGGCGCAGGGAAGAAGAAGACGAACCATCCCCAGAAGGTGGTAAAGGCAGCTGCTCCAAAACTGGCTTGTAGCCAGGAGTAGGAATGGAGGGAGGAATCTTGAGAGGAGAAGGATCAACATAGGGAGCCTCGGATGCAGGTTCCTGGACCAGATCAACGGTATCAACTTCAATAGGGGCAGCCTTGGACCCGGCTCCAGCAGAGCTCCCCTCCACAACGTCCATCTTCGTCTTCTTCGAGGACCCCGCGTCCCCGGAAGCCAACCTCTTTCTGCGTAGCTGCATCACTCTGCTCACGTCTACTCTGGGCTTGCCTGAAAAGGTGACAGTAGAAATCAGAGCAGAACAAACGCAGGTCCACCCAAAGAAAACAAAGAACATCGAAAATACCGTACCCTCCTTCTTCACCACCAGAACAGCAGCATCCCGGACCAGCTTGGAGAACGTCCTCTCCTCAGCAGGAAGGTCCAGGAGTTTGGCCTTGGAAGTAGGGGGATCAGCGGAGTCAGGAAGCTTAGCCAAGCTACGACCTGCAGAAACTAGCAAACCGTCAGAAACAGACGAAAAAACGATAAAGTAAGGAAAATCAAAAGAATGACAGAGCAAAACCAGTACCTTCCACAGGCTGCCATGCAGAGAATATATAATCAGGAGAGGAAGGCAATGTGTCAATCTTGACGAAGATAAAACGGGTAAACCACTTACTATCATCTGGAGTAGCGGAAAAAACAATAGCAGAAGGCATATTGTCATGACTACGAATGGTGCACTGAGAATGACCCAGAGAACGAGGGGCGAACCACTGCCCCAAGTCAGCCAAACCAATGTTCAGCCCCCGTTCACGGTTCAGGGCACAAATACTGAGCAAGATTCTCCATGCATGCGGAGCAATCTAACACATAGCAAGTTTGGTTAACTTCAGAAAATCTACAATCAAGTCAGGAAAAGGAAATCTGAGACCCAGACGGAAAGGATATTCATAGAGACAAGTCCATCCCTCCCTCTCAAAATCGGCCTTCTCGCCGGCGAGAGGAAAGTGATAGACCACTCCCTCCGGGAATCCGAATCGAAGCTTGATGAAAGAAGCATGAGATTCGTTGAAAGAAGAGTCGCATAAATGCTTAGCCGCAAGTAACTTCTGCGACGGGAAAGGACCAGAATAGTCCCCCGAAGCAGAACTAGACCCAGAGGACCCCTCAGGGGCAGGAGTAGTGGAAGGAGTAACAGAAGAGGATCCAGGGGCAGACATTGTGTAATTTCGAAAGTTGTGGTAAAAGAAATTCACCGCAAAAATGAAGCAAGAAAAGGCAAGAAAGGAAGTAAGAGAGAAAGTGAATTTTTTGAAAAGTGGTAAAAGTGAAGCAACACGGTTAAAAGGGTATTTATAAGGGAAGCAAGTGGATGAAATTTGAAAGTGAATTCAAATTTGAAAGGTGAAAGGTTAAAGTTAAAGAAGTAATAAACAGTGAGGGGACAGGTAGTTAATGCGAGTGGGACAAGTGGGACATGAAATGCGGCTAAAAGCAGTTACATCAATTCCTCAACTACCCACATGACTCCAGAATCCTCAGAGGCAGAAAAATTCCAGCCCAATTGAAGCCAAGTTAAGCTGAAATTTGGGGGAAATTGTTTAGCCCAAAAATCTTCATCACAATGTTGGGCCCATAAGTAGTCCCAGAAGCAGCAGCCCATTACAGAAGCAGATCAGAGGCAAACTAGACGCAGACTAGACGCAGACCAGAGCAGAAAAAGAGCTGTTGAAGGAAGGGAATGGGTCAAAACCCTAAGAGGATATTCCCCTATATTCTCTCCCACATTCCAGCGCCAGAAACCGAATTGGTTGAGCTTAAATCCGCAACTATAAAAAGGAAGCTAGGGCATTTTTATTAGTCCAGTTCACACGTTGTAAAACTCTACTACTCTCGCAAAATACTTGTAATCCGTCCCCAACAGTGAAAATCTTCGATCATAGTAAAAATATTGGTGGGATTCCGTTCCCCCCGCGGTTGTTTCCCTCAACGGGTTTTTCCGCGTCACCAAAACCTTCTTGCGTCATTTTTTATTTCTTCTGTTTTTATATTCGTTTATACGTCAGATTTTAATATTGGTTGACACTTTGACCCGCATCACATAAACGTTGACCCGGTAGAAATTTTACCAAAACAATAGATGACATCTTACTCCTAGAGGGTAATGAACCCTCAACCTATACAGGTGCCATGACCAGTTCTGACTCAAAGCTATGGCTAGAAGCCATGCAATCCGAGATGGACTCCATGTATGAGAACAACGTGTGGGATCTTGTGGACCTACCTGCAAAGGTACGTCCCCTTCAATGCAAATGGCTTTACAAAATAAAGCATGCCGTGGAAGGTAAACAAGATATCCATAAGGCAAGACTAGTTGCTAAAGGTTTCACCCAAGTGCCATGCTTGCACTACGATGAGATCTTTGCACCCGTAGTCATGCTACGTTCCATTCGGATTATCTTAGCGATCGCCGCATTTCATGACTATGAAATATGGCAGATGGACATTAAAACCGCCTTCTTAAACGGTTATTTGGAGGAAGAGTTGTACATGGTACAACCCGAGGGTTTTATTGATCCAGCACATCCTAAGAAGGTTTGCAAGCTTAAGCGTTCCATCTATGGACTTAAGCAAGCATCACGGAGTTGGAATCATCGCTTCGACCAACTGATAAAAGAGAATGGCTTCATTCGATCAGTCGAGGAACCATGTCTCTATATCAAGTCGAGTGGGAGCAAGATTGTCTTCCTAGTACTGTATGTCGATGACATACTCTTGATTGGGAATGACATACCTCTCCTTTCTTCGGTTAAAGCATGGTTGAAAAACCATTTCCAGATGAAAGATCTGGGAGAGGCACAAAGAATTTTGGGCATCCGTATCTACAGGGATAGATCACGACGGATGTTGTCTCTCAGTCAGGAGTCTTACATAGATAAGATTCTAGAGAGATTCAGCATGACGAACTCCAAGAAAGGGTTCCTTCCTATGACTACTGGGCTTCACTTGAGCAAGACTCAAGAAGCTAAGACATTGGAAGAGAAGGAGCGCATGAGTCGGATTCCTTATGCTTCGGCAATAGGATCGATCATGTATGCCATGATATGCACACGTCCAGACGTTGCATATGCATTGAGTATGACAAGCCGATTCCAAGCTCATCCAGGTGAACAACACTGGATGGCCGTGAAAAACATTCTTAAGTACCTACGGAGGACTAAAGATTGGGGATTGACTAACAGAGGCGACTCGACGCTCTGCGCCACAGGTTACGCAGATGCTAGCTTCCAAACGGATCAAGATGACTCGAAATCTCAGTCTGGATTCGGTTTTACTCTTAATGGCGCTGCTGTCAGCTGGAAAAGTTCTAAACAGAGTGTTACAGCAAATTCTACAACTAAGTCCGCGTAAAAGGAGATATTCATTGATAAGATCGCTACGGATGACAACATAGCTGATCCTCTCTCAAAAAGCATTACCACGTGATAAGCATGAAGGTCACATTAATTCCATGGGAATCAGATGTGTTCCTAAGTTGTAGTACTCATTTATGAATTCATGTAATAATTCATTTTCTCGTGTACTCTATTCAACCTCATTGTTATGATATATAATGTTTTGTTTTTCATGTGGAATTGTACGCCAATTTTGAACACCACAAAGTGAACTGATTAACATTACATCCATTTAGTCCTTGATTACCCACTTGAGCTGATAACTCAGGTAATCATTTTGTGACGTTGGTTGATGGTGGGTTCAACGAGCCATAAGTCACACGGCTGACTGACCAATCACAAAGGCGAGTTATATGGATATCTCGTAGGACACCCCGTGACAACGTTATGGAGTCCTAACTGTTTTATAACATTGGGTGTCAGGTCGTGGATAGGACCTCCATAGTGTTCCTTAGAGTCGAGTCTTTTGACTTTCAACTGTCTCTTGAGATTAAGGCAGATTTTGGGTAACTTTGGTTTCTTTCCCACGGTCATCGTAACAGGGGCCAAGAGGATTTTTTCTGGGTTATTTCATGCTGCGTGATGCCCGTCGTTGAGGGTACCAAAGATAAAATTTATAATTCCTAACTTTAACAATAGATAGTGAAAGTCAGGGTCGAACCACAGAGAGGTGGGGAATGTTTATTGTTTGGTGTTAATGTTTAAAGGTAACAAATTTGGGGGTTTGATTGTTGATTACTAAGTCTAAGCGAGGAATTAAAATAAAACAAGAAGTAAAGATGAGAATAAAAAAATAGATAAAAAGGGATGCTAGGATGTTTGGGGTAATAAATAGCTAAGGTAATATAAATCCTAAGGTTAACATGTATTGCAGTCGCGTAAGGGGTGTATCATATCCTTTCGGTCTATGGTACCTAATAGCTCCTTTCGGCCTATGCTATTAGTTCCTAGGTCTCACCATTATTGGGTGCCAACAATAAGGGTGATTCCTAAATCCTAGGTCACATACCTTTCAGTCTTAAGTAACCTAGCCGTCTTAAGGTGTAAACCAATGCCCTTCCCATATCTCTCAATCTTGGGTAGGTCATTACTAACGTCCTACAAGTCTCCTTTCAGTCTCATTGTAGGATATTATAGTTAACAAGGAAAGACGAAACAAGATTTATGCGCGAGTTGGTCGACCGACCAGCTACTCCAGTCGGCCGACCACCGCCTTGGTCGACCGACCCATTATTTGAGTCGGCCGACCACGGCTCTGCTACAAGTCGGTCTCGGAATTTCTACTACCTATGCATATTCATCCCCTACATCCTAACATATGAAATTTATCTACGCATGATAATTGAAACGATAATAAAGACAGGAATAAATATGGAGAACATAGTAAATAATAATCTAAGCATGCAAGATTCAATAAAGCTTGAGAATTCTATCTTAATTGAATGCAATAGTAATAAGAACAATAATAAAGCTAGATTAAAAGAGTAATTACCAAAGTCGGAATTAGGGCAGAAATGAACAAACTTTATTGAATGCTTGCGAATTATTGAAAGATTACAAAACTAAAGCTGAAACTTTGAATTAAGAGCTAGATAGTAACTCCTTCTATATAAAACTGGATTTTTTAAAACCCGAATTACGAGATTAGCTTATATAGGGCATAAG
Source organism: Silene conica (assembly GCA_029255685.2). Lineage (NCBI taxonomy): Eukaryota > Viridiplantae > Streptophyta > Magnoliopsida > Caryophyllales > Caryophyllaceae > Silene > Silene conica. The sequence goes on from CM055317.2 coordinate 53,194,573, forward strand.
ATTCAGAGTTTCCTAAAGACTCCTACTTCTAAACTATTTCCGAAAACTGTTCCTGGGCTTCGCTGAGGTCGGTCGACCACATTGGTGGGTCGGTCGACCTCTTTTACGGGCTTAAGCGAATTTTGGGCTTTCTTCGAGATTATGGACTTCATAAAAATCAGGCCTGGTCGGCCGACCCATATAGTAGGTCGGTCGACCGTATCCGCATAGAAAATCTCCGGTTTTCTTCTTGATTTGACTCTTGGCACTTAAATAAAGATTCCAGTTGACTTTCCTTCGTTCCTTAATTATGCAAAAGACTCGAGGACATGAATTTGGTGCTAAATCGTCCCTTTTCCGCATAAATCTGCAAAAGTGCATAAAAATACGAAAGTACACGATTGTTGGGAAATAAGGGCTAAAACATAGTAATGAGCGACCAAATGCGTGTAAAAATAGATGAAAAACATCATAAAATAGACACGCATCAAATTCCCCAAACCAAACCCTTGCTTGCCCTCAAGCAAGAAATAGACTCGATCTTAACTAATGGAACGATTTCAATCTCAGAGCGAAATTTACATGTAAACCTATACCAATGCCAAGTACAAAATGAGAAAGTATTCAAATCATGCAAACGAGTTATAAGGTCGTCAAACTTGCAAACCTAGAGGCTATAGAGACTTATACCATGGACTCTCGCGGTACGCTCGAGACACTCATGAAGCAAAGGGTGAGTATATGTAAGAGATAGAAAGAAGTATATTTGTCATGACACTCACCTAACTGCGACCTATGAAAACATGCCTGCAATCTAACATGAACAAGAATTCTACAACTATGTATAAACAAACCCATTAAGTGACTCGGATACATGCAATTGAGGTAATGAAAGATATGTGAGGTAAAAGGTAAAAAGTGGTTAAGATGTTTTTGGATTTGTGGGGTTAGTAGCCAAGCTAGTAAAACTGTTTCCCAACAACAAAATTCACAACTTTTGATATTAAGGAAGTGCTCTTTTTGTAGCACAACTCTCACATTATATAAGAAAGGACTCCCAAATATTTTGAATGAAGTACGGGAGTGATAACACATAAAAGAAAGGAATTTGGAACGAATTTTTGAATCCTAACATTGACAGTTGGTCGGCCGACCCATGAAGGAGGTCGGTTGACTTCGTTCTGGAAGTTTTGATTTTTTTCGCTTTTCTTCTCTTTCTTTTCCTTTTCTGGATTTTTCTGTTCTTTTTCTTTTCTTTCTTTCTTTATTTTCTCTTTTTGCTCAAGATAGCTTACAAACCAAGATAACTCAAGATAACCAAGGACCACAAATACTAGCTTGGAAGGGTAGGCTAAGTATGGGATGTAGTTTTGGGGGAATAAAAAGGCAAATTTAGCTATGTAGGGCTTATGGGTAAATAAGAGAAAAGGGATCCCAAATGCACGTACCAAGACTCACAAAACGAGATAGTAAAACAAGTATATAGCAATTCAAGTTCATGTTTATGCATATTGATGTAACATGTTCCAAGGGGAGTACTACTCACATCCTAGACAACTGGTTTAAAAATGAAACCAGGAAATAAGCTCTAAACCTTAGAATGTATAGTAGGTTGCCAAGGTATAAGTCAAGTCTCAAGATATACAGATAGTTTGACAAAAACTCGTAGATATGCAAAAGACTCTCATACTAAAAAAGGTTGACAAGGCAAGGTAAAGGCATAAATATGTAAGAAAGCAAAATCATCCTTGAAATACTATCATTCCGACTCGAAAAATAAACGTGCATTTTTTTTTGAATTTTTTTTGAATTTTTTCTATTTTTTTGTATTTTTCTTTTGTATAGGTAGAGAAAATAAAGAAAAGAACAATGCAAGACAGAAATGCAATAAACGTGTGACAAAATGCAATGCATGTGACACGAAACCATTCCCCAAACCAACCCGCACAATGTCCCCATTGTGCATTAGCCTAAGTAAAGGTTTCAGAAAATTAAAGAAAAGGTGCGAAGAGAGTAAAAACTAAGGAAAAACTGGAAAGAACTCACTGGATTAATAGGCGTATTAAAAAAACCTCCCCAAACCAGCGTAAGCTGGGAGGTTTTGGTGGCTAGCAATGCCACTCAAGTACCAAAGAACGGTTGCACGATCTCCGAGGAAGAAAACGAACAGGCTGTAACGGACAGGTAGATCGACCGACCCATGTAATAGGTCGACCGACCTTCCTGTAGACTACCGGAATTTCAGCGATACATGGCTAGGTCGACCGACTTGTGTATCTGGTCGGTCGACCCCTCTGTGTCCCAGCGGTCTTCGTTTCTTCGTAAAACCTGAAAAAGCATTAAATATGCGCCCAACAAATGCGCGAGATTCCAGAAACAAGTCTAAAGTCTTAACTACGCAAGCATAAAGGAAAAAGTTCTAAAACTACGAGCAAACCAAATTAAAAAGTCTCACACAACAAAAGTAAATTGTCTTAAAAGCTGAAATATGAAACAACTATCCGCTAAAGATGCGGAAAATATCCGACCACGGCTTTTGACGACATGCCGTAGTCTCCACAGTGTTTGCTTGAGTAGCAAAACACATCTTCTTCCCGCCGTCGCAAAGCATATGCGACGACCTCTCCTCTTGAGCTTTTCTCCTCTTTTTCTTCTCTTCCCGATCCACGACATCCGGGTCTTCATCTTCTTTATAGCTTAAGCATCCCATTCCTCCTCTCTGGACTATGACTTCCTTCACTTTGGGTTTCCCCAAACCAATTCCTGCACTAGCCATAATAGAAGTGTCCTCCATATTGCTCCCAATCTAGGGCGGAGGTGTAAAAACAGATACAGGAATAGGCAATAAGGTAGGAGAAGTAGTGATGACCTCATACTTCTTTTTAGAAGTGATAGCATTACAAGTGATGGGGGTCATAACATCCTTCTTCCTATAAGATAGGCCATATATAATAGAATGCTTCCCTACTTTGAAGGTCAAAGTGCCAGTGCCTACATCTATAATGGCTCCTGCAGTGTGGAGGAAAGGTCTTCCTAGTATTATAGGTATATGGGCATCCTCTGGGATGTCCAAAACTACGAAGTCAACTGGGAAGAAAAACCTGTCAATACGCACAGGGATGTTTTCCAACACCCCTACAGGTTCCATAGATGTACGATCTGCCATCTGGACAGTCATGCTGGTTACTGCAAATTCGGTCATTCCTAATTTTAAGGCCACACTTAGGGGCATGACACTTATACTAGCACCTAAGTCGCATAAAGCCTTCTTCACTGGGAAGGTTCCTATATTGCAGGGGACAGAAAAACTACCAGGATCCTCTAATTTGTGAGGAGCAATAACATGTGTTAAAAAGCTAGATGACTCTTCAGTGAGGGCCACCGACTCAACTTTATCTAAAGACCTCTTTCTTGACAAAAGATGTCTCATAAATTTAAGATATGAAGGAACCTGTTGGACTAATTCTAGAAACGGAACTTGAACATTTAATGAACGAATTACGTCTTTAAATTTTTCAAAAGATACCTGATCCTTCGAAGGTACGAGTCTTTCTGGGAAAGGAGGGGCTGAGGATTCAGTATTTGCAGCCCTTCTCAGAAACCTAGGGGTCTTATCACCCCGGAAAAGAAAATCCCTTAAGTTGTTCGGCAATTCGGGACGAAAAGGGGCTTCTGATTCTGCCTCGGTGGTCGGTCGACCACTCTCCTGTTCAGCGAGATTTTTCGGATTTTGCTCAGAGGTCGGTCGACCTGGCTCCTGGGTCGGTCGACCTTCCTCGCTGCTACCCGGCTGTTTTTCTTTCTCGCCCCCACTTTAGCTCCACTTCGTAGGAATATGATGTTTAGAGTCTCTTTTTTCTGGTCCGTCTTGGTCGGAAGTTGACCCGGAGCCCTAGTATCGTTCTTGCCCGCAATTTGAGCAATCTGAGATTCTAACATCTTCATCCCTGCTTCTCTAGCCTGCGACTCCTTCTGAACCAACCCAATAAGATTTTGGATAAGAGTGTCTGTGTTGGGTGGTGGATTTGAAGGTGGTTGAGGGTTGAAGGGCGGTTTTTGGAAACCTTGCTTATGTGGGGTGATATATGTGGAATTTTGCTGAGGTTGCATGTGTTGTGGGTTGAGAACATTCTGGCTTGTCCACCTCATGTTGGGATGGACATTATTATTATTTGGGTCATAGAAATTGTTCCCACGATAGTGTTGCAAAGCGGCACACGTCTCGTTGGATGAAGTACAGAATTTCGACACGTGCCCTTCTCCACCGCACCTCTCACAAGCAAAGGGTCCGTCTTAAACGGCGTTTACCTGATAAATTCCTCCCTTGCTCCCACTTCCTAGATCGAATTTCCCTCCAGCTTCTAATTTTTCCAACTTGGCCGTCAAGGCCTCAATAGCTGCTAGGTGATATTCAGACTTCCTTTGATTACCTCTGGAAGTTCCATGTTCAGCACGGTGTACAGCAACATCTTCTATCAATTTGAGACCCTTAGTCTCTCCGGAATTATCTTGGAATCTCCCATTAGCTGCAACATCTAGATAGGCCCTGTTGTCATCGTAAAGGCCATTGTAGAACTGGTTACAAAGAAACCATTGTTCGAATCCGTGATGTGGTATGGATCGAACAAGTCTCTTGAACCTGTCCTATGCCTCACTAAAGTCCTCATTGGGGCCCTACTTAAAATTTGTAATCTGCGCCCTTAAGGCATTAGTCTTGGATGCAGAGTAATATTTTCTGTAGAATGCTAAGGCTAGGGTGTTCCAATCCGTGACTCCCGCAGCAGTGCGGTCCAAATCTCTGTACCACTCCCTCGCAGCGTCCCTAAGAGAGAAGATAAACATGGTCTGCTTAATCTGGTCCTGCGTCACTCCTTCTGGGGGTGTAATAGAGCATATGTAATCTGTGAAGATTTCAATATGCTTTGCAGCATCCTCATTGGCCGAGCCTCCAAATTGGTTTCTTTCAACCATAGTAATATAGGCAGGCTTGGCCTCGAATGGCTTCCCAGTACCTGCAGGTAAAGTGAACCCTTTGTATAGGTCCTTTGCCTGAGGCATGGAGTGACTGGCGATAGTAGCTTCCTCTGTCATGTTTTCTTCTTCTTTTGGAAAAAATTGGAAAGTAGGTAAAAGGTGGTGTTCTTGGTGAAAGTGGATTGTTGGGTGAATTTGGTTGTGAAGGTGGTGTTTTTGGTGAAGTTGGTGATGATGGCTGTTCAAATAAGTCTTCTTGAAATAAGGAGGCTGGTGAACCTCCTTCCTAATTTCCAAGAAGTTGCTTTCTCCTTTCTCTAAGAGTCCTCTCAAGCTTGTGGTCAAGTGGTAGGAGTTCTCCTTGAACTGACCTGCGCATAAGATGGAAACTACAGGAAAAAGGTGAGAAGGTTTAAGGAACAAAAAGTTCCTTAAACAAAGAGAAACAAAAACAAAAACAATAAACAATGGCGTCACCTCCCCGGCAACGGCGCCAAAATTTGATGCCCGTCGTTGAGGGTACCAAAGATAAAATTTATAATTCCTAACTTTAACAATAGATAGTGAAAGTCAGGGTCGAACCACAGAGAGGTGGGGAATGTTTATTGTTTGGTGTTAATGTTTAAAGGTAACAAATTTGGGGGTTTGATTGTTGATTACTAAGTCTAAGCGAGGAATTAAAATAAAACAAGAAGTAAAGATGAGAATAAAAAAATATATAAAAAAGGATGTTAGGATGTTTGGGGTAATAAATAGCTAAGATAATATAAATCCTAAGGTTAACATGTATTGCAGTCGCGTAAGGGGTGTATCATATCCTTTCGGTCTATGGTACCTAATAGCTCCTTTCGGCCTATGCTATTAGTTCCTAGGTCTCACCATTATTGGGTGCCAACAATAAGGGTGATTCCTAAATCCTAGGTCACATACCTTTCAGTCTTAAGTAACCTAGCCGTCTTAAGGTGTAAACCAATGCCCTTACCGTATCTCTCAATCTTGGGTAGGTCATTACCAATGCGCGATATCGGCAGGATTCGAGTTGAGGGAAATATCCAAACCCTTATCGGGATTTTATCATTTCTCAGGGCCACTCGATGAGTAGTAACTGAAATGCATGGCCATGCTCGAATACAGATTCGTTTTATCAGTTAAGTTACTCTCTACTCGGGGAAACCACTCTTGATACAGATCGCTTGTGAGATACGACCTTTGCGAATGCGGATTTGCAAATTGTCTTACATTGGGTGGGAGAAATTTTAAAAGGATATGAGAATCGGTTATCGCACCTACACTTGTACGGACAAGTGGGAGTTTGTTGGAGCTTGTGTCCTCCACATGTAGTGTGATAACGTCATTGCACATACCCTTGTACGGACAAGTGGGAGATTGTTGGGGCTGGTGTCCTTGACAATTAAGTACATGACTTACTAAATCTCTTTAAGGATCACAAGGGCATACTTCAGTATTATTATCAGTTGATCCACGTTTATCAATAACGGTTGGCTTGCTAGATAAGTTTGACGTTATTGTCATACGGATGGCGGTGATCAACTGGTCCCTATACGTCACACCTATAGGACACGTTTGAGAAATGTGAAGGTATGAAAATACAGTCACATTTATGCCGGATACGACTAAACAGTTAGTCAGAGGTATTGATTATTAAATTAGTCAATAAGATGTTGAGATTATTATTTAATACGGATCAAATAAATTTTAGCTAATACGGATTACATGATTAATTCGTAAATTAAATATAAACGGTTATATTTAATTAAATATTGAATTCGCGTATTAATATAAACAGTTATATTAATTTGGGTAATTCTACAATATCGTAATTTTATCAGACCATTATTAATACATCGACTGTATTAATATCTGATAACATGTGTACGATTTATAATAAATACCCGCGAATAATATTTGGCAAAACGGGTCGAATCACGCAAAGGTATAAGGTAAGAGTGGGAAAAGTCCACTCTCACCTCAACCCGTTCGGCCGACCCACCAGTACTACATAAGGAGAGTCCTCTCCTTTTGTCAGGTAACTCTTGTTCAACTGATTAATTCATAATCTCAAGAATTAGGGTTTTGAGAACATTCTTTTCCCAAAACTCAGATCTCACATCTAAAACCTCACAAGAGCTCTCCCCATATTGCAAGGCAATTGGAGAGTATTTTCTAGCACACGCGGCAACATCTCATTCAAGTCTTGGGTGCAAGTTATAGGAGGGAATTTACTTTAATTCCTGTTCTTAGGCCTATTCAAACAAGGACCCAATGTTGTATTCTTTTTCATGTTTTTATTAACTTACGACCATAATCTCAACTGTAAAATTCGTTATAATCATTCACGTTTTAGGGCGAATACATGCTTTATTCCCCACACGGTGTTGAATAAGGTGCTGTTGTTATTTGTTGTTTTATAGCTGCTGCATTGGCTCTGTCGCACTATTGTTGTTACCGTGTTCCTACACATGTGTACTGCTAAACTGCTGTTGTCGTCCCTGCTATGGCTATTACTGCAAACTGTTGTTATTTAAATATTGTTGCTTGGTTGTCGGAAGTCTGTAATTACTGCAATTGCTACTGTTTTACTATAGCTATTGTCGTGATTGTAGTATATGTTGTATGCTGCTGCTAGTACTGGTTTCATAACGTCACTATTGCTGTTGCGTTGGCCGTAGTTGTTGCTGCGTTGGCCGTAGTTGCTGCTGCGTTGTGCTTATTGTAATGGCTGTTGTGTGCTGTTTCAATAGCTGCTGCCCTCTGTCATTCTTTCCTGCGCTTTACTTGCTGAAGTTGTTGCTGCTATCTATTATATTGTTGATGCCATGCGTATATGTTGTTGTGTTTCTGCATTTAAGGTCGCAAGTTACACTGATTTCAACTACTGCGACTGCGTTGTTGGTTTTGATTTTAAATTGCAGCTAATGTTTTCTAATGTTACGTACCAACTACTATATTCTATTAGTACTACTAAGGAATACAACTACTATATTAGTACTACTATTGTCTACAACTACTATATTCTATTAGTATTACTAATGTCTACAACTACTATACTATATTAGTACCACTAATGTCTACAGCTACTATATTCTATTCTAAGTTCATTGCTCACATGGTTATATTATATAATTAGTTTACTTGAAATCGTTGAATAAGTTAGTAATGGGTTACGAGTTTATGTTAAAAAGCATCTTTAAAATGACGAAATTAGTTAATTGACCTCGAATAATTAAAATATGTGACTCGTTAATTAATTTTCAAACATGTTAATTTTATATAGAAAATATGAGGATACAATGTGAAATGTTAAATTAGATCTTATTTATATAAGTAATTACGTAAAGAATATATGTTATATTATATGAATTTTAATTAATTCATGGTTAGTTCTTTTATCGATTGAACTGTTTAATTAGAATATAATTTAGTACTTAGTGTAACAACCCGACCAACCACGGTCGTAACACACTCCCAATAAGATGGGAGGTAAGCCTTTGGGCCCATTATTTTTCCTCACTTAAGCCCAAAAGCCCAAGGCCTTGTTACTAAGTGGTGGGTGGGAGCTATTATAAATATATCACAAGCCTCACATTCTACCGATGTGGGACACATCTCCTCTCATACTCTTGGGGTGTTACAAACTCCCCCACTTAAAGAACACAACGTCCTCGTTGTGCCTCAAACTTGACCATAGCCAAGCCCAGAATCCTCCCGCGCTAGGTGGGTTACCCGGGTACTCCCGATCATAGGCTCACCACACGGTTGCAGGGTCGCTCTCATACCTTTGGTAACAACCCGACCAACCACGGTCGTAACACACTCCCAATAAGATGGGAGATAAGTCTTTGGGCCCATTATTTCTCCTCAATTAAGCCCAAAAGCACAAGGCCTTGTTACTAAGTGGTGGGTGGGAGCTATTATAAACATATCACAAGCCTCACATTCTACCGATGTGGGACACATCTCCTCTCATACTCTTAGGGTGTTACACTTAGTTCGTAAGGGTTATTTAAATTCGTATGAGATGTGGGTTAATATAATATTAAATGTTGGCCCTCCTCTCGGTTTTTGAAATTAAAGGCTAAGTAAGGGTGTCTGTGGCCGGTCGGTCGGCAACCGGTAGCCTGGCTAGCTACGAATACCCGACTTGTGTAAATTAAATATCTATCGATTTCCTTTCTCCATAAATTTCTTATGTTAGTATAGTATCTTATGAGTTAAAGTATAGCCTCCTTAAGGAGATTCGTATGTTGATACATGTATAGTTACGTATTAGGATATGTGTTAAGCTCACCTCTGGACCTAATACGTGTTGCGTGCCGGGATATGTGTTAAGCTCACCTATGGACCCGACTCATGTGTGTTTGTCGCGTGATAGGATATGTGTTAAGCTCACCTCTGGACCCATTACGTGTTTTGTTTGTGGCGTATCAGGATATGTGTTAAGCTCACCTTTGGACCTGGTACGTGTATGGATGTGATGTGTCAGGATATGTGTTAAGCTCACCTATGGACCTGACACGTGATCGGTTGTTGTATATTGGGATATGTGTTAAGCTCACCTCTGGACTCAGTGTGCGATAACTGTGTATTGGGATATGTGGTATGCTCACCTCCGGACCCAATACTTGTGTGTGGCAGTGGAATATATGTTAAACTCACTTATGGACCCATTGTTTGTGTTTGTAAGTTGGGATATGTGTTAAGCTCACCTCTGGACCAGAAATTTGATTGTAGTGGGATATGTGTTAAGTTCACCTCTGGACCCACTACTGAGTTGTGTATTGGGAAATTTGTTAAACTCACCACTGGACCCTTTACTTGTATTGTATATCGGGATATGTGTTCAGCTCACCTCTGGACCCGGTAAGTGTGGTAGTAGGACATGTGTTGAGTTTTCACCTCCGAGCCTTCTACTTGTTGATTGTTTAGTAAAGGAGTATGCGTTGAGATGTCGCCTCTGAGTGCTTTACTTATTGATTGTTTGGTATTAGGACATGTGTTGAGTTTTCACCTCTGAGTCTTCCCTTGTTGATTGTTTGTTAAAGGAGTATGCGTTGAGATGTCGCCTCTGAGTCCTTTACTTGCTGATTGTTTGGTATTAGGACATGTGTTGAGTTTTGACCTCTAAACCAATCATTGAGTATGAGTGGATATCTATGCTTATGAGTGAGTATGTTTACCTTGAGTAATATATGAGATGACATTTAATGAATGAAGTAATATGCTAAGTATGCCTATTATAGTTGATATCGTACAGTGTGCTTCACATGATGTTGTTTATGTTCGAGCATGTATGGATGTTTATATGATTACATGTTAAGTGTTCATTGACAATAAGTGGCTGGGAGGACCTCTAGTTGCTCCCCACTGACTGTGGCGTACATGTTTCATGTATGTAGGTTGGTGCTGATCTGGGGATACCGTGAGAGCTAGCGAGCGATGTTGCACATCGACATGACTACACTTCTTTATCGTTTAGCTAGTTTAATTATTTTACTATTTTGATATTTGTGGGATGTGTCATCCCCGTTTGACTTGTTGTATCTAAACTTAAATAATTATTTTAGTTTAAATTTACACATTTAGTTTTATTTTAAAATCACCTCGCATTGTATAGTTTATGTCAATAAGTTTTAAGTCCGCGCATTTTTCCGCATGGTGCTTTGTTTACATTTTCGCTTCGTGAGGGGTTTTACATAAAAAGCTCGTTGGGCTTTTCTCAATTCTGAAGTTATAGCTTCATTACCTATAACTTTAGATTCCAGCTCTTTAATGTTGAGTTTTAATTTTGAGGTTATAGCTTCATTAGCTATAACTTTAGACTCAAGATTTTTTTTCTCAGACATTACTGCTTCCAATTTAACATTTGTGTCAATGTTAATCTTGGATTTCAGTTTCTTTGCTTTAGCCTTTAGAAGTTGATTTTTCCTCTACGATATCAAGGATTTGTTCTTTCAATTCATTAACTTCAAGACTTTGTTCGTGACATTGGTCTAGGGTTTGTTCAAAGTACTTGATACGGGAAGCTTTAGATAAATGTTTAACTTGATTTTTAAGCTGTAAAAAGTTTACCTCTTGTTCTTCATCATCGGACTCTGATTCTCCAAGGAGGCAGAATTGTGATGCATTGTCTTCATCATGTTCGTCGGAGATTAAGTCCAGGCTACCGTTGTTTAAGCATAGGTTAGCCACTTCATCCTCTTCTGAGTCTTCGTCATCCTCAGAATCCAATTCTCCCCAGCATGATGCGAGCATCACTTTCTTGTACTCATTCTTGGTCTTTTCCCTTTTGGATTTGTCTTTAATTTTATCCCATCTGGGTCAGTCTTTGATTATGTGATTAGTTTGACCACACTTAAAACATCCTCTTTTAAAGAAGGGTAGTTTAGAGTCATTCTTCTTTTTGTCGACTGTTTTATTGCTAGGGTTTTTGTACTTTCCTTTGAAAACAACTTTCATAAAACGTCTTGCGAACAATACAGTTTCATCTTCCAGTTCCGGTTTGCATTCTTCGCTCGTAGAGGCTTGTATGGCGACGCCTTTTCCTTTTGAATGGTCATCGTCGTCCTTCTTAGCATGATCTCGTGAGCCATTAGAGATCATATTAATTAGCTCTTGGTAGTGACCTCGGGTTGCCACTTCTTGGTGAGATTTCGAAGAATCTTTCGAAGGATGTAACACCCCCATTTATTTAGGGGCCTGAACTAGGACTCCCCAGATAATTAAGGGTGTTACCATCTCGGAATACCGAGGCAGTAGATAACAAAGGAAGAAACAAAGTACTTTATTAAATATCAAAACTCAAATCAACGTTCTTACAACTGTCTCAAAACATATATTAAAACTCTACAGCTCATAAAAGAACAACTATGGTGGTCTAGACTCTAGTCTGGTCCGGATCCAAGCTCTCCCTTCCCTTTCAGCTCTCATAGTCTCAAGTATCTGTCAATTTGCTCCCCAATACATTGGTTCATCACAGGTGATCACGAATACACAGGGTCAACCACGAGGTTGAGTAGAGGAAATTAACAAACAAAGCATTACTATTAATAGAAAGGCGTCTTTCTCCACTCAGAATCACAAGACCCAATGTACTCCACTCTGTATCACAAGACCCATCAACTCCACTCCATATCACAAGACCCAACATCCCCACACCATTTCACAAGACCCAATAATCTCCACACCATATCACAAGACCCAATGTAACGCTTCCGTATCACGAGATTATGCAAGTAAGTAATCACATTATAGTATCGTTCATACAATAAAACATACACAGCTAACATCAGTTAATAATCAGTCTTCTCATCATAAACATGTATACAGTATTTCCCCAAATTGCAGGAGGACAAGTCACCCAAAAGCTTGTTAGAACTGTTCCACGCGAAAACCGTCACCTAAACATATATACGTAACGAATTAATAAACTTCCCGAACCCCATAACTCAACTTACACTTACTATAAATAATAGTAACCTTCCATAAGTGGAAAGTTTTCCAAAATGGAAACTTTCCCGAAGTAGTAACTTCCTTAAAAAGGAAACTTCCTTAAAAAGGAAACATCCTGACTCGTAAACACTTCCAACTACCACCCTTAAATCAATTAACATCCTTATACATTAGTAATACCATTATCAATATTTACTAAATAAACACAACTAATAATAAGACATTATTAATAATATTAATAATAATAATCATAATAATAATAATAATAGAAATAATATTAATAATAAGCTAAACAGCCCCCAAACACGACGCATACCCCCGTGAAACAAACCCCAGCACCACCGTGTACAGCCCCCACGACCACAAGCAACTACCATCCCCCAACACCCTCGACAGCCTACTACCACCACGAACACCCACACCCTCTCGTCGACCGCCGGTGAGGCGAACCAGAGCCCCCAACCCCGGTCTGGTTCCACACCCGCCGTTACAACCTACGTGAAAAGGCCCCCTTGCCGATACTACCACCACCCTTAACATCACCCGAGACCACCCCCAACCTTCCCCTGAAAACGCATAAACACAAACAATGTCAACCAGGGACCACGAACAACCCCTCCGACACTGACACTGCGGCCTATAATCGTCGTGACAACCAGCCCACTACTATCCTGAGTACCACCATTAAGATGGTGCTAGCCACGCCTAAGGTTGACGACAAGCCACCCTTCGAATCCCCACAATACCACACGCAGACACACAATAACGATGAACAGAGGTGTGACATACCTGATTCACGGTCCAAACGAAGGGCCTAGACTTGTCTAAACCCGTTGTTCCAACCTCCTATCCCTTCTATGTGGTGGCGGCTGCAAAACTATGCTGATGGTTGTGTGTGAAGTAGGGTAAAACGAGGTGACCTAGGCTTCTTATATGGCGGCATGGTGGCTGGTAAGTAAGATAGTGTTTTGAGGGTTTATCACGATTGGCTGTTGTTGTGCACGCCAATCGAGGCCCAAATCCCGTGTCCAAAGATCCCATGCTCAAACCCCACCAACAACACATAACAGTACTATTCGATAATATATTTATCGAATGTTAAAAACGTTTAAATATTATCGACACGATAATCATAAAAGTAAATCTCGCAATAAAAATATTCTAAATATTCGCGGTATTACAATCTTCCCCCCTTAAAATGAACTTCGTCCCGAAGTTCAACCATACTCACGTGGCAACCAAACCAAACCAACTCAGGCAAAATTGGAACACAATAACATTAACTAAATCACAAAATATTACAAACGATATCTTCAGAGTTGAACTTCCTACCAAGGGTTCGTAGTTCATTGATAATGCAAGAGAATCGTGCAGACATGCTATCAATAGATTCATTCTTTTCCATAGTGAAAAGTTCATATCTTTGAATGAGCAAATCTATACAATGTTTCTTGACTACGGAGGTTCCCTCGTAGGCAAGTTCTAGGTCATCCCATATTTCCTTAGCTGGATTACAAGATGAGAATCTATCAAATTCTGAAGGAATCATACCATTTTGTAGAAGACTCATGGCTTTTGATTTTTTTCTCAACAATCTTGTAATTCGCTTCCACATAGTCACTTTCCATTTTCTCGTATGTTTTACCATTAATAGCTGCGACCAGAATTTTCTTTGGACCAGTTTGGATGATCTTCCAGCATTCCCAGTTACATCCTTTTAGGTAGTGGGTCATCATGTTCTTCCATAAATTGTAGTTCTTTCCATCAAAGATGGGACACTTCAAGTGTTTGGAATCCATAGTAGATAGAAGTATATAATATATTTGGTAGAATTAATAGAAGGATCAATCTTAAGCGGTAAGGCTATCAAGAGCACGAGGCTTTAATACCAATTGAAGAGTCTATTAATCTGTATATACTCAAGAAAAGGGGGTTGAATTGAGTATGCCAACTTTTTCAATTCTTTTCGGTGGATGTAATATATATGAGGTATAAACGAGAAAAAAACAAAAAACAATAAACGAGAGAAAGACACGCGATATTTTGAAGTGGTTCAGTTTCACAAATCGAAACCTACGTCCACTATTCTCGATTAATAAAATTAGTACCTTTATCCGGATTACAATTTTATCAACCCTACTCGTACAACTAGACGTTAGTTGTAACTCAACTAGGTACCGTTAAATACCTAACAAACTTCAAGTACCGTGAAATACTTGAATCACAACGAGTACCGTAAAATACTCAACTATCTTACGTAAATAAGATAAATCTTTTAAGATCTTCGTGTTCACAGTTGAACGTGTAAGAACGATTCTAGCACTTAAAATCTTGTAACGAAATATCGAAGTTTAAGCACAATTAGCACACGATCTCTTTTGATGGATATTGCGTTTGTATTTTTCTTGCGTGTGAAAACGTCATCTTTGAGGTATTATGTACATCCTATTTATATTGAATTATATCTAGGTATTCCAAACTCTAGATGATTACGAATATTACCTTAACTAGACTTCTTGTCTTTAGGTAATACTCCAAAAATAAATCGTAATCAATTTAGGAAAGATCTTACAAGATATGGAATATCTTATATAAAATCAATCTCCTAAATCTATATTTATTTAGAAAAGATTTTATTACTATAAGATATAAAATATCTTTAAAAAAAATTAATACCCTAAATCTTATCAAGATATAGTAAGCTATATCTATTACCATAATCTAGTTTGTTAAGATAATAAGTAAACATATTTACTTAATTTAATCTCACAAATACAAAGGGGCATGTAGCATCACACGGTAACATTTAATCGTTCAACTCGCTTCCCTAGATTAGGGTTTCGACAATTGTGGTTAAGATAAAATCCTTAGTATATTAGGATAAATTATTAACTCATAAGATAATTATTTTAATCTTTTTTAACCATTCGATATTTATCCTATAATAACCACTTAAGATTTAAGAATTCAATATCTTTCAAGATAAGATGACAATAATATATCACTTTTAGAAAAAAAAAATTACCATGTACTAATCCGTGCATTTATCGATGCTTTGTGAAGTTATAGCTACGAGCTATAACTTAGAACTGGTTATATACCAAAGTTATAGCTGGGAGCTATAACTTTATCTAACATCGTTCTTAACTCAATTATTCCGTTACTCGATATCTATCCTAACTAATCTTCAAAAAGACAACAAGGATCTTGAGATCTTCCATCAGTTTCGATTAGTCCGCGCTTGACTAACTCGTCTTGAATCTTCTATATGTAAGACTCTTTTAACTTCATGTTGATTGACGAGGTCTTACCTTTCTATATTTTATGTACACTTTACACACGATTACACGTACGAGTGATGCGTGTCTATTTTATGATGTTTTTCATCTATTTTTACACGCATTTGGTCGCTCATTTACTATGTTTTAGCCCTTATTTCCCAACAATTGTCTACTTTCGTATTTTTATGCACTTTTGCAGATTTATGCAGAAAAGGGACAATTTTACACCAAGCTTATGCCCTCGAGATTTTTCATAACTAAGGAATGAAGGAAAAGTCAACTGGAATCATTAATCAAGTACCGAAAGTCAAACCAAGACGAATCGAAGCAATCTTACACGGGAACGGGTCGACCGACCTATTACTTGGGTCGGCTGACCAGATCTCTGTTTTGGAAAGCCCAGAATTTTCCTGCTGCCCGTAAAGAGGTCGACCGACCCACATAGTAGGTCGACCGACCTCAGCACAGATCAGAAGCTTTTTCGGAAAGTCCACAAGAAGTGTTAGAGTCTTTAGGAAACTCTATTTTTCCGCCTACTTAAGAAAATTAGGAGATTAGGGTTTAAGAATTCAGTCATATATTCAGTTTATAATCTTCTATCTACCATCATCAAATCCCGAATTCTAGTTTTCATCTTTAGTTTGTAACCTTTCAATAATTCTCAATACTTTTAGTTGTTCTTCAATCTTTCAACATTCATCAATAAAGTTTGTTCCTTTTTCTGCCTTAATCATATTTCCGGTAATTACTCTCTCACTTTAAGTTTTATTATTGTTCTTATAATTACTTGTATTCGGTTAAGATAGAATCCCAAGCTTTATTATAGATTGCATGTTTAGATTATCATTCATTATGGTCTCCATGTTTATCCCTGTTTTTATTGTTGTTTCAATAACCATGCGTAGCTAAATAAATATGTTAGGATGTAGGGGATGAATATGCGTAGGTAGTATAAGTTCCGAGACCACCTGTAGCAGGGCCGTGGTCGGTCGACCCACATAATGGGTCGGTCGACCAAGGATGTGGTTGGCCGACTGGACTAGCCGGTCGGTCGACCCACTCGCGTATGTATTCTGTTTCGTCTTACTTCGTATACCATAATAACCTACAATGAGACTGAAAGGAGACTTGTAGGATGTTAGTAATGACCTACCCAAGATTGAGAGATACGGGAAGGGCATTGGTTTACACTTTAAGACGGCTAGGTTACTCAAGACTGAAAGGTGTGTGACCTAGAATTTAGGAATCACCCTTATTGTTGACACCCAATATTGTGAGACTTAGGAACTAATAGCATAGGCCGAAAGGAGCTATTAGGTAGCATAGACCTAAAGGATATGTTACACCCCTTACGCGACTGCAATACATGTTGACCTTAGGATTTATATTACCTTAGCTATTTATTACCCAAACATCCTAGCATCTCTTTTCATATAGTTTTAAACTCATCTTTATTTTCTTGTTTTATTCTTATCTTTGCCTTAGACTTAGTAAACAATCAATCAATCCCCCAAAAATGGTTACTTTAAACATTAACATCAAACAATAAACATTCCCCACCTCCTTGGGGTTCGACCCTGACTTTCACTATCTATTGTTAAAGTTAGGAATTATAAATTTTATCTTTGGTACCCTCAACGACGGGCATCAAATTTTGGCGCCGTTGCCGGGGACGTGACGGCAGTATTTATTGTTTTTTGTTTTTGTTTCTTTTGTTTAAGGAACTTTTGTTCCTTAAACCTTCTCACTTTTTTCCTGTAGTTTTCATCTTATGCGCAGGTCAGTTCAAGGAGAACTCCTACCACTTGACCACGAGCTTGAGAGGACCCTAAGGGAAAAAAGGAAGCAACTTTTAGAAAGTAGGGAAGGAGGTTCACCATCTTCCCTATTTCAAGAAGACATCTTTGAACAACAATCATCACCGCAAAATACACTTTCACCAAAAGCACCTACTTCACAACCAAATTCACCCCACAGTCCATCTACACCACCAAATTCCTATTTCCTAGTTTTCGAAGTCAAAGAAGAAGAGATGGCCGAAGAAGCAAGCATTGCAAGTCACTCCATGCCACAGGCGAAGGATCTCTATAAGGGATTCACTCTACCTGCAGGTACAGGGAAACCATTTGAGGCTACCTTCTTACATCTCCATGGTGGAGAGGAACCAGTTTGGAGGCGCAGCCAATGAAGATGCAGCTAGGCATATTGAAATCTTTACAGATTATATATGCTCCATAGCACCCCCAGATAGAGTGGCCCAGGATCAAATAAAAGAAACCATGTTCATCTTCTCCCTCCGAGATTCAGCACGAGAATGGTATAGAGATTAGGACCGCACTGCTGCGGGAGTTACGGATTGGAACACATTGGCTTTAGCTTTTTACAGGAAATATTATTCTGCAGCCAAGACTAATGCATTGAGAGCGCAGATAACAAGCTTTAAACAGGGGCCTAATGAAGACTTCAGTGAGGCTTGGGACAGGTTCAAGAGACTTGTTCGATACATACCACATCATGGATTTGAACAATGGTTTCTTTGCAACCAGTTCTATAATGGTCTATACGACGACAACAGGGCCTACTTAGATGCTGCGGCTAATGGAAGGTTCCAAGACAATTCCGGAGAGACTAAGGGTCTCTAGATAATAGAGGATGTTGCTGTACACCGCGCTGAACATGGAACTTCCCGCGGTAACCACAGGAAAGCTGAGTCTAACGTAGCTGCTATTGAGGCCTTGATGACAAAGTTAGAGAAGCTAGAGAGTGGTGGGAAGTTCGACATTGGGAGTGGGAGCAAAGGAGGTATTTACCAGGTGAATGTCGTTCAAGACGGACCCTTTGCTTGTGAGAGGTGTGGTGGAGAGGGGCATGTGTCAAAATTTTGTACCTCATCTAATGTAACAACCCGACCCGCCACCGTCGTAACACAAACCCAATAAGATGGGTGCACACTTTTGGGCCCATTATTTTGTTGGAAACTAAGTTCCTGATTTTGTACTCAAATCTAATATGAGTTTTGTTTCTTTAAGTTTAGGTCATAAAACTTAAATGGATCTTATGCATGCATGATGATATCATAAGATGTAATAGTCCTTACATTGATTTTAGAAGGTTTATACTCAATAATCACCTATTATTTGAGTCTTCAAAAACCCGAAATCCTCTTGTAACGATCTAACAAAAATCGTCTCCTAAAGGTGCGTATCAAGGACCCGATCTCAAACTATTACTAATTTTGTTACTAGAAAATTAGTATTAGCAAACTAGAGATAATAATAATATTACTACTAATATTATTAGTATAGGAAATAATTTCTTACTTAGAAAAACTATTTCTAAGTATTATAGCTAGTATGATGGAGGTTGTAGTGTGATATATGGGTGAACAACCATCAACTAAAGACTTAGCAAAAACTTGTACATCTTGTATGAACAAGGTGTGCCTTATATAAGCACATGAGCTTGCTTGAGCAAGCATCATGGCCGGCCAAGGCTCCCAAGGAGAGCCAATGCATGGCCTTCTTACACTTACACAAATGCATAAGATATTCCTTACATATTCTTTGTGTATGACACACACAATAGTTGCTTACTTACACACACAACCCACATACATACTTACACTTACACGGCTGAAAAATGGGTCTAAAATGGACCCATTTTATCTTTGTCAATTGTGTTAAAATGTAACATGTCACATATGTTCCATAACACATGACCCAATTTGTTAATTGTGCAATTTTAACTATTAACATTCATAATTTACAAATTTATTACATTTAAATAAATATTCCAATATTTCGAAATTATTATTGTATAAAATGTAATATCATAATTTTAATTATAACTCTTTGTAATTTTATGATTAACCGTGTTCATTCTCAATTTAATCGTTTCCCAAACGAATAAATAAAAACCGAGTAATAAAACTATTTTATTACCTTGACTATTATTATTATAATCCAATTATAAAATATTCGTCATATAAAAATTATTTCCAAATTTCTAGTTATTAATTAATTCGTATCCAATACAACATTAATTAATTATTCCATTGAGACGGAATTCCCTAAAGATATGACCTTAAGGGATCAACTGATCACCACCATCATATGACGATAATGTCAAACTCTAGACAGCTAATCATTATCGATAAATGTTGATCAGTCGACTTTAAAAGAGTAACACTCCCAGTTGTGTTTCATTCAAATGAGTTTTAATTACGTCAACACACTATTGTCGAGGACACTTCCTCCAACAATCTCCCACTTGTCCGAGACAAGTGTGTGTCACCAATTCTCTTGCCCTATTACTATCTCCCACTCAATGCATGGCGTCCTCTCAGGTCGTGCCGGCAATTGATTAAAATCTAGAGTGGTTTATCTCGATCTGGAGTTATAACTACTGACCGGAATTATCTACCATAGGTACCTTCCGAGCGTGGCCACGCATTTCTAGTTATTATTCTCCTCGAGTGGCCTAGAGATATTTCTCAACCCTGACAAGGGGTGGACAATTCCTAATTGACTTATTCCTTCCGGCTGGCCACAGCCCATCATAACCCAAAATATGTCCTTATAAACCCCAGTTACGAAGGTGTTAGGATATAAATCAAAGTTAATCTGAAAACTATGCCACCTCAGAGAACAGTCATCAGTCAAAGAACTGACTCATGTGAAACACGATTGATGCTCCCGCCACGACCAGGCAGTCTTTTAATAAGAGTACGCCAGAGCTCTATCAGCGGTCATTAGCCCGACAAATGTATCTTAACATGTCTATGCCTAGGTGATCGATTAGTCATCCCGTATGACTCTATGGCAATTGAACTCGCCATCAATCGCATCACACATCCGGTTGCATTGAGATGTCACCTCACTTAAGCAACTAGGGGCGAGGTCATGATAATTCAATTCACTTTAATGGGGTTCAATATGGTCTTACCATCCCATTTGAATTTTACTTGACCTTTCGTGAGTTACAAATAACTCAAACAATTAGTGGATTACACCATCCAAGTGGTCAACCTTTGAACACCATTTAATTTACAATCAGCTTTAGGGTCTCTCGTTTACATCCCTTAAAATTGTAATTTTCTTCATTTTGAGTAAACCAGGTTTACCACGGTTTGTGCGAGCGTTCACTTTGCGGATCATATCTATACATTGATCTTTCATCTGAAAGAGACAAGTCATTCTCATGACTAGCGAATAAGATTATGTGCATTGTGTAACTCTCAGCCACAACAATGCCTTTACATAATTTGTGAACCTACACATTTTGTAGAATCTTGTGATGACCATGTAGTTAAAATACAAGTCATTGAGATGCATAGTCAATGAATGTAAGCCAAAGATTATCACAAATCTTTGCTTGGTGTCTTGGAACTTGAGTCATTGCAAACCTTTTACCATACGACTAAGTTATCTTCCAAGATCTTGAATTTGTCTTTCATCTTCATTGGAGAATACTTTGACAATTGATCAAGGTTTAATCATTGGTTTAACACCTGCTCAACGGGTTGTCCTGTAAGCGGTGCGCATCCACTTTACACGATTATACTAATGGCGGAAACATCAGTGATTTAAACGTGCAAACAATAGTACTTAAGGTTCGATAAATTTTCATGATCCCATCATGGTTATACTATCTTCATCTCCATGAACAACCTTAATACTAACATCAAGATGTCTCTTATAATCTCAACCAAACATCCCATGTTCAATTAGATTTAATTCATATCAATATGTCATCTAGAACCAAAAACTCGTATACCTTTTATAAGTATCAATGCTTCATTCCAAACGAGCAATGAGTTGTTTTAGATAACGTTTACTCCCACTAAACTCTTGTTCTTGCTTGATTCTGAAGATCCCGAAGTCATGCCCATGACTCAATAGCTTCAAATCCTGGAGCGAGAACTCCCATTGAACTTTTCATTTAACCGTAAATCATAAAGCTCCCACTCAATTCAATGTTCCTTAACATTTAATGAATTGAAATGGTTTGGACTTAACCATATGTGCTAATAGTCACATCCCTTTCAAATACCCTTTTGAAAAGCGGTTATTGAGTTTACTGAATTCATTCTCAATGAATTACTTTACTACTTTCAACAAAGTTACCCTTAACTTTGCAGACTGCAGACATCCACATGTCTACTTATGCTTCTTCCAATAAATCTCATTTATTAGTATGTATATCTTATAAATTTCATGGTCCTTAGAATTTGCATTGGCACATTCAGATCACCATCTAAATCCAAGAACCCTTTCTTGAGCCTTTGCAAAATCTTTTGAATAATTTTCTTCGAGTGTCCTCCCGTAGTTTCTATAAGAGTCTTTTCTTATGGTATATAATTTTTGTGTGTGGGAACTTTCAGTTCCCCACATTTATCTTATCTTGTACTGTACGAGGACTCTATCATGGATCTTATCCATGTATAGAATTTTTCCTTACAAACTTCAAGAATTTATCCTTGAAGTATCCTCCAGGGCCGGGGCCGGGGCCGTTGGGATCATAAGGCGTAGATTTTTACCAAATCGTAGATCTCATCCACAATTTTTCTACTCGTAGATCTCATCCACAACTTTTCTACCTTTATAATCATAAGGCGTAGATTTTTCAAATCGTAGATCCCATCCACAACTTAATCTTCCTTCTTATCTTTCACATAACTAAAACACAATAAATCCTACTATTCATTAATAGATCATATCCATTGTGTTAATCAAAATCACTTGCTATTTGTGGCATTTTAAATTTCTGCCACTCTATCTTTGTAATAATAATCTCATTTTATTACCAAAGATAGCCACTTATGCCACAAGCAATGACTTTGATGTTGGTTTGTGTGCCCTTATGATTTATCACAGAAATTATTCGATTTAAAGCTTAGATAGTTTTGAATGGTTGATAACTTTTCCTTTTAATTGAGTTCTAAACTTAATTTGATTTTAATTTGATTTGAATTGGGTATCCTATACCTATTCGGTTTCAATGGTCATACATTGAAATGTGACAATCAATTCTATTTTATGTTTAAGATTTGCAAGTGTTAAACTAAACATGAACATAATAATAAAAACCGATAGTGACTTGGGTTGAAAACCAAGTCACTACATTATCCAAAATACAACAATTGTTCAAGGATTACCCTTTCCTCGTCCAACAAGGAAATAAAACATAGGTTCTAGATTGTTCATACAACACTTGAAATGCTAGCAAAATAAGAGAAAAACAAAGCTCCTTGATCATCCCGAGTGGAGCTACTCTTAGTTCCCTTGATCCATCAAGCTTGTTTCTCTTTTCCCTTATCTTTGCTTTCATGCCCTAATTCAAGTAAGAAGAGCATTCATATCACAACTTGTATCATAATACATTAGTTGAGATTAACATAAAATTGGGATAGTTATCGTACCAACTGGAAGAATCTTCCCAGCTTTGAGATCGCTGAGATACTTGGAACAATTCCTCTTCCAATGTCCTTTGCCATTGCAATAAAAGCATTTGGCCCCTTGATGAGGGCTCTTTTTGGAATTGGAGGTGCTTGCCTCAGAAGACACTTTCTTTGAAGCTTTGGAAGGTTGCTTCCCCTTTGCCTTACCCTTCCTTTTGAACTTTCCTTTGCTCTTAACATTAATGTTGAGCACATCCTTAGGGGCACTAACATTTAGGCCCATATCCCTTTCAGCTTGCACGATTATATTGTGCAATTCATCGAGAGAGATGTCTTGGTTCCTCATGTTGAAATTCACCCGGAATTGTACATAAGTTTTCACCTTAGACAAGGAGTGGAGGATTCTGTCAATCACTAGTTCCTTAGGAATGTCCACTTGATTCATCCTTAGGGTTTCTACATGCTCAATTAACTTGAGCACATGTGGGCTAGCCTTTTGCCCCTCCTTAAGGTTGAGATCAAAGAAGGCCGATGCCGCCTCGTATTGGACAATTCTCGATGCCTTTGAGAACATTGTCACAAGCCTTGAGTAGATCTCATAGGCCGTGCCAATCTTTATGGCACTCCTTTGGAGTTCTGGCTCCATCGAGAAGATCAAAACATTTTTGATTACCGCAGACTCCTTATGATAAGTATCATAGGGTCGCCTTGCTGCGGCGGTGGCATTTTCTGCAGGTACAGGGGGTGATTCTTCGATGAGGAATTCGGTTTTACCGTCACCTTGTGCCGCCAACAACAGTTGGGCATCCCAATCGACAAAGTTTGCCCCATTCTTTTCTAGCTTACAACGATCCATGAAGGAACGTAACCATGAAGTGTTCGTAGTAGTGGTGGAAGTGGTCATGATTGATATTGAATTGGAGACTTAACTACAAAACTTTAAACATTTGAAGAAATTAAATGCTAAATGTTTTAATGTTCATTTTTGACTTGTAAACATTTTTACTAAGTTGATGCATCTATAAAATGACCTCTATCCAATTTTATAAATGATTCCAAGACCCAAACCCATACCCCCGAAATCGTGAACCACTGGAACTCCGACCCAATGATATGGTTTGGTGGGTTAAAATAAACCGGTTCTACCATAGAACTCTTGGTTGATGATAAATCATGATTTATTCATCTTAGCCCGGAACACATTGACCACTGGTCCTCTACACTTCCGTTGAGTACAAACCAAATTTCAATTGTATCGAGATGCGATCCGCCCACTGGACTGAATCCACCTCATTGCCCCACTTATCCTACGTAATGGGCTTCGTACTGCCCACTGGACTAGAACCACCCCACGAAATAGAAGCTCATGGGTTCTACTATTTGGTAAGGCTAATTCTCAATTGTTTTGTTTAATATAGAGGTCTTGTCAATTTATTATCTATCTTCTTTAAGTGAATTAAATTGGTGAACTCGATAATTATAATTGACACGGTCGTTTATAACGATCTTAAACTAATATGCATGTTTATGGCGATTTGGCTATGCATGCAAACATATTAAAATGCAAAAGTAAAAGCAATAAAGCAATAAAATCCTAGTATGGCCTTCCTAGTAATAGTAAAAGCTAATTAACTATTACAAATTCGGAAACCAACTCCATGGTCCCTTGAACTTCATTGGCACGCCATCCAAGAAAACACCGTCTTGTCGGAACTCCTTTCCGTATGGCACCGTCTTTTGGATTTCCGGAATTACAATAAAATAATACAACTACTCTATTGTAAAACCGAAATTTAAATTAAATTACAAACCCGTGATACGAGATCACATAAATTACAACCGAATCAATATTCCCTTTCATTACGGGTAACATTGATTAAAACTAACGCCATACTAAGAAAAATTACATAATTCCAAATTATATAAATAACATTCAAAATATGACATTCATATTAAATAAATTGCAATAAATAAAATATGTATGCACATGCTCAATTTTTAATGCCAAATCGCCTTATGGGAGCAAATATCTCATATTTGTTTACGGTTTTTACGGATATGTGCGATTTTAACTATTAAAATCATCAAAATTACATAAATCCAATTTATGTCCAAGTTAATCATCCTAACTTACTTTAGGAATCAATGTTTAGTCTCTCCTAATATTTGATCATGATCTAACTTGATTTTGCATTATTGTTCATAAATTACTTGTATTTTCGGGAAAAATAAACAAAATACGGCCAAATGAGTCAATAAAATTCGAAATTTAAAATTCAAAAATTTTAAACTTTCTGGAAATTTTCTAAAAATTCAGAAATTAATAAAATGGTCTTTTGCAAATGGTTATGGTTTATTTCTTAAATAAATCGTATAAAAGCCGTTTTTATGGTTAAAAATCCGATTTAAATTATAAAAACTTGCAATAATTTGCCATAAAATTTTAGTCATCCTAAAATATATATATATATCTGAAAATGACCAAAAATTGCAGACCATACTCGAAATTTTATTTTTACGACTCATAAATTACGATTATTAGCTAATTTACTCATTAAAAATTAATAATCATAAAAACAGAAACTTTTTGATATCCACCTTTTAGATCTGATGTTCCTATCATATAAGACATCTATGGGTAAAATGTCATGCCATAATATTAAGATTAACTATTTTTAACACAATAAGTCATTATATAGCCGATTTTAACTATTAAAATCATAAAACATGCATCACTTGAGAATAAATTCTCAAAAATTACATACATTCTGTAAATATTGCATGTGACATTGTGTTAAATCTTTATGGCAAAATTCCAACTATAACTATTAAAGTCGAATTTGAGTCACTATTAATACGATTTTTACTATAAAAATCATTAATCATGCAAAACAAAACCAATAAATCCGAAAATTTATACAGGTATTTTATATATTGCATGTGACTTCTCATAAAATTTTTAAGGTCAAATTCGAAATATAACCTTTTATACCCATTTTAACTCATATTATGACTATTTATCTCATAAAATTCATAATCCATGCATATTAACTCCATTTCTTACGAAAAATCATATACAATATATTAAATATGCATGTGAGAACATATCAAAAAATCTCGGCCAGAAACTATTTTTAACTATTTTTCCCATTAATTGTTGTTTAAAACCGATTTAAACTACAAAATATACAAATAAATATGAAAATGAACAATAAAAATCCATAAAATTATTTTTATGTCCTAAAACCATTTTAGAATCAGAAAATTTAACATGCAAAATTATTTTGTGATTTATCATAATAAACACAAAATTTTCGAAAAAATCGAAATATATATGTTAATCCATTTTTAACATAAATCATGAATCCGATCATGCATGCAACAACCGTAATGCTCTGATACCAATTGTTGGAAACTAAGTTCCTGATTTTGTACTCAAATCTAATATGAGTTTTGTTTCTTTAAGTTTAGGTCATAAAACTTAAATGGATCTTATGCATGCATGATGATATCATAAGATGTAATAGTCCTTACATTGGTTTTAGAAGGTTTATACTCAATAATCACCTATTATTTGAGTCTTCAAAAACCCGAAATCCTCTTGTAACGATCTAACAAAAATTGTCTCCTAAAGGTGCGTATCAAGGACCCGATCTCAAACTATTACTAATTTTGTTACTAGAAAATTAGTATTAGCAAACTAGAGATAATAATAATATTACTACTAATATTATTAGTATAGGAAATAATTTCTTACTTAGAAAAACTATTTCTAAGTATTATAGCTAGTATGATGGAGGTTGTAGTGTGATATATGGGTGAACAACCATCAACTAAAGACTTAGCAAAAACTTGTACATCTTGTATGAACAAGGTGTGCCTTATATACGCACATGAGCTTGCTTGAGCAAGCATCATGGCCGGCCAAGGCTCCCAAGGAGAGCCAATGCATGGCCTTCTTACACTTACACAAATGCATAAGATATTCCTTACATATTCTTTGTGTATGACACACACAATAGTTGCTTACTTACACACACAACCCACATACATACTTACACTTACACGGCTGAAAAATGGGTCTAAAATGGACCCATTTTATCTTTGTCAATTGTGTTAAAATGTAACATGTCACATATGTTCCATAACACATGACCCAATTTGTTAATTGTGCAATTTTAACTATTAACATTCATAATTTACAAATTTATTACATTTAAATAAATATTCCAATATTTCGAAATTATTATTGTATAAAATGTAATATCATAATTTTAATTATAACTCTTTGTAATTTTATGATTAACCGTGTTCATTCTCAATTTAATCGTTTCCCAAACGAATAAATAAAAACCGAGTAATAAAACTATTTTATTACCTTGACTATTATTATTATAATCCAATTATAAAATATTCGTCATATAAAAATTATTTCCAAATTTCTAGTTATTAATTAATTCGTATCCAATACAACATTAATTAATTATTCCATTGAGACGGAATTCCCTAAAGATATGACCTTAAGGGATCAACTGATCCCCACCATTATATGACGATAATGTCAAACTCTAGACAACCAATCATTATCGATAAATGTTGATCAGTCGACTTTAAAAGAGTAACACTCCCAGGTGTGTTTCAGTCAAATGAGTTTTAATTACGTCAACACACTATTGTCGAGGACACTTCCTCCAACATATTTGTCCTCACTTAAGCCCAAAAGCACAAGGCCTTGTTACTAAGTGCTGGGTGGAAGTTATTATAAACATATCACAAGCCTCACATTCTACCGATGTGGGACAACTTTCCTCTCATACACTTGGGGTATTACAAATAACCCCACTTAAAGAACACAACGTCCTCGTTGTGCCTCAAACTTGACCACAACCAGGGCCAGAATCCTCCCCCACTAGGTGTGTGACCCGGGTACTCCCGACCACAGGCTCACTACACGGTCGCAGGGTCGCTCTGATACCATTTGTAACAACCCGACCCACCACCGTCGTAACACAAACCCAATAAGATGGGTGTGCACTTTTGGGCCCGTTAATTGTCCTCACTTAAGCCCAAAAGCACAAGGCCTTGTTACTAAGTGGTGGGTGGAAGTTATTATAAACATATCACAAGCCTCACATTCTACCGATGTGGGACAACTTTCCTCTCATACTCTTGGGGTATTACATCTAATCAGACATGTGCCGCCTTTCAGCATTATAGAGGGAACAACTTTTATGACCCAAATAACAATAATGTCCATCCCAACATGAGGTGGACAAGCCAGAATGTTCTCAACCCACAACACCTACAACCTCAACAAAATCCCACATACATCCCTCCACATAAGCAAGGTTTTCAAAAACCACCCTTCAACCCTCAACCACCTTCAAACCCACCACCCAATACGGATGCTCTCATCCAAAACCTCATTGGGTTGGTTCAGAAGGAATCACATGCTAGAGAAGCAGGGATGAAGATGTTAGAGTCCCAGATTGCTCAAATTGCGAGCAAGAATGATACTAGGGCTCCGGGTCAACTTCCGACCAAGACGGACCAGAAAAAAGAGACTCTAAACATAATATCGCTAAGAAGTGGAGCTAAGGTGGGAGGCGAAAAGGGTAAGGCGAACCAGCCGAAGCCGAACAGCAGCGAGGAAGGTCGACCGACCCAGGAGCCAGGTCGACCGACCTCCGAGCAGAATCCAGAAAATCCCGCTGTACAGGAAACAGGTCGATCGACCGAGGAAGAGGGTCGACCGACCCCCGATGCGGAACAGGAGGCTGCCTTTCGACCCGAATTGCCAAACAACTTAAGGGATTTCCTTTTTCGGGGTGATAAGACCCCCGGATTTCTGAGAAGGGCTGCAAATACGAACTCTTCCGCCCCTCCTTTTCCGGAGAGACTCATACCTACAAAGGAACAGGTATATTTTGACAAATTTAAAGACGTAATTCGTTCATTGAATGTTCAAGTTCCGTTTTTAGAATTAGTTCAGCAGGTTCCTTCTTATCTTAAATTTATGAGACAACTTTTGTCAAGAAAGAGGTCCTTAGATAAAGTTGAGTCAGTGGCCCTCACTGAAGAGTCATCCAGTTTTTTGTCACATGTTATTGCCCCTCACAAGCTCGAGGACCCTGGGAGTTTCTCTGTGCCTTGCAATATAGGGACCTTTCCTATTAAAAAGGCGCTATGTGACCTAGGGGCTAGTATCAGTGTCATGCCTTTAAGTGTTGCCCTAAAACTAGGAATGACCAGTTTTGCAGTAACCAGCATGATTGTCCAGATGGCAGACCGTACATCTATGGAACCCATAGGGGTGTTGGAAAACATCCCTGTGCGTATAGACAGGTTTTTCTTCCCTGTAGATTTTGTAGTATTGGACATCCCTGAGGATGCCCATATACCTATAATACTAGGGAGACCCTTCCTTCACACTGCGGGAGCCATCATAGATGTAGGTACTGGAACCTTAACTTTCAAAGTAGGGAAGCATTCTATTATTTATGGATTATCTTATAGGAAAAAGGATGCTATGACCCCTATTACTTGTAATGCAATTACTTCTGAAAAGAAGTATAAGGTCATCACTACTTCTCCTGCTTTATTACCTACTCCTGTACCTGTTTTTACACCTCCGCCCCAGATTGGTAGCAATATGGAAGACACTTCTATTTTGACTAATGCAGGAACTGGTTTGGGGAAACCCATAACTAAGGAGGCCACGGTGCAAAGAGGAGGATTGGGATTCCTGAGCTATAGGGAAGATGAGGATCCAGATATTGTGGATGAAGAGGATAAGAAAAAGAGAAGAGTCCGTCGCATATGCTTTGCGACGGAGAGGAGACGTGTTTTGCTATTCAAGCAAACACTGTGGAGACTACGGCATGTCGTCAAAAGCCGTGGTCGGAGATTTTCCGCATCTTTAGCGGATAGATGTTTCAATTTTCAGCTTTTAAAGACAATTTACTCTTTGTTTGTTTAGACTTTTTAAGTTTGTTTGCTTTTAGTTTTAGAACCTTTTTTTTCGTTGTGTTTGCGTAGTCAAGACTTTTGGACTTGGTTCTGGGATCTCGCGCAATTGTTAGGCGCGTATTTGATGATTTTTCAGGATTAACGAAGAAACGAAGACCGCTGTGCAGCAGAGGGGTCGACCGACCCGAAATATGGGTCGATCGACATGGTCTCTAAAGTTCTGGAATTCCTGCAGTCCGCAGGAAGGTCGGTCGACCCAAAACTTAGGTCGGTCGACCTACCCATCCGCCACAGCCTGTTCGCTGCTTCCTCGGAAATCGTGCACCATCTTGGGTACTTGAGTGGCACTGCTGGCCACCAAAACCTCCCAGCTTACGCTGGTTTGGGGAGGTTTTTCTCATACGCTTAACAAATCCAGTGAGTTCTTTCCAGTTTTCCTTGGTTTTTATTTCCTGGCATTTTTCTTTTAAATCTTATGAAACCTTTACTTAGGCTAATGCACAATGGGGACATTGTGCGGGTTGGTTTGGGGAATGGTTTCGTGTCACATGCATTGCATTCTGTCACACGTTTACTGCATTTCTGTATTGCATTGTTCTTTTCTTTATTTTCCTTGCATAGACCAAAAAAAAAAAAAAAAAAAAGAAAAAATTCCAAAAATTCCAAAAATTCCAAAAAATGCACGTTTATTTTAGCATATAGGTCGAGTCGGAACGAGAGTATTTCAAGGATGATTTATGCTATTTCACATGTTTATGCCTTTACCTTGCTTCGTCAACTTGTTTTAGTATGAGAGTCTTTTGCATTTCTACGAGTTCTTGTCAATTTGTATATCTTGAGACTTGACTTATACCTTGGCAACCTACTTAACATTCTAAGTATTAGAGCTTTATTTCCTGGTTTCATTCTCAAACCAGTTGTCTAGAACGTGAGTACTACTCCCCTTGGAACATGTTACATCAATATGCATAAACATGAACTCGAATTGCTATATACTTGTTTTACTATCTCGTTTTTGTGAGTCTTGATACGTGCACTTGGGATCCTTTTCTCATATTTACCCATAAGCTTACATAGCCGAAATTGCCTTTTTATTCCCCCAAAACTACATCCCATACTCAGCCTACCCTTCCAAGCTAGTATCTGTGGTCTTTGGTTTAATCCTGAGACATCTTGGTTTGTATGTGTGGGGAATAAAGCATGTATTCGCCCCAAACTTGTAGGATTATAATGAAACATACAATTGTGATTATAGTCATAAGTTAATTAAAAGCATGAAAAAGAAATCAACCTTTGGTCCTTTGTGCTTATGGCCTAAGAACAGGAATTAAAGTAAATTCCCTCCTATAACTTGCACCCAAGACTTGATTGAGATGATGCCGCGTGTGCTAGAAAGTACTCTCCAATTGCCTTGCAATATGGGGAGAACTATTGAGGTTTTAGATGTGAGATCTGAGTTCTGGAGAAGAATGCTCTCAAAACCCTAATTCTGAAATTTGTGATTCCTGTAACTGACATAAGGAGAAAGACTCTCCTTATGTAGCTATAAGGGGCGGCCGAATTGGTCTTGGGTAAGGGTGGGCTTTCTCCACTCTTACCTTATTCCTTTGCGTGATTCGACCCGTTTTGCTAAATATTATTTGCGGGATTTTTGTTATAAATCGCATACGTGTTATCAGATATTAATGTAGTCGATGTATTAATAACGGTCTGATAAAATTAAGATATTGTATAATTATCCAAATTAATATAACTGTTTATATTAATACGCGAATACAATATTTAATTAAATATAACTGCTTATATTTAATTTTACGAATTAAACATGTAATCCGTATTAGCTAAAATTATTTAATCCGTATTAAATAATAATCTCAACATCTTATTGACTAATTTAATAGTCAATACCTCTGACTAACTGTTTAGTCATATTCGGCATAAATGTGACTGTATTTTCATACATTCACATCTCTCAAACGTGTCCTATAGGTGTGACGTATAGGGACCAGTTGATCACCGCCATCCGTATGACAATAACGTCAAACTTATCTAGCAAGCCAACCGTTATTGATAAACGTGGATCAACTGGTAATAATACAGAAGTATGCCCTTGTGATCCTTAAAGAGATTTAATAAGTCATTGTACTTAATTGTCAAGGACACCAGCCCCAACAATCTCCCACTTGTCCGTACAAGGGTATGTGCAATGACGTTATCACACTACATGTGGAGGACACAAGTCTCCAACAAACTCCCACTTGTCCGTACAAGTGTAGGTGCGATAACCGAATCTCATATGCTTTTAAAATTTCTCCCACTCAATGTAAGACAATTTGCAAATCCGCATTCGCAAAGGTCGTATCTCACAAGCGATCTGTATCAAGAGTGGTTTCCCCGACTAGAGAGTAACTTAACTGATAAAGCGAATCTATATTCGAGCATGGCCATGCATTTCAGTTACTACTCCTCGAGTGGCCCTGAGAAATGATAAAATCCTGATAAGGGTTTGGATATTTCCCTCAACTCGAATCCTGCCGATATCGCGCAGCATGAAATAACCCAGAAAAAATCCTCTTGGCCCCTGTTACGGTGACCGTGGGAAAGAAACCAAAGTTACCCAAAATCTGCCTTAATCTCAAGAGACAGTTGAAAGTCAAAAGACTCGACTCTAAGGGACACTATGGAGGTCCTATCCACGACCCGGCACCCAATGTTATAAAACATTTAGGACTCCATAACGTTGTCACGGGGTGTCCTACGAGATATCCGTATAACTCGCCTTTGTGATTGGTCAGTCAGCCGCGTGACTTATGGCTCGTTGAACCCACCATCAACCAACGTCACAAAATGATTACCTGAGTTATCAGCTCAAGTGGGTAATCAAGGACTAAAACGATGTAATGTTATTCAGTTCACTTTGTGGTGTTCAAAATTGGCGTACAATTCCACATGAAAAACAAAACATTATATATCATAACAATGAGGTTGAATAGAGTACACGAGAAAATGAATTATTACATGAATTCATAAAAGAGTACTACAACTTAGGAATACATCTAATTCCCATGGAATGAATGTGTCCTTCATGCTTATCACGTGGTAATGCTTTTGTGAGAGGATCAGCTATGTTGTCATCTGTAGCGATCTTATCAATAAATATCTCCTTTTGCTCCACGTAATCTCTGATTAGATGAGCTTTCCGTTGTACATGTCTAGCTTTGTTGCTAGACTTATGCTCCTTAGCTTGGAAGATGGCACCTTTATTGTCACAATAAACGGTGATCGGGTAATTCGAACTAGGTACTACCGTGAGTCCTTGTAAGAATTGACGCATCCATATTGCTTCCTTAGCTACTTCCGAGGCGGCATAGTACTCGGACTCAGTCGTAGAATCTGCTGTAACACTCTGTTTAGAACTTTTCCAGCTGACAGCAGCGCCATTAAGAGTAAAAACGAATCCAGACTGAGATTTCGAGTCATCTCAATCTGTTTGGAATCTAGCATCTGCGTAACCCGTGGCGCATAGCGTCGAGTCGCCTCCGTAAGTCAATCCCCAATCTTTAGTTCTCCGTAGGTACTTAAGAATGTTTTTCACGGCCATCCAGTGTTGTTCACCTGGATGAGCTTGGAATTGACTTGTCATACTCAATGCATATGCAACGTCAGGACGTGTGCATATCATGGCATACATGATCGATCCTATTGCCGAGGCATAAGGAATCCGACTCATGCGCTCTTTCTCTTCCAATGACTTAGCTTCTTGAGTCTTGCTCAAGTGAAGCCCAGGAGTCATAGGGAGGAACCCCTTTTTGGAGTTCGTCATGCTGAATCTCTCTAGAATCTTAACTATATAAGACTCCTGACTGAGAGACAACATCCGTCGTGATCTATCCCTGTAGATACGGATGCCCAAAATTCTTTGTGCCTCTCCCAGATCTTTCATCTGGAAATGGTTTTTCAACCATGCTTTAACTGAAGATAAGAGAGGTATGTCATTCCCAATCAAGAGTATGTCGTCGACATACAGTACTAGGAAGACAATCTTGCTCCCACTCGACTTGATATAGAGACATGGTTCCTCGACTGATCGAACGAATCCATTCTCTTTTATCACTTGGTCGAAGCGATGATTCCAACTCCGCGATGCTTGCTTAAGTCCATAGATGGAACGCTTAAGCTTGCAAAACTTCTTAGGATGTTCTGGATCAATAAAACCCTCGGGTTGTACCATGTACAACTCTTCCTCCAAATAACCGTTTAAGAAGGCGGTTTTAACGTCCATTTGCCATATTTCGTAATCGTGAAATGCGGCGATCGCTAAGATAATCCGAATGGAACGTAGCATGACTACGGGTGCAAAGATCTCATCGTAGTGCAAGCCTGGCACTTGGGTGAAACCTTTAGCAACTAGTCTTGCCTTATGGATATCTTGTTTACCTTCCACGGCATGCTTTATTTTGTAAAGCCATTTGCATTGAAGGGGACGTACCTTTGCAGGTAGGTCCGCAAGATCCCACACGTTGTTCTCATACTTGGAGTCCATCTCGGATTGCATGGCTTCTAGCCATAGCTTTGAGTCAGAACTAGTCATGGCACCTTTATAGGTTGTGGGTTCATTACCCTCTAGGAGTAAGACGTCATCTGTTTCATGTTCCTCGACCATACCAATGTATCTGTCCGGAGGAATAGAGACTCTTCCCGACCTCCTAGGTTCCTCAGGAATATCTGCCGCAGCCTCGGTTGAAGGAACTATTTCCTCCAATGGTTGCTCGGTAGTTGGTTCTTGAACCTCCGATAAATCGAAGGTTCTATTACTCGACTTGTTCTCGAGAAATTCTTTCTCTAAGAACGTCGCACTAGCCGCAACAAAAACACGTTGTTCGGTTGGCGAGTAGAAGTAATGACCAAAAGTTCCCTTTGGATAGCCTATAAAGTATGTTTTGACCGATCGCGGGCCGAGCTTATCCTCGTGTCTCCACTTGACATAAGCCTCGCAGCCCCAAACCCGAATAAAGGACAAGTTGGGGACCGTTCCCTTCCATAATTCGTATGGAGACTTGTCAAAAGCTTTAGACGGACTTCGGTTAAGAATTAGAGCGGCCGACAAAAGAGCATAGCCCCACAATGAATCAGGCACAACGGTGTGACTCATCATGGATCGAACCATATCG
Source organism: Silene conica (assembly GCA_029255685.2). Taxonomy (NCBI): domain Eukaryota; kingdom Viridiplantae; phylum Streptophyta; class Magnoliopsida; order Caryophyllales; family Caryophyllaceae; genus Silene; species Silene conica. Next base: position 53,229,816 of record CM055317.2, read on the forward strand.
AGTAGAGTTCGATTTCTCCGTTCGGACACACCATTTAATTGTGGTGTTCCAGGTGGAGTCAACTGTAGCACGATGCCACAGTCTTTAAGGTGTTGATCAAACTCGTGTGAAAGATACTCACCACCACGATCAGAACGTAGTGCTTTAATCTTTCTTCCCAGCTGGTTCTGTACCCGATTCTGGTATTCTTCGAACTTGTCAAAGGATTCACTTTTATGCTTCATTAAGTAGACATAGCCATATCTACTCAAATCATCCGTGAAAGTGATGAAATACCTATAGCCTTCTCGTGCGTTGATCGACATAGGGCCACATACGTCCGTATGTATGAGTCCTAATAGGTCGGCAGCGCGCATTCCAACACCTTTGAAGGAAATACGAGTCATCTTACCGATGAGACATGATTCACACGTGCCATATGATTCGAAATCAAAGGGCGAGATAGCTCCATTCTGTATGAGCTGTTTTACGCGTTTCTGATTTATGTGTCCCATACGACAATGCCATAGGTAAGTTTGATCTTTGTCACCTACCTTTAATTTCTTATTATTCACATGTAATATTTCAGTGGTTTGATCTAAAACATAAATTTCATTCATGGAAACTGCCTTGCCATAAATCATATTGTGTAAGGAGAAAATACAGCTATTATTCTCTATTACAAATGAAAAACCGAGTTTGTCAAGCGCAGAAACTGAAATAATGTTTTTGGGCAAACAAGGAACATAATAATAGTTATATAAAGATAACTCGAATCCACTTGGAAGCTGGATTACGTATGTTCCCCTCGAGATTGCAGCAACACGTGCTCCATTCCCGACACGCAGGTCAACCTCACCCTTGATTAGGGGTTCTTGGTTTCGGAGGCCCTGCACATGATTACATAGATGAGAACCACAACCAGTATCTAGTACCCAAGTTCCGTAACTTGCATGGTTAATCTCAATCATGTGAATAAAAGAAGAAGAAGACATACCAACAGGAGTAACGCGGCCTGCCTTAATGTCCTCTCGATACACGGGGCATGAGCGCCTCCAATGCCCAGTCTTGTGGCAATGGTGACATTCCATGCTAGTATCCTTGCTCTTTGTTTTGCCCTGTGAGTTGCTTGACTCACCTGGCCCACTCTTAGTAAATCCTGACTTCTTAAACTTGGGCTTGCCTACTGTTAGGTCGCCCTGAGCTTTAGCTTTACCCTTACCCTTACCCTTACTGGAGATCATGAGAACATCTTGCTTCACGCTCCCACTTAATTTCAGATCCTTCTCGGTCTGTACGAGAAGGGAGTGGAGCTCATGAGGAGTCTTCTTCATGTCATTCATGTAATAGTTGGCCCTAAAGAGGGCGAACCCATCATGAAGTGAATGAAGCATTCGATCAACGATTATGTTCTCACTGATCTTGCAGTTTAGGGCCTCCAGTTTCTCGATATTCTCAATCATGTGAAGAATATGTGGGCTAACAGCTTGGCCCTTCTGGAGTTTCGCCTCAAAGAAGCGACAGGTATGGTCATAAGAAACGATTCTCGGAGCCTTTGAGAATTCGTTAGTGAGCGTGGTGAAAATCTTGTTTGCACCATGGGTTATGAAGCGTCTTTGCAAATTGGATTCCATTGCATAGATGAGTACGTTCTTTATCGCACCCGCTTCCATGACGAAGTCGCTATGAGCGCGAACTTCGTTAGCTCTAGCTCCAGTTCCTGGGTGTGGCGGAATGGGTTCAGTTAAGTACTTGAGCTTTCCGTCAGCAATGGCAGCATTCCGTAGTGCCGCCTCCCAGTCAGAGAAGTTTGACCCATCATTCCTCAGTCTTGTGGACTGATTCATGGAGTCCATGAAGGCTTTTAGCCAGGATTCACGTGCTAGCTTGGCACTTGGCATTGGGTCTTCACCAGCCATTTAGTTATACAGCAGTTTAATTGAACGTGTTCTAGACTGAAAAGAAGATTAAACAAAACCATATAAGCAACTCATTGTTGTTATTTAAGTCTATATTAAATTGAATTTAAACTCGTAGACTCATGCATTTATATAATTGATCTCCCTCAAGAATTATATAAATGATCCCAAGACTCAATTTTCGTATATTGATAAGCCCACAGTTTGGCTAATTCCACCGTTGGAACTCTTGGTCGATAGATTTCCGTAAATCCTATCTATTAGTCCATCTCAGTCACTGGATATTATCGAGTGACCATGATGTTGAGATAAAATAAATCATCTGTTCCCACTTACCCGACGTAGAAGGGGTCATATTATGCCTACCGACGAAGAAGGGATTCATGGGAGGCTGATTTATAAAGACTATTCTCAATTTTTGGTTATACGAGGAAGACCCCATCGACTTATATTTATTCATATTAAGTGAACTAAAATCTAGCATATTCGTGAATGAATGAAATAAAGTGATGGCTTTGCAATTGACATGTGACATCTGTATTGTCACAGAAAACTAACGCGTAACCTCTACATGAGTCAGTTTTCAGGCATGTTATAGGTGGTTTGGTTTTAGGCGGAATATGATGCAAACTATTATCGATGAAAGCATAAAATAAATGCAATAAACGTAAATAAAAGTCCTAGTGTGGCCTATCCTACCAAAATAAACATAAAACAACTTGGAATCCACTGTTGGACCCTAGAAGCTTGTCTTGATGTTCCATCTTGGTCCTTGCAGTGGGAGTGAGCATCCGGTCTCCGTCTTCGGTCTTCACAAAATTACTAATTTAAATTACAAAAGTAGTCCTAGATACATTCTAATTTAAATACAAAAGTAATTACATGGCAAAAACCCAAAACGGAGATTCAAGATCTCAAAATTACAAGCAAGATTGTGTCCCATATCATTACGGTGACACAATCTTCTAAGGCCACACTAAGTTACAACCGTTTGCAAAATTAAATACGTTATTGAAAGCATTCACAAGGCATTCAACAAGACGATAAATAAAATGCATCAACTAAAACAAAATTCATTCATGACATAATACTGTTATTATGATTAACAAATTTTTACCAAACCACCTTTTAGGATTAAAATTATGTGATTATACCGTTTTAACCACTTTAATTTTAATAAGTTTATAATCCTATTATTTTAAACCGTTTTAAAATAATATGTATCAAACGAGGGTGGACCGTTTCACAAAATTAATAATATACTATTTCCGTATATTGTATATTACTAAAGGCCATGTGAAAATAAAACATGTTATTTTCGGAAAATAAAAAAAACGAGTCTGTTACAGGGGTGGTCTAACGACCCAATAAAAAGGTCTACCGACCACCTGACGAAAAAAAAAAAAAAAAAAATTTTTTGTTTTTTTTTTTTTAAAGCAGATTGGTCGACCGACCCGAAAAACAGGTCGACCGACCACAAAACACGAAACCGAGTTTCTGAACACGATTTCTCACAAAAGATAAACTGTCGAAACAGAGAAACACGCAGGAGGCGGTCGACCGACCGCAACGGGGGTCGATCGACCGACTTAGCGGCAGAAGACGATTTTTCAGGTTTTAAAACTTACGAAAAACACTAAGGTAAAATTTTCATGGCCTGGCTCTGATACCACTTGTGGGGAATAAAGCATGTATTCGCCCCAAACTTGCAGGATTATAATGAAACATACAATTGTGATTATAGTCATAAGTTAATTAAAAGCATGAAAAAGAAATCAACCTTTGGTCCTTTGTGCTTATGGCCTAAGAACAGGAATTAAAGTAAATTCCCTCCTATAACTTGCACCCAAGACTTAATTGAGATGATGCCGCGTGTGCTAGAAAATACTCTCCAATTGCCTTGCAATATGGGGAGAGCTATTGAGGTTTTAGATGTGAGATCTGAGTTCTGGGAGAAGAATGCTCTCAAAACCCTAATTCTGAAATTTGTGATTCCTGTAACTGACATAAGGAGAAAGACTCTCCTTATGTAGCTATAAGGGGCGGCCGAATTGGTCTTGGGTAAGGGTGGGCTTTCTCCACTCTTACCTTATTCCTTTGCGTGATTCGACCCGTTTTGCTAAATATTATTTGCAGGATTTTTGTTATAAATCGCATACGTGTTATCAGATATTAATGCAGTCGATGTATTAATAACGGTATGATAAAATTACGATATTGTATAATTATCCAAATTAATATAACTGTTTATATTAATACGCGAATACAATATTTAATTAAATATAACTGCTTATATTTAATTTTACGAATTAAACATGTAATCCGTATTAGCTAAAATTATATAATCCGTATTAAATAATAATCTCAACATCTTATTGACTAATTTAATAGTCAATACCTCTGACTAACTGTTTAGTCATATTCGGCATAAATGTGACTGTATTTTCATACATTCACATCTCTCAAACGTGTCCTATAGGTGTGACGTATAGGGACCAGTTGATCACCGCCATCCGTATGACAATAACGTCAAACTTATCTAGCAAGCCAACCGTTATTGATAAACGTGGATCAACTGGTAATAATACATAAGTATGCCCTTGTGATCCTTAAAGAGATTTAATAAGTCATTGTACTTAATTGTCAAGGACACCAGCCCCAACAATCTCCCACTTGTCCGTACAAGGGTATGTGCAATGACGTTATCACACTACATGTGGAGGACACAAGTCTCCAACAGTATGCTATCTTGAGCAAAAAGAGAAAAGAAGGAAAGAAAGCAAGAAAAGAGAAAGAACAGAAAAAATTCAGAAAACAAGAAGGAAAGAAAAGAAAAACAAAAAGAGTAAAAAAGAACAGGAAATGAGTCGACCGACCACCATTATAGGTCGGCCGACCACCATTATAGGTCGGCCGACCACCTGACAATGCTAGAATTCAAAAATTCGTTCTGAAATCCCTTTCTTTACATGGTATCACTCCCGTACTTCATTCAAAAATATTTGGGAGTCCTTTCTTATATTTAAATGTGAGAGTTGTGCTACAAAAGAGCACTTTCTTAATATCAAAAAGTTGTGAAATATGTTGTTGGGAACCAGTTTTACTAGCTTGGCTACTAACCCCATAAATCCAAAAACATCTTAACTACTTTTTACCTTTTACCTCACATATCTTTCATTACCCCAATCGCATGTATCCGAGTCACTTGACGAGTGTGTTTATACATAGTTGTGGAATTCTTGTTCATGTTAGATTGCATGCGTGTTTTCATGGGTCGCAGTTAGGTGAGTGTCATGACAAATTTACTTCTTTCTATCTTTTACAATACTCACCCTTTGCTTCATGAGTGTCTCGAGCGTACCGCGAGAGTCCATGGTGTAAAGTCTCTATTGTCTCTAGTTTTGCAAAGTTTGACGACACCATAACTCGTTTGCATGATTTAAATACTTCCTCATTTTGTACTTGACATTGGTTTAGGCTTACATGTAAATTTCGCTCTGAGATTAAAATCGTTCCATTAGTTAAGATCGAGTCTATTTCTTGCTTGAAGGCAAGCAAGGTTTGGTTTAGGGAATTTGATGCGTGTCTATTTTATGATGTTTTTCATCTATTTTTACACGCATTTGGTGGCTCATTTACTATGTTTTAGCCCTTATTTCCCAACAATTGTCTACTTTCGTATTTTTATGCACTTTTGCATATTTATGCGGAAAAGGGACAATTTTATACCAAGCTTATGCCCTCGAGATTTTTCATAACTAAGGAATGAAGGAAAAGTCAACTGGAATCATTAATCAAGTATCGAAAGTCAAACCAAGACGAATCGAAGCAATCTTACACGGGAACAGGTCGACCGACCTATTACTTGGGTCGGCCGACCAGATCTCTGTTTTGGAAAGCCCAGAATTTTCCTGAAGCCCGTAAAGAGGTCGACCGACCCACATAGTAGGTCGACCGACCTCAGCACAGATCAGAAGCTTTTTCGGAAAGTCCACAAGAAGTGTTAGAGTCTTTAGGAAACTCTATTTTTCCGGCTACTTAAGAAAATTAGGAGATTAGGGTTTAAGCATTCAGTCATATATTCAGTTTATAATCTTCTATCTACCATCATCAAATCCCGAATTCTAGTTTTCATCTTTAGTTTGTAACCTTTCAATAATTCTCAATACTTTTACTTGTTCTTCAATCTTTCAACAATCATCAATAAAGTTTGTTCCTTTTTCTGCCTTAATCATATTTCCGGTAATTACTCTCTCAATTTAAATTTTATTATTGTTCTTATAATTACTTGTATTCGGTTAAGATAGAATCCCAAGATTTATTATAGATTGCATGGTTAAATTATCATTCATTATGTTCTCCATGTTTATCCCTGTTTTTATTGTTGTTTCAATAACCATGCGTAGCTAAATACATATGTTAGGATGTAGGGGATGAATATGCGTAGGTAGTATAAGTTCCGAGACCTCCTGTAGCAGGGTCGTGGTCGGTCGACCCATATAATGGGTCGGTCGACCAAGGCTGTGGTCGGCCGACTGGACAAGCCGGTCGGTCGACCCACTCGCGTATGTATTCTGTTTCGTCTTACTTCGTATACCATAATAACCTACAATGAGACTGAAAGGAGACTTGTAGGATGTTAGTAATGACCTACCCAAGTTTGAGAGATACGGGAAGGGCATTGGTTTACACTTTAAGACGGCTAGGTTACTCAAGACTGAAAGGTATGTGACCCAGAATTTAGGAATCACCCTTATTATTGACACCCAATAATTGTGAGACTTAGGAACTAATAGCATAGGCCGAAAGGAGCTATTAGGTAGCATAGACCTAAAGGATATGTTACACCCCTTACGCGACTGCAATACATGTTGACCTTAGGATTTATATTACCTTAGCTATTTATTACCCAAACATCCTAGCATCTCTTTTAATATAGTTTTAAACTCATCTTTATTTTCTTGTTTTATTCTTATCTTTGCCTTAAACTTAGTAAACAATCAATCAATCCCCCAAAAATTGTTACTTTAAACATTAACATCAAACAATAAACATTCCCCACCTCCTTGTGGTTCGACCCTGACTTTCACTATCTATTGTTAAAGTTAGGAATTATAAATTTTATCTTTGGTACCCTCAACGACGGGCATCAACGAGTATATAATATATATTGCCTAGATTTGTCATCATTAAAACATAAAGATATATTAATATATACTTAATAATATATTACTCAACGGCTCTATTAAAAGCGGTCACTTTGTCCGACAAGGTGTTCTTAATCGTATGCATGTGTGATCGATTAGTCATCCCACATGACTCTATGATAGTTTGAACTTGCCATCAATCGCCTCACACTCTAGTTACTTTTGAGACGTCCACTACAAGAATACAGAAAACAAACGAGTGAATTTGGCGACTGTATTCAGTCGCCAAATTGGATTTGGCGACTGATATCAGTCACCAAAGTTCAGTCGCAAGCCCTAGTCGCCAAAAAAAAAGTGGGTGACTATTAACAGTCGCCAAATTTGGCGACTGAGAGTGCAGTAGCCAAAATGCAGTAGCTGACGATTGAAAGTGCAGTAGCCAAAATGGCGACTGAAATTAGGGTAGTCGCCAAATTGGCGACTGAACAGCAGTCGCCAAATTGATGCTGTTAGTCGCCAAATTGGCCCAGTTTGCAGAAACTTTCCCCAGTTTTGGCGACTGACTTCAGTCGCCAAATGCACCATGTTAGTCGCCAAAATGACTGGGTATTTCATGCTCAATTGCATTTTGATCGTGCCAAATCTCCTATTTATTCATGCTAATACACAATGACACCCTGCAAACAGAAAATTGCAACCCATTTGCGCGAACTGCACCATTTAAAACACCAAATTCTCATTTATTAAAAAATGAGAACATTATCCAAGCTAAACTAACGAAACATTAACCAACTTCAAGCTAAACTAACTAAACATTATCCAACTTCAAACTAAACTAACTAAACATTATCCAACTTCAAGCCAAAGTAACTACAAGTTATCCAAACTCCCTAAGCTACAAATCCCATGCCGGCTCCACTACCACCACCCTTACCATGAGGATCGCTGGGGTCATAACGTGATTGTGGACCGGGGTTACATTGTGAGAAAAAGTTTTCCATGGCCTCCATGCGCTCCTTCATCAACCGAAACTGTTCGTCTCGTTCTGAATTCACTCTTCTTTCTTCAGAAAGTAGGGACAATTACCTTCAGTCGCCAATTTGGCGACTACACACTACAGTCGCCATTTTTCTGTCGCCTGTTTTGCGTATTCTTGTAGTGGTCACCTCATGGTAGCAACTAGGGACAATTACTATGTCAATCAAAGTTCACTTTAATGGGGTTCAAAACTTGTTTGTACAACCCATTTGGATATGACATAGCAAGAGAAAGAGTTATTTAAAACTCAAACGACAAGTGCGATTATCACATCTGAGTAGTCAATACCTTATTACCACTGACTGTCCATAATCTTAAGTGTAACTCTACTCTTGCAATAAAATGTTTAGGTTTTCAAACCTATTATGAATTACAGGATTTCATCAGGTTCATGTTATCACTCATCACACCTGAACACCTCCAAATACATTTATAGGCTCTTACTTAGACTCAATCTCTTTATCCTAAAAGAGACAAGTTATCACATAACTTGTGATACGGTTACATTGGACCATGGAACTCTTAGCTTCAAGGTATACATCCCAATAACCATGTACTTGGCATATTTTGTAGCATTCTGTAATGACGACGTAACACAACAAGTCATACAGACCGTGTATTAAATTAAGGTTGGCCTTGGATTATTACAAGTCTTTCGATTAACTTAAATCCTTGAGGTTGGAAACTCTAGTTCTTGTGTAAACCCTTCACACATAACTATATTTTTCTTCCACGACTCTTGAATAGTCCATCGATTCTACTTCAGAATTCATGACGATTCTTAATGGCTTAATCCTTTTACATATCATGCTCCCAGAAAGTCATTCATCATGGACATGGGTAACCTTGTTCACATGATAATACTAATGGCAGACACATTGCAACTCGGATCATGTGAATACGAGCATAAAGGTTCGACAAAAGACCCTTTCATGGTAATTCTATCTTCATATTTATGAATAACCTTCAAATCGTTTAAGGTTCCATAAATGACCATGACCATCTCATGGTAATTTTATCTTCATCTTTATGAATAACCTTGATATCCTTAAGTGGAATTACATCCCATGTTTAATTAGATCCATATAATGTCCATTTCTTTCATCTAGAATTGAAAACTCAAAGACTTCCTCGAAATACATCCTTATCATTCTTAATGACTAATTAGTTGACGATGAAGACTCCCACTGAACTTTATGTCTCATCCGGAATTGAAAAACTCTAACACTTTCTTAAAGTGTATCCTTATCATTCTCAATGACCAATGAATTTGATTCCAAGGATGATAAAAGCTCCCACTCAATTTCATGTTCTTAACATGAGAATATAAACTCCCACTCAATTCAACATGTTCCTCTTAAACATTTGATTGAATTGAAGCGACCATTTCTAATCAAGCTAGTTATGATGAAACCACATAGTATATAAACATATCCCTTTTAAATACCCCTTTTGGAAGGAGGTTTCTAAGACTAGCTTCATTCATTCACCTTTAGAAAGACATTTAGATGTCTATCTTCCTTTCTATACTTCACCGAATAAATCATGTTTATTTGTACAAATTCTAAACGTGTTTCCTTAGGCTTTGTAAAGCGATAGACATACTTAGATCGTATCTAATTCCAAGAACATCTTCTTGTGTTATGCAAATACTTTATTTAAAAAAAAATCTTCTAGTCTCCTCACGTAGTTACCTATAAGAACTTCTTCTTATAGTTTGCCATGCGCGTCGTATTTGTCATGGACATCTTATAAAAGATTTGTTCCTATCTTTCCGAATATAGATCCCATTTATTCGAAAACAATAATCATTCATGTAGATCTTATCTATTCGATAAACTTTTTATCATAAAACTTGTGGGTATAAAATTCTCCCATTCTATCTTTCAAATAAATACTCTACTTATTTGCAAAGATAGCCACTAGCCACAAGAGATTATTAAGAGAATGATATTTAAATAAGATTAGTGACTTACGAATGTGATACGGGAGCATCCTACTACAAACTGTCCCTTAGTCCTAAAATGGAGCATAACTATAATGGGCTCGAAGTGGGATTAATTAGGCTCTTAAGGATAGCATGGTAGAAGATAAGAGGACTGGAATGAACGAGGAAGGTAAAGACACGGCCAACTGTGGGAAGCGCGTGGGAGCGTGGGGACGTGTGAAAAAAAGTCTACACGGCCAAAATGTTAGAAGAGTTCTATTTAGTTAGTTTTATTATTGTTGTTAGAATAAGGAATATGAACTATGTGTTTCCTAGTCCAAGTAGGAGTAGTATTAAGTTTCCTAATGCAAGTAGGAAATCCTAGTTTAAATAGGAATCCTATTTGTGATAGGATTCTCAATCCTAGTAGAAGTAGGAATTCTAATTGTAGTAGGATTCACAATCCTAGTAGAAGTAGGAATCCTAGTTGTAGTAGGATTCGTAATTAGATTAGGAGTAGGATTCGTAATCCTAGTCAAACTCTGTGTTTGAACTTAAGTAGGATTAGGACTTCTAGTCCTTATAGAATTAAGGTAATTACACCTTAATAGGTTAGGTTTAGCAGGCTGGTCATCCACCTATAAATAGGGGCAGCCGTGTTCATTTTTATTCATTCGAATTAAGTATAAACATATAATTTAATTCTCTGTGGGAGCAATTACATTAATTAGTTTGCGAACTTAGTTTTTGGGACCAATCTTGCGAGGTTGGTTTGCAGGGTGTTGCGAGGCTTTCTTGCGAGGGGGATTAGGGCATCGTTATCCTTCTACAAGTCATTCACAAACATTCATAAGATCGTTCCATCAAACTTACACAATCCACCACACGGTCACAAAACAGTCGTGCATTCATCATCATCATTCGTCCATCATTTATCAATCGTTCATCACTCGTCCATCATTCAAATCATTCGTTCATCACCATAATTACATTCGTTCATCTGTTCTTATTATTACTATTCTACTAATATTTGTATTACAGATTCTTAAGATTGTCATTCTGCTGCAACGTTGTATCCAATTTAGCTCATCTACTCACAACTAATCAAGGATACGCATCAAATTGGTATCGGAGCTTCGGCTCTTGATCTAATTCTTATTCAAATCAGTTCTTGGGAGATCTTAACTATGGAGAGGGATTGTCTTATTATTAGGAATCTCCACATTGAAGCAACATCAAAAGAAAGCAACCAACGAGAGCAAATCTTTCGTACAAGGTGTCGTGTAAATCAAAAGGTTTGTAGTCTCATCATCGACAGTGGGGCTTGCACAAACCTAGTGTCTACGGAAGTGGTGGGGAAAGTAAATCTACCTACAAGAGACCGAATCAACCCATATAAATTACGTTGGTTAGATGGAGATAAGGGGATTGTTGTCAAAAAACAAACCTTGGTTACGTTCAACATAGGATCGTATCAAGATGAGGTGTGGTGTGATCTAGTCCCAATGAGTGTGAGCCACATATTATTAGGAAGACCATGGCAGTTTGATCGGAGGGTTGGACACAATGGGAAGACTAATATCTATAGTGTTACGAGGGGGAAAGCCACCTACCATCTGAAACCTATTGCACGAAAGAAAGTTCCAGAAACCAAACCAGAAATAGAGAGCGTGTTTATGGGGGTTAAGGAGGAAAAGAAGGTTTATCAGAGTATGAAGATTGATTCTTCTAAGGCTGATCACGAAAAAACAGTAAGGCAACATGAAGATAAGTCACCAAACAGATCAGGTGAGTTGCAAATTGTACAAGTACTTGATGTTGTAGAAACGAACATTCCAAGGGGCTGTCCAAAGGGGGGGCTCTCATATTCAGAATGATAAATCAAAGGAAGAAGGTTCGTTTGTAGAAAGAAACCTTGATGTTGTTGATGCTAATAAGGGGGACGAGCAAAAGGGTTAAAGGGCCCTCGTTGACAATCTAAGTATAAGTGATCAGGGGTTATTTCAAGATCCATCCAAGGCCGAGACGACAAACATTGTTACTAATCTGACATTGGGAGTGTTAGGTGGTGGTGAAGTTCGAAGAAACAACGATAATGACCATGGTAACGGGAATAATCAAAGGAATGCTGAACTTTTGTCTATATTAATCAAGGTATCCGTGAACAATATAAGGGTTAGAGGTCTTCATGTCAATACATCAGATTCACCTTTCATTGGGCTGAGCGTTGATAAGGAATTACATGGTAAGAGTTCTGATCAGATGTGGAATGCAATGCCTGTGTTCGATCGAGGTAAGGTTGTTATATCACAAACAGCCTGTTTTGATCACAGTATACTTATGCAATGAAAAGAGATTGATCAAAAGGTGCATGGTGGTAATGCTAACCCATTGTTAAGTTCGAATCCTATGATGGTTAAAGGTAAAGTTGCTATAGTACAATAAATTTCTTCTATTCATAGGCTATTTATGCGAGGAAAATGGATGGATGGAGGAAACGTGGGAAGGACAAAGCTGAAGCGTAAACCGAGCTGTATTGAAGCTCATAAAAGCCGTACAAAATTTGCTACTATACAGGAAGCGGTAGGATTACCTAGGCCTATTATTACAATGATGGTTCGACTTGGAAGATGTGATTTTGATCCAGGTGGGAGTCGTTTCAAACTTGCTTCGTTGGGAGGAATACCTAGGCCCGTAGTGACAAAAATGATTCGACAAATACTTTGGTGGATTGCTGATTCGAGCAGGAGTTTATTTAAGGAAAGTTTGAGGCAAATTTTTCAAAAAGAGGGAGAGTGTGATGCGGGAGCATCCTACTATAAATTTTCCCTTAGTCCTAAAATGGAGCATAACTATAATGGGCTCGGAATGGGATCAATTAGCTCTTCAGGATAGCATGGTAGGAGATAGGAGGACTGGAATGAACGAGGAATAAAAACACACGGCCAACTGTGGGAAGCGTGTGGGAGCATGGGGGCGTGTGAAATAAAGTCCACACGGCTAGATTGTTAGATGAGTTCGATTTAGTTAGTTTTATTATTGTTGTTAGAATAAGGAATATGAACTATGTTTTTCCTAGTCCAAGTATAAGTAGTATTAAGTTTCCTAATGCAAGTAGGAAATCCTAGTTTAAATAGGAATCCTAGTTGTGATAGGATTCACAATCCTAGTAGAAGTAGGAATTCTAATTGTAGTAGGATTCACAATCCTAGTAGAAGTAGGAATCCAAGTTGTAGTAGGATTCGTTATTAGATTAGGAGTAGGATTCGTAATCCTAGTCAAACTCTGTGTTTGAAATTAAGTAGGATTAGGACTTCTAATCCTTATAGAATTAAGGTAATTAAACCTTAATAGGTTAGGTTTAGGATGCTAATCGTCCACCTATAAATAGGGGCAGCTGTGTTCATTGTTATTTATTTTGAATTAATTCTAAACATATAATTTAAGTCTCTGTGTGAGCAATTACATTAATTTGGTCTGCGAACTTAGTTTTTTGAATCAATCTAGCTAGGTTGGTTTGCAGGCTGTTGCGGGTCTTTCTTGCGAGGGGGATTAGGGCATCACTATCCTTCTACAATTAATTCAAAATCATTCATAAAATCGTTCCATCAAACTTACACAATCCACCACACGTTCACAAAACAGTCGTGTATTCATCATCATCATTCGTCCATCATTCATTAATCGTTCATCACTCGTCCATAATTCATATCATTCGTTCATCACCATAATTACATTCGTTCATCTACTCTTATTATTACTATTTGACTAATATTTGTATTACAGATTCTAAATACTGCCATTCCGCTGCAACGTTGTATCCAAGTTAGCTCATCTACTCACAACTAATCAAGGATACGCATCAGAAAAAATGTGTGACAATTTTGGACTTTTAAACTTGATGGGCTTTAATAGATCTTATCTATAAATGTCGTCTTTAACGTGCCCTAATTGTGAGTTCTTGACTCAAAATTTATGATTGATGAAATCAATTCAAATGATTTCATGTTTCAATATGAAAAGATGTATGATAGGCAATTTAGAACAAAAATAGCATAAAAAGAGTGAACTTGGGTTAAAAATCAAGTCACTTAAATCCAAAATACAACCCTTGTATTAAGGAAATAATTTCCAAGTCTTACAAGGAATTAACATATATAGTTCTAAAATTAGACACACAATTTAAAATAAAAGCAAAACAAAACAAGATCAAGCTCCCATAGATAATATCCCTAGAATAGCTACTTCTAGCAATCCTTGGACAATCTAAGCTTGTTTCTCCTTGCCTTTGTCCTTGCTTGGATGCCCTATTTACCATAAAAGGCGCATACATTACAACTTGTATCATCATATATCAAATGTGATTATCAAAAACATGAAAGAAAAAGGATTTCGTCAAATACCTACTGGAACGACCTTTCCAGATTTGATGTCGGCAAAGTACTTGAAATAATTAATTTTCCAATGCCCGGAGCCTTTACAATAATAGCACTTAACCTCATCAGAGGTTGACTTCTTTGTTTTCGAGGTGCTAGTCTACGAAACCACCTTCTTCCCCTTTTTAGGAGTTTGCTTCTTTAATCTTTTCTTTCCTCCTTTCTTGAAGTTTCCCTTGCTCTTTGAGCTTACATTGAGCATATCCTTTGAGACGCTAACACTTAGCCCTATGTCCATTTCCGCTTGCAGAAGCATTTTGTGCAACTCCTCAAGAGACACATTCAAGGTTTTCATGTTAAAATTCACCCTGAATTGAACATATGCTTTTACTTTGGACAAGGAGTGTAGGTTTCGATCAATTACGAGTTCCTTCGGGATTTCAACTTGATGCATTCTTAGAGTCAGAACATGCTCCATCAATTTGAGCACATGAGGGCTACACTTTTGTCCTTCTTTGAAGTTGAGATCAAAGAGAGCGGATGCCGCTTCAAATTGGACTATTCTTGTAACATCCCAATATTTCGGGACTTGGAAGTTTAATGATTTTAAGTTCAAGTTCGAGAATTAATTTATATTTCGTAATTTTTGGAATTTCTTCTAAATAACTAATTAATTTATGTGATAATATTTTAAAGGATTTAAAATAAGGTTTCATTTAATTTCATAATTTACGTCTTAAAAATTTAATTTCATAGTCCGGAAATATTTATATCATCTTAAATTTATAGTTACCTTAAGTCGGTATTTTTAGCTTAAACCGTCTTAAAACTTGTCTTATGGGCCTAACTTGTTAATGGACTCATTTCCCCTCTTTTTCCTCACAAAACCCTAACCCCACCATCTTCTACCTCCCTCCTCCAATTCATTTTTCAGATTTTCAAACAACAACAAACACCATTTTTTATAAATTTCTCCTTCAATCTTAAAATGCTCATAGAATCTTCGTTTCTAATCCGATTGAGACGATTTTCGCGGCCACGGATTCCTCTTCTCGCCCACGGATTCCTCTTCTCGCCCTCCTTCTTTCTAGGTAAGTTTTATCTTATAATCTTTCCGTCAAAATTTCGGCCTGCTCTTGTAATTTCGAAATTCGTGATTTTCTTCGATGTTTGTGTTGTTTTAGACGGTGTTGGTGTTAACCCGGAAGAAGGCTTGGTGATTATTGAAGAAGATCTCGAAGATTTCAAAGATTTCACTAAGTAAAGGTGACGATGGGTTCTTCATATTGTTTCTGATTTTGTTTAAAGAGTTATGTTTAATGGACTTAGAAACATGCTTAGGATTGTTCTTATGTGAAGAATTCAGGCTTGGTGATGTTTTTATATGTTCTTAAGCTTATTTTCAGTTTTCACAAAGTTAAGACGGATACATGTTATAATCATTTTGAGGATTGTTATGGGATGAATTGCTGTTAGTTGGTGTTAATTTATGATTAGTAATGTTGAGTAAACGTTGCTTGTAGCGATTCTCTAGATTTGGTATTGATTTTACGAAGTTTTGAAGTAACTGGAAAAATGCGATTTCTGACCAGGCTCTCTGAGCCGGTCGACCGACCGGCCGCCGGTCGACCGGCTGGGAGTGTCTTTTGTGCGATTTTGCGAAGACTGACCTTTAGTGTATTGCGTGCCCAGCCAGCAGACCGGCCGCCTGCCAGCCGGCTGGGAGTACATTTTAGTGTATTGCGAGTTTTGTGAAGGCTAGGAAACTTGGGTTCCCAGCCGGCCGACCGGCTGCCTGCCGACCGGCTGGGAGTCCCTTTGTATTTTGTTAGTTTTAAAAGGAAAAGGCTGAGAGGGATCACCAGCCGGCCGACCGGCTGCCTGCCGACCGGCTGGGGACCCCTGTAGCTTGTTTTCAATTCGTATTTCGTTGATAACTTTTAATCGGTTGATCGGTTTTGATTGAAATTGGTTCCTTGTATCTTTGATATGTATTTGAGGTTCCCGGAGGACGGGCGACGCTGTATTGGGTTCGGGAATGGAGTGAGGATAGAGACCCCCCGGTCGGGTAACCGAAAGGGAAACCGGCTCTCCCTCGTCTTATTTCCCGGGATCAATTAAGTGTTGATTAGTGGTTTAAGAAGTTAGAACTATAGGTTAGTTTCTATCTTTGGATGTTAATGGTTAAGTTGGATGTCGCGTGATGGGATATGTGTTAAGCTCACCTCTGTACTCGTTGTGCGATAGCTGTGTATTGGGATATGTGTTAAGCTCACCTCTGGACCCAATACTTGTTTGTAGCATTGGGATATGTGTTAAGCTCACCTCTGGACCCTTTGCTTATGGATGTATGTTGGGATATGTGTTAAGCTCACCTCTGGACCCAACATTTGTTTGTAGTGGGATATGTGTTAAGCTCACCTCTGGACCCATTACTGAATTGTGATTAGGGATATGTGTTAAGCTCACCTCTGGACCCTTCTCCTGAATTGTAAGTATAGGGATATGTGTTAAGCTCACCTCTGGACCCTTTACTTGATTTGCATGTTGGGATATGTGTTAAGTTCACCTATGGACCCGACATTGTTTGGTAGTGGGATATGTGTTAAGTTCACCTCTGGACCCATTGCTAGTGTTTGTGTTATATCTGCTTGCCTATAGTTTGGTACAGTGTCAGATATGCATGATGAAGTTGATATTTATATTGTTTGAGATATAGTTTGTTCATCCAAGGCATTGGATGACTCTATGATCAGTTTCATAAATAGTTGGATTGAAAGACCCCCCGACTGGGTAACCAGTAGGGAAACCGGCTCTCCTTCCTAACAGTTTATGAAGTTGGTTGAGAGCCGTGCACTAGAGTTGGCATGATAATATGAGATCAGTTGATGAGATGTTTATGCTTCACATGTTGATATATGTTGGAGTATTCTGTATTGTTTTATGTGTTCCGTGTTGTCACAAAAGGTGGCTAGGAGAACTCTAGTCACTCCCCACTGATTGTGGCGTACATGTTTACATGTATGTAGGTACATGACAGGTGGTTGGCAGAGGGTTGCATGGAGCTAGCGAGTGATGATCCTATTCATCGATTGACTTACACGTCTACGTTAGCTAGACTTAGTTTACATTTCAGTTGAGTGCCTGTAGGGATGTACCATCCCAGGCTGTTTGTATATGTATTTAACTTTCAGTTACAGTTTTTAATTCACCTCGCATGTTAGTTATGTTAAAAAGTTTTAATTCCGCTGCATTTTTAGTACTTTTGTATGTTTATATTTCCGCTTTCGCGAGGGGTTTTACAGTTGGTATCAGAGCATTATTGCTCCCGACGCACTCATGTAACCCCCAACCTTAACTTGACCATATAATTGAATAATGAATGAGAGATGGGGTAGATTTAAGGACTTATATTGTAGTCTGTTTTGTGATTGATTTTATTAGGCTCTAAAGTGTTTGTTGATTGTCATCGATTTCACTTTTATATCTTTCAATCGACGAACCGTGGGCTTATCCATTTGGCGGTGGAGATCGGAGTTTCTACCGAAGATAGAAGATTCGTGCTACAGTTGGGGAATGTTTCTGAGCCTTGAAGATGCTCCTCTTTCTTGTGCATCACCTTCTTTGATAACTCCGGATGCACATCCTTCTTTTAGAATATTTGTCTATCTCACTTGAACAGATCTTCATATCTTTTCAGCTTAACCTGGTTGCTTGCTTTCTTAAGGTACCCTCTAGGTAACTTTCCCTTTTATTGGATTTGGAGGAACTAGTCTTAGGATAACCGTAAGCTGTGTTATGAGAAATATTGTTATTTGAGGAATAACTTAAGAGGTATCGAGAGACATGTTTTGGTGATCTAAGGGTCTAGTTGTCTATCCAATTGGGAGAGTGAAAGTGAGTGATAGGATACCGGCTTGAAGGTTGAGTTGTTTACTTAGTATTCGGTGGAACTTAATCTTGAGAACCATGCTTAGATTGTGTAAATATGTGGATTGAAGAGTACTGTTTAAGGAGTTAGATAAGATACTTGAGGATATAGACCGACCTAGAAGAATAGGCTTAAGATGCTAATGAAAAAGAATAGATGAGTAAAGTGAGTTAGTATCACTTGATTTAGGTGAGTGATTAAGTTGAAAAAGGTCCGTTGTTTAGGAATGTGAATCATTGGCTGTAATGGTTGAATACTTGAAGAGTTTTGACTTAAGCTTAGGAGAAGTGAATCACTACTTGACCCTAGGGTGTTTAATGTATTTTAGCGTTTGCCTAATGGAGGACTTAAGAGAAATTTAAGGATGCACCACGGTATGTGGATGGAATAGAGAAGTTCATTTGGAGATGAAAGTTCAGAAACTTGATGGTTAAAAATTGTTAACTTGTGGACAGTGAAGTAAGTAAAGTGGATATAGCATTTAGGGGTGATGACCTGAATGTGTTATTGAATTGTCATTTGAGGGACTAGCAGAGTTGAGAGATCTCAAACTTTTGGGAATAGGTAGTTGTAATGATGATATCGTTTAAAGTTTGGAAGATAATGATATATGAATCATTAGAGGAATTGTTCGTGAGAACCGATAATTGAATGACTTGATGTGGAAAGTAAGAAGTGAGAACCCCATGAGAATGGTGAGAGACCTGCACCTTGGGAGATGTACGTAATCGTTTATTTCATTTCGCTTCTCGCCTTTCCCCTCCTTTGCTTCTCCTTCTGATCATGGCTTCAATTTTATTGGAGTCCATAGCCTAAAGTTTGTTACCTGGTCATCTCGTTGCTCCTCGAGTCGTTTCTTAGGACTCTCTCGAGATCTGTATCATGTCTGCCCTTAAAGTTCGTATCTCATCTGATCTCACCTTCTGTGAGCCTTGTCCTTTTCATTTAGATTAGTGGCGAGATCGACCTGTTCTCGGGGTAGAGATACATGCCTTGAGAAATGCTTGGTTCTGCGTTGTCAGGATTTAGTTGAGAGAGTTGGTGAGAATAGTGTTCGAGCGATGTTGGATAATGTACCGTCTTGAGAGTTCCATGTAGGATGGGTCGGTGTGTAAGTGGTATTTGTAGATTTTGAAGTACCATTTGAGGATTTAAATAAAATGCTTGGAGTTCTAGATGAATTTAGAGGGATGTACCTTGGATAATGATGATGTGGTTAATTGGTTGAATGAGGTAAGTTAGTGCTACTTAATCTTGAGGAATTTTTGTAATGCAGAAAGGACCACATACTTGAGGAACGAGAGTTATTGGTAACGGTGTGAGAATGTTGAGACATTTACGATTTGACTTATGGAGTTGACTGAGTGTTTGACCGTAGGTTACTTATTGAACCTCAGCGTTTACCTATTGAGATACTTAAGGAAATTGTAAGATGCCCCACTGTTAGGTGGATTGTTTTTGATAGCTGTGGAATAATGGGAGTTTGTTGGCTTAATAACGCTTCATGAGTGGTTGACAGGTAACCATTGATGTCTGAGGTAATCATGGAGTAGAAATTTGTAACTTATAAGTGTTCATGAATATCATTCGGGAACTTCAGAATGCGAATAACTAAACCTTATTGAAACCGTAGGAGTGAAAGTTGTTACTTCTTTGGAACCTTTTCTTTGGGATGTATATTGTTGGTAAGTAGTTGAAACCAGAGGATTTAATAGTTGTTACTTTAGTAAGATCTTGGTTTGAATGTTCATTGTGGTAATAAAATTTGGGAATTTATTATATCGAGCCTTGTGGAATAGGTTTGCTAGGATCGAACCGTTAAAATTTAAGGTTATAGGATGATGACTACCATATCTCGGGTTTCGAGGTTCGTTGTTATGGTAATAGAATCCCGGTTCAGAGTGTTGGAAGACTTCTTGTTGAGGAATACCTTGTTCTGTGGATGAGATAATGATAAGAGGGATCGTGAAACCATTGAGAGTCTATAGATCACTTGAATTGCCCTGCTAGGGATATATTGGGAATCGTTTTAACGATGCTTTGATTATGGATCGAGTGATTAGTGACCCCATGTTTAGCAAGAGTTACTGTTTTCCTTGACCTCTAACCTGGTTGTTTCATTCCTTCGATCCTTCCTTGTACGTTCTGTCAGCTGTGAAACTAGGAACTCTTAATCCTTCGTGTCGAAGGTAATCTCTATGACTGTTTCTGCGCTCCCAGCGACTGTTTTTGAAATTCGTTTCCCTATTGTTGACTCTAAATTTGCTGTTTTTGGAAAATCTTACTGCTTTTGGAGTTGGAAACTACTTCCTCTTCCGTTGGAGGTAACCTTTTCTCATTTTTACAATTTTACTCTTTCAAGAATTTGAGAATAAAAGTTAATTTTGAAGGAAACCTGGTTTGAAAGAGCCGAATGTTTTACAACTTTGAGGGATTTCAGCGTTGATTGCCACTGGAACTTGTTATTGGAGACGTCTGATAACCTGTGCTGTGCTTATCAACACCGAATCAATCTAAATTTTGAATTGTGACTGATTTAAATTTGGGACTTGTCTCAGATTTGGAATGTCGGACTCTTGAATACGTAACGAGAATCCAAATGTCCACTGACAGAGACTGGTGCCTTAAAATCTTTTTCTTCTGGAAAATTTTTGAAAGATAAAGTTTTGGGTTACCATAACCCGGTAGTACGTTTTGGTAATTAAAGTTGTTTTCGTACTTACTTCTGTTTTCAAGTTTCGAGGACGAAACTTTTTGAAAGATGGGGTGATTGTAACATCCCAATATTTCGGGACTTGGAAGTTTAATGATTTTAAGTTCAAGTTCGAGAATTAATTTATATTTCGTAATTTTTGGAATTTCTTCTAAATAACTGATTAATTTATGTGATAATATTTTAAAGGATTTAAAATAAGGTTTCATTTAATTTCATAATTTACGCCTTAAAAATTTAATTTCATAGTCCGGAAATATTTATATCATCTTAAGTTTATAGTTACCTTAAGTCGGTATTTTTAGCTTAAACCGTCTTAAAACTTGTCGTATGGGCCTAACTTGTTAATGGACTCATTTCCCCTCTTTTTCCTCACAAAACCCTAACCCCACCATCTTCTACCTCCCTCCTCCAATTCATTTTTCAGATTTGCAAATAACAACAAACACCATTTTTTATAAATTTCTCCTTCAATCTTAAAATGCTCATAGAATCTTCGTTTCTAATCCGATTGAGACGATTTTCGCGGCCACGGATTCCTCTTCTCGCCCACGGATTCCTCTTCTCGCCCTCCTTCTTTCTAGGTAAGTTTTATCTTATAATCTTTCCGTCAAAATTTCGGCCTGCTCTTGTAATTTCGAAATTCGTGATTTTCTTCGATGTTTGTGTTGTTTTAGACGGTGTTGGTGTTAACCCGGAAGAAGGCTTGGTGATTATTGAGGAAGATCTCGAAGATTTCAAAGATTTCACTAAGTAAAGGTGACGATAATGAGAAAACTCGGCCTTATTGTGAATATTAGCACTTTTGATGGGTTCTTCATATTGTTTCTGATTTTGTTTAAAGAGTTATGTTTAATGGACTTAGAAACATGCTTAGGATTGTTCTTATGTGAAGAATTCAGGCTTGGTGATGTTTTTATATGTTCTTAAGCTTATTTTCAGTTTTCACAAAGTTAAGACGGATACATGTTATAATCATTTTGAGGATTGTTATGGGATGAATTGCTGTTAGTTGGTGTTAATTTATGATTAGTAATGTTGAGTAAACGTTGCTTGTAGCGATTCTCTAGATTTGGTATTGATTTTACGAAGTTTTGAAGTAACTGGAAAAATGCGATTTCTGATCAGGCTCTCTGAGCCGGTCGACCGACCGGCCGCCGGTCGACCGGCTGGGAGTGTCTTTTGTGCGATTTTGCGAAGACTGACCTTTAGTGTATTGCGTGCCCAGCCAGCAGACCGGCCGCCTGCCAGCCGGCTGGGAGTACATTTTAGTGTATTGCGAGTTTTGTGAAGGCTAGGAAACTTGGGTTCCCAGCCGGCCGACCGGCTGCCTGCCGACCGGCTGGGAGTCCCTTTGTATTGTGTTAGTTTTAAAATGAAAAGGCTGAGAGGGATCACCAGCCGGCCGACCGGCTGCCTGCCGACCGGCTGGGGACCCCTGTAGCTTGTTTTCAATTCGTATTTCGTTGATAAATTTTAATCGGTTGATCGGTTTTGATTGAAATTCGTTCCTTGTATTTTTGATATGTATTTGAGGTCCCCGGAGGACGGGCGACACTGTATTGGGTTCGGGAATGGAGTGAGGATAGAGACCCCCCGGTCGGGTAACCGAAAGGGAAACCGGCTCTCCCTCGTCTTAGTTCCCGGGATCAATTAAGTGTTGATTAGTGGTTTAAGAAGTTAGAACTATAGGTTAGTTTCTATCTTTGGATGTTAATGGTTAAGTTGGATGTCGCGTGATGGGATATGTGTTAAGCTCACCTCTGGACCCGTTGTGCGATAGCTGTGTATTGGGATATGTGTTAAGCTCACCTCTGGACCCAATACTTGTTTGTAGCATTGGGATATGTGTTAAGCTCACCTCTGGACCCTTTGCTTATGGATGTATGTTGGGATATGTGTTAAGCTCACCTCTGGACCCAACATTTGTTTGTAGTGGGATATGTGTTAAGCTCACCTCTGGACCCATTACTGAATTGTGATTAGGGATATGTGTTAAGCTCACCTCTGGACGCTTCTCCTGAATTGTAAGTATAGGGATATGTGTTAAGCTCACCTCTGGACCCTTTACTTGATTTGCATGTTGGGATATGTGTTAAGTTCACCTCTGGACCCGACATTGTTTGGTAGTGGGATATGTGTTAAGTTCACCTCTGGACCCATTGCTAGTGTTTGTGTTATATCTGCTTGGCTAGAGTTTGGTACAGTGTCAGATATGCATGATGAAGTTGATGTTTATATTGTTTGAGATATAGTTTGTTCATCCAAGGCATTGGATGACTCTATGATCAGTTTCATAAATAGTTGGATTGAAAGACCCCCCGACTGGGTAACCAGTAGGGAAACCGGCTCTCCTTCCTAACGGTTTATGAAGTTGGTTGAGAGCCGTGCATTAGAGTTTGCATGATAATATGAGATCAGTTGATGAGATGTTTATGCTTCACATGTTGATATATGTTGGAGTATTCTGTATTGTTTTATGTGTTCCGTGTTGTCACAAAAGGTGGCTAGGAGAACTCTAGTCACTCCCCACTGATTGTGGCGTACATGTTTACATGTATGTAGGTACATGACAGGTGGTTGGCAGAGGGTTGCATGGAGCTAGCGAGCGATGATCCTATTCGTCGATTGACTTACACGTCTACGTTAGCTATACTTAGTTTACATTTCAGTTGAGTGCCTGTAGGGATGTACCATCCCAGGCTGTTTGTATATGTATTTTACTTTCAGTTACTGTTTTTAATTCACCTCGCATGTTAGTTATGTTAAAAAGTTTTAATTCCGCTGCATTTTTAGTACTTTTGTATGTTTATATTTCCGCTTTCGCGAGGGGTTTTACAATTCTTGAAGCGTTTGAGAACATAGTCACTAGCTTTGCGTAAATCTCATATGCGGTGCCAATCTTTATGGCACTCCTTTGGTGTTGGAGGTTGTGTTCTCGACAATAATGCGTTCACGTATTTATATCTCATTCGAATGAAACACAATTGGGAAAGTTAATCTTTTAAATTCGATTGATCAACATTTATCGATAATAATTGGCTGTCTAGAGTTTGACATTATCGTCATATGATGGTGGTGATCAGTTGATCCCTTAAGATCATATCTTTTAGGAATTCCGTCTCAATAGAATATTTAATTAATCGTATATGGATACAGATTAATTAATACCTAGAAATATAGAAATGATTTTGTGACGTGCATTATTATAATGGGATTATAATAATAATTGTCTAATTAATAAAATTTGTTTTATTACTCGGTTTTGATTAATTGTTTAAGAAACAATTATATCGGAAATGAACACGATCAATCATAACATTACAAATGGTTGTAATAAAACTATGATTATACATTTTTATAAGATAGTAATTAAGAATTACTAGTGAAATTATTTAAATGTTATAAATTTGTAAATTATGAATTTGAAGGAGTTAAAATTGCCTAATTAACAAATTGGTTCATGTGTTTAGAGACATGTGTAACATGCTACAATTTAACATAATTAACAAAATAAAATGGAGTCCATTTTAGTTACAATGGACCGTGTGATAGTGTATGTATGTGGTTAATATTAATTTATTACTTAGCTTACACACTTTTAAGGCATAGCTTACAAGCTAGTGTCTTGTGTAAGACATTTTTTATGCATTTTGCATAAAATAGAAGCCATGCATTGGCCTTGACACCCGTCGTTGAGGGGTGCCAAAGATAAGATTTATAAAACCTCAGCTTAAACTCAGTTAGGATAAGTCAAGGGTCGAACCACAGAGAGACAGGGTAAATTGTGTTTGTAAATTTAAAGTCTATTGCAAGTAACCAAAAAAAGGGGGGTTTGAATTGGGATTTTAACTAACAACTAAAGTAACAAAATAACAAGAAAATTTAAATAAGATAGAAAGGAGATTAGGAACTTAGGTTCCCCATGGTCAAAACAAGTCAGTGAAGGGTAAAATGATCAAATAACACAATCCCAAGGAACAAAGAATAAACCTTTAGGTCAAAATTCTACCCAATCCTTACGGTCTTAGGGTTCCTAGAAAAGCACTAAACTTTCGTTCAAGGGCTATCCCAAAGTTGTTGTTAAACTAATCCTAATAATCTTTCAATCCTAAGGATTAGTTTACCAACAACAATGGGGGATTGGTAATTTAATCATCAAACTTATCAAAGTCAAGTCTTTACATGGTTCCCCTAATTCCTAATCACAAGAATTAGTTATGCATGTTTCTAATTATAAAACTATCAATTACCAAGAACATTAAAGATGTGAACATAATCAAAGATGATAATAAAAGAGTAAACATGAAATAAGAAAATAACAACAAGATGAATAACAAGATTGGATTAAAGGAAAGATTAATTATCACAAACTTACAACTTGAATGGAAATCCTAAGAAGAAAGATGAAAGCTTGATAAAAATCCTCTAACAATGGAGGCTTCAAACATAGAGTACTTGGTAAAATTCCTAGGGTAGAAAATTGCTGAAAAACTACTTAACCTAATAGAAGAGTTTTGATCCCCTTAAATAAGAAATATTACAAGATTAGGAAATCAGAAAACAAAACGGAAATCCCCGAAACAGGGTCTGGTCGGTCGACCTGTTTTCTCGGTCGGTCGACCGACTCTGCCAATGCGGACTTATTTTCTGCGAATTTGGGCTTCCGTGAAGAACTGGGCCGATTACGTTATTGACATCGGTCGGTCGACCTGTTTCGATGGTCGGTCGACCGATCCGCTTTTTTTTCTAGCTTTGATCCGGCCCGATAATTATACTTGAATGCACCATCCGAATTATTGCTCCAAAAACAGCTTCCTAAAGGCAAATAAGGCTTGGTTTTGCTTACTTCCGCGTATTCCTACATACAAAACACAGAAATACCAAAGTAGACAAAATGGGAGAAAAAGCAACTAAAAAGTCACGAAAGTGTAAGAAAATACGTGCCAAAAGAATAAATAAAATGCATAAAATAGGCACGTATCAAATTCCCCAAACCAAACCTTGCTTGTCCTCAAGCAAGCACTAAGACTCAAAAGAAAAGAAAACTCCTAATGGAACGGACCTCATACTTTTCATAACCAAACACAACACTATGCTTAACCAATTTAATGCATCCTTCAACTATGATCAAACACAATGTCAAGAGCAAAACGAATTAAACATGTTGGAAAAGCATGCTAAAATTTCGACCTTGCAAAACCCATTCTAATTGGACTCTCGCGGTACGCTCGAGACACTCATGAAAGCAAAGGGTCAAATGTATATGTGAAAGATAAGAAGATAAATAAAAGTAAGGACTCTCACCTATCTACGACCCGTAAGAACATGCCTGCAATCTAACATGAATAAAATCTCTACAACCGTACATATGCATTCCCACACTAAATAACCATGACACATGCCGAGGTAAATTTGGGATTGTGAGGCTAAAGGTAAGAAGGGGTAAAGATAAGTTATGGGAAGAGGGGTTAAACCGAGCTAACATCCGTCTATCCATACTATAAGATCACTTCTTTTTTGTTTGCTTTTTGATTTTTTTTTTTTCATATATGCCAATATTCCACAATTTCTTCCAAATTCTTTTTCTCTTTTCTTCTTTTTTTTTTTTTTTTGAAAAATCAGCCCATTCAATGGTCCTGGTCGACCGACCGGGGGAACTGGTCGACCGACCAGCCTTGAAAACAGGCTGCTCCGTTTTTTTTTTTCTATCATTCCCGTTTCTCTTCTTTTTTTTTTCGTTTTCTGTGTTTTTCTTTTTCTCTTTTTTTTTTTCTTTTTCATCATTCTCCCAAAATCAAAATTCACCGATGAAGCATAAACCAAAGGATGGCAAGGAAAACAGTCCCATTACTAAATTACTAGCTCGGCTAGGGTAAGCAATTTTTAGAATGTAGCAAATGGGTAAAAGAGTTCAATTTGGCTATGTGAGGATAATGGGAATAAAGAGAACGGGGGACCTCTACCACATGTGTCAACAAACCACAAAACCGAATGCATACAGGTATTAAGAAGACAAAATTCATATTTATGCAAATTGATGTAACATGCCTCAAGAGGAGAAACTACTCACAACCTACATGAAATCGGTCATGGATGTCACCGATTTATTAAGCTCTAATCCTTAGAATATGTAGTAGTTTGCCAAAAAGAGAGTCAAGTCTAATAATTTAGCATGAAATCAACAAAAACTCGTAGATAATGCAAAAGACTAGCTTGAAAATTTTTTGAAAAATGCAAGGCAAAGCAATATGTGATATGTGAGGCATAACTAGTATTTATCCGTTCCGACTCGACCTAAGAACTTAAGACAGAGAAGAATGCCCGACAGGGAAGGACACGCGACAAGAGAGGATGAAAACAAGAAAAACTCCTAAAGGTATGAAAAACAAAAGACACAAAAACAATTGCATACTCACAAAGGAGTATGCAAACACCCTCCCCAAACCAAAACGCACAATGCCCTCATTGTGCTCATCAGCATACAACCACAGCATAGGGATGGGGGTAGGCGGAAAAGAAGCAAACAAAGAAAAGAAAAGGAAAAAGACTAAAAATTACAAACAGAGTCTATGGAGGAAGGAGGGAAAAACTGGAAATCTAAGGGGGAAAATTGGAAATCTAAAGAGGGAAAACACTTACAAAGTAAATGTGGACCTCTCCAAACCGAACCAATCAATAGGGGCCTCCCCAAACCGAACCCCAAAGAGGGTAAGGTTAAGCACGTCCCTATCCCGCTGAGTCGTAGAACGGCTCAGCGTTCTCCTCACCTTCTTCCTCATCGCCATCCTCCTCAGACCCTACTCCTGTTCCTGAGGCAGAGCCTGAAGCTTCACCATGGTCACGACCGCCTGCGAGAGGTGTGTACCAGGTGGGGTGAGTCCACGGGCCGGTTGGGAGCCTACCTTGTGTGGCATACTCCCTGTAAACCGGGTACTGGAAGAGACTATCGTCCAACCGTTTTTGGCTGAACTGCGTGCAAAGACTCGCCAGCATTTGTGGCATAGATCTGTCATCAACAAAAGGAGGAACATAAACATTAGGAGGAGCAGTAAAATCAGATGGGTACCCTGTCCCAGGTGTGGCATGGTGGCCACCGGGAGCAGGGGCCCTGGAACCTCTAGAAGCGCCTCCCCTAAGCGGGAGGCGGTAAGACGGGAGTAGTGGTCGGGGCTCCCCTATAACAATAGAAAGGGGGTACATAGGGGGAGCCATAGTGATGGGGATGCGGTCAGTGAGATAGGTGTCTATTTTCCAAACACCTCTACTGTTTACCCAACGCACAGACCTGACATAATCCATGTCCATGTATCGGGATAGAGGGGTGACCGCATCCTCATAGCGAGGGAACTGGGGTACAAAATAGCGGGCTAATCGGGTGACTAGCCCACCACAGACAATAGTGGTCAAAGAAGTTCCCTCACCGACTGACACAAAATGAGAAGCGACCAAATGAGCAGTGTTATAAGACTGCTGACCCGTACGTCCGATGTTAAGATAACCGGACAAAATAGAGAGCTCAATGTTGTTAACATTTTGAGACTCTTTGCGGCCGAAAACAGTGTTGGCCAACAGACGCAAAAAATAACGGGGGGTGGGAAGGTGGACGGTACTGTTTTTCTTCTTCACATCGTTGGAGTCAGAAATACAGGACCACATATCAGAATACGACCCCGTGGGGTCATCAGTAAGACCCTCAGAAGACAGACCCAAAATTTGAGCAAATTGGGTTAAAGTTAAAGCATAAGTTTCATTGAACATGCGAAAAGAGATACAAAAACTGTCATAGCCGGGGTGAAGAGCCCCTAAATCAAAGGTGAAGGAGGAGAAAAACTCAAGAGTAAGAAGGCGGTAGGTGATCTCGTCCATAGAGACAAGGCCTGCAAACCCGGTCCCAATGAGCATAGCAACCACCTCATCATGGCATCCCAATGCATGCAGAGCTGAAACACAAAGGAAACGGGTCGCCACTACCGCGCAATGAGCGCTCAGATGGAGGAATCGGGCCTTCTGGGCCGGAGAAATGAAAGTGATCTGCGGATAGTCCGGTAGACTATCCGTGTCCTGAACTGCTAGACCTCGAGACCTAGAGACACGTCCTCTAGAAGTGCTTGCACCCGTGGTGCGTGCGCGTTTCCCTCCTTGATCGCGGCTAGACATCGTAAAGCTGCAAAGTTCAATTAAAAATTTAAGTCTTATGAGCATAAGAAAACATTGCTTTAACAAAACTAGGCACGAAAAATTTCAAAACAGAAACTTTTGCCACAGCTCTGGTCGGCCGACCAGAGTAGCTAGTCGGTCGACCATTTTTTCAAAACGGTCTGTATTTTTCTGCTGCAATGAGAAATCAGAAACTGAGAAAATCATGAACAATGCAGGTATGGTCGGTCGACCGTAATTACAGGTCGGTCGACCAGATTACGAGAAAAATCAGAAACTGTTCAACAATTAAACTCAGGAAAACGCGACTCTGGTCGGCCGACCTCATTTTCCGGTCGGTCGACCGACCTTTGTCAGAAACGAAACCCAGATCTGCAAAATTTAAAAACCCAGAAATTCAAATTTTGGTCGGCCGACCTCCGATTCCAGTCGACCGACCATAACAGTGATGGCGTCGGGTTTGAATTTCGCGCGGAAAAAGGCATAAAAAATGTAAGGAAGAATTAAACTATCCTAATTAGCACAAAATCACCCAAAATTTTCAGATCTAAGTATATAAACTCAAGAAGAAGGAAAAAACTAACATAAAAACACATAAACAAGCATGAAACGGAATGAAGAGCAAAATTAAACTTTAAAAAGATAAACTCATACTACCTAAAACGAAAATAAGAAGGTAAAAACTAATAAGAAAGAAAGAAAATGGAGGAAATACATACCTTGAAGATGGAAGCTACAAAGAAAGTAAGTAAAATGGTGGAGGAGGAAGAAGGGTGAATAGTTTTTTAGGGTTTTATGAGAGAGAGGGAATGCTGGTGGAAAGAATAGGTCAAAGCAATAATTTTATGTTCAAAACACAACAAACCCATGACATTGATTCTGAAAAAATAAAACCGTAAAAAAAATCGTGGTCGGTCGACCAGAAAAGCTGGTCGGTCGACCACTGTACTTTTACCTGCTCTGCGATTTTACTTACTGTGTCAGAAAAAATTCAAAAAGTTGTCAGTCTGGTCGGTCGACCAGAAAAGTCGGTCGGTCGACCACTATACTGATTAATACCGATTTTTTCTTTTTCTGCAGTGATTTCAATTTCCATCTGAGGATAAAACGAAAAATAAAAAGGAAAAACGCAAATTAAAACTAAAGCACGGGTTGCCTCCCGTGTAGCGCTGGTTTAAGAGGTCCCGCACGACCTTTTACCTTCTAAGGAGCATCCTAAAAAGGGTGAAAGTAAGAAACTTCGACTTTTCCGACATACTCATTTTCTCCTCGGAAGTGCTTCACATATTGGCCATTGACTTTGAACCTCTCACCAGATGAGGTTTCTAATTCGATTGACCCGAATTTTGAGACAGCTGTGACGGTGTAGGGTCCGCTCCACCTGGATTTCAGTTTACCAGGAAAAAGACGAATACGAGCATTAAAAAGCAGTACCCTATCACCTACCTGAAAATCACGTCTAATGATTCTCTTGTCATGCCAGCGCTTTGTTTTCTCTTTGTAGATCCTGGCATTGTCATAGGATAACAGCCTGAATTCTTCTAGCTCATTTAGCTGCAATAAACGTTTCTCGCGGGAAAGATTAGGGTCTAAATTAAGATCACATATAGCCCACCAAGACTTACGTTCTAACTCAACTGGTAAATGACAAGTTTTACCATAAATCAATCTGAATGGTGACATTCCTATTGGAGTTTTGAACGCGGTTCTATAGGCCCATAAAACATCATCAAGTTTTAGGCTCCAATCTTTCCGAGACTTAGAAACTACCTTGGCTAGGGTCTCCTTGAGTTCTCTATTAGAGATCTCAACTTGACCACTAGTCTGAGGGTGATAAGCTAAACCCCTACGATGTTGGACACCGAATTTGTTTAACAAGTCACCTAAGCGTTTCTCCTTAAAATGCATACCTCCATCACTTATGACAACCCTAGGGACACCAAAACGAGGAAATATGATTTTTTTAAACATCTTAATAACAGCTTTTGCATCACAATGGGGAGTAGCAATGGCTTCTACCCACTTAGACACATAATCAACAGCTACAAGAATATACCTGTTACCTTGACTACTGGGAAAAGGTCCTTGATAATCAATGCCCCAAACATCAAAAATTTCTACCTCTAAAATACCTACTTGTGGCATCTCATGTCTTTTTGAGACATTCCCAGTCCTTTGACAGGCATCACAGTTACCTACAAAATTTCTACAGTCAGCATGTAAAGTAGGCCAATAAAAACCAGACTGCAATACCTTGGCCACGGTCCTAGATGGACCGTGGTGACCACCATATGCGGAAGAGTGACATGCTTCCAGAATGTCCTTCACCTCCCATTGGGGGACGCATCTCCGGATAAGTCCATCTCCACATTCTTTAAAAACATAAGGGTCATCCCAAAAATACTGTTTCGCATCGAACATAAATCTCTTCTTTTGTTGCCAAGACAACTCAGGAGGGATTTTACCTGTAACAGCAAAATTAGCAAAATCAGCATACCAAGGAGGGGGATAAGAACCTGAACTATTAATGATAAATAAACTTTTATCAGGAAACGAATCATCAATAGGTAAAGAATCTTCCCCATCAGTCAGCTGCAGGCGAGATAAATGGTAAGCTACCACGTTTTCCGCGCCTTTCTTGTCCCTGATCTCAATGTCAAACTCTTGGAGAAGGAGGATCCACCTTAAAAGTCTTGGCTTTGAATCCTTCTTTTGAAAAAGACTTTTTAAAGCTGCATGGTCAGTATAAACAATTACCTTATTACCTACTAAATATGATCTAAATTTTTCTAAGGCAAATATGACGGCTAGCATCTCCTTCTCTGTGGTGAAATAGTTGACTTGAGTCTCATCCAGGGTGCGGCTCGCATAGTATATAGCATTGAGAGCCTTGTTCTTCCTTTGACCAAGCACAGCACCCAGAGCATAATCACTAGCATCGCACATGATCTCGAATGGGAGATCCCAATCTGGTGGCTGGATGATTGGTGCTGAGATCAAAGCTTCCTTCAACCTGTTAAAAGCTGAAAGGCACTCATCAGAAAAATCAAAAATGGCATCTTTAAGAAGCAATTGTGTAAGTGGTTTAGCAATTTTAGAGAAGTCCTTAATGAAACGCCTGTAAAAACCTGCGTGCCCTAAGAAACTTCTCACCCCTTTGACATTGATAGGAGGGGGTAATTGCTCAATCACTTGCACCTTTGCTTTATCAACATGTATACCTTTATCTGAAATTAGGTGCCCTAAAACTACCCCTTCAGTAACCATAAAATGACACTTCTCCCAATTTAAGACAAGGTTTACATCAATACATCGCTGCAAGACTTTATCAAGATTAGCTAAGCATTGATCAAAAGCATTACCATAAACAGAGAAATCATCCATAAATACTTCCATAATGTTTTCTATGAAATCCGAAAAAATACCCATCATACACCTTTGAAAAGTAGCAGGAGCATTGCATAACCCAAAAGGCATCCTGCGATAGGCAAAAACACCCTGTGGACATGTAAAAGTAGTCTTACTCTGATCATCAGGATGGATGGGAATCTGGAAGAAACCTGAATAACCGTCTAGAAAACAGAAGAATTTATTAGAAGCCAATCTTTCAGTCATTTGGTCAACAAAAGGAAGGGGGAAATGGTCTTTCTTGGTGGCGGCATTTAACTGTCTATAATCAATGCACATCCGCCACCCAGTCACAACTCTAGTTGGTATTAACTCATTTTTATCATTTTTAACCACTGTGGTCCCTCCTTTCTTAGGAACCACCTGAATTGGGCTAACCCACTTAGAGTTGCCAACTGGATAAATAATACCTGCATCAAGAAGCTTCATAACCTCAGCCATAACTACATCCTGCATCTTAGGGTTCAATTTACGCTGTCCCTGTCTATAGGGCTTATGCCCTTCCTCTAAATCTATTCTGTGCATACAAACATCAGGGCTTATGCCCTTAATATCATCCAAAGAATAACCTAGAGCTTTTCTATTCTTTTTAAGAACAGTCATTAAGGCAGAAAGTTGGTCAGGGCTAAGTTTAGAGCTAACAATTGCAGGGTATTGCTCAGTATCATCTAGAAAAACATACTTAAGATTAGGAGGAAGTGGCTTACGCTCTGGTGCTTTTACCTCAACTGCCTGAACAGAATTAGCATCTATAGAATAGCACATGTTTACCAGGCTTGTATTGGCTAGGCTTATGAGCTTCTCATTCTCTTCTTTAGTGAGCTCATATTCCTCTTCCTCTTCTTCTATCAAATCCAGCTTTTCAGCATCCTCAGCTGGAGTACCTGCATACTTATCAAAAACCGTCAGATCATCTAAGGGATCCTTGGTCAAGGATTCCCTCCAATTAAGGATAACATTCCTGTCTACAATATCGATGGAACAACAAGTATCATCGGTAGGAATAGTTGCCTTATGGGCAAGACTAAACTCGATAGTGTCATCCCCAATCTCTAGAGTAATGGTCCCGCGTTTGACATCTATCACAGCCCCAGCTGTGTGTAAAAAAGGTCTACCTAAAATAATAGGTATTCGACTATCTTCAGTAATGTCTAAAACAACGAAATCCACAGGAATAAAGAACTTTCCCACTTTTACTGGGACATCCTCCAAGACCCCTAGTGGTCTTTGGGTTGATCTATCAGCCATCTGTACAGTAATATTGGTGACCTTAAGTCTACCTAAACCAAGTGTAATACATCTAAAAATCGAGATTCGATAGTTGAGTTTAATATTTCTATCGAGGGTTTGCCTTACGTTTTTGGGCTTTAAACCAAGCTACGTGAATAGGTGTGTAAGGGGGTTCGAACCCTAGACTTTTAATGCTACGTTTATGTTGTAGTAAGGATCGATCCCTAGACCTTGGGGGGCGTGATCTGGGCCTCGTAGTGTGTGCCAAATCACAAGGCCCACACGGCTGTTTTGTGTTGTTACACAACCCTACTAGTGATACCACCTACCGCCACCCCTTTTAAGCTTTCTTTAGACCTAGATCTTACCCTAATCTACATACAAACACTACACACACCTAGTCGCCATATCAAGGAACATAGGGAAGCTGTGCACGGTGGTCGGAGGGTAGCCGGTGGTGGTTCGTTTTGACCCTAGATCTGGTAAGACAACACGAGATTTAACTCTTCTGTTTTATGTTATGGTTTAATCACGTTTTCAAGTAAGTATATCGTATAAAGAACTCGATGGTATTTGGTTGTCTCTGCATAATTTTATAATAGAACATGTAAAGAGTCTAAGCAGTCTTTTGTGGGGTGGTCGTTGGCCGTGTAAGGCGGCTGAAAGTGGGTGGTTTACGAGTCAGTCAGTTGCTGGGTTTGTGTTTCTTTCTGTTTTTCGCGTCTGTGTGTGGTTGGCATGTGTGTTAGGGTCTGTTTTTGTGTCAGTCTGGTTTAAGTCTTGAGTCAGGGAGGAAGAAGGTAGTCCGTGGGTTGTCTTGGTGGTAGCAGTGGTGGGTATAGGCGGCTGAGTCGGTATCGAATGAGGTTGCTCGTAGGCCAGTTGTCTTTGTTTTGGATCTTGCGTTTTCAGGTGAGAGTTTGGGGGTGGTACCACCGTTGACTCGGGGGAGGTCGACACGGTGGCACCACCAGTGGTTATGGGTCTTGTGTCAGGGGTTGTTTTGGTGTTGTTCGTGGGTGGATGTAGTGGTGTTTGAGTCAGTCGAGTGGAGCCTGTTTCAGGCTGGTTGAGGTGCGGGTGAGCGACCGACCTGGGTTGTTGGGGTCTGGTTTGACTCTCCGGCAGGAGTCGAGTTGGGTGGTGGTGTCCAGGGGTCTGTTGGGTGTCGGCTGTGTTGGCAGGGGATGTCGGCTGGTGGTCGAAAGGGTGGTACACGGTGGGGTGGTAGGTTGAAGTCGGGGACGTGGTGAGTCGGGTAGCTTTAGTAGGTTGTTTTTGTTTCCTTAAGTTTATTTGCTTTATTATTATTATTATTATTATTATGTATGTTGGGTATTTCCTAATTTGATATCCTTTAATTATGGGTAATATTGTTAGTAATTATGATAGAATATCTTAATTATGGCAATATCAACTTGAGTCTTAAATAGTGATTTGAATAATTTGAATTTCAAAACTAAAGTATCTTTTCTTGGAAGCCATTTATTTTTAGAAGTTACTATTTATAGAAAGTTACTATAATTGGAATGTGTATACGTATTATGTGGGTAGGAAATTTATTAATTAAGTAATATACTTTTAGGTGGAAGTTTTCGTGTGGAGCACTTTTGAGAACGGTTGTGCGTTTTGCCATTTGCTTCTACAGCTACAGGTAGGGGAAATACGGTGCATATTATAAAGAAACTCAGTTGTTAATAATGATTACCATGAATGTTTTATATTAATACTTGGATGGTTTATTACGATATTTGATTATATATATTCTGTGATACGATATGAGCTGAGGAGATGAAGGGTCTGTGTTTGGTGTGGAGATAAAGGGTCTGTGTTTGGTGTGGAGATAAAGGGTCTGTGTTTGGTGCGGAGATAAAGGGTCTGTGTGGCGTGGAGATAAAGGGTCTGTGTTTGGTGCGGAGAAAAAGGGACTGTGATTCGGAGTGGAGATATTCAGCTTTCTATTTATAGTAATGTTTTCTACTTATGGTTTTCCTACTCAACCTTGTGGTTGACCCTGTGTATTCGTGATCACCTGTGATGAACCAATGATTGGGGAGCAGATTTGACAGGTGGCTAGGACTAAGGGGGAAGCTATGGGAGAAAGAGCTGGATCCGGACCTGATTAGTTGTCTAGACCACCTTAGTCAGTTTTAGTATGAGTTGTATTTTACTTTGTTGTTAAGACTTTTGATACGGTTGTAAGACTATGACTTGAGTTAACTTTAATTTTAAAGTACTGTTTATCTTCCTTTGTATCTACTGCCTCGGGAAACCGAGATGGTAACACCTGTATTTATCTGAGGAGTCCTAGTTCAGGCCCTTAAATAAATGGGGGTGTTACAAAGTGGTATCAGAGCGAACGATCCTCAGGCCTAACCTAATGAACCTAATGAATGTAGGAGAGTCTAAATAAAATGAACCCCGGGATAGGACTGTTAGGAGCACACAAAAGGGGAAGTATGAGTCTGGGGCCCCCTCACACTAAACCATAGGCCCTATCAGTCTTACCCGGGAACCCAGAGGGCATATACGAGAGAAAAGGGTAGAATAGGAGGTGGTGAAAGTGATAGCATATTGTGATAAGTATGTTATGAGAATTCTGAGCATAAGAAACTTTTGGAAAAGCCGGAAGGGGCATAAGCATGAATGAACTTTTATTTGTTTGAATAAAGGATATATCTTGTTGTGATGTGTTAAGTGATATGAAACATGCTAGTAATTCTTCCTTCTTCATGTCTAGTGATATGCGGTTATGTGATCCCTGAGCCATGTTATGGAAGCAAGCTACTTTATATGAAAAGTAATTATAGATTTTGATGCTTAGGGAACATAGCCCTAAACCCAATGGGTACCCATGTATGTCGGGACTCATTCTTTTCTTGTTTTATAGTATGCCTCCACGAAGAGATAATGCCATTAACATCACCCAAGAGGAGGTGGACCGTTTGATAGCTGAAAATCAGGCCCTAAAGGCCAAACAAATGGACTCCGCGAAAATGAGCACAATCATCGCAAGACACCGCCCTACCCAATTCACTGGGGAGGGGGAACCTCATCTGTTAGGAGCTTGGTGCCGGGAATTCGATAACCTGTTCGAGTTGCTGGATTGCCCGGAAGAATTGAAGGTAGACCAGGCTGCCCACTATCTTAGGGGTATGGCTGGAGATTGGTGGACCGCGAATAAGGGAGAGCTCCGGGAAGCAGCTATAGAGGGTGGATCTGCGTTTGTTCCGTGGGACGCATTCCAGGGGGTTCTGAACGAGGCATTCTTACCGGAGTTCCAAAAGAGCAAGCTGAGGGAGGAGTTCGACTCATTCCAGATGACGGAGGACATGACTGTAGAGGTTTACTACCGGAAATTCATCCAGCTGGTACACTATGTGAGAGATATGGGATTGGACGATGCTATGCTAGCCATGAAATTTGAGAGGGGACTATCTATCGCCATCAAAAAGAGACTGATTGCAGCTCTGCCCACCACAATCCGTGACATTTATTTACGGGCTGGGGCGGCGGAGAGACTCTCGGATATGATCAAAAAGGACAAACAGTCCAAGTCAGAAAAGAGGAAGGCTGAACCAGTAGCTGAGGGTTCAGGATCGAAAAAGCCAAGTAATAACAAGTACAGTAGGTATTTCGGGAGTAGTGCCGCTAGTGGTGGGAGGAACCAGAGTGGGAGCAACTTCAGGAGTGGAGGTTCTGGTAATGGTTCGGTAGGAGTGGTCTGTTTCGGCTGCGGGAAAATTGGGCACAAGCAGGCAGTTTGTCGCTCATCGGGAGTGAATCAGTCTGGTGGTTATCGCACACCTACATCAGGATACCAGGGATCTCGCACTCAGACCCATGGCAGCAGTGGCTATCGCACACCCATGGCAAACTATGGTGGGGGTGCGAAGTCCGGAGGCAGCAGCAACTACCAGAGGTACTACAACAACAACAATCAGAACCGCCCATATCAAAATCAGTACAATGGAGGTGGGAACAGCAACAAGACGGGGACGGCAGGAAATCAGCAGGCTGGGACATCTGGTGCCAGCCAGAGTGGGGTCAAGTCCAGTGGCAACCTCTTTGCCATGGGAAAGCAGGCCGCTCAAGAAGACGCTCATGTGGTTACTGGTACTTTTCTTGTGAACTCTAAACCTACTTTCGTACTTTTCGATTCCGGTGCCACCCATTCTTTTGTGTCTAGAGACCATGTTAGAGTTTTAGGGCTTGAGAGGTTCGACTGGGTCGCAGACTCAGTGACCATACCTTCAGGAGAGTCAATAGCTTGTAATAGAGTCTATGGGAGTGTACCTATCAGAATCGGGGAAGCAATTTTCTATTGTGACCTCATAGAATTTCCGCTGGGAGGTTTTGAGGTGATCCTAGGGATGGATTGGCTGGGGAAGTATAGGGCGTTTATCGACTGTCATCAAAAGAAAATTTCCTTGAAGGGACCCAAGGGAGTGAGGGTGTCTTACAAGGGATACCGAGTCAAGCCAAAAATCAAATTCATTTCTGTCAACACCTTGAAATCTAGCTTGAGGAAAGGGGAGAGCCTGATCTTGTGTCAAATGTGGAATTGTGAGGCTGAGACCCCCAAGACTAGTGAGATACCTGTGGTACGGGAGTTTGAGGGAGTTTTTCGTGACGACATTCCGGGGTTACCGCCGAGGAGGGAAGTGGAATTCTCCATTGACCTAAAACCTGGGGCGGGACCAATATCTAAGTCACCATACCGCATGGGACCGAAGGAAATGGAGGAGTTGAAGAAGCAATTGGATGAACTAGCTGAAAAAGGGTTCATCCGACCCAGTGTGTCGCCATGGGGAGCACCTGTCTTATTTGTGAAAAAGAAGGATGGGAGTTTGAGATTGTGTGTTGATTATCGAGAGCTGAACAATGTGACCATCAAGAATCGTTATCCGTTGCCGAGAATTGACGACTTATTCGATCAGTTGAGTGGGGCCGGGGTCTTCTCCAAGATTGATTTGAGATCCGGGTATCATCAATTGAGGATAAAGGATGAAGATATTCCGAAGACCGCTTTCCGAACGAGGTATGGCCACTATGAATTTGTGGTTATGCCCTTTGGATTGACTAATGCTCCAGCTGTGTTTATGGACTTGATGAATCGAGTCTTCAGCCCGTATCTCGACAAGTTCGTGGTTGTATTCATCGATGATATCCTGGTTTACTCCAAGAATGCAGAGGAGCACGAAGATCATTTGAGGAAGGTACTTCAGACTTTGGAGGAACATAAACTCAATGCTAAATTGAGTAAGTGTGAATTCTGGTTGGAGAAGGTGGCGTTCTTGGGGCATGTCATTTCCAAAGAGGGGGTATCTGTTGACCCTAGTAAAATTGAAGCTGTGACTAGGTGGCAAAGTCCGAAGAATGTGGGAGAGATCCGCAGTTTTCTGGGGTTAGCAGGATATTACCGGAGATTCGTTAAAGACTTTTCGAAGATAGCAAAACCGTTGACGTCGTTAATGAGGAAGGAGAACCGTTTTGTTTGGGATGAGAGTTGTGAGAAGGCATTCCTAACCCTTAAGGAACGCCTGACAACAGCTCCTATCCTTGCTTTGCCAGTAGGGAGTGATAACTTCGAAGTTTATACTGACGCTTCCAAGCATGGGTTGGGTTGTGTGCTAATGCAGAATGGGAGAGTGATCGCGTATGCTTCTCGCCAGTTGAAGACCTATGAAGAGAATTACCCGACTCATGATTTGGAATTGGGCGCTGTGGTCTTTGCACTGAAATTGTGGCGACATTACCTCTATGGAGCCACTTTTAAGGTGTTTTCTGATCACAAGAGCCTGAAATATATCTACACGCAGAAGGAGTTGAACATGAGGCAGAGGAGGTGGATAGAGTTGATCGGGGATTATGATATGCAGATTGTCTACCACGAAGGCAAGGCAAATGTGGTAGCTGACGCTCTCAGTAGGAAGTCAATACATACTTTGGATTGTGCCAGATCGAGAGGGAGGTTGTATGGAGAACTAAGGGAGATGGGAATATTCATGATCCGGAAAGGGGACACTCTTGGTGACTTGACAATGGAGCCTGAATTGTATGGGGAGATTCGGGAGTTACAGAAGAGCGATGAGAGAATCCAGAAGTGGCGTTTGATGGTGGAAAGTGGGAATGATGATGGGTCATCCAAGTTCAGTATTCATACCGACGGTAGTTTGAGGTTCAGTGGGCGATGGTGTGTACCAAATGTTGAGGAGCTAAAGAAGAAGATCCTGAC
Source organism: Silene conica (assembly GCA_029255685.2). Taxonomy (NCBI): domain Eukaryota; kingdom Viridiplantae; phylum Streptophyta; class Magnoliopsida; order Caryophyllales; family Caryophyllaceae; genus Silene; species Silene conica. The sequence continues at coordinate 53,269,882 of CM055317.2, forward strand.
TGAAGCTCATGCTACTCCTTATTCTGTTCACCCAGGGGGTGATAAGCTGTATAAGGACCTGAAGAAGACGTTTTGGTGGCCGAATATGAAGCAGGAGGTCGCAGAGTTTGTCTCGAGGTGTTTGACGTGTCAACGAGTGAAAGGGGAACATAAGAGACCTCAAGGGAAGGTTCAGCCACTGGATGTGCCAGAATGGAAGTGGGAGAATATCTCGATGGACTTTATTGTGGGGTTGCCTCGAACTCAGAGGGGCAACAACATGATTTGGGTGATCGTGGATCGTTTGACTAAGTCAGCTCACTTTATTCCGATGAAAGATACCTGGAGTAAAGCTGAGTTGGCTAAGTCGTATGTTCAGAATGTGGTCAAACTGCATGGTGTACCCAAGGACATTGTTTCAGATCGAGACTCGAGATTTATATCCCGGTTTTGGCAGGAGTTGCAGGCTGCTTTGGGTACCCAATTGAAGATGAGTACAGCTTTTCATCCGGCTACTGATGGTCAGACTGAGCGGACGATTCAGACTCTTGAGGATATGTTGAGGGCTTGTGTACTTGAGTTCGGAGGATCATGGGAGGATCGATTGGGGTTGATTGAGTTTTCTTATAATAACAGCTATCATGCAAGCATAGGCATGGCCCCTTTCGAGGCTCTATACGGGAGGAAGTGTCGGAGCCCTGTGTGTTGGGATGATCGAGCTGATGTTGTGACATTAGGGCCAGATATGATTCAGGAGATGGTGGAGCAGGCTCAGATTATTCGTCAGAGGATGAGGGCCGCTCAGGATCGACAAAAGAGTTATGCTGATCTGAAGAGGAGCGATATTTCATTTGAGGCCGGAGAGAAAGTACTACTGAAAGTCTCTCCGATGAAAGGTGTAATGAGATTCGGCAAGCGTGGCAAACTGAGTCAGAAATTTATTGGGCCATTTGAGATCTTGGAAAGAGTTGGAGAGGTGGCTTATCGCTTAGCTTTGCCTCCAACCCTATCCAAGGTCCATAATGTGTTCCATGTGTCCCAGTTGAGGAAATACGTGAGTGATCCGTCTCATGTACTTCAGCATGAGGTGATTGAGGTAGATGAGCAGTTGGCATACATTGAGACTCCGAGAGAGATCCTGGACAGGAAGGTACGGAAGACTCGTAATGGGGAAACATCCTTGGTGAAAGTCTTGTGGACAAATCATAATCAGGAGGAGGCTACGTGGGAGCCCGAGGCATCTATGAGGGAACGTTACCCACATTTGTTTGATTGAGGTAAGTTACGCGGACGTAACTTTTCTTTAAGGGGGGTGGAATGTGACAGTATGCGATTTAATTAAGTTATTTCAAATTGTGTTGTGATATTTGTGTTTCGAGTTTGTTTGAGTTGTTTGTTTGTCACTTAAGTACGTTAGAACTTCGGGACGAAGTTCTTTTAAGGGGGAAAGACTGTAATACCTCTAAAAATCGAGATTCGATAGTTGAGTTTAATATTTCTATCGAGGGTTTGCCTTACGTTTTTGGGCTTTAAACCAAGCTACGTGAATAGGTGTGTAAGGGGGTTCGAACCCTAGACTTTTAATGCTACGTTTATGTTGTAGTAAGGATCGATCCCTAGACCTTGGGGGGCGTGATCTGGGCCTCGTAGTGTGTGCCAAATCACAAGGCCCACACGGCTGTTTTGTGTTGTTACACAACCCTACTAGTGATACCACCTACCGCCACCCCTTTTAAGCTTTCTTTAGACCTAGATCTTACCCTAATCTACATACAAACACTACACACACCTAGCCGCCATATCAAGGAACATAGGGAAGCTGTGCACGGTGGTCGGAGGGTAGCCGGTGGTGGTTCGTTTTGACCCTAGATCTGGTAAGACAACACGAGATTTAACTCTTCTGTTTTATGTTATGGTTTAATCACGTTTTCAAGTAAGTATATCGTATAAAGAACTCGATGGTATTTGGTTGTCTCTGCATAATTTTATAATAGAACATGTAAAGATTCTAAGCAGTCTTTTGTGGGGTGGTCGTTGGCCGTGTAAGGCGGCTGAAAGTGGGTGGTTTACGAGTCAGTCAGTTGCTGGGTTTGTGTTTCTTTCTGTTTTTCGCGTCTGTGTGTGGTTGGCATGTGTGTTAGGGTCTGTTTTTGTGTCAGTCTGGTTTAAGTCTTGAGTCAGGGAGGAAGAAGGTAGTCCGTGGGTTGTCTTGGTGGTAGCAGTGGTGGGTATAGGCGGCTGAGTCGGTATCGAATGAGGTTGCTCGTAGGCCAGTTGTCTTTGTTTTGGATCTTGCGTTTTCAGGTGAGAGTTTGGGGGTGGTACCACCGTTGACTCGGGGGAGGTCGACACGGTGGCACCACCAGTGGTTATGGGTCTTGTGTCAGGGGTTGTTTTGGTGTTGTTCGTGGGTGGATGTAGTGGTGTTTGAGTCAGTCGAGTGGAGCCTGTTTCAGGCTGGTTGAGGTGCGGGTGAGCGACCGACCTGGGTTGTTGGGGTCTGGTTTGACTCTCCGGCAGGAGTCGAGTTGGGTGGTGGTGTCCAGGGGTCTGTTGGGTGTCGGCTGTGTTGGCAGGGGATGTCGGCTGGTGGTCGAAAGGGTGGTACACGGTGGGGTGGTAGGTTGAAGTCGGGGACGTGGTGAGTCGGGTAGCTTTAGTAGGTTGTTTTTGTTTCCTTAAGTTTATTTGCTTTATTATTATTATTATTATTATTATGTATGTTGGGTATTTCCTAATTTGATATCCTTTAATTATGGGTAATATTGTTAGTAATTATGATAGAATATCTTAATTATGGCAATATCAACTTGAGTCTTAAATAGTGATTTGAATAATTTGAATTTCAAAACTAAAGTATCTTTTCTTGGAAGCCATTTATTTTTAGAAGTTACTATTTATAGAAAGTTACTATAATTGGAATGTGTATACGTATTATGTGGGTAGGAAATTTATTAATTAAGTAATATACTTTTAGGTGGAAGTTTTCGTGTGGAGCACTTTTGAGAACGGTTGTGCGTTTTGCCATTTGCTTCTACAGCTACAGGTAGGGGAAATACGGTGCATATTATAAAGAAACTCAGTTGTTAATAATGATTACCATGAATGTTTTATATTAATACTTGGATGGTTTATTACGATATTTGATTATATATATTCTGTGATACGATATGAGCTGAGGAGATGAAGGGTCTGTGTTTGGTGTGGAGATAAAGGGTCTGTGTTTGGTGTGGAGATAAAGGGTCTGTGTTTGGTGCGGAGATAAAGGGTCTGTGTGGCGTGGAGATAAAGGGTCTGTGTTTGGTGCGGAGAAAAATGGACTGTGATTCGGAGTGGAGATATTCAGCTTTCTATTTATAGTAATGTTTTCTACTTATGGTTTTCCTACTCAACCTTGTGGTTGACCCTGTGTATTCGTGATCACCTGTGATGAACCAATGATTGGGGAGCAGATTTGACAGGTGGCTAAGACTAAGGGGGAAGCTATGGGAGAAAGAGCTGGATCCGGACCTGATTAGTTGTCTAGACCACCTTAGTCAGTTTTAGTATGAGTTGTATTTTACTTTGTTGTTAAGACTTTTGATACGGTTGTAAGACTATGACTTGAGTTAACTTTAATTTTAAAGTACTGTTTATCTTCCTTTGTATCTACTGCCTCGGGAAACCGAGATGGTAACACCTGTATTTATCTGAGGAGTCCTAGTTCAGGCCCTTAAATAAATGGGGGTGTTACACCAAGTCTTTCACATACAGAATAAGGTATGACACTGACACTAGCCCCTAGATCACAGAGGGCTTTCCCTATTAAATGATTACCTATGGTACAAGGGATGGAAAAACTACCTGGGTCTTTCAACTTGGGTGCTATATTATTTTGTGAAAGAACATAACATTCTTCCACAAAAGCAACAGCACCGTCGTCCTGAAAATTCCTCTTACGACTTAAAATATCTTTCATGAATTTAGCATAAGAAGGTACCTGGGTAATTAAGTCAGTGAAAGGGATGGTTACCTCAAGGTTCTTCACCATCTCTAAGAACTTACCAAATTTCTTATCTTCCTTTGAATTTTTCAGTCTTTCAGGATAAGGAATGGTGACTTTAGCCATAGGATCAGTAACCTTTGGCTTTTTCAGCTGTAAAATTTCAGCAAGGCTTTGAACGAGGGAAGGGTCCAGCGATTCCGGAGTCGAAACGGCACTTTGCTCAGAAGCGTCGGTCGGTCGACCAGTAAAGTCGGTCGGTCGACCAGAGTCTGCAAAATCCGATTTTTTTTCTTTTTCAGAATCTGATCTCGCGTCAGGAACAGTGGTCGGTCGACTGACAAAAGTGGTCGGTCGACCTCCTGTTCTTTTGACGGGATCGGATTCTTGACTTGGAATTTCGGCTGGATCATCCTCTCGAGTTGAATCTTCACAAACACGGCCACTCCTTAGATTTATGGCATTCAGCGTCTCCATGGGTCCCTCAGAACAAGGTGGAGAGCTTTTTCTTTGGTTGGCTATGTTTTTCAAGTGTTCCTCAAAAATCCTCGTGGAAGTGCAGTGAGCCTCATTCATCTTAAAAACTGCCGTGGTTAAGGCATTAACAAGGGCTCTTAATCCCTCAATTTCTCCCGTGTTGTCGACCGTAGTAACTAGGTTCGCACTTTCAAGCTTTAGCTGGGTTGCCTCAAGCTTTTCAAAACGGGCTTCAACTGTTGTCTCAAGAGCCATCACTCTATTCATCTCTACATTCAGCCTTCTTGAATTCCCACGTGAACCTTTAAAAGTAGCCTTATGCGCCGCCATGTCTTCAATGGTTTGCCAACCCTTCATATGATCGGTGTTGTTCTGGAATCTTCCATTGGCGGCCACATCAAGAATCATCTTATAGTCATCGTAAAGAGAGTTGTAAAAGCAGTTACACAGGTCCCATTGTGGAAGGTTATGGTGAGGGATGGAACGGACCAATTTCTTGAATCGATCCCATGCTTCACAAAATCCTTCATCAGGCTCCTGCTGAAAGTTACGGATTTGGTTTCTCAAGTCCTCAGCTTTTGCAAGAGGGAAGTATTTCTTGTAAAAAGCTAGGGCCAAGGTGGTCCAATCTGTAATCCCTTCACTTGTCTTTTTAAGGTCCCGGTACCATTCTTGCGCGTCTCCTTTTAAGGAGAATAAGAACAGAGTTGCCAGCACCTCATCTCTAGTTACCCCTTCAGGTAGGGGTATGAAAAAACAGTAATCTGTGAAGGTTGTAACGTGCTTTATTGGATCTTCATCAGGTAGACCAGAAAATCGACTCTGCTCCACCAAGTTAATATGAGTCGGGCGGAGTTCAAAGGAGCCAGTGGTGGGTTTAGGCAAGGCGAATCCTTTCGGTAAATCTTTAGGCTTCGGCTGTAGGTAGCTATAAATGGAGTCCATAAAGAGAGTACTCAAGCCTTCCTCTCAAAAACCTGTCTTCTAAATAGCACTAGAAGAAAAGGTAAGAACGGTCTTAAGGAACCTAAGTTCCTTAAGACAAGAAAAATAAACTAAAAATTAACAAACAGAATTATACCGTCTCCCCGGCAACGGCGCCAAAATTTGACACCCGTCGTTGAGGGGTGCCAAAGATAAGATTTATAAAACCTCAGCTTAAACTCAGTTAGGATAAGTCAAGGGTCGAACCACAGAGAGACAGGGTAAATTGTGTTTGTAAATTTAAAGTCTATTGCAAGTAACCAAAAAAAGGGGGGTTTGAATTGGGATTTTAACTAACAACTAAAGTAACAAAATAACAAGAAAATTTAAATAAGATAGAAAGGAGATTAGGAACTTAGGTTCCCCATGGTCAAAACAAGTCAGTGAAGGGTAAAATGATCAAATAACACAATCCCAAGGAACAAAGAATAAACCTTTAGGTCAAAATTCTACCCAATCCTTACGGTCTTAGGGTTCCTAGAAAAGCACTAAACTTTCGTTCAAGGGCTATCCCAAAGTTGTTGTTAAACTAATCCTAATAATCTTTCAATCCTAAGGATTAGTTTACCAACAACAATGGGGGATTGGTAATTTAATCATCAAACTTATCAAAGTCAAGTCTTTACATGGTTCCCCTAATTCCTAATCACAAGAATTAGTTATGCATGTTTCTAATTATAAAACTATCAATTACCAAGAACATTAAAGATGTGAACATAATCAAAGATGATAATAAAAGAGTAAACATGAAATAAGAAAATAACAACAAGATGAATAACAAGATTGGATTAAAGGAAAGATTAATTATCACAAACTTACAACTTGAATGGAAATCCTAAGAAGAAAGATGAAAGCTTGATAAAAATCCTCTAACAATGGAGGCTTCAAACATAGAGTACTTGGTAAAATTCCTAGGGTAGAAAATTGCTGAAAAACTACTTAACCTAATAGAAGAGTTTTGATCCCCTTAAATAAGAAATATTACAAGATTAGGAAATCAGAAAACAAAACGGAAATCCCCGAAACAGGGTCTGGTCGGTCGACCTGTTTTCTCGGTCGGTCGACCGACTCTGCCAATGCGGACTTATTTTCTGCGAATTTGGGCTTCCGTGAAGAACTGGGCCGATTACGTTATTGACATCGGTCGGTCGACCTGTTTCGATGGTCGGTCGACCGATCCGCTTTTTTTTCTAGCTTTGATCCGGCCCGATAATTATACTTGAATGCACCATCCGAATTATTGCTCCAAAAACAGCTTCCTAAAGGCAAATAAGGCTTGGTTTTGCTTACTTCCGCGTATTCCTACATACAAAACACAGAAATACCAAAGTAGACAAAATGGGAGAAAAAGCAACTAAAAAGTCACGAAAGTGTAAGAAAATACGTGCCAAAAGAATAAATAAAATGCATAAAATAGGCACGTATCAGGCCTTCTTTTGGGTGTGGCCGGCTACCATGAGCATCAAGAGGATGTTTTTCCTCTTATACTCAAGTAACGCTACACACTAATTCATTCATTCAACCTTCCTCATTTTTCTTATGAGAGAAAAATATTTTGAGCTCATCTCTTTAAAACTGTTTTAGAGAATAACAAAATTATTTAACAAAATTAATTATATTAAGAGTAATATTATTAACATAATTTCTAGTATACTAATTTCAATTTTCTAGTAACAAAATTGATTTTGGTTTTGAGATTGAGTCCCTAATAAGAGCTTTTGGAGACGGTTTCATTATAGACCGTTGGTAAGGGTAAACGGTTCATGCAAGACTCGATTAATAGTGATTAATTGAGTATAAACCTTTTAAAGCAATGTAAGGACATTTCTTTCAACTTATGTAATCATCATGCATGCATAAGATCTAGTTAAGTTTTAAGACTAAACTTAAACAAATTAAACTCATATGAGATATGAGTTAATAATCTAAAATTGGATTTCTAACAAGTGGTATCATAGCATTACGTTTGTTGCATGTATGATCAGATTCATGGTGTTCGTGTTAATGAGATTAACAAGTGCAATTCGAAAAATTTGTGTTTTATTATGATAAATCACGAAATAATTTTTCATGTTAAATTTTATGATCCTAAAATAGTTTTAGGTCATAAAAACAATTTTATGGATATTTATTGTTTATTTTATATTTATTTGTATATTTTTGAAGTTTAAATCGGATTTAAACATCAATTAATGGAAAAATAGTTAAATTTGTTTTCTGGCCGTGATTTTTTGATATGTTCTCACATGAATATTTTATATCTTGTATAAAAAATTTTCTAACAAAATAAGTTATTATCCATGGATTATGAATTTTATCAGATAAATTGTCATAATGGAAGTAAAAATGGATATATAAGGTTATATTTGGAATCTGACCTTGAAACTTTTATGAGATGTCACATGCAATGTTTAAAGTACCTAAAAATATTTTTACATTTAAAGGACTACTTTTGCATGATTAATGATTTTTAGAGTAAAAATCGTATTAATAGTGATTAAATTCGACTTTAATAGTTAGAGTTGGAATTTTGCCATAAATACTTTACACAATATCACATGCAATATTTACAGAATGTATGTAAATTTTTAGAATTTATTATCTCGTGATGCATGATTTATGATTTTAATGGTTAAAATCGACTAAATAGTGACTAATTTTGTTAAAAATAGTTAATCTTAAAACTATGGCATAAACTTTTACCCATAAATGTCTTATATGATAGGTACATCAGGTCCAAAAGTCGGATGTCAAAAAGTAAATAATTGTTAATAATTGAATTGTGGAGTCATAAAATTAAAAATTCATGTTTTGCCTGAAATTTTTTAGTCTTTCCCAGATTCTATAAAGTATTATAGGATGACTAAAAATTTATTATAATTTTATTGCAAGTTTTTATGACTACATTGGATTTTTGGACATAAAAACATGTGTTTTTCCGATTTATTTAAGTAATAAATTAATTATTTAGCATGAGGCCACTTTATAAGGTTCTGGAATTTTAGAAATTTCCAGAATATTCAAAAATTTTAATTTTTGAATTTTCGAATTTTAATTAACTCGTTTGGTCATTTTCCTTTATTTTTCCGTAAATACTAATAATTTATGAACTATAAAGCAAAAATCGAGTTGAATCATGAACAAAAATTGGTAAGGCCCAAATTTTGATGCCTAAAATGTGTTAGGATGATTAACTTGGACATAAATGAGACTAATGTAATTATTGGTGATTTTAAAAGTTAAAATCAGGCATATCCATAAAACCGTAAACGAATATGCGATATTTGTTCGAGTAAGGTGATTTGGCATTAAAAATTGGCATGTGCATACATATTTTAATATTGCATTTTATTTAATATGAATGTCATATTTGGATTGTTTTATATAATTTGGAATTATGTAATTTTTCTTAGTATGACCTTAGATTTTAATCAATATTACCCGTAATGTAAGGGAATATTGATTCGGTTGTAATTTATGTGATCTCGTATCACTGGTTTGTAATTTAATAGATTTAAATTTAAGTTTTACAATAGAATAGTTGTATCATTTTATTGTAATTCCGGAGATTCCAAAATACGGTGCCATTCGGAAAGGTGTTCCGACAAGACGGTGTTTTCTTGGAAGGCGTGCTTTTGAAGTTCAAGGGACCAAGGAGTTGGTTTCCGAATATGTAATAGTTAATAAGATTTTCTATTATTAGGAACGCCATACTAGGATTTTGTTGCTTTATTGCTTTAATTTTGATTTATTTATATGTTTCCATGCATAGCCAAATCGACATAAACATGCATTTTAAATAATCGTTAAAAACGACCGTGTCAATTATAATTATCGTGTTCACCGATTTAATTCACTTAAAAGCGATAGATAATAAATTGACAAGACCTCTGTTATTAAAATAATTGAGATTAGCCTTACCAAATAGTAGAACTCATGAGCTTCTACTTCGTGGGGTGGTACTAGTCCAGTGGACAGTACGAATCCCATTACGTAGTATAAGTGGGGCGATGTGGTGGATTCAGTCCAGTGGGGGAATCGCATCTTGAAGCACTCGAAATTTGGTTTGTACTCAACGAAAGTGTAGAGGACAAGTGGTCAATGTGTTCCGGGCTAAGATGACTAAATAATGATTTTTCATCGACCGAGAGTTCTAGTATAGAACCGGTTAAAAGTTAACCCACCAAATCATATCATTGATTCGGAGTTCCAGTGGTTCACGATATTGGTGGTATAGGGTTTGGGTCTTGGATTCATTTATAAAATTGGATAGATGTCATTTTACAGATGCTAAAACTTGTCTATATTATTTACAAGTTTATAAACGATAAATGTTAATTTTTCCTTCATCTCTTGTAGTAATTGAAATGGATGCTTTCAATAATCCCACTCCTATCACCATTGATACTTGGACAAAATCTTTCGATGAGCAATGCTCCCTTAATGATGATAACTCGACTAGAGAATTACGCTTTACAATTGATAACAATGGGAATCTTTGTTTTGTTATCACTACATATCCTCCCACACCTATCATATTGAATGATGATTTAGGCGATAGTCTCATGTCTCCTATGGCTGTAATGTCTTTAGAGACAAAAAGGGTTGAGGAGATGAGTGGGAGCTCAAGTGGAAAATCTTTTGCCATTAAGAATGGAAGGAAGTTTAAAAGAATGAAGAAAGGCAAAAGCACAAAAAAGAAGTGGATAGTGGGACTACTACTACCTTGAAGAAGGGTGCTAAGCCTTTTGAAATGTGTGACCATTGTTTTGAATTTGGTCATTGGCGGCGTAATTGCCCCAAATATTTGGAACACGTAAAAAATGGGATCATCACTCCAAAGAGTAAGATTTCATCTGATATTTATGTAATTGACATCAGCATCCTAGTTGTTCAAACTAGAATCAAAGCTATCATACAACTGAAAGCCTAATTCAAACAGCTAAAATATGTGTCAGGTAATTGCTATCTCTTTGTGTTAATTGCCCCTTACTGATATGCGTGATGAAAATACTCTGTTCTTGCTTAATCTGTTTGCTCACAACCTCTGGTTTGATCAGAGATCCTTCTACTCTGCACTTGTTACGCTGTTGCCAGACGTGGTAAATTACTGAATTGATAGCTCCACTTATCACCCCCCTTTTCAACTTGGACCCTCGTAATCTCAATCTCCAAACATCACTGATATGCTCCTTCATTGTATATTGCAGCCATTCACTTAAGGAAGTCAGTAGTACTTTACTGTAGTCACACTTGAAGAAGAGGTGCTGGAAGTCTTCTAAATGCATATTGCAGATACAACAGGTATCATCTTCTATAAATTGCATCTGGTACAACTTTGTCTTCACTTTCATTGCTTCATGGTGATACAGCCAAGCCACCATTTTATGTTTTGGGATAGACCATTTTTGCCATACCAGTTTACTCCATGCTACAGGTTGCCTACACTCTCTACTTCATTGATATCCTTTGGCGACAGTATATACATTCTAATCATGCCACTCCTGATTCTCATAGCCCACCTTAAACATCTCTTTTACATGGCAAATTTTCCTCCAACTCCAGCTAGTGTCATATTTTGGCATATAGTCCAGCCACAGAGTGCCTTTTAAATACACAGAGTGCACCCATTGAACCCAAAGTTTGCCAGGTTCATTGAACACCCACCAAGTCATTTTTCCAATCGTTGCCCTGTTCCATACAGCACTTTGTAGAATGTTCAACCCTCCTTCTTTGTATGGTTTACAGATCTTACTCCACGCTACTAAAGGTACCTTTGTATAATCAGCAGCCCCTTCCCACGGGTATGTTCTACATAGAGTTTCAATACTTTTTATAGTCCCAGATGGTAACAGAAATATACTGGCCCAATATGAATGTAGTGTGGACAGGACAGTTTTCACCACAACCAAGCGCCCTGCGTAGCTCAGCTTTATGGACCCCAATCTCCTGATACGAGACATCACATTTGTAATCAAGGGTTGGCAGTCAATCAGATTAAGACGGGTTGATTTTATTGAAACTTCTAAATAGCTCAAGTTCCATCTTAAGTGATTTAGTTCTTAAAACGTTAAACATCACTTGACATTCCGTTCTCATTAAAAACCCGACTCAACTCCGTTCCACTTAAAGACCCGACTCATTAGTTGTGATAAAAGAAAAGAGAAAAGGAAGCTTCCTCATAACCTTCCCTCACATTTCATTTTCTTCTTCCTCAAGACAAACCTCAAACTCTATTTGTATATACCGATCTCATTCACTAAAGTCATCACCCCGACTTCGTTTCAAGTCCAAACGAGGTAATTCTTTCGCCATCGCGCCCCTTCCATCTTTCCCGACGTTTCTATCTTTTCAACTTTGAGAATGATGCAAGTCGAATTCTGGGCTGTTTATGCTGCGTGTTGAGGCTATTGATTGTGAAATGCTACTGCTGTCCACGACTACTCTATTGGAGTCGATTCCTGCTGTTGTTTGTTAAATATTACTTCTGCATGTGAGTCCTTCTTTGGCTTGTTTCATTGTCTTCTTATAAGGAGTTGAATTAATTTATTAGTGTATGGATGATAGCTTACTGTATTTCATGAGCAGCAGCACAATCTATTTAATGGTGTAGTGCTTGCTACTTGTCTTTGACCGAACTCGCGGACTGTACCGCACTTAACCTAATTCTCTCTTTTATTTATTGTGAATTGTATTACAACAGTCCGTCTGATGGCTAAGACCATACTACATATTATTATTATTATTATTATTATTATTATTATTATTATTATTATTATTATGTACGTGCTTGCTAGCCTGCTTGAATTAATTAGTTTACGTATGTGCTTGCTAGCTTGTTTACGTTTAAATATAATACGTTAGAAATCGTTACGAATTAGTAATGGGTTACGGTTTTATATTAAGAAGCATGTCTAAATGATTAATTAGTTAATCGGTTTCCCGAATAATTAAAATACGACTTGTTATATTAATTTCTCACATGTTAATTTATATGGAAAATATGAGGTTACAATATGAAATGTTAAATTAGTTCTTGTTTCACTTTTCCAAATGAACAATATATTTATTATACGATTATTTGTTATTTTATTTACGTCATTAATTCCGTAAAGAATATACGTTATATAATATAATTTGGGTGCTTATTTGAAGTCCTAAAAATTGGGTGGCACTTATGTTGGGTTCGGGAATAGATTTGAGAAGAAAGACCCCCCGGCCGGGTAACCGGAAGGGAAACCGGCTCTCGCCTCAGATTAGTTTCCGAAGTCGGCTAAGTGTTGAATGGATGCTTAGAAATGAAATACATATGTAATGTTTGTGAATCGAGTTGAGTTATTGTACATCTTTGAGATGCCATTGTGTGATGTGTGTTAACCTGCTGTGCGCTGCTATATTACTCGAGTTCGCACATGACTGCATTGTGTATCTGGTTGACCGTAGTGGCTTGGTCCTCACGGTCAGGTTTTAGATTGTCAGCCCGCCTTAGGGCATATCTCGTTCTTAGCTAGTTCGAGTTTTAGGGGTATCCTAAGTCGGGGATACTTGTCGAATTAGGGACGTGGATTGTCTACGCCATGAGAGTTTGGCCAGGTTTAGACTAGGACAGTCGATTGTCGTCGTCCTACCAGGGGGTTGTATAGTCTGAGATTGTGGACTTCTGTAGTTGTATAGACCAGCCGATTGTCGGCCTGCTCATAGTGGTCTAGCCGAGTCGATTGTCGACCAGTCTAGTTGAGTCCATTGTCGACCTGTATTGTGAGTCGATTGTCGACCTATATTATTGGAGTAGAGTCACTTGGTTGACCTAGCTCGTTTGTTGTAGAGTCGATTGTCGACCTATTATTGTGGGAGTCGAGTCACTTGGTGACCTATCTCTTGTGTTGATGAATCAGTTGTTGAGCATTAGTTTGTGATTATGGATGTATGATACTTGGTTATCGATAGTAATCACATGATGATATATGTTAATGCTTCTCATAATCGGTGTTTATGTTTGAGCTTGTTGATGTGTTTACCTGTGTACGTGTTAATGAAAATAGGTGGCTATGAGAACCTCTAGTCACTCCCCACTGACTGTGTCGTACATGTTTTCATGTATGTAGGTTGATTGTTGTTTGTAGGTGGTTACGTTGAGGCTAGCAAGCGAGGATCCTTTATCGATGAAATTACACATTCGTTTAGCTAGACCTTACTTTTGTGATACAGTTTTATGCCTGTAGGGATATCCTATCCCGGGCTTGGTTTTGTATTTAATACCTATCACTTATCTATGTTTTATTTCTTCCGCATTTTGGTTGTTGTAATTCACCTCGTATATTAGTTACGCAAGTTTAAAGTTTTAATTCCGCGTAAAATTTGCATGCTTTTGTATGTTTTATTTTCCGCTGCTGCGAGGGGTTTTACAGTTGGTATCAGAGCGTAATCGCTCCCGACGAACTCATGTGATCCCCAAACTTAACTTGACCAATAATCAAATAATGAATGAGAGACGGGGTAGATTTAAGGACAAGTGGTAGTTTGTTTTATGATTGCTTTTATTAGATTCTAACGTGTTTGTTGATTGTCACTGATTATACTTTTATGTCTTTCAATCGACGAACCGTGAGCTTATCCATATGGCGATCAAGATGGGTGTCTACTACCGAAGATAGAAAATCCGTGCTACTATTGGAGGATGCTTCTGGATTCCCGAAGATTCTTCTTATTCTTTCGGCATCACCTTCTTCTGTATCTCTTGATGCATTTCCTTTCTTTTTGAATTCCTGTCGGTCTTACTCTAAAATCTATCTTCTTATCTCTCCGTCTTATCCTTGTTGCTCGCCTCCCCGAGGTACCTGGTAGGTAGACTTCCCCTTTGATTGGATTTTGAGGAAACTGTTCTAGGATAACCGTAAACCGTGTTTTGGGAAATAATGTTACCTGAGGAAAACCTAGGAAGTATTGTTGGACATGTTTTGGTAACCCAAGTGCCTAGTTGACTATCCAATTAGAAGAGTTGAAGTGAGTGATGGAGTTCTTATTTAATGTTGACTTGTATATGTGGTATTCGGTGGAACTTAGCCTTAAGAACCGTACTCGAATTGTGAAAATTGGTGGACTGAGGTACCGTTAGAGAGTAAAATGAGATGCTTGAAGTCATAAATGAATTTGGAAGAATATGTTTAAAATCCCAGTGATGATGAAAGGATGGGTGAGGTAAGTTAGTGTCACTGACCTTGAGGTAGTGATTGAATTGAGGAAAGGCTTGTTGTTTGAGGAATAAGAATCGTTGATAATATTGGGTGAGTGTTGAAGAGTTTGTAATTAAAATCTAGGAGGAATTGATTATCGATTTGACCTTTACTTATTTAATGGATCTTAATATGTGTCTTTTGAAGTACTTAAGGAATTTTAAGGATTTGTCCCTTGTATGTGGTTAGAATACAGTGATTTGTTGGAAGGTTAGAGTTTCGAAAGTTGTTACTAGGCGAGAAATTGTTTTTGGTTGTTCACTTTACAGTAATAAGGTTTGGAAATGGAGGATTTCAGAATGTTACTGTGAATTGAGTCTGATGGATTCTAGTTGTTTGGACTAAATGTTCTGAATGGTTATCTTATAGTTCTACGTTTGGGAATAGTTACGGTTTGGAGAATACTGTGTCTCTGATTTTCGGATTTGATGTCGATAACGGAATTTAAGGTTTAGTAATTTGGAGGTACATGAACCTTGGTAGATCTGTCACTTAGGCTTCAACGTTGATCGAGGGACCCCTGAGAGATTGGGAGAGTGTAAGACACATTTTCTAAAGGTTGTGTGAGGATCGTTGTGATAAGGTTTCAATTGTGGATTGAGTGGTTAGTGCTTTCTGTATCCCGAAGAGTTCTCATCCTCCTTGACTTGATCTCTGTTATTTTTGCTCCTTGGCCGTTCGTCATTTGTCTCTTTAGTTTTGAAACTGGTATCTTGTGATGCTTTGTGCTAAGTATAATATGTGTTGTTGTATCCGTGTTTTCTGTAACCGTTTGAATTGTTTTGCTTTCTGTTGATTGTAAACTTTTGTCACTTTTGCAAACTTTACTCATTTTGAGAATTTGGAAATGATAATCTGTTTATAAAGCCTTGTTTTACGAAGTTGAATGTTTTACAACCTTGATTGATTTCAGCGTTGATTTGCCGTTAGAACTCGTTATCGGAGACGTCTGATAACATGTACTATGCTCATCGACACCGGATCGGTCTAATTTTGAATTTTAACAGATTTTACCTCGGACTTGCCTTTGGATTGGAACATCAGGTTCTTGAATGCGCAACGAGAATCCTAACGTCCCATGACGGAGACTTGTGCCTTGAGAATTATTATCGTAATCTTTGAAAGAAGTCTAAGTTTTGAGTTATCGAAATTTTGTTAAACATTTTGGTTGTTAGCACTGTCTATGTAATTCTTTATTCTCGGTTTTCAAGTTTCGAGAACGAAACTTTTTGAAAGGTGGGGTGATTGTAACATCCCGAATTTTCGGAATCCATATTTTAATAATTTAAATCGATTTCGGAAATTTATATTTTATTTTAATTAATTTCATAAATTTATTTTAAGAAAAATAGCTCAAGTTCCGTCTTAACTGATTTAGTTCTTAAAACGTTGAACATCACTTGATATTCTGTTCTCATTATAAACCCGACTCAACTCCGTTCCACTTAAAAACCCGACTCAGTAGTTTTGATAAAAGAAAAGAGAAAAGGAAGCTTCCTCATAAACTTCCCTCACATTTCATTTTCTTCTTCCTCAAGACAAACCCCAAACTCTATTTGTATATACCGATCTCATTCACTAAAGCCATCACCCCGACTTCGTTTCAAGTTCAAATGAGGTAATTCTTTCGCCATCGCGCTCCTTGCATCTTTCCCGACGTTTCTATCTTTTCAATTTTGTGAATGATGCAAGTCGAATTCTGGGCTGTTCTTGAGTGATTTCGAAATTAGGTTAGTTTAACTTGTTTTCTTTGCTTTTAGGGAGCTAATCTCGAAGACCCGGTAGTGCACCCATACGTAAAAGAAGATTCAAGTGAATATTAAGCTTTAAGAGGTGACGATAATGAGAAAGCTCGGCCTTTGTCTTAAATTAAATGGACATGTGATTTTTTTTTTTGTTTATGTGAAATTGATGTGGTTTTTATGTTTAATAGTTAGTGGGTAATTAGTATCCGTCGCATCTTCATGTTATTCATCTCTTTTATGTGTTTATACTGCGTGTTGAGGCTACTGATTGTGAAATGCTACTACTGTCCACGACTACTCTATTAGAGTCGATTGCTGCTGTTGTTTGTTAAATATTACTTCTGCCTGTGAGTCCTTCTTTGGCTTGTTTCATTGTCTTCTTATAAGGAGTTGAATTAATTTATTAGTGTAAGGATGATAGCTTACTGTATTGCATGAGCAACAGCACAATCTATTTAATGGAGTAGTGCTTGCTACTTGTCTTTGACCGAACTCGTGGACTCTTACTGTAAACGGCGGACTGTACCGCACTTATCCTAATTCTCTCTTTTATTTATTGTGAATTGTATTACAATAGTCCGTCTGATGGCTAAGACCATACTATATATTATTATTATTATTAATATTACTATTACTATTATTATTATTATTATTATTATTATTATTATTTTACGTACGTGCTTGCTAGCTTGTTTACGTTTAAATATAATACGTTAGAAATCGTTACGAATTAGTAATGAGTTACGGTTTTATTTTAAGAAGCATGTCTAACTGACTAATTAGTTAAGCGGTTTCCCGAATAATTAAAATACGACTTGTTATATTAATTTCTCATATGTTAATTTTATATGGAAAATATGAGGATACAATATGAAATGTTAAATTAGTTCTTGTTTCTCTTTTCCGAATGAACTATATATTTATTATACGATTCTTTTGTTATTTTATTTACGTCATTAATTCCGTAAAGAATATACGTTATATAATATAATTTGTGTGCTTATTAGAAGTCCTAAAAATTGGGCGGCACTTATGTTGGATTTGGGAATAGATTTGAGGAAAAAAGACCCCCCGGCCGGGCAACTGGAAGGGAAACCGGCTCTTTCCTCAGATTAGTTTCCGAAGTCGGCTAAGAATTGAATGGATGCTTAGTAATGAAATACATATGTAATGTTTGTCAATCGAGTTGAGTTATTGTATATCTTGAGATGACATTGTGTGATGTGTGTAAACCTGTTGTACGCTGCTATATTACTCGAGTTCGCACCTGACTGCATTGTGTAGCAGGTTGACCGTAGTGGCTTGGTCCTCACGGTGAGGTTTTGGTTGTCAGCCCGCCTTAGGGCATATCTCGTTCTTAGTTAGTTCGAATCTTGGGGGTCTCCAGAGTCGGGAATACTTGTCGAATTGGGGACGTGGATTGTTTACGCCCTGAGAGTCTAACCAGGTTTAGACTAGGACAGTCGATTGTCGTCGTCCTACCAGGGGGTTGTATAGTCTGAGATTGTGGACTTCTGTAGTTGTATAGACGAGCCGATTGTCGGCCTGCTCATAGTGGTCTAGACGAGTCGATTGTTAACCAGTCTAGTTGAGTCGATGGTCGACCTGTAATGTAAGTCGATTGTCGACCTATATTGTTGGAGTAGAGTCACTTGGTTGACCTAGCTCGTTTGTGGTAGAGTCGATTGTCGACGTATTATTGTGGGATTCGAGTCACTTGGTGACCTATCTCTTGTGTTGACGAATCAGTTGTTGAGCATGTTTTAGTTTGTGATTATGAATGTATGATACTTTGTTATCGTTAGTAATCACATGATGATATATGTTAATGCTTCTCATAATTCGTGTTTATGTTGGAGCATGTTGATGTGTTTACCTGTGTACGTGTTAATGACAATAGGTGGCTAGCAGAACCTCTAGTCACTCCCCATCGACTGTGGCGTACATGTTTTCATGTATGTAGGTTTATTGATGTTTGTAGGGGGTTACGTTGAGACTAGCGAGCGATGATCCTTCATCGATGACATTTACATATTCGTTTTGCTAGACCTTACTTTTGTGATACAGTTTGATGCCTGTAGGGATATCCTATCCCGGGCTTGGTTTTTTATTTAATACCTATCACTTATCTATGTTTTATTTCTTCCGCATTTAGGTTGTTGTAATTCACCTCGTATATTAGTTACGCAAGTTTAAAGTTTTAATTCCGCGTCAAATTTGCATGCTTTTGTATGTTTATTTTCCGCTGCCGCGAGGGGTTTTATATTTGTAATCATTTACAGGGGCTAATAAATGTGGAGAAGCTAAATAAAGGTGGCGTGGATCTCAGACTTGGAAATGGGGCTAGGGTAGCCGCTTCTTCAAAGGGAACCTACGTACTATGTTTAGTTAATGGTTTTGAGTTGTATTTACATAATTATTATGTACCTTCATTATCAAAGAACATTATATCCGTTGCCATGTTAGACATGGAGGGATTTTCTTTTGTTATCAAAAGTAATTGTTGCGAACAGTATCGTAATGGTTTAGCTATAGGCCAAGCCAATGCAATAAATGGGATTTATGTTCTTGAAAGCTCAAAATCTATTGATGTTCATAATGTGCAAACTAAAAGACTCAAAACAAGTGATCCAAATGATTCGTTCATTTGGCATTGCCATTTAGGTCACATAAATGAAAATCGCATTAAGTGATTAGTATCGACTAATGTCATCAAACCATTTGATTATAAATCATATGGAGTATGCGAATCATGTCTTCTTGGTAAGATGACTCGATCACCCTTTAATGGTAAAGGGGAAAGAGCAAGTTATTTGTTAGGGCTAATACATACCGATGTATGTGGTCCAATGACAATCACCGTAAGAGGCAATTATGACTACTTCATTACTTTTACCGATGATTTAAGTAGATATGGGTATATATATCTAATCAAATATAAAAGCGAAGCCTTTGAAAAGTTCAAAAAATTCCAACATGAAGTGGAGAACCAACAAAATAGGAAGATCAAAGCACTACGATCTGATCGTGGTGGCAAATATCTTAGCAATTAATTGGATTCTGACTTAAAAGAGTCTGTCATAGTGTCACAATTCACTCCACCTAGAACACCACAACTTAATGGCGTTTCTACCAGGAGAAAACGAACCTTATTAGATATTGTTCGATCAATGATGAGTCTTACAGATCTCCCAGATTCATTTTGGGGATTTGCAATGCAAACCGCCATTCACTCCTTAAATAGGAGTCCCACTAAAGCTGAAAATAAGACTTCATATGAGATATGGAAAGGGAAAGTCCCAAATTTTTCATATATGAAGATATGGGGGTGCAAGGCTTATGTAAAGAACAAGTCTTCCGATAAACTTGCACCCAAATCTAACAAATGTACGTTTGTAGGTTATCCCTTCAATACTCGTGCATACTACTTCTATAATTCTCAAGAGAACAAAGTGTTTGTGTCTCGTGAAACTGTCAATTTAGAGAATAATTTTATTTCTAATTGACATATTGGGAGAAAATTTGAACTTGAAGAAGTTCAAGAGTCACAAATAGAAGTAGAAAAGACGCAAGAAGAAATTCCTTCTTCGTCCAATGCTGTAGTTCAACCCTCAATGCCTAGGAGGTCTGGGAGGGTGAGTCACCAACCTGAAAGATATATTGGTGCCATTGAGGTAGGAGACGAATTAGATGCTTTTCTAATGGAAAATGATGAACCATCAACCTACAAAGCGGCTATGTCTATTCCTAATTCAAATTTTTGGCTTGAGGACATGGAATCCGAAATTAACTCTATGAGAGAGAACCAAGTTTGGAACTTGGTTGATTTGCCTGAAAACGTAAAACCTCTTCTGTGCAAATGGATCTTTAAGATCAAGAATGGCATAGAAGGACATGATTATGTTTACAAAGCTAGGCTTGTAGCAAAAGTTTTCACTCAAATTCATGGTCTTTACTATGATGAAACTTTTGCCCCTATTGCCATGTTAACATCAATTCGGATTATGTTAGCGATTGCTGCAATTCATGATTATGAAATATGCCAAATGGATGTTAAAACCGCCTTTATAAATCGGCATTTAGAAGAGGAGGTGTACATGGTACAACTTGAAGGTTTTAGAGATCCTAAAAATTCCAACAAAGTGTGCAAGCTTAATATAGGTCCATTTATGGACTTAAGCAAGAATCTAGAAGTTGGAATCATCGTTTTAATCATATGATAAAAGAAAATGGTTTCACTCGAAGTGTCGAGGAACCTTGTTTATACATGAAGTTCAGTGGGATCAACGTTGTGTTTCTACTCTTGTATGTAGATGACATACTACTTATTGGTAACAATGTTACAATGTTGACTTCGGTCAAGGAATGGTTAGGAAAGCATTTCCAAATGAAGGACTTGGGAAATGCAGAACGCATTTTGGGTATTAGGATCTTTAGAGAAAGATCCAAGAGAATATTGGCACTAAGCCAAGAATCTTATGTAGATAAGATTCTTCATCGTTTCAACATGGAGAACTCTAAGAGAGGACTCATTCCAATGGGAAGTGGAATTTCGTTGAGCAAAACTCAGTCACCCACTCCTAATGAACCAGAACATGTTAAACGAATGAAAGAGATACCCTATGCTTCAGTTGTTGGGTCAATCATGTATGCCATGATTTATACCCGTCTGGATGTATCATATGCCGTGAGTATGACAAGAAGATATCAAGCCAATCCAGGTGAAAAACACTGGATATATAGCCGTAAAGAATATCGTAAAGTACTTGAGAAGAACTAAGGACTTATTCTTAGTGTTTGGAGGTGAAGATGAGTTGTGTGTAAAGGGTTACACCGACTCAAGCTTTCAAACAGATGCGGATGATTTAAAATCCCAAGCTAGCTTTATCTTTATGATCAATGGTGGTGCAGTAAGCTGGAGAAGCTTTAAGGAGTCAGTTGTTGCGGATTCTGCCACAGACGTTGAGTACGTTGCAGCGTTAGAAGCTGCAAAAGAAGCTGTGTCGATCAGGCAGTTCTTGGCAGGACTAAGGGTAGTCCCAAAAGCCAAGGATCCAATCACAATCTTCTGTGTTAATAGTGGGACTATCTTTCAAGCAAAAGAGCCCAAGTCTAGTAAAAAGTCTAGACATGTACTTAGAAAATTTCATGTAATTAGAGATTTCATTGAAAGAAAGGAAATTGCGATTTATAAGGTTGGGACAGAGGATAATATCGCTGATCCTTTAACCAAGCCTTTATTCCAAGCTAAGACTGACCAACATGTAGCATCCATGGGTCTTAAACACATGCCAACCTTGTACTAGATTATGAAAATGAAATAAAGAGTTATTTCCAAGTTGTTCATAATTTCATTTATCGTAGAATTTTATTACTCAATTTTAAGGTAATGTGAGTTACCTTAAAATTATCATGACCTTACCCCTAGTAGCTTAAATTCCACAGGGTCATACCAGATGACTACTCGATCACCTAGGCAAGGAGCTTAAATGAGTTGAATCATCATGACCTTGCCCCATTAAAGTGAGTTGAATCATCATGACCTTGCCCCTAGTAGCTTAAATGAGGTGACATCTCGAAGCAACTAGATGAGTGATGCGATTGATGGCGAGTTCAAATGCCACAGAGTCATACCAGATGACTACTCGATTACCTAGGCAAGGATATGTTAAGATACATTTGTCGGGCCAATAACCGCTTATTGAGCTCTGACGTTTCTTATTTAAGATTGCCTGGTCGTGGCGGGAGCTTCTATCATGTTGTACATGAGTCAATTCTTTGACTAAGGACTACTAGCCTAAGGTAGCACAGTTTTCAAAGTAACTTTGATTTGTGTCCTAACACCTTCGTAACTGGGGTTTCTAAGGATACATTTTGGGTTATGAAAGACTGTGGCAAGCCAAAAGAAATGTGTCGATTAGGAATTGTCCACCCCTTGTCAGGGTTAACAAATATCTCTAGGCCACGGTCGAAAGGTATCTATGTTAAATAGTTCTAGTCCAACAGTTATGTCTCCTGATTGAGGAAAACCACTCTTGATAAGATCATTTGCAAGTACGACCTGTGATGATGCCTTCAATTGAGTGGGAGATAATAATCGGGAAAGAGAATTGGTAACGTACGCTTGTCGCGGACAAGTGGGAGATTGTTGGAGGTTTTGTCCTCGGCAATAATGTGTTCAGATATTTAAATCTCATTCGAATGAAACACAATTGGGAAAGTTACTCTTTTAAAGTCGACTGATCAACATTTATCGATAATGATTGGCTGTCTCGAGTTTGACATTATCGTCATATGATGGTGGTGATCAGTTGATCCCTTAAGGTGATATCTTTAGGGATTCCGTCTCAATAGAACATTTAATTAATCGTATATGGATACGGATTAATTAATACCTAGAAATATAGAAATGATTTTACGTGACGTGTATTATTATAATGGGATTATAATAATAATTGTCAAAGTAATAAAATTTGTTTTATTACTCGGTTTTGATTAATTATTAAAGAAACAATTATATCGGGAATGAACACGGTCAATCATAAAATTACAAATGGTTGTAATAAAATTATGATTATACATTTTTATAAGATAGTAATTAAGAATTACTAGTGAAATTATTTAAATGTTATAAATTTGTAAATTATGAATTTTAAGGAGTTAAAATGGCGTAATTAACAAATTGGTTCATGTGTTTAGAGACATGTGTAACATGTTACAATTTAACACAATTGACAAAATCAAAAGGAGTCCATTTTATTTACAATGGACCGTGTGATAGTGTATGTATGTGGTTAATATTAATTTATTACTTAGCTTACACACTTTTAAGACATAGCTTACAAGCTAGTGTCTTGTGTAAGACCTTTTTTATGCATTTTGCATAAAATAGGAGCCATGCATTGGCCTTCTTTTGTGTAACACCCCCATTTATTTAAGAGCCTTTAGCCAGACATTCTCAAATAAACAAGACTGTTTTTTTTTTTTTTTTTTTTTTTGCTAAAATGTGAGCTTTTCATTAGAAATCGCAAATTTTACAAACAATTTTTAGCAAAGTATATGAACTTTGCACCACTATACCCCTGTGACTCCAAGCCACCAGGTTCGATCCTTGTTAGAGACATGAAATCGACAATTTACAACACGTTCCATCAATACTCTCCTAACTTCATCAACTACTCTTTGAGGGCACATTAAGACACACTCAATTCGAGCCTTATTTCTCTGCATCCAGAGCTGATACCATACGATAAGAATGGCAGCAACACAAACTTGTTTTCTAAATCTGGTCCACCTGCGCTTCATAATACTCTCCACACAATTAGTCTGACTCACATTACTCTTCAACCAATGTCCAACCCCAACCAATATTCTACTGGCATATGGACACTCCTGGAACAAGTGCCTGTACGTTTCACAGGCCAACTGACAAACACAGCAAACATCATCCTCAGCAATACGAAATCTGAACAAATGTTCTTTCAGCAACAGCCCCTCCTTCAGGAAATAAACAAGACTGTTACCATCTCGGAATGACCGAGGTAGTGAAAAACAAAGTAAAAATACCAAAGTACTTTATATGAATTTGATAAAATTTAAACTTTGATATTACAACAACTACGCAGCAGAAATAAAAGTACAACTGATGACTACTCTACAAGTGATATAGTTCTAAGTCGGTCTCAAGCCTGCATCTCGCATTCCTGTCCCAGCTCCTAGCCCAACTGTCTCTTTCCTGTAGAATCTACACCCCATTCCGGATCATCGTAGGTGTCACACAAATACACAGGGTCAACCACGAGGTTGAGTAGGAAAACATCAATAAAACATACATTATAATAAATTAGAACACCACTCCGTCTCCACATCACAAGACCCACTGTGACACCACACCATATCACAAGACCCATTATCTCCGCACCATATCACAAGACCCATTATCTCCGCACCATATCACAAGACCCATTATCTCCGCTCCATATCACAAAACCCATTAACTTCGCACCTATCACAAGACCCATTAACTCCGCAGCTGTAATACCCCGTAATTTAGTCTCGGTCAACGGTAGTCAAACTATGTTGTATACAAATATTTCAAAAGGAATGTTTATAAAATATTTAACGTAAACTGTCATTATTTTATAAATCGTATTTCTACGATTATTTCGTATTTCACAATCATTTTATATTCGATGATTATTTCATATTTCATGAAATGATATTTCATTTGTATTTCTTTAATTTTAATAATATATTTATATTTGAATATATTTTCTATCTTATATTTATTTCTCATCTATACTTAATTTGTTTTTCTATTTAAGTCGTAATTATATTTAAATTCCATATTCTTAATATATTCTTATAATTAATTTAATTTATATTTACTAGTACTAATTACATAAATTAATTAGTATAAATAATCTATACATACTCGTTATTTTAAGTTACGGGTTGAGAACGAGATATAACGAATTAGTGCATCGATATGTGTAATGGGCCGAGTAAGATAATCAACGGGCCCGGTTATCAAGACTAAACTTCATGAAACCCTAAACATAACCATCAACACAAATAATCTATCGACATACCATACTACCTCATAATCGACTAAACCAATAACCCTAGTTTGCAAAGGAGAAGCGTGAGATTGAGGAAGGACCAGAGAGAGATCGACACCTTCGATATCATCATCATCCCCATCGTCACGGTAAGAGACATACACCTTCGACACATCACCTTGTTTCGTTCTTTTAATTCTTTTGTTTTCGATTCGTTGTATAGCCTCATTTTGTCTTTAAGTCTCTCGGTAGTCGAAATAAGTCGTCTATAGGTTGTCTTGGTTGTCGTAGGGTAGTACATGGTGGCCGGAGCACCACCGTAAGAACGGTTGTGCAGCCTCGGGTTAATAACAGGGGAAAACAGGGAGTTGTGAACCCGTCTGTTTGAGGCTGTTTTGCTGGCGGTTGTGGGAGTGTCGACGGCTGGTGGTTACCACCAGGGGAGTCGTGGGTGGTGAGTGGTGTCGAGGGTAGTGTCAGGTGGTAGATAGGGTGGTAGTAGTGGTGGCTGGAAAGGGGTTTTCAGAGAGGGGAAACGCGGGTTTTTGACGGTTGCGGTATATTTGTTTGTGGGCAAGGTGTTTTGTGACTGGTGTCGAGGGCTGCTGGGGTCGAATCAGGTGTCGTAGTTTGTGTCAGTGGGTGCACCATGGTGCGGTGGTGGCAGCCACTATGTCGTGGTGGTGGTTCAGGCGACGTGAAGGTGTCGAAGAGGCTGTGAAGGTAGGCTGTCAGCGGGTTGTTCAGGCGTGAGAGGCTGTTGGTGTTCGTGAACGTTGGGAATATGTTTGTGTATCAATATAATTGTACATTACTTCTTGTTTTGTCATTATGTGAGTTATTATTATTAGTTGTTTTGTCCTTTTGTGAATTATTATTATTATTATTAGTAATTATTATTGTTGTTGATGTTTCTTTTGTCTTACCCGTGTACTACTACTTATACTATTATTATTATTATTATTATTATTATCATTATTATTATTATTATTATTATTATATTATTATTATTGTTGTTTTTGTTGTTTTTAATAATTATTAGTATTATTGGTATTGTTAGTACTACTAGTTATTTATTGTATATTGTATTTGTGACGGTATTTTATCAATCAACTAGTTAAGTGTAATAACCCGTATTATTACTAATATATTTGTCGTTATAGTTAACGTGTCGATGATAATTAATCGTCGTTAGTCGATAGTAAGCTTTTGTATAATGGCATAATTGTATGGTTTTTAGCCTTGGTGAGGCTCGAAGTCGGGACCTAGGCTACCTCATCTTGTTAATATGATAAGCTGCTAGTGGGGCTCGAACCCATGACCTGTGGGTAGCTCGACATTGGGCCTCGATTTGTGTGAGGAACAAAACAGCCCAATGTAATGCTCTATTTCACAAGTCGTGTAAGCAGCCATATTTAAGCCCTGATTCTTACCCTAACCCTAACCTAATTTAGAATCCAACGACACACAAACCTTGCCGACATATCAGAGAGGAAGAGGGAGTCGCTCACGGTGGTTGTAGGCTGGCTTGGAGTGGTTCGTTTTGGCTGTAAACCTGGTATGCTCACCACAACACTGTTAATTCCTGTTTACGTTGTAGTGTCCATCGCATGAATAGAAGGGTTTAACACGTATTAATCTTGTTTGTTTTTGCATATTATTGTACTATGTCATGTAATGGACGCATGTAGTCCATCAAATGGGTGTCGTTGGCTGTCTAGGACCGCCGTGGAGGGTGGTTAACACGGGTCAGGAGGTGTTTGTGATAATGCGTTTTTTAGGGAGTTCTGTATGTATATCTTTAGTACTTTTTAGATGGGTTGTTATGTTTAATTGTTATGGGTCTTCGGGTAGTGAGTCAGGCGGTGGTAGGGTGATGCGAGTGGTGGTAGTTATGGTGGTTAGTGGTGGTTGGTTATGGCGGAAACAGGGGGTTTGTCAGGGGGCTCGAATAGGGTTATCAGGAAGTCTGGTTGCTTTTGGGTTGTCGGGGGTTGTTTGGGTGGTATCACTGTCGGCTAGGTGGAGGTCTAGGCGGTGGTACCATGGGGGTTGAAGGCGTCAGGTGTTAGTGGTGGCGTCGGTGGTGAGTCTGGTCGGTGTCAGGCGTCAGTGGCGGTTGCAGGGGTGTTTTCGCGGGGGGTTGTTGTGAGGATTGCAGACCGTGGGTTGTGAACCAGGTCTGGTAATGACCCTAGTTCACCTCGCCGGCGGGAGTCAATGGGTTGGTGGTTGTAGGTGGTGAGAGAGGGTGTTGTAGGGGTTGCGTGTGGTGGTCATCGGTGAGGAGAGCGGTGTTAGGGTGGTTGTTTTGTCGTGTCAATAAGTGGGTCGTGCGTGGGTCATGTGACGGTCAAGTGTTATTGTTATCCTCATTATTATTATTAATATTATTATTGATAAAGTTTTATTAGGGTTATAATTATTACTAGTGGTATTATTAATATTTATTTAGTAAATATTAATAGTATTATTATTAATGATTAAGGATGTTAATTTATGAAAGGGTGGTAGTTGGAAGTGTATACGAGTCGGGGAAGTTTCCCTTTAAGAAAACTTTCCACTTTAGGAAGGATACTATTTATAGTAAGCGTACCTTGTTAAATGGGGGTTTGGTATGGTTATTAATTGCTAAATAATATCTGTTTAGGTAACGTTTCTGTGAAGGACACTTTTAGTAGCTGCGAAAGTGACAATTCCAACCGACAGACGAGGTAGGGGAATTACTGCACATATAATGATGATTAATTACTTGGTTGATTGATGTTAAGCATGAGTATTTTACATTATCATATGACTTGGAATATTGTGTTATTTGATAATATATTTCTGTGATACGATATGAGGTGATGAGTAATGGGCGTTGTGATCGGTGCGGAGTTGATGGGCGTTGTGATCGGTGCGGAGTTAATGGGCGTTGTGATCGGTGCGGAGTTAATGGGCCTTGTGATCGGTGCGGAGTTAATGGGCCTTGTGATCGGTGCGGAGAAGGGATGATTGAACCCCTATATATTATATTGTTCGTTTATTATTTTTCCTCTACTCAACCTCGTGGTTGACCCCGTGTATTCGTGATCACCTGTGATGAACCAATTTATTGCGGAGCAGATTAACAGGTGCTTGAGACTATGGGAGCTAAGGGAAGGGAGAGCTTGGATCCGGACCAGCCTAGATTCTAGATCACCCTAGTTGTCTTTTCTTGTGTTGTACTTTAGTTTCACAAGACAGTTTTATAGTTGGTTGTATGAACTTGTTGTTGAGCTTAACTTTTATTAATTAAAGTACTGTTCATCTTTCCTTTGTATCTACTGCCTCGGGAAACCGAGATGGTAACACCCTTATTTATCTGAGGAGTCCTAGTACAGGCCCTTAAATAAATGGGGGTGTTACAAAGTGGTATCAGAGCCAACGATCCTCAGGCCTAAACCAAATGAATAAAAATGAACATAGGAAGAGTCTAATAAAATGAACCCCGAGATGAGACTAATAGGAGCCCCAAAAAGGAACGGGATGAGTTAGGAGCCCCCTCACACCAAACCTGGGCCCTTCCGGTTCTGTCTCAGGAACCCAATGAGAGTAATGGAAGAGTGCGGTAGATTATATGGTAACCTATGTATGTCGTACTAACAGGAGCGGAATGAGGTTAGCAAAGATGTGGTATATAGTTAAGGGTGTGCAATGAAAGAACGTTGCTGACTTATTTGAATATTTGAGTGGAATTTTAGTGTATGGATGGCGTGAGTTGTGATTTATGAATTATTTGATGATATGCATGCGGCTTTCTGATCCCTGAACCCTCAGGAAAGGATATAGTATAAAGGTATGTGTAATGAGTTGACGATAGAGGCACCATAAGCTATAGCTAACTAAGGGGTTAGAGGTAGGAGAGATATGACAATGATTGACTAGAATGGTTAGACGAGCCAACCAGGCTATGTTGTTACAGGAGGAAGAAGCAAGTTGAGTCCTATGTGTAAAGCTAGTAGACTGAAACTGGTGTCGTGCCCGTTGATAATTGTTTTGTGTTATTCTAGGTGTGTATACATTTCTGAGCTGAATTCCTTATTCTCTGCAAGAATTACTATTTAGTTTACTAAACAAATGGGATCGGATTTTGAGATTTATGATTGTTATTATTCTACCAATTGCCTTAGCAATCCATGTCTAGTGAGATGTGGAATATGTTGCCCTAAGCCATGAATAATATATCGTTATGTGTTGAAAATTTCATGACAATTTATACGTCTAATTACATGCATTTAATTTATTTACAAGTTGTGTATTCAATATATGTCACTCTAGTGATTTCTGGGATGTGTTTTCGTATTTAATAAAGTTGTGTTTGATACGATGGTAGAAACTAATGCATGGTCTATACACCTATAATTATTGAGTTGCCTGATTGTTTTTATTTTGGCTTCGCGATCCTTACCGCTTTCTAGTTGACAATTACATGTTAATACGGTGCAAAGTGATTTCAATGCTTCAAATGATGTGTCAACGTGTTCGAGAGAAGGATGGTTGAGCTTCGAGATAGCAATGTGAAGTTGTAGAAGAACCAAATTGTTTTAATAAGTTTCCTGGATGTTACCTTGTTTGTATGGGCTGCCGTCTTAAATGTGTTACATATGTGTATATGAAAATTTTATGTATGACAAACTTCTGAGTTAGCTTTTCAATGTCCTTGGTTAATGTTAATAGGAGCTATATTTCGAGAGAAATAAATATTTTGTTGACAATGGTCAAATTGTTACTGCATAGCTCCGTTTTGACCCATGTTTTGTGAAGGAGACCATTTGCAACATGATTGTTGACTGCGCACCATTCCCAACTTTACTGTTCAGAATATTCGTTCACGTCTGCAAAATGATACACCAAGTAAAATCTTAACCAGTCGTTATTTAATAGTGATTTTGCAGGTTATCTAACTTTCTGTCGTATTACAGTGAAGTTTTGTTCAGACCAACTGAGTTATAAATGATTTCCTTGAGATATGCATTCGATTCTTTTCCTATGATTAGCGTAGCTAAGCTGTTATTTAACTATGAGTTGGTAAGTCGCTGCATAATGTTTGGTTGTTGAAATTGCGAGATATGAAAGTTTCATATAAAAGTTTAATCAAATGTAAATTATGTGATGTGACCACGTGATATCCTGATATGACCTTAGTAACATGCACAATAGGCGTATGGTATGAGTATGAACCCTCACTATATGATAGCGTAACCTTGTTTATTTCGTCAAGTTTAATATAGAATCGTTTCAATTATATGTCTAATAATACGACCTCAAATAATTATGTGTTGCTCGTATGTGATGTCAAAAGCATGATTGTTGGAGAAGAGTCTTGCCAAGTGGCAGAATGAAATTGACTGGTAAACTTGTTAGCATGATATAGCAATCTAATTGTTATACGTTATTGTGATTAGTTGAACAATGTGAATCTTATTGATGTTCTTTCGTATATTAATTACAATATTCCATATTTTGGTTCAGTTCTGTCTAGCTCTCTGTGTTTATAACCTTTATAACATTTTCAAGTATATCGTTATACCATACAGTGAGTTACATATTGCTATATTTAAAATCTGATCACGACGTATTGAGTTATTAACTAGTTGGCATGGAATTTATGAAAGTACTAGTGTAAAGAATTTGTTTATTTTTTTATCATTAAAATTTTCATAATTCATAAGCTACAAGAACCATGTTTTAGTGATGAAGAGTCAGAATGTTCGCGTGAAATTCTTTCGATTCGTGTTTAAAAATGGCCACAAACACCACTTCAATGTTTCAAAGTGATGATTATCCATGATAACGCTGAATGTTTTGATAATTATAATAATTTTTGCAACATGACAAATTTTGTAGCTACGTGACCCTTAATTTTGCAAGTCATATGTAATAACAGTTTTATGATGCCTGATGTAATGTGAGTGGGTGGAAAGTGGACCTAAGTGATTTTAACTTATTGATATCTGGAAATGTTATATGGTCTTGTTAGTCTATGATTGGTGTATCTTGTGTAACTCGTCAATACTCCATGTTTAATTACGTTAAGTAAATTTTACCCTATGGCTCTTCTAAGGTATGATTCTGCTTCTATAATATGGTTATGATCATGAGAGTTGGTAGGTCGCCATTTACGAACTACGAGTTTGCTGATTGTCTACATTGATAAACATGTTAAGTTGAGTCAAAAAAAAAAATCAAATTACTCTGCTTCTGTCTTGCTGCGTAACATGATCCTACCAATCTTCCTATTTTATTATGGTTCGAGGAGATAAGTGTATGTGCTACTGGTTTTGTTAGAGATTATGTGCTTCAATATCTATTCAAGCTGAGATGCCTTGATGACTATTATATGTTGGTATTTATTGAGGAGTTCATTTTAGTATCCATATGTTATGAGTCGTTGTTTGATCCTTTACCTGTGGGGAATATAGCATGTATTCGCCCTAAACATGAAGGATTATAATGAAATTTACAGTTGTGAATATGGTCATAAGATAAATAAAACATGAAAAGAATACAACATTGGGTCCTTGCTGGAAAAGGCCTAAGAACAGGAATTAAAGTAAATTCCCTCCTATAACTTGCACCCAAGACTTTGTTTGAGATGATGCCGCGTGTGCTAGAAAATACTCTCCAATTGCCTTGCAATATGGGGAGAGCTATTAAGGTTTTAGATGTGAGATCTGAGTTTTTTGGAGAAGAATGCTCTCAAAAACCCTAATTGTAAGAATTATGAATTACCAGTCACTGACATAAGGAGAAGGACTCTCCTTATGTAGTACTCGGGTGGAACGGCCGAATTGGGGTAAGAATGGGCTTTCTCCACTCTTACCTTATTCCTTTGCGTGATTCGACCCGATTTGCTAAATATTATTTGCGGGATTTTTATTATAAATTGCATACGTGTTATCAGGTATTAATGCAGTCGATGTATTAATAATGGCCTGATAAAATTACGATATTGTATAATTATCCAAATTAATATAACTGTTTATATTAATACGCGAATACAATATTTAATTAAATATAACCGTTTATATTTAATTTACGAATTAATCATGTAATCCGTGTTAGCTAAACTTATTTAATCCGTATTAAATAATAATCTCAACATCTTATTGACTAATTTAATAGTCAATACCTCTGACTAACTGTTTAGTCATATCCGGCATAAATGTGACTGTATTTTCATACCTTCACATCTCTCAAACGTGTCCTATAGGTGTGACGTATAGGGACCAGTTGATCACCACCATCCGTATGACAATAACGTCAAACTTATCTAGCAAGCCAACCGTTATTGATAAACGTGGATCAACTGATAATAATACTGAAGTATGCCCTTGTGATCCTTAAAGAGATTTAATAAGTCATTGTACTTAATTGTCAAGGACACCAGCCCCAACAATCTCCCACTTGTCCGTACAAGGGTATGTGCAATGACGTTATCACACTACATGTGGAGGACACAAGCTCCAACAGACTCCCACTTGTCCGTACAAGTGTAGGTGCGATAACCGATTCTCATATCCTTTTAAAATTTCTCCCACTCAATGTAAGACAATTTGCAACTCCGTATTCGCAAAGGTCGTATCTCACAAGCGATCTGTATCAAGAGTGGTTTCCCCGACTAGAGAGTAACTTAACTGATAAAACGAATCTGTATTCGAGCATGGCCATGCATTTCAGTTACTACTCCTCGAGTGGCCCTGAGAAATGATAAAATCCTGATAAGGGTTTGGATATTTCCCTCAACTCGAATCCTGCCGATATCGCGCAGCATGAAATAACCCAGAAAAAATCCTCTTGGCCCCTGTTACGATGACCGTGGGAAAGAAACCAAAGTTACCCAAAATCTGCCTTAATCTCAAGAGACAGTTGAAAGTCAAAAGACTCGACTCTAAGGAACACTATGGAGGTCCTATCCGCGACCTGGCACCCAATGTTATAAAACATTTAGGACTCCATAACGTTGTCACGGGGTGTCCTACGAGATATCCGTATAACTCGCCTTTGTGATTGGTCAGTCATCCGCGTGACTTATGGCTCGTTGAACCCACCATCAACCAACGTCACAAAATAATTACCTGAGTTATCAGCTCAAGTGGCTAATCAAGGACTAAAACGATGTAATGTAATTCAGTTCACTTTGTGGTGTTCAAAATTGGCGTACAATTCCACATGAAAACCAAAACATTATATATCATAACAATGAGGTTGAATAGAGTACACGAGAAAATGAATTATTACATGAATTCATAAAAGAGTACTACAACTTAGGAACACATTTAATTCCCATGGAATGAATGTGCCCTTCATGCTTATCACGTGGTAATGCTTTTGTGAGAGGATCAGCTATGTTGTCATCCGTAGCTATCTTATCAATAAATATCTCCTTGTACGCGGACTCAGTTGTAGAATCTGCTGTAACACTCTGTTTAGAACTTTTCCAGCTGACAGCAGCGCCATTAAGAGTAAAACCGAATCCAGACTGAGATTTCGAGTCATCTCGATCCGTTTGGAAGCTAGCATCTGCGTAACCCGTGGCGCAGAGCGTTGAGTCGCCTCCATAAGTCAATCCCCAATCTTTAGTCCTCCGTAGGTACTTAAGAATGTTTTTCACGGCCATCCAGTGTTGTTCACCTGGATGAGCTTGGAATCGACTAGTCATACTTAATGCATATGGAACGTCTGGACGTGTGCATATCATGGCATACATGATCGATCCTATTGCCGAAGCATAAGGAATCCGACTCATGCGCTCTTTCTCTTCCAATGTCTTAGCTTCTTGAGACTTGCTCAAGTGAAGCCCAGTAGTCATAGGAAGGAACCTTTTCTTGGAGTTCGTCATGCTGAATCTCTCTAGAATCTTATCTATGTAAGACTCCTGACTGAGAGACAACATCCGTCGTGATCTATCCCTGTAGATATGGATGCCCAAAATTCTTTGTGCCTCTCCCAGATCTTTTATCTGGAAATGGTTTTTCAACCATGCTTTAACCGAAGAAAGGTGAGGTATGTCATTCCCAATCAAGAGTATGTCATCGACATACAGTACTAGGAAGACAATCTTGCTCCCACTCGACTTGATATAAAGACATGGTTCCTCGACTGATCGAACGAATCCATTCTCTTTTATCACTTGGTCGAAGCGATGATTCTAACTCCGCGATGCTTGCTTAAGTCCATAGATGGAACGCTTAAGCTTGCAAACCTTTTAGGATGTTCTGGATCAATAAAACCTTCGGGTTGTACCATGTACAACTCTTCCTCCAAATAACCGTTTAAGAAGGAGGTTTTAACGTCCATTTGCCATATTTCATAGTCATGAAATGCGGCTATCGCTAAGATAATCCGAATGGAACGTAGCATGACTACGGGTGCAAAGATCTCATCGTAGTGCAAGCCTGGCACTTGGGTGAAACCTTTAGCAACTAGTCTTGCCTTATGGATATCTTGTTTACCTTCCACGGCATGCTTTATTTTGTAAAGCCATTTGCATTGAAGGGGACGTACCTTTGCAGGTAGGTCCACAAGATCCCACACGTTGTTCTCATACATGGAGTCCATCTCGGATTGCATGGCTTCTAGCCATAGCTTTGAGTCAGAACTGGTCATGGCACCTTTATAGGTTGTGGGTTCATTACCCTCTAGGAGTAAGACGTCATCCATATCATGTTCCTCGACCATACCAATGTATCTGTCCGGAGGAATAGAGACTCTTCCCGACCTCCTAGGTTCCTCAGGAATATCTACCGCAGCCTCGGTTGTAGGAACTGTTTCCTCCAATGGTTGCTCAGTAGTTGGTTCTTGAACCTCTGATAAATCGACGGTTCTATTACTCGACTTGTTCTCGAGAAATTCTTTCTCTAAGAACGTCGCACTAGCCGCAACAAAAACACGTTGTTCGGTTGGCGAGGAAGTAATAACCAAAAGTTCCCTTTGGATAGCCTATAAAGTATGTCTTGACCGATCGCGGGCCGAGCTTATCCTCGTGTCTCCACTTGACATAAGCCTCGCAGCCCAAAACCCGAATAAAGGACAAGTTGGGGACCGTTCCCTTCCATAATTCATATGGAGACTTGTCAACAGCTTTAGACGGACTTTGGTTAAGTATTAGAGCGGCCGACAAAAGAGCATAGCCCCACAATGAATCAGGCACAACGGTGTGACTCATCATGGATCGAACCATATCAAGTAAAGTTCGATTTCTCCGTTCGGACACACCATTTAATTGTGGTGTTCCAGGTGGAGTCAACTGTAGCACGATGCCACAGTCTTTAAGGTGTTGATCAAATTCGTGTGAAAGATACTCACCACCACGATCAGAACGTAGTGCTTTAATCTTTCTTCCCAGCTGGTTCTGTACCCGATTCTGGTATTCTTTGAACTTGTCAAAGGATTCACTTTTATGCTTCATTAAGTAGACATAGTCATATCTACTCAAATCATCCGTGAAAGTGATGAAATACCTATAGCCTTCTCGTGCGTTGATCGACATAGGGCCACATACGTCCGTATGTATGAGTCCTAATAGGTCGGCAGCGCGCATTCCAACACCTTTGAAGGAAATACGAGTCATCTTACCGATGAGACATGATTCACACGTGCCATATGATTCGAAATCAAAGGCCGAGATAGCTCCATTTTGTATGAGCTGTTTTACGCGTTTCTCATTTATTTGTCCCATACGACAATGCCATAGGTAAGTTTGATCTTTGTCACCTATCTTTAATCTCTTATTATTCACATGTAATATTTCAGTGGTTTGATCTAAAACATAAATTCCATTCATGGAAACTGCCTTGCCATAAATCATATTGTGTAATGAGAAAATACAACTGTTATTTTCTATTACAAATGAAAAACCAAGTTTGTCAAGTGCAGAAACTGAAATAATGTTTTTGGATAAACAAGGAACATAATAACAGTTATATAAAGATAACTCGAATCCACTTGGAAGCTGGATCACGTATGTCCCCCTCGAGACTGCAGCAACACGTGCTCCATTCCCGACACGCAGGTCAACCTCACCCTTGATGAAGGGTTCTTGGTTTCGGAGGCCCTGCACATGATTACATAGATGAGAACCACAACCAGTATCTAGTACCCAAGTTCCGTAACTTGCATGGTTAATCTCAATCATGTGAATAAAAGAAGAAGAAGACATACCAACAGGAGTAACGCGGCCTGCCTTAATGTCCTCACGATACACGGGGCATGAGCGCCTCCAATGCCCAGTCTTGTGGCAATGGTGACATTCCATGCTTGTATCCTTGCTCTTTGTTTTGCCCTGTGAGTTGCTCGACTCACCTGGCCCACTCTTAGTAAATCCTGACTTCTTAAACTTGGGCTTGCCTACTGTTAGGTCGCCCTGAGCTTTAGCTTTACCCTTACCCTTACCCTTACTGGAGATCATGAGAACATCTTGCTTCACGCTCCCACTTAATTTTAGATCCTTCTCGGTCTGTACGAGAAGGGAGTGGAGCTCATGAGGAGTCTTCTTCATGTCGTTCATGTAATAGTTGGCCCTAAAGAGGGCGAACCCATCATGAAGCGAATGAAGCATTCGATCAACGATTATGTTCTCACTGATCTTGCAGTTTATGGCCTCCAGTTTCTCGATATTCTCAATCATGTTGAGAATATGTGGGCTAACCGCTTGGCCCTTCTGGAGTTTCGCCTCAAAGAAGCGACAGGTATGCTCATAAGAAACGATTCTCGGAGCCTTTGAGAATTCGTTAGTGAGCGTGGTGAAAATCTTGTTTGCACCATGGGTTATGAAGCGTCTTTGCAAATTGGATTCCATTGCATAGATGAGTACGTTCTTTATCGCACCCGCTTCCATGACGAAGTCGCTATGAGCGCGAACTTCGTTAGCTCTAGCTCCAGTTCCTGGGTGTGCCGGAATGGGCTCAGTTAAGTACTTAAGCTTTCCGTCAGCAATGGCAGCATTCCGTAGTGCTGCCTCCCAGTCAGAGAAGTTTGACCCATCATTCCTCAGTCTAGTAGACTGATTCATGGAGTCCATGAAGGCTTTTAGCCAGGATTCACGTGCAAGCTTGGCACTTGGCATTGGGTCTTCACCAGCCATTAGTTATACAGCAGTTTAATTTGAACGTGTTCTACACTGAAAAGAAGATAAAACAGAACCATATAAGCAACTCATTGTTGTGATTTAAGTCTATATTAAAGTGAATTTAAACTCGTAGACTCATGCATTTATATAATTGATCTCCCTCAAGAATTATATAAATGATCCCATGACTCAATTTCCGTATATTGATAAGCCCACAGCTTGGCTAATTCCACCGTTGGAACTCTTGGTCGATAGATTTCCGTAAATCCTATCTATTAGTCCATCTCAGTCGCTAGATAGTATCGAGTGACCATGATGTTGAGATAAAATAAATCATCTGTTCCCACTTACCCGACGTAGAAGGGGTCATATTATGCCTACCGACGAAGAAGGGATTCATGGGAGTCTGATTTATAAAGACTATTCTCAATTTTTGGTTATACGAGGAAGACCCCATCAACTTTTATTTATCCATTTTAAGTGAACTAATATCTAGCATATGCGTGAATGAATGAAATAAAGTGATGGCTTTGCAATTGACATGTGACATCTGTATTGTCACAGAAAACTAACGCGTAACCTCTACATGAGTCAGTTTTCAGGCATGTTATAGGTGGTTTGGTTTTAGGCAGAATATGTTGCAAGCTATTATCGATGAAAGCATAAAATAAATGCAATAAACGTAAATAAAAAGTCCTAGTGTGGCCTATCCTACCAAAATAAACATAAAAGAACTTGGAATCCACCGTTGGACCCTAGAAGCTTGCCTTGATGTTCCATCTTGGTCCTTGCAGCGGGAGTGAGCATCCGGTCTCCGTCTTTGGTCTTCACAAAATTACTAATTTAAATTACAAATATAACCCTATTTACATTCTAATTTAAATACAAAAGTAATTACATGGCAAAAACCCAAAACGGAGATTCAAGATCTCAAAATTACAAGCAAGACTGTGTTCCATCATTACGGTAACACAATCTACTAAGGCCACACTAAGTTACAACCGTTTGCAAAAATAAATACGTTATTGAAAGCATTCACAAGGCATTCAACAAGACGATAAATAAAATGCATCAACTAAATAAAATTCATACATGACATAATACTGTTATTATGATTAACAAATTTTTACCAAACCACCTTACGGGATTAAAATTATGTGATTATACCGTTTCAATCACCCAATTTTAATAAATTTATAATCCATTATCTTAAACCGTTTTAAAATAATATGTATCAAACGAGAGTGAACCGTTTCACAGAAATAATAATATACTATTTCCGTATATAGTATATTACTAAAGGCCATGGGAAAATAAAACAGGTTATTTTCGAAAAATAAAACGACGTCTGTTACAGGGGCGAGGTCGACCGACCTCAACACGGGGTCGACCGACCTTCTGAAAAAAAAAAATTCTGCAACAGCACAATGGGTCGACCGACCCATACACCAGGTCGACCGACCGCAAACAGTAAAAACGAGTTTCTGAAAAACGCAAAACGCTGCACTTTTAAAATCAAAACAAGTTTTTACCTTTTTATCTTTGATTAAAACGAGTAAAACAAAGAAAATATCTAAAAGGGTTCACATATTGTCAAGAATATCGATTAATTAACAATATGTGAACATGAATCGAAAACAAGATCGATTGCACAAAAGAGAAACTGCCGGAAAAACAGAAACTTTATACGGGGGAGGTCGACCGACCGCTACAAGGGGTCGACCGACCGGCACAGCGACAGAAACGAATTTTCAAAGTTTTTAAATAAAACTTATGAGAAACACAAAAGTAAAATTTCATGGCCTGGCTCTGATACCACTTGTGGGGAATATAGCATGTAATCGCCCTAAACATGAAGGATTATAATGAAATTTACAGTTGTGAATAAGGTCATAAGATAAATAAAACATGAAAAGAATACAACCTTGGGTCCTTGCTGGAAAAGGCCTAAGAACAGGAATTAAAGTAAATTCCCTCCTATAACTTGCACCCAAGACTTTGTTTGAGATGATGCCGCGTGTGCTAGAAAATACTCTCCAATTGCCTTGCAATATGGGGAGAGCTATTGACGTTTTAGATGTGAGATCTGAGTTTTTGGGACAAGAATGCTCTCAAAAACCCTAATTGTCAGAATTATGAATTACCAGTCACTGACATAAGGAGAATGACTCTCCTTATGTAGTACTCGGGTGGGTCGGCCGAATTGGGGTGAGAATGGGCTTTCTCCACTCTTACCTTATTCCTTTGCGTGATTCGACCCGATTTGCTAAATATTATTTGCGGGATTTTTATTATAAATCGCATACGTGTTATCAGGTATTAATGCAGTCGATGTATTAATAATGGCCTGATAAAATTACGATATTGTATAATTACCCAAATTAATATAACTGTTTATATAAATATGCGAATACAATATTTAATTAAATATAAACGTTTATATTTAATTTACGATTTAATCATGTAATCCGTGTTAGCTAAAATTATTTAATCCGTATTAAATAATAATCTCAACATCTTATTGACTAATTTAATAGTCAATACCTCTGACTAACTGTTTAGTCATATCCGGCATAAATGTGACTGTATTTTCATACCTTCACATCTCTCAAACGTGTCCTATAGGTGTGACGTATAGGGACCAGTTGATCACCGCCATCCGTATGACAATAACGTCAAACTTATCTAGCAAGCCAACCGTTATTGATAAACGTGGATCAACTGAGAATAATACTGCAGTATGCCCTTGTGATCCTTAAAGAGATTTAATAAGTCATTGTACTTAATTGTCAAGGACACCAGCCCCAACATTACCTTGAGAGTTGGGTTGTGCTATAGGGAGGACAAAGAGGTATAAGATAGAGAGTATAGGTTTGGGGTACCCAAGCAATCGGTTTTAAAGTTGACATTAATGTTGAATGCTAATGTTCATTTCATTAACATTTGCGCGGGAATGAAAACATTCGGCTAGGATGCAGCTGGAGTTGGTTTTTACGATATACAAATATTGAGATCAGTTTGGTTATGTTACGAGTGTACTCGAGTTTTTTCTATTTGAGAATCCTTATATTGCTCGTCTATGACCGAGTTGGGTATACGGTTTACAGAGTATTGATATATTGGATTGTGGGTAATTAAATTGCCTTTTTATGTATAACTGTTCTCTTTGACCTTAACTTGTGGGTGAGTAGCTTGAAGTTCATACTTTAAGTGTTGAGCACGGTTCTGTGAACCTTTGACGATATTGATTCTGATATTGCGATGGAGATCGAGATTGGGTGTAAGTATTGAGTTATGGGGCCTTGGTGCTGAGTTCTGTTTATGGTCTCGAACGACCATGCGGTTATTGAGTTATTTATATTTTTTTTATAAGTTTGGAATTGATGTTGAGATGGATATATTGTTTTGCGGTTCTTTCCACCAGTTCACTCACCCCTTGTCTTTGGTCTTAGATTTGACGATGAGTGCGATACTTGGTTACTCGGAATAAGTTTTTATGCGATAGAGTAATGAGTAGGACGTAGTAAGGAACTTGGAATTTTATAATAGGGTTACGGGGACGTAACAATGTTTTAAGGAGGATAGGATTGTAAAATCTTGATGACTTTAGGGTATGGCTAGTTGTTAAGACATGACTATCTGGTATATGGTGACTGTTTATACTTGATAATTCTGATTACTTCGGTTGTGCATTTTATTGTGTTTCGGTGAAGCCTTCTTTAATTTTAGTGATACGTTAAACTTTGGGGACAAAGTTTTCTTAACGAGGGGAGAATGTAATACTCCGTGTTGTAAAGTACTTTTTTTTAGCCTTGAGGTTACGTGGTATCACGTTTTGTGTTCGTACATGCCTAGTGACTAGATTGTTGACAATGGAATGGTGAACTTCGGGATGAAGTTCATTTTAAGGAGGGAAGACTGTAATAACCCGTATTATTACTAATATATTTGTCGTTATAGTTAACGTGTCGATGATAATTAATCGTCGTTAGTCGATAGTAAGCTTTTGTATAATGGCATAATTGTATGGTTTTTAGCCTTGGTGAGACTCGAAGTGGGGACCTAGGCTACCTCATCTTGTTAATATGATAAGCTGCTAGTGTGGCTCGAACCCATGACCTGTGGGTAGCTCGACATTGGGCCTCGATTTGTGTGAGGAACAAAAAAGCCCAATGTAATGCTCTATTTCACAAGTCGTGTATGCAGCCATATTTAAGCCCTGATTCTTACCCTAACCCTAAACTAATTTAGAATCCAACGACACACAAACCTAGCCGACATATCAGAGAGGAAGAGGGAGTCGCTCACGGTGGTTGTAGGCTGGCTTGGAGTGGTTCGTTTTGGCTGTAAACCTGGTATGCTCACCACAACACTGTTAATTCATGTTTACGTTGTAGTGTCCATCGCATGTTTAGAAGGGTTTAACACGTATTAATCTTGTTTGTTTTTGCATATTATTGTACTATGTCATGTAATGAACGCATGTAGTCCATCAAACGGGTGTCGTTGGCTGTCTAGGACCACCGTGGAGGGTGGTTAACACGGGTCAGGAGGTGTTTGTGATAATGCGTTTTATAGGGAGTTCTGTATGTATATCTTTAGTACTTTTTAGATGGGTTGTTATGTTTAATTGTTATGGGTCTTCGGGTAGTGAGTCTGGCGAAAACAGGGTGATGCGAGTGGTGGTAGTTATGGTGGTTAGTGGTGGTTGGTTATGGCGGAAACAGGGGGTCTGTCAGGGGGCTCGAATAGGGTTATCAGGAAGTCTGGTTGCTTTTGGGTTGTCGGGGGTTGTTTGGGTGGTATCACTGTCGGCTAGGTGGAGGTCTAGGCGGTGGTACCATGGGGGTTGAAGGTGTCAGGTGTTAGTGGTGGCGTCTGTGGTAAGTCTGGTCGGTGTCAGGCGTCAGTGGCGGTTGCAGGGGTGTTTTCGTGGGTTGTTGTTGTGAGGATTGCAGACCGTGGGTTGTGAACCAGGTCTGGTAATGACCCTGGTTCACCTCGCCGGCGGGAGTCAATGGGTTGGTGGTTGTCGGTGGTAAGAGAGGGTGTTGTAGGGGTTGCGTGTGGTGGTCGTCGGTGAGGTGAGCGGTGTTAGGGTGGCTGTTTTGTCGTGTCAATAAGTGGGTCGTGCGTGGGTCATGTGACGGTCAAGTGTTATTGTTATCCTCATTATTATCATTAATATTATTATTGATAATGTTTTATTAGGGTTATAATTATTACTAGTAGTATTATTAATATTTATTTAGTAAATATTAATAGTATTATTATTAATGATTAAGGATGTTAATTTATGAAAGGGTGGTAGTCGGAAGTGTATACGAGTCGGGGAAGTTTCCCTTTAAGGAAACTTTCCACTTTAGGAAGGATACTATTTATAGTAAGCGTACCTTGTTAAATGGGGGTTTGGTATGGTTATTAATTGCTATATAATATCTTTTTAGGTAACGTTTCTGTGAAGGACACTTTTAGTAGCTGCGACAGTGACAATTCCAACCGACAGACGAGGTAGGGAAATTACTGCACATATAATGATGATTAATTACTTGGTTGATTGATGTTAAGCATGAGTATTTTACATTATCATATGACTTGGAATATTGTGTTATTTGATTATATATTTCT
Source organism: Silene conica (assembly GCA_029255685.2). Lineage (NCBI taxonomy): Eukaryota > Viridiplantae > Streptophyta > Magnoliopsida > Caryophyllales > Caryophyllaceae > Silene > Silene conica. The sequence continues at coordinate 53,312,565 of CM055317.2, forward strand.
GTTATACGATATGAGGTGATGAGTAATGGGCGTTGTGATCGGTGCGGAGTTAATGGGCGTTGTGATCGGTGCGGAGTTAATGGGCCTTGTGATCGGTGCGGAGTTAATGGGCCTTGTGATCGGTGCGGGGAAGGGATGATTGAATCCCTATATATTATATTGTTCGTTTATTATTTTTCCTCTACTCAACCTCGTGGTTGACCCTGTGTATTCGTGATCACCTGTGATGAACCAATTTATTGGGGAGCAGATTGATAGGTGCTTGAGACTATGGGAGCTAAAGGAAGGGAGAGCTTGGATCCGGACCAGCCTAGAGTCTAGATCACCCTATTTGTCTTTTCTTGAGTTTTACTTTTGTTTCACAAGACAGTTTTATAGTTGGTTGTATGAACTTGTTGTTGAGCTTAACTTTTATTAATTAAAGTGTTGTTCATCTTTCCTTTGTATCTACTGCCTCGGAAAACCGAGATGGTAACACCCTTATTTATCTGAGGAGTCCTAGTACAGGCCTTAAATAAATGGGGGTGTTACATTAAGCTAACTAATTAGTCACGAATAGTAAAGCCGTTCTGCGTACCATGTTAATCTAGTTAATCGATTTTTTTACACCGTGAATCATGTAATTATGTTAGTTAATAAAAAAGAATGACAATAAGCACTATTTGAGTATCGTGAATAATTATAAGAAACCAAGATATGATAAGTAGTAATCGGATATTTTATTATTTGCTAGGTGACGGTTTTGAAGTGGCGAAAATATGTTTATTTTGTAAAACCCCTCGCGAAAGTGGAAATATAAACATACAAAAGTACTAAAAATGCAGCGGAATTAAAACTTTTTAAAGTAAACAACATGCGAGAAGTCTTAAACTGAAACGGAAACTTAAACTGAAATAAAACCAAAATAGATAAGTAACAGTTCTAAGTATCAAAAACAAATATGTACATCAGCCTGGGATGGAACATCCCTACAGGCACCAAAACAACTGTATCAAAAGTCTAAGAGTCTAGCTAGGCGATATAAAGGTAAGTCATATGATGACAACAGGATCATCACTCGCTAGCCCTCTCGTAACCCTGCTCCAACCTGCATGTACCTACATACATGAAAACATGTACGCCACAATCAGTGGGGAGTGACTAGAGTTCTCCTAGCCACCTTTTGTGACAACACGTAACACATAAAACAATACAGAATACTCCAACATATATCAACATGTGAAGCATAAACATCTCATCAACTGATCTCATATTATCATGCCAACTCTAGTGCACGGCTCTCAACCAACTTCATAAATTGTTAGGAAGGAGAGCCGGTTTCCCTACTGGTTACCCAGTCGGGGGTCTTTCAATCCAACTATTTATGAAACCGAACTAAGAGTCACCCAATTCCTTGGATGATCGAACCACAACTCAAACAAACATTCATTTACTCATCATTATCAATATCTATATCTGACACGTACCAACTCAAGGCTAGCAGATAAATTCAGCAAGTAAAAGGTTCAGCGGTCAACTTAAGACATAACCTAATACCAATCAATCAGCAGGTGTAAAGGTTCAGCGGTCAACTTAAGACATAACCTAAACACCAAAACATTCAGCAAGCAAGGACTCAGAGGCCAACTTAAGGCATGGACCTGCCAATCAGCAAGACACTAGACTCAGCGGCCAAATTAAGGCATAGACTAGCATCCAAAAGTAAAGGACTCAGAGGCCAGCTTAAGGCATGTCCCTTCACCACATCACAAGGTACTAAACTCAGAGGCCAGCTTAAGGCATGATCTAGCACCAAACATCTGCACTCCGGGCAAGGTGTCAGTTCCTTAGCTATCCCGTTGTGCAGCTGCTCTACTCGTCAGACTCAGAGGCCAACTTAAGGCATGTTCCAACGCGATCACTATCAAACATGTCTGGACTCAGAGGCCAGCTTAAGCCATGTCCCAGACACGACAAACATACACATATGGAGCTCAGAGGCCAGCTTAAGGCATATCCCCATATATGACAAACAACTCACGTATTAAGTTCAGAGGCCAGCATAAGGCATAACTTAATACGCATCAATACAATATCAACCAAAACCTATGAACTAATCTATAGTTCTACTTTTCTTAACTTCTAATCAACACTTAATTGACCCCGGGAACTAAGTTGAGGGAGCCGGTTTCCCTTTCGGTTACCCGACCGGGGGGTCTCTATTCTTAGTCCATTCCCGAACCCAATATAATGTTGCCCGTACTCCGGGGACCTCAAATACATATTACGGGTACACAAAACAAGTTTCAATCAAAACCGATTAACCGTTTGAAAGTTACGAATAAATTACAATTTCAACATTAGCCTACAGGGGTCCCCAGCCGGTCGGCAGGCAGCCGGTCGGCCGGCTGGTGACCTTCTCAGCCTTCCCTTTCTTTTTAAAACGAAACAACACAAGGACTCCCAGCCTGTAATACCTTGGAATTTTAGACTCGACAGTTGGGATTACTTTGGTAAAGATAGTTACTTACGTTTAGGTAACCAAGTTTACGTTAGCATAAAAGCTATACTAACTATACTTTCTTAAGAGGAATGTTATGTTTTTAAAGGGAATCGATCCCTGGACCTGTGTAGCACGGAGGTTGGGCCTCGTAACTCGTGCACTACCCAAAGCCCACGGCAGATTATGATAACACAAACATCAAACTCCTTTTAAGCAACCTTTCTGCCGCCACTTTGGGATTCCATCCTAAACCTAAACCTAGCATTTCAGATCTCATACAACCACTCATATCACAGCCGTCATAGCAAAGGGTCCATAGGAGGTGTTCACGGCGGCCATAGGGGTGGTTAAGGGCGGTCGAATCTGGTCTAAAGTAGGTAAGTCAGCATGTTTTCCTTGCGCCCTTGTTCTTCCTGCGTTTTTCTATGGGTTTTCGAGTCAGGTAAGTCGTGTTTATGAGTCTGATATTTATATAACTGTGATCTATGAATGTGGTAGTCACGTTTTGGCATATAGGGGGTCACCTTTGAGCACCGGGAACCACCAGTCGTGGTGGCTTTGTGTACGGTTGTCTGCGTTTACTTTTTCGTTCAAACAGAGTTTTTGTGTTGGTTGTTTTGCGTGGGTTTACGAGTCTGCTTGGGTTAGATTTCGGTCTGGGTGTTGGTTTAGGTAAGGCAGGGGTGTCTTGAGGTGTGTAAGGGTGGCTAGGTTGGTGGCTGCAGGTGGTGGAACAGAGTCGAAAGGGAGGTTTCGTTGTTCGCAGGTCTCGGGTCTTGGTGAGTTCTGGTTGTGCGAAGGTTAATTGGGGTGGTGACACCGTAGACTCGGGGGAGGTCGACGCGGTGTCACCACGGTGGTTTATGGGTCAGGTGTCAGGGGTGGTGTTGGTAGAGGTCACGGGGGTTATTGGGTGGTTGCTTGGCTGTCGAAGGGGAGGCGTGGTAAACTGGTCAGAGGCTTACGTTAGGAGTCAGGTCTGATTTGGGGGCCTGGTTCACCTCGGTTGTGGCGGTCGAAGGAGTGTGGGGTGGTTGTGGTGGTAGCTGGTGGTTTGGGCACGAGTTGTGGAGGTTGTTGGTGGCAGGTCCGGTGTTGCGCGGTGGTTGGAGGGGCTGTTTCGGGGGGCAGGTGTTGTGTCGTGGAAATGAGAGAGTTTATTTGGTGTTTTAGGTTATTATTATTATTATTATTATTTTTATTATTATTTATGGTATTGATATCTTTTATTAATAGTAAAGTTTTGTTAAGAGTTATGTTTTTGGGAGCTTTTATGGGAAGTTTTAAAGTGGGTATTAATGTATAGTTTGAATTTCAAAACCAAGTATCTATTTTTGGAAGCTGCTATTTTTAGAAGTTACTATATTTAGAAAGTACTATTTTGAGAAACCTCGGTTGTTGGGAAGCTTTCTAAATATAGGAAGTTTCTATAATTAGAATGTGAACACGTATTACGAGATATAGGGTGTTTATTAATTATATAATATTTGTTTAGGTAGCGGGTTTCGCGTGGAACATTTCTGAACAAGCCTTGGGTTTATCTGCGTACCTACTATTTCAGGTAGGGAAAATTACTGGTTTAAAATAATGTGTGATCTTTTATCCTTGGTGTTGAACATGTTTACGATGTAATATCATGAGATCGTTGTTTGTGCTGTTTGTACTACTTTGAGATATTATCATAATGTGCATATATATATATTCTATTGTTTTGTGATACGGAGTTGGATCGGTGCGGAGTATATATGGTGTTGGATCGGTGCGGAGTATATATGGTGTTGGATCGGTGCGGAGTATATATGGTGTTGGATCGGTGCGGAGTATATATGGCGTTGGATCGGTGCGGAGTTTACTATATTGTTATATTTATTATTTTTCCCTACTCAACCTCGTGGTTGACCCTGTGTATTCGTGATCACCTGTGATGAACCAACTATTGGGGAGCAGATTGACAGGTGGCTGAGACTAAGGGGGAGCTATGGGAGGAAGAGCTTGGATCCAGACCAGTTTAGACGTCTAGATCACCTTAGTCAGTTTGATAAGAGTTGTACTTTACTTTTTGTTAAGACTTTTGGACACGGATGTAAGAACATGTTTTGAGTTAACTTTATACTTAAAGTACTGTTTGTCTTCCTTTGCATCTACTGCCTCGGGAAACCGAGATGGTAACACCCTTACTTATCCGAGGAGCCCTAGTTCAGGCCCTTGAATAAATGGGGGTGTTACAAAGTGGTATCAGAGAGAACGATCCTCAGGCCTAAACTAATTAACCCAATGAATGTAGGAGAGTCTAAATAAAATGAACCCCGGGATAGGACTGTTAGGAGCACACAAAAGGGGAAGTATGAGTCTGGGGCCCCCTCACACCGAACCATTGGCCCTATCAGTTGTACCCGGGAACCCAGAGCGAAAATACGAGAGAATAAGGGTAGATTAGGAAAGGATGGAAGTAAGGGTATGATGTGATAAGTACCCATGCAAACTTGAGTATATGAAACTAATTTGAATAGCCGGGAGGGGCATGAACATGAAAGGGATTTTTTTTATTTGTGAATAAAAGAGGTGTGAACTAATGTGGTTATGTGAAGTATTTTGAAACATGTCTGTAAATGCTGTCATTCCTTTCTCATTATGTCTAGTGATATGCGGTTATGTGATCCCGAGCCATGTTATAATTTTGTAGTACTCAAACTGATAGTTGATGCTAGACTTTATCGTTTAGGGATTTTAGCCCTAATCTTAATGGGTACCCACACGAGTCGGGACTCATTCCTTTTCTGTTGTGTTATAGTATGCCTCCGCGAAGAGATAACCTCGCTAACATCACACAAGAGGAGCTAGATCTTTTACGAGCTGAGATTGAGACTCTAAAGGCTAAACGAATGGACTCCGCGAAAATGAGCACGATAATTGCAAGGCACCAACCCACCCATTTCACCGGGGAGGGTGAGCCTCATTTGCTGGGGGCTTGGTGCAGAGAATTCGGTAACCTGTTCGAGTTGGTGGATTGCCCTGAAGAACTCATGGTAGACCAGGCTGCCCACTATCTGAGGGGTATGGCTGGAGACTGGTGGACAGCGAATAAGGGAGAGCTCCGGGAAGCAGCTATAGAGGGTGGATCCGCGTTTGTTCCGTGGGATGCATTCAAGGGGGTTCTGAACGAGGCGTTTTTACCAGAATTCCAAAAGAGCAAGCTGAGGGAGGAGTTCGACTCATTCCAGATGACGGAGGACATGACCGTAGAGGCTTACTACAGAAAGTTCATTCAGTTGGTGCACTATGTGGGAGACATGGGGTTTGATGATGCCATGCTGGCAATGAAGTTTGAGAGAGGGTTAGCAATCGCCATCAAGAAGAGACTGATTGCAGCTCCGCCCACCACAGTCCGTGACATCTACTTAAGGGCTGGGGCGGCGGAGAGGCTTTCGGATATGATTAAGGCGGACAAGAAGACCAAGTCAGAAAAGAGGAAAGCTGAAACAGTAGCTGAGGGTTCAGGATCGAAAAAGCAAAGTAATAACAAGTTCAGTGGGTACTTCGGGAGTAGTGCCTCTGGTGGTGGGAGGAACCAGAGTGGGGGTAATCTCATGAGTGGGATTTCTGGCAGTGGTTCGGCAGGAATTGTGTGTTTTGGCTGTGGAAAGAGGGGACATAAGCAGGCGGTGTGTCGTTCGTCTGGAGGAAATCAGTCCGGGGGCTATCGTACACCTACATCCGGATACCAGGGACATCGCACTCAGTCCTATGGCAGCAGTGGCTATCGCACACCCATGACAAACTATGGTGGGGGTGCGAAGTCTGGAGGCAGCAGCAACTACCAGAGGAACTACAGCAACAACAACAATCAGAACCGTTCATATCAGAATCAGTACAATGGAGGTGGGAACAACAACAAGACAGGGACGGCAGGAAATCAGCAGGCTGGGACATCTTCTGCCAGCCAGAGTGGGGTCAAGTCCAGTGGCAAACTCTTTGCCATGGGAAAGCAGGCCGCTCAGGAGGATGCTCATGTGGTTACTGGTACTTTTCTTGTAAACTCTAGACCTACTTTTGTACTTTTCGATTCCGGTGCCACCCATTCGTTTGTGTCTAGAGATCATGTTAAGGCTTTGGGACTTGAGAGATTTGATTGGATCGCGGATCCAGTGACCATACCATCAGGCGAGTCGATAGTCTGTAATAGAGTATATGGTAGTGTACCCATCAAAATCGGGGAAGCGATTTTCTTTTGTGACCTCATAGAGTTTCCTCTGGGGGGCTTTGAGGTGATTTTGGGGATGGACTGGCTAGGGAAGTATCGAGCTTTCATCGACTGTCATCAAAAGAAGATTTCTTTGAGGGGACCTAAGGGAGTGAGGGTGTCCTACAAGGGATACCGTGTGAAACCAAAAATCAAATTCATTTCTGTCAATACCCTTAAGTCTGGCTTGAGGAAGGGAGAGAGCCTAATCTTATGCCAAATGTGGGATTGTGAGACTGAGACCCCCAAGACTAGTGAGATACCTGTGGTACGGGAGTTTGAGGAAGTTTTTCGTGACGACGTTCCGGGGTTACCGCCAAGGAGGGAAGTGGAGTTCTCCATCGACCTAAAACCAGGGGCGGGACCAATATCCAAATCACCGTACCGTATGGGACCAAAGGAGATGGAGGAATTGAAGAAGCAGTTGGATGAACTAGCTGAAAAAGGGTTCATCCGACCCAGTGTGTCGCCTTGGGGAGCACCTGTCTTATTTGTGAAGAAGAAGGATGGGAGTTTGAGGTTATGTGTCGACTACCGAGAGCTGAACAATGTAACCATCAAGAACCGTTACCCATTGCCGAGAATTGACGACCTATTCGATCAGTTGAGTGGAGCCGGGGTTTTCTCCAAGATTGATTTGAGATCCGGGTATCATCAATTGAGGATAAAGGATGAAGATATTCCGAAGACCGCTTTCCGAACGAGGTATGGCCACTATGAATTTGTGGTTATGCCCTTTGGATTGACTAATTCTCCAGCTGTGTTCATGGACTTGATGAATCGAGTCTTTAGCCCGTATCTCGACAAGTTCGTGGTGGTATTTATCGATGATATCCTGGTATATTCCAAGAATGCGGAGGAGCACGAAGATCATTTGAGGAAGGTACTTCAGACTTTGGAAGAACATAAACTCAATGCTAAGTTGAGTAAATGGGAATTCTGGTTGGAGAAAGTGGCGTTCTTGGGGCATGTCATTTCCAAAGAGGGGGTATCTGTTGACCCTAGTAAAATTGAAGCTGTGACTAAGTGGCAAAGTCCGAAGAATGTGAGTGAGATCCGAAGTTTTCTGGGATTAGCAGGTTATTACCGGAGATTCGTCAAAGACTTTTCGAGGATAACAAAACCGTTGACGTCGTTAATGAGGAAGGAGAACCGTTTTGTTTGGGATGAGAGTTGTGAGAAGGCATTCCTAACCCTTAAGGAACGCCTGACAACAGCTCCTATCCTTGCCTTGCCAGTGGGGAGTGATAACTTTGAAGTATATACTGACGCTTCCAAGCATGGGTTGGGTTGTGTGCTAATGCAGGATGGGAGAGTGATCGCGTATGCTTCTCGCCAGTTGAAGACTTATGAAGAGAATTATCCGACTCATGATTTGGAATTGGGCGCTGTGGTCTTTGCACTGAAATTGTGGCGTCATTACCTTTATGGGGCCACTTTTAAGGTGTTTTCTGACCATAAGAGCCTGAAGTATATCTACACCCAGAAGGAGTTGAACATGAGACAGAGGAGGTGGATAGAGTTGATCGGAGATTATGATATGCAGATTGTCTACCACGAAGGCAAGGCGAATGTGGTAGCTGACGCTCTCAGTAGGAAATCAGTCCATGCTTTGAGTTGTGCCAGATCGAGAGTGAGATTGCATGGCGAGTTAAGGGAGATGGGAATTTTCATGATCCGGAAAGGGGATGCTCTTGGTGATCTGACCGTGGAGCCTGAGTTGTATGGGGAGATTCGGGAGTTACAGCAGAATGATGCGAGAATCCAGAAATGGCGCAAGATGGTGGAGAGTGAGGGTGGAGAGTCTGCGTCTAAGTTCAGTATTCATACAGATGGTAGCTTGAGGTTCAGTGGACGATGGTGTGTTCCAGATGTAGAAGAACTAAAGAAGAAGATCCTGACTGAAGCTCATGCTACTCCTTATTCTGTTCACCCAGGGGGTGATAAGCTGTATAAAGACCTTAAGAAGACGTTCTGGTGGCCTAACATGAAGAAGGAAGTCGCAGAGTTCGTGTCCAGGTGTTTGACTTGTCAGAGAGTGAAAGGAGAGCATAAGAGACCCCAGGGGAAGGTCCAGCCATTAGATGTGCCCGAGTGGAAGTGGGAGAACATTTCGATGGACTTTATCGTGGGGTTGCCTCGAACTCAGAGGGGCAACAACATGATCTGGGTGATCGTGGATCGTTTGACTAAGTCAGCTCACTTTATTCCAATGAAAGATACCTGGAGTAAAGCCGAGTTGGCCAAGTCATATGTTCAGAATGTGGTCAAACTTCATGGCGTACCCAAGGACATTGTTTCAGATCGAGACTCGAGGTTCATATCTAGGTTTTGGCAGGAGTTGCAGGCTGCCTTGGGTACCCAATTGAAGATGAGTACAGCTTTTCATCCGGCTACAGATGGTCAGACCGAGAGGACAATTCAGACTCTTGAGGATATGTTGAGAGCTTGTGTACTTGAGTTCGGAGGATCTTGGGAGGATCGATTGGGGTTGATCGAGTTTTCTTATAATAACAGCTATCATGCAAGCATAGGCATGGCCCCTTTCGAGGCCCTATACGGGAGGAAGTGTCGGAGCCCTGTGTGTTGGGATGATCGAGCTGATGTTGTGACATTAGGACCAGATATGATTCAGGAGATGGTGGAGCAGGTCCAGATTATTCGACAGAGAATGAGGGCCGCCCAGGATCGACAGAAGAGCTATGCCGATCTGAAGAGGAGCGATATCTCATTTGAGGCCGGAGAGAAAGTACTACTGAAAGTCTCTCCGATGAAGGGAGTGATGAGATTTGGCAAGCGTGGCAAACTGAGTCAGAAATTTATTGGACCATTTGAGATCTTGGACAGAGTGGGAGAGGTGGCATATCGCTTAGCTTTGCCTCCAACCCTATCCAAGGTCCATAATGTGTTCCATGTGTCTCAGTTGAGGAAATATGTGAGTGACCCATCGCATGTACTTCAGCACGAGGTGATCGAGGTAGATGAGCAGTTGGCGTACATCGAGACTCCGAAAGAAATTCTCGACAGGAAGGTGCGGAAAACTCGCAACGGAGAGACGATCTTGGTGAAGGTCCTGTGGACCAATCATAATCAGGAGGAGGCTACATGGGAGCCTGAGGCATCCATGAGGGAACGTTATCCACATTTGTTTGATTGAGGTAAGTTACGCGGACGCAACTTTTCTTTAAGGGGGGTGGAATGTGATACTCTGTTATTTAACTAAAGTTTTGTGATATTGTTTTGTGATGTTTATGTTTCAAGTTCGTTTGAGTTGGTTGTTTTGGTCACCTGGGTGAGGACGAACTTCGGGACGAAGTTCTTTTTAAGGAGGGAAGACTGTAATACCTTGGAATTTTAGACTCGACAGTTGGGATTACTTTGGTAAAGATAGTTACTTACGTTTAGGTAACCAAGTTTACGTTAGCATAAAAGCTATACTAACTATACTTTCTTAAGAGGAATGTTATGTTTTTAAAGGGAATCGATCCCTGGACCTGTGTAGCACGGAGGTTGGGCCTCGTAACTCGTGCACTACCCAAAGCCCACGGCAGATTATGATAACACAAACATCAAACTCCTTTTAAGCAACCTTTCTGCCGCCACTTTGGGATTCCATCCTAAACCTAAACCTAGCATTTCAGATCTCATACAACCACTCATATCACAGCCGTCATAGCAAAGGGTCCATAGGAGGTGTTCACGGCGGCCATAGGGGTGGTTAAGGGCGGTCGAATCTGGTCTAAAGTAGGTAAGTCAGCATGTTTTCCTTGCGCCCTTGTTCTTCCTGCGTTTTTCTATGGGTTTTCGAGTCAGGTAAGTCGTGTTTATGAGTCTGATATTTATATAACTGTGATCTATGAATGTGGTAGTCACGTTTTGGCATATAGGGGGTCACCTTTGAGCACCGGGAACCACCAGTCGTGGTGGCTTTGTGTACGGTTGTCTGCGTTTACTTTTTCGTTCAAACAGAGTTTTTGTGTTGGTTGTTTTGCGTGGGTTTACGAGTCTGCTTGGGTTAGATTTCGGTCTGGGTGTTGGTTTAGGTAAGGCAGGGGTGTCTTGAGGTGTGTCAGGGTGGCTAGGTTGGTGGCTGCAGGTGGTGGAACAGAGTCGAAAGGGAGGTTTCGTTGTTCGCAGGTCTCGGGTCTTGGTGAGTTCTGGTTGTGCGAAGGTTAATTGGGGTGGTGACACCGTAGACTCGGGGGAGGTCGACGCGGTGTCACCACGGTGGTTTATGGGTCAGGTGTCAGGGGTGGTGTTGGTAGAGGTCACGGGGGTTATTGGGTGGTTGCTTGGCTGTCGAAGGGGAGGCGTGGTAAACTGGTCAGAGGCTTACGTTAGGAGTCAGGTCTGATTTGGGGGCCTGGTTCACCTCGGTTGTGGCGGTCGAAGAAGTGTGGGGTGGTTGTGGTGGTAGCTGGTGGTTTGGGCACGAGTTGTGGAGGTTGTTGGTGGCAGGTCCGGTGTTGCGCAGTGGTTGGAGGGGCTGTTTCGGGGGGCAGGTGTTGTGTCGTGGAAATGAGAGAGTTTATTTGGTGTTTTAGGTTATTATTATTATTATTATTATTTTTATTATTATTTATGGTATTGATATCTTTTATTAATAGTAAAGTTTTGTTAAGAGTTATGTTTTTGGGAGCTTTTATGGGAAGTTTTAAAGTGGGTATTAATGTATAGTTTGAATTTCAAAACCAAGTATCTATTTTTGGAAGCTGCTATTTTTAGAAGTTACTATATTTAGAAAGTACTATTTTGAGAAACCTCGGTTGTTGGGAAGCTTTCTAAATATAGGAAGTTTCTATAATTAGAATGTGAACACGTATTACGAGATATAGGGTGTTTATTAATTATATAATATTTGTTTAGGTAGCGGGTTTCGCGTGGAACATTTCTGAACAAGCCTTGGGTTTATCTGCGTACCTACTATTTCAGGTAGGGAAAATTACTGGTTTAAAATAATGTGTGATCTTTTATCCTTGGTGTTGAACATGTTTACGATGTAATATCATGAGATCGTTGTTTGTGCTGTTTGTACTACTTTGAGATATTATCATAATGTGCATATATATATATTCTATTGTTTTGTGATACGGAGTTGGATCGGTGCGGAGTATATATGGTGTTGGATCGGTGCGGAGTATATATGGTGTTGGATCGGTGCGGAGTATATATGGTGTTGGATCGGTGCGGAGTATATATGGCGTTGGATCGGTGCGGAGTTTACTATATTGTTATATTTATTATTTTTCCCTACTCAACCTCGTGGTTGACCCTGTGTATTCGTGATCACCTGTGATGAACCAACTATTGGGGAGCAGATTGACAGGTGGCTGAGACTAAGGGGGAGCTATGGGAGGAAGAGCTTGGATCCAGACCAGTTTAGACGTCTAGATCACCTTAGTCAGTTTGATAAGAGTTGTACTTTACTTTTTGTTAAGACTTTTGGACACGGATGTAAGAACATGTTTTGAGTTAACTTTATACTTAAAGTACTGTTTGTCTTCCTTTGCATCTACTGCCTCGGGAAACCGAGATGGTAACACCCTTACTTATCCGAGGAGCCCTAGTTCAGGCCCTTGAATAAATGGGGGTGTTACACAGCCGGTCGGCAGGCAGCCGGTCGGCCGGCTGGGACTCCATTTTCTAGACTTCACAATTTCGTAATCCAACACACATGCACTCCCAGCCGGCTGGCAGGCGGCCGGTCTGCCGGCTGTGCTCCCTTTCTTTCCTATGTTCTTCGCAAAGCAACACGAAACACTACACAAGAGACTACCAGCCGGTCGGCAGGCAGCCGGTCGGCCGGCTGGCAGTCCTAAGGCCAAAAACTCAGAAATCGCAAAATCACACAAGACGCACTCCCAGCTGGTCGACCGGCGGCCGGTCAGTCGACCGGCTCAGAGAGCCTGATACGAATTTCGGGTTTTTCCAGCCCTTTCAAAACATCACAAATCGACACATAATCTTCAATAATTGCTGCAAGTATGATTTGCCCAACATTATAAACATCCAATACTACTATCCTATCAGCATACAAATCCCATAACAAATCTCAAATGATTATATCAAGTATCCGTCGCAAAATGTGTAAATTTCAGAAAAACAACATATGAGCATATGAACATCAACAAGCATGAATTCATCACAAATAAACATTCCTAGTCGTGTTACTAAGTCCTTTAAGCATTATTCTTTAACAAAATCAGAAACTAATCATAAGAACACATCAAACTTGCTAATATACACATAAAGGCCGAGTTTCTCATTATCGTCACCTTTCAAGCAATTCCGGCTAAAGATCCTCCTCTACCAAGTAGCTATCAACCTCTGGATTTTCTAAGCCCTCACCTACAAACATAAAAACGGATTTAAGGACTTAAAACGGAATTCAAGGAAAAAAGCCCCATTTTCGAAGTTAAGGATTTACAAAAAGAAAGTGATAGATGGCTTGGAAATCGAATGAGGATTCCGAAAATGCTATTGTTACCTCAATTTGATGGACGGATGATGAAGAATTTATCAAAAGAAGATGAATAAAATGGAGTTTTGAGAGAGTTTATGTTTACAGTGGAAATGTTGAAGAAGGAGCAATTGTGTCGACAAAAAGGGTTTATGGGGGTTTTATGGACTGTCCTTTCCGAGTCAATTAAACGGGACGGACCCTTGAACGGATATTTAAGATAAGAGTTTAAGTTTACCAAGTATGTATTCGTCTTAAGGACTTAAGGTTCTTAAGACGGATCTTACTAATTAAATTAAAACCTTTCACAATAAATTATTAAATTATTATTTTATTGCTTAAAATAATTTAAAACGCTTAAATTAGATTTTACGAAAATACGGGATGTTACAATCACCCCAACTTCAAAAAGTTTCGTTCTCGAAACTCAAACGGAGATAAATTCTAACTAACTCTACCTCAGTCGAAAAGACAAGGATGCGCGATACGCATCGATGCCTCGGTCTCCCACGTCTGCTCCTCAACATCACCGCAACGCCAAAGGATCTTCACTAGCGGCACCACCGTGCTCCTAAGCTTCCTATCCTGACGGTCTAGGATCTTCACGGGACGCTCCTCGAAAGCAAGACTCGGCTCCAAGTTCTCGATCTCTCTAGGCAGAACATGACTCGGGTCACTAACATACTTACGGAGCTGAGAAACATGAAAGACACTATGAACCTTGCCCAAACTAGGAGGCAAGTCCAAACGATAAGCAGCAGCACCAATCCTCTTCACGATCTCAAAAGGTCCAATATACTTAGGACTCAACTTGCCCTTAACTCCAAACCTCTTAACACCCTTCATCGGTGAAACTCTCAAGAAGACTCTGTCACCCACCTCGAACTCTAAGGGTCTACGGCGAACATCAGCATAAGATTTCTGCCGATCCTGTGCGGCCTTCATCCTACCTCTGATAAGCTGGACCTTGTCGATAGTAACAGCTAACTGGTCCGGTCCTAGGTCGTGCACGCCACTCGCCTGATCCCAACAGATCGGACTACGGCACTTCCTACCATAAAGAGCCTCGTACGGAGCCATACCAATAGATGAATGGTAACTGTTGTTGTAAGAAAACTCTACCAACGGCAAACACTGCTCCCAAGAACTCTGAAAATCAAGTGCACAAGCACGGAGCAAATCCTCTAGTGTCTGAATAGTCCTCTCGGACTGACCATCGGTCGCGGCATGAAAAGCGGTACTCATCAACAAACGGCTACCCATAGCCTCCTGCAACGCCTTCCAGAACCTGGAACAAAATCTCGGATCTCGATCTGAAACGATCTCTCTCGGAACACCATGATAGCGGACTATCTCAACAATATAAGCCCTTGCTAAACGGTCCATATCCCAAGTCATTCTGATAGGTATAAATCTGGCACACTTAGTTAGCCTATCCACAATAACCCAAATCGCATCCTTGCCTCCAACTGTTTTAGGCAATGCTGTAACGAAGTCCATAGATATACACTCCCACTTCCACTGAGGGACGGGAAGCGGCTGTAGCAAACCAACTGGCCTCCTATGCTCTATCTTGACTTGTTGACAAGTCAAGCACCTACTCACGTAATCCAAGATCTCCTTCTTCATTCCGGGCCACCAAAACATAAGCCTCAAATCCTTGTGCATCTTCTCTCCTCCAGGATGAACTGAATACGGTGACAAGTGAGCCTCATCAAGAACCCTCTTCCTCAAATCTGGCACATCAGGAACATACATCCTACCACGGAACCTAAGGAAACCATCAGCATCAATCACCAAGTCAGGTGCAATACCACTCGAAATCTTAGCCTCGAACTTCTTGAAATCGGCATCTGAAGGTAAACTCTGGCGAATCTCCCAATATAAAGACGGCTCGGCAGTCATAGCAGCTAACCAATCAAAACCACTACCCACCATCTCTAATCTCAGCTTCCGGAACTCGGAACACAACTCATCGGGCAATACTCGCATGGCACTGAACGAGTGAGAAGTCTTGCGGCTAAGCGCATCAGCAACTACATTGGCTTTTCCCTCATGATATAACAACTCGATGTCGTAATCTTTAACCAACTCTAGCCAACGTCTCTGTCTCATGTTAAGGTCTTTCTGGGTAAAAATGTGCTTAAGACTCTTGTGATCTGTGAAAATGCGGCAATGGGATCCTATCAGGTAATGTCGCCACATCTTCAAAGCATGAACGACTGCGGCCAACTCCAGGTTATGTGTCGGATAGTTTAGCTCATGAACTCTCAACTGTCTGGATGAGTAGGCTATCACCTTACCACTCTGCATCAGTACGCATCCAAGTCCTAACATCGAAGCATCACAATACACATCAAAGTCAACCCCGATCTCTGGCAAAGCAAGTATAGGAGCGGAGGTCAACCTAGTCTTCAACTCCTGGAAAGAACTCTCGCACTTGTCGGTCCACACAAATTTAGCTTCTTTCTTCAGTAACTGAGTCATCGGGCGAGCTAATCTAGAGAAATCCTCAACAAATCTACGATAGTAACCAGCCAATCCAAGGAAACTACGGATCTCTCCAACATCTTTGGGACTCTCCCAATCAACAACGGCCTCAATCTTCGCGGGATCAACCATAACTCCCTCACTCGATATCACATGTCCAAGAAATGCAACCTTAGAAAGCCAAAACTCACACTTAGAGAACTTCGCGAACCACCTCTGTCGACGTAAAATCCCAAGAATCAATCTAAGATGCTCAGCATGCTCCTCATCGGTCTTAGAGTAAATGAGGATATCATCGATAAACACCACAACACAAGTGTCAAGATACTCACTAAAGGTACGGTTCATCTGATCCATGAAGATAGCAGGTGCATTAGTCAACCCAAAAGGCATAACCACGAACTCAAAATGCCCATATCTGGTACGAAAAGCAGTCTTCGCAATATCAGCGTCTCTCACTGGAATCTGATGATAACCCGATCGAAGATCAATCTTAGAAAACCTCGAAGCACCTCTCAACTGGTCAAACAAGTCATCTATCCTAGGCAACGGATATCTGTTCTTCACGGTCACTCGGTTCAGCTCTCTATAGTCAATGCAAAGTCTCATGGAACCATCTTTCTTCTTAACGAACAAAACAGGAGCACCCCACGGAGAAGCACTCGGTCTAATGAACCCTTTCTCGATCATCTCTTCCAATTGCTGCTTCAACTCTTTCAACTCTGGTGGAGCCATACGGTAAGGAGCTTTGGAAATCGGTCCGGTACCTGGAACAAGCTCAATGGTAAACTCCACATCCCTCTCTGGCGGTATCCCTGGCAAGTCATCTGGGAAAACATCTAGATACTCACGAACAATGGCTACATCCTCAAGCTTCGGTAGCGATGGTTTAGCAGCTGAAACAACACACAGGAAAGCTTGGTAACCCTTCCTAAGAAGATGAGATGCTTTCATCGAAGAGATAACACGAACACCCCTTTGAGGGCGAGTTCCCCTATAGGAAACACGAACTCCTGAAGAACTCCTCAAGCAGATTTTCTGGTCGCGACACTCGAAGCGAGCATGGTATCGCGATAACCAATCCATACCGAGGATAATGTCAAACTCCTCGAGAGGAAATCTCAGTAAGTCCGCTAGAAATGTGGCTTGACCAATAATAATAGGAACATCCCTATGGGACGAAGAGCAGGAAAACACGTCTCCAGAAGGTAAGGAAATGGAAGTCTCCTCAACCAATGAAGACTCAAGAGCTAGACGGTCGGCGAACTGAGTCGATATAAATGATAAAGAAGCTCCAGTATCGAACAAAATAAGGCACTCAGCGCCAAGAACAGAAAAGATACCGGCAACAATATCTGGATGAGCCTCAGCCTCAGCTCTAGTCATCACAAAGATCTTCCCCTTTGGCTTTCCTCCTCTAGTCGCTGCAGCAGTAGTGGCAGCCTTGCCAAGTGCGGTGTTCCTCTCAGGACACTCATAAGACTTATGCCCAAATCCATTGCAAGTGTAGCACTTGAAAGCATTCTTGAAACAGTCAAAACCCGGATGAGAAGGTTTACCACAACGGTGGCAAACACTAGCAGCTGTGTCGGTGTGAACAATGGTCTTAGCAATCGGAGCAGAGAACCTCTCAAACCGCTTCTTCTGAGAAGAAGGCGAAGAAGTGGAAGGAACAAACGGTCTCTTCCCCTAGTACACTGATCTCTGGTGAGGAGTCACACTAGAAGTAGCAGCTCGGGTCTCAGCATCTATGGCACGAATAGAACTCTCGGCCCAAATAGCATCATCATATACCTCCACAAAAGAAGTCGAGTCTCGACGAACCATGCTCTCGATGAGTGGTCCTAGCTTGCCACGGTAAAAGTAGACTCTCTCGGCCTCATCTCTGACAAATCTCGATGCGAAGTGAGCAAGTTGGTTGAAACGATCGGTAAACTCCTGAACTGACATCTTGCCTTGCTTTAAATCCATGAATTCTTGGAGTCGCTGTGATCTGAGCTCTTTAGGATAAAACCTCGTCTCGAGCTTATCCTTAAAAGCCTCCCAATCGAACAAAGGATCAAGAGTGAAAGTAGGTCCGTCAACGCCCACCACCTATCGGCCTCAAGGGTAAGAAAGTGAGTGGCTAGCCGCACTCTATCCTCTCTACCCACCGAATACATAGTAAAGCTCTTTTCCATCTCTCTGAACCACTCGGTAAGAGCTACCGGATCAACCTCGCCACCATAAGTCTTCACGTGGCTACGTGACATCTGCGAAGCTATCCATGAGAAACTACCAGGACGATTAGCCTCGTTGCCTGGCGGTGGAGGAGGTGGAACATTCCACGCTTGCTGTCTCTGAGTGTCAAGCAAATGATGAATTGCTTGCAGCATAATGTTATCAGCAGCCGTAGGTCTCACCATCCTTCAAAAGAGAAAACAAGTATTAGCTCAGCAATTAGCAATCACAAATAGACTACAAAATAAATCCTTAGATCTACCCCATCTCTCATTCATTATTTGTTTATTTGGTCAAGTTAAGGTTGGGGGTCACATGAGTGCGTCGGGAGCAATAATGCTCTGATACCAACAGTAAAACCCCTCGCGAAAGCGGAAATATAAACATACAAAAGTACTAAAAATGCAGCGGAATTAAAACTTTTTAAAGTAAACAACATGCGAGAAGTCTTAAGCTGAAACGGAAACTGAAACTGAAATAAAACCAAAATAGATAAGTAACAGTTCTAAGTATCAAAAACAAATATGTACATTAGCCTGGGATGGAACATCCCTACAGGCACCAAAACAACTGTATCAAAAGTCTAAGAGTCTAGCTAGGCGATATAAAGGTAAGTCATATGATGACAACAGGATCATCACTCGCTAGCCCTCTCGTAACCCTACTCCAACCTGCATGTACCTACATACATGAAAACATGTACGCCACAATCAGTGGGGAGTGACTAGAGTTCTCCTAGCCACCTTTTGTGACAACACGTAACACATAAAACAATACAGAATACTCCAACATATATCAACATGTGAAGCATAAACATCTCATCAACTGATCTCATATTATCATGCCAACTCTAGTGCACGGCTCTCAACCAACTTCATAAACTGTTAGGAAGGAGAGCCGGTTTCCCTACTGGTTACCCAGTCGGGGGGTCTTTCAATCCAACTATTTATGAAACCGAACTAAGAGTCACCCAATGCCTTGGATGATCGAACCACAACTCAAACAAACATTCATCTAATCATCATTATCAATATCTATATCTGACACGTACCAACTCAAGGCAAGCAGATAATTCAGCAAGTAAAAGGTTCAGCGGTCAACTTAAGATATAACCTAATACCAATCAATCAGAAGGTGTAAAGGTTCAGCGGTCAACTTAAGACATAACCTAAACACCAAAACATTCAGCAAGCAAGGACTCAGAGGCCAACTTAAGGCATGGACCTGCCAATCAGCAAGACACTAGACTCAGCGGCCAACTTAAGGCATAGACTAGCATCCAAAAGTAAATGACTCAGAGGCCAGCTTAAGGCATGTCCCTTCACCACATCAGAAGGTACTAAACTCAGAGGCCAGCTTAAGGCATGTTCTAGCACCAAACATCTGCACTCCGGGCAAGGTGTCAGTTCCTTAGCTATCCCGTTGTGCAGCTACTCTACTCGTCAGACTCAGAGGCCAACTTAAGTCATGTTCCAACGCGATCACTATCAAACATGTCTGGACTCAGAGGCCAGCTTAAGGCATGTCCCAGACACGACAAACATACACATATGGAGCTCAGAGGCCAGCTTAAGGCATATCCCCATATATGACAAACAACTCACGTATTAAGTTCAGAGGTCAGCTTAAGGCATAACTTAATACGCATCAATACAATATCAACCAAAACCTATGAACTAATCTATAGTTCTACTTTTCTTAACTTCTAATCAACACTTAATTTACCCCGGGAACTAAGTTGAGGGAGAGCCGGTTTCCCTTTCGGTTACCCGACCGGGGGGTCTCTATCCTTACTCCATTCCCGAACCCAATATAATGTTGCCCGTACTCCGGGGACCTCAAATACATATTACGGGTACACAAAACAAGTTTCAATCAAAACCGATTAACCGTTTGAAAGTTACGAATAAATTACAATTTCAACATTAGCCTACAGGGGTCCCCAGCCGGTCGGCAGACAGCGGGTCGGCCGGCTGGTGACCTTCTCAGCCTTCCCTTTCTTTTTAAAACGAAACAACACAAGGACTCCCAACCGGTCGGCAGGCAGCCGGTCGGCCGGCTGGGACTCCATTTTCTAGCCTTCACAATTTCGTAAACCAACCCACATGCACTCCCAGCCGGCTGGCAGGCGGCCGGTCTGCCGGTTGGGCTCCCTTTCTTTCCTATGTTCTTCGCAAAGCAACACGAAACACTACACAAGAGACTACCAGCCGGTCGGCAGGCAGCCGGTCGGCCGGCTGGCAGTCCTAAGGCCTAAAACTCAGAAATCGCAAAATCACACAAGACGCACTCCCAGCCGGTCAACCGGCGGCCGGTCGGTCGACCGGCTCAGAGAGCCTGATACGAATTTCGGGTTTTTCCAGCCCTTTCAAAACTTCACAAATCGACACATAATCTTCAATAATTGCTACAAGTATGATTTGCCCAACATTATAAACATCCAATACTACTATCCTATCAGCATACAAATCCCATAATAATCCTCAAATGATTATATCAAGTATCCGTCGCAAAATGTGTAAATTTCAGAAAAACAACATATGAGCATATGAACATCAACAAGCATGAATTCATCACAAATAAACATTCCTAGTCATGTTACTAAGTCCTTTAAGCATTATTCTTTAACAAAATCAGAAACTAATCATAAGAACACATCAAACTTGCTAATATACACATAAAGGCCGAGTTTCTCATTATCGTCACCTTTCAAGCGATTCCGGCTAAAGATCCTCCTCTACCAAGTAGCTATCAACCTCTGGATTGTCTAAGCCCTCACCTACAAACATAAAAACGGATTTAAGGACTCAAAACGGAATTCAAGGAAAACAGCCCCATTTTCGAAGTTAAGGATTTACAAAAAAAAAGTGATAGGTGGCTTGGAAATCGAATGAGGATTCCGAAAATGCTATTGTTACCTCAATTTGATGGACAGATGATGAAGAATTTATCAAAAGAAGATGAATAAAATGGAGGTTTGAGAGAGTTTATGTTTACAGTGGAAATGTTGAAGAAGGAGCAATGGTGTCGACAAAAAGGATTTATGGGGGTTTTATGGACTGTCCTTTCAGAGTCAATTAAACGGGTCGGACCCTTGAACGGATATTTAAGATACGAGTTTAAGTTTACCAAGTATGTATTCGTCTTAAGGACTTAAGGTTCTTAAGACGGATCATACTAATTAAATTAAAACCTTTCACGATAAATTATTAAATTATTATTTTATTGCTTAAAATAATTTAAAACGCTTAAATTATATTTTACGAAAATACGGGATGTTACATATTTACTGGCTGCAATTGGATTCTATTGCTATCCAGGTAGGATACACTGATACTATACTCTATGATGTGTTTATGAATGGGTGTTGAATTGTATATATTGGATGCTGAGCATGATTGACATGAGAATGATATTTGGTAATTGTTTATGTTAATATTGCATTCATGAGCATTGCATATGCATTGAATACGGATTCGAGCTAGATGATGAGATATTATTGGGCCCAGGCTAGTTCTGCAGGACTAGACCTGGTGACCTCAGCTGTTATGCTGGTGTTCGGCGACGACCGATTATAGTCTGCCGGGAGGTTCGGTATGGCTTGGTGCAAGGGTATGATTTTGAGATTTAAGATTGAGATTGGGCTCGAGTATATCATGGCATTTGCATATCATTTAACTTTTGCATTATAATTATTGTGTTATCCTACTCAACCGCGAGGTTGACAGTGTATTTGTGTACACCTACGATGATCCAGAATGGGGAGTAGATTTTACAGGTCAGAGACAGATGGAGTAGGAGCTTGGGCATGGAGAGAGACATAGCTTGGACCTACTTAGAATTAGATCACATACTTAGAGGTTATCAGTTGTATTTTTTTTATTCTTTGTGTTGTAGTTGTATATCAAAAGTTTAAATTTAATCAACTTTGTATAAAGTACTTTGGTTTGTATTACTTTGTTAATCACTACCTCGGACATTCCGAGATGGTAACAGCTCTATTTATTTGAGAATGTCTTGCTAAAGGCTCTTGAATAAATGGGTGTGTTACAAACTGGTATCAGAGCGAACAATCCTCAGGTCTAAACCAAATGAATAATAATGAATGTAGGAAGAGTCTAATAAAATGAACCCCAGGTTAGTAACTGTTAGAAGCCCCGGGATTGGGATGAGTTAGAGGCCCCCTCAAACCAAGCCACTGGCCCTTTCAGTCTAACCTGGTAACCCGTGTGTGATGTCGAGAGTGGGTAGTAACAAAATAAAAGATCAGACCTTGTCTATATTTTACTAACAGTTTTGCAGGAGCGGAATGAGGTAAGTAAAGATGTGAGTTATTGTTAATGTGTGTATTGGAAGAATATGATTGATACCGAAATGCTGATTGATATGAATGAGTGAATGTGGAATTTTCAGAGAATGGTTGTATATTGATTGAACAATAATTTGGAGTGATATGATCATATGATTTTGGTGTTCAAAATGTCTATATGATATCTGGTTATTAAATGACTATCGCAATTATGTAATATATTGTTTGGTATTTGAATAAGAATGATCAGATTTGTATGTTATATTAATCCATGTCTGGTGATATGCATGCGGCTATATGATTCCTGAACCCGTAGTTAGACGCCAGGTATAGTAAAATGATATGTGTAATGAGTTGCTGATAAGTAGCACCTTAGTGACTTCTAGGATATATTTACGTACTTAAATAATTTGTGATTGTTACGGTGGTGGAAACTAATGCTTTGTCTACACATACCTGATTATTGAGTTACTTAGCTGATTTTGTTTTCGGTTTCGCAATCTTTACCGTTTTCTAGATGACAATTACATGTTAAGATGGTGCAATGGGATTTCAATGTTTCAAATGATATGTCAACATGTTTTAGAGAAGGAATGATTGTGTATATGTGATAATGTGAAGCAAATTTTTTTTTTTTTTTTGAAACCAAAATTGTAATAAATTTTCCAGAATGTTAACTTGTTTTAACGGACAGTCATTTAAAATATGTTTCATACATGAGTATGAAAATTTTATGTATCGTAATCTTCTGAGTTAGTTTCCCAATGCTTTTGGTTTCATGTGTATACGAGTTATATTTTGCGAGAAATAAATATTTTAATCGACAGTGGTCAGATTGTTACTGCACAGTACTGTTTTGACCCATATTTTTGCAAAGCAAACCATTTAAAACGTATTTATTATTTATGCATAATTCTAACTCCACTGTTTAGAATATTCATTCATGGTTTCAAATTGATAAGCCACATAGAATCTTAATGAGTTTTTATTTAATAGTGAGTTTTGCAAGTTGCCCAAATTTTTTGTCTAATTGCTGTAAAGTCTCTGTTCAAACCAACCGAGTTGTAAAAATTGTTATAAATAATTTCCTTAAGGTATGCATGTGACTCTTTTTCCTATGATTATTTAATTCCTTATATTTTCTAAAAATTATAATAGCTCGCCAAATAGCTAACAGGGTATTTAATTATGATTTTTGGAAATTGCTGCGTGATATATGATTGTTGAAATGGTAAAGTTTAAATATAAAAGTTTAATCAAATATGGATTACGTGATGTAACCGTGTAATATTTTGATATACATTAGTAGCATGAACAGTACGCATATGATATGGATATGAACCTTACTATATAATAATATAACCTTAATTATCTTGGTGAGTTTTACATAAAGTTAGTTCCATTTATACTGACGCTATTGTTATACTACAAGGTAGATTACGTGTTGTTATGTTTAAATCTGATTGCTATATATTGAATTAGTAACATGGTTGACATGTGAATTGTAGAGATTCTAGATTTGTTTTCGATCTGTAACTTGTAAAATCGTTGGTGTTTCGTGTTTATAAATTGTCATTAATTACAACTTCATCGTTTTGAAAGTTAAAAATGTTTCAAGGTGATAATCCATGATAAAGCTGATGTTTGACAATTATGGTAATTGTTTTGCACCATGACACAATCTGTAGCTATGTTTTGATGAAATTTTTTGCCTGAATATGAAATTGTTTCGCGTGATATAAGAGTCTCTTAATCTGCAAGTTATATTTATTACTGGTTTTATGATAAATAATGTAAGGTGAGGTAGATGGGCAATGTAACTGTGCGATTTTAATCTATGTATACCTAGAAATGCTAAGCTGACTTGCTAGTCTATAGTTGGTGTATATCTCGTGAAATATGTCGTTGTTCCATGTTTAATTACATTAATTAAATTTTGCCCTACGCCTTTTCTAGAATATGAATTTGCTTCTATAATATGATTATGAGCATGAAATGTTTTGATTTGTCAATTCTGAACTACGAGTTAGTTGTTTGTCTACATTGGTGTAAATTTTTTGGGTATAAAAGTGTTAGTTACCTGATTTTCTTTTAATGCGTAACATGAAATTGACAAATGTGTTTTGTTGCCTTAAAAGCCGGATGCTAGTTGCCCAGTATAGAGTAAGTAACTTACCATATGATTTATGATTGTTGTTTTGAGTAATCTTCTTGAGCTTTGAATGTGGAATTTTTATAATGGGGTTACGGGGACGTAAACATGTCTTAAGGAGGATAAGATTGTAAAATCTTAATGATTTATGATATGGCAAACTGGTATGTCGTGATTGTTTGAATATACATGGTAATCCTAATAACTTTTGTTATGCATTATATTGTGATTCGTGAAGTATACTTAACTTAGTTATATATTAAACTTTGGGGACAAAGTTTCTTAAGGGGGATAGAATGCAACACATCGCGTTTTAGAGCTTAGCTATATGTACTACTTGTGTTTGTCTTATGCCTGTGGGGTATTTTGTTATCGTTACGGGGTAGCGAACTTCGGGACGAAGTTCATTTTGAGGGAAGACTGTAAAACCCCGTAATTTAGTCTCGGTCAACGGTAGTCAAACTATGTTGTATACAAGTATTTCAAAAGGAATGTATAAAATATTTTACGTAAACTGTCATTATTTTATAAATCGTATTTCTACGATTATTTCGTATTTCACAATCATTTTATATTCGAGGTTTATTTCATATTTCATGAAATGATATTTCATTCGTATTTCTTTAATTTTAATAATATATTTATAGTTGAATATATTTTCTATCTTATATTTATTTCTCATCTATACTTAATTTCTATTTCTATTTAAGTCGTAATTATATTTAAATTCTATATTCTTAATATATTCTTATAATTAATTTAATTTATATTTACTAGTACTAATTACATAAATTAATTAGTATAAATAATCTATACATACTCTTTATTTTAAGTTACGGGTTGAGAACGAGATATAACGAATTAGTACATCGATATGTGTAATGGGCCGAGTAAGATAAGCAACGGGCCCAGTTATCAAGACTAAACTACATGAAACCCTAAACATAACCATCAACACAAATAATCTATCGACATACCATACTACCTCATAATCGACTAAACCAATAACCCTAGTTTGCAAAGGAGAAGCGTGAGATTGAGGAAGGACCAGAGAGAGATCGACACCTTCGATATCATCATCATCCCCATCGTCACGGTAAGAGACATACACCTTCGACACAGCACCTTGTTTCGTTCTTTTAATTCTTTTGTTTTCGATTCGTTGTATAGCCTCGTTTTGTCTTTAAGTCTCTGGGTAGTCGAAATAAGTCGTCTATAGGTTGTCTTGGTTGTCGTAGGGTAGTACATGGTGGCCGGAGCCCCACCGTAAGAACGGTTGTGCAGCCTCGGGTTAATAACAGGGGAAAACAGGGAGTTGTGAACCCGTCTATTTGAGGGTGTTTTGCTGGCGGTTGTGGGAGTGTCGAGGGCTGGTGGTTACCACCAGGGGAGTCGTGGGTGGTGAGTGGTGTCGAGGGTAGTGTCAGGTGGTAGATAGGGTGGTAGTAGTGGTGGCTGGAAAGGGGTTTTCAGAGAGGGGAAACGCTTGTTTTTTTACGGTTGCGGTATATTTGTTTGTGGGCAGGGTGTTTTGTGACTGGTGTCGAGGGCTGCTGGGGTCGAGTCAGGTGTCGTAGTTTGTGCCAGTGGGTGCACCATGGTGCGGTGGTGGCAGCCACTGTGTCGTGGTGGTGGTTCAGGCGACGTGAAGGTGTCGAAGGGGCTGTGAAGGTAGGCTGTCAGTGGGTTGTTCAGGCGTGAGAGGCTGTTGGTGTTCGTGAACGTTGGGAATCTGTTTGCGTATCAATATAATTGTACATTACTTCTTGTTTTGTCATTATGTGAATTATTATTATTAGTTGTTTTGTCCTTTTGTGAATTATTATTATTATTAGGAATTATTATTGTTGTTGTTGTTTCTTTTGTCTTACCCGTGTACTACTACTTATACTATTATTATTATTATTATTATTATTGTTTTTGTTGTAATTAATAATTATTAGTATTATTGATATTGTTAGTACTACTAGTTATTTATTGTATATTGTATTTGTGACGGTATTTTATCAATCAACTAGTTAAGCTAACTAATTAGTCACGAATAGTAAAGCCGTTCTGCGTAACATGTTAATCTAGTTAATCGATTTTTTTACACCGTGATCACGTAATTATGTTAGTTAATAAAAAAGAATGACAATAAGCACTATTTGAGTATCGTGAATAATTATAAGAAACCAAGATATGATAAGTAGTAATTTGATATTTTATTATTTTCTAGGTGACGGTTTTGAAGTGGCGAAATTATGTTTATTTATTGGCTGCAATTGGATTATATTGCTATCCAGGTAGGATACACTGGTACTATACTCTATGATGTGTTTATGAATGGGTGTTGAATTGTATATATTGGATGCTGAGCATGATTGACATGAGAATGATATTTGGTAATTGTTTATGTTAATATTGCATTCATGAGCATGACATATGCATTGGATACGGATTCGAGATGATGAGATATTATTGGGCCCAGGCTAATTCTGCAGGACTAGACCTGGTGACCTCAGCTGTTATGCTGGTGTTCGGCGACGGTCCACTATGGTCTGCCGGGAGGTTCGGTATGGCTAGGTGCAAGGGTATGAGTTTGAGATTTGAGATTGAGATTGGGCTCGAGCATATCATGGCATTTGCATATCATTTAACTGTTGCATTATAATTATTGTGTTATCCTACTCAACCGCGAGGTTGACAGTGTATTCGTGTACACCTACGATGATCCGGAATGGGGAGTCGATTTTACAGGTCAGAGACAGATGGAGTAGGAGCTTGGGCATGGAGAGAGACATAGCTTGGACCTACTTATAATTAGATCACATACTTAGAGGTTATCAGTTGTATTTTTTTTATTCTTTGTGTTGTAGTTGTATATCAAAAGTTTAAATTTAATCAACTTTGTATAAAGTACTTTGGTTTGTTTTACTTTGTTATTCACTACCTCGGACATTCCGAGATGGTAACACCTCTATTTATTTGAGAATGTCTTGCTAAAGACTCTTTAATAAATGGGGGTGTTACAGCACCAATCACAAGACCCATTAACTCCGCACCAATCACAAGACCCATTTTTCATCACCTCGAATCGTGTCACAGAAATGTACAATCGAATAAACACAATATACCATTCACACAATAATAAGATGAATATTGTTAACAACAATTAATAATCAAATTACTCATCACCAGGCATACGGTATTCCCCTACCTCAATTTGTAGGATGACGAGCGACAGTTGCTAGAAATATTCCACGCGGAAACCGTCACCTAACATAAATATTATTTAACGATCAATAAATCTCCACCAGACCCCCATTTTATATATTAAATATATTAAATATATTCACTTCTAAAAGTGGAAAGTTTCCTGAATTAGAAACTTTCCCGAATTAGCAACCTTACCCCAAATAGTAAATTCCCAACTCGTAAAATTCATATGAACAAACTAGCTCCCACCCTTGAATAATTAAAAGCAATACTTTCCTTTGAACATATCTAAGCACCAACAACTAATAATAATAATAATAATAACATGAATAATAATAATAATAATACTAATATGATTATCATAGAGTATTAATAATAATTACATACTAATAATACTATACTAACAACTAATTAAGAAAAACCATAGATTAAAACGTGACCAGTAACAAAACAGACCCACAACAACTTAACAATTACAACCCCAAAACGCAGCAACACCTTACGCCCAAAAATAGACCAACCGTGACCAGCAGCCCCGACAAACACCGCTCCCGACACCTACTTGTTGGAGGAAGTGTCCTCGACAATAGTGTGTTGACATAATTAAAACTCATTTGAATGAAACACAACTGGGAGTGTTACTCTTTTAAAGTCAACTGATCAACATTTATCGATAATGATTGGCTGTCTAGAGTTTGACATTATCGTCATATGATGGTGGTGATCAGTTGATCCCTTAAGGTCATATCTTTAGGGAATTCCGTCTCAATAGAATAATTAATTAATATTGTATTGGATACGAATTAATTAATAACTAGAAATTTGGAAATAATTTTTATATGACGAATATTTTATAATGGGATTATAATAATAAAAGTCAAAGTAATAAAATCGTTTTATTACTCGGTTTTTTATTTATTCGTTTGGGAAACGATTAAATTGAGAATGAACACGGTTGATCATAAAATTACAAAGAATTGTAATTAAAATTATGATATTACATTTTATACAATAATAATTTCGAAATATTGGAATAATTATTTAAATGTAATAAATTTGTAAATTATGAATTTTAATAGTTAAAATTGCACAATTAACAAATTGGGTCATGTGTTATGGGACATATGTGACATGTTACAATTTAACACAATTGACAAAGATAAAATGGGTCCATTTTAGACCCATTTTCAGCCGTGTATAAGTGTAGTATGTGGGTTGAGTGTGTGAAAAGAGATTGTGTGTGTAAGTGGATGTGTAAGGGTGTAAGGATATGTAAGGTATCTTGCATGCTTTTGTGTAAGAGCTAGAAGAGCATGCATTGGCCTTAAAAGGCATGTGTAGGCCGGCCAAGACAAGAGCAAGTAAGCTCTTGTTGCTCCTTATATACTTCAATACACTTACACTACACACTAGTTGAAAGAGTTATGGTGAATGCATTATTATTCACTAACACACTCATACTACAAACTCCATATTTTCTTAAGTAAAATAGTTTTTATTAAGAGAATAATTATTTCCTATACTAATAATATTAGTAGTAATATTATTGTTATCTCTAGTTTGCTAATACTAATTTTCTAGTAACAAAATTAGTAATAGTTTGAGATCGGGTCCTTGATACGCACCTTTAGGAGACGATTTTTGTTAGATCGTTCAAGGGTAATTTCGGTGGCTTGAAGACTCAAGTAATAGGTGATTATTGAGTATAAACCTTCTAAAACCAATGTAAGGACTATCTCATTTTATGATATCATCTTGCATGCATAAGATCCATTTAAGTTTTATGACTAAACTTAAAGAAACAAAACTCACATTAGATTTGAGTATAAAAATTGGAACTTAGTTTCCAACAATTGGTATCAGAGCATTACGGTTGTTGCATGCATGATCGGATTCATGATTTATGTTAAAATCGGTTTAACATATATATTTCGATTTTTCGAAATTATTGTGTTTATTATGATAAATCACAAAATAATTTTGCATGTTAAAGTTTCTGTTTCTAAAATGGTTTTAGGACATAAAAATAATTTTATGGATTTTTATTGTTCATTTTTATATTTATTTGTATATTTTGTAGTTTAAATCGGTTTTAAACAACAATTAATGGGAAAAATAGCTAAAAATAGTTTCTGGCCGAGATTTTTTGATATGTTCTCACATGCATATTTAATATATTGTATATGATTTTTCGTAAGAAATGGAGTTAATATGCATGGATTATGAATTTTATGAGATAAATAGTCATAATATGAGTAAAAATGGGTATATAAGGTTATATTTCGAATTTGACCTTAAAAATTTTATGAGAAGTCACATGTAATATATAAAGTTCCTGTATGAAGTTTCGAAATTATTGGACTTATTTTGCATGATTAATGATTTTTATAGTAAAAATCGGATTAATAGTGACTTAAATTCGACTTTAATAGTTATAGTTGGAATTTTGCCATAAAAACTTTAAACAATGTCACATGCAATATTTACAGTATTTATGTAAGTTTTGGGAATTTATTCTCAAGCGATGCATGATTTATGATTTTAATGGTTAAAATCGGAGAAATAGTGACTTATTGTGTTAAAAATAGTTAATCTTAATATTATGGCATGAAATTTTACCCATAGATGTCTTATATGATAGGAACATCAGATCTAAAAGTTAGATATCAAGAAGTTTCTGTTTTTTATGATTATTAATTTTAATGAGTTAATTAGCTAATAATCGTAATTTATGAGTCGAAAATAAAATTTTCGAGTATGGTCTGTATTTTTTGGTCACTTTCAGATTCTAATATGTATTTTAGGATGACTAAAAATTTATAGCAATTTATTTCAAGTTTTTATAATTTAAATCGGATTTTTAACCATAAAAACGGCTTTTATAGGATTTATTTAAGAAATAAACCATAAGTATTTGCATGAGACCATTTATTAATTTCTGAATTTTCAGAAAATTTCCAGAAAGTTTAAAATTTTGAATTTTAAATTTTGAATTTTATTGACTCATTTGGCCGTATTTTGTTTATTTTTCCCGAAAATACAAGTAATTTATGAACAATAATGCAAAATCAAGTTAGATCATGATCAAATATTAGTAGAGACTACACATTGATTCCTAAAGTGAGTTAGGATGATTAACTTGGACATAAATGAGATTTATGTAATTTTGGATGATTTTAATAGTTAAAATCGCGCATATCCGTAAAAACCGTAAACAAATATGAGATATTTGCTCCCATAAGGCGATTTGGCATTAAAAATTGAGCATGTGCATACATATTTTATTATTGCAATTTATTTAATATGAATGTCATATTTTGAATGTTATTTATATAATTTGGAATTATGTAATTTTTCTTAGTATGGCCTTAGTTTTAATCAATATTACCCGTAATGAAAGGGGATATTGATTCGGTTGTAATTTATGTGATCTCGTATCACGGGTTTGTAATTTAAATTTTTCAGTTTTACAATAGAATAGTTGTATTATTTTATTGTAATTCCGGAGATCCAAAAGACGGTGCCATACGGAAAGGAGTTCCGACAAGACGGTGTTTTCTTGGATGGCGTGCCAATGAAGTTCAAGGGACCAAGGAGTTGGTTTCCGAATTTGTAATAGTTAATTAGTTTTTACTATTACTAGGAAGGTCATACTAGGATTTTATTGCTTTATTGCTTTTACTTTTGCATTTAATATGTTTGCATGCATAGCCAAATCGCCATAAAACATGCATATTAGTTTAGATCGTTAAAAACGACCGTGTCAATTATAATTATCGAGTTCACCAATTTAATTCGCTTAAAGGAGATGGATAATAAATTGACAAGACCTCTATATTAAACTAAAACAATTGAGAATTAGCCTTACCAGATAGTAGAACCCATGAGCTTCTATTTCGTGGGGTGGTGCTAGTCCAGTGGGCAGTACGAACCCCATTACGTAGGATAAGTGGGGCGATGGGATGGATTCAGTCCAGTGGGCGGATCGCATCCCGATGCATTTGAAATTTGGTTTGTACTCAACGGAAGTGTAGAGGACCAGTGGTCAATGTGTTCCGGGCTAAGATGTATAAATTATGATTTGTCATCAACCAAGAGTTCTAGGGTAGAACCGGTTTATTTTAACCCACCGAACCATATTGTTGGGTCGGAGTTCCAGTGGTTCACGATTTCGATAGTATGGGTTTGGGTCTTGGAATCATTTATAAAA
Source organism: Silene conica (assembly GCA_029255685.2). Classification (NCBI taxonomy): domain Eukaryota; kingdom Viridiplantae; phylum Streptophyta; class Magnoliopsida; order Caryophyllales; family Caryophyllaceae; genus Silene; species Silene conica. The sequence goes on from CM055317.2 coordinate 53,344,326, forward strand.
TTGGATAGACGTCATTTTATAGATGCATCAACTTAGTAAATATGTTTACAAGTTAAAATGAAAATTAAAACGATTAGCATTTAATTTCTTCATATGTTTAAAATTTTGTAGTCCTCGTATCAATATCAATCATGACTACTTCCACTACTACAAACACTTCATGGTTACAATCCTTCACGGATCATTGTAAGCTAAAAGAGAATGGGGCAAACTTTGCCGATTGGGATGCCCAACTGTTGTTGGCGGCACAAGGTGACGGTAAGACCGAATTCCTTATTGAAGCATCACCTCCCGAACCTGCTGAAAATGCCACCGCCGCGGCAAGACGACCTTATGATTCTTATCACAAGGAGTCTTGGGAATTGAAAAATGTTTTGATCCTCTCGATGGAGCCGGAACTCCAAAAGATTGCCCTAAAGATTGGCACAGCTTATGAGATCTATTGCAGGCTTCTGACAATGTTCTCAAAGGCTTCGAGAATTGTCCAATATGGGGCAGTATCGGCTTTCTTTGATCTCAACCTTAAGGAGGGGCAAAAGGTTAGCCCACATGTACTCAAGATGATTGAGCATGTAGAAACCCTAAGGATGAATCAAGTGGACATTCCCAAGGAACTTGTGATTGACAGAATCCTCCACTCCTTGTCTAAGGTGAAGACTTATGTACAATTCCGGATGAATTTCAACATAAGGAACCAAGACATCTCTCTCGATGAACTGCACAATATGATCGTGCAGGTAGAAAGGGATATGGACCTAAATGTTAGTTCCCCTAAGGATGAGCTCTATATAAATGTTAAGGGCAAAGGAAAGTTCGATAGGAAGGGTAGGGCTAAGGGGAGGCAACCTTCCAAAGTTTTTTAAAGAATGTGTCTTCGGAGGCAAGTACATCAGATCCCAACATGAGCGCTCCTCAAGGAGCCAGGTGCTTTTATTGTAATAATAAAGGACATAAGAAGAGGAATTGTTCCAGATATCTCAGCGATCTCAAAGCTGGGAAGATTCTTCCAAGTTGGTATGATAACTATCTCTATTTTGTGTTAATCTCAACTAACGTATTATGATACAAGTTGTGATGTGAATGCTCTTCTTACTTGAATTAGGGCATGGAAACAAAAATAAGGGAAAGAAAAATCAAGCATAATGGATCAATGGAACTAAGAGTAGCTCCACTCAGGATGATCAAGGAGCTTTGTTTTTCCTGCTTATTTTATTTCAAGTGTTGAAAGAACAATTTAAAATCCGTATTTTATTTCCTTGTTGGACGAGGAAATGTTAATCCTTTAAACAATTGGTTGTATTTTGGATAATGAGGTGACTTGGTTTTCAACCCAAGTCACTATTGGTTTTATATTTATGTTCTTAATTAGTTTTAACACTTGCAAATCTTAAACATAGAATAGAATTGATTGTCACATTTCAATGTATGACCATTGAAACCGAATAGGTATAGGATACCCAATTCAAATCAAATCAAAATCAAGTTAAGAACTTAATTAAAGAGGAAAAGTTATCATAAGGGTACACAAACCAACTTCAAAGTTATCAACCATTCTAAACTATCTAAGCTTTAAAACGAATAATTTCTGTAATAAATCATAAGGGTACACAAACCAACATCAAAGTCATTGCTTGTGGCCTTAGTAGCTATCTTTGGTGATAAAATGGGATTATTATTACAAAGATAGAGTGGGAGAAATTTGAAAAGCCACAAATAGCATATGATTTTGACAAGCACAATGGATGTGATCTATTAGTGAATAGTAGGATTTATTGTGTTTTGGTTATGTGAAAGATAAAGTTGTGGATGGGATCTACGATTTAAGAAAATCTACACCTTATGGTTGTAAAAGGTAGATTAGGCTGTAGATAAGATTCTACGGCTTATCATCCCAAAAGTTGTGGATAAGCCCAAAGGTTGTAGATAAAATCTACGGTCTAGTAAAAATCTACGCCTTATATCCCAAGAGCAATCTACACCTTATGGTTGTAAAAGGTAGATTAGGCTATGGATAAGATTCTAAGCCTTATCATCCCAAAAGTTGTGGATAAACCCAAAGGTTGTGGATAAGATGTACGGTTTGGTAAAAATCTACGCCTTATATACCAACGGCCCCGGCCCTAGAGGATACTTCAAGGATAAATTCTTGAAGTTTGTAAGGAAAAATTCTATACATGGATAAGATCCATGATATAGTCCTCGTACAGTACAAGATAAGATAAATGTGGGGAACTAAAAGTTCCTACACACAGAAATTGTATACCATAAGAAAAAAAAACTCTTATAGAAACTACGGGAGGACACTCGAAGAAAATTATTCAAAGGATTTTGCAAAGGCTCAAGAAAGGGTTCTTGGATTTAGATGGTGATCTAAATGTGTCAATGCAAATTCTAAAGACCATGAAATTTATAAGATATACATGCTAATAAATGAGATTTGTTGAGAGAAGCATAAGCAGACATGTGGATGTCTGCAGTCTGCAAAGTTAAGGGTAACTTTGTTGAAAGTAGTAAGTTAATTCATTGAGAATGAATTCAGTAAACTCAATAACTGCTTTTCAAAAGGGTATTTGAAAAGGATGTGACTATTAGCACATATGGTTAAGTCCCAACCATTTCAATTCATTAAATGTTAAGGAACATTGAATTGAGTGGGAGCTTTATGATTTACGGTTAAATGTAAAGTTCAGTGGGAGTTCTCGCTCCAGGATTTGAAGCTATTGAGTCATAGGTATGACTTCGGATCTTCAGAATCAGGCAAGAACAAGAGTTTAGTGGGAGTAAACGTTATCTATAACGACTAATTGCTCGTTTGGAACGAGGCATTGATGCTCATGAAAAGTATACGAGTTTTGATTCTAGATAACATATTGATATGAATTAGATCTAATTGAACATAGGATGTTTGGTTGAGATTGTAAAAGACGTCTTGGTTGTAAGGTATTAAGGTTGTTCATGGAGATGAAGATAGTATAAACATGATGAGATCATGGAAATTTATCGAACCTTAAGTACTATAGTTTACACGTTTAAATTCGTTAATGTTTCCGCCATTAGTATAATCGTGTAAAGTGGATGCGCACCGCTTACAGGACAACCCGTAGAGCATGTTTAAATCAATGATTAAACCTTGATCAATTGTCAAAGTATTCTCCAATGAAGATGAAACACAAATTCAAGATCTTGGAAGATAACTTAGTCGTATGGTAAAAGGTTTGCAACGACTCAAGTTCCAAGAAACCAAGCAAAGATTTGTGATAATCTTTGGCTTACATTCATTGACTATGCATCTCAATGACTTGTATTTTAACTACATGGTCATCACAAGATTCTACAAAATGTGTACGTTCACAAATTATGTAAAGGCATTGCTGTGGCTGGGAGTTACACAATGCACATAATCTTATTCGCTAGTCATAAGAATGACTTGTCTCTTTCAGAGGAAAGATCAATGTATGGATATGATCCGCAAAGTGAACGATCGCACGAACCGTGGTAAACCTGGTTTACTCAAAATGAAGATAATTACAATTTTAAGGGATGTAAACGAGAGACCCTAAAGCTGATTGTAAATTAAATGGTGTTCAAAGGTTGACCACTTGGATGGTGTAATCCACTAATTGTTTGAGTTATTTATAACTCACGAAAGGTCAAGTAAAATTCAAATGGGATGGTAAGACCATATTGAACCCCATTAAAGTGAATTGAATTATCATGACCTCGCCCCTAGTTGCTTAAGTGAGGTGACATCTCAATGCAACCGGATGTGTGATGCGATTGATGGCGAGTTCAATTGCCATAGAGTCATACGAGATGACTAATCAATCACCTAGGCATAGACATGTTAAGATACATTTGCCGGGCTAATGACCGCTGATAGAGCTCTGGCGTACTCTTATTGAAAGACTGCCTGGTCGTGGCGGGAGCATCTATCGTGTTTCACATGAGTCAGTTCTTGGACTAATGACTGTTCTCTGAGGTGGCATAGTTTTCAGATTAACTTTGATTTATGTCCTAACACCTTCGTAACTGGGGTTTATAAGGACATATTTTGGGTTATGATGGGCTGTGGCTAGCCGGAAGGAATAAGTCGATTAGGAATCGTCCACCCCTTGTCAGGGTTGAGAAATATCTCTAGGCCACTCGAGGAGAATAATAACTAGAAATGCGTGGCCACGCTCGGAAGGTATCTATGGTAGATAATTCCGGTCAGTAGTTATAAACTCCAAATCGAGACAAACCACTCTAGATTTTAATCAATTGCCGGCACGACCTGAGAGGACGCCATGCATTGAGTGGGAGATAGTAATAGGGCAAGAGAATTGGTAACACACACTTGTCTTGGACAAGTGGGAGATTGTTGGAGGAAGTGTCCTCGACAATAGTGTGTTGACATAATTAAAACTGATTTGAATGAAACACAACTGGGAGTGTTACTCTTTTAAAGTCAACTGATCAACATTTATCGATAATGATTGGCTGTCTAGCGTTTGACATTATCGTCATATGATGGTGGTGATCAGTTGATCCCTTAAGGTCATATCTTTAGGGAATTCCGTCTCAATAGAATAATTAATTAATATTGTATTGGATACGAATTAATTAATAACTAGAAATTTGGAAATAATTTTTATATGACGAATATTTTATAATGGGATTATAATAATAAAAGTCAAAGTAATAAAATCGTTTTATTACTCGGTTTTTTATTTATTCGTTTGGGAAACGATTAAATTGAGAATGAACACGGTTGATCATAAAATTACAAAGAGTTGTAATTAAAATTATGATATTACATTTTATACAATAATAATTTCGAAATATTGGAATAATTATTTAAATGTAATAAATTTGTAAATTATGAATTTTAATAGTTAAAATTGCACAATTAACAAATTGGGTCATGTGTTATGGGACATGTGTGACATGTTACAATTTAACACAATTGACAAAGATAAAATGGGTCCATTTTAGACCCATTTTCAGCCGTGTATAAGTGTAGTATGTGGGTTGAGTGTGTGAAAAGAGATTGTGTGTGTAAGTGGATGTGTAAGGGTGTAAGGATATGTAAGGTATCTTGCATGCTTTTGTGTAAGAGCTAGAAGAGCATGCATTGGCCTTAAAAGGCATGTGTAGGCCGGCCAAGACAAGAGCAAGTAAGCTCTTGTTGCTCCTTATATACTTCAATACACTTACACTACACACTAGTTGAAAGAGTTATGGTGAATGCATTATTATTCACTAACACACTCATACTACAAACTCCATATTTTCTTAAGTAAAATAGTTTTTATTAAGAGAATAATTATTTCCTATACTAATAATATTAGTAGTAATATTATTGTTATCTCTAGTTTGCTAATACTAATTTTCTAGTAACAAAATTAGTAATAGTTTGAGATCGGGTCCTTGATACGCACCTTTAGGAGACGATTTTTGTTAGATCGTTCAAGGGTAATTTCGGTGGCTTGAAGACTCAAGTAATAGGTGATTATTGAGTATAAACCTTCTAAAACCAATGTAAGGACTATCTCATCTTATGATATCATCTTGCATGCATAAGATCCATTTAAGTTTTATGACTAAACTTAAAGAAACAAAACTCACATTAGATTTGAGTATAAAAATTGGAACTTAGTTTCCAACACTACTGCAACCCCCGGCTTCCCCACTAGCACCACCAACCTCGCCCCTGAGCCGCGGTGGTTCCAGGGAGGAAGTCGGTGGCCGTCGACCACCATCCACGACGCCAAAATCGATTGCCAAACCCAGCACCACCAATCGTTAGTCTGCTTGACACTTCAACCACCCACAACGAAACCCATCATACTAACGACATACACCACCACGACCCACTGTGATAACCACCCTCCTAACACCCAGACCACCACCACACTAATTACCTTAATACCCAGTACAATCGTGAACAGAAACTACCTCGAATCCATACAAAACACCATACGTTCAAATGCTCTGTTCTGAAAACGAAGGGAAAACGACTGGTACAACCGACAACCTACCACCCCCCTACGGCCATAGGTGGTCAACGACGGCCTCACAATGGTCCAAAACACAACTACTAAAAACATAGATTAATGTTACATAAGAACTCGCGCTATAACACGATTACATGATAAAATATTGCGAATTGAAATAGGGAGGGCAAACAGAGAAACGTGAAACATAGGTGAACTTACCTATTTCACCATGATTTCGAGCAACCAAGGACCACCCTAAACCCACCGTGAGAGCCTCCCTCTTACTCCCTGATATGGCGGCAACAACAATATGTGTGTGTGTGAGCCGTTAGATTAGGTTAGGGTAGGGTTTGGGGAGTTTCTATAAGGCGGCAGAATGAGATGTTAATCACGTTGTATTGGTTTGTATGTTGATGTCGAGATGGGTTGTTTTGTGTTGGGACACATATCGAGGCCCAAGTGTCTATTCAAACACGATCTATTAACTAACTCGAATACTCGACCCTTCACTTAACAACATACAGAAATATAAACACTTATTCGATAAATAAATTATCGAGTATAACGTTACGTTAAATAACCCTCAACGCGTCAAAATAAATAATAAACTTAATAATAAAATATGAGGTATTACATTTTGGGTGTGGTCGGCTACCATGAGCATCTAGAGGATGTTTTTCCTCTTATACTCAAGTAATACTACACACTAATTCATTCATTCAAGCTTCCTCATTTTTCTTATGAGAGAAAAATATTTTGAGCTAATCTCTCTAAAATTGTTTTAAAAAATAACATCATTTCACAAAATTAATAATATTAAGAGTAATATTATTAACATAATTTCTAGTATAGTAATTTCATTTTTCTAGTAACAAAATTGATTTTGGTTTTGAGATTGGGTCCTTGATAAGAGCTTTTGGAGACTTTTTAATTATAGACTGTTGGTAACGGTAAACGGTTCATGCAAGACTCGATTAATAGGTGATTAATTGAGTATAAACCTTCTAAAGCAATGTAAGGACATTTCTTTCATCTTATGTAATCATCATGCATGCATAAGATCTAGTTAAGTTTTAAGACTAAACTTAAACAAATTAAACCCATATGAGATATGAGTTAATAATCTGAAATTTGATTTCTAACAATTGGAGCTCCGACTCAATGGAGTATATCAAAACATTTTTTATTGCCGCAGATTCTTTATGGTAGACCTCATTGGCCCTCCTTGCGGCATTGGTGGATTCACCGTAGTAGCGGCGGGTGAAGGTTCGGTAAGGTAACGAGTCTTATCGTTACCTTCGTCCCAAGCGGCAAAGTTTGACCCATTCTTCTCAAGTTTACAACGATCCGGCAAAGTTTGACCCATTCTTCTCAAGTTTACAACGATCCATGAAAGATTTAAGCCATGAAACGTTTGTTGCGGAGTTTGCATTGGAAGTCGACATTTCGATTGATGAATGAATATGTTACTACAAAATTAAAATTTGAAGAAATTAAACACTTATTGTTTTAATACTTGAATAAATAAACAAGATTTTAAGCATTTATAAAGTGACCTCAACCCAACTTATATAAATGATTTCGAGACTCAAATCAATACTAATTTCCATGTGAAACACCGGTCCCTCTACACTTCCCGTAGCACGACTTGGTGGATTAACTCTTTAATCGGTTCTACACTAGAACTCTCGGTCGATAGAATTACACTAATTCCATTTCCTTGGCTCCGGAACACGTGTGGAACACCGGTCCCTCTACACTCTTCCGTTAAGCCCAACCCAAATTTCGATGTAATAACACATATTACCCACGCACCCAACATAACAAGGTTTGTACCCCGGTGAAGTCTAGCCTACTCCCTTATGAAATTGGGATCTATGGTTCTAATCTTTGGTATGGCCAATGCTCAATTACTCAATAACGTTGAGGTCTTGACAATTTATTATCTATCACGTTTTAAGTGAACTAAAGTGGTGAACTCAATAATTAATTACCACGGTCGATATACTCGATTGATTTAATATGCATGTTTAATTATGACGATTTGGCGATGCATGCAAACATATAAAGAAAAATGCAAAGCATAAAAATAAAACCCTAGTATGGCCTTCCTAATAATAGAAAATATATTAACTATTACATATTCGGTAACTATTACATATTCGGAAACCAACTCCTTTGGTCCCTTGTACTTCAATGCACGCCGTATAAGAAAACACCGTCTTGACGGAACTCCTTTCTGAATGGCACCATCTCACGCAAAAACATCGGGATTATATTAAAATAAATACAAACTATTCTATTCTAAACAAAAATTTAAAACTATTAGACTACAAACCGGTGATACGAGATCACATTAAGATTACAACCAAATCGATATTCCCTTACATTACGGGCAATACCGATTAAAATTAAGGTCATACTAAGGAAATTACATAATTCCAAATTACGTAACATAAACTAAATAAAATATGACATTCATATTAAATAAAATGCAGCGTTAAAATATGTATGCAAATGCCAATTTTTGTAAGCCAAATCGCCTTTGGAACAAATATCGTATATTTGATAGCGCAGCGGTTTTTACAGATTTCCGTGATAATAACTTTTATAATCACTATAAATTACATAACTCATATTTATGTCTAAATTAATCATCCTAACACATTTTAGACATCAAACTTAGTCCCACCAAATTTTGATCATGCTTCAACTTGATTTAATATATATTGTTCGGTAATTAGTCGCATTTACGGGAAAAATAATATAAAAAGCCAAACGAGTCATAAAATTTTTTTTGAAAAATTCAAAAATTAAATTTTGAATATTTTGGAATTTTCATAAATTTCCAAAACCATAAAAATATTAGTATTATAAAAGGATTAATTTATTTCATAAATAAATCGTAAAACATGCGATTTTAAACCGTATATTCAAAAATTACTATGAAATTATGCAATAAAATACTAATATAATTTTTAGAATTTCTAACTCTTTTAGAATTTGGAAAAGGACACAAAAACTCTGCCCAATGTCGAAAAATGCTTTATGACTAACAATTTCAATTATTCACTTTTATCTTATAAAATTATTAATTCAAAAACCAGAAACTTTCTAATTTCCAAAATTTGGATCTGATGTCAATATCATATATATTATCTAGTGGAAAATTCAGGCCAAAATATTAACTTTTACTATTTCTAACACAATATGTCATTATTTAACCGATTTTAACCATTAAAATCATAAATCATACATTATAAGACAAGAAAATCCCAAAATTTACATACACTCTGTAAATATTGCATATGAAATTGTGTAAAAATTTATGGCCAAATTCCAACTCAAACTATTTAATCCGAAATTAGTCACTATTAATACGATTTTTACTCTAAATATCATTAATCATGCAGCATAAGATAATTAAACCTGAAAATTTACATGAACACTGTAAAAATCGCATGTGACATCTCATAAATATTTCTTAGTAAAATTTCATTTTAACTATTTTGCCCTTTATCCTCATATTATGGCATTTTCTCATAATATTCATAATCCATGCAAAAATCCTTTATTATTTACGAAATTTTATATACATGATAGAAAATATACATGTGAGAACATATTTAAAAATCTCGGTCATAAAGTAAATTTAACTATTTTTCCCATAATAATGTCATTTTAATCGTATAAAATACATTATATATACGAATAATTAAATAAATGAACAACATAATCCATAAAACTTAATTTACGACCTTAAAACATTTTCGAACCAGAAATATTAACATGAAAAATTATTTTCGGGATTTTTCTTATAAATGTAATACCCCGTATTTTAGCCTCGGTCAACGGCAGTCAAACCGTGTTTTATACAAGTATTTCAAAGGGAATGTTTATCAAGTATTTTACATAAACTGTTATTATTTTATAAATCGTATTTCTACGATTATTTTGTATTTCATAATCATTTTTATATTTGACGATTATTTCATAAAATGACGTTTCAGTCGTATTTCTTTAATTCTTAAGGGTATATTTAAAATTAAATATATTTCTTGTTTTTATATTTATTTCTTGTCTATACTCAAATTTCATTATTTATTTATTTATTTATTTATATATTTATTTATTTATTTATTTATTCAAGTCATAATCATATTAAATCATAATTTTATATATCTTTATGCTATTTTATTTTAATATTTATTATTGATATTTGATATGTTATTAGTATTTAATTGTTTAAGATATCGGTTAAGTGTTTATACGTTATGAATGAAGCTTTGAGTGCGGGTATTTAGATGTCGAGTCTCGTTCTAATCGTGCTATAAGGTCTAGGAATGCATGCTAGAGTATCAATTGGGCCTTGAGATGCATGTCAAGGTTGTACTAGCCCAACTCGACACAACAGTCCACACGCACAACCTTAACAATTTCTATTTGCCTCTCTACATAAAAGGGTCTCGAAACCCTAACCCTAACCCTACAACGCCTCACACCTCCACATAAACTCACGCCGCCACATCATAGAACAGGGAAGAGGGGTTACACGGTGGTTTAAGGTTGTCGTTGGCGGTTCGTTTTGCGTCTGAAAGTGAGTACACGCAACCTTCTCTCTGTTTTCCAGTTTTCTAGTTTAGTTTCAATTCGTGATTTTCAATTCTTAATCATAGTGTTGGTTTTGATTTCCCGTATATTAATGATCTATGATGTTAGAAGATGTATCTTGACCATAGTCGTGCCACCTTTGACGGCCTAGGACCACTAGTCACGGCCGTTTTTGTGGCCTGTTCAGATCACGTTTTTTTTATTGTTTCGAAACAGAGTCACGAGCAGGTGTGTTTAAGCCTTAATTCGATTTAGTTTCTAGTCATGGCTGTTCTGGGTGTTAAGGTACTTGTATTGGTGGTAGTCGGGGTGCTTGGGTGGTGGTTGTTATGGTGGTTTATGGTGTGTCGTGGTGGTGTTATAGTGGCTTTCGTTTTGGGTGGTCTGCAGCGGTAGTATGGACTGCTGCTGTTCGCGGGTTGGGGCAGGAGTTTTTGAGCGGCTGTTCCAGGGGTTTGAGATAGTGTCAATGACTGGAGTTTTTACCGGGGACTCGAGGGTGGTCTGAGGTATCTAGGGTGGTGACTGGTTGTGGTTATGGCGGTGTTAGGAAGTAGTAGGGGCTGGTTATAGAAGGGGGTGGACAAGTGCGGGGAAAGGGCTGTACATGTCGGTTTCTGGTAGGGTGTTTGTAACTGGTATCGAGGGTTATCGGGGACGAGTCAGGGGTTGTGGGTGGTGCCAATGGATGCGTCGTGAGGCGGTGGTTGCAACCACCGTGGGTTGGTGGTGATGCAGGTGGCTGAAGGGGTGTCTTTTGGGGCTGCTTTGGAGGGTGTCGGGGGCTGTCAAGGGCTGGTTGTTACGTTAACTTGTCTTTGCTACAACGTGTTGGTGTTGTTTGGATTGTGTATTATCATTACTATTATTAACATTAATATTATCATATTATTATTATTGATATTATATGCTAGTATTATTGGTAATATTGATGTTATTATTATTACTATTAGTAATAATATGGTTATTATTAATAGCAATATTTCTCATACTTTTAATTATTAAAGTGTTAAGTGAATTTTATTATACATGGATGTGACGGTTATCAATGGTCCTACTATATTTTCTATGTTGGTTTATTCAATTGGTATTAATTATAAAAGTATTAAGGTCGGATTGGTTACGTTAATTGAAGTAGTCATGTTTATATACGACCTCGTTATGCGTGATATATTATTTAAATCATTGATTTGAATAATGGATATTTTATATTAGTTGCATAATTGTATTAGTTAGTGATTAAGTATATTATAATTGTTAGGTGACGATGTTGACGTGGCATAATTCGGTTTACTTGCTGGCTTGCTATTGGATTATATTGCTATCTAGGTAGGATACACTTATACTTTTACTGTGATGTACTGTTATTGGATGTGGTAATTGATTGTGATGGATGCAAGTATGATTTTTATAACATGAGGATTTGTAATTGTTTATTTTATTATCATATTCAAGAGCATGCATATGCATTGGTTACTGAGATACGGTGAATCAGATAGTGTTCTGATATAAAGCCTGTTGGGAAATGTGTCCTCAACAATAGTGCGATCACGTAATTAAATCTCATGACGAGAATGCGCAAGGGATGATACGAAATATATTAGTCAACTGACCAACATTAATCGTTAATGATTGGCTAGCTAGAGTTTGACATTACTGTCGTATGACGGTGGTGGTCAGTTGATCCCTTTAGGTCACACCTTTAGGACAATTCCCTTAATTGATAAAGTGATCAAATGTATATTGATACGATTTTATCATATTCCTTAAACTCGTATATCGAGAAATTAGAGGTTAAATCTTATTGTAAGATTTATGTTTAAAATTGAAACGTGTCAATTGTTGAACAATAAACGATATTTTATAATATCGTAATTAGAATGAATCGGGTTATAATTATTACAAAAGTTGTAAATCGTATTGACGATTATTATAAGTGACCATTTTACAATTAGTAATTTCGAATTACTTGTCAACTTGATAAATGAGATTTATTAATTTATGAATAATATTTATTTGATAAATATGTATGATTAAATTAAAACAATTGTTATTTTATTAAATTGTGACATATTGTATGTCACATAACATAAAATTGTAAGATTGATAAAATTGTAAAATAAGGTCCATATTAGTGATGGTACCGGTTTTGGGAAGGTGTAATTTGAAGTGTGTTTTGTGTTTTAAGAACATAAAAACACAAACCTTGTGAATTGCAACCTACACCCACCTATGCACATAGGAAAGACAAAATGTTCCCTCTTGGCTTTCCTTTGTGTCTCACACGCCTAAACCAAGCAACAACCATCAAAATGTGAAGTTGCTCATTCATTCATTCATTCTAATCTCTTGGCATTTTTCTAGTGTGAGAAAAATACAACATCAAATCCTCTAAAAAGTACTATTATAAGATAATAATACTAATTCTATAAGAAGTTATAATATATTAGTATACTTAGTTCTAATTAGAGTTTAGAACAATTAAGGAAAACCGATTCCTAGTCTAGCAACTACAAGGTTTCGGTTCATTAAGGTGTTGTCTTGGTGCATCACAAAGGAGGTTTTCTTGTTGAACATTGGAGGATCATCCTTGCTAGCATTTGGACCGAGTGTAAGGACTCGATATCTCTCCCATTTCCGCATATTTTAAGCATGCATAAGATCATATAAATAAGTTAATTAAAATGTTAATTAACGTATTTTGATTAGTATGACTAATATATTTAGTTTATGAGTAACTAAAACCCAACAATTGGTATCAGAGCAACTAGGTTGTTTGCATGCTTTCCGTTTACGTTTTTACAGAGCTATTAGGATAACAAAATAAAACTTGGTATTTCGTTTGATATATGATATGACCGAAATTATTTAGCATGAATACCTACTGTTTCTAAAATGTTTTTAGAATATTTGGAATATATTTTGCATGAATATTGGTTAATGGTAGTTTAAATCTCGGTTTTATTAGTTTTTAATGGTTAAAATTATTATTTTGGGAAAAATAGTTAAAATCATCTTTTGGCCAAGATTTTTCAGTATGTTTTCACATGTATATCCTATGTTATGAATATGAATTTTCGTAAATTATGGACTTATAAAACATGTGATATGAATTTTAAATGTTAAAATGCAATAAGCTGAATAAAATTGGGTTTGTATAGTTATATTACGAATTTGACTATAAAAATTTATGAGTATGTCACATACAATATTTAAAATATATGTTGAATTTTCCAGAAATTTATCTCAAATATTGCAATATTATAGATTTTTAATGTAAAAATCGGGTAGTTAGTGACATTATTTCGACTTTAATAGTTTAAGTTGGAATTTGGCCATAAAAATTTAACACGATGTCATATATATTATTTCCAGCATGTATAAAAATTTTGAGATTTTTATCTTATTTTATGCTTGAGAAATAATTTTAAAGGTTAAAATCGTACGATATATGACGAAAATCGTTAAAATTTCCAATAGTTGTTATAATGGCCGAAACATTTAACCCATAATAGTCATATATGATATGTTCATCACAAAATAATTCTTGGTAGCCAAAAGTTTCAGTTTTAATTTAATTTTAAATTGTTAAAAGTTGCATTTAAAATTTCGGCTCATTGGTCAGTGTTCCTTTTAATTTTCTGTCCATTTTATGTTCTTAAGGTGTTTTGGAAAGTGTAAAAATATTATTAGTATTTTATTTGCATTTATAGAGTTAATTATTGAATTTTCCGACTTAAAATGCTCGTTTTACGTATTATTTTCGAAATAATGTTAAAACCGTATAAATACTAATATTTTTAAGGTTCTGAAATTTTAAAAACATTCTGGAATTTTCAAAATTTGAATTTTGAATTTTTCGAAATTTTTATGACTCTTTTGGATTTTTATAATATTTTTCCCGTAAAACCGAGTAATACGGAACAATATTAAAATATATTAAGTTAAGTCATGTTGAAAGTTTGAGTAAGACTAAATTTTGAAACCTATATGAGTTGGGATGATTAACTTAAGGATGAATACCGATTCATATTATGCATAGTGTTGTTAAACGTTAAAACACGCGATTCCATAAACCGAGGTATACGATAACTATTTATATTATTGATATTTAAATAGGACGATTTGGCTTAGGATTTGCATGATAGTTCATATAATCATAAGCATTGCATATTTTTAATTATGAATGTCATGATTTATTTACGTAATTTTGGGAATTATGTAATTTACTTAGTATGGCCTTAGTTTTTAAATCGGTATTTCCCGTAATGTAAGGGGTTACCGATTCGGTTGTAATTTTGTGATCTCGTATCACCCAATTGTAATTTATTTCGATTTTATAATGTATAAAGTAGACTAGAAAAGTTGTAATTTTTGTAAAATCTGGAGTTCCTTGAAGATGGTGCCATTCGGAAAGGAGTTCCGACAAAGACGGTGTTTACCTCGAAGTGCGTGCCTCGTGAAGTTCAAGAAACCAAAGGAGTTGGTTTCCGAATTTGTACTTTATTATTTCTTTTCTAGGAAAGGCCATACTAGGGTTTATTTTATGCTTTTATTTTTGCTTTTTATATGTTTGCATGCATAGCCAAATCGTCATATATCGTCTCATGCATTATTCGATTTAGTCGACCTAGTCATTTATTTTATCGATAATTCACCAACTTAGTTCACTTAAACGGAGATAGATAATAATTTGACTAGATCTCTTACGTATAAATATTGAGACTTAGCCTTACCAAAAAGTACGGACTCATGAATCCCTTCTTCACAAGAACGTAGGCTCGGCTACACCGGGGTACTAAAATTGTCACGTTGGGTAAGTGGGGTAATAAAGATTACACCTTGAAATTTGGTCGATCTCAACGAAAGTATTCGTAACCGTAGTTGCAATAAGTTCGGGCTAAAGACGATTTTTAGAAAATTGTCGACCGAGAGTTCTAAGGTAGAACCGATTAAAGGGTTAATCCACCAAATTATACCGATACGGGTTGAATCGGCTACACCGTGCCCGGATTAGTATGGGTTTGGGTCTCGGGATTGTTTACTTAATTGGGTAAGAGATCATTAAATAAATAACTAATTAACTTGTTTAAGTTTTTAGTTTAAATTATGAATTTTAAAATGATATTGTTTTATTTCCTTCATTTTATTGTAGTTTAATTTTCAACATCATCAATGGCAACCAACGCTCCACCTCTCACTAACGTTTCATGGCTTCGGTCCTTTATGGATCGATGCAAACTCGATAAGTATGGTTCCAATTTTAAGGATTGGGATGCGCAATTACTTTTGGCCGCTCAAGGTGACGATAAGAGTCGTTACCTATCCGAAGCCGCTCCTCCCGCTCCGACCGCTAGTTCATCGGTCCAAAATCGTGAGGCCTATGAAGCCTACATGAAAGAGTCATCCGCTCTTAAAAATGTGCTCATCTTCTCCATGGAGCCGGATCTCCAAAGGAGTATGATCAAGTTGACCACATCGTATGAGATATACACCAAGCTTGCGACCATGTTTTCGCAAACTCCAAGGGTGATCCAATATGAGGCGGCTTCCGCCTTCTTCGACATTACGTTGAAGGAAGGGCAAAAGATAAGCCCTCATGTGCTCAAACTCGTTGAGCTCGCGGAGACTCTAAAAGCGCAAGACGTTGATGTTCCCGACGCTCTCATAATTGACCGAGTTCTTCACTCGCTCAATAAGGTTAAATCGTATGCTCAATTCCGGGTGAATTTTAATATGCAAAACAAAGAGACAACATTGGATGAGTTGCATAAGATGCTCGTCCAAGACGAGAGGGACATGGGACTTCATGAAAGTTCCACCAAGGATGTTTTAAACATCGAAAAGAAAGGGAAAACGAGCTTCAAAAGGAATGCCTTTAAAGGCAAGGGCAAGAAAACGTTCAAGCCCAAAGCGACTAAAGAAAAGACCTTTTCGAAAGGCGCTTCCACCTCGTCTTCGAAATCCGAAGACAAGTGCCATTATTGCACGAGGATCGGTCATTGGAAGCGTAATTGCCCCAAATACTTAAGCGACCTCAAAGATGGAAAGGTTCTAGCAGTAGTTTATAATTCTCGTTCACTTTCATGTTATTTTGTTAACTTTTGTATGGCGATACAAGTTGTTGAGTATCACCCCTTTTAAAATTGTTTTAAAGGGGCACCTTATAAAGATAAGGGCAAGGAAAAGGAAGCATGAAGTTCCTTACTTGGATGGCTATGGTAGCATCCAATTGATCGAAGACTTGAAGAGCTAGGCTCTAATTCTCATATTGTGTTCTTTCATATTTTGCATTTTATTTGCTAGAACAATTTATTTTCTTGTAAGACAAGGATTATAATCCTAAAACAATGGTTGTAATTTTGGATATTAGTGACTTGGCTTTCAACCCGAGTCACTACTTTTGTTCTTAATCAATTTCTTGATTTCTAAAATAAATTGCATACCTTGTTAAAACATGAATAATAGTGATTTCATCCCGAAATAAGGAACATTGATACGATCAATATAATATAATCAAAGTGTTGATAAAAACGGAGAACTACACCCCATGAGATACTTTCAATCAAAATGAGACAACATTAGTTCATTATAAGTGAAAATGAGAATGTATTCATCACACCTATAAAACTTCAAACATTCATATGCATTGGTTAATCGAAATAGCTATCCTTATACGAATAAAGGTTATTGTTAGAAGGATAGAGTGGGAGAAAATATTTCGCTCGCAAACCAATGATGAAAAAGGATCTTAGAGAAGATTCCTACATGGGAGTCTTATAAAGAACCCTAAATAAATGAATTCAAGAAACTACGAGAGGACACTGAAGAAACTACGGGAGGACACTCGAAGAAAGTTCCTTATGTTCATTGTTTCCGTGGGAAACCCCGTATGAATTCGGAAGGAATATCGGCTCCTTGAGATAATGATTTTTTAAAGATTATAAGATAATAGAGGAGAAATCATATATCTATACGGGAGGAAAGACCGGTTCCTTAAATAAATGATTTTTCTAGGTTTGTAAGATAAAAGAGAAGAAATCATCTCAATTCTCTCAATGTAGTTATAAGGAAATTATCATGTCATATTCGTCTCGAGGAAACGAAGACATGAAAAGAGGGTGATGATTGATTGAATGGAAATAGATCACTATAGAGATAGTGATGGTAATAATGATTCATTTACATGCAAGAAATGAAAAGTTCATTTAAGAGATCGAGTAATATTGATTTTAGTGGGAGCAATATTCATTAAAAGAATTAAGCCTACCATTTAGAGAGGATGGGTGATTCTTTAAGGTGTAAAGAATAAGAGGTTTTCAATTCTAGATGATCAAATACCTTATATCATACGATGATGGAGCTTTACGGGAAGTTTTATTATATTGATGATAAAAGGTCGCCCATTAGAAATCAAAATGGTGATAAATAGCCAAGATGTTTGAAATAGTAAGAGTAATGAAATCGCTAATAACTGCAATATAGATTTCAGCACATAAGTGACTAGATAATTCCGAGTGATTCTTTAATCCCTCTAGTATATCAATACGTCACGGGTTATAAGATAACAGTGGGAGCTTTCCTCAGGAAAGGAAACTCAAAATCTAGAATAGGGTTCTAGATATGTGCTCGAATAAGATCGTATTATGTGAGATAATATGAGTCGGAAGGAGACCAAAATTTGTAAGTTTTGCAATCATGAATAAAAGGTTTATTCGCAAAACATTAATACAAATAGATGATCGTGCATCAAATGCAATGAAATGGTATTGACTGTTTTTTCATGACAATGTCATTTGAGTTATAATTAACTCAGAATGAAAGATACTTTGTCAAAATCCAAATGGGTTGTGAGAGACAATATTGAACCCCATAAGTGAACTGGCTTGACGTAGTATAGCCCCTAGCCGCTTACATGAGGTGACATCTCAAAGCGACTATAATGTGAGGCGATTGATGGCGAGTTCAAGTGCCATAGAGTCATATGAGATGACTAGTCGATCACATAGGCAGACTGTAAGAGACACTCTGTCGGGCAAAGTGACCGCTAATAGAGTTCTGGAAATTTTATAATAGCCGGGTCGTGGCGAGAGCTGCTATAGTATTCTTGTGAGTCAATTCTTAGACTAAAGATTATGTGGGGAATAAAGCATGTATTCGCCCCAAACTTGCAGGATTATAATGAAACATACAATTGTGATTATAGTCATAAGTTAATTAAAAGCATGAAAAAGAAATCAACCTTTGGTCCTTTGTGCTTATGGCCTAAGAACAGGAATTAAAGTAAATTCCCTCCTATAACTTGCACCCAAGACTTGATTGAGATGATGCCGCGTGTGCTAGAAAATACTCTCCAATTGCCTTGCAATATGGGGAGAGCCTTTTGAGGTTTTAGATGTGAGATCTGAGTTTTGGGAAAAAGATGTTCTCAAAACCCTAATTGTCAGAATTATGAATTACCAGTCAGTGACAAAAAAGAGAAAGACTCTCCTTTTGTATTACTTAGGTCGGCCGAATGGGTCTTGGGTAAGGGTGGGCTTTTTCCACTCTTACCTTATACCTTTGCGTGATTCGACCCGTTTAGCTTTAAGTTGTTCGCGGGTTTTATTTATAAATCGTAACATGTTATCAGATATTAATACAGTCGATATATTAATAATGGTCTGACAAAATACGATATTGTATAATTACCCAAATTAATATAACTGTTTATATTAATACGCGAATACTATATTTAATTAAATATAACCGTTTATATTTAATTTACGAATTAATCTTGTAATCCGTATTAGCTAAAATTATTTAATCCGTATTAAATAATAATCTCAACATCTTATTGACTAATTTATTAGTCAACACCTCTGACTAACTGTTTAGTCATATCCGGCATAAATGTGACTGTATTTTCATACCTTCACATCTCTCAAACGTGTCCTATAGGTGTGACGTATAGGGACCAGTTGATCACCGCCATCCGTATGACAATAACGTCAAACTTATCTAGCAAGCCAACCGTTATTGATAAACGTGGATCAACTGGTAATAATACAAAAGTATGCCCTTGTGATCCTTAAAGAGATTTAATAAGTCATTGTACTTAATTGTCAAGGACACCAGCCCCAACAATCTCCCACTTGTCCGTACAAGGGTATGTGCAATGACGTTATCACACTACATGTGGAGGACACAATCTCCAACAAACTCCCACTTGTCCGTACAAGTGTAGGTGCGATAACCGAATCTCATATCCTTTTAAAATTTCTCCCACTCAATGTAAGACAATTTGCAAATCCGCATTCGCAAAGGTCGTATCTCACAAGCGATCTGTATCAAGAGTGGTTTCCCCGACTAGAGAGTAACTTAACTGATAAAACGAATCTGTATTCGAGCATGGCCATGCATTTCAGTTACTACTCCTCGAGTGGCCCTGAGAAATGATAAAATCCTGATAAGGGTTTGGATATTTCCCTCAACTCGAATCCTGCCGATATCGCCCAGCATGAAATAACCCAGAAAAAATACTCTTGGCCCCTGTTACGGTGACCGTGGGAAAGAAACCAAAGTTACCCAAAATCTGTCTTAATCTCAAGAAACAGTTGAAAGTCAAAAGACTCGACTCTAAGGAACGCTATGGAGGTCCTATCCACGACCTGGCACCCAATGTTATAAAACATTTAGGACTCCATAACGTTGTCACGGGGTGTCCTACGAGATATCCGTATAACTCGCCTTTGTGATTGGTCAGTCATCCACGTGACTTATGGCTCGTTGAACCCACCATCAACCAACGTCACAAAATGATTACCTGAGTTATCAGCTCAAGTGGGTAATCAAGGACCAAAACGATGTAATGTTAATCAGTTCACTTTGTGGTGTTCAAAATTGGCGTACAATTCCACATGAGAAACAAAACATTTTATATCATAACAATAAGGTTGAATAGAGTACACGAGAAAATGAATTATTACATGAATTCAGAAAAGAGTACTACAACTTAGGAACACATCCAATTCCCATGGAATGAATGTGCCCTTCATGCTTATCACGTGGTAATGCTTTTGTGAGAGGATCGGCTATGTTGTCATCCGTAGCGATCTTTTCAATAAAAATCTCCTTTTGCTCCACGTAATCTCTGATTAGATGAGCTTTCCGTTGTACATGCCTAGCCTTGCTGCTAGACTTATGCTCCTTAGCTTGGAAGATGGCACCGCTATTGTCACAATAGACGGTGATTGGGTCATTCGAACTAGGCACTACTGATAGTCCTTGTAAGAATTGACGCATCCATATTGCTTCCTTAGCTGCTTCTGAGGCGGCATAGTACTCGGACTCAGTCGTAGAATCTGCTGTAACACTCTGTTTAGAACTTTTCCAGCTGACAGCAGCGCCATTAAGAGTAAAGACAAATCCAGACTGAGATTTCGAGTCATCTCGATCTGTTTGGAAGCTAGCATCTGCGTAACCCGTGGCGCAGAGCGTTGAGTCGCCTCCATAAGTCAATCCCCAATCTTTAGTCCTCCGTAGGTACTTAAGAATGTTTTGCACGGCCATCCAGTGTTGTTCACCTGGATTAGCTTGGAATCGACTTGTCATACTCAATGCATATGCAACGTCAGGACGTGTGCATATCATGGCATACATGATCGATCCTATTGCCGAAGCATAAGGAATCCGACTCATGCGCTCTTTCTCTTCCACTGACTTAGCTTCTTGAGTCTTGCTCAAGTGAAGCCCAGGAGTCATAGGAAGGAACCCCTTCTTGGAGTTCGTCATGCTGAATCTCTCCAGAATCTTCTCTATATAAGATTCCTGACTGAGAGACAACATCCGTCGTGATCTATCCCTGTAGATACGGATGCCCAAAATTCTTTGTGCCTCTCCCAGATCTTTCATCTGGAAATGGTTTTTCAACCATGCTTTAACCGAAGATAAGAGAGGTATGTCATTCCCAATCAAGAGTATGTCATCGACATACAGTACTAGGAATACAATCTTACTCCCACTCGACTTGATATAGAGACATGGTTCCTCGACTGATCGAATGAACCCATTCTCTTTTATCACTTGGTCGAAGCGATGATTCCAACTCCGCGATGCTTGCTTAAGTCCATAGATGGAACGCTTTAGCTTGCAAACTTTCTTAGGATGTGCTGGATCGATAAAACCCTCGGGTTGTACCATGTACAACTCTTCCTCCAAATAACCGTTTAAGAAGGCGGTTTTAACGTCCATTTGCCATATTTCATAGTCATGAAATGCGGCGATCGCTAAGATAATCCGAATGGAACGTAGCATGACTACGGGTGCAAAGATCTCATCGTAGTGCAAGCCTGGCGCTTGGGTGAAACCTTTAGCAACTAGTCTAGCCTTATGGATATCTTGTTGTCCTTCCACGGCATGCTTTATCTTGTAAAGCCATTTGCATTGAAGGGGACGTACCTTTGCAGGTAGGTCCACAAGATCCCACACGTTGTTCTCATACATGGAGTCCATCTCGGATTGCATGGCTTCTAGCCATAGCTTTGAGTCAGAACTGGTCATGGCACCTTTATAGGTTGTGGGTTCATTACCCTCTAGGAGTAAGACGTCATCTGTATCGTGTTCCTCGACCATACCAATGTATCTGTCCGGTGGAATAGAGACTCTTCCTGACCTCCTAGGTTCCTCAGGGATATCTACCGCAGCCTCGGTTGAAGGTATTGTTTCCTCCAATGGTTGCTCGGTAGTTGGTTCTTGAACCTCCGATAACTCGAAGGTTCTATTACTCGACTTGTTCTCGAGAAATTCTTTCTCTAAGAACGTCGCACTAGCCGCAACAAAAACACGTTGTTCGGTAGGCGAGTAGAAGTAATGACCAAACGTTCCCTTTGGATAGCCTATAAAGTATGTCTTGACCGATCGCGGGCCGAGCTTATCCTCGTGTCTCCACTTGACATAAGCCTCGCAGCCCCAAACCCGAATAAAGGACAAGTTAGGGACCGTTCCCTTCCATAACTCGAATGGAGTCTTGTCAACAGCTTTAGACGGACTTCGGTTAAGTATTAGAGCGGCCGACAAAAGAGCATAGCCCCACAATGAATCAGGCACAACGGTGTGACTCATCATGGATCGAACCATATCAAGTAAAGTTCGATTTCTCCGTTCGGACACACCATTTAATTGTGGTGTTCCAGGTGGAGTCAACTGTAGCACGATCCCACAGTCTTTTAGGTGTTGATCAAACTCGCGTGAAAGATACTCACCACCACGATCCGAACGTAGTGTTTTAATCTTTCTACCCAGCTGGTTCTGTACCCGATTCTGGTATTCTTTGAATTTGTCAAAGGATTCACTTTTATGTTTCATCAAGTAGACATAGCCATATCTACTCAAATCATCCATGAAAGTGATGAAATACCTATAGCCTTCTCGTGCGTTGATCGACATAGGGCCACATACGTCCGTATGTATGAGTCCTAATAGGTCGGCAGCGCGCATTCCAACACCTTTGAAGGAAATACGAGTCATTTTGCCGATGAGACATGATTCACACGTGCCATATGATTCGAAATCAAAGGGCGAGATAGCTCCGTTCTGTATGAGCTGTTTTACGCGTTTCTCATTTATGTGTCCCATGCGACAATGCCATAAGTAAGTTTGATCTTTGTCACCTACCTTTAATCTTTTATTATTCACATGTAATATCTCGGTGGTTTGATCTAAAACATAAATTCCATTCATGGAAACTGCCTTGCCATAAATCATATTGTGTAAGGAGAAAATACAGCTATTATTCTCTATTACAAATGAAAAGCCGAGTTTGTCAAGCGCAGAAACTGAAATAATGTTTTTGGACAAACAAGGAACATAATAACAGTTATATAAAGATCACTCGAATCCACTTGGAAGCTGGATCACGTATGTTCCCCTCGAGATTGCAGCAACACGTGCTCCATTCCCGACACGCAGGTCCACCTCACCCTTGGTTAGGGGTTCTTGGTTTCGGAGGCCCTGCACATGATTACATAGATGAGAACCACAACCAGTATCTAGTACCCAAGTTCCGTAACTTGCATGGTTAATCTCAATCATGTGAATAAAAGAAGAAGAAGACATACCAACAGGAGTAACGCGACCTGCCTTAATGTCCTCGCGATACACGGGGCATGAGCGCCTCCAATGCCCAGTCTTGTGGCAATGGTGACATTCCATGCTAGTATCCTTGCTCTTAGTCTTGCCCTGTGAGTTGCTCGACTCACCTGGCCCACTCTTAGTAAATCCTGACTTCTTAAACTTGGGCTTGCCTACTGTTAGGTCGCCCTGAGCTTTAGCTTTACCCTTACCCTTACCCTTACTGGAGATCATGAGAACATCTTGCTTCATGCTCCCACTCATTTTCAGATTCTTCTCAGTCTGTACGAGAAGGGAGTGGAGCTCATGAGGAGTCTTCTTCATGTCATTCATGTAATAGTTGGCCCTAAAGAGGGCGAACCCATCATGAAGTGAATGAAGCATTCGATCAACGATTATGTTCTCACTGATCTTGCAGATTAGGGCCTCCAGTTTCTCGATATTCTCAATCATGTGAAGAATATGTGGGCTAACAGCTTGGCCCTTCTGGAGTTTCGCCTCAAAGAAGCGACAGGTATGCTCATAAGAAACGATTCTCGGAGCCTTTGAGAATTCGTTAGTGAGCGTGGTGAAAATCTTGTTTGCACCATGGGTTATGAAGCGTCTTTGCAAATTGGATTCCATTGCATAGATGAGTACGTTCTTTATCGCACCCGCTTCCATGACGAAGTCGCTATGAGCGCGAACTTCGTTAGCTCTAGCTCTAGTTCCTGGGTGTGGCGGAATGGGCTCAGTTAAGTACTTGAGCTTTCCGTCAGCAATGGCAGCATTCCGTAGTGCTGCCTCCCAGTCAGAGAAGTTTGACCCATCATTCCTCAGTCTTGTGGACTGATTCATGGAGTCCATGAAGGCTTTTAGCCAGGATTCACGTGCTAGCTTGGCACTTGGCATTGGGTCTTCACCAGCCATTTAGTTATACAGCAGTTTAATTGAACGTGTTCTAGACTGAAAAGAAGATAAAACAAAACCATATAAGCAACTCATTGTTGTGATTTAAGTCTATATTAAATTGAATTTAAACTCGTAGACTCATGCATTTATATAATTGATCTCCCTCAAGAATTATATAAACGATCCCAAGACTCAATTTCCGTATATTGATAAGCCCACAGTTTGGCTAATTCCAATCGTTGGAACTCTTGGTCGATAGATTTCCGTAAATCCTATCTATTAGTCCATCTCAGTCACTAGATAGTATCGAGTGACCATGATGTTGAGATAAAATAAATCATCTGTTCCCACTTACCCGACGTAGAAGGGGTCATATTATGCCTACCGACGAAGAAGGGATTCATGGGAGGCTGATTTATAAAGACTATTCTCAATTTTTGGTTATACGAGGAAGACCCCATCAACTTATATTTATCCATTTTAAGTGAACTAATATCTAGCATTTGCGTGAATGAATGAAATAAAGTGATGGCTTTGCATTTGACATGTGACATCTGTATTGTCACAGAAAACTAACGCGTAACCTCTACATGAGTCAGTTTTCAGGCATGATATAGGTGATTTGGTTTTAGACGGAATATGATGCAAGCTATTATCGATGAAAGCATAATAAAGTGAAAGCAATAAACGTAAATAAAAAGTCCTAGTGTGGCCTATCCTACCAAAATAAACATAAAACAACTTGGAATCCACCGTTGGACCCTAGAAGCTTGTCTTGATGTTCCATCTTGGTCCTTGCAGCGGGAGTGAGCATCCGGTCTCCGTCTTTGGTCTTCACAAAATTACTAATTTAAATTACAATAGTAGTCCTAGATACATTCTAATTTAAATACAAAAGTAATTACATGGCAAAAACCCAAAACGGAGATTCAAGATCTCAAAATTACAAGCAAGATTGTGTCCCATCATTACGGTGACGCAATCTTCTAAGGCCACACTAAGTTACAACCGTTTGCAAAATTAAATACGTTATTGAAAGCATTCATTAGGCATTCAACAAGACGATAAATAAAATGCATCAACTAAATTAAAATTCATACATGACATAATACTGTTATTATGATTAACAAATTTTTACCAAACCACCTTTTAGGATTAAAATTATGTGATTATACCGTTTTAACCACTTTAATTTTAATAAGTTTATAATCCTATTATTTTAAACCGTTTTAAAATAATATGTATCAAACGAGGGTGAACCTTTTCACAAAATTAATAATATACTATTTCCGTATACAGTATATTACTAAAGGCCATGTGAAAATAAAACATGTTATTTTCGGAAAATAAAAAAAACGAGTCTGTTACAGGGGTGGTCTACCGACCCAATAAACAGGTCTACCGACCACCTGACGAAAAAAAAAAAAATTTTTTTTTTTTTTTTTTTTTTTTTTTTTTTTTTTTTTTTTAGCAAAATGGTCGACCGACCCGAAAAACAGGTCGACCGACAACAAAACACGAAACAGAGTTTCTGAACACGATTTCTCACAAAAGATAAACTGTCGAAACAGAAAAACACGCAGGAGGCGGTCGACCGACCGCAACGGGGGGTCGATCGACCGACTTAGCGGCAGAAGACAATTTTTCAGGTTTTAAAACTTACGAAAAACACAAAGGTAAAATTTTCATGGCCTGGCTCTGATACCACTTGTGGGAAATAAAGCATGTATTCGCCCCAAACTTGCAGGATTATAATGAAACATACAATTGTGATTATAGTCATAAGTTAATTAAAAGCATGAAAAAGAAATCAACCTTTGGTCCTTTGTGCTTATGGCCTAAGAACAGGAATTAAAGTAAATTCCCTCCTATAACTTGCACCCAAGACTTGATTGAGATGATGCCGCGTGTGCTAGAAAATACTCTCCAATTGCCTTGCAATATGGGGAGAGCCTTTTGAGGTTTTAGATGTGAGATCTGAGTTTTGGGAAAAAGATGTTCTCAAAACCCTAATTGTCAGAATTATGAATTACCAGTCAGTGACAAAAAAGAGAAAGACTCTCCTTTTGTATTACTTAGGTCGGCCGAATGGGTCTTGGGTAAGGGTGGGCTTTTTCCACTCTTACCTTATACCTTTGCGTGATTCGACCCGTTTAGCTTTAAGTTGTTCGCGGGTTTTATTTATAAATCGTAACATGTTATCAGATATTAATACAGTCGATATATTAATAATGGTCTGACAAAATACGATATTGTATAATTACCCAAATTAATATAACTGTTTATATTAATACGCGAATACTATATTTAATTAAATATAACCGTTTATATTTAATTTACGAATTAATCTTGTAATCCGTATTAGCTAAAATTATTTAATCCGTATTAAATAATAATCTCAACATCTTATTGACTAATTTATTAGTCAACACCTCTGACTAACTGTTTAGTCATATCCGGCATAAATGTGACTGTATTTTCATACCTTCACATCTCTCAAACGTGTCCTATAGGTGTGACGTATAGGGACCAGTTGATCACCGCCATCCGTATGACAATAACGTCAAACTTATCTAGCAAGCCAACCGTTATTGATAAACGTGGATCAACTGGTAATAAGACAAAAGTATGCCCTTGTGATCCTTAAAGAGATTTAATAAGTCATTGTACTTAATTGTCAAGGACACCAGCCCCAACAGATTACTCTCCCAAAATGGTACAGTTTAGGCATAGCCTTGATCAATTCTCTACGACTTTTCATAACTGGAGTCAAATGGGATTGCTTTAGGCTGTGACTGACTGTGACTAGTTGAAGGAAGTAGTGCGATAAAAATTGTCCACCCCTTGTCAGGGTTGTTCAAATCTCAAGGCCACTCGAGGAAAAGTTAACTGGAAATGCGTGGCCACGCTCGGAAGGTATCTATGGTAGATAATTCCGGTCAAACAGTTATTCTCCAGATCGAGAAAACCACTCATGATATGATCAAATGCAAGTACGACCTCAGAGAGACATCTTGCATTGAGTGGGAGATTGTAATATGACAAGAGAATTGGTGACGCACACTTGTCGAGGACAAGTGGGAGATTGTTGGGAAATGTGTCCTCAACAATAGTGCGATCACGTAATTAAATCTCATGACGAGAATGCGCAAGGGATGATACGAAATATATTAGTCAACTGACCAACATTAATCGGTAATGATTGGCTAGCTAGAGTTTGACATTACTGTCGTATGACGGTGGTGGTCAGTTGATCCCTTTAGGTCACACCTTTAGGACAATTCCCTTAATTGATAAAGTGATCAAATGTATATTGATACGATTTGATCATATTCCTTAAACTCGTAAATCGAGAAATTAGAGGTTAAATCTTATTGTAAGATTTATGTTTAAAATTGAAACGTGTCAATTGTTGAACAATAAACGATATTTTACAATATCGTAATTAGAATGAATCGGGTTATAATTATTACAAAAGTTGTAAATCGTATTGACGATTATTATAAGTGACCATTTTACAATTAGTAATTTCGAATTACTTGTCAACTTGATAAATGAGATTTATTAATTTATGAATAATATTTATTTGATAAATATGTATGATTAAATTAAAACAATTGTTATTTTATTAAATTGTGACATATTGTATGTCACATAACATAAAATTGTAAGATTGATAAAATTGTAAAGTAAGGTCCATATTAGTGATGGTACCGGTTTTGGGAAGGTGTAATTTGAAGTGTGTTTTGTGTTTTAAGAACATAAAAACACAAACCTTGTGAATTGCAACCTACACCCACCTATGCACATAGGAAAGACAAAATGTTCCCTCTTGGCTTTCCTTTGTGTCTCACACGCCTAAACCAAGCAACAACCATCAAAATGTGAAGTTGCTCATTCATTCATTCATTCTAATCTCTTGGCATTTTTCTAGTGTGAGAAAAATACAACATCAAATCCTCTAAAAACTATTATAAGATAATAATACTAATTCTATAAGAAGTTATAATATATTAGTATACTTAGTTCTAATTAGAGTTTAGAACAATTAAGGAAAACCGATTTCTAGTCTAGCAACTACAAGGTTTCGGTTCATTAAGGTGTTGTCTTGGTGCATCACAAAGAAGGTGTTCTTGTTGAACATTGGAGGATCATCCTTGCTAGCATTTGGACCGAGTGTAAGGACTCGATATCTCTCCCATTTCCCCATATTTTAAGCATGCATAAGATCATATAAATAAGTTAATTAAAATGTTAATTAAAGTATTTTGATTAGTATGACTAATATATTTAGTTTATGAGTAACTAAAACCCAACAAAGCCCAGGGTGGTTCTGCAGACCAGGCCTGGTGTCTTATCAGCTTTTGAGCTGGTGTTCGGCGATGGCCGATTATAGTCTGCCGGGAGGTTCGGTATGGCTGGGAGTTACGGGTTTGAGATTGAGATTGAGATAGTGATTGAGCTCGAGCATATCATGGCATTTGCATATCATATTTGTTGCATTATTTATTATTGTGTTATCCTACTCAACCGCGAGGTTGACAGTGTATTCGTGTACACCTACGATGATCCAGAATGGGGAGTAGATTCTACAGGTCAGAGACATATGGACTAGGAGCTTGGGCAAGGAGAGAGACATGGCTTGGACCTACTTAGAATTAGATCACATACTTAGATGTTATCAGCTGTACTTTATTCCTTGCGTAATAGTTGTAATATCAAAAGTTTTAATTTAATCAGTTTTTATATGAAGTACTTTGGTTTGTTTTACTTTGTTATTCACTACCTCGGACATTCCGAGATGGTAACAGCTCTATTTATTTAAGAATGCCTTGCTAAAGGCTCTTAAATAAATGGGGGTGTTACAAAGTGGTATCAGAGCGAACGATCCTCAAGCCTAAACCAAGTGAATAATAATGAACGTAAGAAGAGTCAAATAAAATGAACCCAGGTTAGTAACTGTTAGGAGCCCCCAGGATTGGGATGAGTTAGGGGCCCCCTCAAACCAAGCCACTGGCCCTTTCAGTCTAACCTGGTAACCCTTGAGTGATGTCGAGAGTGGGTAGTAACAAAATAAAAAGATCAGACCCTACCTATATTGTACTAACGGTTTTGCAGGCGCGGAATGAGGTAAGTAATGATGTGATACATGATTAATGATGTGCAATGAAAGAATATTGTTGACATTGGCATAATGAATGATATGAATACCTGAGTGACATTTAGTGTATGGATGACACGAGTTGTGAATTATGAACTATATGATGATATGCATGCGGCTTTATGATCCCTGAACCCTTAAGTAGAGATATAGTATAATGATATGTGTAAAGAGTTGCCAATAAGTAGCACCTTAGTGACTTCTAGGATATGTTTACGTAATTAGATAAGTACGTTGTGATTGTTACGGTGGTAGAAACTAATGCTCTGTCTACACATACATAACTATTGAGTTACTTAGTTGATTTTATTTTCGGTTTCACAATCTTTACCGTTTTCTAGATAGCAATTACATGTTAATATGGTGCAATGAGATTTCAATGCTTCAAATGATATGTCAACATGTTTTAAGAAGGAATGATTGTGTATATGTGATAATGTGAAGCACAATTTTTTTTAGAAACCAGAATTGTAATAAAAATTTCCAGAATGTTACCTTATTTGTACGGGCAACCATTTAAAATGTGTTCCATATATGAGTATGAAAATTTTATTTATGATAATCTTCTGAGCTAGCCTCCCAAGGCTTTTGTTTTCATGTGTATACGAGTTATATTTTGCGAGAAATAAATATTTTAGTGGACAGTGGTCAGATTGTTATTGCACAATTCTATTTTGACTCATGTTTTTGCAAATGAAATCATTTCAAACGTGTTTACTGTTTGTGCATAATTCCAACTCCACTATTTAGAATATTCATTCAAGTTTTCAAAATGATAAGCCACGTAAAATATTAACGAGTCGTTATTTAATGGTGACTTTTGCAAGTTGCTCAATTTTCTGTTTAGTTGCTGTAAAAAATTTGTTCAAACCAACTGAGTTGTAAAATTTGTTATAAATAATTCCTTCAAGATTTGCAATTGATTCTTTTTCCTATGATTATTTAATTCCTTATATTTTCTAAAAACTATAATAGTTCGTAAGATAGCTAAGCGGTTATTTAGTTATGATTTTTGGAGGTTGCTGCGTGATGTATGATTATTGAATGGTAAAGTTTTAAATATTGAGGTTTAATCAAATATGGATTATGTGATGTAACCATGTAATATTCTGATATGACATAAGTGACATGAACAGTACGCATATGATATGGATATGAACCTTACTATATAATAATATAACCTTAATTATTTTGGTGAGTTTTACATAAAGTTAGTTTCATTCATACCGACGTTATTGTTATGCTACAAGGTGAACTACGTGTTGTTATGTTTAAATCTGATTACTATATATTGAATTAGTAACATGGTTGACATGTGAATTATAAGAATGCTAGATTTGTTTTCGATCTTTAACTTGTAAAATCGTCAGTGATTCGTGTTTATAAATTGCCATTAAGTTTTCAAGGTGATAATCCATGATAAAGTTGATGTTTGATGATTATGGTCATTATTTTGCAACATGACAGAATCTGTAGCTAGACGTTGATGAAATTTTGTCTGAATATGAAATTATTCCACATGATATAGACCTCTTATCTTGCAAGTTATACTAATTTTATGAGAAATGATTTAATGTGAGTAGATAGGAAATGTACCTACATGATTTTAACTTATTTATACCTAAAAAAAATGCTAAGCTATCTTAATAGTCTAGGATTGATGTCTATCTCGTAAAATGTGTCATTGCTCCGTGTTTAATTACATTAATTACATTTTGCCTAATGTCACTTTCTCTTATGTGCATAAACAAGAGTTTTGCCTCCATAATTTGAAGTATGAGCATGAAATGTTTTAATTTGGCAAGGGTGAACCATGAGTTAACTGATTGTCTACCTCGATGTAAATGTGTTAATTTTATGTCAAATTTTCCAAGGGTATAGATGTTGGTTACCTTGATTTTATTTTATTGCATAGCATGAAATTGACAAATATGTTTTGTTGTTTTAAAAGTCGGATGCTAGTTGCCAGTATAGAGCACTTAACTTATCAGATGACTTTTGACTGTTGATTCGGTGATTTTCTTAAGCAATGAATGTGGAATTTATAATGGGGTTACGGGGACGTAACCATGTTTTAAAGAGGATAGGATTGTAAAATCTAGATGGTTTACAATCTGGCTAATTGGTATGTTATGTTTGGCTGTCTGAGATTGACCATGCATGGAGTCTGCTGTTTAATTTGTTATGTTGTGGTCAATGTTGCGGTTCTTTAAGTCTCATATACTTTTGTCGTATGTTAAAATTTGGGGACAAAGTTTCTTAAGGGAGATAGAATGTAACACTTCGCGTTTTAGAGCTTACGTATATATGCACTACTTGCGTTTGTCTTATGTTTATGGGGTATTTTGTTGTCGTTACGGGGTTTACGGGGTGGCGAACTTCGGGACGAAGTTCATTTTAAGGAGGGAAGACTGTAATACCCCGTATTTTAGCCTCAGTCAACGGCAGTCAAACCGTGTTTTATACAAGTATTTCAAAGGGAATGTTTATCAAGTATTTTACATAAACTGTTATTATTTTATAAATCGTATTTCTACGATTATTTCGTATTTCATAATCATTTTTATATTTGACGATTATTTCATAAAATGACGTTTTAGTCGTATTTCTTTAATTCTTAAGGGTATATTTAAAATTAAATATATTTCTTGTTTTTATATTTATTTCTTGTCTATACTCAAATTCCATTATTCATTTATTTATTTATTTATATATTTATTTCTTTATTTATTTATTCAAGTCATAATCATATTAAATCATAATTTTATATATCTTTATGCTATTTTATTTTAATATTTATTATTGATATTTGATATGTTATTAGTATTTAATTGTTTAAGATATCGGTTAAGTGTTTATACGTTATGAATGAAGCTTTGAGTGCGGGTATTTAGTTGTCGAGTCTCGTTCTAATCGTGCTATAAGGTCTAGGAATGCATGCTAGAGTATCACTTGGGCCTCGAGATGCGTGTCAAGGTTGTACTAGCCCAACTCGACACAACAGTCCACACGCACAACCTCAACAATTTCTATCTGCCTCTCTACATAAAAGGGTCTCGAAACCCTAACCCTAACCCTACAATGCCTCACACCTCAACATAAACTCACTGCCGCCACATCATAGAACAGGGAAGAGGGGTTACACGGTGGTTTAAGGTTGTCGTTGGCGGTTCGTTTTGCGTCTGAAAGTGAGTACACGCAACCTTCTCTCTGTTTTCCATTTTTCTAGTTTAGTTTCAATTCGTGATTTTCAATTCTTAATCATAGTGTTGGTTTTGATTTCCCGTATATTAATGATCTATGATGTTAGAAGATGTATCTTGACCATAGTCGTGCCACCTTTGACCGCCTAGGACCACTAGTCACGGCCGTTTTTGTGGCCTGTTCAGATCACGTTTTTTTTATTGTTTCGAAACAGAGTCACGAGCAGGTGTGTTTAAGCCTTAATTCGATTTAGTTTCTGGTCATGGCTGTTCTGGGTGTTAAGGTACTTGTATTGGTGGTAGTCGGGGTGCTTGGGTGGTGGTTGTTATGGTGGTTATGGTGTGTCGTGGTGGTGTTATAGTGGCTTTCGTTTTGGGTGGTCTGCAACGTTAGTATGGACTGCTGCTGTTCGCGGGTTGGGGCAGGAGTTTTTGAGCGGCTGTTCCAGGGGTTTGAGATAGTGTCAATGGCTGGAGTTTTCACCGGGGACTCGAGGGTGGTGTGAGGTATCTAGGGTGGTGACTGGTTGTGGTTATGGCGGTGTTAGGAAGTAGTAGGGGCTGGTTATAGAAGGGGGTGAGACAAGTGCGAGGAAAGGGCTGTA
This sequence comes from Silene conica, assembly GCA_029255685.2. NCBI lineage: Eukaryota > Viridiplantae > Streptophyta > Magnoliopsida > Caryophyllales > Caryophyllaceae > Silene > Silene conica. The sequence goes on from CM055317.2 coordinate 53,377,885, forward strand.
CATGTCGGTTTCTGGTAGGGTGTTTGTAACTGGTATCGAGGGTTGTCGGGGACGAGTAAGGGGTTGTGGGTGGTGCCAATGGATGCGTCGTGGGGCGGTGGTTGCAACCACCGTGGGTTGGTGGTGATGCAGGTGGCTGAAGGGGTGTCTTTTGGGGCTGCTTTGGAGGGTGTCGGGGGCTGTCAAGGGCTGGTTGTTACGTTAACTTGTCTTTGCTACAACGTGTTGGTGTTGTTTGGATTGTGTATTATCATTACTATTATTAACATTAATATTATCATATTATTATTATTGATATTATATGCTAGTATTATTGGTAATATTGATGTTATTATTATTACTATTAGTAATAATATGGTTATTATTAAATAACAATATTTCTCATACTTTTAATTATTAAAGTGTTAAGTGAATTTTATTATACATGGATGTGACGGTTATCAATGGTCCTACTATATTTTCTATGTTGGTTTATTCAATTGGTATTAATTATAAAAGTATTAAGGTCGGATTAGTTACGTTAATTAAAGTAGTCATGTTTATATACGACCTCGTTATGCGTGATATATTATTTAAATCATTAATTTGAATAATGGATATTTTATATTAGTTGCATAATTGTATTAGTTAGTGATTAAGTATATTATAATTGTTAGGTGACGATGTTGACGTGGCATAATTCGGTTTACTTGCTGGCTTGCTATTGGATTATATTGCTATCCAGGTAGGATACACTTATATTTTTACTGTGATGTACTGTTATTGGATGTGGTAATTGATTGTGATGGATGCAAGTATGATTTTTATAACATGAGGATTTGTAATTGTTTATTTTATTATCATATTCATGAGCATGCATATGCATTGGTTACTGAGATATTGTGAATCAGATAGTGTTCTGATATAAAGCCCAGGGTGGTTCTGCAGACCAGGCCTGGTGTCTTATCAGCTTTTGAGCTGGTGTTCGGCGACGGCCGATTATAGTCTGCCGTGAGGTTCGGTATGGCTGGGAGTTACGGGTTTGAGATTGAGATTGAGATAGTGATTGAGCTCGAGCATATCATGGCATTTGCATATCATATTTGTTGCATTATTTATTATTGTGTTATCCTACTCAACCGCGAGGTTGACAGTGTATTCGTGTACACCTACGATGATCCGGAATGGGGAGTAGATTCTACAGGTCAGAGACATATGGACTAGGAGCTTGGGCAAGGAGAGAGACATGGCTTGGACCTACTTAGAATTAGATCACATACTTAGATGTTATCAGCTGTACTTTATTCCTTGCGTAATAGTTGTAATATCAAAAGTTTTAATTTAATCAGTGTTTATATAAAGTACTTTGGTTTGTTTTACTTTGTTATTCACTACCTCGGACATTCCGAGATGGTAACAGCTCTATTTATTTGAGAATGTCTTGCTAAAGGCTCTTAAATAAATGGGGGTGTTACAATAAAACACAAAATTTCTGATTGTGCATGCAACAACCGTAATGCTCTGATTGTTGGAGTTAGTGTCCTCAACAGTTAGTACGACAACACGTAGAAATATATTAAAGGAACACAGGGTATATTTTGTATTTTAGCTAGTTGATTCACGTTTATTAATAACGATTGGTTTGCAAGAATGTTTGACGTTATTGTCATAAAGATGGCGGTAATCAACTGGTCCCTAAGAGTCACACCTAAAGGATGGAATCTGAGAGATATGATTAGATGAAAATGTAATCATATTGATACCTTATACGACTAAACGGTTAGTCAATGTAATGATGATATAATTATTTAACAGTGATTAAATAATATTAGCTAAGGCGAATTAAAATGTTAATTCGTAATTAAATGTAAAATGTTAAATTTAATTAGTGTGTAATGAAATTATTTAATAAAGATTAAATAATTCAGTTAAATATAAATGGTTATATTTAATTGTTAAAATATAAATATACGATATTTATAAAGATAAACATTACACACAAATAGAGTGTAACAACCGATTTTTACAGATAAAATTTGGTTGCTACAGTGGTCACACGGCTACAGTTGTGGCGTGTGGATCAGTTAAGTTGCGAGCCGAATTCTATCTTATGGTTATTAGGAGAAGTTGTTAGTAGTATAAACAGAAGAGTTGTATTCTGACTAAACTACTCGATACACTTCCCCTATAAATAAGACCAACTCGGCACACTTGGGAGGCACGAGTTCCCACGCAAACTTCTCCCTTCTCTCTTTCTAGCTTTCATCTTACACAAAATTCGAGGTAATTTTGCAGTTTCTAGCTCAGAAAAGGTTATTTCTCAGGACATCTTGGGTGCAACGATTAGGAGGATATCTGTTTTGATATCTGATCTTAGGCCTTTGCAAGGACAGAAGGTTAATTCTTAATTTCAATCTTTGTATCTTGTTCTTCGTTTATGACTATAAATCTAACCTTATAAATTCGTTATAATCCTGCATATAAAGAATTGGGAATATATACAGAGATTTTCCCACAAGTGGTATCAGAGCCTAAGGCTTGCGAATTTTTTTTTTGCAAGAAAGGTATAATTCTCTTATTCATCCACCATGGGGCAAAAAGGAGAATACAATCTAAGCAAAAATGATACCCAATACAGCCTTAGCAGGAAACAAGCTAAGCTCTAATTAAGAGCATTTAAAATTCTATAATCTATCTTTGAAAAGGACCCATTTAGAAAATATGCACAGATGATGAATTTCAGGGTATAGAGGATTGTTGTTGCACTTCGTTCATGAGAAGTAAATATGCGCTTATTTCTTTCCTCCCAGATCACATATATTGCCCAAACAACGCAGCATGAGTACCAAGCAGCTTTCCAATGCTTATGATGGCTTTGATTCTGAATCCAATTGTACTTTATCATATACTTACTGGATCTGCCTACGAGCTGCATCCAGTTAAGAAGACCCTGCCAAATTGCAGTAGATAGAGGACATTTGAAGAATAAATGGGAGTGTGATTCACCAGCAGCTTTTCATAGAACACATCTATTAACAAATACAAGCCCATTCTGCCTCATAACATCCACAGTAGCCAATTTCTTTTGTGCTTCCAAGGAAGCAATGAGCCCATGCTTAGGGACACTGCCCTTCTATTAAGAGTTTTATGGCAATATAATGTAGGATACTTGACTCGAAACCATGTATAAGCATTAGATACCAGAAATTTAGAACTGGTAGCCTTACTTTGGAGCAGATGTCGAGCTGTAGTGACTGAACCAACACTACTTAACATCTCAATTTTTACATGAAGGATGCTCTTGAAACTTTCAGCAAAATATTGCTTTATATCAACTTCCCAAATACTGAATTGAGGAAAGTTGTAAGATTTGTTCCATTCATACCAGATACCTATGGGATTAGTGTCAAGAAACCAAAGCCATTTTGCCATTAGTGCTTTATTCCATGAGAGCACTTCATTTACTCCCTGTCCTCCTTCAGCTTTAGGTGAACATATACTGACCCAGCTCTTCATAACCAGTTTCCTGCCAGAGTCAGTGATACCCAGAAGAAGTTCTTGCATAATTTATTAATGGTTTTAAGAACTCCCTTGGGAAGAAGGCCACTTGCACACCAGAAGTTTTCCAATCCAAAAACAATAGAATTCAGAAGTTGGACCTTCCCAACATAAGAAAGAAACTTAGTAGTCCAGTGTTATGTTGAATGGACCCTTGAATCTTGTTAATAAGTGCATCATACAAGTCAATTGCAATTTTTGAGAAGTTAAGAGGAATCCCAAGATATCTGAAGGGGAAGGACCCTTCAGTGAACTGAGTAAAACTGAGAATGTCCTGTTTAAGAGACAGAGGAACACCACCAAAGTAGATATCAGTTTTATCAGGATTAGCATGTAATCCAGATTGCCCTGCAAATAAATTAAATGTGTATGCACTACACCTTTGATGGATGGCAAGTCTCCTCTAGTAAAAATCATGAGGTCACCAGCAAATATCAAGTGATTAAACTTAAGTCTTGAACATTTAGGATGAAAAGAGACCTGGGGTTGAGCATTCATGATCCTGAGAGACCTAGACAAAACCTCCATGCTCAAAACAAAGACATATGGAGACAAAGGATCCCCCTACCTGATGCCACTTCAACCCTTGATAAATCCATGGGAAGTCCCATTAATTTTCAAGGAGAACCAAGTATCAACCAAGCATCCCATTATCCATGTTATAAAAAGGGGAGGGAAATTGAGAGCTGCAAGCATACTCCTAATGAAGGACCATTGCAAAGAGTCAAAAGCTTTTCTGATATCAATTTTCATAAGCCATCTAGGTGCGATAGCCTTCCTGCTATATCCTTTAACCAGCGATTGTGAGAGCATTATATTTTCATGAATGTTCCTGCCTTGCACAAATGCTGCTTGCTCAGAACCAACTAAAATAGGAAGCACAGCCTGCAGTCTCCTAGAGAGAACTTTGCTTATGGTCTTATAAAAAGTGGTGCAGCAAGAGATTGGGCGAAAATCAGTAACAGATGAACTTACTTTCTTCTTAGGAATTAAGGTGATGAGAGTTGAGTTTGCCATTTTGCTCATTTTCTCGTGGAGGAAAAAAGACTGAGCGGCGTTACAAAAATCATCCTTCACAATATCCTAACTCCTTTTGAAGAAAGCAACAGAAAAGCCATTAGGTCCAAGGCTTTTATCTGATCCAATATCAAATAGAGCATCCTTGATTTCTTCATTTGTGATAGGTCTTATGAGATCATTAGCATCATTATCAGTTAAGCAAGGCCTAAGTTGGATTACTTGAGTATCAAGAGGGTTGACAGCAGTGTTGGTGCCCAGAATGCTCTGATAGTAATCAACAAAGCTTGCAGCAACAACATTCAATCCTTCCACAGTCTGACCATGCCTATTATTTATCTGCCCAATTATTTGCTGTTGTTTTCTTTCATTGATTTTTGCATAGAAATACTTTGTAGAACAATCATTTTTGCTAACAGTGGTGATTTTTGCTCTTTGGCTCAGAATCTGCAGTTCAATTTTCCTAAATTTACAGTATTCTTGCACTAAATGCTTCTCTTGCTCCATCAGAAATGCAGAATGGAGATTCTGTTGAAGATTATGTTGGCATTGAATCAATGCTTTCTTCATCTAATCAACTCGGCTAGAAATGTTAGAATAATAGTCTTTATGCAGAGTTTTGAGTCTCCTTTTCACCTCTTTGAGCTTACAAAGAGTTTGAAAGTGAGAGATCCAGCAATTGCCTTTTGCAAAGCATCCTTGATAATTTGGTCATAAGAAGAGTGCTCCATCCAACCATTAAGAAAACTAAAGTTAGATTTAGTTTTTTTATCTGCAAAAACAGTAACCTTCACTGGGAAGTGATCAGAAACACCAGGAGCCATAAAATCAACAGAGGTAGCAGGAAAAGCTTGAAGCCACGCAGAGTTGACTAGAGCCCTATCAAGCTTAGACCAGACTCGAGTAGAGTCCTCTTGTATATTAGTCCAAGAGAATTCACAACCAGTACTAGTAGCATCATCCACTTCACATTGACAAAGACATTGATTAAAATCCAGAATATCAGCCAGGATAGGTAAAGTATTACTTATCCGTTAAGTGGCATCCCTAACCACATTAAAGTCACAAAGAATGAGCCATCTATCCACAGTAGATTGAAGCTACTTAAGTTGAACCCATAGATTGTCTCGTATACGAGCATTATTACTAGCATAGACGAGAGTAATATGAAAACTTTAATTTGTAGCATAATGTAACCCTTCATAATGAATTAGCTGATCAGAAATAAGGATAGGAGTAATTTTTATTGTTGATGCTTTCCAGAGTCACTAGTAGAAAAATATTTATTTGCTGCTCCATATAAAGGCCTAATTGCTGTGTTTTTAGTGTAGCAGCAAATAAGGGGGCAGCAAATAGAATATTTATTTGCGGCGGTAGAAAAACGCAGCAAATAAATGGCTATTTGCTGCTCCACCTTCAAAAAACGCAGCAAATAAATATCCTTCGTTGCTGCGCTTTTTGAAGGTGGAGCAGCAAATAAGTACATTTATTTGTTGCGTTTTTTTTGAAAGTGAGCAACAAATAAATGCTTTGAAAGTGAGCAACAAATAAATGCATTTATTTGAGGCGCTTTTTTGCAAAGGAGCCGCAAATAGTATTTTATTTTAAAAAAATTAATTTAATGGGTTGTTTTCGCCCGATATACAGAAACTTCCAAAGTCAACCGGAATACCATTATATATAACCATAACAAGTACATTCAATACACTTCTTATAAGTTACAACCACTACCATCAGCATTGTCTTCACCACTAACGTCGACAAAATCATCAAAAGTAGAAAATGATGTCTCGTAATCATCTAGAAAGCAAATTCTTACAATGATTCTCAGGTTTAACTACTAAGTAATACATTGACTAGTGAAGTACGTAGCCCACTTATCCCGCACTTCATTGATCTGATAATCCGAGTACGACTCATTTCCTTCTGAGTTGAAAACCTAAATATAACATAACAAAAAGTATGAGCAAAAAAATCTATGTTCCGGTCTGAGTTGCTTTAGCTAGCTCATTTCTACCCGGCCAGCTACATAGATGGAAGAAAATGAGCTTAAAGTATTCTGAAATTTATCAATCGGTCACCTTTACAGATTTCCACAATGGCTCATTCCTTTTCACCTTTATTTCACCGCCGGACATTTTGTACCTTTTTAGGGAGCTACAATAAAAACAATTACAAGTGAATTTATAAAAAAATTACCTTTAATCCCACAAATGCACACAACCCAAAACCATACAGCCAGAAAAGAAAAGAAAAATCAGCGAAAGAATACCTTATAACCAAAGAGCTATCAACATGCTCTCCTAAACACTGAGATTCTATCAGCAAAGACAGTCTTGTACCTGTAACATCATCAAATCCATAAGTGTGAGTTAGGTCAAAACCAATCATACAATTTTATAACAAACAGCCATTGATGCATGTCGTAGATTCATCTCTGACCTTTCTTCTCGTTTTTCAAGGGTTGCTAATTGCTCTTTTAACTGCACTATTTTACCTGATATATATGAGTCAACTAGCTGACCTGCATCACCTGCAAGTTTAACACCAATGTCAAGGTTGAACTGAGTTTTAGCATTAAGGGGTACTCAGTTTTAGGATCAAAAGCTTGCTTGTGGTCACTTCATATTTATTTGGCTCCAGAGACTATACTGAAAGGCCCCCAAACCAAAAGAGGTTCAAGGAAAAGATCAAAGTTCACTCAAAATTCAAATGGCTAGCTACAAGCCTGATTGTTTCTTTAACTCTTCCACGACCTTCAGTTTCTCATTAGCATTCTGAAGTTCACTTTGTAGGGCTTCTACAGTTTGCTTGCCTTCACTATCAGCTCCCAAGGCATTTACCATTCGCAGAACTTTTGTATTGGCAGCAGAGAAATCACTATGACCTAACTGTGAAGCAAACAATAAGAGAGCGTTATGCAATGGAAGAATTATGAAACTAGCAAAGCAAATTGTCTCTCTCAAGTGCTTCTTCTTCTACATTGTGGAATAGCAACAGGTGGACTAGTTATATTTTCCTTTCCCTCAGGTTTATTAACACTGCTGGGGTTCGACATTGTAATTGCGTGAAAGCTCAGGTAACTTGATGCATGAAGGAAACTTATCCCAAAACAACTCGCACAGATTTCACCATGTAACTCCCTTATCAATTTTCTAACATTATAAATAAAGAGCATAAGCCAACATATTTACAGCACTGAACACTAAACAAATCACAACACCCATTTAAGTGAACTGTCTTTTTCATTAAATTAGAACATACCTTCGATTCTAGTAAAAATTACAAACAACAATAATGGAGCTCGCTGCCCTGTTTCTAACAATACGTGCAGGAAAAGATGAGCCATTCACACAACAACGGAATGCTTAGAATACCCTCATTCATCCCACTTATTGAACAAGCAATAAACTTTGAGGATTTACCGGTTAAGCAACAAAGACTATATACCCAAACGACAAAACATAAGGAGGTTAGTTCCACTAATTGTTGTTACTTCTCCTTTAAACTTTCCATCAAAACCTCACGAGATTTGACTACTTTGCAAAAATACAACACTTTACAACATGCAAATATATAGACATTAAATAAAATAAAAAAAGTGAAACATACATATGATAAAATAAAAACATTAAGGGTGTCGATTCGATACTTAAGTAATGTAAATTAAACAAAATTAACAACAAATTTTAAATTTATATGACATGATACCACACACCACCGTCCCCAACCCCCAAGTAACCCCTTATTCCGCCCTTATTTTACCAGTGTTGAAGTCGTAGTTTTGTAAATTAACCAAAGCAACCCGCCTATTATATAAATGGGTATTGCCCGAGTCATGTAGATACGTATATTAGCTAATAGATGCCTAATAATCCCAGCGAAAGATTGCACAACACATGGTATGTTTAAGGCCACCTACCAACTAAACTTGTTCCCCTACAAAATAACCAACAAATACCTCATTTTCCTATAAATCCCTTGGTTTTTCCATTATCCCACAAATCAGCACACATATACACACATAGTATTCGCAAGTATTGTTGAAAATGGCAGGAAATGGTGTATTTGCAGAGATAATTGAAGGAGAAGTATTCAAGTACTATGCTGATGGTGAATGGAAAACTTCATCCTCTGCTAAATCTGTTCCCATTATTAATCCTACCACTAGGAAGACTCAATTTAGAGTTCAAGATATTCTTCTTATATTAGTATACCATGTTTTTTGTTTTAGAATGCACCTATAGCATGAGTTATGAGATTATGAGGAGCGTTTCTAGCATACACGTAAGCAGACAGAGCTAGACACGTCCAGATAGTCTCATACAAGAATTTGAAGGTTATATATTACACTAGTAGTTATCTAAATGATGCATGGTGAACTTACAACATACACACACAACATGTACACAAGAAGAGGTAAACAAAGTGATAGAAGCATCAAAAGTGGCACAAAAGACATGGGCAAAGACACTGATGCCCGTCGTTGAGGGTATCAAAGATAAAATTTATAATTCCTAAACTTTAACTATAGATAGTGAAAGTCAGGGTCGAACCACAGAGAGGTGGGGAATGTTTATTGTTTGATGTCAATGTTTTAAGGTAACAAAAGTGGGGGTTTGATTGATTGTTACTTAGTCAAGAACAAATACAAAATAAAGCAAGTAAATAAAGATGAGAATAAAACTTAATAAAAGAGATGCTAGGATGTTTGGGTAATAAATAGCTAAGATAGTATAAATCCTAAGGTCAACATGTATTGCAGTCGCGTAAGGGGTGTAACATATCCTTTCGGTCTATGGTACCTAATAGCTTGATGCCCGTCGTTGAGGGTACCAAAGATAAATTTATAATTCCTAACTTTAACAATAGATAGCGAAAGTCAGGGTCGAACCACAAAGAGGTGGGGAATGTTTATTGTCTTAATGTTAATGTTTAAAGGTAACAAATTTGGGGGTTTGATTGGTTGATGCTATATCTAAGGCAAAGATAAAAATAAAACAAGAATTAAAAGATGAGAATAAAAAATATAATTAAAGGGGATGCTAGGATGTTTGGGTAATAACTAGCTAAGGTAAAATAAATCCTAAGGTCAACATGTATTGCAGTCGCGTAAGGGGGTGTAACATAACTTTTTAGGTCTATGCTACCTAATAGCTCCTTTCGGCCTATGCTATTAGTTCCTAGGTCTCACAATTATTGGGTGTCAACAATAAGGGTGATTCCTAAATCCCAGGTTACATACCTTTCAGCCTTGAGTAACCTATCCGTCTTAAAGTGTAAACCAATGCCCTTCCCGTATCTCTCAATCTTGGGTAAGTCATTACTAACATCCTACAAGTCTCCTATTGGTCTCATTGCAGGATATTATAATTCACAAGAAAAGGCGAAATAAGAAAACAGACGCGAGTGGTCGACCGACCGGCTACTCCAGTCGGCCGACCACGGCCTCGGTCGACCGACCGACTACTTCAGTCGGCCGACCGTGGTCCTGCTACAGGTCGGGTTTTCGGATTTTTATCTACCTATGCGTATTATCCCCTACATCCTAACATATGAAAATTAGCTACTCATAACTGTTAAGACGAATATAAAATTGGGAATAAACATGGAGAACATAGTAAATAATCTAAACATGCAAGATTCAAATAAAGCTTGGGATTCTAACTTAACAATTGTAAATAAAGAAATAAGAACAATAATGAAAACTAGATTAAAGAAGAATTACCACAATTGAATTTAAGGAAGAAAGGGACAAACTTTATTGAATGCTTGGGGATTGCTGAAAGATTACAGAACTTATCGTAAAACTAGATACTAAAACTTGATGATGAAGGTCTATAAAAGATAGATGATTTAAAGATAAAAAGATCCCTAACCCTAATCACAAGATTAGTTTATATAGGGTAAAAACTAAGAGTTTCCTAATAACTCAAATTCTACGTTATTTCTAAAAACGAATCGTACGGGCTTCGCTCTGGTCGACCGACTGATGTTTCTGGTCGGTCGACCACCTCCTGCTGGGCTTCTGTTATTTCCGGACTTCCTCGAAAATTGGGCTTGGTGAAAATCGGGCCTGGTCGGCCGACCCATTTTACTGGTCGGTCGACCGCTTCTGCACGGAAGTCTTCGGATTTCTTCTGTTTTGACTTTTGGCACTTTGACTTTGACTCCAGTTGACTTTCCATTTATTCCTTAATTAAGCTAAAGACTTGAGGATACGAATTTGGTGCTAAATCGTCTCTTTTCCGCATAAATCTGCAAAAGTGCATAAAAATACGAAAGTACACAATTTGTGGGAAATAAAGGCTAAAACATAGTAAATGAGCGACCAAATACGTGTAAAAATAGATGTAAAACATCATAAAATAGACACGTATCAAATTCCCCAAACCAAACCCTTGCTTGCCCTCAAGCAAGAATTAGACTCGATCTTAACTAATGGAACAATTTCAATCTCAGAGCGAAATTTACATGTAAGCCTAAACCAATACCAAGTACAAAATGAGATAGTATTCAAATCATGCAAACGAGTTATGGCGTCGTCAAACTTGCATATATAAAAAACTATAGAGACTTATACCATGGACTCTCGCGGTACGCTCGAGACACTCATGAAGCAAAGGGTGAGTAAATGTAAAAGATAAAAAGAAGTAATTTTGTCATGACACTCACCTAACTGCAACCCATGGAAACATGCCTGCAATCTAATATGAACAAGAATTCTACAACTTTGTATGACAATCTCATTTAAATGGCCTAGATACATGCAATTGAGGTAATGAAAGATATGTGAGGTAAAAGGTAAAAGTGGTTAAGACGCTTTTGGATATGTGGGGTTAGTAGCCAAGCTAGTAAAACCGATTTCCAACAACATATTTCACGACTTTTTGATATTAAGAAAGTGCCTTTTCTTGTGGCACAACTCTCACATTATATAAGAAAGGACTCCCAAATATTTTTGAATGAGGTACGGGAGTTATAACATATAAAAGAAAGGGATTTTGGAACGGAAATTTTGAATCTGACCCTGCCAGTTGGTCGGCCGACCTGTGATGGTGGTCGGTCGACTGGCTCTGTATTTCCCGAGATTTTTTTCGTTTTTCTTTTCTTTCTTTCTGAATTTTTCTGTTCTTTTTTCTTTTCTTGCTTTCTTTCTTTCTTTTCTCTTTTCTTGCTTTCTTTCTTTCTTTTCTCTTTTTCTTTTGATAGCACACAAACCAAGATGCCTCAAAAAATAATCCAATGACTACAAATACTAGCTTGGAAGGGTAGGCTAAATATGGGATGTAGTTTTGGGGGAATAAAAAGGCAAATTTGGCTATGTGAAGCTTATGGGTAAAAACGAGAGAAGGGATCCCAAATGCACGTATCAAGACTCACAAAACGAGAAAGTAAAACAAGTATATAGCAATTCAAGTTCATGTTTATGCATATTGATGTAACATGTTCCAAGGGGAGTACTACTCACATCCTAGACAACTGGTTTAAGAATGAAACCAGGAATAATGGCTCTAAAACTTAGAATGTATAAGTAGGTCGCCAAGGTATAAGTCAAGTCTCAAGATATGCAAGTTGACAAAAAACTCGTAGATATGCAAAAGACTCTTATACTAAAACAAGTTGACAAGGCAAGGTAAAGGCATAAACATATAAGATAGCTAAATCATCCTTGAAATACTTTCGTTCCGACTCGACCTATATGCTAAAATAAACGTGCATTTTTTTGATTTTTTGAATTTTTTAATTTTTTTGGATTTTTGTATATATAAGGAAAATAAAGAAAAGAACGATGCAAGACATAAATGCAATAAACGTGTGACAAAATGCAATGCATGTAACACGAAACCATTCCCCAAACCAACCCGCACAATGTCCCCATTGTGCATTAGCCTAAGTAAAGGTTTCAGAAAATTAAAAGACAAATGCAAGTAAAATAAAATAAAGGAAAAACTGGAAAGAACTCACTGGGTTAAAAGATGCATGAGAAAAACCTCCCCAAACCAGCGTAAGCTGGGAGGTTTTGGTGGCTAGCAGTGCCACTCAAGTACCCAAGACGGTTGCATGATTCCCGAGGAAGAGAAACGAAAGACTGCGACGGACAGTAGGTCGACCGACCGGTGTTTCTGGTCGATCGACCTCCTGTGAACAGCGAAAAAAATCTGCGATACAGCGCGTCTGGTCGACCGACTGATGTTTCTGGTCGGTCGACCAGCTGAGTCCTGGAGGTCTTCGTTTTTTTTTTCTCGGAAATTGGAAATCCTGAAAAAGCGAGAAAATACGCGCCCAACAATGCGCGAGATGCCTGGAACGATTCTAAAAGTCTTAACTACTAGCAAACCAAACTAAAAAGTTTCACACAACATAAAATAAATTGTCTTAAAACTGCAATTTAAAAACAACTATCCGCTGAAGATGCGGAGGATATCCGACCACGGCTTCTGACGGCACGCCGTAGTCTCCACTGTTTTTGCTTTAGTAGCAAAACACATCTTCTTTCCTTCGTCGCAAAGCATATGCGACGGTCTCTCTTCTTGAGCCTGCCTCCTCTTCTTTTTCTCTTCTCGATCCACGACGTCTGGATCCTCATCCTCTCCATAGCTCAGGCATCCCATTCCTCCTCTCTGGATGATAACTTCCTTCTCCTTGGGTTTCCCCAAACCAGTTCCTGCAATAGTCACGATAGAAGTGTCCTCCCTATTGCTCCCAATCTGGGGCGGAGGTGTAAAAACAGATACAGGAACAGGTAATAAAGGTGGAGAAGTAGTGATGACCTCATACTTCTTCTCAGAAGTTATAGCATTACATGTAATGGGGGTCATAGCATCCTTCTTCCTATAGGATAGGCCATAGATGATAGAATGTTTGCCTACTTTGAAGGTTAGAGTTCCAGTGCCTACATCTATAATGGCACCTGCAGTGTGAAGAAAGGGTCTTCCTAGAATGATGGGTATATGGGCATCCTCTGGGATGTCCAAAACAACAAAGTCTACTGGGAAGAAAAACCTGTCTATACGCACAGGGATGTTTTCTAACACCCCTATAGGTTCCATAGATGTGCGATCAGCCATCTGGACTGTCATACTGGTCACTGCAAATTCGGTCATTCCTAGTTTTAAGGCAACGCTTAGGGGCATGACACTTATACTAGCACCTAAATCGCATAAAGCCTTTTTGACTGGGAAGGTTCCTATATTACAGGGGACAGAAAAACTACCAGGGTCCTCCAATTTATGAGGGGCAATGACATGAGTTAAAAAGCTAGATGACTCTTCAGTGAGAGCCACAGACTCAACCTTTTCTAGAGACCTCTTTCTTGACAGAAGTTGTCTCATGAATTTAAGATAAGAAGGAACTTGTTGAACTAATTCTAAAAATGGAACTTGAACATTTAATGAACGAATTACATCTTTAAATTTATCAAAAGATACCTGATCCTTCGAAGGCACGAGTCTCTCTGGAAAGGGAGCAGCTGAGGATTCCGTATTTGCAGCCCTTTTTAAAAACCTGGGGGTCTTATCACCCCTGAAAAGGAAATCCCTTAAGTTATTCGGCAATTCTGGACGAAAGGGAACCTCGGGCTCTGCTTCGGTGGTCGGTCGACCAGTATCCTTGGTCGGTCGACCAGTCTCCTGTTCTGGAAAAATTTCCGGATCCTGCTCTGTGGTCGGTCGACCAGAATTTTCGGTCGGTCGACCGACTTTGCTGCTACTCGCTGTTTTTTCTGTTTCAGCCCCCACTTTAGCTCCACTTCGCAGGGTTACGACGTTTAGAGTCTCCTTCTTTTGGTCCGGTTTAGTTGGAAGCTGACCCGGAGCCCTAGTATCATTCTTGCTCGCGATTTGAGCAATCTGGGACTCTAACATCTTCATCCCCGCCTCTCTAGCCTGTGACTCCTTCTGAACCAACCCTATAAGATTTTGGATAAGAGCATCTGTGTTGGGTGGTGGATTAGAAGGTGGTTGAGGGTTGAAAGGTGGTCTTTGGAAATTCTGTTTATGTGGGGGTACATATGTGGAATTTTGCTGAGGTTGCATATGTTGTGGGTTTTGAACATTCTGGCTTGTCCACCTTAAGTTGGGATGGACATTGTTATTATTTGGATCATAGAAATTATTCCCACGGTAATGCTGAAAAGCGGCACATGTTTCATTAGATGAAGTACAGAACTTTGACACATGCCCTTCTCCACCGCACCTCTCACAAGCAAAGGGTCCGTCCTGAACGGCGTTCACCTGGTAAATTCCTCCCTTGCTTCCACTCCCTAGGTCGAGCTTTCCTGCAGCCTCAAATTTTTCTAGCTTGGCCGTTAAGGCCTCAATTGCTGCCAGTTTGTACTCTGATTTTCTCTGATTTCCTCTGGAAGTACCATGCTCAGCGCGGTGCACAGCAACATCTTCTATTAACTTGAGACCTTTAGTCTCTCCTGAATTATCCTGGAATCTTCCATTAGCTGCAGCATCTAAGTAGGCCCTGTTGTCATCATAGAGGCCATTGTAGAACTGGTTGCAAAGAAACCATTGTTCGAATCCGTGATGTGGTATGGATCGAACAAGCCTCTTGAACCTGTCCCACGCCTCGCTAAAGTCTTCATTGGGTCCTTGTTTGAAATTAGTAATCTGCGCTCTTAAGGCGTTAGTCTTTGATGCAGAGTAGTATTTCCTGTAGAAAGCTAGGGCTAAGGTGTTCCAATCTGTAACTCCCGCAGCAGTGCGGTCAAGGTCCCTGTACCATTCTCTCGCAGAGTCCCTAAGGGAGAAGATAAACATGGTTTGTTTAATCTGGTCCTGCGTTACTCCTTCTGGGGGTGCTATAGAGCATATGTAATCTGTGAAGATTTCAATATGTTTAGCTGCATCCTCATTGGCCGAGCCTCCGAATTGGTTTCTTTCAACCATAGTAATATAGGCAGGCTTGGCCTCGAATGGCTTCCCAGTACCTGCAGGTAAAGTGAACCCTTTGTATAGGTCCTTTGCCTGAGGCATAGAGTGACTGGCAATAGTAGCTTCTTCTGTCATGTTATCTTCTTCTTTAGGAAAAACCGGAAAGTGGGTAAAAGGTGGTGTTTTTGGTGAAAGTGGATTGATGGGTGAATTTGGTTGTGAAGGCGGTGTTTTTGGTGAAGATGGTGATAACTCGAAAAGGTCTTCTTGAAATAAAGAGGATGGTGACCCTCCCTCTTGATTTGTTAGAAGTTGCTTTCTTCTTTCTCTTAAAGTCCTCTCAATTTCCAGATCAAGTGGTAGGAGTTCTCCTTGAACTGACCTGCGCATAAGAGGAAACTACAAGAAAAAGGTGAGAAGGTTTAAGGAACAAAAAGTTCCTTAAACAAAGAGAAACAAAAACAAAAAACAATAAACACTGGCGTCACCTCCCCGGCAACGGCGCCAAAATTTGATGCCCGTCGTTGAGGGTACCAAAGATAAATTTATAATTCCTAACTTTAACAATAGATAGCGAAAGTCAGGGTCGAACCACAAAGAGGTGGGGAATGTTTATTGTCTTAATGTTAATGTTTAAAGGTAACAAATTTGGGGGTTTGATTGGTTGATGCTATATCTAAGGCAAAGATAAAAATAAAACAAGAATTAAAAGATGAGAATAAAAAAATATAATTAAAGGGGATGCTAGGATGTTTGGGTAATAACTAGCTAAGGTAAAATAAATCCTAAGGTCAACATGTATTGCAGTCGCGTAAGGGGGTGTAACATAACTTTTTAGGTCTATGCTACCTAATAGCTCCTTTCGGCCTATGCTATTAGTTCCTAGGTCTCACAATTATTGGGTGTCAACAATAAGGGTGATTCCTAAATCCCAGGTTACATACCTTTCAGCCTTGAGTAACCTATCCGTCTTAAAGTGTAAACCAATGCCCTTCCCGTATCTCTCAATCTTGGGTAAGTCATTACTAACATCCTACAAGTCTCCTATTGGTCTCATTGCAGGATATTATAATTCACAAGAAAAGGCGAAATAAGAAAACAGACGCGAGTGGTCGACCGACCGGCTACTCCAGTCGGCCGACCACGGCCTCGGTCGACCGACCGACTACTTCAGTCGGCCGACCGTGGTCCTGCTACAGGTCGGGTTTTCGGATTTTTATCTACCTATGCGTATTATCCCCTACATCCTAACATATGAAAATTAGCTACTCATAACTGTTAAGACGAATATAAAATTGGGAATAAACATGGAGAACATAGTAAATAATCTAAACATGCAAGATTCAAATAAAGCTTGGGATTCTAACTTAACAATTGTAAATAAAGAAATAAGAACAATAATGAAAACTAGATTAAAGAAGAATTACCACAATTGAATTTAAGGAAGAAAGGGACAAACTTTATTGAATGCTTGGGGATTGCTGAAAGATTACAGAACTTATCGTAAAACTAGATACTAAAACTTGATGATGAAGGTCTATAAAAGATAGATGATTTAAAGATAAAAAGATCCCTAACCCTAATCACAAGATTAGTTTATATAGGGTAAAAACTAAGAGTTTCCTAATAACTCAAATTCTACTTTATTTCTAAAAACGAATCGTACGGGCTTCGCTCTAGTCGACCGACTGATGTTTCTGGTCGGTCGACCACCTCCTGCTGGGCTTCTGTTATTTCCGGACTTCCTCGAAAATTGGGCTTGGTGAAAATCGGGCCTGGTCGGCCGACCCATTTTACTGGTCGGTCGACCGCTTCTGCACGGAAGTTTTCGGATTTCTTCTGTTTTGACTTTTGGCACTTTGACTTTGACTCCAGTTGACTTTCCATTTATTCCTTAATTAAGCTAAAGACTTGAGGATACGAATTTGGTGCTAAATCGTCTCTTTTCCGCATAAATCTGCAAAAGTGCATAAAAATACGAAAGTACACAATTTGTGGGAAATAAAGGCTAAAACATAGTAAATGAGCGACCAAATACGTGTAAAAATAGATGTAAAACATCATAAAATAGACACGTATCATAGCTCCTTTCGGCCTATGTTATTAGTTCCTAGGTCTCACAGTTATTGGGTGTCAACAATAAGGGTGATTCCTAAATCCTAGGTCACATACCTTTCAGTCTTGGGTAACCTAGTCGTCTTAAGGGGTAAACCAATGCCCTTCCCGTATCTTTCAATCTTGGGTAGGTCATTACTAATATTCTACAAGTCTCCCTTGGGTCTCATTGTAGGATACTATAGTCAACGGAGTAAAACGAAACAGAATACATACGCGAGTGGGTCGACCGACCAGCAAGCCCAGTCGGCCGACCACAACCTCAGTCGACCGACCCGTTAGGCAGGTCGGCCGACCAAGGCGCTGCTACAGTCGGTCTCGGAATCTATACTACCTGCGCATATCTATCCCCTACATCCTAACATATGAAATTAGCTACTCATGATTATTAAAACAATAATGAAAACAGAAATAAACATGGAAATCATAATGAATACCAATCTAAACATGCAATCACTAATAAGCCTTTGGGATTCTATCTTAAACCGAATACAATAATTCTAAACTAATAGTAATAGAACTGAAATTACGAAGAGAATTACCGGAAATCGGAATTGAGATGGAAAGGAACAATCTTTATTGATGAACGCTTGAAAGATTGATGAACAAAACTAAAAGTGCTTGAGAATTATTGAAAGATTACAACTAAAGATAAAACTAAATTCTCAAACTCGAACTATAAAACTTGATGTAAGACTTGATAGATAAAAGATTATAAAACTCGATAATAAACCCTAATCACGCCCCTTGCTTATATAGGCGGAAGGATTAGAGTTTCCTAACGACTCTAACACTTTAATGGGCTTCCGGAAAGCTGCTGGATCTGCGCAGAGGTCGGTCGACCTATGTTGTAGGTCGGTCGACCTGTTGTCGGGCTTCAGAGATTTCTGGGCTTTCTATAACAGAGGCCTGGTCGGCCGACCCAAGTAGTAGGTCGGTCGACCTGTTTTCCTGTAGGATTGCTTTGATTTGTCTCGGTTTGACTTCTTGGCACTTGGTCAATGTTTTGAGTGTACTTTCTTTCGTTCCTTGGTTATGAAAGATCCCGCGGCATAAGTTTGGTGTGAAATCGTCCCTTTTCCGCATAAATCTGCAAAAGTGCATAAAAATACGAAAGTAGACAATTGTTGGGAAATAAAGGCTAAAACATAGTAAATGAGCGACGAAATGCGTGTAAAAATAGATGTAAAACATCATAAAATAGACACGCATCAAATTCCCCAAACCAAACCTTGCTTGCCCTCAAGCAAGAAATAGACTCGATCTTAACTAATGGAACAATTTCAATCTCAGAGCGAAATTTACATGTAAGCCTAAACTAATGCCAAGTACAAAATGAGAAAGTATTTAAATCATGCAAACGAGTTATGGTGTTGTCAAATTTTACAAAACTAGAGACCATAAAGACTTTATACCATGGACTCTCGCGGTACGCTCGAAACACTCATGAAGCAAAGGGTAAGTATATGTAGAATATAGAAAGAAGTATATTGTAATGACACTCACCTAACTGCTGATGCGTGTCTATTTTATGATGTTTTTCATCTATTTTTACACGCATTTGGTCGCTCATTTACTATGTTTAGCCCTTATTTCTCAACAATCGTGTACTTTCGTATTTTTATGCACTTTTGCAGATTTATGCGGAAAAGAGACGATTTTATACCAAATTTATGGCCTCGGGATTTTTTATGACTAAGGACAAGAAGGAATGAAGCCTAGCGCACATTTCAAGGCCTGAAGATAGCTTTAACAAGCAAAGAATCGATCCACGACATTGCAGCCTGTTTCAAATGGCTATATCTCGAGTTCTAGAGCTGATAATAGAGTGATTCCAATTGGAGGTGAAAGCGTATCCTCTTAGCTTTCCAACGCCGCAAGAATCGCTTGATTACGATAAGTAACGAAGAAATGGCAGCTGTTTTAAGATCGACGCGCGCTGCAGTCCCGACAATTGGGTCGACCGACCACAGTACAGACCCAGAAGTTTCCGCGAAGCCCATTAAAGTGTTTAGGTCATTGGGGAACTCTTTATTTCCATCTATTTAAGCCGAATTTCGTGATTAAGGGTAATTAATTCAGCTTTACCTATCAAATCTCACATCTAGTTTTAGATTTAATTTTTCCATAATCATCAAACACTTTTCTTTAGTTTTATATTTTGTTCTTCATTAATCTTTCAACATTAGTCAATAAAGCTTGTTCTTTTCCGCCTTAATCCTTATTTCCGGTAATTCCTCTCTTAATTTATGTTTTATTATTATTAGTTTATAATTATTGCATACGGTTAAGTTAGAATCCCAAGCCTTTATTTCTATTGCATGTTTAGATTAATGTTCTTTATAATTTCCATGTTTATTACTATTTTCATTATCGTTTCAATCTTCATGAGTAGCTAAATTTCATATGTTAGGATGTAGGGGATGAATATGCATAGGTAATGTAAATTCCGAGACCAACCTGTAGCAGAGCCGTGGTCGGCCGACTCAATTAATGGGTCGGTCGACCAAGGCGGTGGTCGGCCGACTGGAATAGCCGGTCGGTCGACCCACTCGCGTATGAATTCTGTTTCGTCTTTCTTTGTTGACTATAATACCCTACAATGAGACTGAAAGGAGACTTGTAGGATGTTAGTAATGACCTACCCAAGATTGAGAGATACGGGAAGGGCATTGGTTTACACTTTAAGACGGCTAGGTTGCTTAAGACTGAAAGGTATGTGACCTAGGATTTAGGAATCACCCTTATTGTTGACACCCAATAATTGTGAGACCTAGGAACTAATAGCATAGGCCGAAAGGAGCTATTAGGTACCATAGACCGAAAGGATATGTTACACCCCTTACGCGACTGCAATACATGTTGACCTTAGGATTAATATTACCTTAGCTATTTATTACCCAAACATCCTAGCATCCCTTTTTATTATATTTTATTCTCATCTTTTATTATTTGTTTATTTTAATCTTTGCCTTAGATATAGTAATCAACCAATCAAACCCCCAAATTTGTTACCTTTAAACATTAACATTCAACAATAAACATTCCCCACCTCCTTGTGGTTCGACCCTGACTTTCACTATCTATTGTTAAAGTTAGAAATTATAAATTTATCTTTGGTACCCTCAACGACGGGCATCAAATTTTGGCGCCGTTGCCGGGGAGTTGACGCCAGTGTTTATTGTTTTTTGTTTATGTTTTCCCTTTTTCTTTCACTGTCATGACCATCGCCCCTTTCCCACAACTCGAGCATGAACCTTTGTATTTCTATTGTGATAGATTAATCTCTTTCCTTTCTCAATTTGACTATCCTATTAGTATTGGGGAGGTTTGTCGTATCTTATATGATGGAGTTACTGGTAAGACCTTGATCGAGATTGAGAGAAATTGCGGATGAGAATTTTTAGACCTACCTTGTGAGAAGCAATGGGAGCTTCTCAAACACCTAATCCGAGTCGGTGCAGATACGGAGGGGTATGAGGGCATTGATATTAGTAACCCGGATATTCCTGTTGAGTGTGATCCTATCACACCCATTACTGAAGAGTCGCTCATTCTTAAGGATGAGAATGATAGGTTATTTGATTCCCTCTGCCTCCCCGTTGATGATACTGACTTGGATTTAGATACAGATGATGAGTTAGAAATTTACCCCTTGACTGACCAACCTATTTCTGTAAGTGTTAGTGATGAACATGTTCCTGACATGTTTGAACCTTCGGTTGATGAACCTTGTTTTTTGCAGGATTCATTTTTTGACATTCCTGATGTTTTTAATAATATTAGTGAATGTTATGTACAAGGATCCTTTACAAAGGATCCTTCGGAGGCTTTGATGTGTTTTGAGGTATGTGCAGGTGAATCTCTTGCTCAAGAAGCTGATTTGGATGCTCCAGAAATTGCGACTCTAGTGATAGAGTCTATAGGCGATAGGAAGAGAGATGTTCTCGATCGAGTAGTACCACTTACTCGATCAAGTGATGTAGAGAACGAGGTCACTCAAGCAAGTGATCATTTGGCTATAGAAAAGAGCCCTAAGAAGAAGAAACCCAGGAAGGTGTCGGCCCACGACTTGGGAGTCAACAACTTCGGGAGATGGATGGCAAGAGCTGTGGATGATGACCCACCCATCTACATGGTGGAGAGAAACTCATCTACCCAAATCACCATAGCTGAAGGAGTAGCCTATAGTCAGAGCCCTTGGTCAAAGAAACGCCGAATCCTTCGCGGATGACTTCTTCTTTTTGCTCGTTTCTTATTTTCTTAAGACATTTTTTTTTTGTTTTGCTAAGACTTTCTAGCTTGCTTTCTTTAAGTTTTTAGGACAACTTTTTTTTTGTGTTTGCGTAGTTAAGACTTTTTGGACTTGTTTCTGGGATCTCGCGCATTTGTTGGGCGCATATTTATTGCTTTTTCAGGTTTTACGAAGAAACGAAGACCGCTGTGCAGCAGAGGGGATGACCGACCTATCATATGGGTCGGTCGACCTAGTCCCTGTAAATGCTGGAATTCCTGTAGTCTGCAGGAAGGTCGGTCGACCTAAAATATAGGTCGGTCGACCTACCCGTCCGTCACAGCCTGTTCGCTTCTTCCTCGGAATTCGTGCACCATCTTAGGTACTTGAGTGGCACTGCTTGCCACCAAAACCTCCCAGCTTACGCTGGTTTGGGGAGGTTTTTCATGCGCTTCAAAACCCAGTGAGTTCTTTCCAGTTTTCCTTAGTTTCTATTTTCCCCGCATCTTTCTTTTAATTTTCTGAAACCTTTACTTAGGCTAATGCACAATGGGGACATTGTGCGGGTTGGTTTGGGGAATGGTTTCATGTCACATGCATTGCATTCTGTCACACGTTTACTGCATTTCCGTATTGCATTGTTCTTTTCTTTATTTTCCTTGCATATACAAGAAAAATACAAAAAAATGAAAAAATTCAAAAAAATTCCAAAAAAAATGCACGTTTATTTTAGCATATAGGTCGAGTCGGAACGAAAGTATTTCAAGGATGATTTAGCTATCTTACATGTTTATGCCTTTACCTTGCCTTGTCAACTTGTTTTAGTATGAGAGTCTTTCGCATATCTACGAGTTTTTGTCAACTTGCATATCTTGAGACTTGATTTATACCTTGGCAACCTACTATACATTCTAAGGTTTAGAGCTTATTTCCTGGTTTCATTCTTAAACCAGTTGTCTAGGATGTGAGTAGTACTCCCCTTGGAACATGTTACATCAATATGCATAAATATGAACTTGAATTGCTATATACTTGTTTTACTTTCTCGTTTTGTGAGTCTTGATACGTGCATTTGGGATCCCTTTTCTCATATTTACCCATAAGCTTCACATAGCCAAAATTGCCTTTTTATTTCCCCAAAAAACTACATCCCATACTTAGCCTACCCTTCCAAGCTAGTATTTGTGGTCATTGGATTATTTTTTTGAGGCATCTTGGTTTGTATGCTATCTTGAACAAAAAGAGAAAAGAAAGAAAGCAAGAAAGAAAAAAAAAAAAACAGAAAAATTCACAAAAAGAAAGAAAGAAAAGAAAAACGAAAAAAAATCAAAACGTACAGGAAAGAAGTCGACCGACCACCTTCTTGGGTCGGCCGACCACCTGACAGCATCAGAATGAAAAAAAATCGTTCCAAAATCTCTTTCTTTTATATGTTATCACTCCCGTACCTCATTCAAAATATTTGGGAGTCCTTTTTTATATTCAATGTGAGAGTTGTGCCACAAAAAGAGCACTTTCTTAATTTCAAGAGTTGTGAAATATGTTGATGGAAACCGGTTCTACTAGCTTGGCTACTAACCCCACAAATGTAACACCCCCATTTATTTAAGAGCCTTTAGCAAGACATTCTCAAATAAATAGAGCTGTTACCATCTCGGAATGTCCGAGGTAGTGAATAACAAAGTAAAACAAACCAAAGTACTTTATATAAAACTGATTAAATTTGAACTTTGATATTACAACTACTACGCAAAGAATAAAAGTACAACTGATAAATCTAAGTATGTGATCTAATTCTAAGTAGGTCCAAGCCATGTCTCTCTCCATGCCCAAGCTCCTAATCCATCTGTCTCTGACCTGTAGAATCTACTCCCCATTATTCCGGATCATCGTAGGTGTACACGAATACACTGTCAACCTCGCGGTTGAGTAGGATAACACAAAAATAGATAATGCAACAATTATGATATGCAAATGCAATGATATGCTCGAGCTCAATCTCAATCTCAATCACAATCTCAAACTCATACCCGTGCACCAAGCCATACCGAACCTCCCGGCAGACTATAATCGGCCGTCGCCGAACACCAGCATAACAGCTGAGGTCACCAGGTCTAGTCCTGCAGAACTAGCCTGGGCCCAATAATATCTCATCAATAATATCTCATCATCTCAAATCCGTATCCAATGCATATGCCATGCTTATGAATGCAATACTAAAATAAATAAGCATTAAATACCATGCTCATATAACTCATACTTGCATCCATATCATACACCCAACATCCATTCATAACGCATGACAGTAGTATAGTGACAGTGTAACCTACCTGGATAACAATATAATCCAATAGCAAGCCAGCAAGTAAACAGAGTTATGCCACTTCAATACCGTTACCTAACAATTAGCAGAGATATACAATCACTAATCATTCCAATACTATTTGTACTCTCTTTTACTTAACTTATTCATGAACTTAATTAAATAAGCAATCACGACACAACGATTATAAAATACATATTTATTAACTAAGGTAAAGACATAAACAAATATAATATATCAATTAATCAAATTAACTAATTAAATAATATATTACGTACAACGAAACCGTATTAAATACGACTACTTCAATCAACTTAAACAACTCGTCCTTATTACATTTATAACCAACTTCAATTAAATAAACGGACATTGAAAATATAGTCGACTATCGATAACCGTCACATTCTTGTATAATAAAATTCACTTAACAACTTTAATAATTAAAAGAAGGAGCAATATTGTTAATAATAATAAACATACTATTACTAATAATAACAATAACAACAATATTTATCATAACAATCCTCAAAACATAACTAACATTAATAATAATATCAATAGCATAATTATCTCAAAATTATAAAATCACAACACTAATAAAATCACACAACCATAAAAAAAATTTATTAAATAATAATAATGCATAACAATACATAATAATAATAATAATAATAATAATAATAATAATAATAATAAACATGTTAGTGGGCAATGATTGGCACTAAACACAATCCCAGTAATTCTAAACACGCGAAAACCCGCTGGAACAAATACGCCATTCAGACCCAGCCACCACCGCGAACCCCCTTGACAAACACCTCTTTTGACACCAACCACCACCACTGAATCCACCTGCGACACCACCAGGCTCGCCTCTGAGCCACGGTGGTTCCAGGGTGGTCGATGGTGGTCGCCGACGCCGCCACAGCAACCTACAGAAACCGTCACAACGACCTATGTCACTCCCTGATTCTGTTTACGATATAGCCACCCCAAACGAACACCACCCTACCGACCGACACAGTAACCCAAAACCACCACGAACACCACCATTCAAACCCCAAGACTACTACCATCATAACACCCCTGACACCCAACACGGACGTGAGCAGATAAGTCATCGAATCCACACCCAAAACCCGTGCTTCCTTACTCTGTTCTGACTTTACCCAGAAACGTGTTTAGAAGTGCGACAAAACGCCCCTACTGGTGGTCCTCGGTGGTCAATTTACGACTCCACTAGGGTCTAAACACAACTACCAACACCATAGATCAACATTATATAAAAATCAACAACTATAAACACCATTACATGATTGAACTTACTGGATTAAAACGAAGGAGTAAAACAGGAACAAAAGAGATCGTGATGAACATACTTACTTCACTGCGTATTCGAGCAACCCTAGAGGCCTTAATCCACCGTGTAAAACCCTTCCTCTCAACCCTTGGAGTGGCGGCATAAGGTGTGTACGAGTAATTAGGTGTCGAACAGATTAGGTATAGGGTTTGGAGGGGGTGATATTAGACGGCAGGAAGTCAAGTCTGCAAGTGTTTGTGTAAGTGTGTTATATGTCGATTATGGGCTGTAGGTATTAGCGCGCATTCCGAGGCCCAATGCTATGACTTACACACGGTTTTACTACTAATTCGTATACTCGACCCCTCACTAACAACATATAAAATATAAAAACACATATTCGATAAATTAGTTACCGATTATACTCCGTTCCCAACTCGTAACATAAAATTAACAATTACCCATAACTAATTATAATTTAAGTATAAACCTACTATAAATAGAAAATGCCTAACAAATACATATGGCCAAATAATAACAACTAGTAAAACTTTACAATAATATATAAACATACCTCATCTTGATAATGATATAAAACAATTACGACTTTAAATAAAATATAGAAATAAAGTGTAGATGAGAAATAAATATAATATAGGAAATATATTTGGTTTTAAATATATTATTAAAATTAAAGAAATACAAATAAAATGTCATTTTATGAAATACTCATCCAATATCAAAAGATTATGAAATACAAAAATAATCGTAGAAATACGATTTATAAAATAATAACCGTTTACGTAAAGTATCTTATAATCATTCTTTTTGAATCACGCGTATAAAACATGGTTTGACCGCCGTTGACCGAGCCTAACATACGGGGTATTACAGTCTTCCCTCCTTAAAACGAACTTCGTCCCGAAGTTCGCCACCCCGTGACAATAACGAAACACTCTACAACATAAGACAAACCCAAGTAGTACATATATATATATATAAGCTCTAAAACGCGAAGTGTTACATTCTATCCCCCTTACAAACTTTGTCCCCAAAGTTTAACATACGACAGAAGTACAAGACACTTAAAGAACAATGGTCAATCTCCGTCAACCTATCACACCATACCACTTGGCCAGATCATAAACCATCAAGATTTTACAATCCTACCCACCTTAAAACATGGTTACGTCCCTGTAACCTCATTATGAAATTTTAATCTAAAACTCAAGAAGATCACCCAACCAGTAATCACAATCATCTGATAAGTTACTTACATTATATTGGCAACTAGCATCCGACTTTTAAGGCAACAAACATACTTGACAAATTAAAAACATTTCATGTTCATAAACAAAGTATGGAGACAAAGTCTTGCGTACGCACATAAGAGAAATGACATTAGGCAAAGTTTAATTAATGTAATTAAACACGGAGCAATGACATATTTCACGAGATATACACCAATCATAGACTGCCAAATCAGCTTAGCATTTCTAAATATAAATGAGTTAAATCACTTAGGTACACTTCACATCCACTCACATTACATCATTCATCATAAACTAATAACAAATATGACTTGCGAAATAAGAGGTTTATATCCTGCGGAGCAATTTCATATTCAAGCATGAATCATCAACGGGTAGCTACAGATTTTGTCATATTGCAAAACAATTACCACAATTATCAAACATCAGGTTTATCATGGATTTTCACCTTAAAAACATTGTGAAACTTTCAAACAATGAAGTTGTAATTAATGGCAATTTTATACACACGAATCAACTGACGATTTTACAAGTTACAGATCGAAGGCAAGACTAGCACTCCCAAAATTCGCATGTCAACCAAATTACTAATTCAATATATTGTGATCATATTTAGACACAACAATATGTAGTTCACCTCGTGGCACAACAAAAGTGTTGGTAATAAACAAAACTAGCTTTATATAAAGCCCACCAAAATAAGTAAGGTTATACTATCCTATAATAAAGTCCATATCCATATCATACGCCTATTGTTCATGCTTCTAATGTCATAACAGAATATTACACGGTTACATCACATAATTCATATTTAACGAAACTTTTATATAGAAAACGTGCATAACTTACAATTTCAACAATTCAACCATCATGTTACAACTTTCAAAAATTATAAATTAAATAACCGCTTTGCTATTTTGTGAGCTATTATAGTTTTTAGGAAAGATAAAGAGGTAACTAATTATAGGAAAAGAATAAATTGCAAAGCTTAAGGAAATTATTTATAACAAATTTTACGACTCAGTTGGTTTGAACAAAACTTTACAGCATTTAGACAGAAATTTGGACAACTTTCAAAAATCACTATTAAATAACAACTCGTTAACATTTTACGTGACTTATCATTTTGAAAACGCGAAAGAATATTCTAAACATTGGAGTTGGAATTATGCATAACAATAAATACGTTTTAAATGGTTTCTTTTGCAAAACATGGGTCAAAACAGAATCGTGCGGTAACAATCTGACCATTGTCGACAAAACTATTTATTTCTCTCAAAACATAAGTCGTTTTAACATGAAACCAAAAGCATTGAAAAGCCAAGTCAGGAGGTTATCATAAATAAAATTTTCACATTCATATAGAAAACACATTTTAAAATGGCAGCCCGTACAATCAAGGTAACATTCTGAAAATTTATCAAACTTTTGTTCCAAAAAAAAATTGCTTCACATTATCACATTTGCATACAACCATTCTTCTTCCAAACATGTTGATATATCATCGAAGCATAGAAATCACGTTGCACCATATTAACATTTATTCATTGTTTCAAATTGTAATTGTCATCAAGAAGGCGGTAAAGTTTGCGAAACTGAAAAGTAGAATAAACTAATAACACATAGCTATATGACATTCATGGCTTGGGGCAACACATTCCGCATATCACTAGACATGGATCACTATAACATATAATCATAAAGTTAACAAAATTACCCATCCATAACAAGAAGTTAAGCACCCAAAATCATATATAACCACGATAGTCATCTAATAACTAGATAATCGTATGAACATTTCAGAACACCAAAATCATAGGGTCATGTCACTCCAACTATTGCTCAATAAATATACATCTATTCTCTTAAAATTCCAATCCAATCACTCAGATCAAGCCGCATTTCAATATCAGTCGTATTCTTCTAATGCACATCATCATACAAGTCAAGCCTATATTTCAAACTCATATTCCAATTTTCACGTTCTCAATACTTGAAATCATATATCTCAATTAGCATTCAATATCACCCTCATGTTTCACAATACAGATCACCAACCATATCCTTTCATTACACATCATTATCCATGTATTACATTATTACTTACCACATTCCGCTCCTGCAAAATTGTTAGTACAAAATAGGCAAGGTCTGATCTTTTATTTGTTACTACCCACTCTATGCATCACTCAAGGGTTACCAGGTCAGACTGAAAGGGCCAGTGGCTTGGTTTGAGGGGGCCCCTAACTCATCCCAATCCTGGGGCTCCTAACAGTTACTAGCCTGGGGTTCATTTTATTAGACTCTTCCTACGTTCATTATTATTTATTTGGTTTAGGCCTGAGGATCGTTCGCTCTGATACCACTTTGTAACACCCCTGACACCCAACACGGACGTGAGCAGATAAGTCATCGAATCCACACCCAAAACCCGTGCTTCCTTACTCTGTTCTGACTTTACCCAGAAACGTGTTTAGAAGTGCGACAAAACGCCCCTACTGGTGGTCCTCGGTGGTCAATTTACGACTCCACTAGGGTCTAAACACAACTACCAACACCATAGATCAACATTATATAAAAATCAACAACTATAAACACCATTACATGATTGAACTTACTGGATTAAAACGAAGGAGTAAAACAGGAACAAAAGAGATCGTGATGAACATACTTACTTCACTGCGTATTCGAGCAACCCTAGAGGCCTTAATCCACCGTGTAAAACCCTTCCTCTCAACCCTTGGAGTGGTGGCATAAGGTGTGTACGAGTAATTAGGTGTCGAACAGATTAGGTATAGGGTTTGGAGGGGGTGATATTAGACGGCAGGAAGTCAAGTCTGCAAGTGTTTGTGTAAGTGTGTTATATGTCGATTATGGGCTGTAGGTATTAGCGCGCATTCCGAGGCCCAATGCTATGACTTACACACGGTTTTACTACTAATTCGTATACTCGACCCCTCACTAACAACATATAAAATATAAAAACACATATTCGATAAATTAGTTACCGATTATACTCCGTTCCCAACTCGTAACATAAAATTAACAATTACCCATAACTAATTATAATTTAAGTATAAACCTACTATAAATAGAAAATGCCTAACAAATACATATGGCCAAATAATAACAACTAGTAAAACTTTACAATAATATATAAACATACCTCATCTTGATAATGATATAAAACAATTACGACTTTAAATAAAATATAGAAATAAAGTGTAGATGAGAAATAAATATAATATAGGAAATATATTTGGTTTTAAATATATTATTAAAATTAAAGAAATACAAATAAAATGTCATTTTATGAAATACTCATCCAATATCAAAAGATTATGAAATACAAAAATAATCGTAGAAATACGATTTATAAAATAATAACCGTTTACGTAAAGTATCTTATAATCATTCTTTTTGAATCACGCGTATAAAACATGGTTTGACCGCCGTTGACCGAGCCTAACATACGGGGTATTACAGTCTTCCCTCCTTAAAACGAACTTCGTCCCGAAGTTCGCCACCCCGTGACAATAACGAAACACTCTACAACATAAGACAAACCCAAGTAGTACATATATATATATATATAAGCTCTAAAACGCGAAGTGTTACAACAAATCCAAAAACACCTTAACCACTTTTACCTTTTACCTCACATATCTTTCATTACCTCAACTGCATGTATCTGGGTAACTTAATAAGATTGTTATACAAAGTTGTAGAATTCTTGTACATGTTAGATTGCAGGCATGTTTCCATGGGTCGTAGTTAGGTGAGTGTCATGACAAATATACTTCTTTCTATCTTTTACATATACTCACCCTTTGCTTCATGAGTGTCTCGAGCGTACCGCGAGAGTCCATGGTATAAAGTCTCTATAGTCTTTATGTTTGCAAGTTTGACGACCCTATAACTCTTTTGCATGATTTAAATACTTTCTCATTTTGTACTTGTCATTGGTTTAGGCTTACATGTAAATTTCGCTCTGAGATTGAAATCGTTCCATTAGTTAAGATCGAGTCTATTTCTTGCTTGAGGGCAAGCAAGGGTTTGGTTTGGGGAATTTGATGCGTGTCTATTTTATGATGTTTTTCATCTATTTTTACACGCATTTGGTCGCTCATTTACTATGTTTTAGCCCTTATTTCCCAACAATCGTGTACTTTCGTATTTTTATGCACTTTTGCAGATTTATGCGGAAAAGAGACGATTTTATACCAAATTTATTCCCTCGGGATTTTTTATGACTAAGGACAAGAAGGAACGAAGCCTAGCGCACATTTCAAGGCCTGAAGATAGCTTTAACAAGCAAAGAATCGATCCACGACATTGCAGCCTGTTTCAAATGGCTATATCTCGAGTTCTAGAGCTGATAATAGAGTGATTCCAGTTGGAGGTGAAAGCGAATTCTCTTAGCTTTCCAACGCCGCAATAATCACTTGATTACGATAAGTAACGAAGAAATGGCAGCTGTTTTAAGATCGACGCGCGCTGCAGTCCCGACAATTGGGTCGACCGACCCACAAAGTAGGTCGACCGACCACAGCACTGACCCAGAAGTTTCCGCGAAGCCCATTAAAGTGTTTAGGTCATTGGGAAACTCTTTATTTCCATCTATTTAAGCCGAATTTTGTGATTAGGGTAATTAATTCAGCTTTACCTATCAAATCTCACATCTAGTTTTAGATTTAATCTTTCCATAATCATCAAACACTTTTCTTTAGGTTTATATTTTGTTCTTCATTAATCTTTCAACATTAGTCAATAAAGCTTGTTCTTTTCCGCCTTAATCCTTATTTCCGGTAATTCCTCTCTTAATTTATGTTTTATTATTATTAGTTTATAATTATTGCATACGGTTAAGTTAGAATCCCAAGCCTTTATTTCTATTGCATGTTTAGATTGATGTTCTTTATAATTTCCATGTTTATTACTATTTTCATTATCGTTTCAATCTTCATGAAAAGCTAAATTTCATATGTTAGGATGTAGGGGATGAATATGCATAGGTAATGTAAATCCCGAGACCAACTTGTAGCAGAGCCGTGGTCGGCCGACTCAATTAATGGGTCGGTCGACCAAGGCGGTGGTCGGCCGACTGGAATAGCCGGTCGGTCGACCCACTCGCGTATGAATTCTGTTTCGTCTTTCTTTGTTGACTATAATACCCTACAATGAGACTGAAAGGAGACTTGTAGGATGCTAGTAATGACCTACCCAAGATTGAGAGATACGGGAAGGGCATTGGTTTACACTTTAAGACGGCTAGGTTGCTTAAGACTGAAAGGTATGTGACCTAGGATTTAGGAATCACCCTTATTGTTGACACCCAATAATTGTGAGACCTAGGAACTAATAGCATAGGCCGAAAGGAGCTATTAGGTACCATAGACCGAAAGGATATGTTACACCCCTTACGCGACTGCAATACATGTTGACCTTAGGATTAATATTACCTTAGCTATTTATTACCCAAACATCCTAGCATCCCTTTTTATTATATTTTATTCTCATCTTTTATTATTTGTTTATTTTAATCTTTGCCTTAGATATAGTAATCAACCAATCAAACCCCCAAATTTGTTACCTTTAAACATTAACATTCAACAATAAACATTCCCCACCTCCTTGTGGTTCGACCCTGACTTTCA
Source organism: Silene conica (assembly GCA_029255685.2). Lineage (NCBI taxonomy): Eukaryota > Viridiplantae > Streptophyta > Magnoliopsida > Caryophyllales > Caryophyllaceae > Silene > Silene conica. The sequence continues at coordinate 53,410,222 of CM055317.2, forward strand.
CTATCTATTGTTAAAGTTAGGAATTATAAATTTATCTTTGGTACCCTCAACGACGGGCATCAAATTTTGGCGTCGTTGCCGGGGAGGTGACGCCAGTGTTTATTGTTTTTTGTTTATGTTTTCCCTTTTTCTTTCACTGTCATGACCATCGCCCCTTTCCCACAACTCGAGCATGAACCTTTGTATTTCTATTGTGATAGATTAATCTCTTTCCTTTCTCAATTTGACTATCCTATTAGTATTGGGGAGGTTTGTCGTATCTTATATGATGGAGTTACTGGTAAGACCTTGATCGAGATTGAGAGAAATTGCGGATGGGAATTTTTAGACCTACCTTGTGAGAAGCAATGGGAGCTTCTCAAACACCTAATCCGAGCCGGTGCAGATACGGAGGGGTATGAGGGCATTGATATTAGTAACCCGGATATTCCTGTTGAGTGTGATCCTATCACACCCATTACTGAAGAGTCGCTCATTCTTAAGGATGAGAATGATAGGTTATTTGATTCCCTCTGCCTCCCCGTTGATGATACTGACTTGGATTTAGATACAGATGATGAGTTAGAAATTTACCCCTTGACTGACCAACCTATTTCTGTAGGTGTTAGTGATGAACATGTTCCTGACATGTTTGAACCTTCGGTTGATGAACCTTGTTTTTTGCAGGATTCATTTTTTGACATTCCTGATGTTTTTAATAATATTGGTGAATTTTATGTACAAGGATCGTTTACAAAGGATCCTTCGGAGGCTTTGATGTGTTTTGAGGTATGTGCAGGTGAATCTCTTGCTCAAGAAGCTGATTTGGATGCTCCAGAAATTGCGACTCTAGTGATAGAGTCTATAGGCGATAGGAAGAGAGATGTTCTCGATCGAGTAGTACCACTTACTCGATCAAGTGATGTAGAGAACGAGGTCACTCAAGCAAGTGATCATTTGGCTAAAGAAAAGAGCCCTAAGAAGAAACCCAGGAAGGTGTCGGCCCACGACTTGGGAGTCAACAACTTCGGGAGATGGATGGCTAGAGCTGTGGATGATGACCCACCCATCTACATGGTGGAGAGAAACTCATCTACCCAAATCACCATAGCTGAAGGAGTAGCCTATAGTCAGAGCCCTTGGTCAAAGAAACGCCGAATCCTTCGCGGATGACTTCTTCTTTTTGCTCGTTTCTGTTTTTCTTAAGACATTTTTTTTTTTTTTGCTAAGACTTTCTAGCTTGCTTTCTTTAAGTTTTTAGGACAACTTTTTTTTGTGTTTGCGTAGTTAAGACTTTTTTGACTTGTTTCTGGGATCTCGCGCATTTGTTGGGCGCATATTTATTGCTTTTTCAGGTTTTACGAAGAAACGAAGACCGCTGTGCAGCAGAGGGGATGACCGACCTATCATATGGGTCGGTCGACCTAGTCCCTGTAAATTCTGGAATTCCTGTAGTCTGCAGGAAGGTCGGTCGACCTAAAATATAGGTCGGTCGACCTACCCGTCCGTCACAGCCTGTTCGCTTCTTCCTCGGAATTCGTGCACCATCTTAGGTACTTGAGTGGCACTGCTTGCCACCAAAACCTCCCAGCTTACGCTGGTTTGGGGAGGTTTTTCATGCGCTTCAAAACCCAGTGAGTTCTTTCCAGTTTTCCTTAGTTTCTATTTTCCCTGCATCTTTCTTTTAATTTTCTGAAACCTTTACTTAGGCTAATGCACAGTGGGGACATTGTGCGGGTTGGTTTGGGGAATGGTTTCATGTCACATGCATTGCATTCTGTCACACGTTTATTGCATTTCCGTATTGCATTGTTCTTTTCTTTATTTTCCTTGCATATACAAGAAAAATACAAAAAAATGAAAAAATTCAAAAAAATTCCAAAAAAAAATGCACGTTTATTTTAGCATATAGGTCGAGTCGGAACGAAAGTATTTCAAGGATGATTTAGCTATCTTACATGTTTATGCCTTTACCTTGCCATGTCAACTTGTTTTAGTATGAGAGTCTTTCGCATATCTACGAGTTTTTGTCAACTTGCATATCTTGAGACTTGACTTATACCTTGGCAACCTACTATACATTCTAAGGTTTAGAGCTTATTTCCTGGTTTCATTCTTAAACCAGTTGTCTAGGATGTGAGTAGTACTCCCCTTGGAACATGTTACATCAATATGCATAAATATGAACTTGAATTGCTATATACTTGTTTTACTTTCTCGTTTTGTGAGTCTTGATACGTGCATTTGGGATCCCTTTTCTCATATTTACCCATAAGATTCACATAGCCAAAATTGCCTTTTTATTTCCCCAAAAAACTACATCCCATACTTAGCCTACCCTTCCAAGCTAGTATTTGTGGTCATTGGATTATTTTTTTGAGGCATCTTGGTTTTTATGCTATCTTGAACAAAAAGAGAAAAGAAAGAAAGCAAGAAAGAAAAAAAAAAACAGAAAAAGAAAGAAAAAGAAAGAAAGAAAAGAAAAACGAAAAAAAATCAAAACGTACAGGAAAGAAGTCGACCGACCACCTTCTTGGGTCGGCCGACCACCTGACAGCATCAGAATGAAAAAAAATCGTTCCAAAATCCCTTTCTTTTATATGTTATCACTCCCGTACCTCATTCAAAATATTTGGGAGTCCTTTTTTATATTCAATGTGAGATTTGTGCCACAAAAAGAGCACTTTCTTAATTTCAAGAGTTGTGAAATATGTTGATGGAAACCGGTTCTACTAGCTTGGCTACTAACCCCACAAATCCAAAAACACCTTAACCACTTTTACCTTTTACCTCACATATCTTTCATTACCTCAATTGCATGTATTTGGGTAACTTAATAAGATTGTTATACAAAGTTGTAGAATTCTTGTACATGTTAGATTGCAGGCATGTTTCCATGGGTCGTAGTTAGGTGAGTGTCATGACAAATATACTTCTTTCTATCTTTTACATATACTCACCCTTTGCTTCATGAGTGTCTCGAGCGTACCGCGAGAGTCCATGGTATAAAGTCTCTATAGTCTTTATGTTTGCAAGTTTGACGACCCTATAACTCTTTTGCATGATTTAAATACTTTCTCATTTTGTACTTGTCATTGGTTTAGGCTTACATGTAAATTTCGCTCTGAGATTGAAATCGTTCCATTAGTTAAGATCGAGTCTATTTCTTGCTTGAGGGCAAGCAAGGGTTTGGTTTGGGGAATTTGATGCGTGTCTATTTTATGATGTTTTTCATCTATTTTTACACGCATTTGGTCGCTCATTTACTATGTTTTAGCCCTTATTTCCCAACAATCGTGTACTTTCGTATTTTTATGCACTTTTGCAGATTTATGCGGAAAAGAGACGATTTTATACCAAATTTATGCCCTCGGGATTTTTTATGACTAAGGACAAGAAGGAACGAAGCCTAGCGCACATTTCAAGGCCTGAAGATAGCTTTAACAAGCAAAGAATCGATCCACGACATTGCAGCCTGTTTCAAATAGCTATATCTCGAGTTCTAGAGCTGATAATAGAGTGATTCCAGTTGGAGGTGAAAGCGTATCCTCTTAGCTTTCCAACGCCGCAAGAATCGCTTGATTACGATAAGTAACGAAGAAATGGCAGCTGTTTTAAGATCGACGCGCGCTGCAGTCCCGACAATTGGGTCGACCGACCCACAAAGTAGGTCGACCGACCACAGCACTGACCCAGAAGTTTCCGCGAAGCCCATTAAAGTGTTTAGGTCATTGGGAAACTCTTTATTTACATCTATTTAAGCCGAATTTCGTGATTAGGGTAATTAATTCAGCTTTACCTATCAAATCTCACATCTAGTTTTAGATTTAATCTTTCCATAATCATCAAACACTTTTCTTTAGTTTTATATTTTGTTCTTCATTAATCTTTCAACATTAGTCAATAAAGCTTGTTCTTTTCCGCCTTAATCCTTATTTCCGGTAATTCCTCTCTTAATTTATGTTTTATTATTATTAGTTTATAATTATTGCATACGGTTAAGTTAGAATCCCAAGCCTTTATTTCTATTGCATGTTTAGATTGATGTTCTTTATAATTTCCATGTTTATTACTATTTTCATTATCGTTTCAATCTTCATGAGTAGCTAAATTTCATATGTTAGGATGTAGGGGATGAATATGCATAGGTAATGTAAATTCCGAGACCAACCTGTAGTAGAGCCGTGGTCGGCCGACTCAATTAATGGGTCGGTCGACCAAGGCGGTGGTCGGCCGACTGGAATAGCCGGTCGGTCGACCCACTCGCGTATGAATTCTGTTTCGTCTTTCTTTGTTGTCTATAATACCCTACAATGAGACTGAAAGGAGACTTGTAGGATGCTAGTAATGACCTACCCAAGATTGAGAGATACGGGAAGGGCATTGGTTTACACTTTAATACGGCTAGGTTACGTTGCTTAAGACTGAAAGGTATGTGACCTAGGATTTAGGAATCACCCTTATTGTTGACACCCAATAATTGTGAGACCTAGGAACTAATAGCATAGGCCGAAAGGAGCTATTAGGTACCATAGACCGAAAGGATATGTTACACCCCTTACGCGACAGCAATACATGTTGACCTTAGGATTAATATTACCTTAGCTATTTATTACCCAAACATCCTAGCATCCCTTTTTATTATATTTTATTCTCATCTTTTATTATTTGTTTATTTTAATCTTTGCCTTAGATATAGTAATCAACCAATCAAACCCCCAAATTTGTTACCTTTAAACATTAACATTCAACAATAAACATTCCCCACCTCCTTGTGGTTCGACCCTGACTTTCACTATCTATTGTTAAAGTTAGGAATTATAAATTTATCTTTGGTACCCTCAACGACGGGCATCAACTGCGACCCATGAAAACATGCCTGCAATCTAACATGAACAAGAATTCTACAACTATGTATAAACACACTCATCAAGTGACTCGGATACATGCAATTGAGGCAAGGAAAGATATGTGAGGTAAAAGGTAAAAAGTGGTTAAGATGTTTTTGGATTTGTGGGGTTAGTAGCCAAGCTAGTAAAACCGGTTTCCAACGACATATTTCACAACTTTTTGACATTTAAGAAAGTGTTCTTTTGTAGCACACCTCTCACATTAAATATAAGAAAGGACTCCCAAATATTTTGAATGAGGTACGGGAGTGATAGCATAAAAAAGAAAGGGGTTTCAGAACGAAATTTTGAATTTCTGATGCTGTCAGTTGGTCGACCGACCTGAGGGTGCGGTCGGTCAACTGACTTCCTGTATGTTTTGATTTTTTTTCGTTTTTCTTTTCTTTCTTTCTTTTTCTTTCTTTTTCTGTTCTTTTTCTTTTTCTTGCTTTCTTTCTTTCTTTTCTCTTTTTGCTCAAGATAGCATATAAACCAAGATGCCTCAAAAGATGAAGCAAAGACCACAAATACTAGCTTGGACGGGTAGGCTAAGTATGGGATGTAGTTTTGGGGGATAAAAAAGGCAATTTTGACTATGTGAAGCTTATGGGTAAATACGATAAAAGGGATCCCAAATGCACGTATCAAGACTCACAAAACGAGATAGTAAACAAGTATATAGCAATTCAAGTTCGTGCTTATGCATATTGGTGTAACATGTTCCAAGGGGAGTACTACTCACATCCTAGACAACTGGTTTAAGAATGAAACCAGGAAATAAGCTCTAAAAACTCAGAATATATAGTAGGTTGCCAAGGTATAAGTCAAGTCTCAAGATATACAAATTGACAAAAACTCGTAGTTATGCAAAAGACTCTCATACAAAAACAAGTTGACAAGGCAATGTAAATGCATAAACATGTAAGATAGCAAAGATCATCCTTGAAATACTCTCGTTCCGACTCGACCTATATGTTAAAATAAACGTGCATTATTTGGAAATTTTTGAAATTTTTTATTTTTTTGGATTTTTGTAAATGCAAGGTAAACAAAGAAAAGAACAATGCAATACGGAAATGCAGATAAACTTGTGACAAAATGCAATGGAACAATGCATGTGACACGAAACCATTCCCCAAACCAACCCGCACAATGTCCCCATTGTGCATTAGCCTAAGTAAAGGTTTCAGAAGATTAAAGGAAAGATGCAAGAGAAATAAAAACCAAGGAAAATTGGAAAGAACTCACTGGATTATTAAGCGCATGAGAAAAACCTTCCCAAACCAGCGTAAGCTGGCAGGTTTTGGTGGCCAGCAGTGCCACTCAAGTACCCAAGATGGTTGCATGATTCCCGAGGAAGAAACGAGCAAGCTGTAACAGATGGGTAGGTCGACCGACCTACTTCTCTGGTCGACCGACCTTCCTGCGACTGCAAGAATTCCAGAAATGCAAGGACCAGGTCGACTGACCTACGTTTCTAGTCGGTCGACCGCCTCTGCTGCACAGCAGTCGTCTTTTCTTCGGAAACAACTTGTATTAATCAAGTCATTCTTCCTCAAACCTGAAAAAATCATTATATATGCGCCTAACAAATGCGCAAGATCCCAGCAAATTGTCTTAACTACGCAAAAAACGAAAAAGTTCTAAAATCTAATGCAAACAAAAAATTAAAAGGGTCTCAACAAAACGGAAAGTAAATTGTCTTAGGAGCTGAAAATTTGAACAACTATCCGCTAAAGATGCGGAAAATGTCAGACCACGGCTTTTGGCGATATGCCGTAGTCTCCACCGTGTTTCTTTGAATGGCAAAACACGTCTCCTCTCCGTCGCAAAGCATATGCGACGGACTCTTCTCTTGAGCTTTTCTTCTCCTTCTCTTGTCCTCCTCATCGGTAATGTCCGGGTCCTCATCCTCCTTATAGCTTAGGAATCCCAGTCCTCCTCTTTGCACTATGACGTCCTTTATTGTGGGTTTCCCCAAACCAATTCCTGCATTAGTCAGAATAGAAGCATCCTCCATATTGCTCCCAATCTGGGGCGGAGTTGTAAAAACGGGTATAGGAGTAGGTAATAAAGTAGGGGAAGTAGTGATGACCTTATACTTCTTTTCAGAAGTAATAGCATTGCAAGTAATAGGGGTTATAGCATCCTTTTTCCTATAGGATAGACCATAAATAATAGAATGCTTTCCTACTTTGAAGGTCAAGGTCCCAGAACCCACATCAATGATAGCTCAAGCAGTGTGGAGGAAAGGTCTCCCTAGTATTATAGGTATATGGGCATCCTCAGGGATGTCCAAAACTACAAAATCGACCGGGAAGAAAAACCTGTTAATACGCACAGGGATGTTTTCCAACACCCCTATGGGTTCCATGGATGTACGGTCAGCCATCTGGACAGTCATACTAGTTACTGCAAAATTTGTCATCCCGAGTTTTAAGGCTACGCTTAGGGACATGACACTGATACTAGCTCCTAGATCGCATAGGGCCTTTTTAACAGGGAAGGTTCCTATATTGCAAGGTACAGAAAAACTTCCAGGATCCTCCACCTTATGAGGGGCAATGACATGTGATAGGAAGCTGGAGGATTCTTCAGTGAGGGCTACCGACTTAACCTTATCTAAAGACCGCTTTCTTGACAAAAGTTGTCTCATAAATTTAAGATATGAAGGAACCTGTTGAACTAGTTCTAAAAACGGAACTTGAATATTTAATGATCGAATTACGTCTTTGAATTTATCGAACGATACCTGTTCCTTGGTTGGTATGAGTCTCTCTGGAAAAGGAGGGGCGGAAGATTCAGTATTTGCAGCCCTTCTCAGAAACTTAGGGGTCTTATCACCCCGGAAAAGGAAGTCCCTTAAGTTGTCCGACATTTCAGGTCTGAAAGCGTTCCCCTATTCAGCGTCGGGGGTCGGTCGACCCTCATCCTAGGTCGGTCGACCGACTTCCTGTACTTCCAGAGTCTCTGGAATCTGCTCAGAGGTCGGTCGACCTAGCTCCTGGGTCGGTCGACCTTCCTCGCTGCTGCTCGGCTTCGGTTGTTTCGCTTTATTCTTCTCGCCTGCTTTCTCACTTCCCACCTTAGCTCCACTTCTCAGCGATATGATGTTTAGAGTCTCTTTCTTTTGGTCCGTCTTGGTCGGAAGTTGACCCGGAGCCCTAGTATCATTCTTTCTTGCGATTTGAGCAATTTGGGACTCTAACATCTTCATCCCTGCTTCCCTTGCCTGAGATTCCTTCTGAACCAACCCAATGAGGTTTTGGATGAGAGCATCCGTATTGAGTGGTGGGTTTGAATGTGGTTGAGGGTTGAAGGGTGGTTTTTGGAAACCTTGCTTATGTGGAAGGATGTATGTGGAGTTTTGTTGAGGTTGTAGATGTTGTGGGTTAAGTACATTCTGGCTTGTCCACCTCATGTTCGGATGGACATTATTATTATTCGGATCATAAAAATTATTCCCACGATAATGCTGAAAGGCGGCACACGTCTCATTAGACGAGGTACAAAATTTTGACACGTGCCCCTCTCCACCACATCTCTCACATGCAAACGGTCCGTCTTGAACGACATTCACCTGTTACGTACCTCCTTTACTTCCATTCCCAATATCGAACTTCCCACCACTCTCCAGCTTATCTAACTTGGCCATCAAGGCCTCAATAGCGGCTACGTTAGACTCAGCTTTCCTTTGGTTACCGCGGGAAGTCCCATGTTCAGCACGGTGTACAGCAACGACTTCTATTATCTTGAGACCCTTAGTCTCTCCAGAATTCTCTTGGAACCTTCCGTTGGCTGCAGCATCCAAGTAGGCCATGTTGTCGTCATAGAGGCCATTGTAGAACTGGTTACAAAGAAACCATTGTTCGAATCCATGATGTGGTACGGATCGAACAAGTCTCTTGAACCTGTCCCAAGCCTCACTGAAGTCTTCATTAGGTCCTTGCTTGAAACTTGTTATCTGCGCCCTTAAAGCATTGGTCTTGGCCGCAGAGTAGTACTTCCTGTAGAATGCCAAGGCCAAGGTGTTCCAATCTGTGACTCCCGCAGTAGTGCGGTCTAGATCTCTGTACCATTCCCTTGCAGAATCCCTGAGAGAGAAGATGAACATGGTTTGTTTAATCTGGTCCTGTGTCACTCCTTCTAGGGGTGCAATAGAGCATATGTAATCTGTGAAGATTTCAATATGCTTTGCAGCATCCTCATTGGCCGAGCCTCCAAATTGGTTTTTCTCAACCATTGTGATGTAGGCAGGCTTGGCCTCGAATGGCTTCCCAGTACCTGCAGGTAAAGTGAACACTTTGTATAGGTCCTTCACCTGAGGCATGGAGTGACTGGCGATGGTAGCTTCCTCGGCCATGTTTGTAACATCCCATATTTTCGTAAAACCAAATTTAAGCATTTTAAATTATTTTAAGTAATAAATAATAATTTAGTAATTTATCTCGAAAGATTTTAATTTAATTAGTAAGATCCGTCTTAAGAACCTTAAGTCCTTAAGACGAATACTACTTGGTGAACTTAAACTCGTATCATAAATATCCGTTCAAATGTCCGACCCATTTAATTGACTCGGAAAGGACAGTCCTTAAAACCCCATAAACCCCTAATATGTCGACATCCATCCTCCTTCATCAACTCTTTTACAGTAAACTCTTTATCCTCAAAACCTCCATTAATACTCCTTTCTTTTGAGCTTTTCTCCCTCATCCGTTCTTCAAATTGCAAAAGTAAGTACATTTTCGGAATCCTCGTTCGATTTCCTAGTCATCCATCACTTTCATTTTTCATTTCGTCGACTTTGAAAAACGGGCTGTTTTCCTTAAATTCCGTTTTAAGTACTTGAAACCGTTTTCTATGTTGTAGGTGTTGGCCTGGACGATCCCGACACCGATAGTTACGTGATTGAGGAGGATCATCTGCCGGAATAAGCTTAAAAGGTGACGATAATGAGATAACTCGACCTATTTGTGAATATTAGCACTTTTGTTGTTGATCTTGTTATGGTTTCTGAATTTTGTTTAAGTTTGATGATTTACGGACTTAGTAACATGTTTAGGATTGTTCCTATGTGAGAAATTCATGCCCCTTTGATGTTGAAACATGTTCATATGTTATTTTCAGTTTTTCACAAGTTAAGACGGATGCTTGATATAATCGTTTGAGGATCGTTTTGGGATTTATATGCTGTTAGAAAGTAGTACTTGATGATTTGTAATGTTGAGAAAACAACACTTATAGTGACTCATGAGTTTTTGTGTTGAATTATTGAGTATTGAGAAGGGCTGGAAAATGCGATTTTCAGCGACAGGCTCTCTGAGCCGGTCGACCGACCGGCCGCCGGTCGACCCGCTGAGAGCGCTTCTTAGTTTTTGTGATTTTTACGAGATTTTGAGACCCATAGTGATTAGGTCTCCCAGCCGGCAGACCGGCCGCCTGCCAGCCGGCTGGGAGTACATTGTGTTGCATTTTGTAGTTTTGAGAACATAGGAGTAGTCCCAGCCGGCAGACCGGCCGCCTGCCAGCCGGCTGGGAGTGCGTTATTGTTGTTGCGTGAATTCAAGATTTTAGAGAGGCTGAGCTCCTAGTCGGCCGACCGGCTGCCTGCCGACCGGCTGGGAGTCCCTTGTGTTGTTTTGTGGTTAAGAAAAGAAGGGAAAAGGCTAGGCTGTGTTGCCAGCCGGCCGACCGGCTGGGAACACCTGTAGCATATTTTCAAATCGTAATTTGTTTATAACTTTTAAACGGTTAATCGGTTTTGTTTGAAACTTGTTTTGTGTACCTTTGACATGTATTTGAGGTCCCCGGAGGATGGGCAACATTATATTGGGTTCGAGAATGGAGTAAGGATAGAGACCCCCCGGTCGGGCAACCGAAAGGGAAACCGGCTCTCCCTCATCCTAGTTCCCGAGGTCAATCGAGTGTTGATTAGAAGTTAAAGGTAGAACTATAGAGTAGTTCATAGGCTTGAATGATATTGTTTTGATGCGTATTAAGTTATGCCTTAAGCTGGCCTCTGAACTTAATACGTGAACTGTTTGTCGTGTATGGGAACATGCGTTGAGTTTTCGCCTCTGAGTTCCATACATGTCTGTTTGTCGTGTCTGGGACATGCGTTGAGTTTTCGCCTCTGAGTCCAGACATGTATGTGTGATCGCGTCAGGACATGCCTTAAGCTGGCCTCTGAGTCTGACGAGTAGAGCAACTGCACGACGGGGCAGTCAGGTTGTCATACCTTACCCGGAGTGCAGGTGTTTGGTGCTAGGACATGCGTTGAGTTTTCGCCTCTGAGTCTAGTATCTTGTGATGTAGTAGGGAACATGCGTTGAGTTTTCGCCTCTGAGTTCCTTACTTGTGATAGTGAATTGAATGCTAGTCCATGCGTTGAGTTTTCGCCTCTGAGTCTAGTGTTCAGTGATAGCCGGTCCATGCGTTGAGTTTTCGCCTCTGAGTCCTTGCTTGATATTGTGAACTTGGTATTTAGGTTATGCGTTAAGATGTCGCCTCTGAACCTTTATACTTGCTGAATAATTTAGTACCTAGGTTATGCGTTAAGATGTCGCCTCTGAACCTTTGTACTTGCTGTTTTATATCTGCTTGCCTTGATGATGGTACAGTGTCAGATATGCATAGTATGTTATCGTTGTTATATGATTTGTGGTTAAATCATCCAAGGCATTGGATGACTCTTAGTTCGGTTTCATAAATAATTGGATTGAAAGACCCCCCGACTGGGTAACCAGTAGGGAAACCGGCTCTCCTTCCTGTTTGTTTATGAAGTTGGTTGAGAGCAGTGCATGGTAATCGCATGGTAGTAAGAGATCGGATGATGAGATGTTTATGCTTCACATGTTGTTATATGTTGGAGTATTCTGTATTGTTTTATATGTTACGTGTTGTCACAAAAGGTGGCTAGGAGAACTCTAGTCACTCCCCACTGATTGTGGCGTACATGTTTTCATGTATGTAGGTACATGCTGGTTGGAGATCGGGGTTCACGAGAGCTAGCGAGCGATGATCCGTTCATCATGACTTACCTTATGTCGTTTAGCTGGACTCGTAGTTTGTTACATTTGTTTTGGTGCCTGTAGGGGTGTTCCATCCCAGGCTGTGTATATATTTCATTTCAGTACTTAGAACTGTTACTTATCTATTTTGGTTTCAGTTTCAGTTTACGTTTCAGTCTAAGACTTCTCGCATGTTGTTTTATCTTCTAAAAAGTTTAAATTCCGCTGCATTTTTAGTACTTTTGCATGTTTATATTTCCGCTTTCGCGAGGGGTTTTACAGTTGGTATCAGAGCATTATTGCTCCCGACGCACTCATGTGACCCCCAACCTTAACTTGACCAAATAAACAAATAATGAATGAGAGATGGGTAGATCTAAGGACTTATTTTGTAGTCTATTTGTGATTGCTAATTGCTAAGCTAATCCTTGTTTTCTCTTTTGAAGGATGGTGAGACCTAGGGCTGCTGATAATATTGTGCTGCAAGCGATTCAGCATTTGCTTGAGACTCAGAGACAGCAAGCAGGGAATGTTCCACCTCCTCCACCGCCAGGCAACGAGGCTAATCGTCCTGGTAGTTTCTCATGGATAGCTTCTCAGATGTCCCGTAGCCACGTGAAGACATATGGTGGCGAGGTTGATCCGGTAGCTCTTACCGAGTGGTTCAGAGAGATGGAAAAGAGCTTCACTATGTATTCGGTGGGTAGAGAGGATAGAGTGCGGCTAGCCACTCACTTTCTTACCCTTGAGGCCGATAGGTGGTGGGCGTTGACAGGACCTACTTTCACTCTTGATCCACTGTTCGATTGGGATGCTTTTAAGGATAAGCTCGAGACGAGGTTTTATCCTAAAGAGCTCAGATCACAGCGACTCAAAGAATTTATGGATTTGAAGCAAGGCAAGATGTCAGTTCAGGAGTTCACAGACCGTTTCAACCAGCTAGCTCACTTTGCATCGAGGTTTGTCAGAGACGAGGTCGAGAGAGTCTACTTTTACCGTGGCAAGCTAGGGCCACGCATCGAGAGCATGGTTCGTCGTGACTCTACTTCTTTTGTGGAGGTGTATGATTATGCTATTTGGGCCGAGAGTTCCATTCGTGCCATAGATGCTGAGACCCGTGCCGCTACTTCTAGTGTGACTCCTCACCAGAGATCAGTGTACCAGGGGAAGAGACCATTTGTTCCTTCTACTTCTTCGCCTTCTTCTCAGAAGAAGCGTTTTGAGAGGTTCTCTGCTCCGGTTGCTAAGACCACATTTCACACCGACACTGCTTCTACTGTTTGCCGCCGTTGTGGTAAACCGCTTCATCCAGGGTTTGATTGTTTCAAGAATGCCTATAAGTGTTATACTTGTAATGGATATGGGCATAGATCCTTTGATTGTCCTGAGAAGGATACTGTTCTTGGCAAGGCTGCCACTGCTGCTGCAGCGACCAGAGGAGGAAAGCCGAAGGGGAAGATCTTCGTGATGACTAGGGCTGAGGCAGAGGCTCATCCAGACATTGTTGCCGGTATCTTTTCTGTTCTTGGTGCTGAGTGCCTTATTTTATTCGATACTAGAGCTTCTTTATCATTTATATCGACTCAGTTCGCCGACCGTTTAGCTCTTGAGTCTTCATTGGTTGAGGAGACTTCTATTTCCTTACCTTCTGGAGACGTGTTATCCTGCTCTTCGTCCCATAGGGATGTTCCTATTATTATTGGTCGAGCCACATTTCCAGCGGACTTACTGAGATTTCCTCTCGAGGAGTTTGACATTATCCTCGGTATGGATTGGTTATCGCGATACCATGCTCGCTTCGAGTGTCGCGACCAGAAAATCTGCTTGAGGAGTTCTTCAGGAGTTCGTGTTTCCTATATGGGAACTCGCCCTCAAAAGGGTGTCCGAATGATTTCTTCAATGAAAGCTTCTCATCTTCTTATGAAGGGTTGCCAAGCCTTCCTGTGTGTTGTTACAGCTGCTAAACCATCGCTACCGAAGCTTGAAGATGTAGCCATTGTTCGTGAGTATCCAGATGTTTTCCCAGATGACTTGCCAGGGATACCGCCAGAGTGAGATGTGGAGTTTACTATTGAGCTTGTTCCAGGTACCGGACCGATTTCTAAAGCTCCTTACCGTATGGCTCCGCCAGAGTTGAAAGAGTTGAAGCAACAGTTGGAAGAGATGATCGAGAAAGGTTTCATTAGACCTAGTGCTTCTCCGTGGGGTGCTCCCGTTTTGTTCGTCAAGAAGAAAGATGGTTCCATGAGACTTTGCATTGACTATAGAGAGCTGAACCGAGTGACCGTGAAGAACAGATATCCTTTGCCTAGGATAGATGACTTGTTTGATCAGTTGAGAGGTGCTTCTAGGTTTTCTAAGATTGATCTTCGATCGGGTTATCATCAGATTCCAGTGAGAGAGGTTGACATTGCGAAGACTGCTTTTCGTACCAGATATGGGCATTTTGAGTTTGTAGTCATGCCTTTTGGGTTGACTAATGCACCGGCTATTTTTATGGATCAGATGAACCGTACCTTCAGTGAGTATCTTGACACTTGTGTTGTGGTGTTTATTGATGACATTCTCATTTATTCGAAGACCGATGAGGAACATGCTGAGCATCTTCGATTGATTCTTGGGATATTGCGTCGTCAGAAGTGGTTCGCGAAGTTCTCAAAGTGTGAGTTTTGGCTTTCTAAGGTTGCATTCCTCGGACATGTTATATCTAGTGAGGGAGTTATGGTTGATCCCGCGAAGATTGAGGCTGTTGTTGATTGGGAGAGTCCTAAAGATGTTGGAGAGATCCGTAGTTTCCTTGGATTGGCTGGTTATTATCGTAGATTTGTTGAGGATTTCTCTAGATTAGCTCACCCGATGACTCAGTTGCTGAAGAAAGAAGCCAAATTTGTTTGGACCGACAAGTGTGAGAGTTCTTTCCAGGAGTTGAAGACCAGATTGACTTCCGCCCCCGTGTTAGCTTTGCCAGAGATCGGAGTGGACTTTGATGTGTATTGTGATGCTTCGATGTTAGGACTTGGATGCGTACTGATGCAGAGTGGTAAGGTGATAGCGTATTCATCTAGACAGTTGAGAGTTCTTGAGGTGAACTATCCGACACATGATTTGGAGTTGGCCGCAGTCGTTCATGCTTTGAAGATGTGGCGTCATTACCTGATTGGATCCCATTGTCGTATTTTCACAGATCACAAGAGTCTTAAGTACATCTTTACCCAGAAAGACCTTAACATGAGACAGAGACGTTGGCTAGAGTTGGTGAAAGATTACGACATCGAGTTGTTATATCATGAGGGAAAACCCAATGCAGTTGCAGATGCGCTTAGCCGCAAGACTTCTCACTCGATGAGTGCCATGAGAGTATTGCCCGATGAGTTGTGTTCCGAGTTCCGGAAGCTGAGATTAGAGATGGTGGGTAGTGGTTTTGATTGGTTAGCTGCTATGACTGCCGAACCGTCTTTATATTGGGAGATTCGCCAGAGTTTGCCTTCAGATGCCGATTTCAAGAAGTTCGAGGCTAAGATTTCGAGTGGTGTTGCACCTGACTTGGTGATTGATGCTGATGGTTTCCTTAGGTTCTGTGGTAGGATGTATGTCCCTGATGTGCCAGATTTGAGGAAGAGGGTTCTTGATGAGGCTCACTTGTCTCCGTATTCCGTTCATCCAGGAGGAGAGAAGATGCACAAGGATTTGAGGCTTATGTTTTGGTGGCCTGGTATGAAGAAGGAGATCTTGGATTACGTTAGTAGGTGCTTGACTTGTCAACAAGTCAAGATAGAGCATAGGAGACCTGGTGGTTTGCTACAGCCGCTTCCCGTTCCTCAGTGGAAGTGGGAGTGCATATCTATGGATTTTGTTACTGCTTTGCCTAAGACCGTGGGAGGCAAAGATGCGATTTGGGTTATTGTTGATCGTCTAACTAAGTGTGCCAGATTCGTGCCGATCAGAGAGACGTGGGACATGGACCGTTTAGCCAGGGCTTATGTTGCTGAGATAGTCCGCTATCATGGTGTCCCGAGGGAGATAGTTTCAGATCGAGATCCGAGATTTTGTTCCAGGTTCTGGAAGGCTTTACAGGAGGCTATGGGTAGCCGTTTGTTGATGAGCACCGCATTTCATGCCGCGACCGATAGTCAGTCCGAGAGGACTATACAGACACTTGAGGATTTGCTCCGCGCTTGTGCCCTCGATTTTCAGAGTTCTTGGGAGCAGTGTTTGCCGTTGGTGGAGTTTTCTTACAACAACAGTTACCATGCTTCCATTGGTATGGCTCCGTACGAGGCTCTTTATGGTAGGAGGTGTCGCAGTCCGATTTGTTGGGATCAGGCTAGTGACGTTCGTGACCTTGGGCCTGATCAGCTAGCTGAGACCATTGACCGTGTACAGCTCATTAGGAACAGGATGAAAGCCGCTCAGGACCGGCAGAAGTCCTATGCTGATGTCCGTCGTCGACCCTTAGAGTTCGAGGAGGGTGACAGTGTCTTTTTGAGAGTGTCTCCGATGAAAGGCGTCAGAAGGTTTGGCGTTAAGGGCAAGCTAAGCCCTAAGTACATTGGACCTTTTGTGATCGCGAAGAAGATTCGCGCCGTAGCTTATCGTTTGGACTTGCCTCCTAGTTTGGGCAAGGTTCATAACGTCTTTCACGTTTCCCAGCTCCGCAGATACATTAGTGACCCGAGTCATGTTCTGCCTAGAGAGATTGAGAACTTGGAGCCGAGTCTTGCTTTCGAGGAGCGTCCAGTGAAGATCCTTGACCGTCAGGAGAGGAAGCTTAGGAGCAAGGTGGTGCCCTTGGTGAAGATCCTATGGCGTTGCGGCGAGGTCGAGGAGCAGACTTGGGAGACTGAGGCTTCGATGCGTGCTGCGCATCCCTTCTTATTCGATTGAGGTATAGTATATAGATTTATATCCGTTCGAGTTTCGAGGACGAAACTTTTTGAAGTTGGGGTGATTGTAACATCCCGTATTTTCGTAAAACCAAATTTAAGCATTTTAAATTATTTTAAGTAATAAATAATAATTTAGTAATTTATCTCGAAAGATTTTAATTTAATTAGTAAGATCCGTCTTAAGAACCTTAAGTCCTTAAGACGAATACTACTTGGTGAACTTAAACTCGTATCATAAATATCCGTTCAAATGTCCGACCCATTTAATTGACTCGGAAAGGACAGTCCTTAAAACCCCATAAACCCCTAATATGTCGACATCCATCCTCCTTCATCAACTCTTTTACAGTAAACTCTTTATCCTCAAAACCTCCATTAATACTCCTTTCTTTTGAGCTTTTCTCCCTCATCCGTTTTTCAAATTGCAAAAGTAAGTACATTTTCGGAATCCTCGTTCGATTTCCTAGTCATCCATCACTTTCATTTTTCATTTCGTCGACTTTTAAAAACGGGCTGTTTTCCTTAAATTCCGTTTTAAGTACTTGAAACCGTTTTCTATGTTGTAGGTGTTGGCCTGGACGATCCCGACACCGATAGTTACGTGATTGAGGAGGATCATCTGTCGGAATAAGCTTAAAAGGTGACGATAATGAGATAACTCGGCCTATTTGTGAATATTAGCACTTTTGTTGTTGATCTTGTTATGGTTTCTGAATTTTGTTTAAGTTTGATGATTTACGGACTTAGTAACATGTTTAGGATTGTTCCTATGTGAGAAATTCATGCCCCTTTGATGTTGAAACATGTTCATATGTTATTTTCAGTTTTTCACAAGTTAAGACGGATGCTTGATATAATCGTTTGAGGATCGTTTTGGGATTTATATGCTGTTAGAAAGTAGTACTTGATGATTTGTAATGTTGAGAAAACAACACTTATAGCGACTCATGAGTTTTTGTGTTGAATTATTGAGTATTGAGAAGGGCTGGAAAATGCGATTTTCAGCGACAGGCTCTCTGAGCCGGTCGACCGACCGGCCGCCGGTCGACCGGCTGAGAGCGCTTCTTAGTTTTTGTGATTTTTACGAGATTTTGAGACCCATAGTGATTAGGTCTCCCAACCGGCAGACCGGCCGCCTGCCAGCCAGCTGGGAGTACATTGTGTTGCATTTTGTAGTTTTGAGAACATAGGAGTAGTCCCAGCCGGCAGACCGGCCGCCTGCCAGCCGGCTGGGAGTGCGTTATTGTTGTTGCGTGAATTCAAGATTTTAGAGAGGCTGAGCTCCCAGTCGGCCGACCGGCTGCCTGCCGACCGGCTGGGAGTCCCTTGTGTTGTTTTGTGGTTAAGAAAAGTAGAGAAAAGGCTAGGCTGTGTTGCCAGCCGGCCGACCGGCTGGGAACACCTGTAGCATATTTTCAAATCGTAATTTGTTTATAACTTTTAAACGGTTAATCGGTTTTGTTTGAAACTTGTTTTGTGTACCTTTGACATGTATTTGAGGTCCCCGGAGGATGGGCAACATTATATTGGGTTCGGGAATGGAGTAAGGATAGAGACCCCCCGGTCGGGCAACCGAAAGGGAAACCGGCTCTCCCTCATCCTAGTTCCCGAGGTCAATCGAGTGTTGATTAGAAGTTAAAGGTAGAACTATAGAGTAGTTCATAGGCTTGAATGATATTGTTTTGATGCGTATTAAGTTATGCCTTAAGCTGGCCTCTGAACTTAATACGTGAACTGTTTGTCGTGTATGGGAACATGCGTTGAGTTTTCGCCTCTGAGTTCCATACATGTTTGTTTGTCGTGTCTGGGACATGCGTTGAGTTTTCGCCTCTGAGTCCAGACATGTATGTGTGATCGCGTCAGGACATGCCTTAAGCTGACCTCTGAGTCTGACGAGTAGAGCAACTGCACGACGGGGCAGTCAGGTTGTCATACCTTACCCGGAGTGCAGGTGTTTGGTGCTAGGACATGCGTTGAGTTTTCGCCTCTGAGTCTAGTATCTTGTGATGTAGTAGGGGAACATGCGTTGAGTTTTCGCCTCTGAGTTCCTTACTTGTGATAGTGAATTGAATGTTAGTCCATGCGTTGAGTTTTCGCCTCTGAGTCTAGTGTTCAGTGATAGCCGGTCCATGCGTTGAGTTTTCGCCTCTGAGTCCTTGCTTGATATTGTGAACTTGGTATTTAGGTTATGCGTTAAGATGTCGCCTCTGAACCTTTATACTTGCTGAATAATTTAGTACCTAGGTTATGCGTTAAGATGTCGCCTCTGAACCTTTGTACTTGCTGTTTTATATCTGCTTGCCTTGATGATGGTACAGTGTCAGATATGCATAGTATGTTATCGTTGTTATATGATTTGTGGTTAAATCATCCAAGGCATTGGATGACTCTTAGTTCGGTTTCATAAATAATTGGATTGAAAGACCCCCCGACTGGGTAACTAGTAGGGAAACCGGCTCTCCTTCCTGTTTGTTTATGAAGTTGGTTGAGAGCCGTGCATGGTAATCGCATGGTAGTAAGAGATCGGATGATGAGATGTTTATGCTTCACATGTTGTTATATGTTGGAGTATTCTGTATTGTTTTATATGTTACGTGTTGTCACAAAAGGTGGCTAGGAGAACTCTAGTCACTCCCCACTGATTGTGGCGTACATGTTTTCATGTATGTAGGTACATGCTGGTTGGAGATCGGGGTTCACGAGAGCTAGCGAGCGATGATCCGTTCATCATGACTTACCTTATGTCGTTTAGCTGGACTCGTAGTTTGTTACATTTGTTTTGGTGCCTGTAGGGGTGTTCCATCCCAGGCTATGTATATATTTCATTTCAGTACTTAGAACTGTTACTTATCTATTTTGGTTTCAGTTTCAGTTTACGTTTCAGTCTAAGACTTCTCGCATGTTGTTTTATCTTCTAAAAAGTTTAAATTCCGCTGCATTTTTAGTACTTTTGCATGTTTATATTTCCGCTTTCGCGAGGGGTTTTACAATGTTCTCTTCCTCTTTTGGAAAAACTTGGAAATAGGTATTTGATGGTGTTTTTGGTGTGGATGGATTGTGAGGTGAATTTGGTTGTGAAGATGGTGTTTTTGGTGAAGGTGGGTTGTTTTGTGGTGATGGTGGCGATGATTGTTGTTCAAAGATGTCTTCTTGGAATAGGGAAGATGGAGAACCTCCTTCCCTACTCTCTAAAAGCTGCTTCCTCTTTTCTCTTAAGGTCCTCTCAAACTCGTGGTCTAGTGGTAGGAGTTCTCCTTGAACTGGCCTACGCATAAGATGGAAACTACAAGAAAAAAGTGAGAAGGTTTAAGGAACAAAAGTTTCTTAAACAAAAAGAAACAAAAACAAGAAACAATAAACGCTGGTGTCACCTCCCCGGCAACGGCGCCAAAACTTGATGCCCGTCGTTGAGGGTACCAAAGATAAAATTTATAATTCCTAAACTTTAACTATAGATAGTGAAAGTCAGGGTCGAACCACAGAGAGGTGGGGAATGTTTATTGTTTGATGTCAATGTTTTAAGGTAACAAAAGTGGGGGTTTGATTAATTGTTACTAAGTCTAGAACAAATATAAAATAAAGCAAGTAAATAAAGATGAGAATAAAACTATAATAAAAGAGATGCTAGGATGTTTGGGTAATAAATAGCTAAGATAGTATAAATCCTAAGGTCAACATGTATTGCAGTCGCGTAAGGGGTGTAACATATCTTTTCGGTCTATGGTACCTAATAGCTCCTTTCGGCCTATGCTATTAGTTCATAGGTCTCACAGTTATTGGGTGTCAACAATAAGGGTGATTCCTAAATCCTAGGTCACATACCTTTCAGTCTTGGGTAACCTAGTCGTCTTAAGGCGTAAACCAATGCCCTTCCCGTATCTTTCAATCTTGGGTAGGTCATTACTAATATTCTACAAGTCTCCCTTGGGTCTCATTGTAGGATACTATAGTCAACGAAGTAAAACAAAACAGAATACATACGCGAGTGGGTCGACCGACCAGCTAGCCCAGTCGGCCGACCACAACCTCAGTCGACCGACCCGTTAGGCAGGTCGGCCGACCAAGGCGCTGCTACAGTCGGTCTCGAAATCTATACTACCTACGCATATCTATCCCCTACATCCTAACATATGAAATTAGCTACTCATGATTACTAAAACAATAATGAAAACAGAAATAAACATGGAAATCATAATGAATATCAATGTAAACATGCAATCACTAATAAGGCTTTGGGATTCTATCTTAAACCGAATACAATAATTCTAAACTAATAATAATAGGACTGAAATTACGAGGAGAATTACCATAAATCGGAATTGAGATGGAAAGGAACAATCTTTATTGATGAACGCTTGAAAGATTGATGAACAAAACTAAAAGTGCTTGAGAATTATTGAAAGATTACAACTAAAGATAAAACTAAATTCTCAAACTCGAACTATAAAACTTGATGTAAAACTTGATAGATAAAAGATTATAAAACTCGATAATAAACCCTAATCACGCCCCTTGCTTAAATAGGCGGAAGGATTAGAGTTTCCTAATGACTCTAACACTTTAATGGGCTTCCGGAAAGCTTCTGGATCTGCGCAGAGGTCGGTCGACCTATGTTGTAGGTCGGTCGACCTGTTGTCGGGCTTCAGAGATTTCTGGGCTTTCCATAACAGGGGCCTGGTCGGCCGAACCAAGTAGTAGGTCGGTCGACTTGTTTTCCTGTAGGATTGCTTTGATTTGTCTCGGTTTGACTTCTTGACACTTGGTCAATGTTTTGAGTGGACTTTCTTTCGTTCCTTGGTTATGAAAGATCCTGAGGCATAAGTTTGGTGTGAAATCGTCCATTTTCCGCATAAATCTGCAAAAGTGCATAAAAATACGAAAGTAGACAATTGTTGGGAAATAAAGTCTAAAACATAGTAAATGAGCGACCAAATGCGTGTAAAAATAGATGTAAAACATCATAAAATAGACACGCATCAGACACCCCCTTTGGAAGAGAGCAGAGTTACTTCACAAAGCAGCTGCTAATTTGAAAGAACATAAACTCCCAATTGTTGAATGCCTTGTCAGAGAGATTGCTAAGCCTGCTAAGGATGCTGTCACTGGAGCATAAGTATTCTAAAAATGATGTGATTAATTAATCACAGAAACATAATTTCATTTATAAAGTTTTTGGTTCATTACAGATCCCACTGGGGTGGTTTTAGCAATTCCCCCGTTCAACTAATCAGTCAACCTGGAGTGTTCCTTTCCCTCCCCCAGGCCAGAACTGTCCCCTATTAATTTTTTTTTCATTCTGCCATACTAATTATTACAAACAATGCACGATTGAAATCCATCACTCTAAAACCCTAAAATTGATTTATGAATTTCATTCAGTTGTTCAGTTATTGCATAAATATAGAGATAATCATAATCATTCTGCAAAACTAACTACAAATTATAACAAACAATGCAGTAAATCAATCACACTAAAACCCTAAAATTAATACTGGATTACATACCTAATATCCAAATAATCGAAGAGGATGATGGTTCCGGCGAGTTGGATTGAAAGTGGTGAGGCACGCGGTGGATTGAAGGTCAAATTCAGGCGATCTGGCACGGTGGTGGTGAGGCACGCGGTGGTGGTGATGGATTTTGTGATTATAATTGACCGTGATTTTTGGAACAAGGGTTAATGTAAGCGAGCGTGATTGTATGTGTGACTTGTGAGCGATATATGCCATTGTATATTTGCTGCGTTTGTTTTATTTTTTTAATTTTTTTTTCCTTTTTTTCCATTAATATTAAGGAGGGGTGGTAATTGGTACATTTATTTGCTGCTATTTGGATAAAAAGCCGCAAATAGAGAGCAGCAAATAAATATTTTTCTACTAGTGAGTTACCAGATTCTACCATTAGACTGGTAGGCATAATTATGAGCATAAGCATAAGTAGGGAAGAACTGTTTAAGATTTTTGACTGCTTTTTTCTCTTTTATTCTTGTTTCAAGTAACCCCATAACATCCACTTTATTGTGTCACAAGAAGTCCTTAACCTCTTGTAATTTAAGGGGATCATTATCTCCCCTTATGTTCCAAGATGTAATGATCATTGACCACCTTGAGTGGGAGGTCCTCCATCCCTGATATCCCTTAGTTTAGCACCCCCTCCATCCTCAACTACATTAGGAAGCAGTGAGAAGGAATTAGCCAGTGGTGTAGTCTGAATGGGTGATCTACCTACAGGTCCTCTCTTCAAGGCTAATCGAGGAGTCTGAAAGTGATCCTTCTTGCTGCATTATGAGTGCATTTCTGCACCAGTAGGATTACACAAGCCTGCAATAGCAGAAAGAGAAGGTTGTGGTCCTCCAATGAAGCTCAGCTCTTTTGCAATTGAGGTAGTGACAACCCTATCTGATGCAAAGGTACCACCTAGCAAGCAAGGTACTATAGTATCATTTGAATCAAAAGTTCCAGCAATAGAGTAGCAATAGGTAGAGTGCTTGTCTCAGTATCAGTGTCATGATCAGTATTAGTGTAATAGAATTTCTGCTCTGATTCAGCTACAGACTCTCTCTTCAAGGCTATTTGAGCTGTCTGCAGGGAATCCTTCTCACTGCATTCTGAGTGCATTTCAGCATCAGTAGAATTGCACTGTCCTGAAATGACATAAGGGAATGAGCCATGCCCAATTTCTGAGCTCATCTCTTCCTCAAGTGAGGCAGTGACAACCCTAATAGATGCAGAGGTTCCACCTAGCAAGCAAGGAATAGTTGAAGCAGCCTTAACAGTCTTATGTGCAAGTTTCAGATCATTTTTTGGCTTATATTTCTTACAGTTTTCCAATAGATGTCCTAGCTTTCCACAACCATGGCAATAGTGAGGAAGCCATTCATATTCTATCCTTTGCAAAGATGTACCAAATGGTGTAGTTAAGGACTTTTCCAAAGGAATGTTCTGAGCAATATCAACTTCAATCAAAACCCTAGCAAATGAGAGCTTAGCTTTGACTGTGGTTGGAACATCAGCAAACATAGGTGTATCAATTTTACTTGACATTTTACTAAGAACTGAGGCATACCAAAGGTAAGGGTGAAGGTCAGGAAACATGACCCAGACAGGAACCACAGAAACTTTCTCCATTTAAAAAGAAAAATTAGGCTTCCATTGTTTCAAAATTAAAGAGTAAGCATTCATTTTCCATGGCCATGCCATAAGAATGTTGTTCATTTCCACTTCAGTAGAAAACATGAAACTGAACCACCCCTTTTTAAAGTATTGAACAGTTGGAGAGGCCAAAGAGTCCCAATACTTCTTAACACAATCACTGACTTGTTTAAGTGTTGGTTTTGCCCCAATAAAGCTACCCATTAGAGTGAATTTCCATAACTTTAATTCCTCTGCGATTTCATCCAGTTCAATTTCAATATCAGCAGCGTGCTTAATCTGTTGATGAAAGAACATATCCATTCCCACAGGATTACGCTTACGTGCAACATCTACCCATTTTGGTGCAGGAACAATAGGTTCCTTATCAAGAACATTCACCGTATGTGTAACCATAGGGTCCACCTCTTGTCCAAGTACAGTAATCACAGGATCAGAATTAATAACAGAGGAGAGTTCAAAGTTCCATAGAATAATAGCAGAATCAGCAAATTTAGATTTCAAATTAGCATCAATTTTTAGTGAAGCAGTTTTACTATGAGTATAAGAGGAGGTAGGATATTATTAAGGAAATCAGTGAGAGTTAAAGGAGAACGAGGATTAGTAGAGAGGGTTTCAGTAGTTGTTTGAGCACCAGAAGGATCGGGCAATTGAAAGTGATCATTAGATGCAGGAAGAGAAGAGGAATTCAGTGGTAAACTTACTTTTGCAGTGCGACCCCTTCCTCGAGCCATGGGAGCTAAGATTCCTGTAACAATGGCGTAACAGAAATCCTAGAGAGAGAAAGCTTTCTCTCTAGAACATGGCGTGTGAATGTATGTGTTCCCAGGCTTACGAATTTTATTTTTGTATGATTTTCATAAACGTTTTGAGAAAATTTAAAGAAAACAAAAACTCAGCCGTGTATTATTGTAGCCGAGACAAATCTTTTTCCATTCGTCGCTATGTTGTTGTCTTAAACAGTTAAAATAACAAAATAATAAATTTGTAGATGTAATAATTTAATAAGGATTGAATTAAAACGTGAAAGGAAATCATCTCACATGTTCTTGAATTATATAATTTGCTAAGTAATCGATCCCACCACAATCTTGATATTCGTCTTAAAAGGTTAATTTGAATGATTAAGATTATAACTATGTCTAATAAAGATTAGAATTTTAAAGGTTATCGATCTTGTATTTAGCAACCCGACATTAGTTATTCAAGTTCATGAGTGTGTTTAAGAAAAAAAAAGGAAAATTTGAAATCAGGCTGTACGGCGCTGTGTTACAGCGTTTTTCGTTTTTCAACGCTTTTATACCGGCGTTTTTCTGCTTATCCCGACGTTTTTATGCGTTTTTATTTAAATTGCAGCAGTTTAAAAAGTGTCGTTTTATGTTACAAATTTTTAAAAGTGTCAGAAAATTAGTTTACAGCTTGATTTTTGTCGCCCTTTTCTGAGTTTTTGCAGTGCTTTTCAAAGCGCTGGAATTCGGTTTTGTTCTTTTTTCTTTTCTCTCTTTTGTCTCGGCTATTCTATTTAAATCACGGGCTGTTTTTGGTTTTTTTATTATACATTATACAGATAATGTGTAATTTTTAGGGTGAAAATGTTGACAAGTTTTGATACCTAATTATTTTAAAACGGTTTAAAATAATGTTGAATTAATTCATATTATACAATAATATGAATATGTTTGTTTGATTGATATTATGTGATTAATTACGGAATTATCACATAATTTAAGTCATTATATGGTGGTTTGGGAAAATTACTCTACATAATTACGGAATTATGTCTTGAAAGATTAATTTAATTAGTATGATGCATTATGTATTTTATATATTATATATTATTGTTGAATGAATGAATTGATTTATTTACGATTTTGCAATCAGTTGTAATTTGTAATACTTAGTGTGGCCTTAGTAAATTATGTTTTCGTAATGAAGGAAACATAATTTGTGATGTATTTATGAGATCTCGAATCCCCCTTGTGTAATATCTTTTTTATGTTTTTGGGAATTAGAATGTAATAATAGGATTTTGCTATGTAATTCTTCAAATATAATAAAGAAGACCAAGATGGAGATCAGATTCCTCACTCACACTACATCACCAAGAAGGAACAGCAAGACAAGACAAGCTTCTAGGGTCCATTGCTGAATGGATTCCAAAGTTGTATTTTTTTTGTTCTTTTTGGTAGGATAGGCCACACTAGGACTTGTTTTACTTTCGTTTTTATTTCCGTTTTGCTTTTCATTCACATGTTTTGCATCATTTTTCTGCCTAAACCAAACCACCTAAGATTGCATGAAAATTGACTCATATAGTATGTATGCTAGTCAGTGTCGACATACAGATGTCACATGTTTTTTTTTTAAAGGCCATCATCTTAGTTTATTCATTCTCGCATGCTAGATATTTGTTCACTTGAATGAATTAAAATTAAAGATGATGGGATCTTCCTCTATAACCTAAAATTGAGATTAGACTTTTATAAGTCAAATTACTATGAGTCCCTTCTTCGTCGCCAGGCATATAGGACGTAACTCTCCATATGACCCCTTCTACTTTGGGTAAGTAGTAGCTATTGACTTATTTTACCTCAACATCGTGACCCTCGTACGATCCTGTGGTTGTGGTGGACTAAAGATAGAATTTTACAGAAATTTATCGACCAAGAATTCTAAATGTAAAATTAGCCAAGAGGTTGGCTTATCAATTTACTGAAATTGAGTCTTAGGATCATTTATATAGTTTTTGAAGAAGATTAATTATATAAATGCTAAAATCATCGCATTAAACTGTTATTGCATTAGACTATTTACAAAACGTTGGTATGCTTATTATGTTTTAATTTCTTCTTTACAGTGTAGTATTCATCTAAACAAAACAATAATACTGCAATTATTATGGCTGGTCATAATGATGCGCCTATGCCCAGTGCCACTAATGCCCGTCGTTGAGGGTACCAAAGATAAAATTTAATTTCTAAACTTAAACAATAGATAGTGAAAGTCAGGGTCGAACCACAAAGAGGTGGGGAGTGTTTAATGCTTGATGTTAATGTTTAAAGGTAACAAATTTGGGGGTTGATTGTGTTGATTACTATATCTAAGGCAAAGATTAAAATAAACAAATAATAAAAGATGAGAATAAAATATAATAAAAGGGATGCTAGGATGTTTGGGTAATAAATAGCTAAGGTAATATAAATCCTAAGGTCAACATGTATTGCAGTCGCGTAAGGGGTGTAACATATCCTTTCGGTCTATAGTACCTAATAGCTCCTTTCGGCCTGTGCTATTAGTTCCTAGGTCTCACAATTATTGGGTGTCAATAATAAGGGTGATTCCTAAATCCTAGGTCACATACCTTTCAGTCTTGAGTAACCTAGCCGTCTTAAGGTGAAAACCAATGCCCTTCCCGTATCTCTCAATCTTGGGTAGGTCATTACTAACATCCTACAAGTCTCCTTTCAGTCTCATTGTAGGGTATTATAGTCAACAAAGAAAGACGAAACAGAATACAGACGCGAGTGGGTCGACCGACCGGCTATTCCAGTCGGCCGACAACCGCCTTGGTCGACGACCCATTATTTGAGTCGGCCGACCACGGCCCTGCTACAGGTCGGTCTCGGAATTTATGTTACCTATGCATATTCATCCCCTACATCCTAACATATGAAATTTAGCTACTCCTAATTACTGGAACCATAATAAAAACGAGATTTGATATGGAAAACATGGTGAAAATCAATCTAAGCATGCAAGAATTAATAAAGCTTGGGATTCAAACTTAAACCGGATACAATAATAATAAGAACAATAATGAAACTGAATTAAGAGAGTAATTACCAGAAATCGGAATTAAAGAAGAAAGGAACAAACTTTATTGAATGCTTGAGAATTATTGAAAGATTACAACTAAAGGAAAGCTAAATT
This sequence comes from Silene conica, assembly GCA_029255685.2. Lineage (NCBI taxonomy): Eukaryota > Viridiplantae > Streptophyta > Magnoliopsida > Caryophyllales > Caryophyllaceae > Silene > Silene conica. Next base: position 53,438,067 of record CM055317.2, read on the forward strand.
AAAGACTGAGCAAAACTCTATTAGAAACTGAATGATTCTGAATACTTAACCCTAATCACAAGATTCGTTTATATAGGGCAGAAAATATGAGTTTCCTAAAGACTCCACACTTCTAAACGATTTCCGAAAACCGCTTCTGGGCTTCGTTGAGTTCGGTCGACCAGTTTTGTGGGTCGGTCGACCTCTTTTACGGGCTTCAGGAATTCTGGGCTTTCTTAAAATTCAGGCCAGGTCGGCCGACCCATTAAGTAGGTCGGTCGACCCGTTTCCGCGTAGAAATTCTCCGGTTCTTCTTGATTTAACTTTTGGTACTTAAATAATGACTCCAGTTGACTTTCCTTCGTTCCTTAATTATGCAAAAGTCCCAAGGACATAAATTTGGTGCAAAATCGTCCCTTTTCCGCATAAATCAGCAAAAGTGCATAAAAATACGAAAGTACCCAATTGTTGGGAAATAAGAGCTCAAACATAGTAATTGAGCGACCAAATGCGTGTAAAAATAGATGAAAAACATCATAAAATAGACACGCATCAAATTCCCCAAGCCAAACCCTTGCTTGCCCTCAAGCAAGAAATAGACTCGATCTTAACTAATGGAACGATTTCAATCTCAGAGCGAAATTTACATGTAAGTCTAAACCAATGCCAAGTACAAAATGAGAAAGTATTTAAATCATGCAAACGAGTTATAGGGTCGTCAAACTTGCAAACGTAGAGACTATAGAGACTTTATACCATGGACTCTCGCGGTACGCTCGAGACACTCATGAAACAAAGGGTGAGTATATGTAAAAGATAGAAAGAAGTAAATCTGTAGAGACACTCACCTAACTGCGACCCATGAAAACATGCCTGCAATCTAATATGAACAAGAATTCTACAACTATGTATAACAAACCCATTAAGTGACTTGGATACATGCAATTGAGGTAATGAAAGATATGTGAGGTAAAAGGTAAAAAGTGGTTAAGATGTTTTTGGATATGTGGGGTTAATAGCCAAGCTAGTAAAACCGGTTTCCAACAACAAACTTCACAACTTTTGATATTAAGGAAGTGCTCTTTTGTAGCACAACTCTCACATTAAATATAAGAAAGGACTCCCCAATATTTTTTTTGAATGAAGTACGGGGGTGATAACACATAAAAGAAAGGGATTTTGGAACGAATTTTTGAATCTGATGTTGACGGTTGGTCGGCCGACCCATGAAGGAGGTCGGTCGACTTCGTTCCTGGAATTTTTGATTTTTTTCGTTTTTCTTTTCTTTCTTTTCCTTTTCTGGACTTTTCTGTTCGTTTTCTTTTCTTTCTTTCTTTCTCTTCTCTCTTTGCTCAAGATAGCATACAAACCAAGATGCCTCAAAATAAACCAAAGACCACAAATACTAGCTTGGAAGGGTAGGCTGAGTATGGGATGTAGTTTTGGGGGAATAAAAAGGCAATTTTGGCTATGTGAAGCTTATGGGTAAATATGAGAAAAGGGATCCCAAATGCACGTATCAAGACTCACAAAACGAGAAAGTAAAACAAGTATATAGCAATTCAAGTTCATGTTTATGCATATTGATGTAACATGTTCCAAAGGGAGTACTACTCACATCCTAGACAACTGGTTTAAGAATGAAACCAGGAATAAGCTCTAAAACTTAGAATGTATAGTAGGTTGCCAAGGTATAAGTCAAGTCTTAAGATATACAAATTGACAAAAACTCGTAGATATGCAAAAGACTCTTATACTAAAACAAGTTGACAAGGCAAGGTAAAGGCATAAACATGTAAGATAGCATAAATCATCCTTGAAATACTTTCGTTCCGACTCGACCTATATGCTAAAATAAACGTGCATTTTTTTGAATTTTTGAAATTTTCCTATTTTTTTGTATTTTTCTTTTGTATATATAAGGAAAATAAAGAAAAGCAATGGAAGACAGAAATGCAATAAACGTGTGACAAAATGCAATGCATGCGACACGATACCATTCCCCAAACCAACCCGCACAATGTCCCCATTGTGCATTAGCCTAAGTAATGGTTTCAGAAAATTAAAAGAAAGATGCAAGGAAAATAAAACCAAGGAAAATTGGAAAGAACTCACTATATTGTTAAGCGCATGAGAAAAACCTCCCCAAACCAGCGTAAGCTGGGAGGTTTTGGTGGCTAGCAGTGCCACTCAAGTACCCAAGACGGTTGCACGATTCCCCAGGAAGAAACGAACAGGTTGTGACGGATGGTTGGGTCGACCGACCCATATTTTAGGTCGACCGACCTTCCTGCAGACTGCAGGAAATCCAGGAATGCAGGGGATAGGTCGACCGACCCATACTTTAGGTCGATCGACCCCTCTGTTGCACATCGGTCTTCATTTCTTTGTAAAACCTGAAAAAGCAATAGATATGCGCCCGACCAATACGCGGGATGCCAGAAACAAGTCTAAAGTCTTAACTACGCAAGCATAACGGAAAAAGTTCTAAAACTACGAGCAAACCAAATTAAAAAGTCTCAAACAACAAAAGTAAATTGTCTTAAAAACTGAAATTTGAAACAACTATCCGCTAAAGATGCGGAATATCTCTGACCACGGCTTTTGACGACACGCCGTAGTCTCCACAGTGTTTTCTTGAGTAGCAAAACACATCTTCTTTCCGCCGCAAAGCATATGCGACGAACTCTTCTCTTGAGCTTGTCTCCTCTTTTTCTTTTCCTCCCGATCTGCAACATCTGGGTCTTTATCTTCTTTGTAGCTCAAGAATCCCATTCCTCCTCTCTGCACTGTGACTTCCTTTATTTTGGGTTTCCCCAAACCAATTCTTTCATTAGTCACAACGGAAGTATCCTCCATATTGCTCCCAATCTGGGGCGGAGGTGTAAAAACAGGTACAGGAGTAGGCAATAAAGTAGGAGATGTAGTGATGACCTTATACTTCTTTTCCGAAGTAATAGCATTACAAGTGATGGGGGTCATAGCATCCTTCTTCCTATAAGATAGGCCATAGATAATGGAATGCTTTCCTACTTTGAAGGTCAAAGTCCCAGTGCCTACATCTATGATGGCTCCCGCAGTGTGGAGGAAGGGTCTTCCTAGTATTATAGGTATTTGGGCATCCTCTGGGATGTCCAGTACTACAAAGTCAACTGGAAAGAAAAACCTGTCAATACGCACAGGGATGTTTTCCAACATCCCTATGGGTTCCATAGATGTACGATCTGCCATCTGGACAGTCATGTTGGTTACTGCAAAATTGGTCATTCCTAGTTTTAAGGCAACACTTAGGGGCATGACACTGATACTAGCCCTAAGTCGCATAAGGCCTTTTTTACAGGAAAGGTTCCTATATTTCAGGGGACAGAAAAACTAACAGGATCCTCCAGTTTATGAGGGGCAATAACATGTGATAGAAAACTGGATGACTCCTCAGTGAGAGCCACCGACTCAACCTTATCTAAAGACCTCTTTCTTGACAAAAGCTGTCTCATAAACTTAAGATATGAAGGAACCTGTTGGACTAATTCTAAAAACGGAACTTGAACATTTAATGAACGAATTACGTCTTTGAATTTGTCAAAAGATACCTGGTCCTTTGAAGGTACGAGTCTCTCTGGGAAAGGAGGGGTTGAAGAGTCGGTATTTGCAGCCCTTTTCAGAAACCTAGGGGTTTTATCTCCCCGAAAAAGGAAATCCCTTAAGTTGTTCAGCAATTCGGGACGAAAAGGGGCCTCTTTTTCCGCATCGGTGGTCGGTCGACCTTCTTCTTCGATCGGTCGACCACTTTCCTGTACAGCGGGATTTTCCAGATTCTGCTTAGAGATCGGTCAACCTTGCTCCTGGGTCGGTCGACCTTCGTCGCTGCTACTTAGCTGTTTTTCTTTTTCGCCTCCCACTTTAGCGCCACTTCGCAGGGATATGATATTTAGAGTCTCTTTTTTCTGGTCCGTCTTGGTCGGAATTTGACCCGGAGCCCTAGTATCGTTCTTGCCCGCAATTTGAGCAATCTGAGATTCTAACATCTTCATCCCTGCCTCTCTAGCCTGAGATTCCTTCTGAACCAGCCCAATGATATTTTGGATAAGAGTGTCTGTGTTGGGTGGTGGATTTGAAGGTGGTTGAGGGTTGAAGGGTGGTTTTTGGAAACCTTGCTTATGTGGGGGAATGTATGTGGAATTTTGCTGAGGTTGCATGTGTTGTGGGTTGAGAACATTCTGGCTTGTCCACCTCATGTTGGGATGGACATTATTATTATTTGGGTCATAAAAATTGTTCCCACGATAGTGTTGGAAAGCGGTACATGTCTCATTGGATGGGGTACAAAATTTTGACACGTGCCCTTCTCCACCACACCTCTCACAAGCAAAGGGTCCGTCTTGAACGGCATTCACCTGATAAATACCTCCCTTGCTCCCACTTCCTAGATCGAACTTCCCTCCAGCTTCTAGTTTCTCTAACTTGGCCGTCAAGGCCTCAATAGCAGCCAGGTTATACTCAACTTTCCTTTGATTGCCTCGGGAAGTTCCATGTTCAGCACAGTGTACAGCAACATCCTCTATTAACTTGAGACTCTTAGTCTCTCCGAAATTGTCCTGGAACCTTCCATTGGCCGCAACATCTAAGTAGGCCCTGTTGTCATCGTAGAGGCCATTGTAGAACTGGTTACAAAGAAACCATTGTTCGAATCCATGGTGTGGTATGGATCGAACAAGTCTCTTGAACCTGTCCCAAGCCTCACTGAAATCCTCATTAGGTCCTTGCTTGAAATTTGTAATCTGCGCCCTCAAAGCATTAGTCTTGGATGCAGAATAGTATTTCCTGTAGAATGCTAAGGCTAGGGTATTCCAATCTGTGACTCCCGCAGCAGTGCGGTCCAAGTCTCTGTACCATTCCCTTGCAGCGTCCCTAAGAGAGAAGATAAACATGGTCTGCTTAATCTGGTCCTGCGTCACTCCTTCTGGGGGTGCAATAGAGCATATGTAATCTGTGAAGATTTAAATATGGTTTGCAGCATCCTCATTGGCCGAGCCTCCAAATTGGTTTCTCTCAACCATGGTAATGTAGGCAGGCTTGGCCTCGAATGGCTTCCCAGTACCTGCAGGTAAAGTAAACCCTTTATATAGGTCCTTTGCCTGAGACATGGAGTGACTGACAATAGTAGCTTCTTCTGTTATGTTTTCTTCTTCTTTCGGAAAAACTGGCAAGTAGGTAAAATGTGGTGTTTTTGGTGAAGGTGGATTGTTGGGTGAATTTGGTTGTGAAGTTGGTGTTTTTGGTGAAGATGGTAGTGGTGGTTGTTCAAAGATGTCTTCTTGGAATAAGGAAGATGGTGAACCTCCTTCCTCACTCGCTAGAAGTTGCTTCCTCCTTTCTCTTAGAGTCCTCTCAAGCTCGTGGTCAAGTGGTAGGAGTTCTCCTTGAACTGACCTGCGCATAAGATGGAAACTACAAGAAAAAGGTGAGAAGGTTTAAGGAACAAAAGTTCCTTAAACAAAGAGAAACAAAAACAATAAACAATAAACACTGGCGTCACCTCCCCGGCAACGGCCCCAAAATTTGATGCCCGTCGTTGAGGGTACCAAAGATAAAATTTATAATTCCTAAACTTAAACTATAGATAGTGAAAGTCAGGGTCGAACAACAAAGAGGTGGGGAGTGTTTATTGCTTGATGTTAATGTTTAAAGGTAACAAATTTGGGGATTGATTGTGTTGATTATTATATCTAAGGCAAAGATTAAAATAAACAAATAATAAAAGATGAGAATAAAATATAATAAAAGGGATGCTAGGATGTTTGGGTAATAAATAGCTAAGGTAATAAATCCTAAGGTCAACATGTATTGCAGTCGCGTAAGAGGTGTAACATATCCTTTCGGTCTATGGTACCTAATAGCTCCTTTCGGCCTGTGCTATTAGTTCCTAGGTCTCACAATTATTGGGTGTCAATAATAAGGGTGATTCCTAAATCCTAGGTCACATACCTTTCAGTCTTGAGTAACCTAGCCATCTTAAGGTGTAAACCAATGCCCTTCCCGTATCTCTCAATCTTGGGTAGGTCATTACTAACATCCTATAAGTCTCCTTTCAGTCTCATTGTAGGGTATTATAGTCAACAAAGAAAGACGAAACAGAATACAGACGCGAGTGGGTTGACCGACCGGCTATTCTCGTCGGCCGACAACCGCCTTGGTCGACCGACCCATTATTTGAGTCGGCCGACCACGGCCCTGCTACAGGTCAGTCTCGGAATTTATGTTACCTATGCATATATATTCATCCCCTACATCCTAACATATGAAATTTAGCTACTCATAATTACTGGAACAATAATAAAAACGAGATTTGATATGGAAAACATGGTGAAAATCAATCTAAGCATGCAAGAATTAATAAAGCTTGGGATTCTAACTTAAACCGGATACAATAATAATAAGAACAATAATGAAACTGAATTAAGAGAGTAATTACCAGAAATCGGAATTAAGGAAGAAAGGAACAAACTTTATTGAATGCTTGAGAATTATTGAAAGATTACAACTAAAGGAAAGCTAAATTAAAGACTCAGCAAAACTCTATTAGAAACTGAATGATTCTGAATACTTAACCCTAATCACAAGATTAGTTTATATAGGGCAGAAAATATGAGTTTCCTAAAGACTCCACACTTCTAAACGATTTCCGAAAACCGCTTCTGGGCTTCGCTGAGGTCGGTCGACCAGTTTTGTGGGTCGGTCGACCTCTTTTACGGGCTTCAGGAATTCTGGGCTTTCTTAAAATTCAGGCCAGGTCGGCCGACCCATTTAGTAGGTCGGTCGACCCGTTTCCGCGTAGAAATTCTCCGGTTCTTCTTGATTTGACTTTTGTTACTTAAATAATGACTCCAGTTGACTTTCCTTCGTTCCTTAATTATGCAAAAGTCCCGAGGACATAAATTTGGTGCAAAATCGTCCCTTTTCCGCATAAATCTGCAAAAGTGCATAAAAATACGAAAGTACACAGTTGTTGGGAAATAAGGGCTAAAACATAGTAAATGAGCGACCAAATGCGTGTAAAAATAAATGAAAAACATCATAAAATAGACACGCATCAGCCACACTAAGAAAAGAATCTTGGCTTAAGGCTTTTATGGACCACATGAATCAGTCCACGCGACTGAAAAATGACGGGTCCAACTTTGCGGACTGGGATGCTGCATTACGGAATGCAGCCATAGTTGATGGTAAGCTCAAGTATTTGACTGAGCCGTTACCACCTAACCCAGGCCCCACTGCTAGAGCTAACGTATCACAAGCTTATAGTGATTTCGTTATGGAAGCGGGTGCGATAAAGAACGTACTTATCTTTGCAATGGAATCCAATTTGCAAAGACGCTTCATTTCCCATAGTGCAAATAAGATTTTCACCACACTCACAAACGAGTTCTCAAAACCACCGAGAATCGTTTCATATGAGCACATTTGTCGCTTATTCGATGCGGAACTCCAAAGGGGCAAACCTGTTAGCCCACACATTCTCAAGATGATTGAGATTGTCGAGAAATTGGAGTCCCTAAACTGCAAGATCGGTTAGAACGTGATCATTGATCGCATGCTTCATTCACTTCACGATGGTTTTTCCTTATTCGGGGCAAACTATTACATGAATGACATGAGGAAAAGTCCTCATGAGCTACACTCCCTTCTCGTACAGACCGAGAAGGATCTTAAATTGAGTGGGAGCATGAAGCAAGATGTTCTCGTGATTGCTAACAACGGAAAGGGTAAGGGAAAAGCTCAAGTAGAGCTAACAGTAGCTAAGCCTCCTAAGTTCAAAAAGGCCGGATTCAAGAGTGGGCCTGGTGAGTCAAGTAGCTCACAAGGCAAGACAAAGAGCAAAGACGATATCATTCAGTGCCACCACTGCCACAAGATTGGGCATTGGAGGCGGAACTGTCTAGTGTACCGTGAGGACATAAAAGCAGGCCGCGTCGCTCCTGTTGGTATGTCATCTTATACTCATATGATTAAGATTAACCATGCAAGTTTCGGAACTTGGGTACTTGATACTGGTTGTGGTTCTCATCTATGTAATCATTTGCAGGGCCTAAAAAACATCACACCTCTCGCAAAGGGTGATGTAGACCTGCGAGTTGGGAATGGAGAAAAAGTTGATGCTGCTTCCATGGGAACATATGTGATCCAGCTACCGAGCAGATTCGAGTTATATCTTTATAACTGTTATTATGTGCCCAGTTTATCTAAGAACATTATTTCAGTTTCCATACTTGATAAAAACGGATTTTCATTCTTAATAAAGGATAATAGCTGTATTTTCTCTTTAAATGGAATGGTTTATGGTAAAGAAGTTTCCACGAATGGTATATATGTCTTAGATTAATCGACTGAAATATTACACGTGAATAATAAGAAATTAAAGGTTGGTGACAAAGATCAAACATATCTATGGCACTGTCGTATGGGACACATAAATGAGAAACGTGTAAAGTAGCTAATACAGAATGGCGCTATATCTCCATTTGATTATGAATCATTTGGCACATGTGAATCATGTCTCATAGGCAAAATGACTCGTGTATTCCCTTCAAAGGTGTTGGAATGCGCGCTGTTGACCGATTAGGCCTCGTACATATAGATATATGTCGACCTATGTCAATCACCGCAAGAGACGGCTATCGATATTTCATCACTTTCACGGACGATTTAAGTAGATACGGATATGTCTACTTAATGAAGCAGAAAAGTGAATCCTTTGAAAAGTTCAAGGAATTACAGGCGAAGGTTGAAAACTAACTGGATAGAAAGATTAAAGCACTACGATCAGATCGAGGTCGTGAGTATCTTTCGAATGAGCTTGATAAACACCTTAAAGACTGTGGTATTGTACTACAGTTAACTCCACCTGGAACACCGCAGTTAAATGGTGTGTCCGAACGGAGAAATCGAACACTATTAGATATGGTTCGATCCATGATGAGTCACACAGTTGTGCCAGATTCATTATGGGGCTTTGCTTTATTGTCAACTGCTCTTATACTTAATCGAAGTCCGTCTAAAGCTATTGACAAGACTCCATATGAGATATGGAAGGGAACAATCCCTAACTTGTCCTCTATTCGGGTTTGGGGATGCGAGGCTTATGTCAAGTGGAGACACGAGGATAAGCTCGGCCCGCGATTTGTCAAGACATACTTTATTGGTGATCCAAAAGGAATGTTTGGTCATTACTTCTATTCGCCTACCGAACACCGCGTTTTTGTTACGGCTAGTGCAAAGTTCTTAGAGAAAGAGTTTCTCGAGAATAAGACAAGTAATAGAACCTTCGATCTGTCGGAAGTTCAAGAACCAACTACTGAGCAACCAGTGGAGGAAACTGTTCCTTCATCTTCTGTTGCAGTCAGTATTTCTGAGGAACCCAGAAGGTCGGGTGAACACTCCATTCCTCTAGATAGATACATCGGTATGATCAAGGAACTTGACGGAGTTGACGTTTTTCTCTTAGAGAGTAACGAACCCGTGACCTATAAAGGTGCTATGACCTGTTCCGACTCAAAGCTTTGGTTGAATGCCATGCAATCCGAAATGGACTCCATGTATGAGAATAACGTATTGGAGTTGGTTGATTTCTCTGATAAGGTACGACCTCTTAAGTGCAATTGACTTTATAAGATAAAGTGTAACATCCCGTATTTTCGTAAAGGAATATTTTAATAATTTAAAGTGATTTCCGGAATTTAATAATATTTTAATAATAGTTCGTAATTTATATTTTTAAGATTTCCGTTAAGTTCCGTCTTAAAATCATTTAATCTTAAAATGCCTTGTTCATTTAGTAATTTCCCGACTTGAGTTTCTGTATCACTCAACTAAATAAACTCGACTCAAGCATAAATAAAAAGGACAACCTAAACCCTACATAAACCCCACCCAACGACATCACCCTCATTTCACATTTCATTTCCATTGTTAAAAGAAAAACTCCATTGTTCATCTTTTCATCAAGCTTCAAATCATAATCTCGACGCCTTGCCAAACTCGTATCAAGGTAAATTTTATATTTTCGGAATCCTCTCGAGATTTGCAATCTTTCTATCTCTTTCAATTTCAGTTTTATTGATTTCAAAAAATGGGTTGTTTTGACCCAATTCCGTTTCTAGCTCTTAATTTCCGTTTTTATTGTTGTAGGAGTTGGATTAGAGGATCCCGAGGTCCACCCTTACGTTATTGAAGAAGACCTTGGAGCATAAACCGCAAAAAGGTGACTATTATATATGAGTAACTCGACCTAATTTGTTATAGTAGCATGCTTGTTGTGATTTTGGATGTATTCTTGTGTTTAGGAACATGTTTAGGCTTGCTTTTATCTTCTTTATGCTTCTTATCATGTTTATTGTTGAAGAATTATGTTAATTTCATCTTTTGGATGGAATTTGGGAGTATACATGAGATCGGTATAATTTGGGAATTTGGTTGTTATGCTTGATTTAAGGCTTGATATTGTTCAAAGATTATATATGAGATACACTTGGGATTGTTATGGGTTGTTGTGTGTGGATAGTATAGGTTTTATACTAGAAATCATGGTTTAGAAGTGTTTGTCGAAGGATAGATTGAATTGACGAATTGCAGGAAATGCGTGTGACGAGCCTGGCCCGTGCTTGGGCGCAGGCTGCGCCTCACCATGCGCAGGCTGCGCAGCCCAGGCACAGCTACGCACCCCCTTGCGCAGACTGCGCAAAAACCGCTGTAACTTTCTGCTCGTTTAATTGTTTTCGAGCTGTTTTGGGGGCGTGTTTCCCAATTGTTTTTAGGATGTTTTAAGTGATGTTTGGTGGTATATATACTTGGTTTTAAATATATTGTAGCTAGGAAAGTCATCATAAGAAGCGTGGTTATCTGTCTCGAGTCGATTAGCTTATAAGGAATTGATTACGGAAATTGTGCAAGAAGATAGTTAACTTTTAGGGATTTTCTTGTGAAGAGTCTAAGCATATTTTAATCATGTTGTAAGGCTCATATAGTTGGTTTGAGATGTATATTTATTTAATATGAGACTCTCCATCTGTGGCCAACCGGCTGGGAGCCCCAATTAGCTATGTTTGTTTCATAACTTTTGATTCTCAAGTCGGATTTCGTTGATTCTTTTTCCGTATGCTTCGTATGTGTGTTTGAGGTCCCCGCAGTTCAGGCGGCACTATATTGGGTTCGGGAATGGAGTGAGGATAGAGACCCCCCGGTCGGGCAACCGAAAGGGAAACCGGCTCTCCCTCGACTTAGTTCCTGGGGTCAATTAAGTGTTGATTGAATGTTTATCAAGAGTTGATCGTTTATAAGTTAAGTTTTTTGTAGTCCCAGGAATTGGGCGACATTTATGTTGGGTTCGGGAGTGGATTTCAGGAGAAAGACCCCCCGGCCGGGCAACCAGAAGGAAGACCGGCTCTCGCCTCAAATTAGTTTCCGAAGTCAACTAAGTGTTGATTGGATGTGGTGAAGTAATTGATTTGTGGTTTAGTGAGAGCCTCCTTCGGAGATTTGGTTGTTGAACCACTTAGTGATTGGTTCATTGTGTTAGCTTCGTGTGAACCCTTAGTGGGTGGCTCCTTCTTCGTGCGAACCCTTAGTGGATGGTTCCTTCTTCGTGTGAACCCTTAGTGGGTGGTTCTTTCTTCATGTGAACCACATAGTGGTTGGTTCTAGCTTGCTTATCGAACCCCTTGGTGGGTGGTTCTGTCCCTTTGTCGAACCCCTTTGTGGGTGGTTCTTTCTCCTTGTTGAACCCCTTTAGTGGCTGGTTCCTTGTTCTGTGGTTCAACCCCTTTGTGGGTGGTTCGCGTATGATTTGTCTATACTTTCCTGAGTTAGGGTACTGTGTTATATACTGTTGATACATGTTTAGACATACCTGGGTTGCGGTATGTTACCTATTTGCATGATTATGTTAGGAAGAGCTTTTGACAGATACTTCACATAACTGTTTATGTTGGAGTATGGTGCTTGTAATTATATGTTATGTGTTGTATGACAATAGGTGGATATGAGAGCTCTAGTCACTCCCCACTGACTGTGGCGCACATGTTGTATGTGTGTAGGTACATGAGGCTGTTTGCAGGGGGTTACGTTGAGGCTAGCGAGCGATGATTCTATCATCGATGACTTACCTTTATCGTGTAGCTAGACCTTAGACATATGATTTCAATACTTTGTGCCTGTAGGGATATGTTATCCCAGGCTGCTTTTGTATTGTACTTAATAATTATTTATTGTTATTTATTTCCGCATGTTTAGTAATGTTAAAGCACCTCGCATGTTTTTCTCATCATGTCAAAAGTTTTAATTCCGAGCGTTTTTGGCATGTTTTGTATGTTTACTTTTCCGCTGTCGCGAGGGGTTTTACATTTGGTATCAGAGCGTTATTGTAACACCCCCCTTTATTTAAGGACCTGTACTAGGACTCCCCAGATAAATAAGGGTGTTACCATCTCGGTTTCCCGAGGCAGTAGATACAAATGAATGATAAACAGTACTTTAATTAAAAGTTAAACTCCATAACATGTTCTTACAACTGTAATAAAACTGGCTTATGAAAAGTAAGTACAACTCATGCTAAACTGACTATGGTGATCTAGACTCTAGTCTGGTCCGGATCCAAGCTCTCTCCTCCCACAGATTCCCATAGTCTCAGCCACCTGTCAATCTGCTCCCCAATAATTTGGTTCATCACAGGTGATCACGAATACACAGGGTCAACCACGAGGTTGAGTAGAGGAAAATAAATAAACAAACTTATAATATATATATTGGGATCAATCGTCCCTTAACTCCGCACCGATCCAACACCAAATAAACTCCGCACCGATCCAACGCCAAATAAACTCCGCACCGATCCAACGTCAAATAAACTCCGCACCGATCCAACGCCAAATAAACTCCGCACCGATCCAACGCCAAATAAACTCCGCACCGATCCAACGCCAAATAAACTCCGCACCGTATCACAAGACCCATTATCACAATTTCCTCATCATAGGAATATATAGACAATTAATAACATTACAACATTATTCATACATTAAGATGTATATAATTCACAACAATTAATAATCATGTATCACATCATAAACGAGTGCACAGTTATTCCCCTACCTCAAATAGCAGGCATGCAGATAAATCCAAAGCTTGCTAGAAAAGTTCCACGCGAAACCCGCTACCTAAACACGTATACGTAACGAATTAATAACCTTCCCGAACCCCATAAGAACCTATACTTACTATAAATAGAAACTTTCCATAAATGGAAAGTTTCCAAAAATAGAAACTTCCAAAAATAGGAACTCCCATGACTCACCACTTTCCGACTCATAAATCTGACTACCCCAAAACCGTACTCAAAAGTAAGAATAATAAAACATAATACTAACGAGTAACAACAACTTTAGATTCGATTATAATAACAATAGAAAAGATAATAATAAGGAATAATAAGAAATATTAATGATAAGAATAATAATGATAATAATGATAATAATGAAAATAATAATAATAATAATGGTAAAAAAAAATAGTGGTAGTAACCTTGCACTAACCTAAGCACAAATAACATAACTCACGCAAGTCCGCAACAACTGAAACACGCTCAGGAACATACAACCGACAACTTTCCCGACCTCCCTTTCGAACACTACTGTTGACACCAGACGCAACCCCTGATTCCCCCTCTGGCACCACCAGGCTCGCCACTGAGCCACGGCGGTTCCAGGGGAGGAGTCAGTGGTTGCCGACAACCTTCGACCACCATCTAACACCGTCACCAAACCCTGTACTCGGGTCTGTTTCCTGGGATTGTAAACCGCGACACCAAACGAACCCCCCTACAACATCCGACACAACAGCCCACAACCACCGTGACATGGACCACCCTGACACCCTAACTACAGTCTTTACGACAACCCAAAACCCACACAGAAATATGAACGAATTATGAAACGAATCTGGTTTAAACATGGCGGTTCAAAACGCTAACTGTGATTGTACAAAGACACGATTCCGACACCCTACACAGTACCCACCATCGACGGCCAACCAAAGCCAACGACGGCCTCGACACCACCTTTACACCATCAACTCAGATCATATATTAAAATTACGAAAGAAAACAGGGAGATTAACCATTAACACAGAACGAAATGTTTATAAAAGTGCTGCGAAAACAGAGAAAACGAGAGACTTATGTGAGCATACCCAATTGTCCTTGCAAACGAACCACCCTAGAGTTCTTAAACCACCGCGACAAACCCTCCTTGCTACTCCCAGATGTGGCGGCAGAGACTATTGTGGGTGTGTGGGTGTTAGTAGGTCAAGAATAGGGTTGAATGTTGTGTTAGATATGACGGCAGGAGGATGAGTAGTATGGTGTTTGTGTCTTTTTGTGTTAAGGAACGTGTAAGGCCATAGGGTTTGCACGCATACCAAGGCCCAACATCAACATTTAAACACGGTCTTACTACTAACTTGTAGACTCGACCCCTTAACACACCATATAACTAGAAAACATTTATTCGATAATACTGATTCGGTATTTAAACTATCGAATACCCACGTTCAAATAATTAACAACACGCCAAAATAATTATAAGATATTAAAATAAAATACAACTATAAACGGAGTATTACAGTCTTCCCTCCTTAAAATGAACTTCGTCCCGAAGTTCAACCACACACATATATCAACGTGCTTACAACCTATATTACATACTTATATAGGCCCGAAACCTAAAACACCATAATAAGACAATTAACATAAGTGAACTCATAAGCTACAGGGTATTACAGTCTTCCCCCCTTAAAATGAACTTCTTTCCAAAGTTCACCATCCCATGGTTATCAACCTGGTTACTAGACATGAAACAATTACAAAACAAGACACGACGTAACATCTACCACCAATAAGGTACATAACATAAGTAACAGGGCCATCAAGTATATTCAAACAATCATGACACACCAACTAGCCATGTCATAGCAACTAGTCATATCGTAAGCTAATAAGATTTTACAATCCTATCCTCCTTAAAACATGGTTACGTCCCCGTAACCCATAAACATTCTAACTCATTACTCCATCTTACTCATTACTTTACCTCATAAAATCTAACTCCAAGTAACCAAGTATCGCACTCATCGTCGCATCTAAGACCAAAGACAAGAGGTGAGTGAACAGACGGAATAAACCGCAATCAATACTTCCATCCCCATATCGATTTCAAATTCGAGATATAACTCAATAACCAAGGTCACACTAGGCCGTAAACATAACATGGCACAACGGCCTAATAACTCATATCTCAATACCTGTAACCACTTCCCATCTCGATTTCAGTATTAATACTGTCAAATGTCATATGAAAGGAACTGCTCAACACTTAGAGAGTAAAACTCTAAGCCACTCACCCACAAGTCAAGGTCAAAGAGTGAGACAACCCGATAAGACACTAAACTATAAACTCAACACAACATCATTCATGGTCTTGTTCTAGTCTCACGAGCAACTCAATCTCCTCAGTACTTACCTCCCAAGTTCGTTTTCATACTTGTATATATACTCATCATTCCACTATTCACAAAACAATAACGTGTGATGCCCGTCGTTGAGGGTATCAAAGATAAAATTTATAATTCCTAACTTTAACAATAGATAGTGAAAGTCAGGGTCGAACCACAAGGAGGTGGGGAATGTTTATTGTTTGGTGTTAATGTTTTAAGGTAACAATTTTGGGGGTTTGTTTTGTTGTTTACTAAGTCTAAAGCAAAGATTAAAATAAAATAAGTAATTAAAGACGAGAATAAAATTATAATAAAAGGGATGCTAGGATGATTGGGTAATAAATAGCTAAGGTAATATAAATCCTAAGGTCAACATGTATTGTAGTCGTGTAAGGGGTGTAACATATCCTTTCGGTCCATGGTACCTAATAGCTCCTTTCGGCCTATGCTATTAGTTCCTAGGTCTCACAATTATTGGGTTTCAACAATAAGGGTGATTCCTAATTTCTAGGTTACATACCTTTCAGTCTTGAGTAACCTAGCCGTCTTAAGGTGTAAACCAATGCCCTTCCCGTATCTCTCAATCTTGGGTAGGTCATTACTAACATCCTACAAGTCTCCTTTCAGTCTCATTGTAGGTTATTATAGTCTACGAATTAAAACGGAACAGAAAACATACGCGAGTGGGTCGACTGACCGGCTAGCCCAGTCGGCCGACCACCGCCTTGGTCGACCGACCCATTATGTGAGTCGGCCGACCACGGCCCTGCTACGGTTGGTCTCGGAACCTATACTACCTACGCATATTCATCCCCTACATCCTAACATATGGAATTTAGCTACTCATGGAAATTGAAACAATAATAAAAACGGGAATAAACATGGAAAACATAATGAAAATCAATCTAAACATGCAATCAATAATAAAGCTTGGGATTTTATCTTAAGACGAATACAATCATTATTACTATAAAAGAAGAATGTAATTCCGCTGACGTGGCGCAATCAGGTTTCAGCGTTTAGTGTTTCGAGCTCTCACATTCATCCTCAGGAATTTCTGTTTTGTAGACCAATCAGAATTACTCATTTATGCCACATCATAATAATTTAATAATTTAATAATAATTTAATAATTAAATACAAAAACTCTGATGATTATCTATCCTAAAGATTCTATTCTATATTTACAAGGTGAAAATCCTTCTAAGTTGTCTGACCATATTTGACCAGATTCTATTCTATAATAATTTAAACGTAAAACAAAATTTTATATTAAACGTAATTTATAATTTATAATCTCGAAAAAAACACATAATTTTCTTAAAAGTCTGGGGGTTATAATTTCCTGTTTATAAATCCTTCTAAGTCGTCTGACCTAAAATTTTTATATTAAACGTAATTCATAATTCATAATTTATAATCTCGAAATAAATAGGAATATAGACCACTATTATTAAATTAATGAAGTTAATAAAATAATAATTAAAAAAGAGTGTGATTGTTATTTCAGCACTTATAATTTCAATAATAAGAGTCTGACCGTATTATAATACACCATATAAAATATATATGCCATAAAAAACGTGTGAAGATAAATATTAATGGCATTAGTTACCTAAATAAACGTAATTCCAGTATGGCCGTGATTGCTATGCCATAATATTCCATAAGCGTAAATATTAATATACATATTAATTATTAATATTCCATAATCTACACCATATCATTTATCCTTATTCTGACTGCATATTACAAATCAAGCATATTAACTAAATTAAGAATTAAATACAAAGAGTTTGACTGCATATTACAAATCAAGCATATAAACTAAATTAAGAAAATCTTTCCATAATTCCATAAATAAGAACCAAAATAAGAAACTAAGAAACAAAATATTATATTTTTTAGGAGATATTCTATAAATAAGAACTAAAATAAGAAAATAAGAAACAAAATATTATATTCTATGCCATAAAAAAACGTGTGAAGATAAAAATCAAAGGATATGACATCAATTTAGAAACGTGATCTATTCAGTAAAATATCTATGCAATTCATAAGAAAATCTAACTGCATATTACAAATCAATCATATTAACTAAATCATCATCATTATTACTATAAAAGCAAAATGTCGAACTGCATACGTGGCGCAATAATGTTTCACCGTTCACTCTTTCTCGCACTCACATTCACCCTCACAAAAAACAGTTTTGTAGACCAATCAAAACCCTTAATTTATGTCACGTCATATTTTTTTATGTATTATAATATTATAATATTATTATAATATTAAAATAAAATAGTTTAAACCATCATTTCCTAAATTTGCTAAACATTCCACCAAATATTCTTTAAAATCTTCCATAAATATAAATATTGTTCAACTATTTTAAACGTTTAAACCATCTTTTAAACCATGTAAATCTTTGATTTTATTCCCTAAATCAATCAATATCTATCTATCTATCTATATTATTAAAGGAAGCTTTTTCCAAGCGATTTTATTGGCTGCTTTTTTCAGTTATTTCTTCTACACAAAACACAACGGTAGTTTCATAAATTAGTAATATCTATCATAAGACTGTAATTAAAAAATAATATCTATCTATTTTATATTAATAAATGATTTTTTTTCGAGCGACAGATACTCCAACTTGAAAATACAAAATTCAACTAAAAATGGCTATTTTTATCCTATTCAATCTTAATGCAAATTAAGATTCATAGTAATACATAACAATCAAGGATCAATCTTTTCCCTGCTTCTTCATCCTATTATTATTATTATTATTATTTTTATTATTATTATTATTATTATGATTATTATTATAGAGTTTAATATAGAGTAAAATTCTACTTAAAACCAACTTAATTAATTGTATATATAAATATATAATGGCAGCATACCAATTACCCCACTATATCGTATGTTGTCATTCCCATCTCATAACTCTTTTGTTACATGTTTTAAATGCTAGCTTTTTTACAACAATTTTAAACTGGATTGTTTTGGGTTGTGTAATTGCAGAAAAGGAGATAAGTTGATTGATAATTTTACGAAAATCATCGGCTCACCCCACAGGCGCGCATGAGAGATATCACGGTCCATTATGGGGGTAATTGGTAACCATTGTATAAACTTTGATAGGCAATAATAGATAAACAAACATGTATTATTCTGCAGCTAAGAACTTTGTACATGTTAACAAAGTATTAGATAAGTAATGATTTTTTTTGTTCTTTTAGGTTTTATATATAAGCTCGAAAAGCTTAATTACTGTGAAGGTTAATTAACGATCTTCTTATCAAGGTAATAAAACACGATTGACAAATGTTTGGCTAAGATATATGAAAAATAAATTTATAGGACGTGATTTAAGTCTTGAATATTGAAATTGTTTCTACCATACTAATCTTCTGAAGTCATGCATGTTAGAATATATATTTTCACACTGAAAACCTTTAAATATAAGGGAGTCTCATATCTCTGCGACGATGTATTTACCGGTATATAATCATTTACCGGTATGTGTATATTAATTCACGTATTTATAAATAATGATTTATTTACAATTTATCTATTAGAATTAGGAGATAATTAATTATTTACAATTTCTCTATTAGAATTAGAAAATTAGAAAATAGTTGTTTAGATAATAATTTATTTACAATTTTCCTATTAGAATTATAAAATGAGAAAATAATAAATTATTTACAATTTTTCTATTAGATTTTAGAAAAATAAAAAAATAGTTGATTATTTACAATTTTTATATTAGATTTAGAGCATTATTATTCTTTAATATTTATATAATTACTATTAAATTTTATTAACTATATTCAACGTTTTTATTAAAAATGAAAATTGAAAATGAATTAGAATAATTGATTATTTACAATTTTCCTATCTTAGAACATTAATCTTTAATATTTATATACTTACTATTTAAGGTTTTTAATACTATTCAGCGTTTCTATTAAAAAATGAATTTGGGAAAGCGTAAAAAAGAACTAATTTAGTTTGTCTTCGTCTTGACATTAAAATGAGTCAAAAATAGTTTCACGGGATATAAGAGTAATCAGACAAATCTTTTACTTTTTCTTATACATTATGTTCTTATCTCTTCTATATTGCTAGACCATTCAAACTTAAAATGACTACCTCCATTTTAATTAAAAATGTATGTAACTAATAAATGAAATTAATTAAATATTTAAGTCTAACGAATTCCTAACTAAAAGGAACATTTGCGATCAATCATATTCGACCAAATTAAGAGTAACACTACTATTTTTTGGTACAAGAGTAGCACTACTATTCAAGTGAATATTATGCACTTTCGTACTTAATTATGCGAAAGAAATGAGATAATTTCTTTAATTATATTATTTATTTTTTATTTTTAAAAAGTACACATGTTCGAATAAATAGAATTGGTTATATAATAAGTAAAATTTATAGTCATCTTTAAAAATAAGTGTACACAACCCCGTGATTTATGAACATGTTTAGACAATCAGACACCCACATAGCATGATTCTAACATGTTCCACTGGCAAACACATACAACAACAGTAGCAACTGAAACTCAAACAGCTTCCTCAATTCGGTCATAGCCAATTAATGACATAGAGAACCATCTGAATAGCGTGATCTACCCCCCCACTAGAACAATGAATCAGAAACACATATCAGTAGGTAATAACAAAATTGATAAACAGCGACTAATAAAAGTTTAGAACTCTGATGAAATAAGCAAGGAAGAGACTAATTGCGGGGTTAGAGAACTTTACTCTACAAAGTTTCTTAACTCAATCAGATGTTCCGGTTTACCTAATCACAACTTGAAACTGAAAATTGGAGCTATAGTGATGCTTTTAAGAAACATTGACCAAACAAATGGGTTGTGCAATGACACCCGAATGGAGGTAAAACAACTAGGAAATCGCGTTATTAGTGCAACCGTTATTTCTGGCAGTCATATCGGAAACAATGTCTATATTCCCCGCATCACCTTGACTCCTTCCGATCAAACCAGGTTCCCAATTAAGTTTGAAAGAAGACAGTTTCCTTTAGCAGTTTGCTTTACTATGACTATTAACAAAAGTCAGGGTCAATCATTATCCCGTGTTGGACTTTATCTTCCTAGACCAGTCCTTACCCATGGCCAATTGTACGTTGCTATATCTAGGGTTACGAGTAAGAAAGATCTAAAAGTGCTACTTCTTGATGAAGAAGGAGGAATGACTAATACAACAACGAACGTTGTTTACAAGGAGGTTTTCGAGAAACTGTAATTTTTGTCCTACATTATAGAATTTTAATACACCCCTTTAATTTATATTTCTACCTAATTAGTTATTTTGTTCATCCTATTCGTCCGTCAACTTATGTTCTGTAACCAATTCATCAAAAGACAATAACTTTCCAAATTACTCATTATTAGTTATTTAATCTTTATTTTAATCGTTTATTGTTTTTCTTATTTACCTTATTCATTCATGTTATCATAAGTAATCCAAATATTATCATCATTACTAACAACTTTGAAAATTAGTGCACCAGGAAATTCACCGTTTGAACGAACATATCTTATATGCAAAACATCCCCGTTAAAAATCAATTTGTTCGAAAAAATAGAATTGCTATATAATGAAATGAATTTATCTTTGTCGTCTTTAAAAGTAAGTGTACACAACCCCGTGATTTTTCACGGGTGTTACACTAGTAATTCTAACTAATAACAATGAAGCATAAATTAAAAGAAGAATTACCGGAAATTGGAATTGAGATGGAAAGGAACAAACTTTATTGAATGCTTGAATGATTGATGAACAAACTAAAGTACTTGAGAAATATTGAAAGATTACAACTAAAGATGAAAACTAGAATTAGGAACTTGGTGATAGAAGATTTCTAGATTAAGAACTGAATCAAAACTGAATGATTAAACCCTAATCACGTAGTATGCTTAAGTAGGCGGAAATAAAGAGTTTCCTAATGACCTAAACACTTTAATGGGATTCGCGGAAACTTCTGGGTCAGCGCGGAGGTCGGTCGACCCAACTAGTAGGTCGGTCGACCCAATTGTCGGGACTGCAGCGCGCGTCGATCTTAAAACAGCTGCCATTTCTTCGTTCCTTATCGTAATCAAGCGATTCTTGCGGCGTTGGAAAGCTAAGAGGATAAGCTTTCACCTCCAACTGGAATCACTCCATTATCAGCTCTAGAACTCGAGATATAGCCATTTGAAACAGGCTGCAATGTCGTGGATCGATTCTTTGCTTCTTAAAGCTATCTTCAGGCCTTGAAATGTGCGCTAGGCTTCGTTCCTTCTTGTCCTTAGTCATAAAAAATCCCGAGGGCATAAATTTGGTA
Organism: Silene conica; assembly: GCA_029255685.2. Taxonomy (NCBI): domain Eukaryota; kingdom Viridiplantae; phylum Streptophyta; class Magnoliopsida; order Caryophyllales; family Caryophyllaceae; genus Silene; species Silene conica. The sequence goes on from CM055317.2 coordinate 53,459,967, forward strand.
TAAAATCGTCCCTTTTCCGCATAAATCTGCAAAAGAGCATAAAAATACGAAAGTGCACAATTGTTGGGAAATAAGGGCTAAAACATAGTAAATGAGCGACCAAATGCGTGTAAAAATAGATGAAAAACATCATAAAATAGACACGCATCAAATTCCCCAAACCAAACCCTTGCTTGCCCTCAAGCAAGAAGTAGACTCGATCCTAACTAATGGAACGATTTCAATCTCAGAGTGAAATTTACATGTCAGCCTAAACCAATACCAAGTACAAAATGAGAAAGTATATAAATCATGCAAACGAGTTATGGTGTCGTCAAACTTGCAACACTAGAGACTATAGAGACTTTATACCATGGACTCTCCCGGTACGCTCGAGACACTCATGAAGCAAAGGGTGAGTATATGTAAAAGATAGAAAGAAGTAATTTTGTTGAGACACTCACCTAACTGCGACCCATGAAAACATGCCTGCAATTTAATATGAACAAGAATTCTACAACTTTGTATAACAATCTCATTAAGTGACTCGAATACATGCAATTGAGGTATGAAAGATATGTGAGGTAAAAGGTAAAAAGTGGTTAAGATGTTTTTGGATTTGTGGGGTTAGTAGCCAAGCTAGTAAAACCGATTCCCAACAACATAATTCACAACATTTGATATCAAGAAAGTGCTCTTTTGTAGCACAATTCTCACATTAAATAAAAGAAAGGACTCCCAAATAGTTTGAATGAAGTACGGGAGTGATAACATATAAAAGAAAGGGATTTTCGGAACGAAATTTTTAAACTGATTCTGTCAGTTGGTCGACCGACCCATGAAAGTGGTCGGTCGACTGACTTTCGTACGTCTTTTGACTTTTTTCGTTTTTTTCTCTCTTTTTTTTTTCTTTCTTTCTTTTTCTGAATTCTTCTGTTTTGTTTCTTTCTTTCTTTTCTTTTCTCCTTTTGCTCAAGATAGCAAACAAACCAAGATGCCTCAAAAAAAATAAACCAAAGGCCACAAATACTAGCTTGGAAGGGTAGGCTAAGTATGGGATGTAGTTTTGGGGGAATAAAAAGGCAATTTTGGCTATGTGAAGCTTATGGGTAAATACGAGAAAAAGGGTCCCAAATGCACGTATCAAGACTAACAAAACGAGATAGTAAAACAAGTATATAGCAATTCAAGTTCATGTTTATGCATATTGATGTAACATGTTCCAAGGGGAGTACTACTCACATCCTAGACAACTGGTTTAAGAATGAAACCAGGAATAAGGCTCTAAAACTCAGAATGTATAGTAGGTTGCCAAGGTATAAGTCAAGTCTCAAGATATACAAATTGACAAAAACTCGTAGATATGCAAAAGACTCTTATACTAAAACAAGTTGACAAGGCAATGGTGAAGGCATAAACATGTAAGATAGCTAAATCATCCTTGAAATACTCTCGTTCCGACTCGACCTATATGCTGAAATAAACGTGCATTTTTTTGGAATTTTTTGAAATTTTTCTATTTTTTTAGATTTTGTATATGCAAGGAAAATAAAGAAAAGAAAAATGCAAGACAGAAATGCAATAAACGTGTGACAGAATGCAATGCATGTGACACGAAACCATTCCCCAAACCAACCCGCACAATGTCCCCATTGTGCATTAGCCTAAGTAAAGGTTTCAGAAATTTAAAAGAAAGATGCAAGTAATTAAAACTAAGGAAAAACTGGAAAGAACTCACTGGATTATGAAGCGCATGAGAAAAACCTCCCCAAACCAGCGTAAGCTGGCAGGTTTTGGTGGCCAACAGTGTCACTCAAGTACCCAAGACAGTTGCATGATTCCCGAGGAAGAAACGAACAGGCTGTGACGGATGGTTGGGTCGACCGACCTATGTTTTGGGTCGATCGACCCCTCTACTGCACAACGGTCTTCTTTTCTTCGAAATAATTTGTATTAACCATGTCATTCTTCCTCAAACCTGAAAAATCATTATACATGCACCCAACATATGCGCAAGATCCCAGAACCAAGTCCAATTGTCTCTACTACGCAAACAAAAACAAAAATTGTCCTAAAAAACTTAAAGCAAGCAAACTAGAAAGTCTTAACAAAACAAAAAAAAAATGTCTTTAGAAAAACAGAAACGAGCAAAAAGAAGAAGTCATCCGCGAAGGATTCGGCGTTTCTTTGACCAAGGGCTCTGACTACAGGCTACTCCTTCAGCTATGGTGATTTGGGTAGATGAGTTTCTCTCCACCATGTAGATGGGTGGGTCATCATCCACAGCTCTAGCCATCCATCTCCCGGAGTTGTCGACTCCCAAGTCGTAGGCCGACACCTTCCTGGGTTTCTTCTTCTTAGGGCTCTTTTCTTCAGCCAAATAATCACTTGCTTGAGTGACCTCGTTCTCTACATCATTTGATCGAGTAAGTGGTACTACTCGATCGAGAACATCTCTCTTCCTACCGCCTATAGACACTATCACTAGAGTTGCAATTTCTGGAGCATCCAAATCAGCCTCCTGAGCAAGAGATTCACCTGCACATGCCTTAAAACACATCAAAGCCTCCGAAGGATCCTTTGTGAAGGATCCTTGTACATAACATTCACTAATATTATTAAAAACATCAGATATGTCAATAGAAGAATCCTGCAAAAAACATGGTTCATCAACCGAGGGTTCAAACATGTTAGGAATATGTTCATCACTAACACCTACAGAAATAGGTTGGTCAGTCAAGGGGTAAATTTCTAACTCATCATCTGTATCTAAATCCGAGTCAGTATCATCAACGGGGAGGGAAAAGTAATCAAGTAACCTATCATACTCATCCTTAAGAATGAGCGACTCTTCAGTAATGGGTGTGATAGGATCACACTCAACAGGAATATCCGGGTTACTAATATCAATGCCCTCATACCCCTCCGTATCTCCACCGGCTCGGATTAGGTGTTTGAGAAGCTCCCATTGCTTCTCACTGGGTAGGTCTAAAAATTCCCATCCGCAATTTCTCTCATTCTCGATCAAGGTCTTACCAGTGACTCCATCATCTAAGATACGACAAACCTCCCCAATACTAATAGGATAGTCAAATTGAGAAAGAAAAGTGATTAATCTATCACAATAGATATACAAAGGTTCATGCTCGAGTTGTGGGAAAGGGCGATGGTCATGACAGCGAAAAAAGAAGGGAAAACATAAATAAAAAACAATAAACACTGGCGTCACCTCCCCGGCAACGGCGCCAAAATTTGATGCCCGTCGTTGAGGGTATCAAAGATAAAATTTATAATTCCTAACTTTAACAATAGATAGTGAAAGTCAGGGTCGAACCACAAGGAGGTGGGGAATGATTATTGTTTGGTGTTAATGTTTTAAGGTAACAATTTTGGGGGTTTGATTTGTTGTTTACTAAGTCTAAGGCAAAGATTAAAATAAAATAAGTAATTAAAGACGAGAATAAAATTATAATAAAAGGGATGCTAGGATTATTGGGTAATAAATAGCTAAGGTAATATAAATCCTAAGGTCAACATGTATTGTAGTCGCGTAAGGGGTGTAACATATCCTTTCGGTCTATGGTACCTAATAGCTCCTTTCGGCCTATGCTATTAGTTCCTAGGTCTCACAATTATTGGGTGTCAACAATAAGGGTGATTCCTAATTTCTAGGTTACATACCTTTCAGTCTTGAGTAACCTAGCCGTCTTAAGGTGTAAACCAATGCCCTTCCCGTATCTCTCAATCTTGGGTAGGTCATTACTAACATCCTACAAGTCTCCTTTCAGTCTCATTGTAGGTTATTATAGTCTACGAATTAAAACGGAACAGAAAACATACGCGAGTGGGTCGACCGACCGGCTAGCCCAGTCGGCCGACCACCGCCTTGGTCGACCGACCCATTATGTGAGTCGGCCGACCACGGCCCTGCTACGGTTGGTCTCGGAACCTATACTACCTACGCATATTCATCCCCTACATCCTAACATATGGAATTTAGCTACTCATGGAAATTGAAACAATAATAAAAACGGGAATAAACATGGAAAACATAATGAAAATCAATCTAAACATGCAATCAATAATAAAGCTTGGGATTTTATCTTAAGACGAATATAATAATTCTAACTAATAACAATGAAGCATAAATTAAAAGAAGAATTACCGGAAATTGGAATTGAGATGGAAAGGAACAAACTTTATTGAATGCTTGAATGATTGATGAACAAACTAAAGTACTTGAGAAATATTGAAAGTTTACAACTAAAGATGAAAACTAGAATTAGGAACTTGGTGATAGAGGATTTCTAGATTAAGAACTGAATCAAAACTGAATGATTAAACCCTAATCACGTAGTATGCTTAAGTAGGCGGAAATAAAGAGTTTCCTAATGACCTAAACACTTTAATGGGCTTCGCGGAAACTTATGGGTCAGCGCGGAGGTCGGTCGACCCAATTAGTAGGTCGGTCGACCCAATTGTCGGGACTGCAGCGCGCGTCGATCTTAAAGCAGCTGTCATTTCTTTGTTACTTATCGTAATCAAGCGATTCTTGCGGCGTTGGAAAGCTAAGAGGATAAGCTTTCACCTCCAACTGGAATCACTCCATTATCAGCTCTAGAACTCGAGATATAGCTATTTGAAACAGGCTGCAATGTCGTGGATCGATTCTTTGCTTCTTAAAGCTATCTTCAGGCCTTGAAATGTGCGCTAGGCTTCGTTCCTTCTTGTCCTTAGTCATAAAAAATCCCGAGGGCATAAATTTGGTACAAAATCGTCCCTTTTCCGCATAAATCTGCAAAAGAGCATAAAAATACGAAAGTGCACAATTGTTGGGAAATAAGGGCTAAAACATAGTAAATGAGCGACCAAATGCGTGTAAAAATAGATGAAAAACATCATAAAATAGACACGCATCAACGTGTACGCCATAAAATAAGAACTTGTACAAAACTCAGACTAATCAATTACTAAATGTTTTCTCATCTCACAAACATAAGAATTATCACATCAATAGAAAAGTTTAACTATCAAAATAAAAGGACAACTACTAATATTCAACTCAAATCAGTACTCAAAAGAGGCTCATATCAATTATCATATAACATATAACCTCGAACAACAATAAAGTATTAGGGTCGGTAGGATCGTGTTACGCAGTAAAACAGATTCGGAATAGATAACACTTACACACCCATGAAATTTCAAACGCAAGCTAGTATTTACAACTACATAAATAATCAGGAAAACTCACAGTTCATAATTGACAATTTAAAACGTTTCATGTTCATAAACATATTTTTGAAGTAAAACCATATTTAGGAAAAGACATAGCGCAAAATTATTTAACGTAATTAAACATGGAACATGGACATGCCACACAAGACATACGTAACTCATAGACTTCGCAAGATCGTTTAACATTCCCAGTCCACTCATATTACATCATTTATCATGGAGCTATTATTATATATGACTTGCAAAATAAGGGTTTTATACAATGCGCAGCAATTAAGATTCAAGCAGGATTTCATCGACACCTAGCTACAGAATAGTCATATTGCAAACAATCACCATAATTATCAAATATCAAGCTTTATCACGGTTTACCACCTTTGAAAGTATTTTAAAACGTTTGAAACATTCTGACAATCTATAAACACGAATCCAAGACAATTTACAAGTTATAAATCGAAACAATACTACACAGAGACATTTTGACTCTCCCTTACAAAAACATTGTTCTTGTAGTTCATGAATTATGAAAACAAAATTAACGATAAAAGTAAACGAATTCACCAGACTGGTTCTTCCATAATTCATATGTCAACAATTGATAATTTAACACATCGTGATCAAATTCTAGGTATAGCATTATGCAATTCACTGTATGGTATAACAATATACCCGAAAAACAGTTATAAGGACTATAATCACAGAGGACTAGACAGAGGTAAACCATCCATATACGAAAGAACATCAACTAGATTCACATTGTTCAAATAATCACGATTACATATAACCATTAGGTTGATATATTATGCTAATAAATTTACCAGTTAGATTTCATTCTGCCACTTGGCACAGATAAACATGCTTTTAACATCGCATACGAGCAGCACATATTCATTTTGAGATCATAATATAGGACATATAATTGGAATGATTTTATATTAGACTTGACGAAATAAACAAGGTTATGCTATCACGTAATGAGGGTCATACTCATACCACATGCCTACTTTTCATGTCACTAATGCCATATCAGGATATCACGTGGTCACATCGCATAAGCCATCCTTGATTAAACTTTCATATGAAACTTTTATATCTCACGATTTCAACAATTAAACGTTACGTAGCAACTTACCAAATCATAATTAAATAACAGCTTAGCTAACACGCGAGCGATCATAGTTCTTAGAAAATATATAAAGGACGAGCTAAACATAGGAAGAGAATTGAATGCATATCTCAAGGAAATTATTTAATACCATTTCCATAACTCAATCGATCTGAACAAGAACTTTACAGCAATTCAACAGAAAATTAGGCAACTTGCAAGGATCACTACTAAATAACGACTCATTAAGATTTTACATGGCCTATCATCTTGAAAACGTAAACGCATATTCTGAACAGTAAAGGTGGAATTATGCATAAACAATAACCAAGTTTTAAACGATTTCTTTGACACAAAGATGGGTCAAAACGGAACTGTGCAGCAACAATCCAACCACGGTCAACTAGAAGATTTATTTCACTCAGAATATAACTCCTATTAACATGAAACCAACAACATTGTAACACCAACTCAGAAGATTGTCATACATAAAGTCTTCATACTCAAATATGGACACATTTAAGACGGCATCCGGTATAAACAAGGCCACATCCAGGAAACTTATTAAAACAATTTGGTTCTTTTACAACTTCACATTGCTACTTCGAAACTCAACCATTCTGTTTCTGAAACACGTTGACATATACTTGGAGCATAGACATCACTTTGTACAGTATTAACAAGCATTTCTCATTACCACGATACTCGTCATCTGGTTCACGGTAAAGATTTCAAAACTGAAAGTAGGATCAACTAACTAACTTGATTGTTATACATGTGTTTCAAAATAATTTAGTTTCTACCATCGCACAAACACAACTTATCCAAGTACGAAAATATAACCTAGGGACTACTACGTATCCCTTATTGATGATAAACTTCATAACGAATTTAAATGTATACAACAGGCATAAAATTTTAAATACGATATATGCAACACATGACTATACATTCACAGCTTAGAACACACATTCTACATATTACTAAACATGGATTGCTAAAGCAATTAGTAAAATAATAAAATCATAAATCTCAAATTTCGATCACATTTGCCTGGTATGCCAATCAGTAAACTCTTGCAAGGTATAAGGCATGCCTATAAGAAGTGTATACACATAGAATAGTACAGGCAATTATCAACGCGCACGGTCTCCGGTTCAGTCTACTAGCTTTACCCATAAGATTTAACTTGGTTCCACATCCTATAACGACATAGCATAGCTGGCTCTACTAACCATTCCAGTCAATCATGATCATATCTCTCCTACATCTGTCCTTTTAGGTGACTATAGCTCATCACCTTATTACACATATCATTACACTATATCTCTACCTAACGGTTCAGGGACCATACAGCCACATGCATAGCACCATATATATACAAGTAAAGCTCATATTCGAAATCTCTTGTTCTCAATACCAGAAATAGTATATCTCAGTCAACATTCAACATCAATCTCATGATTCACAGTATATATTACCAACCATATTTCACATCATAACTTACCTCATTCCTTCTCCTGCAAGAACGTTAGTACCAGATAACTAGGTCACTATATAATCTACCCCACTTTTCAATTTCTCTCATTGGGTTCCCGAGACAGAACAGAAAGGGCCCAGGTTTGGTGTGAGGGGGCCCCTAACTCATCCCGTTCCTTTTTGGGGCTCCTAACAGTTTCATCTCGGGGTTCATTTTATCAGACTCTTCCTACGTTCATTATTATTCATTTAGTTTAGGCCTGAGGATCGTTCGGCACTGATACCACTTTGTAACACCCCCATTTATTTAAGGACCTGTACTAGGACTCCCCAGATAAATAAGGGTGTTACCATCTCGGTTTCCCGAGGCAATAGATACAAAGGAATGATAAACAGTACTTTAATTAAAAGTTAAACTCCATAACATGCTCTTACAACTGTAATAAAACTGTCTTATGAAAAGTAAGTACAACTTATGCTAAACTGACTATGGTGATCTAGACTCTAGTCTGGTCCGGATCCAAGCTCTCTCCTCCCACAGCTTCCCATAGTCTCAGCCACCTGTCAATATGCTCCCCAATAATTTGGTTCATCACAGGTGATCACGAATACACAGGGTCAACCACGAGGTTGAGTAGAGGAAAATAAATAAACAAACTTATAATATATATATTGGGATCAATCGTCCCTTAACTCCGCACCGATCCAACACCAAATAAACTCCGCACCGATCCAACGCCAAATAAACTCCGCACCGATCCAACGTCAAATAAACTCCGCACCGATGCAACGCCAAATAAACTCGGCACCGATCCAACGCCAAATAAACTCCGCACCGATCCAACGCCAAATAAACTCCGCACCGTATCACAAGACCCATTATCACAATTTCCTCATCATAGGAATATATAGACAATTAATAACATTACAACATTATTCATACATTAAGATGTATATAATTCACAACAATTAATAATCATGTATCACATCATAAACGAGTGCACAGTTATTCCCCTACCTCAAATAGCAGGCATGCAGATAAATCCAAAGCTTGCTAGAAAAGTTCCACGCGAAACCCGCTACCTAAACACGTATACGTAACGAATTAATAACCTTCCCGAACCCCATAAGAACCTATACATACTATAAATAGAAACTTTCCATAAATGGAAAGTTTCCAAAAATAGAAACTTCCAAAAATAGGAACTCCCATGACTCACCACTTTCCGACTCATAAATCTGACTACCCCAAAACCGTACTCAAAAGAATAATAAAACGTAATACTAACGAGTGACAACAACTTTAGATTCGATTATAATAACAATAGAAAAGATAATAATAAGGAATAATAAGAAATATTAATGATAAGAATAATAATAATAATTAGAGTTAATTTATAAACAATACCAATATAAGGACCCTTTTTCATAATCAGTACCAACATAATTGATAATTAGTAATCACTACCAAAATATTAACTTTTTTCTAAGATAGGTACCAAGTCATCACGTAAAAATCATATACTAACCTACTCGAAGAAGTCCAAAAAGCCATTATTCAAGTACAAATCTCTAGACACTCAACTTCAAAATCATTCTCTTAGATAAAATCACCTTTTAAAGTAAGAAAAAACAAGAGTAAAACGACCACTTGGTATCTAACGTAGAAAAAAATTAATATCTTGGTACTGATTACTAATTATTAATTATGTTGGTATTGATTATGAAAAAGAGGACTAAAGTTGGTAGTGTTTATTAATTTACTCTAATAATAATGATAATAATGAAAATAATAATAATAATAATAATGGTAAAAAAAAATAGTGGTAGTAACCTTGCACTAACCTAAGCACAAATAACATAACTCACGCAAGTCCGCAACAACTGAAACACGCTCAGGAACATACAACCGACAACTTTCCCGACCTCCCTTTCGAACACTACTGTTGACACCAGACGCAACCCCTGATTCCCCCTCTGGCACCACCAGGCTCGCCACTGAGCCACGGCGGTTCCAGGGGAGGAGTCAGTGGTTGCCGACAACCTTCGACCACCATCTAACACCGTCACCAAACCCTGTACTCGGGTCTGTTTCCTGGGATTGTAAACCGCGACACCAAACGAACCCCCCTACAACATCCGACACAACAGCCCACAACCACCGTGACATGGACCACCCTGACACCCTAACTACAGTCTTTACGACAACCCAAAACCCACACAGAAATATGAACGAATTATGAAACGAATCTGGTTTAAACATGGCGGTTCAAAACGCTAACTGTGATTGTACAAAGACACGATTCCGACACCCTACACAGTACCCACCATCGACGGCCAACCAAAGCCAACGACGGCCTCGACACCACCTTTACACCATCAACTCAGATTATATATTAAAATTACGAAAGAAAACAGGGAGATTAACCATTAACACAGAACGAAATGTTTATAAAAGTGTTGCGAAAACAGAGAAAACGAGAGACTTATGTGAGCATACCCGATTGTCCTTGCAAACGAACCACCCTAGGGTTCTTAAACCACCGCGACAAACCCTCCTTGCTACTCCCAGATGTGGCGGCAGAGACTATTGTGGGTGTGTGGGTGTTAGTAGGTCAAGAATAGGGTTGAATGTTGTGTTAGATATGACGGCAGGAGGATGAGTAGTATGGTGTTTGTGTCTTTTTGTGTTAAGGAACGTGTAAGACCATAGGGTTTGCACGCATACCAAGGCCCAACATCATCATTTAAACACGGTCTTACTACTAACTTGTAGACTCGGCCCCTTAACACACCATATAACTAGAAAACATTTATTCGATAATACTGATTCGGTATTTAAACTATCGAATACCCACGTTCAAATAATTAACAACACGCCAAAATAATTATAAGATATTAAAATAAAATACAACTATATACGGAGTATTACAGTTATCGCTCCCGACGCACTCATGTAATCCCCAAACATAACTTGACCAAAAGCTCGAATAATGAATGAGAGATTGGGTTGATATAAGGACAAGTGGTAGGCTATTTGTGCTTGTTAGTTGTTAAGATAACACCGTTTTATATTTTGAAGGATGGTGAGACCCTCAGCTGCGGAGAATACCATAATGGAAGCACTTCTACAAGTCCTAGAGAACCAGAGGGTTCAGGCCGAAGCTGTCACTCCTCCTCCTCCGGCTGGTAACGATGCTAACAGACCTGGTGGCTTCTCCTGGATTGCCTCTCAGATGGCTAGGAGCCATGCAAAGACCTACGTCGGTGAAGTTGACCCAGTTGCCCTATTAGAGTGGTTTAGAGACATGGAGAAGAGATTCTCCATATACTCAGTTGTGAGGGAGGATAGGGTACGTTTAGCTGCTCACTTCCTGACGCTTGAAGCAGACCGTTGGTGGATGCTTACTGGTCCAAGTTTCCTCCTTGATCCGTTGTTTGATTGGGACATGTTCAAAGACAAGATAGAGACCCGCTTCTACCCAAAGGAGCTTCGTTCGCAAAGATTGAAAGAGTTCATGGATCTCAAACAAGGAAAGATGACAGTGCAAGAGTTCACGGACAAGTATAATCAGTTGGCTCACTTTGCTTCTCGGTTCGTAAGGGATGAATCCTAGAGAGTCTACTTCTACAGAGGGAAGCTAAGTCCTCGCATCGAGAGCATGATTCGCAGAGATTCTACTTATTTCGTGGAGGTTTACAACGATGCCATTTGGGCAGAGGGATCGATTAAGGCTATAGATGTAAAACCCCTCGTCGCAGCGGAAAATAAAACATACAAACATGCCACAATTTACGCGGAATTTAAGCTTTAATATGCAGATAAACGAGGTGAATTAAAACTAAACTATATAAACTGATATAAACGAAAACATAGATAAGTATATGTCTAAGTACTGAAAGCAATAAATACAAACAGCCTGGGATGGCACATCCCTACAAGCACTCAAGTATGAAACAAAACTACAAGGTCTAGCTACACGATATAAAGTTAAGTCAATGATTAACAACGGACCATCGCTCGCTAGCCTCCATGTACCCCATCAGCTATCCAACCTGTCATGTACCAACATACATGTAAACATGTACGCCACAATCAGTGGGGAGTGACTAGAGTTCTCCTAGCCACCTATTGTCAACGACACGTAACACATAAACATCCAACATACTCCAGCATATATATATATATATATATATATATACATATATATATATATATACATATATATATATATACATATATGTATATACACATATATATATATACATATATGTATATACACATATATATATATACATATATGTATATACACATATATATATATACATATATGTATATACACATATATATATATACATATATGTATATACATATATATATATATACATATATATATATATATATATAACATGTGAAGCACGTAAATCTCAAATATCTCAATCTCATATCATCATGCAAATACTATGCAAGGCTCTCGACCAACTTCGGAAACTATTTGGAAGGAGAGCCGGTTTCCCTTCCGGTTGCCCGGCCGGGGGGTCTTTCAATCCAAACCATTTACGAAACTAGCCAAAGAGTCATCCAATGCCTTGGATGAATAGTTCTAAAATCAATATACTCTATCAAACACAATCAATCAGCAACACCTGACATTGTACCCCTACTCAGGCAAGCAGATGCAAATCAGCAGTGTCCAAGTCACACCCCAACTCAGGTTAGACTTGGTACACAAATCAGCAAGCATACACCCGTGAACCCCAACTCAGGCACGGATGGATACCAATCAGCTAATAATGGTTCATTGACCCAACTCAATCGTGACCATTACTCTTCATAGTGAAATCGGGATCCCAACTCAGTCCCAACCCACCACGGTCATACAAACTCACGGTAGAACAGTAGTCCCAACTCAGACACCTCCTACCGCATCAACTATACACGAGACGGTCCAGTGGTCCCAACTCAGACATGGTGGTCACGCCAGAAACACTCACATGTCAAGTTAGAGGATCCCAACTCAGATCATAACTTGACACACATCAATCATCAGCATATATCGTACTCTAGCGGTCCCAACTCAGACATATTCTGATATATGCTACAACCAAGTCCTTAGTCCTAACTTTACTGACCTCTAATCAACACTTAATTGACCCCAGGAACTAAGTTGAGGGAGAGCCGGTTTCCCTTTCGGTTGCCCGACCGGGGGGTCTCTATCCTCCCTCCATTCCCGAACCCAATATAGTGCCGCCCGAACCTCGGGGACCTCAAACACACATACAAGTATAAGAAAGGACCAATTTCGATTAAGTTATTACTAAACAACTATTATATATTAAAATGTCTTAGTCCGATGAGAAATATTAACGGACACTTAAGAATCCTAACTTTAGACGAGTAACTAAGGACTACACTAATTCCGGCCTAGCTAAGATATACATCTTTAAACTAAGCATTCATATCCATTTATATGATATCGACTTACGATTTCGGAATCATTTTATCATCTAAGTGATATTACACGTAATATAAATAAACAAAGCCTTATCCTTGCACTATTTACTTAAGCATTCAAACTTAAAGTAATTCATTAGCATAGAAATCACAACCCTTATCTAAAGTCTTAAACGGAATCGATGGAAACTAATAATTGACAAGGTGACCATGACCTTAAAAGAACAATATTAGTTTAAGCAACGCATAGCAGCCGTGATTAGAGGTAGTAGTTGCATAAAAGAAATAGATCCACACCAACAACGAAACACACGTAATATTTATTAGTAGTATGAAGTTGTGATTAGAACTTAGGAGTAGTAGCTGCATATTGACATCGATGCCAACCACGCGGTATGAACAACAACTAACAGTCCCAAACACGTAAGGCCAGCAGCCATGTAAGAGCACAACGTGGGCAGCAATAGTTTACAGCAGCACTAAATGGGCAGCAACATTAGGGTCTAATGGTTGCAATGGCTGATAGTACGCAGGTAACACGACTGGCTATGAATAGATGTACGGAACAGGTTTACTGACAGACACAGCTATAGACACTGTACAGCAACAGACATTGGGATGCGGGAAGGGGGGGTCTGGGTAGTAGTGACAGCAGTAATATGCAGCAGGTGCGGTGCCAGTAACGCAGAGGACAGTGCTGGTCTGATCTGAACAGACCATAGAGGACCGTGCAGGGGGTACGGTGCAGCCCCAGAAATGCAGTCCTACCGGCAGGTATTCTGCTGAACAGACTGGTTATACCGTAGAGAAGAACAGATGCAGATACGGAAGTAACAACGGTAGTGTGCAGATACGATAACAACGATAGGCAGATAGTAGTGCATGTGGTATGTAGTAGCAGCAGATAGTCGTGAGTGCGTAAGCAAGTGTATATAGTCGTAGTTATAGCTGTGTGCAGTGGTAATAGTTTAGTAATGGGGCAGTAGCGTGGTATAGAAATATGTGGCATTAGGAATGGAGGAGTAGAAGCGGTAAGCATTAACTATAGACCACATTGGGTAGACACATGGGAAGTCAGAAATTAACATTTAGTTGAGGTAATAAAGTAGCAGTGTGCAGGGGTCATGTAGGACATCACAGAGTAACACGTAGAACAAAATGCACAGAAATGGCAAGTTAGAAACAATAGAACATACATCACACAAGAATGAACTTGGGATTTCAGCAATAGCAACCCACCCAACATATACACTTCATATTCACCATTAACCACATAGTCATTCATAAAAAAAACAAATGTCAAATTAATTAAAAACAAGGGTCGAGTTGCTCATTATCGTCACCTTATAAGCGATTATGCTCCAAATTCGTCTTCAATAACGAAGCTATCAACCTCCGGGTCCTCTAATCCAACTCCTACAACAAAATAAACAAAGATTATAAGCTTAAAACGGAATTTGGTGAAAACAGCTTCTTTTTCGAGTTTGATAAAACTGAAATTGAAAAAGATAGGAAGCTTGCAAATCTCGAGAGGATTCCGAAAACGTAAGACTTACCGCTATTCGAGTTCGGGAAGAGGTTGAAGTGTTGATTTTAAGCTCTTAAGAAATGAAGAAAATGGAGGTTTTGATGTAACAGTGAAAATGAATTGAATGTCGATGAAAGGGCTTATGTTAGGGTTTTATATTGTCCTTTCACTTACTTGAGTCGGGTTATTTGTTTTGGTGAAACGGATTCAAGTCGGGATTAAATTATGTCAAGCAAATGACATCTTAAGAACCAGAATATTCTTAAGACGGATCTTAACGAAAGAACTTAAAATAACTTTACGATTTACTAATAAAAATATTATTAAATTCCGTAAAAATAATTTAAAATTCTTAAAATACTATTTACGAAAATACGGGATGTTATATTAGATGAGGAGATCCAAGCCCTCTCCCTACCTAGTTCTTCACCAGCTTGCCCTCAAGGCAAGAGACCCTCTACTTCTTCACCATCTTCTCCCCGTACAAGCAAGATGCAGCTGGTGCATTCTAGTGGACTTTCTACCCTAGCTACTACTTCCAGAGGCAAAAGACCCAGGGTACCGAACGTCGTCAAGACCATCGCTCGGGTACGCGTCGCTTTGGCAGACCGCGATTGTGCTATCATTGTAGGAAGCCCGGACATCTAGCCGTAGGATGCCCTGAGAAGGATGCTACCGACAATGCCGCTGCCGCTGTCCAAAGACCGAAGGCCAAGGGTACTGTGTTCGTGATGAGCCGTGCTGCAGCCGAGACTTGCCCTCAGTTGATCACTAGTATGTCTTCATCGTTGACTTTTCCCTTCTATCTTCTTCTAAGACCCCAAGGTCGTATCCTTGTTCTTCTTGGGTACCTCCGTCCTTGATTTCTCTTCCATCTTACCTTGGAAACTACTTACATTGCTTCCTGGCTCGACCCTACTTCTGAAACTTATCCTTCCATGGCTCCTGTGAGGTAACTTGCTTTTAATGGACTGAGAGGAATTTCCTTAGGATAACCGCAACCCGTGTTTTGAGACTTGCTGATGCTTGAGTAAAACCTAGGAAGCAGTGTGGGACATGTTTTTGTTGGGAAATGTGTCCTCAACAATAGTGCGATCACGTAATTAAATCTCATAACGAGAATGGGCAAGGGATGATACGATTTATATTAGTCAACTGACCAACATTAATCGGTAATGATTGGCTAGCTAGAGTTTGACATTACTGTCGTATGACGGTGGTGGTCAGTTGATCCCTTTAGGTCAAACCTTTAGGACAATTCCCTTAATTGATAAAGTGATCAAATGTATATTGATACGATTTGATCATATTCCTTAAACTCGTATACCGAGAAATCAGAGGTTAAATCTTATTGTAAGATTTATGTTTAAAATTGAAACGTGTCAATTGTTAAACAATAAACGATATTTTATAATATCGTAATTAGAATGAATTGGGTTATAATTATTACAAAAGTTGTAAATCATATTGACGATTATTATGAATGACCATTTTATTTAATAGTAATTTCGAATTACTAGTCAACTTTATAAATATGATTTATTAATTTATGAATAATATTTACTTGTTAAATATGTATGATTATATTAAAACAATTGTTATTTTATAAATTTGTGACATAATACATGTGACATAATATACAGTTGTGAAGTTGACAAAAATTATAAAATGGACTATAAGTTATGTGTGGTTGCCGGTTTTATGTAGGTTACTTAAGGGCATGATTAGTGTTTATTAGTGAATAAACACAATCATTAAAGCCACCTTGAGAACACTAACCTAGAGCCACCCTAGTGCCTTGAGAAGTCAAGATGTTCCCCATTGTGGTTCCCTAAGGCCGGCTAGCCTCCTTCCCCATGCCAATGCTTAAGTTAATTGTTTTCTTAATAAAATGGATGCTCAATATATATAAGATATATCATCCTCATTCTAGTCTCTCCTTTGCCGAAAATCTCACCAAGTAAGGGGAAAATTAACAACCTCAAATTAATATTATAAGATAATATATATATACTATTTGTAGTATTGAAATAATATTCTAATTAAGAGATTAGGATTCAAATTAAGGAGAAACCGATTTCTAGTCTAGCAAGTACAAGGTTTCGGTTCATTAAGGGGTTGTCTTGGTGCATCTCAAAGGAGGTGTTCTTGTTGAACATTGGAGGATCATCCTTGCTAGCATTTGGACCGAGTGTAAGGACTCGAAATCTCTCCCATTTCCGTAGATATTAAGCATGCATAAGATCACATAAATAAGTTAATTAAAATGTTAATTAAAGTATTTTGATTAGTATGACTATATATTTAGTTTATGAGTAACTAAAAACCCAACAGTTTTGGTGACCCTAGTGTCTATATGTTTACCAATTAGAAGAGAGAGAGTGTGAATGATGGAATACTTATGCTAAGTGGAGTTTTATATATATACTATTTGTAGTATTGCATATTTTAATTATGAATGCCATGATTTTTATTTACGTAATTTTGGGAATTATGTAATTTACTTAGTATGACCTTAGTTTTAAATCGGTATTTCCCGTAATGTAAGGGGTTACCGATTCGGTTGTAATTTTGTGATCTCGTATCACTCAATTGTAATTTATTTCTATTTTATAATGTATAAAGTAGACTAGAAAAGTTGTAATTTTTGTAAAATCCGGAGTTCCTTGAAGATGGTGCCATTCGGAAAGGAGTTCCGACAAGACGGTGTTTACCTCGAAGTGCGTGCCTCGTGAAGTTCAAGGGACCAAAGGAGTTGGTTTCCGAATTTGTACTTTTATTATTTCTTTTCTAGGAAAGGCCATACTAGGGTTTATTTTATGCGTTTATTTTTGCATTTTATATGTTTGCATGCATAGCCAAATCGTCATATATCGTCTCATGCATTTTTCGATTTAGTCGACCTAGTCATTTATTTTATCGATAATTCACCGACTTAGTTCACTTAAACGGAGATAGATAATAATTTGACTAGATCTCTTACATATAAATATTGAGACTTAGCCTTACCAAAAGGTACGGGCCCATGAATCCCTTCTTCACAAGAACGTAGGCTTGGCTACACCGGGGTACTAAAATTGTCACGTTGGGTAAGTGGGGTAATAAGATTACACCTTGAAATTTGGTTGATCTCAACGAAAGTATTCGTAACCGTAGTTGCAATAAGTTCGGGCTAAAGACGATTTTTAGAAAATTGTCGACCGAGAGTTCTAAGGTAGAACCGATTAAAGGGTTAATCCACCAAATTATACCGATACGGGTTGAATCGGCTACACCGTGCCCGGATTAGTATAGGTTTGGGTCTCGGGATTGTTTACTTAATTGGGTAAGAGATCATTAAGTAAATAACTAATTAACTTGTTTAAGTTTTTAGTTTAAATTATGAATTTTAAAATGATATTGTTTTATTTCCTTCATTTTATTGTAGTTTAATTTTCAACATCATCAATGGCAACCAACGCTCCACCTCTCACTAACGTTTCATGGCTTCGATCTTTTATGGACAGTTGCAAACTCGATAAGCATGGTTCAAATTTTAAGGATTGGGATGCGCAATTACTTTTGGCCGCTCAAGGTGGCGATAAGAGTCGTTACCTATCCGAAGCCGCTCCTCCCGCTCCAACCGCTCGTTCCGCGGTCGGAACTCGTGAGGCCTATGAAGCCTACATGAAAGAGTCCTCCGCTCTTAAAAATGTGCTCATCTTCTCCATGGAGCCGGATCTCCAAAGGAGTATGATTAAGTTGACCACATCGTATGAGATATACACCAAGCTTGCGACCATGTTTTCGCAAACTCCAAGGGTGATCCAATATGAGGCGGCTTCTGCATTATTCGACATTACGTTGAAGGAAGGGCAAAAGATAAGCCCTCATGTGCTCAAACTCGTTGAGCTCGCGGAGACTCTAAAAACGCAAGACGTTGAGGTTCCCGACTCTCTCATAATTGACCGAGTTCTTCACTCGCTCAATAAGGTAAAAGCGTATGCTCAATTCCGGGTGAATTTTAATATGCGAAACCAAGAGACTACATTGGATGAGTTGCATAAGATGCTAGTCCAAGCCGAAAGGGACATGAGACTTCATGAAAGTTCCTCCAAGGATGTTTTAAACATCGAAAAGAAAGGGAAAACGAGCTTCAAGAAGAATGCCTATAAAGGCAAGGGCAAGAAAACGTTCAAGCCCAAAGCGACCAAAGAAAAGACCTTTTCGAAAGGCGCTTCCACCTCTTCTTCGAAATCCGAAGACAAGTGCCATTATTGCACGAGGATCGGTCATTGGAAGCGTAATTGCCCCAAATTTTAAGCGATCTCAAAAATGGGAAGGCAACCGCCGTAGGTAATAATTCTCGTTTATAATTCATGTCATTTATCAACTTATGTATAGTGATACAATGTGTTGATATTTACCCTTTTTAATTGTTTTAAAGGGCCACCTCCTAATAATGATAAGGGCAAGGAGAAGGAAACATGAGGTTCCTTACTTGGATGGCTACGGTAGCATCCAATTGATCGAAGACTTGAAGAGCTAGGCTCTAATTTTCATATCGTCTTCTTTCATATTTTGCATTTATTTATGGAACAATTTACTTTCTTGTAAGACAAGGATTAAAATCCTAAAACAATGGTTGTAATTTTGGATATTGGTGACTTGGTTTTCAACCCGAGTCACTACTTTTGTTCTTAATCAATGTCTTGATTTCTCAAATAAATTGCATACCTTGTTTAAACATGAATAATGGTGATTTTATCACACCATAAACATTGATACGATCAATATAATGTAATCAAAGTGTTGCTTAAAACGGAGAACTACACCCCATGAGATACTTTCAATCAAAATGAAACAACATCAGTTCATTATAAGATTTTCATTTTAAGTGAAAATGAGAATGTATTCATCACACCTATAAAACTTCAAACATTCATATGCATTGGTTAATCGAAATAGCTATCCTTATACGAATAAAGGTTATTGTTAGAAGGATAGAGTGGGAGAAAATATTTCGCTCACAAACCAATGATGAAAATAAAGGATCTTAGAGAAGATTCCTACATGGGAGTCTTAAGAAGAGCCCTAAATGAATGAATTGAAGAAACTACGAGAGGACACTGAAGAAACTACGGGAGGACACTCGAAGAAAGTTCCTTATGTTCATTGTTTCAGTGGGAAACCCCGTATGAATTCGGAAGGATAATGATTTTTTAAAGATTATAAGATAATAGAGGAGAAATCATCTATCTATACGGGGGTAAGACCGGTTCCTTAATAAATGATTTTTCTAAGTTTATAAGATAAAAGAGAAGAAATAATCTCAATTCTCTCAATGTAGTTATAAGGAAATTATCATATTCGTCTCGAGGAAACGAAGACATGAAAAGAAGGTGATGATTGATTGAATGAAAATAGATCACTATAGGGATAGTGATGGTGATAATGATTCAAGATATAAATAAAAGATTTACATCCAAGAAATGAACGGTTCATTTAAGAGATCGAGTAATATTGATTTTAGTGGGAGCAATGTTCATTAAAAGAATTAAGGCTACCATTTAGAGAGGATGGGTGATTCTTTAAGGTGTAAAGAATAAGAGGTTTTCAATTCTAGATGAACTAATACCTTATATCATACGATGATGGAGTTTTACGGGAAGGTTTATTATATTGATAATAAAAGGTCGCCCATTAGAAATCAAAATGGTTAGATATGAATAACCTTGATGAAATAGCCAAGATGTTTGAAAATAGTAAGAGTGATGAAATCACTAATAATAACTACAATATAGATTTCAGCACATAAGTGACTAGATAATTTCGAGTGATTCTTTAATCTCTCTAGTATATCAATACGTCACGAGTTATAAGATAACAGTGGGAGCTTCCCTCAAGAAAGGAAACTCAAGATCTAGAATGAGTTCTAGATACGTGCTCAAATAAGATCATATTATGTGAGATAATATGAGTCGGAAGGAGACCAAAATTTGTAAGTTTTGCAATCATGAATAAAAGGGTTTATTCGCAAAACATTAATACAAATAGATGATCGTGCATCAAATGCAATGAAATAGTATTGACTGTTTTTGCACCACAATGTCATTTGAGTTTTAATTAACTCAAGATGAAAGATACTTTGTCAAAATCCAAATGGGTTGTGAGAGACAATATTGAACCCCATAAGTGAACTGGATTGACTTAGTATAGCCCCTAGCCGCTTACATGAGGTGACATCTCAAAGCGACTAGAATGTGAGGCGATTGATGGCAAGTTCAAGTGTCATAGAGTCATATGTGATGACTAGTCGATCACATAGGCAGACTGCAAGAGACACTCTGTCGGGCAAAATGACCGCTTATAGAGTTCTGGAAATTTTATAATAGCCGGGTCGTGGCGAGAGCTGCTATAGTATTCTTGTGAGTCAATTCTTAGACTAAAGACTACTCTCTCAAGATGGTACAGTTTAGGCATAACCTTGATCCATTCTCTACGACTTTTTGTAACTGGAGTCAAATGGGATTGCTTCAGGCTGTGACTGACTGTGACTAGTCAAAGGAAATAGTGCGATAGAAATTGTCCACCCCTTGTCAGGGTTGTTCAAATCTCAAGGCCACTCGAGGAGAAGTTAACTGGAAATGCGTGGCCACGCTCGGAAGGTATCTATGGTAGATAATTCCGGTCAACAGTTATTCTCCAGATCGAGGAAACCACTCATGATATGATCAAATGCAAATACGACCTCAGAGAGACACCTTGCATTGAGTGGGAGATTGTAATAGGACAAGAGAATTGGTGACGCACACTTGTCGAGGACAAGTGGGAGATTGTTGGGAAATGTGTCCTCAACAATAGTGCGATCACGTAATTAAATCTCATAACGAGAATACGCAAGGGATGATACGATTTATATTAGTCAACTGACCAACATTAATCGGTAATGATTGGCTAGCTAGAGTTTGACATTACTGTCGTATGACGGTGGTGGTCAGTTGATCCCTTTAGGTCACACCTTCAGGACAATTCCCTTAATTGATAAAGTGATCAAATGTATATTGATACGATTTGATCATATTCCTTAAACTCGTATACCGAGAAATCAGAGGTTAAATCTTATTGTAAGATTTATGTTTAAAATTGAAACGTGTCAATTGTTAAATAATAAACGATATTTTATAATATCGTAATTAGAATGAATTGGGTTATAATTATTACAAAAGTTGTAAATCGTATTGACGATTATTATGAATAACCATTTTATTTAATAGTAATTTCGAATTACTAGTCAACTTTATAAATATGATTTATTAATTTATGAATAATATTTACTTGTTAAATATGTATGATTTAATTAAAACAATTGTTATTTTATAAATTTGTGACATAATATACAATTGTGAAGTTGACAAAAATCATAAAATGGACTATTAGTTATGTGTGGTTGCCGGTTTTATGTAGGTTAGTTAAGGGCATAATTAGTGTTTATTAGTGAATAAACACAATCATTAAAGCCACCTTGAGAACACTAACCTAGAGCCACCCTAGTGCCTTGAGAAGTCAAGATGTTCCCCATTGTGGTTCCCTAAGGCCGGCTAGCCTCCTTCCCCATGCCCATGCTTAAGTTAATTGTTTTCTTAATAAAATGGATGCTCAATATATATAAGATATATCATCCTCATTCTAGTCTCTCCTTAGCCGAAAATCTCACCAAGTAAGGAGAAAATTAACAACCTTTAATTAATATTATAAGATAATATATATATATATATACTATTTGTAGTATTGAAATAATATTCTAATTAAGAGATTAGGATTCAAATTAAGGAGAAACCGATTTCTAGTCTAGCAACTACAAGGTTTCGGTTCATTAAGGGGTTGTCTTGGTGCATCTCAAAGGAGGTGTTCTTGTTGAACATTGGAGGATCATCCTTGCTAGCATTTGGACCGAGTGTAAGGACTCGAAATCTCTCCCATTTCCGCATATATTAAGCATGCATAAGATCACATAAATAAGTAAATTAAAATGTTAATTAAATTATTTTGATTAGTATGACTATATATTTAGTTTATGAGTAACTAAAAACCCAACAGTTTTGGTGACCCTAGTGTCTATATGTTTACCAATTAGAAGAGAGAGAGTGTGAATGATGGAATACTTATGCTAAGTGGAGTTTTATACATGGCATTCTATGGAACTTAGATAGGGGAAAACTATTGGAACGTGACTATTAGTAGATTGGAAGTACCACTTGAGGCTTTAAAGGAGATACTTGGAGTCTTGGGTGAATTTAGAGGAACGTGCTTCAGATAATGATGATGTCAAATAGATGAATGAGGTAAGTTAATGATACTTAATCCCGAGGAGATAATGGAATGTAGAAAGAACCATATATTTGAGGAACGAGAGTTATTAGTGACAGGGTGAGAATGTTGAGACATTTACAATTTGACTTGTGGAGTTGACTGAGTGCTTGAACTTGAGTTATTTAGTGGATCTCAGCGTTTACTTAGAGAAGTACTTGATTAAACTGGATGATGCACCACTGTTAGGTGGACAGTTTGGAATAACTTGTTGGGAAATGGAAGCTAGTTGACTTGATAATAATGTGGGAAGTAATATACAGTTGTCATTTGAGGAATCTTAGAAATTTGTATATCCAAACCTTAGGGAATAATTCGAACTGGAGTGATGGTAACTTGTGTATTTTGAGGAATTTTGGTATAGTATGACACCATTAGTGTATCATGATAAAGGATTTAACGTTCAAGTGCTACTTGAGGATGTGGAAGTTGAGAATTTTGTAAAGCCTTGTTGCGAATGTTCATATTATAGTGATGAGTCTGAACTTGAGGATGTCAGCTTATCCCTAGAAATCGAGTTTAGAGGTTCAGGACCGCTTATGAAAGGTTGTATGAGAAGCGTTGTGATAAAGGTCCCTTTATGGTTAGGGCAGTTTTGAGTTGTTTGAGGAAAGGTTCTACCAAAACCGTAGGCGGAGTGCTTGACTTGGGAAGAGAGAGATCAGAACCTTGTGAGAATTTCGAGAAACCCGAGCCTGTGGAATCATTGTTCGAAAACATAATCTCTCCCTTGTACCGTTTCTCTTTTTGTGCTCCAGTAAATTCGCTAAGCTGCCTTTCTCTCGATCAATCGTAACTTGATGGACTTTTACAACTTTACTCTTTTTGAAGATTTGGAAATAAAAGTTTATTTTCGAAAGGGTTTTGGTTAAAGGATATGAGTAATTTTTCAACTTTGATAGGTTCCAGTGATAACTTACGAGAAAACCTGGCTTTAAAGAGTTACATGTTTTGCAATTTGATTAATTTCAGCGTCGAATTGCCGTTTGAACTCGTTATCGGAGACGACTGATAACTGGTACTATGCTTATCGACACCGGATTGATCTAAATTTTGGATTTTAATTGATTTAATTTTGGGACTTGTCTCAGATTTGGAATGTCGGGCCCTTGAATGTACAACGAGAACCCCAACGTCCATTGACGAAGACTTGTGCCTTGGAAACTGTTTTCGAAATCTGTGAAAGAAACCTATGTTTTGAACATCAAGTTCAGTGAAAATTTTGATTTTTGACGTTGTCCTTGTAACTGCTTTCAAGTTTCGAGGACAAAACTTTTTGAAAGATGGGGTGATTGTAACATCCCGTATTTTCGTAAAGGAATATTTTAATAATTTAAAGTGATTTCCGGAATTTAATAATATTTTAATAATAGTTCGTAATTTATATTTTTAAGATTTCCGTTAAGTTCCGTCGTAAAATCATTTAATCTTAAAATGCCTTGTTCATTTAGTAATTTCCCGACTTGAGTTTCCGTATCACTAAACTAAATAAACCCGACTCAAGCATAAATAAAAAGGACAACCTAAACCCTAAATAAACCCCACCCAACGACATCACCCTCATTTTACATTTCATTTCCACTGTTAAAAGAAAAACTCCATTGTTCATCTTTTCATCAAGCTTCAAATCATAATCTCGACCCCTCCCGAACTCGTATCAAGGTACATTTTATATTTTCGGAATCCTCTCGAGATTTGCAATCTTTCTATCTCTTTCAATTTCAGTTTTATTGATTTCGAAAAATGGGTTGTTTTGACCCAATTCTGTTTCTAGCTCTTAATTTCCGTTTTTATTGTTGTACGAGTTGGATTAGAGGATCCCGAGGTCGACTCTTACGTTATTGAAGAAGACCTTGGAGCATAAAACGCAAAAAAGGTGACTATTATATATGAGTAACTCGGCCTAATTTGTTAAAGTAGCATGCTTGTTGTGATTTTGGATGTGTTTTTGTGTTTAGGAACATGTTTGGGCTTGCTTTTATCTTCTTTATGCTTCTTATCATGTTTATTATTGAAGAATTATGTTAATTTCAGCTTTTGGATGGAATTTGGGAGTATACATGAGATCGGTATAATTTGGGAATTTGGTTGTTATGCTTGATTTAAGGCTTGATTTTGTTCAAAGATTATATAGGAGATACACTTGGGATTGTTATGGGTTGTCACTAGTAGAAAAATAGCTTTTTGCGGCTATCTATTTAAGGCATTTTATTCCAATAGCAGCAAATAGTTGTTTTTTTAATTAAAATCATATAGTGATTTTCGGCGTTATTTGGTAAAACGCCTCAAAAAGTGTAATTGCGGCGTTAATGGTAAAAACGCAGCAAATAATTAGTAAGATAGAAAGAATAAAATAATTAAATTAATCTCGCGTGGCTCCTCACTTTACCAGTTTCAATTCATCAGAACTCCCATGCCCTTCTTTCTCACTTTACTAATTTCAATTCATCAGAACTCCGCGTGCCTTCGCTTCTTACCAAATAACCACCGCAGCAAACTTACTCACCACCACCGCGTGCTCCACCATCACAACTGCGCACCTCGCCTTCTGTATGTTGTTTGGATATTAGGTATGTAAATTTGGTGTTCAATATTTATGTTTAGGGTTAAATTCAGTGTTATTATTGTTAGGGATTATATTTTGTTTTTGAATTATTAATTTTTGGAGTGTTTATTTTCGAAATACAGTACAATTTGTTGGTAATATACCGTACCTATTAAACCAATGTAGCAGTGGCTGTAAATTTTAATTATACTAGGAATTTGAACTTAAACAATGTATTGGTAATATACCGTACCTTCATCAATGTATGTTTGTGTTGGGTTTATATATGTTTGTGTTGTTAGTTAATTTTGTTAGGGTTTATGTTTACTTCATGTGTAACATCCCATATTTTCGTGATTTATATTTTAAAGGCTTTTAATTATTTTAAGTAATAAAATATATTTTTATAGTTTATTGAGAAGCATTTTAATAAAATTCATAAGATCCGTCTTAAGAACCTTAAGTCCTTAAGACGAATATAACTTGGCAACTTAAACTCATATCCTAAAACCCGTTCAAGTTACTAAACCGTTTTCCTTGAAACGGGAAAGGACACATATAAACCCTCATAAACCCCAATATGTCGACATTTCAACACTTCCTCAAAAACAAACACTGTAAAGTCTTTCTCCATTTCTCTCCTAAACCTTCATCTTCTTTCTCAAATTCCGTCATCACCCGTTCACCGAATCAAGGTAATAAATACATTTTCGGAATCCTCATCGAATTTGCAAGCCATCTATCACTTCCGTTTTTCATTTCCTTCATTTCGAAAATAGGGCTGTTTTTGTAGAATTCGCATTTCAGCCCCTAAAACTCGTTTTTCGTGATGTAGGTGAGGGATTAGAAGACCCGGACGTGGATAGCTTCATAGTAGAGGAGGAGCTTTGAGCGGGATTGCATTTAAGGTGACGATAATGAGAAACTCGGCCTTATTGTGAATATTAGCAATTTACATGAATAAGATGTTTAAGTTTCTGAATTTCTTATGGTTTATGTTCATTGAGTTAGAAATCATGCTAGGAATACATGTGTATGTTGTTTATGTGCTTAAAAGATGTTTCACATGCCTAGTATTTCATTTTCAGAAATTTATGTTTTGCGACGGATACAAATCATAATCTTATTGAGGATTGTTTGTGGGTTTAATTGTTGGTAGTTAGTAGGTTTGGAGATTATATTTGATGGGCAAACAATTGTGGATGTAATCTTGAAGTTTAGAATCGTTTTAGTCAAGTTTTGTTATTGCTGGAAGACACGATTTTCTTGCTCAGGCTCTCTGAGCCGGTCGACCGACCGGCCGCCGGTCGACCGGCTGGGAGCGTCTTTGGTTGTTTTTGCGAGTTTTTGGAAAAAGTAGGATTTGGGCTGCCAGCCTGTAGGCCGGCTGCCTGCCGACCGGCTGGTAGTCTCTCTTGAGTCTCATTCTCGTAAGTTTGTATGTGAGACTTGGTTCCCCAGCCGGTAGGCCGGCTGCCTGCCGACCGGCTGGGAACCCGTCTTGCTTGCTTTTGGCGTAAATAAAGAAGTAAGGCTGGGAGGAGTGTCCAGCCGGTAGGCCGGCTGCCTGCCGACCGGCTGGGGGCCCCTGATGATTGTTTTTATTTTAAAATCGTATTTAGTCCGTAACTTTTAAACGGTTTATCGGTTTTGATTGAAACTCGTTCTTCGTGCCTTTGATATGTGTTTGAGGTCCCCGGAGGATGGGCGATACTATATTGGGTTCGGGAATGGAGTGAGGATAGAGACCCCCTGGTCGGGTAACCGAAAGGGAAACCGGCTCTCCCTCATCTTAGTTCCCGGGATCAATTAAGTGTTGTTTAGTGGTTTAAGAAGTTAGGACTATAGGTTAGTTTCTATCTTTGGATGTTAAGGGTTGAGTTGTATGTCGCGTGATGGGATATGTGTTAAGTTCACCTCTGGACCCATTACGTGTTTTGCTTGTCGCGTGATGGGATATGTGTTCAGTTCACCTCTGGACCCATTACGTGTTTTGCTTGTCGCGTGATGGGATATGTGTTAAGTTCACCTCTGGACCCATTACGTGTTTTGCTTGTGGCGTGTCAGGATATGTGTTAAGTTCACCTCTGGACCTGACACGTGATCGGTTGTCGTACACGGGATATGTGTTAAGTTCACCTCTAGACCCGGTGTGCGATAGCTGTGTATTGGGATATGTGTTAAGTTCACCTCTGGACCCAATACTTGTTTGTAGCATTGGGATATGTGTTAAGTTCACCTCTGGACCCTTTGCTTGTGGATGTTTAGGGATATGTGTTAAGTTCACCTCTGGACCCTTTACTTGAATTGTATGTTGGGATATGTGTTAAGTTCACCTATGGACCCGACATTGTTTTGGTAGTGGGATATGTGTTAAGCTCACCTCTGGACCCATTGCTAGTGTTTACTGATATCTTGGCCTATGCCTTAAGTTGGCCTCTGAGTCCTTGATAGTGAAAGTGTGTTAGTATATAAGTTATGTCTTAAGTTGACCGTTGAACCTTATACTTGCTGAATTTTATATCTGCTTGCCTTGAGTTGGTATAGTGTTAGATATGCTTGATGATAGTGATGTTTATAGTACCTTGACTTTGTTGTTATTCATCCAAGGCATTGGATGACTCTTTAGTCAGTTTCGTAAATGGTTTGGATTGAAAGACCCCCCGACCGGGTAACCGGTAGGGAAACCGGCTCTCCTTCCAAATAGTTTCCGAAGTTGGTTGAGAGCCATGCATTAGTGATTGCATGATAGTTGATGATCAGTTATTGAGATATTGATATACTTCACATGTTTATATATGTTGGAGTGTTCTGTTTG
This sequence comes from Silene conica, assembly GCA_029255685.2. Taxonomy (NCBI): domain Eukaryota; kingdom Viridiplantae; phylum Streptophyta; class Magnoliopsida; order Caryophyllales; family Caryophyllaceae; genus Silene; species Silene conica. The sequence continues at coordinate 53,488,463 of CM055317.2, forward strand.
TATTGCTTGTTACGTGTCGTTACAAAAGGTGGCTAGGAGAACTCTAGTCACTCCCCACTGATTGTGGCGTACATGTTTTCATGTATGTAGGTACATGCAGGTTGGACGGGGTTCACTTTAGAGCTAGCGAGTGATGATCCTTTCATCATATGACTTACACTTCACCGATTAGCTAGACTCTTAGTTTTTGATACAGTTCATGTTTTGGTGCCTGTAGGGATGTTCCATCCCAGGCTTTGTATATATTTGGTTTCCGTACTTAGAACTGTTATACTTATCTATTTTGTTTATATCAGTTTCAGTTTTAGTTCACCTCGCATGATGTTTATGTTTTAAAAAGTTTTAATTCCGCTGCATTTTAGTACTTTGTATGTTTTATATTTCCGCTTCCGCGAGGGATTTTACATCATGAATTAGTCGGAAAGGGAATGGGAATCAATTGAAAACCATGACAATAAGGACCCAAAAGGGTATACGTTCGTCAAAGGATAACGTCGACCGAGATAGGTTGAGTTAAATGCCAGATGATGTAATCGTGCGCATTCTTTCATGTATGCGTACCCTAGATGTTGTTAGAACCGTTTTACTTCGTCGTTTCGGAAACCTTTGGACCTCGATTCATACCATTGACTTTGACATGAGTGAATATGCTAACAACTGTAGTCTGGTGCGACCAATTGACGACAAGCAATTGAGGTGGTTCTGTCGTTAGCTTTTATAGAGCCTTTACCTTTTGCTCTTGACTTTGTTTCATGCTAGCTTTTTTGTTTACATCTTACAGGGATATGCACGACACTTCTCTGGAGGCTCCGATACCACCTACCTTTTCCTCTCTAAAAAATTTGCAAATTTTGTGAGTGCAAAACTACAATATCTGTTGTTGAAAATGCAGCAAATAAATCATCTCTATTGATTTTGGCTGCCAAGAACACAAATTGGCAAGATCCACTTGGGATGACTTCAAACTTTATACTGATGGATGGAATATCGGCAATAAACATTAATGGACTGTAAGTTTCACACTTTATTATTGTAAAACGGTCTTACAGGAATGTGTATGTGTCTATCCTTCTTTAATGAGACAAACTGTTATCAATAGAAAACCCTCCTATGTAGTTTAACATTTCTCTGGAATGTGTATGTGTCTGACTTATCTTATGAAGGTTTGGTGTGTGACTGAATTTATTATGCATGCACACTACTTGGTAGTATCTACTGTCTAGGATATAAAACTTAATCACTTGGTTGTCAAGTTTTTTTGCCGGAGGCTGCCATACAATGCAATCCACTGCATCATGCTAACTACAGATTATTTATTCTTTTCTTGTCTTGACATTAATCTTTATATGGAATATAGCTTATGCAAGCTTATTTTGCCGGGGAGCGAATCAGAGAAGGAATATAGGAGTATATTTTTCTTCTGTGCTGCCCTCTTTAATATCCCCTAATACTCTTAGTATATATCCTTCACTAGTTGCAATTGCTCGTACTACATACTCCCTTTATTCCAAAGACTCAGTATATATGTTTTGACGGGGTTCCAAGTATTTTTGTTATCACTGTCATTGCTGCATTAGTATGGTGATGTCGTTATGCTATGATCAATACTCAGAAAATTTTATATGATTTCTTGTACTCTTAGCATTATCTGTTTAGAGCTCCATCTCCAACTACTAGTACTTGCCAAGGAGATGAAATTAGTCTTTTGGTTGTGGATGAAGCACACTGCATATCAGAATGGGGTCACAGTTTCAGGTTATAATGACAGAGTCTCATTTATTTTTTACTTAATTCATCATGTTCATTTGCTCAAGCTGTTGGAGTAAGTGTCCTTCACAATAGTGCGATCACGTCACTGATATAAATCATTGACAAATCTCTATAAAAGAATATTCATGGGATGATTCTTTATCATAGTCAACTGGTCAACATTAATCGGTAATGATTGGCTTGCTAGAGTTTAACATTATTGTCGTAATGATGGTGGTGACCAGTTGATCCCTTTAGGTCACACCTATAGGACAACTCTCTTAATGGTAAATGAAATGACTGTATGTTGATACGAGTCAGTTCAATTCTAGTTCGTAATTATATGAGGAGAACATTTATAATAGGATTATGAATTACAATATTTTAGTGATCGAAATGTCGTCACTAATATTTACGTGTTTATAAACATAATTACTCGAATGAATTATTTCAAACTACAATTGTTGTAGTGGCTAGAAATTGATTAATTAGATGTTAGTAATTTTTTAAATTACTAATTTTATGAATAAGTGTTTAAATAGTTGAACTACAAACTTCGTAAAATAATATGATTAATGTAATCGTTACATAACATATTAACGTGTGTTGTATATTAGTCCATGCGGCTCTATGGACCAAGTGTCACACTCATACACATACATACATTATACATATTATCACATTATATGATAATGTGTTAATAAACATAATAAAACATCTAATTAATGAAATGGTATAAGTGGGAAACATTTGAAGGGTTTGAGGTGTCAAGGATAGGCCACACTACCCTACCCAACCGACCACTCTTTTGAGAAGAACAAAAGAGTGCCTTGTCCCTCTTATCTCATTCATTCAAGTTTAATATTAGGGTTTTGGTAGAGAGAAAAATTGTTCATCCTTGCTCAAACCAAAACCGTGTGAAACCTCATTTTGATTAGATCAATATATTGATAATTTTTTACTAAAAGAGTTAGTAGTAATATTATATAATAATAACTAGATTTGTATTATATTTCTAGCAAAATTAATACAAATATTAAGAGTAGTGTGTCTTGGTGCATATCTTTTGGAGGTCGTCTCTTTGAGGGCTCAAGGAGGATCATTCCCATATTATTAGCTCAAGAACAAGTGAAGAAGGAGTCTTCACTTGTGCCCTAAAACCGAGTAGTTCAATGTAAGGGTGAAATCGTTTTCTTCCTTTATCTCGATTTATATTAGTTATGCATGCATAAGTTCATAAGAGTTATAAGATAAATCTAATAGTATGACTAGAATAAGGTATAAAATCCTTACAATTGGTATCAGAGCAAAGGTTGTTTGCATGCATAATCGGTTATTGTTTTTCCGAGTTTTTGAGACTTAAATAAAACTATAAATTTTGAGATCTATAAGATATATCACTCGAAAATTTAGCATGTTATACAATCTGGTCCTAAATTTAATTTAGATTATTTTGATAATTTATGGGATTTATATTGTTCATAATATATATTTTCTAATCATTTTATGTGTTTTAAGGGTAAAATCGTCTAAAATGGTTTATATATAGATAGAAAAAGTTTCTGACCTTGAATCTTTCATATGACCTCACATGCATATTTTACTTATTGTATGTAAAATTTGGTACAAAATCAAGTTGTATAGCATGTTTTACGATTTAATTTGATAAAACGGTATTTAGAGGCATTTTTGGTTAATAATATTAGATATTTCGAAACAAGTTCGAAAATTTTGACCAAATTTTTGACATTATAAATATTAATGTAATATTTCAGAATGTTCAAGAAATTAAAATGAACAATTATGATAATTAAGTGTTAATTATAATCAAAATTATTAATGACTAATTTTGAATCCTAAAATGTGTTAGGAAATTAATTAGAACATAAATTTAATTTATGTTTTATTTTATGCATTTTTAAAGGGTAAAAAGTTGCAAAATCCCATAAAACCGGTTTATGATTAACCTAATAAAATAAATTAGGGCGATTTGGCATTAAAATGAACATGCTATATCATATTATATTGCTTCATTTTTAGTATGAATGTCATATTTTTATTGTATAATTTTGAATTATGTAATTTATTCCAGTATGGCCTTAGATAATCGGTAATTCCCGTAATGCAAAGGGTTACTGATTCGGATGTAATTTTGTGATCTCGTATCACTTTATTGTATTTGTTCTATTTTATATTGTATAAGGTAGATAGAAAAATAGAAATTGTAATTATTGTAATGTCGGAGTTCCCAAAGGCGTTGCATTCCCGGAAGGAGTCCAAGACGGTGTTCCTCAAGATGTGTGCCGAGAAGCCCTAGGGACCAAGGAGTTGGTTTCCGAATTGTAATTTTATTTATTTTCTTTTTAGGAAAGGCCATACTAGGAATTTATTTATTTCGCTTTGCACTTGTTTAATATGTTGCATGCATAGCCAAATCACCATTATCATGACATGCATATCGAGTTTCGAGTCCTCAACGTATCAATTTATTGTCGATAATTCACCGACTTAGTTCACTTAAAAGGAGCTAAATAATATTTGATAAGATCTCCTACGTATTAAATATTGAGACTTAGCCTTAACAAAGAAAAGAACTCATGAATCCCTTCTTCACAAGGAAGTGGGCTCGGCTATACCGGGGTACTAAACTTGTTACGTTGGGTAAGTGGGGTAATATGATTACACTCGTAGTATTTGGTTGATCTCAACGAAGGTATTCGTAACCGTAGTTGCAATAAGTTCGGGCTAAAGATAGAAATTAATGTAATTTTATCAACCGGAATTCTAATGTAGAATCGATTAAATGTTAATCCACCGAATTATATTAACAAGGGATGAATTGGCTACACTGTGCCCGAAATGATATGGATTTGGATCTCGGAATCATTTGCTTAATTGTGTAAGAGATCATTAAGTAAATGATAAACTTGCTTAAATATGTTTAACAAGTATTTAAAATGATGAACGTTAATTGTTTTCCTTCGTTTCCGTTTTTGTAGTTACTTAACCGCAATGGACTCATTCAACCCTATCACTATTGATTCTTGTCATAATATTTTTGACGATGTTTGCAACCAAAACAACATTGATACTACTAGAGAAGTTCATTTCGGAACGGGTCCGGATGGCAATGTTAACTTTATCACTTATCTCCCACCTCCCAAAGGCCCACTTCTTGACACGTCTTATATTGATGAGCTAAACAAAGAATTGGATGCCTTATACTTGAAATAAAGGGCTTATGATAAAGCTAGTGGGAGTTCTAGCAATAACGGTCTTGCAAAGATAAAGAAGAAGAGAAGAAAGTTACAAAAGGGGCGATGCCACTATTGTAGTGTCATGGGTCATTGGAAGAGGAATTGTCCTAAATACTTACGACATATTCAAGAGGGTCTTGTAATCCCGTTAGGTAATTCCAAATCTGAATTTTTTGTTATTGACATTAATTTTGCTTCCAACACAACATGGGTATTAGATACTGGTTGTGGTTCTCACCTTTGTAATCGTTTGCAGGGTTTAAGAGAAGTGGAGAAGATAGACAAGGGTGATATGGATCTCCGACTTGGAAATGGAGCTCGGGTAGCGGCCACTTCAAAAGGCTTTTGCACTCTTGCCTTATCAAGTGGATACGAGTTACATTTAAATAATTGTTACTATGTACCGTCTCTTTCCAAAAACATTATTTCCGTAGCAATGTTAGACATTGAAGGATATAGTTTTTCCATTAAGAACAATTGTTGTGTTATTTCTAAACATGACATGGTCGTTGGCCATGCTTCATCAATTAATGGAATTTATGTTTTGGAAACTTCGAACTCGTCTCACGATGTCTATAACATTCAAACCAAAAGGATAAAGACAAATGACCCAAATGAATCGTATGTTTGGCATTGTCGACTTGGTCACATAAATGAGAATCGCATTAAAAGATTGGTAAAGACCAATATAATTAAACCATTCGATTATGAATCATATGGTACATGCGAGGCTTGTCTCCTAGGAAAAATGACTCATAATCCCTTTAGTGGTAAAGGAACACGAGCCAGTGAGTTGTTAGGGCTCATACATACGGATGTATGTGGACCACTAACAATCACCGCTAGGGGCAATTATGATTACTTCATTACCTTCACCGATGATTTGAGTAGATATGGCTATATCTACTTACTGAAATCTATGAGTGAAGCGTTTAAGAAATTTAAAGAATTTCAAAATGAAGTAGAAAACCAACTCGGCAGAAAGATTAAGGCACTACGATCCGATCGTGGTGATGAATATCTAAGTAACGAATTTGATTCGCATCTAAAAGAATGTGGCATTGTGTCACAACTTTCACCTCCAGGGACGCCACAACACAATGGTGTGCCAGAATGGAGGAATCGAACCTTATTAGATATGGTTCGATCGATGATGAGCCAAACAGACTTACCTGATTCGTTTTGGGGACTTGCGATCCTAACCGCCATCAAATCGTTGAACAATAGTCCAACGAAAGCGACCGATAAGACTCCATATGAGATGTGGAAGGGAAAGGTTCCTAACTTATCCTATATGAAGATATGGGGATGTGAAGCTTAAGTCAGGGTAAAGACCGATGACAAACTTGCTCCACGATCCGAAAAATGCATTTTTGTTGGTTATCCAACCACCTCACGTGGCTACCACTTCTACAAACCTCAAGAAAACAAAGTGTTTGTGTCTTTGGAGGCTGTCTTTCTAGAAAAGGAATTTATTTCTAAAAGACAGAGTGGGAGAAATTTTGAACTTGATGAAGTTCGAGAAGTTCAAGAGCCACAAACTGAAACAGAGATGAACGAAGATGTTCCTTCATCGTCTACTTCGGTACCTATTCAACCCAGGAGGTCGAGTAGGGTTCCACATCAACCTGATAGGTATGTTGGACTTATTGAGGAAGATGGTAGCCTAGACGTATTACTTTTGGAAAGTGATGAGCCTACCACTTACAAAGTTGCAATCTCTAGTCCTGACTCCGCAAAATGGCAAGAGGCCATGATATCCGAAATGGACTCTTTGCACCAAAACCAAGTATGAGACTTGGTAGACTTGACTAAAGAGATGAGACCTCTTCAATCCAAGTGGATCTTCAAAGTGAAGAATGGCATAGAAGGACATGACGATGTCTATAAAGCTAGGCTAGTAGCTAAAGGGTTTTCCCAAGTTCAAGGTCTTCATTATGATGAAACCTTTGCTCCAGTAGCCATGCTAAGATACATTAGGGTAATGTTAGCGATTGCCGCATTTCATGACTATGAAGTGTGGCAAATGGATGTCAAAACCGCCTTCTTAAATGGGCATTTAAAGGAGGATGTGTATATGATACAACCTGAGGGTTTTGAAGATCCTAAAAATCCTAACAAAGTATGCAAACTTAAGAGATCCATCTATGGTCTTAAGCAAGCGTCCAGGAGTTGGAATCAACGCTTCAATGAAGTCATAAAAGAGAATGGATTTACTCGAAGTGTCGAGGAACCTTGTCGATATATGAAATTCAGTGGGAGCAATGTTGTATTCCTAATTTTGTATGTGGATGACATACTACTCATTGGAAATGATGTTCCAATGCGTTCATCAGTAAAAGGATGGTTAGGTAACCATTCTCAGATGAAAGATTTGGGAAATGCGCAATGCATATTAGGTATCCGGATCTATAGAGGTAGGTCCAAGAGGATATTGGCACTAAGTCAAGAATCTTATATCGATAAGATTCTACGACGGTTCAACATGGGAAATTCCAAGAGAGGGTTTATCCCAATGGGAAGTGGGATCATATTGAGAAAATCTCAATCTCCCACAGAGCCTAAAGATGTTGAACGCATGAAATTGATCCCTTATACTTCCGCTGTGGGATCCATCATGTACGCCATGATATGCACTCGTCCAGATGTCTCATATGCTTTAAGCATGACTAGTAGATATCAAGCAAATCCAGGTAAGAGTCACTGGATCGCAGTCAAGAATATCCTTAAGAAGAACTAAGGACTCATTTTTAGTGTTTGGAGGGGAAGAAGATTTGTGTGTAAAGGGTTACACAGATGCAAGCTTCCAAACAGATAAAGACGATTTTAAATCCCAGGCTGGATTTGTCTTTATCTTGAATGGTGGTGCCATTAGTTGGAAAAGCTTCAAAGAACCAGTCGTTGCGGATTCTACTACGGAAGCAGAGTACATTGCAGCATCAGAAGCTGCAAAGGAAGCATCATGGATAAGGCAATTCATTGAGGGGCTAAGGGTAGTGCCAAATGCCGAAGATCCTATCACCCTCTATTGTGATAACAGTGGTGTTGTCTTTCAGGCTAAGGAGCCGAAGTCTAGCAATAAATCTAGACATGTACCTAGGAAATATCATGTAATCCGAGATTTCATTGATAGGAAGAAACTATCGATTTGTAAGGTTGGGACATATGATAATGTTGTTGATCCTTTAACCAAACCTTTGTCGCAAGTTAAGCATGATTCTCATGCTCGTTCCATGGGTCTTAAATGTTTACCCAATGTGTAATCGATTATGTGATATGAAATGAAAAAGTGTTGTTTTTGTGTTCATATAAGATAATCTCGTTCATCGTTTAAGTTTTATTTTTAAAACTTGTTTTATTCTATACTTTGTTAAATCCAAACGGGATTGTATGACAATAATTGAACCCTGTTAAAAGTGAACTGGATTAACTTAGTAGTGCCCCTAGTCACTTGTATGAGGTGACGTCTCGAAGTGACTAGATTGTGATGCGATTGATGGTGAGTTCAAACACCATAGAGTCATAACGGATGACTAATCAATCATATAGACAGACTGTAAGTTACACTCGTGTCGGGCAGTGACCGCTTATAGAGTTCTTTGAAATTCATTTTGAAACTGGTCGTCCTGGCAAGAGCTACTATATGAATTCTTGTGAGTCGATTCTTAAAGTAGAGAATAGTTATTCTAAGGTGACATAATTTTAAAGTGACTTTAATTTATTCTCTATGCTCTTCCGTAAAAGGGGTCAAATGGGCATCTTTTGGGTCATAATGAACGATGTTAGCCGAAGAGAACAGTTGGATAGAAATTGTCCTACCCCTTGTCAGGGTTATCTTAAATCTCAAGGCCACTCGAGGAGTAGTGAACTGGAAATGCGTGGCCACGCTCGGAGGATATCTACGGTAGATACTTCCGGTCTATCACTCACACTCCATATCGAGAAAAACCATTATTGATATGATCACGTGCAAGTACGACCTGTAAGACACCTTGCATTGAGTGGGAGATGATGTAATAGGACAAGAGAATCGGTGATCAACACTTGTGAGTACAAGTGGGAGATTGTTGGAGTAAGTGTCCTTCACAATAATGCGATCACGTCACTGATATAAATCATTGACAAATCTCTATAAAAGAAAATTCATGGGATGATTCTTTATCATAGTCAACTAGTCAAACTGGTCAACATTAATAGGTAATGATTGGCTTGCTAGAGTTTAACATTATTGTCGTAATGACAGTGGTGACCAGTTGATCCCTTTAGGTCACACCTATAGGTTAACTCTCTTAATGGTAAATGGAATGACTGTATGTTGATACGAGTCAGTTCAATTCTAGTTCGTAATTATATGAGGAGAACATTTATAATAGGATTATGAATTATAATATTTTAGTGATCGAAATGTCGTCACTAATATTTACGTGTTTATGAAACATAATTACTCGAATGAATTCTTTCAAACTACAATTGTTGTAGTGGCTAGAAATTGATTAATTAGATGTTAGTAATTATTTAAATTACTAATTTTATGAATAAGTGTTTAAATAGTTGAACTACAAACTTCGTAAAATAATATGATTAATGTAATCGTTACATAACATATTAACGTGTGTTGTATATTAGTCCATGCGGCTATATGGACCGAGTGTCACACTCATACACATACATACATTATACATATTATCACATTATATGATAATGTGTTAATAAACATAATAAAACATCTAATTAATGAAACACAAAAACTTGTATAAGACCGTCGCACGTGCGACCAGTTGAATAGTGACCATATTGTGATAAGTAGTGACCACTTTTGAGTAAACAGTAACCACATTTTTTAAGAAAAAAATGACCTATTTTTCAAAAGTGGTCACTTTTTATCAAAAAGTGGTCACATTTTACTACAAAATGGTCACATTTTGTAAAAAAGCACGGGTGAGACGGTCGTATAGGAGAATTACTGTTAATGAAATGGTATAAGTGGGAAACATTTGAAGGGTTTGGGGTGCCAAGGATTGGGCACACTACCCTACCCAACCGGCCACTCTTTTGAGAAGAACAAAAGAGTGCCTTGTCCCTCTTATCTCATTCATTCAAGTTTAATATTAGGGTTTTGCTAGAGAGAAAAATTGTTCATCCTTGCTCAAACCAAAACCGTGTGAACCCTCATTTTGATTAGATCAATATATTGATAATATTTTACTAAAAGAGTTAGTAGTAATATTATATAATAATAACTAGATTTGTATTATATTTCTAGCAAAATTAATACAAATATTAAGAGTAGTGTGTCTTGGTGCATATCTTTTGGAGGTCGTCTCTTTGAGGGCTCAAGGAGGATCATTCCCATATTATTAGCTCAAGAACAAGTGAAGAAGGAGTCTTCACTTGTGCCCTAAAACCGAGTAGTTCAATGTAAGGGTGAAATCGTTTTCTTCCTTTATCTCGATTTATATTAGTTATGCATGCATAAGTTCATAAGAGTTATAAGATAAATCTAATAGTATGACTAGAATAAGATATAAAATCCTTACACAAGCAACACCTAAGAAAGATAACAGTAGGTCATTACGAATTTAAGATGCCAATATGTTACTGACTAGAGTGGCATTGAGGTATTGCAGACAGAGGCCTATTTAGTGTGGCAGCAGTAGCAGTAGCAGCAGCGCAAGCAGCAACACAATCATCTGCGTTTGGAAAGTTTGGGCAAACCGAATTGTAATGGATGAAAACTTGTGACTTGTGCGTCTTTCCACTGTCATTCTGTCTACTAGATGGTAGACTACCCATTTTGAGTTTGTTCTCTTTTACCCATTTTAAGTTTGTTGGTTACGAATATGATAAAGTAAAATGGTTCACTAAACTATCCAGTCTTCAAACTCCATTTTACAATAGTTGTCCATTGATACAACTATGAACATAATTGTCATGATATTTTTTTTTTCCTGAAAACAACCTCTCTATTTTTACTGCATGGGCAAGACTCCTCCCTACCTTGCCATTCATGATGTTGTACTGGTGCGTAGTTCCGTTCTATTATTTTTATTTCTGCTGTGCTTATTATCCTTTGCTCTGATTGTTTGGAATTGGTGGATTGATAGAGGTATTTGGTTTGCTTAACAGGCTATTGAAGTAGTAGATGTTGACTCCTCTTATGGAAGAATTCTTTCTTGAAAGCATCAGTTATATATGGAAAAAAAGAACCTCCTCTGTTTAGTTTAAATGCTAATGCAAAGGATTAGCTTCCCCGCCAGAAGTATAGGAAAGCATCTTATTCTACATCCTTGTCTAAAAAAGGAGAATTTCAAAAGCAAGCTGAAGGAGTCTTACTAGCTATCTTCAAAAGAGCCCGCTACTGGTATAAGGAAGAGGTCTACGCCTTACCTCCAATACGAGCGCAAAACCCTTGGAATAGAATGGCACTTCAGCCCAATCATTAATTGCTTGCTTCATTAAAATGGTTCAAGAGCTTGGTGGTCATATATACTACAGTACCAGGCTATTGAAGTAGTAGCAAGCTACTCTGCCTCTATAACGAACAGCAGCTCATGAACTGCTCGCTGCTTCCGCATTAGTCCCAGCATCTGCCTACACCCTTAATCTGGCTAAGCAGCCTACCACACTCTATATCTGCTACTCTACTGCGTTTTTGCCTTCAGCAACATCTGACCAGACCCAGAACTACCAGTCATTCCTGCAGTATTGGACAGCCTTGAACTTGTTTTGTAATGATGCTTTAGCAAGCAAAGTTTTATTCCTGCAGTATTTGATGTATGAATAAATCTTGAAAGATTGTCTTATGAAAAAATATATTTGAGAGTTATTTTCTTCAAATTAGGTTTGTTTTCGATTCTTTTTATTAAAAAAAAAATTTTTTTTTTACTATTTGCTGCGTTTTTTTCAAAAGAACGCCGCAAATAAACAATCTTCATTTGCTGCGTTTTTTTTGCGCCTCAAATAACTCTTTATTTGCTGCGTTTTAAAAACGCCGCAAATAGCTTTTCTATTTGCGGCCCCCTTATTTGCTTCTACACTAAAAGCGCCGCAAATGGCCATTTTTTTGACGCCGCAAAAGGCTATTTTTCTACTAGCGTGTTATGTAGTGATAGTATAGGTTTTATACTAGAAATCATGGTTTAGAAGTGTTTGTCGAAGGATAGATTGAATTGACGAATTGCAGGAAATGCGTGTGACGAACCTGGTCCGTGCTTGGGCGCAGGCTGCGCCTCACCATGCGCAGGCTGCGCAGCCCAGGCGCAGCTGCGCACCCCCTTGTGCAGGCTGCGCAAAAACCGTTGTAACTTTCTGCTCGTTTAATTGTTTTTCGAGCTGTTTTGGGGGCTTGTTTCCCAATTGTTTTTAGGATGTTTTAAGTGATGTTTGGTGGTATATATACTTGGTTTTAAATGTATATTGGAGCTAGGAAAGTCATCATAAGAAGCGTGGTTATCCGTCTCGAGTCGATTAGCTTATAAGGAATTGATTACGGAAATTGTGCATGAAGATAGTTAACTTTTAGGGATTTTCTTGTGAAGAGTCTAAGCATATTTTAATCATGTTGTGAGGCTCATATAGTTGGCTTGAGATGTATATTTATTTAATATGAGACTCTCCGCCTGTGGCCAACCGGCTGGGAGCCCCAATTAGCTATGTTTGCTTCATAACTTTTGATTCTCAAGTCGGATTTCGTTGATTTTTTTTCCGTATGCTTCGTATGTGTGTTTGAGGTCCCCGGAGTTCGGGCGGCACTATATTGGGTTCGGGAATGGATTGAGGATAGAGACCCCGGTCGGGCAACCGAAAGGGAAACCAGCTCTCCCTCGACTTAGTTCCTGGGGGCAATTAAGTATTGATTGAATATTTATCAAGAGTTGATTGTTTATCAGTTAAGTTTGTTGTAGTCCCAGTAATTGGGCGACATTTATGTTGGGTTCGGGAGTGGATTTGAGGAGAAAGACCCCCCGGCCGGGCAACCGGAAGGGAGACTGGCTCTCGCCTCAAATTAGTTTCCGAAGTCAACTAAGTGTTGATTGGATGTGGTGAAGTAATTGATTTGTGGTTTAGTGAGAGCCTTCTTCGGAGATTTGGTTGTTGAACCACTTAGTGGTTGGTTCGTTGTGTTAGCTTCGTGTGAACCCCTTAGTGGGTGGTTCCTTCTTCGTGCGAACCCTTAGTGGGTGGTTCTTTCTTCGTGCGAACCACTTAGTGGTTGGTTCTAGCTTTCTTATCGAACCCCTTGGTGGGTGGTTCTGTCCCTTTGTCGAACCCCTTTGTGGGTGTGTAACACCCCCATTTATTCAAGAGCCTTTAGCAAGACATTCTCAAATAAATAGAGCTGTTACCATCTTGGAATGACCGAGATAGTGAATAACAAGTAAACAAACCAAAGTATTTTATATAAAAACTGATTAAATTTGAACTTTTGATATTACAACTGTTATGCAAAGAATGAAAATACAACTGATAACATCTAAGTATGTGATCTAATTCTAAGTAGGTCCAAGCCATGTCTCACTCCATGCCCAAGCTCCTAATCCATCTGTCTCTGACCTGTAGAGTCTACTCCCCATTCCGGATCATCGTAGGTGTACACGAATACACTGTCAACCTCGCGGTTGAGTAGGATAACACAAAAATAGATAATGCAACAATTATGATATGCAAATGCAATGATATGCTCGAGCTCAATCTCAATCTCAATCACAATCTCAAACCCGAAACACCCAGCCATACCGAACCTCCCGGCAGACTATAATCGGTCGTCACCGAACACCAGCTCAATAGCTGATAAGACACCAGGCCTGGTCTGCAGAACCACCCTGGGCTTTATATCAGAACAATACCTGATCCACAATATCTCAGTAACCAATGCATATGCATGCTCATGAATGCCACAATATAAATATTTAATCATGCGATCAAATACTTAAATACTCATGCCATTGCAAATAATCCACAGTCAATCCAACCAATATCATTCTTATATAATTCATGCTTGCATCCATCTCATATAAGGCAACATCCTTTCATAACACATCACAGAGTAAACACTCATTCATGTCAGTTCATAAAGTATAGAGTCAGTGTATCCTACCTGGATAGCAATGTAGTCCAAAAGCAAGCCAGCAAGTAAACAATATATTGTCACTTTAAAATCGTCACCTAACAATATAATATACATAATTACTAACTAATATAACTATTTAAACAAATATAGTATATCAACCAATCAATTAATTAACCAAATAATGTATTACACCTATCAAGACTATTATTAAGCATGACTAGTCAAATAACTCAATTAGGTGATTAATCAAAATTACCGTCACAACACTATTTAAACAAATTAACTAAACCAGTTCACTAATGAAACTAATTTATCCCAACTAAAGAAAAAAAATGATATAAACAATTTAAACTATCAACAACATCAAACATAAACTAAATCAAATAATATTAACAACCATCCCATAATAATTATTATTATAAATACTAATAATAACTTTCAATAACAACACTACTAACAACTTATAATAATAATATCAATACTAACCATAATAAAAGTAACAAGAATAAATAATAACAATGACGATAATAATAATAATAAGGATTAGAATAATAATAATAAGACTAATAATAATAAGAGCATCACTATCAATAATAATAATAATAATAATAATAATAATAATAATAATAATAATAATAATAATAATAATAATAATAATAATAATAATAATAACAACAATGATGATAATGATAAAATTGTTGGGTAAGATACAATTGGAACCACTCACGCATATCAACATACGCAACAAACAACCCAAAACACGCAGCCTACACAACACGAGCAGGCCTGACCCTGCGACCACCTGACGAACACGGCTTTCAGCACCAAACGCCACCACGGACCTCGCCAGGGCACCACCAGGCTCGCCTCTGAGCCCTGGTGGTTCCTGGGGGATCAGTGGTTGCCATCGACACCACCCATGACTCCTAAACAACCAGGCAGAAAACGACTCCCCACCACTGAACAACCCGTTCCTGGTTTTTCCCCCTAAACGAGTTCTGCCCTAACTACACCCCCATCAACCAAGAACCACCGCGACAACCACCAAGACTACACTCTGACTACCATATTCATAAAACCCATAACAAATATGCGAAACATAAACAAGGTGCCAAACGAATCAAAGTATAAACATCACGGCTCAAAACGTTATTCATGACTACTGTAAACACGACCCTGTTCATGCGACTTAACCCCCTTCTTCGACGGTCAACAGAGGTCAAAGACGACTCCACCCTGACCCAAACATGACTAGCATACATCCTATATCAAAACTACACAAAAATCAGAACCATAACATGATTATAGCATCCACAAAACGTGACTCAAAACAGACATAAACTGTGAAAACGAAAAGAACGAAGGTGAGTGTACCGTCTTCCTGAGGCAAACGAACCACCTTTGACCACCCCTAGACCACCGTGCAAACCTTGACCTTACTCATTGATGTGGCGGCAGTGAGAGTATGAGAGTGTGGGAGGCGTTTTAGGTTTAGGGTTAGGTTTTCGAGGAGCTTAAATATATGGCAGCAGATAGAAATTGTTGTGGTTTGAGCAGTGGGGTGTGTGTCGAGTTGGGCTGTTTTACCTTCAACACGCACCTCGAGGCCCAACCGACACCCTTGCACGCCTTTCTAAACCTTGAGGCACAACTAGAGCATGACTCGATACTAAAACCCGTACCCGACACTTCACTATTCTTATACATAATACACGAAACTTATGCGATAACTAGTTATCGATCTAAAACAAGGCTTGTAATTATCACACGTCAAAGTAAAATAATACAACATATTAAAATAGAATACGATAAAGTACGGAGTATTACAAATACTTTATAAACATTCCATTTGAAATACTTGTATAAAACATGGTTTGACTGCCGTTGACCGAGGCTAAAATATGGGGTATTACAGTCTTCCCTCCTTAAAGTGAACTTCGTCCCGAAGTTCGCTATAACCCATAACGATAAGGAAACACATAACAAGCATGAAACGATCACAAGTAGCACTTATACGAGTACCCAAAAGCGAAATGTTACATTCTATCCCCCTTAAGAAACTTTGTCCCCAAAGTTTAACATACAACAAAAGTATAAGACACTTAAGAACCGCAACATTGATCGAAGCATAACAGATTAAAACAGCAGACTCAATGCATGGTCAAATCTCAGTCAAACAATCATAACTACCACTTAGCCATATCTTAAACATCAAGATTTTACAATCATATCCTCCTTAAAACATGGTTACGTCCCCGTAACCCCATTATAAAATTCCACATTCAAAGCTTAAGAAGATCACTGAAACAACAGTCACGAATCATTTGCTAAGGTAATTACAACTAGCATCCGACTTTTGAAGTAACAAAACATATTTGTCAATTTCATACTACGCAGTGAAGCAAAATCAAGGTAACTAGTACCTATATACCCTTAAATTTTAACACAACTTAACATATTTACACCAATGTAGACAATCAGCTGACTCATAGTTCATAATTGTCAAATTAAAACATTCGTTCTCATGATCATATTATAGAAGCAAAATCATATTCTAGAAAAGGCATAAAGCAAAATTTAACCAATGTAATTAAGTATGGAACATTGACTTATTTCACGAGGTATACTTCAATCTTAGACTAGCAAGACAACTTAGCATTTCTAGATATAAACCGGTTAAAATCACTTAGGTACACTTCTCATCCACTCACATTACATCATTTATCACAAAACTAGTAAACATGATTTGCGAAATATGAGGTTTATATCTTGCGGAACAATTTCATATTCAAGCATAATTTCATAAACATGTAGCTACAGATTTTCTCATGTTGCAAAACTTTACCATAAGTATCAAACATCAGCCTTATCAGGGATTATCACTTTGAAAACATTTTGAAACTTTCAGACAATGCAGTTGTAATTAATGACAATTTTAAACACGAATCAACTGATGATTTTACATACTACAAACCGAAAGCAAGACTAGCACTCCCATAATTCCCATGTCAACCAGATTACGAATTCAATAAATAGTAATCAGATTTAAATATAACAATACGTAATTCACCTTGTGGTATAACAATAACGTCGGTATAAATAAAACTAACTTTATATAAAACTCACCAAAATTAAGTAAGGTTATACGGTCATATAATAAAGTTTATATCCATATCGTATACCTACTGTTCATGCTACCATGATCATATCGAAACATTACATGGTTACATCACATAATTCATATTTAATTAAACTTTTATATGAAACCTACATAACTCACAATTACAACAATCAACATCATGCGGAGCTTTCAAAAATCATAACTAAATAACCGCTCAGACATTTTGTGAGATATTATAGTTTCTAGAGAATATAGTGAATTAACTAATGATATGCAAAGAATCAAACGCAAAGCTTAATGGAATTATTTATAGCAATTAAACAGAAAATTGAGCAACTTGCAAAAATTCACCATTAAACAATGACTTGTTAAGATTTTACGTGACTTATCATTTTGAAAACATGAATGACTATTCTAAACAGTGGAGTTGGAAATATGCATAAACAATAAATATGTTTTAAATGGTGTCATTTGCAAAAACATGGGTCAAAACAGAACCGTGCAGTAACAACCTGACCACTATCGACTAAAATATATATTTCTCGCAAAATATAACTCGTATACACATGAAATCACACATAAAATTTTCATACTCATATATGGAACACAATTTAAATGACAGCTTGCACAAACAAGGTAACATTCTAGAAATTTATCAGAATTTTAGTTCCTTTGCAATTTCACATTATTACATCAAAACTCGACCATTCCTCTTCCAAAGTACGTTGTCATAAAATTGAAGCATAGACATCACTTGCACCATATTAACACTCATTCCTCCTTTCAAGTATAATTGTCATCTAGTACACAGTAAAGATTTTGAAACTGAAAGTAGAATCAATTAAATAATGCACTAATTATATGTGCATAAATAAATACGGAATCGGCATGTACACTTAAAACATAATCTACACATAATCTACACATAACTATATAACATTCATGGTTTGGCAACACATTCCGCATATCACTAGACATGGATTGTTTAGGCATTTAGTAAGATAATAACAATCATGAGTCTCAAAGTTCGATCACATTTGCCTAGTAACCAAAAGTGAACTCTTTGCAAAGAATAAAGGAATTCAAAATAAGGAGTATATACACACTCAAAAGAGCAACAAAACAATTAACAACAGACATGACACCCGTTTCGGTCTACTAGCTTTACACATAGGACTTAACTTGGTTCAGCATCATGTAACAACATTTCCTGGCTGGCCCTATAAACCATTCCAGTCAATCATGCTCATATCTCTTCTACCTTTAACCTCCTACATAGCTATTGTTTATGGTGCTTCTATCATCAACTCATTACACAAATCATTTTACTATATCTCTACCTAAGGGTTTAGGGATCATAAAATCGCATGCATATCATCATATAGTTCATAATTCATAACTCATGCCATCCATTCACTAAAATATCACTCAAATATTCAAATAATTCAGCATGCCAATGTCAACCATATTCTTTCACTGCACATCATTAACCATGTATCACATCATTACTTACCTCATTCCGCGCCTGCAAAACTATTAGTACAATATAGGCAAGGTCTGATCTTTTATTTAGTTACTACCCACTCTCTGCATCTCTCAAGGTTACCAAGTTAGACTGAAAGGGCCAGTGGCTTGGTTTGAGGGGGCCCCTAACTCATCCCAATCCTGGGGCTCCTAACAGTTACTATCCTGGGGTTCATTTATTAGACTCTTCCTATATTCATTATTATTCATTTGGTTTAGGCCTGAGGATCGTTCGCTCTGATACCACTTTGTAACACCCCCATTTATTCAAGAGCCTTTAGCAAGACATTCTCAAATAAATAGAGCTGTTACCATCTCGGAATGACCGAGATAGTGAATAACAAGTAAACAAACCAAAGTATTTTATATAAAAACTGATTAAATTTGAACTTTTGATATTACAACTGTTATGCAAAGAATGAAAATACAACTGATAACATCTAAGTATGTGATCTAATTCTAAGTAGGTCCAAGCCATGTCTCACTCCATGCCCAAGCTCCTAATCCATCTGTCTCTGACCTGTAGAGTCTACTCCCCATTCCGGATCATCGTAGGTGTACACGAATACACTGTCAACCTCGCGGTTGAGTAGGATAACACAAAAATAGATAATGCAACAATTATGATATGCAAATGCAATGATATGCTCGAGCTCAATCTCAATCTCAATCACAATCTCAAACCCGAAACACCCAGCCATACCGAACCTCCCGGCAGACTATAATCGGTCGTCACCGAACACCAGCTCAATAGCTGATAAGACACCAGGCCTGGTCTGCAGAACCACCCTGGGCTTTATATCAGAACAATACCTGATCCACAATATCTCAGTAACCAATGCATATGCATGCTCATGAATGCCACAATATAAATATTTAATCATGCGATCAAATACTTAAATACTCATGCCATTGCAAATAATCCACAGTCAATCCAACCAATATCATTCTTATATAATTCATGCTTGCATCCATCTCATATAAGGCAACATCCTTTCATAACACATCACAGAGTAAACACTCATTCATGTCAGTTCATAAAGTATAGAGTCAGTGTATCCTACCTGGATAGCAATGTAGTCCAAAAGCAAGCCAGCAAGTAAACAATATATTGTCACTTTAAAATCGTCACCTAACAATATAATATACATAATTACTAACTAATATAACTATTTAAACAAATATAGTATATCAACCAATCAATTAATTAACCAAATAATGTATTACACCTATCAAGACTATTATTAAGCATGACTAGTCAAATAACTCAATTAGGTGATTAATCAAAATTACCGTCACAACACTATTTAAACAAATTAACTAAACCAGTTCACTAATGAAACTAATTTATCCCAACTAAAGAAAAAAAATGATATAAACAATTTAAACTATCAACAACATCAAACATAAACTAAATCAAATAATATTAACAACCATCCCATAATAATTATTATTATAAATACTAATAATAACTTTCAATAACAACACTACTAACAACTTATAATAATAATATCAATACTAACCATAATAAAAGTAACAAGAATAAATAATAACAATGACGATAATAATAATAATAAGGATTAGAATAATAATAATAAGACTAATAATAATAAGAGCATCACTATCAATAATAATAATAATAATAATAATAATAATAATAATAATAATAATAATAATAATAATAATAATAATAATAATAATAACAACAATGATGATAATGATAAAATTGTTGGGTAAGATACAATTGGAACCACTCACGCATATCAACATACGCAACAAACAACCCAAAACACGCAGCCTACACAACACGAGCAGGCCTGACCCTGCGACCACCTGACGAACACGGCTTTCAGCACCAAACGCCACCACGGACCTCGCCAGGGCACCACCAGGCTCGCCTCTGAGCCCTGGTGGTTCCTGGGGGATCAGTGGTTGCCATCGACACCACCCATGACTCCTAAACAACCAGGCAGAAAACGACTCCCCACCACTGAACAACCCGTTCCTGGTTTTTCCCCCTAAACGAGTTCTGCCCTAACTACACCCCCATCAACCAAGAACCACCGCGACAACCACCAAGACTACACTCTGACTACCATATTCATAAAACCCATAACAAATATGCGAAACATAAACAAGGTGCCAAACGAATCAAAGTATAAACATCACGGCTCAAAACGTTATTCATGACTACTGTAAACACGACCCTGTTCATGCGACTTAACCCCCTTCTTCGACGGTCAACAGAGGTCAAAGACGACTCCACCCTGACCCAAACATGACTAGCATACATCCTATATCAAAACTACACAAAAATCAGAACCATAACATGATTATAGCATCCACAAAACGTGACTCAAAACAGACATAAACTGTGAAAACGAAAAGAACGAAGGTGAGTGTACCGTCTTCCTGAGGCAAACGAACCACCTTTGACCACCCCTAGACCACCGTGCAAACCTTGACCTTACTCATTGATGTGGCGGCAGTGAGAGTATGAGAGTGTGGGAGGCGTTTTAGGTTTAGGGTTAGGTTTTCGAGGAGCTTAAATATATGGCAGCAGATAGAAATTGTTGTGGTTTGAGCAGTGGGGTGTGTGTCGAGTTGGGCTGTTTTACCTTCAACACGCACCTCGAGGCCCAACCGACACCCTTGCACGCCTTTCTAAACCTTGAGGCACAACTAGAGCATGACTCGATACTAAAACCCGTACCCGACACTTCACTATTCTTATACATAATACACGAAACTTATGCGATAACTAGTTATCGATCTAAAACAAGGCTTGTAATTATCACACGTCAAAGTAAAATAATACAACATATTAAAATAGAATACGATAAAGTACGGAGTATTACAAATACTTTATAAACATTCCATTTGAAATACTTGTATAAAACATGGTTTGACTGCCGTTGACCGAGGCTAAAATATGGGGTATTACAGGGTGGTTCTTTCTCCTTGTTGAACCCCTTTTGTGGCTGGGTCCTTGTTCTGTGGTTGAACCCCTTTGTGGATGGTTCGTGTATGATTTGTCTATACTTGCCTGAGTTGGGGTATTATGTTATATACTGTTGATACGTGTTTAGACATATCTGAGTTGTAGTATCTTACCTATTTCCATGATTATGTTAGGAAGAGCTTTTGACAGATACTTCACATGACTGTTTATGTTGGAGTATGATGCTTGTAATTATATGTTCTGTGTTGTATGATAATAGGTGGCTATGAGAGCTCTAGTCACTCCCCACTGACTGTGGCGCACATGTTGTATGTGTGTAGGTACATGAGGCTGTTTGCAGGGGTTTACGTTGAGGCTAGCGAGCGATGATCCTATCATCGATGACTTACCTTTATCGTGTAGCTAGACCTTAGACTTATGATTTCAGTACTTTGAGCCTGTAGGGATATGCTATCCCAGGCTGCTTTTGTATTGTACTTAATACTTATTTATTGTTATTTATTTCCGCATGTTTAGTATTGTTAAAGCACCTTGCATGTTTTTCTTATCATGTCAAAAGTTTTAATTCCGAGCGTTTTTGGCATGTTTTGTATGTTTACTTTTCCGCTGCGGCGAGGGGTTTTACATAAAGCGTTCCATCGAGAGACAACCAGACACGTACAAGGCGCGACTAGTGGCAAAAGGTTTTACTCAAGTGCAAGGGTTGCACTATGATGAGATTTTTGCACCCATAGTCATGATGCGTTCCATTCGAATTATCTTAGCGATTGCTGCATTTCATGACTATGAAATATGGCAAATGGATGTGAAAACTGCCTTCTTAAATGATTATTTGGAGGAGGACTTGTACATGGTACAACTGACACGGCTGTCGCAATCCTATCAAAAATAAAACCTAACTGGTCTCAACTAAATGTAGAAGAGGTAGTCGGGTATCGAATCCACAGGGAGACAGGGATCTTATAGTCTGACCAAGTTCGTCTAAGTAACCAAAATTGGGGTTAAGTGAATTTTGACGCTAAACTACAAAAGGTAGGGAATAAGAAAAATGAGGGAAAAGGGAGCACTAGGATTTCTGGTGCACCATGGCTATTAGGTCTGGTCTACGAATACAGGTCGCCTAATTGCGGTTTGCGGGTACAGAAAAGGTCCTTCCGGTCCGCTATTCACCCTAAAACCATACTAACTTAGCTTTCGCCCTAATTAGCATAGTCCTAACAATCGTCGTAGAACTACCCCTAAACCAATCTTCCGATCTAGGCCAAGAGGTACGACGGATACGTACAAACCGAAATTCGGGTACCAGAATTAACAAACCATCCTAAGCCATGGCTACCATAAATCCTAGTACTAAGTCTAGTTGCACATAATTAAAGGATGAACGATAACGGTAACGACTTGCATAATTAGACTAGCATATGGCATTTTGAATGTGAGACGAAACAGACCATAAGAGTAGGGGAAGAATAACATGAGACTAACGGTGTAACACCCCCATTTATTTAAGAGCCTTTAGCAAGACGTTCCCAAATAAATAGAGCTGTTACCATCTCGGAATGTCCGAGGTAGTGAATAACAAAGTAAAACAGCCAAAGTACTTTATATAAAACTGATAAAATTTAAACTTTAGTTATTACAGTTACTACACAGCGGAAAAGAAAATACAACTGATGACTTCTCTAGATGTGATATAATTCTAAGTCGGTCCAAAGTCTGCATCTCACATTCCTGCCCCAACTCCTAGCTCATCTGTCTCTGACCTGTAAAATCTACTCCCCATTCCGGATCATCGTAGGTGTCACACGAATACACTGTCAACCTCGCGGTTGAGTAGGACAACACAATAATAAATAATGCAACAATGATGATATGCAAATGCCATGATATGCTCGAGCTCAAACTCATTCTCAATCTCAAACTCATACCCTTGCACCAAGCCATACCGAACCTCCCGGCAGACTATAATCGGTCGTCACCGAACACCAGCTCAATAGCTGATAAGACACCAGGCCTGGTCTGCAGAACCACCCTGGGCTTTATATCCGAACAATATCTGATCCACATCTTTCTCAGTAACCAATGCATATGCCATGCTCATGAATGCAACACTAAAATAAATAACCATTAAGTATCATGCTCAGATAACTCATACTTGCATCCATAATATACAAGGCAACCTCCATTCATAACACATCACAGAGTAAACATCCATTCATAACACACTTCATAGAGTATAGTGTCAGTGTATCCTACCTGGATATATAGCAATATAATCCAATAGCAAGCCAGCACGTAAGCAGAGTTATGTCACTTCAATACCGTCACCTAACAATATAATATACATCATTACTAACTAATATAACTACATAAAAATATAATATATCAATTATTCACATTAACGATTTAAATCATATATTATGCATAACGAGACCGTATAAAAGATGACTATTCCAATTAACTTAAACAACTTGTCCTTAATACTTTAATCACCAACTTCAATTAAATAATGAACATTGAAAACACAAACGAATTATTGTTAACCGTCACATTCTTGTATAAACATTTACTTAACAACTTATATAATTAATTATCGTAAACAAATAATAATTAACTATACTACAACAAACATTAACAAGCATATTACTAATAATAAAAATAATAATAAGCTAGTTTCGCGGGTGCCCACAAATTTCATGTAATTTTTCCAATACTTTTAATAAAAGTTCCCGATTTATAATAAAAAAAAAAAATAATAATAATAATAGTATAATATAATAATAATAATAATAATAATATAATATAACATAGTACGTAGTACGTAGTACGTAGTAGTGTAGTACGTAGTATTAATAATAATAATAATTATTATAATAATGCCAAGTTGTCAACAGCATAAAACACGACACAACAAAAGCCTACAAACACGATAACACAACCACGCACCTTCAGCGTTCACTACTTCATACCGTCACTACCACCAGTCTGACCACCCACGACCACCATGATGGACCCGCACCTTTACACTGTACCACCCCGTACATCATCCACCCCTTGGCAACCACTTGCGGCCGCTATACAAGCCACCCCCAATGACCCAAAACAGCCCGCTCATACCCGTATCCCCTGTTTCCCTCCGGCAGCGATCGCGCGAACCACCAACAACCACCACTCAAGACACCTACCCAGAGCCGCCAATCACCGACCAACCCAACCCCATCAACCACCATCCCTCTCGTGGCCCCTACCACGAGAAAATCGCGAGTAAAACCATCCGTATACACCGTTAACATCATCACGCTCTGTTTCCCATTACTTCCTGCCACCGTGCACCCAGCGCCTCCCTCGCCACCACTAGACAACCACCGCTGTCTCAACCTACCCAGAAACCAGACCCACCAACCCTAGGCCTAGTCAACACGACCCACGCGCTCCTTGACTCTGTTTGTAACGTAACCCCGTATCCTTGTCGAAAACCGCTCTCACTACCGCCACAACCACCACCACGGGCCACCCTAGATATGGTCATAGTCCCTTCCATCTCTTCTATCCCAGACCTTAAACACAATTCAGAGAACATGAGATAGACGAGAGGAAAAAGGGTAGGAACTTACCGAGGTTGAGGATACTTGATAAGGCGTCGCTGGAAGCAACGAAGAAAGCTTTGGCCTGTGTGTGCGCGGATATGGAAGGTAGGTGGTGAATTAGGGTTTCGGTAATCGAGTTGTACGAGGAGGAAAGGGAGTTGGGTTATGTCCAGGGATAGGCTTGGTATGTTATGATAAGTAAATTAGGGTTCCTTATGTTTGTTCACTCGGTTCACCCAACTCCAAAACCGAACCCCACACCTTCTTACTCGGTCCATCACGCATTTCGAGACCCTCTGACATCTATATTCCGTTCTCAACTCGTTAACTTATGGAAACGAGTACATATAATTAATTATACTCGTACTAATACTCATACGGAAAACACGGGTATACAATTTAATTTAATATTAATAGATAATAATTACATAAGAATATACAAAAACGAGAAATACATATAAATTAGGAAATATATTTAATTATAAATATATTATTAAAATTAAAGAAGTACGAATCAAACGTCATTTTATGAAATAATTATCAAATATTTAATGATTATGAAATACGAAATAATCGTAGAAATACGATTTATAAAATAATAACAATTCTCGTAAAATACTTTATAAACATTCCGTTTGAAATACGTTTATAAAACACGGTTTGACAGTTGTTGACCGATGCTAAAATACGGGGTATTACAGTCTTCCCTCCTTAAAATGAACTTCGTCCCGAAGTTCACCACCCCGTAACGGTAACGAAACATATAGCAGCATGAAACAATCACAAGTAGCACTTATATAGGCTTCAAAACACGAAATGTCACATTCTACCCTCGTTAAGAAAACTTTGTCCCCAAAGTTTCAACACATAACCAAGTTAAAGGATACTTCACGAATCACAATATAATGCATAACAAAAGTAAACATGATTATCAAGTATATTCAAACAAGCACGACATATCAATTAGCCATATCAGAAATCACAAGCACGACATATCAATTAGCCATATCAGAAATCATTACGATTTTACAATCCTATCCTCCTTAAGACATGGTTACGTCCCCGTAACCCCATTATAAAATTCCACATCCAATGCTCAAGAAGGTCATCGAAACAACAGTCATAAATCATCTGATAAGTTAATTACTCTATATTGGGCAACTAGCATCCGACTTTTAAAGCAACAAACATATTTGTCAATTTCATGCTACGCAGTAAAACAAAACCAAGGTAACTAACACTTATATACCCTTGGAAACTTTAACACAACATAACACATTTACACCAATGTAACAATCAGCTAACTCGTAGTGTTTATATTTGACAAACTAAAACATTTCATGCTCATTTTATAGGAGCAAAATCATGTTTATGCACACAAGTTTTAGAAAAGACATTAGGCAAATATTTAATTAATGTAATTAAACGCGGAGCAATAACATATTTCACGAGATATACACCAATCATAGACTAGCAAGTCAGCTTAGCATTTCTAGGTATAAATAAGTTAAAATCACATAGGTATATTTCCTATCTACTCACATTACATCATTTATCATAAGACTAGTAATAAATAATTTGCAAAATAAGAGGTTTATATCATGTGGAACAATTTCATATTCAGGCAAAATTTCATCAACATGTAGCTACAGATTCTATCATGTTGGAAAACAATTACCATAATTATCAAACATCGGCTTTATCATAGGTTATCACTTTGAAAACATTTTGAAACTTTCAAAACGATGAAGTTGTAATTAATGGCAATTTATAAACACGGATCAACTGATGCTTTTACAAGTTACATATCGAAAACAAGACTAGCATTCCTACAAGTCATGTGTCAACCAAATTTCTAATTCAATATATTGTGATCAGATTTAAACATAACAATATGTAATTCACCTTGTGGCATAACAATAGCGTCGGTATAACAGAAACTAACTTTATGTAAAACTCACCAATAATAATTAAGGTTATATTATTATATAACGAAGATCATATCCATATCATATGCCTACTGTTCATGCTACTAATGTCATATCAGAATATTACATTGTTACATCACATAATTCATATTTGATTACACTTTTATATTGAAAACTTACATAACTTACAATTTCAACAATCATACATCACGCTGCAACTTCCAAAAATCATAAGTAAATAACCGCTTAGTCATTTTGTAAGGTATTATAGTTTTAGGAAATATAATCAATCAACTAATTATAGGAAAAAGAATCAAACGCAAAACTTAAGGGAATTATTTATAACACATTTTTCAACTCAGTTGGTCTGAACAGAAACTTTACAGCAATTAAACAGAAAATTGGACAACTTGTAAAAATCATTATTAAATAACGACTCATTAAGATTTTTCGTGACTTATCAATTAAAAAAAAACATGAATGAATATTCTAAACATTGGAGTTGGAAATATGCATAAACAATAAATACGCTTTAAATGGTTTCTTTTGTAAAAACATGGGTCAAAACGGAACTGTGCAGTAACAATCTGACCACTATCGACTAAAATATTTATTTCTCGCAAAATATAACTCATATACACATGAAACCAAAAGCATCGAGAAGCTAAATCAAAAGGTTATCAAACATAAAATTTTCACATTCGTATAGAAAACACATTTTAAATGGCAGCCCGTACAAACAATGTAACATTCTGAAAATTTATCAAACCCCCCCTTTTTTTTTGTTCCCAAAAATCACTTCACAATATCACATTTACATACAACCATTATTCTTCCAAACATGTTGACATATCATTTGAAGCATAGAAATCACATTGCACCACATTAACATGTATTCATTATTTCAAACTGAAATTGCCATCTAGAAAACGGTAAAGATTGCAAAACTGAAACATCTTACTATAGCATAACTATATAGCACTCATGGATTAGGACAACACATTTTGCATATCACTAGACATGGATTGCCTAGGCAATTAGTAAGATAATAACAATTATAATCTCAAAATTCGATCAGATTTGCCTAGTAAGCCCAAACAGTCAACTCTTGCAAAGAATAAGACATTCAAATAAGAAGTGTATACAAATTTAGAATATCAACAAAACAATTATCACCGGACACGACACCCGTTTCGGTCTACTAGCTTTACACATAAAACTTAACTTGATTCCACATCCTGTATCAACATAACATGGTTGACTCTACTAACCATTCCAGTCAATCATGGTCATATCTCTCCTATATCTAACCTCTTAGGTAGCTATAGCTTATGGTGTTTCTATCATCAACTCATTACACATATCATTATACTATATCTCTACCTAAGGGTGCAGGGATCATATAGCCGCATACATATCACCATACAAGGCAAAATCATATTTCAAACTCATATTCAAAACTCATGTTCTCCATACTTGAAATAATATATCTCAATCAGCATTCAATATCAATCTCATGATTCACAATATAGATTACCAACCATATTTCACATCATAACTTAGCTCATTCATTTCCTGCCGAAACGTTAGTACAATAAAAATTAGGTCTTTTCCTTTATTCTATACTACCCACTCTCTACATCTCTCAAGGTAACCAGGTTACACTGAAAGGGCTAGTGGCTTGGTTTGAGGGGGCCCCTAACTCATCCCAATCCTGGGGGCTCCTAACAGTTACTAACCTGGGGTTCATTTTATTAGACTCTTCCTACGTTCCTTATTATTCATTTGGTTTAGGCCTGAGGATCGTTCGCTCTGATACCACTTTGTAACACCCCCATTTATTTAAGAGCCTTTAGCAAGACGTTCCCAAATAAATACAGCTGTTACCATCTCGGAATGTCCGAGGTAGTGAATAACAAAGTAAAACAGCCAAAGTACTTTATATAAAACTGATAAAATTTAAACTTTAGTTATTACAGTTACTACACAGCGGAAAAGAAAATACAACTGATGACTTCTCTAGATGTGATATAATTCTAAGTCGGTCCAAAGTCTGCATCTCACATTCCTGCCCCAACTCCTAGCTCATCTGTGTCTGACCTGTAAAATCTACTCCCCATTCCGGATCATCGTAGGTGTCACACGAATACACTGTCAACCTCGCGGTTGAGTAGGACAACACAATAATAAATAATGCAACAATGATGATATGCAAATGCCATGATATGCTCGAGCTCAAACTCATTCTCAATCTCAAACTCATACCCTTGCACCAAGCCATACCGAACCTCCCGGCAGACTATAATCGGTCGTCACCGAACACCAGCTCAATAGCTGATAAGACACCAGGCCTGGTCTGCAGAACCACCCTGGGCTTTATATCAGAACAATATCTGATCCACATCTTTCTCAGTAACCAATGCATATGCCATGCTCATGAATGCAACACTAAAATAAATAACCATTAAGTATCATGCTCAGATAACTCATACTTGCATCCATAATATACAAGGCAACCTCCATTCATAACACATCACAGAGTAAACATCCATTCATAACACACTTCATAGAGTATAGTGTCAGTGTATCCTACCATGATATATAGCAATATAATCCAATAGCAAGCCAGCACGTAAGCAGAGTTATGTCACTTCAATACCGTCACCTAACAATATAATATACATCATTACTAACTAATATAACTACATAAACAAATATAATATATCAATTATTCACATTAACGATTTAAATCATATATTATGCATAACGAGACCGTATAAAAGATGACTATTCCAATTAACTTAAACAACTTGTCCTTAATACTTTAATCACCAACTTCAATTAAATAATGAACATTGAAAACACAAACGAATTATTGTTAACCGTCACATTCTTGTATAAACATTTACTTAACAACTTATATAATTAATTATCGTAAACAAATAATAATTAACTATACTACAACAAACATTAACAAGCATATTACTAATAATAAAAATAATAATAAGCTAGTTTCGCGGGTGCCCACAAATTTCATGTAATTTTTCCAATACTTTTAATAAAAGTTCCCGATTTATAATAAAAAAAAAAATAATAATAATAATAGTATAATATAATAATAATAATAATAATAATATAATATAACATAGTACGTAGTACGTAGTAGTGTAGTACGTAGTATTAATAATAATAATAATTATTATAATAATGCCAAGTTGTCAACAGCATAAAACACGACACAACAAAAGCCTACAAACACGATAACACAACCACGCACCTTCAGCGTTCACTACTTCATACCGTCACTACCACCAGTCTGACCACCCACGACCACCATGATGGACCCGCACCTTTACACTGTACCACCCCGTACATCATCCACCCCTTGGCAACCACTTGCGGCCGCTATACAAGCCACCCCCAATGACCCAAAACAGCCCGCTCATACCCGTATCCCCTGTTTCCCTCCGGCAGCGATCGCGCGAACCACCAACAACCACCACTCAAGACACCTACCCAGAGCCGCCAATCACCGACCAACCCAACCCCATCAACCACCATCCCTCTCGTGGCCCCTACCACGAGAAAATCGCGAGTAAAACCATGCGTATACACCGTTAACATCATCACGCTCTGTTTCCCATTACTTCCTGCCACCGTGCACCCAGCGCCTCCCTCGCCACCACTAGACAACCACCGCTGTCTCAACCTACCCAGAAACCAGACCCACCAACCCTAGGCCTAGTCAACACGACCCACGCGCTCCTTGACTCTGTTTGTAACGTAACCCCGTATCCTTGTCGAAAACCGCTCTCACTACCGCCACAACCACCACCACGGGCCACCCTAGATATGATCATAGTCCCTTCCATCTCTTCTATCCCAGACCTTAAACACAATTCAGAGAACATGAGATAGACGAGAGGAAAAAGGGTAGGAACTCACCGAGGTTGAGGATACTCGATAAGGCGTCGCTGGAAGCAACGAAGAAAGCTTTGGCCTGTGTGTGCGCGGATATGGAAGGTAGGTGGTGAATTAGGGTTTCGGTAATCGAGTTGTACGAGGAGGAAAGGGAGTTGGGTTATGTCCAGGGTTAGGCTTGGTATGTTATGATAAGTAAATTAGGGTTCCTAATGTTTGTTCACTCGGTTCACCCAACTCCAAAACCGAACCCCACACCTTCTTACTCGGTCCATCACGCATTTCGAGACCCTCTGACATCTATATTCCGTTCTCAACTCGTTAACTTATGGAAACGAGTACATATAATTAATTATACTCGTACTAATACTCATACGGAAAACACGGGTATACAATTTAATTTAATATTAATAGATAATAATTACATAAGAATATACAAAAACGAGAAATACATATAAATTAGGAAATATATTTAATTATAAATATATTATTAAAATTAAAGAAGTACGAATCAAACGTCATTTTATGAAATAATTATCAAATATTTAATGATTATGAAATACGAAATAATCGTAGAAATACGATTTATAAAATAATAACAATTCTCGTAAAATACTTTATAAACATTCCGTTTGAAATACGTTTATAAAACACGGTTTGACAGTTGTTGACCGATGCTAAAATACGGGGTATTACAAACGGAAGCAGAGAGAGGCAAGGCGCGATTGCGATGTTCTTAAGACGAATACGAAAGCATGAAGCAACATACGATTCAAGATGAAAAATGGGAAACTAATAGAGATTTAAAATGAGTGCACTAAAACTGAAATCAGAGATCATAAAAAAGGGGAAGAGTCAGAATCAAAGGGAGCGAAATGAGAGCAGGTAAACGATCGGGAACGGCGAAAAAACAATGGTGTACAAAAACATAGTAAAACTCGTATAAATAACGAAAACCAGGAAACGGAAACAATGAACAGAACTAATAGTAAGAACATGAAATAAGAGATGAGGGGAGAAGAACTACAGTAAGGAAAAGGTAAGAACGATTGAAATGAAACCTTGAAACGGAAAGATAAAGAACTCGAATAATATCGGATAACGGCTACAAAGTTTCTGAGGGTGAAGTTTAGTAAAAGTCTGCAGAGAGCAGCCTTAGGGTAAGAAAAGCTTCACCTAATAATCTCATAAAACCCCCTATAAATAGACAAAAACTGAACTGAAACATTAACTCCTGTGAACACGAAGGGTCAGAAAAGTTCTCGATCGAGGGAAATTTCCTCTCAATCGAGCTCTTTAGTCTTCACAAACCGGTCGATTGAAGATAGAAGGTTACTCGATCCACTCCTCTTCTTTGGCACCCCTCGATCGATCATTTTGGCTTTCGACCGAGTGC
Source organism: Silene conica (assembly GCA_029255685.2). Lineage (NCBI taxonomy): Eukaryota > Viridiplantae > Streptophyta > Magnoliopsida > Caryophyllales > Caryophyllaceae > Silene > Silene conica. The sequence goes on from CM055317.2 coordinate 53,520,975, forward strand.
TTTCTTCTTGGATACCTCTTGATCGAGCACAGGACAGCTCGATCGAGGACATGTCTTCGTCTGGATCCCTCGATCGAGCACAGGACAGCTCGATCGAGGACTTTGCTCCTCAATGGGGCCTTCGACAGGCTTATAGGTTGATTAATCACCTCAGAATTCTCGATTGACATACAACCAACCGCGATTCTTCCATCAACTATTGAAAAACAGTGCTTTGAGGCAGAAAAAGCTTGGTTTCCGCTACTATTCGGTCACTATCTGCAAAATAGCAACACGAACACAAAGTAGCACATACGGGGTATAAAATGATATAAAATCACCAATTATTATGAGAATGTGTGCTAGAACAAGACTAAAAAGTCTATACAAAATGCACACATCAACAACCCGAAGGTTTCAATGATCCTAAAAATCCTAAGAAAGTGTGCAAGCTTAAGCGTTCCATTCATGGAATTAAGCAAGCATCTAGGAGTTGGAAACATCGTTTCGACCAAGTGATAAAAAAGAATAGTTTTATTCGATCGGTCAAGAACCATGCTTATATATCAAGTTAAGTGGGAGAAAGATCGTCTTTCTGGTGTTGTATGTCGATGACATACTCTTGATCGGGAATGGCATCCCTCTCTTATGTTCGGTTAAAGTATGGTTAAAGAACCATTTCCAGATGAAAGATCTGGGTGAGGCACAGTGTATCTTGGGGATCCGTATCTAGAGAGATAGATCACGACGGATGTTATCACTGAGTCAGGATTCTTATATAGATAAGATTCTTAACAGATTCAGCATGACCAACTCCAAGAAATCTCGGGGGTACATTTGAGTAAGACTCAGTCACCTAAGACACCGGAAGAGGTCGAGCGCATGAGTCGCATTCCTTACGCATCAGCTATAGGATCGATCATGTATGCCATGATATGCACACGTCCTGACGTGGCATATGCTTTGAGTATGACGAGTCGATACCAAGGCAATCCAGGTGAATCACATTGGATGGCTGTGAAAAACATTCTTAAGTACCTACGGAGGAATAAAGATTGGGTATTGACTTATGGTGGAGGCACTAAGCTTTGCGCAAACGGTTACGCAGATGCTAGCTTCCAAACGGATCGAGATGACTCTAATTCTCAGTCTGGATTCGTTTTTACTCTTAATGGCGCTGCTGTCAGTTGGAAAAGCTCCAAGCAGAGTGTTATTGCAGATTCTACTACTGATTCCGAGTACTATGCCACTTCGGAAGCTGCAAAGGAAGTTATATGGATGCGTTAGTTCTTACAAGGACTCACTGTAGTTCCTAGTTCGAACGACCCGATCACCATTTATTGCGACAATAGAGGTGCCATCTTCCAGGCTAAGGAGCCTAAGTCTAGCAACAAATCTAGAAATGTACTGCGGAAAGCTCACCTAATTCGAGACTACGTAGAGCAAAAGGAGATAGTGATAGACAAGATTGCGATAGATGACAACATCGCAGATCCTCTCACTAAACCATTAAGACATGATAAACATGAAGGGCACGTTATTTCATTGGGAATTAAACGTGTTCCTGAGTTGTATTAATACTTTTGTGGATTGGATATTGTATCTATTTCATATACTATTTATAACACCATCGATTTTGTTTTATATTTTGTTTTTCATGTGGATTGTACAGACAACAATGAACACCACAAAGTGAACTGAATTACATTATATTTGTTTTTGTCCGTAATCGCCTACACGAGCTGATAACTCTGGCAATTATTTTGTGACGTTGATTGATGGTGGGTTCAATAAACCATAAGTCAAACCGTTGACTGATCGATCATAGATACGAGATTATAACGATAACTCGTAGGACATTTTCATGACGACGCAATGGAGTCCTAAATGTTACTGAACATTCGGTGCCAGGTCGTGGATAGGACGTCCATCGTGTTCCTTGAGTCGATTCTTTTGACTGTCGACTGTTTCTTGAGATAAAGGGCAGTTTTGGGTGACTTCCATTTATTTCTCACTAGCTGACCGTAACTGGGGCTAAGCAGATTTTTTTGGGTCATTTCATACTGCGCTTACATCTGCAAGGTTCGAGTTGAGGAAAATATCCACCCCTTACCAGGTTTTAATATTTCTCAGGGCCACTCGAGGAGTAGTAACTGAAATGTTTGGCTAAGCTCGAATAATGATTCGTTATCAGTTGAGTTACTCTCTAGTCGGGAAAACAACTCTTGATACAGATCGCTTGTAAAATACGACCTTTGTAAATACAAATTTGTAAATTGTTTTACATTGAGTGGGAGAAATTTAATTGGATATAAGAATCGGTTACCGCACATACACTTGTACGGACAAGTGGGAGATTGTTGGCGTTAGGGTCCTCAACAGTTAGTACGACAACACGTATAAATCTCTTAAAGGAACACAGGACATACTTTGTATTTTAGCCAGTTGATTCACGTTTATCAATAACGGTTGGCTTGCTAGAAAGTTTTAAGTTATTGTCATACAGATGGCGGTAATCAACTGGTCCCTAAGAGTCACACCTAAAGGATGGAATCTGAGAGATATGATTAAATGAAAATGTAATCATATTGATACCTTATACGACTAAACGGTTAGTCAATGTAATGATGATATAATTATTTAATACTGATTAAATAATATTAGCTAAGACGAATTAAAATGTTAATTCGTAATTAAATGTAAAATGTTATATTTAATTAGTGTGTAATGAAATTATTTAATAAAGATTAAATAATTCAGTTAAATATAAACGGTTATATTTAATTGTTAAAATATAAATATACGATATGTATAAAGATAAACATTACACACAAAAAGTGTTTAACAACTGATTTTTACGGATAAAATTCGGTTGCTACAGTGATCACACGGCTACAGTTGTGGTGTGTGGATCAGTTAAGTTGGGAGCGGAATTCTATCTTATGGTTATTAGGAGAAGTTGTTAGTAGTATAAATAGAAGAGTTGTATTTTGACTAAACTAGTCATTACATTTCCCCTATAAATAAGACCAACTCGGCACACTTGGGAGGCACGAGTTCCCACGCAAACTTCTCTCTTCTCTCTTTCTAGCTTTCATCTTACACAAAATTAGAGGTAATTTTGCAGTTTCTAGCTCAGGAAAGGGTATTTCTCAGGACATCTTGGGTGCAACGATTAGGAGGATATCTGTTTTGAAATCTGATCTTAGGCCTTTGCAAGGACAGAAGGTTAATTCTTAGTCTCAATCTTTGTCTCTTGTTCTTCGTTTATGACTATAAATCGTACCTTATAAATTTGTTATAATCGTGCATATAAAGAATTGGGAATATATATACAGATATTTTCCCACACTGATACCACTTGAAGGAAATCATATTTCCAGAAATTAATATTATGTCATATACGATGGAATTTATTTTGTTCATAAAAATAAAATAAGATCTTATGCATGCAAGCAAAAATTCGATGTTAGGTTTAAAAATCCATAACCTAATAATTTGTCATACTAATATTAAGATGATAACTAACATTTTAATTATTGCTTTTAGATCTTATGCATGCTTATACAAAAAATGCGGAAATAGGATTCGTATTACTTACAATCCGACGAAATCAACAATGCAAGGATGATCCTCCTCTATGATGCACCAAGACACCCCTTAATGAACCGAAACTTTGATGTTGCTAGGGTAAGAGTCGGTTTTTCCTTAAGTAATATTCTAATCCCTTATTAGATATATTAAAATCTAATATTATAACTATTATAGTATTAGGCTTATTATCATATAATAATTTTGAGGTTTTGTATGATTTTCTTACTCTAGAAAAATTAAGCACATAGATGGAATGAATTTTAAGATGTGAACAATTCACATATTATGGGGTTGCTTGGGGTGCCGAGTTGGTTGCATGGGGAAGGGGAGATGGGAGCTCTTTTAGCTTACCCATGAACTAGGGTGGCTCTAGGTAGCACCCTAATTGATTAAAGTTAAGCACACTTTAATCATCATGTTGGGTTAATTTAATAACACACAACATATCCTTAACCCTTCACAAAACCGGTGCCCTTTTGACATAAAATGGACTTAATTTTATCATTTGTTATTATGTACAATTGTATAAGTGACATACATTATGTCTCATTTATAAAACAATTGTTTTGATTTAAAGTGCATATTTATCAAATAAATATCACTTATAAATTAAATAAATCACTTTTAACAAATTGACTAGTAATTCACAATTACTATTATAAAATAGTTATTTATAATGATCGTCAATACGATTTACAACCCTTGTAATAATTTACAACCCGATTCATTCTAATTTCGATATTATAAAATATCCTTCAATGTTTAATAATTGACACGTTTCAATTATAAACATAAAGCTTACGATAAGATTTAACCTCTGATTTCTCGATATACGAGTTTAAGGAATATTATCAACTCGTATCAATATACATTTGATCAGTTTATCAATTAAGGGAATTGTCCTATAGGTGTGACCTAAAGGGATCAACTAACCACCACCGTCATACGACAGTAATGTCAAACTCTAGCTAGCCAATCATTACCGATTAATGTTGGTCAGTTGACTAATATAATTTCGTATCATCCCTTGCGCATTCTTGTCATGAGATTTAATTATGTGATCGCACTATTGTTGAGGACACATTTCCCAACAATCTCCCACTTGTCCTCGACAAGTGTGCGTCACCAATTCTCTTGTCCTATTACAATCTCCCACTCAATGCAAGGTGTTTCTCTGAGGTCGTACTTGCATTCGATCATATCATGAGTGGTTTCCTCGATCTGGAGAATAACTGTTTGACCGGAATTATCTACCATAGATACCTTCCGAGCGTGGCCACGCATTTCCAGTTAACTTCTTATCGAGTGGCCTTGAGATTTGAACAACCCTGACAAGGGGTGGACAATTTCTATCGTACTACTCCCTTTAGCTAGCCACAGTCAGTCACAACCCAAGGCAATCCCATTTAACTCCAGTTACGAAAAGTCGTAGAGAATGGATCAAGGTTATGCGAAAACTATAGTAGCTCTTGCCACGACCCGGCTATTATAAAATTTCCAGAACTCTATAAGCGGTCACTTTGCCCGACAGAGTGTCTCTTGCAGTCTGTCTATGTGCATGATCGACTAGTCATCACATATGACTCTATGGCATTTGAACTTGTCATCAGTCGCCTCACATTCTAGTCGCTTTGAGATGTCACCTCATGTAAGCGGCCAGGGGCTATACTAAGTCAATCCAGTTCACTTTATGGGGTTCAAAGTTGTCTCTTACAACCCATTTGGATTTTGACAAAGTATCTTTCATTGTGAGTTAATCATAACTCAAATGATATTGTTATGCCAAAAAAAATAGTCAATACTATTTTATTGCATTTGATGCATGATCATCAATTTGTATTAGTGTTTTGCGAATAAACCTTTTATTCATGATTCCAAAACTTACAAATTTTGGTCTCCTTCCAACTCATATTATCTCACATAATATGATCTTATTTGAGCACATATCTAGAACTCATTCTAGATCTTGAGTTTCCTTTCCTGAGGGAAGCTCCCACTGTTATCTTATAACTCGTGACGTACCGTCACTTATGTACTGAAATCTATATTGTAGTTATTAATGACTCATCTTGGCAATTTTAATCAAAATTTTTAGGTTCACATTCATCAATATGAATAATGTAACCAACCATTTTGAACTCTAATGGGCGACGTTTTATTATCAATATAATAAACCTTCCCGTGAAGCTCCATCATCATATGATATAAGGTATTTTGTTCATCTAGAATTGAGAACCTCTTATTCTTTATACTTTAAAGAATCACCATTCTCTCTAAATGGTACGTTCATTTCTCTGATGAATATCGCTCCCACTAAAATCAACGTCACTCTTTTAATAGTGATTTGATATTTCTTAAATGAACCTTTCACTTCACGCATGTTACTTATTTGCTTCTACTTGAATTAGTATCACTATCCCTATAGTGGTCTACCTCAATTCAATCAACATCACTTCTTTCATGTCTTCGTTTCCTCGAGACGAATATGACATGATATTCCCTTATAACTACATTGAGAGAATTGAGATGATTTCTTCTCTTTTATCTTATAATTTTAGAAAAATCATTTGTTAAGGAACCGTTTTCCTTCCGATTTCATACGGGGTTTCCTTTATCCTCTCTTTGAAACAATGAACATAAGGAACATTTCCTCTTGTGTCCTCCCGTAGTTTCTTCAGTGTCCTCTCGTAGTTTCTTTTATACATTCATTTAGGGTTCTTCTTAAGACTCTCATGTATGATTCTTCTCTAAGATCCTGCATTTATATCATTGGTTTGCGGGCGAAATATTTTCTCCCACTCTATCCTTTAAAAATAACCTTTACTTGTATAAGGATAACAATTTTCGATATAACCAATGCATATGAATGTTTGAAAAGTCTTATAGGTTTGATGAATACATTCTCATTTTCACTTAAAATGATCACTTTGATTGAATATTTTCCTCTTAGAAGGTGTATTTCTCGTTTTTAATTAATCAACACTTTGATTGTTTATATTGATCGTATCAATGTTACTTTACAATGAACGTTTCATGGTTTTAATCTAGTGATTTATAGAAATCACTTTGATGCATGTTCGACAAGTTATACAATTTATTTTAAGAATCAATGATTCAATTAAGAACAAAAGTAGTGACTTGGGTTGAAAACCTAGTCACTATTATCCAAAATTACAACCATTGTTTAGGATTCAAATCCTTGTCTTACAAGAAAGTAAATTGTTCTAAGAAATAAAATGCAAAATATGAAAGAAGACAATAATTAAAATTAGAGCCAAGCTCTTAAGTCTTCAATCAAATGGATGCTACCATAGTCATCCATGTAAGGAACTTCATGCTTCTTTCTCCTTGCCTTTGTCATTAGGAGGTGGCACTTTAAAATAATTAAAAAGGGTAAAATTAACAATTTTGTATCACTATACATAAGTTGACAAAATAACATGAATTTTTGAACGAGAAGTATTACCTACGGCGGTTGCCTTTCCATTTTTGAGGTCGGTCAAGTATTTGGGGCAATTACGCTTCCAATGTCCTAACCTCGTGCAATAATGGCACTTGTCTTCATATTTTGAAGATGAGGTGGAAGCGCCTTTCGAAAAGGTCTTTTCTTTGGCCGGTTTGGGTTTGAACGTTTTCTTACCCTTGCCTTTAAAGGCATTCCTTTTGAAGTTAGTTTTCCCTTTCTTCTCGATGTTCAAAACATCCTTAGTGGAACTTTCATGAAGTCCCATGTCCCTCTCGGCTTGGACAAGCATCTTATGCAATTCATCCAATGTGGTCTCTTGATTTTGCATATTGAAATTCACACGGAATTGAGCATACGATTTCACCTTATTGAGAGAATGAAGAACTCGGTCAATGATGAGTGAGTCGGGAACATAAACTCCTTGCACTTTTAGAGCCTCCGCGAACTCAACTAATTTGAGTACATGAGGGCTTATCTTGTGTCCTTCCTTCAAGCTAATGTCGAAGAAGGCGAAAGTCGCCTCATATTGAATCACCCTTGGAGTTTGTGAAAACATCGTCGCAAGTTTGGTGTATATCTTATATGATGTGCTTAACTTGATCATACTCCTTTGGAGATCCGGCTCCATGGAGAAGATAAGCACATTTTAAGAGCGGAGGACTCTTTCATGTAGGCTTCATAGGCCTCACGAGTTTGGACCGCGGAACGAGCGGTCGGAGCGGCTTCGGAGAGGTAACGAGTCTTATCGTCACCTTGAGCGGCCAAAAGTAATTGCGCATCCCAGTCTTTAAAATTGGAACCATGCTTATCGAGTTTGCAACGATCCATAAAGGATCGAAGCCATGATACATTAGTGAGAGGTGGAGCGTTGGTTGCCATTGACGTTGTTGAAAAATTAAACTACAATAAAAGAAGGAATTAAAACAACATCATTTTTAAAACTTGTAATTAAAATAAACAAGTTTAGTTATTTACTTAATGATCTCTTACCCAATTAAGTAAACAATCCCGAGACCCAAACCCATACTAATCTGGGCACGGTATAGCCGATTCAACCCTTATTGGTTTAATTTGGTGGATTAACTCTTTAATCGGTTCTACCTTAGAACTCTCGGTCGACAATTATCTAAAATTGTCTTTAGCTCTAACTTATTGCAACTACGGTTACGAATACTTTCGTTGAGATCGACCAAATTTCAAGGTGTAATCTTATTACCCCACTTACCCAACGTGACAATTTTAGCACCCCGGTGTAGCCGAGCCTACATTCTTGTGAAGAAGGGATTCATGGGTCTATACTTTTTGGTAAGGCTAAGTCTCAATATTCATTTGTAAGAGATCTAGTCAAATTATTATCTATCTCCGTTTAAGTGAACTAAGTTGGTGAATTATCAATAAATTATTGACTAGGTCGATTAAATCGAATAAAATGCATGACATGATATGACGATTTGGCTATGCATGCAAACATATAAATCAAAATAAAAGCATAAAATAATAAACCCTAGTATGGACTTTCCTAAAAAAAAATAAAAGTACAAATTCGGAAACCAACTCCTTTGGTCCCTTGAACTTCACGAGGCGCGCTTCCCAAGGTAAACACCGTCTTGGTCGGAACTCCTTTCCGAATGGCATCGTCTTCAAGGCTCACCGGAATTTACAAAAATTACAACTTTTCTAGTTTACTTTATACATTACAAAATAGAAAACAATAAATAAAGTGATACGAGATCACATTAATTACATCCGAATCGATAACCCCTTACATTACGGGAAATATCGATTAAAAAACTAAGGCCATACTAAGTAAAATTACATAATCCAAAATTACGTAAATAAAATCATGACAATCATAATTAAAATATGCAATTCTTATGAATATGAACTAACATGCAAAACCTAAGCCAAATCGTCATATTTAATATCATTTATATATATAGTTATCGTATACCTCGGTTTTATGGAATTGCGTGTTTTAACGATTAAAAACACTAGGCATTATGTGAATCGGAATTCACTCTTAAGTTAATCATCCCAACTCATTTAGGTTTCAAAATTTAGTGTTACTCAAACTTTGAACATGACTTAACTTAATATTATAATATTGTTCGGTATTACTCGGTTTTACGGGAAAAATAATATAAAATCCAAAAAGAGTCATAAAATTTCGAAAAATTCAAAATTCAAATTTTGAATATTTTAAAACTTTCTTAAAATTTCAGAACCTTAAAAATATTAGTACTTACACGGTTTTGTTATTTATTTCGTAAATAATACGTAAAACAAGCATTATGAGTCGGAAAAATAAATAATTAGCTCCATAAATGCAAATAAAATACTAATAATATTTTTACACTTTCCGAAATACTTTAAGAAACTGAAATGGACAGAAAATTAATTAGCACATTGCCCAAAAGCCGAAATTTTAATTACATGATTCAATTTTTAAATATAACTTTTTAACAAATAAAAATTAAATAAAACAGAAACCTTTGGCTCCCAAGAAAAATAAGGTGATGAACATATCAAATATGATTATTATGGGTTAAATTGTTCGGCCATTTTAACAACTATTTCTAATTTTAACAATTTACGTCATATATCGTACAATTTTAACCATTAAAATTATTCACAAGCATAAAATTAAAAAAAAATCTCGAAATTTTTATACATGCTGGAAATAATATATATGACATCGTGTTAAATTTTTTTTATGGTCAAATTCCAACTTAAACTATTAAAGTCGAAATAATGTCACTTTTATCCGATTTTTACACTAAAAATCAATAAACATGCAATATATGAGATAAATTTCTGAAAAATTTAGCATACATTTTAAATATTGCATGTGACATACTCATAAATTTTTATAGTTAAATTCGAAATATAACTATACAAACCCATTTTTATTCATTTTATGGCATTTTAACATTTAAAATTCATAAACCATGTATTCTAACTCCATAATTTACGAAAAATCATATTCATATCATAGGAAATACATGTGAAAATATACTGAAAAATCTCGGCCAGAAGTAGATTTTAACTATTTTTCCCAAAAATAAACATTTTTAACCATTAAAAATAATAAAAACCGAAAATAAAATACCTATGAACAATATATATGCAAAATATATTCCAAATATCCTAAAATACATTTAGAAACAGTAGGTATTCATGCATAATAATTTCGGCCATATCATATACGAACTAAAATTTCAATTTTATTTTTGTTATCCTAATAACTTCGTAAAAATTAAACGAAAAGCATGCAAACAACCTTGTAGCTCCGATACCAATTGTTAGGTTTAAAAATCCATAACCTAATAATTTAGTCATACTAATATTAAGATGATAACTAACATTTTAATTATTGCTTTTAGATCTTATGCATGCTTATACAAAAAATGCGGAAATAGGATTCGTATTACTTACAATCCGACGAAATCAACAATGCAAGGATGATCCTCCTTAGTATTCAAGTAGAATACGTCCTCTATGATGCACCAAGACACCCCTTAATGAACCGAAACTTTGATGTTGCTAGGGTAAGAGTCGGTTTTTCCTTAAGTAATATTCTAATCCCTTATTAGATATATTAAAATCTAATATTATAACTATTATAGTATTAGGCTTATTATCATATAATAATTTTGAGGTTTTGTATGATTTTCTTACTCTAGAAAAATTAAGCACATAGATGGAATGAATTTTAAGATGTGAACAATTCACATATTATGGGGTTGCTTGGGGTGCCGAGTTGGTTGCATGGGGAAGGGGAGATGGGAGCTCTTTTAGCTTACCCATGAACTAGGGTGGCTCTAGGTAGCACCCTAATTGATTAAAGTTAAGCACACTTTAATCATCATGTTGGGTTAATTTAATAACACACAACATATCCCTAACCCTTCACAAAACCGGTGCCATTTTGACATAAAATGGACTTAATTTTATCATTTGTTATTATGTACAATTGTATATGTGACATACATTATGTCTCATTTATAAAACAATTGTTTTGATTTAAAGTGCATATTTATCAAATAAATATCACTTATAAACTAAATAAATCACTTTTAACAAATTGACTAGTAATTCACAATTACTATTATAAAATAGTTATTTATAATGATCGTCAATACGATTTACAACCCTTGTAATAATTTACAACCCGACTCATTCTAATTTCGATATTATAAAATATCCTTCAATGTTTAATAATTGACACGTTTCAATTATAAACATAAATCTTAAGATAAGATTTAACCTCTGATTTCTCGATATACGAGTTTAAGGAATATGATCAACTCGTATCAATATACATTTGATCAGTTTATCAATTAAGGGAATTGTCCTATAGGTGTGACCTAGGGATCAACTGACCACCACCGTCATACGACAGTAATGTCAAACTCTAGCTAGTCAATCATTACCAATTAATGTTGGTCAGTTGACTAATATAATTTCGTATCATCCCTTGCGCATTCTTGTCATGAGATTTAATTATGTGATCGCACTATTGTTGAGGACACATTTCCCAACATTTGAAACCTTACATTGAGGAATCGACACAATAGGGCGGTTTTGGTCACCTACCAAAACCGATCTTGAGCTTAAAATATAAAGGATGATTTCCTTAAAACGTCAACTAGAGAAATTCTCCTTTGATTGCACCCAAGATGCACCCGAAAAACAAATACTAATAATCTTATTATGTACGTAGTAATAACCTAACTAATATTACTATTTTCTACCTTAGAAAATAGTAGTGTAATATTATTATTATATGAGTGAAAATATATTTCTAGAGAAAAATAATATTTTGAGAGGATTTTATTAAGATGAGTATGACCAACTAATAATGACCAAGTGATAAATTATGTAGTGTGCATGACAATATATAAAGAAGAAATACTATTTCTCTCCTCTAGTGGTGGCCGGCTACGGTGCAAGGGGAAGAACAATTGGTTTTTCTCTTTTCCACAAGCATAAGTCACATCCTTATGTGACTAGATTAGGGTGTAATCATTCTATCTCAATAAGATAAATAAACAAAACCCATAAGCACCCATGCATGCACAAATACACGACACCAATTACATAAAATGGGTTCCATATTATATTTTACAATTTGTCATTTGTAGTATGTCAAATATTATGTGACAATTTGGTAATTATAAAACACGTATTTAAACATTTTAAATACAATTTCTTATCACATAAATAATACTTAACTTTTAAGTACCAATTACCAATTTAGTATGTAAAACGACGTCATTTCATATTCGTCGATCGTGATTCACAACTCAATTGTAATCACTACTAATCGATAACCCTTACCGATAAAAATACGATAACCATTATCGAATATAATAAAATAATTCTTTATTTTATTGAAATCGAATCTCATATAATCGCATTATCATGAGACACGGACCTCTCATTAATCTTGTCCATATTAAGGCATCAATCAATTTGTACCCTATACAAATTATCAATTTCAATAATTCGGGGGTAACATCCTTTAGGTGTGACCTTATGGGATCAACTGATCACCACCATCATATGACGATAATGCCAAACTATTTAAAGGCAATCATTACCGGTAAAGGATGATCAGTCGGCTTTATAGATTTATCATCCCTTCCGTATTCAACATATGTAAATATGTATGAGATTTTGTGATTATCAATAAAATCATGTGATCACATTATTGTCGAGGACAATTATCCCAACATTTTCCACGATATTAATAGAGGCTATCATTGAGATTTTGTGAAATATTTATTGTCGTTCAAGTAATATTTTTATTGCATAAGATTTTTTGTTGAAGAACATATTTCTCTCTTTTTTTGCTGTTGTATAAGATATTTAATCAAATAAAAATGATATTTGTGAATTCATTTACGATAGTTAATTAATGGTAGACACAAAATAATTGAGTTATTTATGTGTCAATCAAAAGTGCAGAATTATTGTTTATCTACAAATTAAATTGCTCTATAAAATCATGGATACCCACGTGACAAAAAAATAAATGTTTTTTAAATAACTCAACTTCAACCACAAGCTGACGTATTGTTCAAGAAATGTAAATAAAGAATTAATTTTTTTTTTATTTTTTTTTTTTTGACAAGTGCTTATGATATACTCAAGCTATCGATTTTGCGATAGCATGAGCAGACCTATTTAAAGAACTAGGACAATGACTTAAAGAAAAACAATGACAATTATTAGCGATACATAAGATTGACTTGACAGTAGATGTAATATCTTTGTTGTTGCTGCCGCACCCATTAACTTGTAGTACCAAGTTTAGGCAATCAGAAGTAGCATCCATATGAAAAAAACCTTTTCTGAAGGCGTCTTTACATGCGAACAATAGAGCCAATGCTTCCGCGTGTATAGGAGAAATAGCCCAGAAAGAGAGAACCCCTGTGAACATAGTTAGCCCATTTTTATCTCTGACAATCCATCCCGCTGTTGCTCTGTTATTTGTCTTCCACGCAGCATCACACTTTATACGTACATTTTCCTGACACAAAGTAGAGCCCATAATAGTGACCGGAAAATGATTTCTTAGTAGTTCAGCAGTAAACATATAATCTTCGGAGTTGTTGATGCGCGAATGAAATTGTAAAGAAGTTTGATGTGCCAGTGCAGTGCATCTCTGAATGTTATCTGAAGCATGTGATGTTAATCGAGACACCAGAGCATCAGCATTTATCCCAATATTGTTAAAAAGATTTTCATTCCTTGAGCACCAAATTGTCCATAAGGTTGAGATAAATGTTGATATCAGAAAAAGCTTATCATGTTGTCGAGTGAAAAAAGACAACCAGTTAGCAATCCACACCTGAACCGATATATGAATACTAGATGAAGTTCTAATGCCAAGAGGAGAAGCAAACCACAGATTAGAGGCAATTGGACAATCACGAAGAAGGTGATCAAGAGTTTCTGGCTGGCCTTGATCTGCGCAATACATGCAGAAACCTTGTGAAGGTCCATTTCGTTTTTTTACCTCCATTGCACATGGCAACGAATTAGCCATAATCTTGCACATGACAATCCATTTCTGTGGTATTTCCAGGTTCCAAATCTGCTTCCATGGAAAAGTAGATGGACAGTTTGCTTGCCTTTGTCTATCCTTAATAGAAGCCCTTGTTCTCCACCAATTTTGAAAGGCTGTAAAATATCCACTCTTCGCAGAGTAACATCCATCTTGCTTACATGTCCAAATTATTTTATCGGAGTCATTGTTGAAGGGAATTGGGATAGGTAAAATGTCATTTAGTGCTTCAGAGGCACCAATGGCGACAATAACATCAGTATTCCAGTGACCGTCTGAATGTTGAACTTCCGAGACTCTAACTTGCGGTAAAATTTCGTCATTAAGTTAAAGAATAGAGCTCAAACTATTATTTCTAACCCATTTATCCCTCCAAAAATCCAAATTAGAATTAAAACCCACTTGCCATGCTAAATTATCCTTTAAAAGTTGCAGACCCCAGAGAATACTCCGTCCTCCCCATGACATTTGAATAGAATTCCAATTGGCATTTGTATCATGAAGTTTACGATAGAAAGAGTATTTAGAACCAATGACTTGGCTGATAAGTGATTCAGGTTCAGATAAAATTTTCCATCCAATTTTTGCAACCAAACTTTGATTAACGCATTCTGAGTTTCTAATGCCTAGTCCGCCATCCATTTTCCTGAGCTGTAAAAAAGTCTTACTACACCAGTGGATGCCCTTACCATGTATACCCTTTCCCCACCAAAATTGTGAAATCATTGAGTCGATCTTTGATGTCACACTTACCGGCATACGAAATGCAGATAGAGAATATATTGATAGTGAGGAAAGAATAGAAGCAATAAGAGTCAATTTACCTCCTGTAGATAGAAATTTATTATTCCAAGATAGGATACGTCGTCGGACCTTTTCGATAACCATAGCATTAATCTCCTTTTTTGTTCGTCCATATTCTAAAGGTAGTCCCAAATAAGTTCCCATTTGCCGTGGCTGTCGAATAGAAAGGGTTTTCATGCATGTTGTAGTTGTTGCCAAAGTACAGTTCGGACTAAACGTGATGGATGTTTTGTCTTTATTAAGTCGCTGACCCGCAATAGCACAGTATGTGTCTAAAACTTTCTTAATACCCTGGCAGTGTACTTCAGTTAGACCTGGCAAAAATATACCGAATCCGAAAAACCGATCGAAAATAACTGAATCGACACCTGACCGTACATCCGAAAGGTATAACTGAACTTCACCCCGAAACCTGAATCGACCTGAACTGATTCGAAATTGAACTGAATTTGTAATATCCGAAATAGACCCGAGATCGAATAAACCTGAACTGTTTCAACCTGAACTGGTTTGACCCGAATCGAAACACACCCGAACCGTTTTCAACCTGCTTAATGATGACTGAAATTCAACCGAAACCCGAAATTACCCGAATGTAGTAATTGTCGTTTGTCAAACAAAAGAAAAAACTTAATTATTTATATACATATTTTTATATTGGCGGGTAAAATGATGGTTGGCGGTAAAATTATTCGAGAATCTACAATTTTTGGAGGCAAAATATAATTAGTTCGTCAATTTTTGGAGGCAAAATCAATCTTTTTACCATATTTGACTGAAATTTCAACCGAAATGATAAAAAAGAATCTGACAAAAGAGATTTAGATGAACAAAATAACTAATCAAAGATTTAAAGCGCAAAATCTGGAAATTTCATTAATTAATTAGGGATAATTAGAGATCTTCTTACCGAAATGAGATATCCTTTCTATCTTTACAAAGTATATGGTGTATACGTAATTACGTATTATGGACTGTATACCATATTTACGAATTGCGATTATTAAAAAAGAAAGCAGTTGGTGACTTGGTGTTATGGTGTATACGTGTATTTTTTTGACGTAATGAGTTTTTGATTTTTTAATTTTTATCATTTATTCATTTGTCATTTGCCATTGGCTGTTGTTTTATATTTTAGTTTTTAGTTTTTGACTTTTTAATTTTATGTACTTATTTCTCCACTTGATGTAAAATTAAAAAATCAAAAACTAAAAACTAAAATGTAAAACAATAGCAAATGGTAAATGGCAAATGAATAAATGATAAAAACTAAAAAATCAAAAACTAATTACGTCAATACATGTATACAACCTTTGTCGAAAAAAATACACGTATACACCATAATACCAAGTGACCAACTACTTTCCTTTTTAATAATCGCAATTCGTAAGTATTACATGTTTGACCGTTCATATTTAAATTATTTGTATATATAATATATCAATAATTATAAAAAAATAGATAAGAAAAAAAATGTGGAATTAAATTATATTACTATTAAAAGAATTTGAAATATTATCGGACAAAAATCTAAAAATTATATCAAAAACAAAATCGAAATATTTGATATATAAATATAATCCAATATTAATCCCTTGACATCCGATCCGAATATGGCCCGAATCGAATCTCATCTGCTCTGATTTTGACCCGACCCGAGTCTCATCTGTTCCGAAATTAACCTGACTCGAACCTGAACTGACCCGAAATATTTACAACCGATTAAAAGCGAAAACTGATTCCAACCTGAATTGAACCGAACTGAAATCGAAAATAAAGGTAAACCGAAATAACCCGATCCGAATGAAACTGATCCGAAACTGAATCGAATGACCCGTTTGCCAGGTCTAACTTCAGTTGCATGTGAAAAGATGATAAGGTCATCCGCAAATAATAAGTGAGAGACCCTTATAGCAGTGCGAGATACTTTTATTCCCTTAACCAAAGATCGTCTTTGTGCTTCTTTATTAAGTTGAAGCAAATAATAGTATTCCCGTAATTACTTTTAACCTTTTCATCTTCGCAACAAAATAAAGGACGAAGATTGGCTGAAGTATTTAAAGGCTTTAATTTTGTGTCCATCCACATTGCAATCCACATTTTTAATGCTCCAAGAGACATTATGGAAAAAAGATAAACATGGAAATACTCTGGATGCGACGGACAGAATCATGTATTACGGTTGCAGTACATTACAAGAATGGCCTATTCTTCCATTAATACTTTCTTTCACAACTGGCACAAGCTAAATCAGAGTTCAGGCATTACATATCTCACTTCCACCAAAACAACTCACCTCGAAGCCACCACATCCCCCAATCACAACTTCCAAAGGGCCTGCGTTTAAGCCACAACTTTCGGCTAACATGACCAAATCTGAACCCGGTTATTATGGCGATGCTTGATCGGCAGTTGCAGCAGCTAGCGGTTGCAGAGCTTTCAAAGGGTTCATGATGACACCGTCAATGAGACCATATTCTATGGCTTCTTTAGCACTCATGAAGAAGTCACGATCAGTGTCTTCATAGATCCTCTGCAGGCTCTGACCTGTGAGGCATGCCAGATGCCCACTGAGATTGGCCTTGTGGTGCATCATCTCATTTGCCTGCCAAAGATAGACCACCGGCAATCAAATTTAAAGAATAATAAATTAATTAATTTGAAAGAAATAATTTCTTATTGAATGGCATTAACGACAAGAGAGTGAGCTGTTACCTGGACATCTATGTCAGTTTGACTACCCTGTGCACCACCAAGAGGCTGATGGATCATTATTCTAGAACTCGGTAAGCTATATCTTTTGCCTTTGGTGCCGGCACCAAGTAAAAAAGCCCCCATACTGCATATGAGTAATGTACCTTTAAGAAAACATACTATGATACAACTATACAAGTACAAGGCACAAAGCAGGAACACACACAGGCTCCAAATGACTTTGATAACCATCTAATCATCTATCACCCCCCATCAAACTTGTCAACGTGATTTTTCACCTCAACGTCGTATAACATCAATGCCTCCCTTCTACTATTCCCACAAAATTCAAGACCCTTAATAGAGAACAGCTGTCAATTGGGACATCTCGTAGTGACAAAAAATGCCCTCTATTTTGGGGGTTTTCTTACCTATTTACATATTGGGCTTAGTCGTCTCTTGCACCCTATTTCCTAATATGGTATTCCGTTTATTATCCTATTTTCTTTTCATTTGCTTTTTTCACGATCTCCAAGGCAGAACTTTCAATGTGTTTTTCCATGTGTTTATGTTGTACTTTTCTTTATCCAAAATAATATACTGTGAAATATGTTTTAATAATAATGTAAACATTTTAGTTTTGTGTACTACGAGTAATATTTTTTATTCTCGGAGATATATACGACCAATTTTTGGACTCTCAAACAACAAATGGGAAGAAAATAGAAAAATGAGGGAGTATGTTTTTAACATTTAGTAAGACTAAAAGACCTTAACTTTTGCATTTTTACCTACATTGCCAGCTTGCCACTTAATTAAAAACATAACCCAACCCCAGCTAAATCAAATACTCAAACATAACTAACGTCACTCAAATCCACTTAACATAACCCCGCCCAACCCAACCCAAGTGATAAATTAACATCACCCAACCCCAGCCAAATCAACAGCCATACTCCATCAGCCACACCCTCACTTAATCCAGCCCAATACATAGTTGACCACCACCGTCACCTCCACGCCATCACTAGTCCCACCCCTTCAAAGACGGTCACCACCTATCAAAGATTCCCACCGTCATCTCGGCCGAGTTGTATTGGATTTTCACTCTACTATACAAGATATCACCGAGATGTATCAGGAGGCGGCACGAGATATCTCGAGATGTACCCAGTAAATTATAAATGGAAAAATATCAGTTGCGATGACCGATTTATGACGTGCATCAACAACTAGGCCCAGTACATCACGCGATAAACCCAAAATTAACGAATTAGAACTTATACCAGCTAAATCTTGTAATGAAAAGCTCACGAAAATTGTATAACATTGGTCTAAATTTATAATTCTAGATAGAATTATTCAAACTTTATATGAAATAGGCAATAAATGAAAAAATCCCTACAAAAGCTTGTAAACTAGATACGACTGCTATAACAACGACTAGGACCCCAACGGCGGAGGCCAGGGTGATTCCGTGACACAGTTACTGATACCACGATTTTAAACCATGGATATTGCCGAAGAAATAACCGAGAGTCACCTTGATCCGTCGCGGGCCACCAGTTAAGGACCGATTATACCACCGATTATACCGCTACCCCAACTACGATCAATGCCTATATTTTGAGCCATGCCTGACACCTGACAAAAATACTCCCACCCTTTTGAAAACTTAAATCCACCCTCAAAAACTCGAGATCCATAGCTTTTGAGGGTTGAGCTAAGGGGCGGTGGGACTATTTTCAATAATTAGGGTAAAGGTTTTCTAAGAGTAGGGTTGGTGATCTAGGGTTGTGGTGGTTCCGAAAGAGTAGGGTTTTGGAGTGGTTGCGAAGTGGTACAAAGGGTTTGGTGGATTGAGGGGGTGTCGAGGGCTGTCAACCCGCAACGTAGTGGTGCAATAGGGGTGGTGATCTAGGGTTGTGGTGGTTCCGAAAGAGTAGGGTTTTGGAGTGGTTGCGAAGTGGTACAAAGGGTTTGGTGGATTGAGGGGGTGTCGAGGGCTGTCAACCCACAACGTAGTGGTGCAACAGATGTGAGTGGTGAAGGGCTACGTTCGGGTTGAGCATCAATGGTTATGGGCTAGTTTGGGGCTGGGATGGGTAGTGTCGGTGATGGGTTGGGAGGGTATGGCCTAGGGGTATAGGTTATGGGAATGGTGAAATGAGTGTTTAGGTATAAGAGGAAGTAGAATGGTAACTGGGACATTTTTTTACCCATTCCTTATCCTCCGAGGCCAAAGTAAAAGGTTGCAAAATCTCAACTCGAAGGGAGTAAGTTATACTGATGGGGAAGAGCTTGTGAAGTTATCAGATGCACCAATAAAGACACTTATATTCATGAAACAATAAAGAGGGGGGATCTACAACATGTTGACAGCAGGACAACTTTTCAAGCCAGCACCACTCCTTGAAAAACAAAGTATATTTGAACTATTTACAGTTGCTGATCATGGGAAAACATGATTAAATCTAACACAGTTGCAGGCCAATTGCTGATGTTAGAAAATAAGAATAGTTACCATTGGTGAATATATTCCCCTCTATTTACTGCTGCTGCATAATATGTACTGAAAATTTTGAAAAAAATGTTTTAGATGGTTCGGGTTCGACCACCATACATTATAACCTTGAGAAACCGTGTTCTAGAAGGAAACTTTACAAGATCATGGTTCTGATTTGTTTGTTGAAGAATATGTAAGTTGAATACTTCTATAAGATAGTAATCAAAGACAAAATGGTCAAGTAAATGCTCTCATCAAAAATCTGCTTACCACTAACTACTCTTTCACGAGAGGTCCAAAAGACGGAAAAGCACATTCAGCTATTTTTAAAAAAAATCGAACATTCTATCTACCAATCCTATCCTACAAATGGTTCCATGGGACAACTAAGGAATCAAAACCATTGTTAGTCACTAAAAAATAAAATAATCAAGCATAAGCATCATGACTGGGGAGCGAGGAGTATTGCAGTTACCTTGCCGCAAGTCCAACACATACAGTTGAAACGTCAGGCCTAATGTGCCTCATTGTGTCAAATATTGCCATCCCTAAGAAGACAATAAACATAATCAACCAACGAGCTAAAAACAAAAAGGATATATGCACGGGCCATGCGCAACAATCGGTCCAAAAACTAATTTACTGAGCGAAAAATTACCTGCAGTAACAGATCCACCAGGAGAGTTCACATACATGACAATGTCCTGCTCATACAAATGATGAATTTAAGATAAAGATAAGAGAGTGTTGACAACAAAAATTTAATTTGAAATGCATCAGTTTCAATTTAGCTAATGGCGTGTTTGGGAACAAAGATTGTATTCTCAAATTTAGATTTGGACCAATTTGCATGTTTGGCAAACCTATTAGATTTGAATTTGGATTTCATAGAAATCCTATCAAATACGAGTAAGGGTAAAATAATCCCATTTGAAGTCCACTCTCTAACCCCCTCATTTCCAAATCTTATTTCACTTTGCTAAATTGAAAATGATGCATTTCAAATTAAATTCTTGTTGCCAAAGACTTTTTTAGTGAAATAAAGATTTGGAAATGAGGGGTTAGAGAGTGGATTTCAAATGAGATTATTTAACCTTGCTTCTATTTGATAGGATTTGTATGAAATCCAAATCCACATCTAATAGGTTTGCCAAACAAACAAATTGGTCTAAATCTAAATTTGAGAATACAATCTTTGTTCCCAAACACACCATAAGTAATTTCTCCATTTCATAACCAACTACAGATGAACAATCTCAAAATCATATATGCTAAAAAGATGTCTGCCAATGCAGCCACCATATAAATCAGTATAAATCTCACAATTATTCAGAATAGAAATGCATAGTAATTGCATTAAGGCACATTAGAATGATCACCAAAATCGCAGCAGGTATGAGGAATCAATTCCTTTGACGCACATGAGATATGTAGACAATATGTACAAAAAGATTTGATAGGCTCATTGATGCTGGCAGGTCTGACTAAAGAAAGAAGTTGAGAAAAAAGCAGAAAGTACCCAAAAGCTCCCCAAATCAAAGGATATCGGCTTAAGTGATTAACAAGTTGTAGACTTGTTCGAGAACAATTGTAGTACTCCCAACTTCAGATGAAATGCTTTCTAGAGCAAAATGTCATCACAATAACCATGGTCTTATGGTGACAAAATTGGCTTACAAGATACAATTGGGAGATATAAATGACGACATTAACATATTTACATTGGCAAACCCATAGTTGGAACTAATTGGAAACTCGATACAAAACATACAACAAACAAACCTTGGTAGGATCAACAGCATCAAGATGGAGAAGCTGTGCCATAATTATGTTAGCCAAATCATCATTGATTGCTCCACCGCATCGAATTATTCTCTATATTTCATCAATTATATACACTTGATCAATGTCAATCGAAATTCCAACCACACAATCAAAACATGATAACAATATTAATTAGAAAAAAGTAACTTGTAAAAACTCACATATTGAAATAATTGACTAATGACACTTTGAAATCTCTCTGCCACCAAAGGAGGCGGACCTCCCCCCTGCGCATAAGCAGGGAAATCCTCTCTGTATAAATCAATTCAACTAAAATCCAATCACACAAACTTGGAGCTGAACTACGCACAACAACTAATTAAACAATTTGGAAGTGCACAATTGAAATTCAATGAATAACAAATAAAAAAAAAACCCTACCTAATGGACGAAAGCCCCAAACCTTCATTATTTGGCGGCTTAGCGAATCCATCGGAGTACACCGCCTTTGCTTTCGCTTTCAAACCCCTAAGAAATCAAATTAAAAACATATGACAAAAAATAAATGAATGAGAAAAAAAGAGAGGGGTTAAAATAATACCTAGAAGAGAGGGGTTTGAAGGGAAGAGATAAAAAGCGAGGGGAGAAGTGGTGGTGGTGGTGGTGGTCAACAATGAAGGTGTGGAATGTTGCAGAAGATTGTAGAGTAGCCACACAAGAGTTAGCCATTGTTTTGGTTTTCACAATAGAAATGGACAAATGGTTGTGTTAAAGCCCAGAAAAGGGATGGTCAAGTTATAAACATGTAGGTAAGGTTTTGCTTTTTGGTGAGAATAGGGGGATGTTACTGTGTTAGATTAGTCCGGTCGAGCCAAATTAAAGCCATTCTCAAGTAAGAGTCGTGTTAAGACGGTTAACTAGCTTATGAGTCTTATCACCCACGTTTATCATTAAGCCCGGTTTTTTTCGACTGAAACGATATGAATTGAATTAATTGGACTAGAATTTAATTGAACTAAATTGAGTCGAACTAAGATAAAGTGAATCGAGTTAAATTAAAAAAATTGTCAAACACAACCTTTAATAATTTTTTTGTCAAACACAACATTTTGGTCGGAGTTTGATCACTTGCAATTAGGTGATTTTCAAACGAGGTCGGTTTTAGATGCTCTTAGACTCGTTGAAAAGGTGGGAGTACATGTTTTTGAGGGGTTGTCAACACAGTGGACAAGTGTGACCTTATGTTGGGTCGATTGGTGATACCCATCGTTGTGGGTGTCAAAGATAAAAGTTATAGTCCAAACTAAAACTATAGATAGTGATAGTCAGGGTCGAACCACAACAAGGTTTGGGAGATATCAACTGTTTTCGGTCTTAAATCTTCAGGTAACAAAAAGGGGGGTTTTAGATTGATTGTGATATTTGCTAAGTCTAAAAAGAAAGATAAGAACAAGACTGAAAATTAAGATGTAAAAATATGATAAAAGAGATGCTAAGATGTCCGGGTTACTATAGCTATGATGGCAGACGGTCTAAGTAAACACGTATTACAGTCGCGTAAGGGGTATAAAAAGTCCTCTCGGTCTAAGTTAACTAATAGCTCCTTTTAGCCTATGCTATTAGTCCCTAGGTCTCACTTTATACTAGTTGTCAACATGATAGGTGATTCCTAATGTCTAAGTCACATACCTTTCGATCTTAGTAACTTAGCTGTCTTAAACCGCTAACTAATGCCCTTCCCTATCTCTCGATCCCCGGGCTGGTCATTACTAAGCATCTAACAAGTCTCCTCTCGGTCTCATTGAAAGATATGCACTTAACGAATTAAAACAGGTCTAATCATACACGAAATCGGTCGATCGACCAGCTAGTCCGGTCGATCGACCAACCTACTCAGTCGACCGACCAGAGAAGTCAGTCGGTCGACCAAGCACTGTTACGGGTTGCCCTAAACTACGTCATCTACGCTATAATTCGCCTACATCTTAACATATGAAGTTTAGCTACTCATGATACTAATAAGAACAGAAACTTTAACAACAATAACGATAGCAGAAAACATGATTAAAGCGCTTACGAAATAGCAAATAATAAGAACAAAGGTTTAGGGATTCTAACTATCCGGTATAAATACTAAGAAAACTTATAAATAAACTGAATCAATGTAACATCCCGCATTTTCGTAAATAGTATTTTAAGAATTTTAAATTATTTTACGGAATATAATAATATTTTAATAATAAATCGTAAGTTTAATTTAAGTTTTTCCGTTAAGTTCCGCCTTAAGAATATTTAATTCTTAAGATGTCGTTCACTTGGCACAATCTAATTCTGACTTGAATCCGTTTCACAAATCAAGCCCCACATAAACCCTATTCATCGACATATCATCTTTCACAATTCATTTTTACAGTAACATCCCCAAACTCCATTGTCCTTCATTTCTCAAGCTTAAAATCAACTTTTCGACCCCTTCCCGAACTCGTATCAAGGTAAGCCTTACATTTTTGGAATCCTCTCGAGATTTGCAAGCTTTCTATCTCTTTCAATTTCAGTTTTATCAAACTCGAAAAGACGCTATTTGCACCAAATTCCGTCTTAAGCTTATAATCTTTGTTTATTTTGTTGTAGGAGTTGGATTAGAGGACCCGGAGGTTGATAGCTTCATTATTAAAGAAGAATTTGGAGCATAACCCGCTTTTAAGGTGACGATAATGAGCAACTCAGCCTTATTGTTTATATTAGCACGATATGTGGTTTTAATGTTGTGTTTCATATGAATTACGAACTTGGATGATGTTAGGAACTTAGTAACATGTTGGGTTATTGTTGTATATGTTCCATGTATGCTAAGAATGGTGAATACGTGTGGTTGCCTTCCATTTATTTCTGCTGCCACTCCATACGTACTTACTACACTTCTATTTCTGTCCATGTACACCTGGTACTGCCCCCCACCCATTTCTGCATTTCTGACTTGTCATTGTTGTTCCTACACTCGAGTTTTATGTCTGAAGGTCTGGTTTCGTGCGCCTGTTCTGCCCCTGTACATTATTCCTGTCCTGCTGCTACTATTCTATACTTTCTGTCCTAATGTTACTGCACACACTACGTTTACGTACTTATGCTACTCGTGCTATTCATTACTGGCACTGTACTACTGCTGTACTGCACTGTCCTCTATGGTCTGTTCACACCAGACCAACATTTGTGCGCGGTTGTGCTGCGTTACTGGCATTGTACTGCTGTTGTACTGCCTGCTTTCTCTGCTACGAGACACACCCCCCCCCCATTGCTACTACATTCCCCTGTCGTGTCCCTGGTCTGTTCAGACCAGGCAGACACCACGCACCATTTCTGCTTCTGCTGTTGTACATTACTACTACTGCAACCTACTATTACTTCCTATACTACTACCCCACTGTTCCTGCACCACGCCTTTACTGCTGCCTATGGTTCTTGGTGTAGTCTTGGGCTAGTTCATTGCCATTGTGTAGTGTTTAATGCGGTCTAGTCGTGGTGTAATGTTGTTGATGCGTCTCGTTGTGCTGATGTCACCATTTACTGTTGCTGAACATTCAACCACTGCTATTTAGACGCCATTGTGCTGCCCTAATGTTCTTGGTTGTGCTAAGTGTATGTGTGGGTGGGACTTGTGTTAGAATAGTTGGATGGTGAGTGTATATGAAGGTGATATACACTTACTTGCTTAACTTATTAGTATAACAAGTGAGGAACTCCTATGGTAAGCTTAAGTATTGTTGCTTGGTCAATTAATTTGGTTGTAAGGATTTGTTTTATCAATTGTTTTAGGAGTAATGCCGTTTAGCTAGTTATATACTTCTGAAACCATAAGTTAGCAATAATCGTGGATGAATTTAGTATCTAGTAAATTGCTACAAGTACTTCGTTTTTATATATATATATATATATATATATATATATATATATATATATATATATAGGATCCGGTGAGAACCACCTTACAATGAAAACCGGTGAGAACTCTACCTTACGGAGTTTTTTTTAAAAAATTAATGACATAATTGGATTCGGCATGGAATTTTATGGCCAGAGAACATATTTCTTGGTCTAGAAAATAAATACTAGTGGCGGAAAAATGATAGGTACGAAAAAATAGATAGTATGTGCATGCAAATAAATAAAACGTATCTCACCTTGATTTCCGTCACTAGTATTTATTTTCTAGACCAAGAAATATGTTCTCTAGCTATAAAATGTGATGCCGAATCCAAATATGTCATTAATTTTTTCTAAAAAAATCCGTAAGGTAGAGTTCTCACAAAGTTCTCATGGTAAGGTGGTTCTCACCGGATCTCAAGTCTATATATATATATATATATATATATATATATATATATATATATATATATATATATATATATATATATATATATATATATATATATATATATATATATATATATATATATATATATATATATATATATTAGCTAAGTAAGATTTAGTAAGTAATTAGTGACTTGTCTAAAATTAGTTGGTTCGTAAGTGTCCGTTAATAATTCTCATCGGACTAAGATATTTCAATATATAGTAGTTGTTTAGAAATAACTTAATCGAACCTTTCTCTTATACTTGTATGTGTGTTTGAGGTCCCCAAGGTTCGGGCGGCACTATATTGGGTTCGGGAATGGAGTGAGGATAGAGACCCCCCCGGTCGGGTAACCGAAAGGGAAACCGACTCTCCCTCAACTTAGTTCCCGGGGTCAATTAAGTGCTGATTAGAGGTCTAGAAGATTAGGACTAAGGACTTGGTTATAGTACATATCGGAATATGTATGATTTGGGACCGCTAGAGTACGATATGTACTGATGTTTGATGCGTGTCAAGCTATGGTTTGAGTTGGGATCCTCTAGTTTGACATGTGAGTGTTTGTGGCGTGACGGCTATGTCTGAGTTGGGACCACTGAACCGTCTCGTGTATGGATGATGCGGTAGGAGGTGTCTGAGTTGGGACTACTGTTCTACCGTGAGTTTGTATGACCGTAGTAGGTTGGGTCTGAGTTGGAATCCCGATTTCACTACGAAGAGTAATGGTCACGACTGAGTTGGGTCAATGAACCATTACTAGCTGATTGGTATCCATCCGTGCCTGAGTTGGGGTTCACGGGTGTATGCTTGCTGATTTGTGTACCAAGTTTACCTGGGTACAGTGTTAGATGTTGCTGATTGATTGTGGTAGATAGAGTGTTAATGATTTTAGAACTGTTCGTCCAAGGCATTGGACGACTCTTAGTCTTGTTTCGTAAACGGTTTGGATTGAAAGACCCCCCCGGCCGGGCAACCGGAAGGGAGATCGGCTCTCCTTCCAAATAGTTTCCGAAGTTAGTTGAGAGCCTTTGCAAGTATTGCATGTTGATATGAAAGATGATATACATGTTATAAATGCTGGAGTATATTGAATGCTTTATGTGTTACGTGTCGTTAACAATAGGTGGCTGGGAGAACTCTAGTCACTCCCCACTGATTGTGGCGTACATGTTTTCATGTATGTAGGTACATGACAGGTTGGTAGCTGTTGGGTTACTTGGAGGCTAGCGAGCGATGATCCATTCATCATTGACTTACCTTTCTTATCGTGTAGCTAGACCTAGTGTTTTGGCTTTGATACTTGAGTGTCTGTAGGGATGTGCCATCCCAGGCTGTTTGTATTTGCGCTTTTCATACTTAGACTGTTATACTTATTTATGTTTTGGTTTATATCAGTTTGTACAGTTTAGTTTTAATTCACCTCGTTTATCATGCATATTAAAGTTTAAATTTCGCGTAAATTTTGGCATGTTTGTATGTTTTATTTTTCGCCGCGATGAGGGGTTTTACAATCAAGAACAAGAATTACCGTAACAAGGAAGGTAGAAGAACTGAAAGATTGCACTTATTGGAATTCGCGTGGAAACAAAAAGTTTGTATAAGAAAACCCTTAACAAACTTGTTTCTGACTAAAGATTTATTAGAGAACTAAACTAATGCTAATAATAACTAGATGTAGCTAACTAAAATGTGATTAGTACAATGGTAAGGATTTTGTTTTATAGTAAACTCTGAAGTATAACCCTAACCCTAATCACGTTCATGGGCTTAATCTCGTTTCTGAAATTTCCGAAAAAGGCCTTGTGGTCGACCGACTGGGGGTGCTGGTCGGTCGACCAGTTGTCAGGCTTGCTCAACCTTATGATCTTGTAATTAAGACTTCTGAAATTCGCTCGTCAGGTACATTGGTCGACCGACTAATGTGCTCAGTGATCGATTGATGTACCTGATGTATCAATTCTTTTAGCTCCTGAAATTAGTCCTTTGGCCTTAAAATGCGTGCTAGACTTCGTTCCTTCTTTGTTCCTTCGTGTCTTTAGCTATGCAATCTACTTGAGGACGGGTTTGACTCAAAATCGGCTCATTTCCGCATAAATCTGCAATAATGCACAAAAATACGAAAGTAGACGAAATAGGAGAAATAATAACCAAAAATTCATAATTGAGCTCTGAAATGCGTGTAAAAATAGATGTAAAACATCATAAAATAGACACGCATCAAATGTCCCCAAACCAAACCCTTGCTTGTCCTCAAGCAAGAACTAGACTCAATCTTAAACTAATGGAACGATTTCAATCTCAGAGTGAAATGCAACTGTAAAACCTAAACCAATTTAATGCAACATCAACAATGAAATATTGAGGTGAATCATGCAAACGAGTTATTGAGTTGTCAAAACTTGCTAATCTATCGACTATAGAGACTTATCAAAATGGACTCTCGCGGGTCGCTCAAATCACACAATAGGCATGGGTGAGTGTATGTAAAAGATAGGAAGAAGTAACTTTGTAATGACACTCACCTAACTCGACCCATGAGAGCATACATGCAATCTAACATGAAAACAATCTCTATGACCGTGCATATACATACTAGTCTAAAAACCTTGACACATGCTGAGGAAAGGAAGGAATATGTGAGGTAATGGGTAAGAAAGGCTAAGATAGTTTGGATATGTGGAGTTTAAAAGCCAAGCTAGAAAACAACGGGATCCAACCACAAACAATTTCATCACTTTCAAACCCCAATGTCAATGAACGCGGTGTTATTTTGAAGCACAAATCTCACAATTTTTAGGAAAACAACTCCCCAAATGATATGAATGAAAAGTGGGAGTATAAGGCCCTGTTCTTTCTGGCTTTTTAGAGCTGAACTGAACTGAGCTGAACTGAATGGGGCTGAGCTGAACTGAACTGAACTGAACTGAGCTGAGCTGAACTGAATCGAGCTGAGCTGAACTGAACTGAACTGAACTGAGCTGAGCTGAACTAAATCGAGCTGAGCTGAACCGAACTGACCTGAATTTACTCGAGTTGAACTGAATTGAGCTGAATGAAGCTATAATTAATAGAAATAACTTAAGTTTAATTAAAGTATACTAACTAATAATAATAATATAAAAAAAATTTGATTAAAACAAATTTGCGATTTTTAAAAAACAATTATAATTAAAAAGTATTAATTTTAAAGTATTTTTGTTGTAGTAAACTCTAATGGGGATTTTTTCTTTTCTTGTGTTTTAAAATTAACAAAAGCAACATTTCAATATTTTATGTCTAATTAACATTAATTATTATTTTTATTATCTAAACATTTTACGTCTAAATGTGGCAAATGTGGCATGTATTTCATTTTTTTTATTATCTAAACATTAATTATTTTTATATATAAACATTTATAGGTAAATATTATTTGATGGATTCGGGATACCCGAATACACTTGGGTATTTGTCTCCTATTAGCCATCCAAACGTGAGAAACCATGTGCCTGAATATAAGCATGCACCTCCTAGCGGAATATTTGAACATTTTAATTATCGACATTCATCTTTGAAAATGACAGTTGAAATGACGTTTGGTCAGCTGAAGAGAAGGTGGAAGGTGTTAAAAAACATGCCACAAATGACAACGAAATATCAAATGTCAATTATCGTATCCGCTTTTACACTTCATAATTTCATTCAGATGCATAAACCTGGTATTCCAGTTATACAACATCAAAGTATTCAAGGAAGAACAGATTCAAACATGGATGATAAAGAAAGGAAGAAATTCATGGACAAAGTTCGAAAAGAAATTGAAGGGTGCGATATTGGTGTCCATGATGACCTCGAAGATGAAGCACATCAAGATGATAACAATAATAATCATAATAAGAATTATTAATTAATAATAATAAATAGAATAATAAATAAATAAATATAATAATAATAATAATAATAATAACAAAAACAACAACAACAACAATAATAATAATAATAATAATAATAATAATAATAATAATAATAATAATAATAATAATAATAATAATAATAATAACGTGGGATGTACTTAATTAATAAAGTCGAGCTGAACTGAACTGAATTGAATTAAATGAAGCTGAGCTGAGCTGAACTGAAATGAACTGAATGAAGCTGAGCTAAACTGAATTGAGCTGAACTGAACTAAACTGAACTGAATAGAGCTGAGCTGAACTGAACTGAGCTGAGCTGAACTGAACTGAACTGAACTGAACTGAATAGAGCTGAGCTGAACTGAAATGAGCTGAAAATAAGCCAGAAAGAACAGGGCCTAAATCCCTGAAGAATAAAACTTTCAAACAAAATGCGATTTTCTGATCTCTGATAATAGTTGGTCGACCGACCATGTGTTGTGGTCGGTCGACTGATTTGCAGTACTGTTTTCGATTTTTCTTTCTTTTTCCGTTTTCCTCTTTATTTTCTTTTCTTTTTCTTTTCTTTCTTTTCTGATTCCTTCTCAATTAAGAGCATAATAACCAAAAACACTTAAAACATTCCCGTGACTACAAATACTAGCTTGGATATGGTAGGCTAAGTATGGGATGTAGCTTATGGGACAAAAAGGCAGTTTTGGCTATGTGAAGCTTATGTGTAAGATAAGAAAAAGGGACCTCATTCGCACGTGTCAAAAATCAATAAACTAGATAGCATACAGGTATAAGCAGATTAAATTCATGTTTATGCATATTAATGTAACATGTCTTATAAGGAGTACTACTCACATCCTAAACAAACTGGTCATAAATGACACCAGTTAACAAAGCTCTAAGATCTCAGAATGTATTGTAGCTTGCCAAAGATAAAAAGTCAAGTCTCAAGATTAGCATTTATTTTGACAAAAACTCGTAGATTATGCATATGATTCTACTAAAACATGTTGACTAATGATACGCGCAATTTATATAGACCTTTTGGGTCCATTTTGCACGTATTTGTCCTTTATTTCGTAGCTTTTAGCAACCTTTATTCCCCGAATTGTCTACTTTGTTTGCCTTTGTGTTCATTGCAGATAAATGTCAAGAAAGGAAAGGAAATACACTCAAATCTCGGTAAACAAGTACTTTCAAAGACATCGGGAAAGGACCGTATCACGCTAGAAGTACAAAAACCCCAGAAAAGAGCAACTCTCGCCAAAACACTGTCAATCACTCGATCGAGCTCTGATATTCAGTCGATCAAGTGGTTGTTGGAGGGAAAGCACTCGATCGAAGAGCACATGCGACGCCATCGAGTATTACCTGCAGGATACTCGATCGAGTACTGGCAATTACTCGTTCGAGTAAGAAAGAACAAGGATCCACTCGATCGAGTAACTCACTTACTCGATCGAGCTAGGTCACGGGATTTCAGGATTCGAAAGATTTCCAAATTAGCATAAAAGGCAAAGAAAAGGGAGACAGAAGGCATCACTCGATAGTTCAAAAACAGTAGTTTGTAACCTAGATCTCACTAAAAAACACATTTCCTCCTCTATAAATCTAATTAGTTAGGTTATTGATTAGTTTTTGTAAGCAATCTCTTGTTCATCTTCCTTCAATCTTGTAATCACGGTATTCTTCTCTCTATTTTGGTATTTAATTTATGTTTTGCATTTCTTGTTCTCTTAATATGTTGAATCCAATTTTCATTATTCTTGTTATTAATCACGTGAATATGGTTGGCTAAGTTATATACTAGGATTTAGGGGAACCATGGCTTAGGATTTAGTCGTTGTTTTGAATGGATTAGATTAGGGATTGCATTTAATCGTCGCATATAATAGCTTTTGATTGTTTGAGTCGACGCAGTCAATCAATTGTATGGATTTCCTGGACCTAGATCGAAAGATTGGAATAGGTAGACCTGCGACGAACGTTGGGATGAATTAGCTAGAGCGAAAGTTTGTTAGTTTTATCCTAGGGTGAATAGCGGACCGAAAAAGACCTTTTCACTACGCCTTTCCCGACTTTAGTACATTCTTAATTCCCTCCTTCCACCTTAAGCCTTGGCGAACCGAATATCCTAGCTTTTTCTCTACTTTGGTTGACCGTTTGTTTCTTCTTTATTTGTTCTTCTCTTAGATCTTAGACTATAGACAATTATAAAACCACCCACTTTTGTTACTTAGCAAACTTGTTAGGACTTTTAGAATTCCCTTCGCCCTGTGGATTCGATACTCGACTGCCTCTACTGCATTAGTTTGGGACCGGTTGGTTTATTTTTGATAGGGTTGCGACAACCGTGTCAAATTTTGGCGCCGTTGCCGGGGAGACGGTGTAATTTTGTTTGTCCTTTTTAGTTTGTTTTAGTCTCAGGGAAGCAATTCCTTGAGACCGTTCTCATATTTTTCTCTAGTGTTGTAAGTATTTTCAGGTACTTCGCACCGGAGAGATTGACAGATATCCGTCTGAGTCCAAAATGCCTACTATTGCAAGCCATTATGATCCTAATGTTCAATCTCTTCCCACAGTATCTCTGCTTTCTACTGCAAGTGAGGGTACCTTTTCTATCCATCCTTCGTTCTATCAACTGATAGAACGAAATTTGTTTAAAGGAGAGGCAAATGAGGATCCAGCGAAACACCTTGAGACATTTACCGATTACTGTTCCACAGTACCATTGGCTCCCGATGTTACACACGAGAGGGTAAAGGAATTCCTCTTCCCTTTTTCCTTGACCGAGGATGCAAAAGATTGGTGGAGGGATTTAGACAAAGAGAGCTCCGGAATAACAGATTGGAACTCTTTGGCATTAACTTTCTACCGGAAGTACTTTCCCCCTCAGAAAGCTAATGCATTGAGGGCTCAAATAACCAATTTCACCCAAATGAGTATCGAAGACCTGAATGCCGCATGGGGGAGATTCAAAAAGTTGGTTCGTTCAATTCCTCATCATGGGTTTGAACGGTGGTTCCTGTTGGAGCTAGTGTCCTCAACAGTTAGTGCGACAATACGTATAAATCTCTTAAAGGAACACAGGGTATACTTTGTATTTTAGCCAATTGATTCACGTTTATCAATAACGGTTGGCTTGCTAGAAAGTTTGACGTTATTGTCATACAGATGGCGGTAATCAACTGGTCCCTAAGAGTCACACCTAAAGGATGGAATCTGAGAGATATGATTAGATGAAAATGTAATCATATTGATACCCTATACGACTAAACGGTTAGTCAATGTAATGATGACATAATTATTTAATACTGATTAAATAATATCAGCTAAGACGAATTAAAATGTTAATTCGTAATTAAATATAAAATGTTATATTTAATTATGTGTACTGAAATTATTTAATAAAGATTAAATGATTTAATTAAATATAAAAGGTTATATTTAATTAGTGGATTATAAATATAAGATATTTATAAGATAAAACATTACACAAGAGAGAGCGATATAACCGATTCTATAAAGATAGAATTTCGGTCTGAGCAATTATTAAGTTGTTCAGTTGTTGTGAAGTGCTGTATGTAACATCCCGTATTTTCGCAAATGTATTTTAAAGGTTTTAAAATTTTTTTTTTTCGGAATAAAATAATATTTTAATATTTATTGAGAAAATGTTTTTAATTAAATCGTTAAGATCCGTCTTAAGAACCTTAAGTCCTTAAGACGAATACAACTTGACAAGCTTAAGTCTGTATCATGAAACCCGTTCGTTTTCCAAACCCGTTTTCATTTAAACGGGAAAGGACAACATAAACCCTAGAACTCATTTGTGAATGTCGACACATTCATCCCCACCAAAATAAGAACACTGCTTCCATTTTCTCTCTTTTCTCCTTAAACCCTTCAAACTTCAAATCGATTTTCAGAGATCATCCGATTTCCGAATCAAGGTAATTTATACATTTCTGGAATCCTCATGAAATTTGCAAGACATCTATCACTTCCAATTTCCTTTTTCTTCAACTTGAAAAATGACCTGTTTTGGTAGAAATCCGTTTCTAGTCCCTTAAATCCGTTTTTCTTGTTGTAGGTGAAGGTTTAGAAGATCCCAAGGTGGTTAGTGTCGAGATTGAAGAGGAGCTAGGAGCAAAATCGCTTTAGAGGTGACAATTAAGAGAAACTCGACCTTATTTGTGATATTAGCACTTTTTTTGTTTAAGATGGTTATAGTTTCTCATTTTTCATGTTATGATGGTTGTTGGGACTTAGTATCATGCTAGGATTCCATAAGAAAGACTTTCACATGCCTTGTTTGTGTTATATATGCCTTGTTGTTGAATTTCATAAATTGTGTGCTTAAGACGGATACAAAGGATAATCTTGGTGAGACTTATTTGTGGGATTAAATGCTGGTATTTGATGTATACGATGATTATATATGCTGGGTAATCCTTATATGTTGCGATTTTAGAAGCTTAGAACCGATTTGAGTTGATTTGAGTATTGTAGAGAATGTCGTATTTTTCGTGCAGGGACTCTGAGCCGGTAGGCTGTCCGGCAGCCGATCGGTCGGCTCAGAGTCGGGGTGTTGTTTTTTTTTATGCTGAAATTTAGGAAAAAGGGTTCTGAGTCGGTAGGTCGGCCGCCGGTCGACCGGCTCAGAATCCCTCTTGGTATTTGAGAATTTTGCAAAGGGCTTGGGAAAGGACTCCCAGCCGGCAGACCGGCAGCCGGTCCACCGGCTGAGAGTCTCTCCTTGTTTTCTGAATTTTGAAGGATGGCTTAGGGGAAGGGACTCCCAGCCGGCGGACGGTCCACCGGCTGAGAGCCTCTTCTCATTGTTTCAGATTGTTGCAATGGCATGGGAAGGGACTCCCAGCCGGCCGACCGACAGACTGTCCCGGACCGGCTGCGAGCCCCTGTTCTCATTGTTTTGTTTACAACTTTCAAACGGTTAATCGGTTTTGTTTGAGATTCGTTCCGTGTACCTTTTATGCGTGTTTGAGGTCCCCGGAGGATGGGCGACACTATATTGGGTTCGGGAATGGAGAGAGGATAGAGACCCCCCGGTCGGGTAACCGAAAGGGAAACCGGCTCTCCCTCAACTTAGTTCCCGGGATCAATTAAGTGTTGATTAGAGGTATAAGAGTTTAGAACTATAGATTAGCTTCTATCTTTGGATGAAATTGTAATGATGCGTATTAAGGTATGCCTTAAGCTGGCCTCTGAGCTTACTACGTGAGCTTGTTGTCATATACGGGGATATGCCTTAAGCTGGCCTCTGAGCCCTATATGTGTATGCTTGTCGTGTCTGGGATATGCCTTAAGCTGGCCTCTGAGCCCAGACATGTTTGTTTGTGATCGCGTTGGAACATGCCTTAAGTTGGCCTCTGAGTCTGACGAGTAGAGTAGTTGCACAACGGGGCAGTCAGGTCGTAACACCTTACCCGGAGTGTAGATGCTGATGCTAGGACATGCCTTAAGCTGGCCTCTGAGTCTAGTGTCTTATGATGCAGTAAAGGGACATGCCTTAAGTTGGCCTCTGAGTTCTTTACTTATTGGGTGCTAGTCTATGCCTTAAGTTGGCCTCTGAGTCTAGTGTCTTGTTGATTGGCAGGTCTATGCCTTAAGTTGGCCTCTGAGTCCTTGCTTGTGAATTTGGTATTTAGGTTATGTCTTAAGTTGACCGGTGAACCTTTATACTTGCTGAATGATTGGTATTTAGGTTATGTCTTAAGTTGACCGCTGAACCTTTATACTTGCCGAATGATTGGTATTTAGGTTATGTCTTAAGTTGACCGCTGAACCTTTATACTTGCTGAATGATTGGTATGTAGGTTATGTCTTAAGTTGACCGCTGAACCTTATACTTGCTGAATTTTATCTGCTTGCCTAGAGTTGGTACAGTGTCAGATATAGATGTTGATATTGATGAGTGTGATACTTTGACTTTGATATTGTTCATCCAAGGCATTGGGTGACTCTTTAGTCAGTTTCGTAAATGGTGTGGACTGAAAGACCCCCCGGTCGGGCAACCAGAAAGGAAACCGGCTCTTCTTCCAAATAGTTTCCGAAGTTGGTTGAGAGTCTTGCGTTAGTAATTGCATAATGATATGAGTTTCAGTTGATGAGAGATCTATACTTCACATGTTTATATATGCTGGAGTATTCTGTTTGTATTTCTGTGTTACGTGTCGTTACAAAAGGTGGCTAGGAGAACTCTAGTCACTCCCCACTGATTGTGGCGTACATGTTTACATGTATGTAGGTACATGCAGGTTGGCAGGGGTTGCTGAGAGCTAGCGAGTGATCATCCGCTTGTCATCTTATGACTTACACTTTACGATAGCTAGACTCTAGTTTTGATACTGTTGTTTCTTTTGAGTGCCTGTAGGGATGTTCCATCTCAGGTTGTTGTATATATTTTGCTTCAGTACTTAGAACTGTTATACTTATCTATTTCTGTTTATATCAGTTTCAGTTTTCAGTTTTAATTCACCTCGCATGTTTATGTTAAAAAGTTTTAATTCCGCTGCATTTTTAGTACTTTGTATGATTTTATTTTCCGCTTTCGCGAGGGGTTTTACAGTTGGTATCAGAGCATTATTGCTCCCGACGCTCTCATGTGACCCCCAACCTTAACTTGACCATATAATTGAATAATGAATGAGAGATGAGGTAGATTTAAGGACTTATATTGTAGTCTGCTTGTGCCTTGTTAGGGATACGTCTAACGGTTTATTCGCTTATGATTGAAGCATGACAGAGCCAACCAATGATGAGAATGCTGTGACGCAAGCCCTTATTCAAACTCTTCAGGATTGCATAGCTAGGCCGTCTATGCCTTCTTCTTCATTTCAAACCTCGGGCAGTAACCAACCTGGAGGATTGGCTTGGATTATCACACAGATGTGGAGGAATGCAGCTAAGCCATTCGACGGAGAGACCAGCGCTGCAACCCTCACCGCTTGGTTCTTTGACATTGAAAGGAACTTCATGATTTATGGTGTTCGAACTGAGGATCAGACCCGAGTAGCATCCCAGTTCTTAGTTCGTGAGGCTAGACGTTGGTGGTTGACGATCAGCGCTCCTGCTACTCGTGACCCTACTTTCACTTGGAGCCGTTTCAAGACTCTTCTTGGCATGAGGTTTTACCACAGGGACACACGCCAAGATAAGATGACCGAGTTCACGAACCTTCGCCAAGGAACCCTTTCTGTTCAAGCCTTCACCAATCGATTTGAGGAGCTAATCCACTTTGTCCCACAGCTGGTTGAGAGGGAAGAAGACAAAGCTTACCTGTTTCGGAGCAAGCTTAATGCTGAGACTAGGAGTGTAGCCAGTGCTGACCCGACTTCTTACTTCCAGAGTTACTACAGTGTCTTGCGAGCGGAGGACCCTTACCAGATCTATTGTGAAGGAGCTAGAGCCTTCTCTCCTCCTCGACCACCTTTGCATAGCTGTCGAGGCAAGAGACCTCTTAGTCCTCCTCCCTCCTCCTCTCCTCCTGGAAGAGGAAAGCGCCCACAGTCCCTTGTGCAACCTGCTACAGTTAGGTCAAGCAAGAACCGCCGTGGTAGACCGCGCATTTGCTACCGTTGCAGAGAACGAGGACACCTCTTGGACCAGTGCCCCCAAGGGATGGGAGAACCCAGCGAAGCTGAGGCTTCCCAGGATCGAGACATGGGACCCTCGATAGAAGCACCCCTACTGTGTTTCAAGTGTTGCAAAGCCCTTCATCCTGGTGTTAACTGTGACGGTGACCCTTACTTATGCTACACCTGCAAGAAACCTGGACATCGCTTCTTCAAGTGCCCCGAGAGGAATATCTCTATCGACGGGGCTATCATTGCGGACCCAGAGGCTGAGACTAGAGGAGCTGGTGCGGAGCAGAGTCGAGTTGAGACTGGAGCCCATCCTGATCCATCTCCTGGTACGTACATGTCTACTGCTTTATTTGTAATCTGGTGTAAGTATAACCGTTAAGATCTTAGTCTCTTTTCTTAGACTTTCCTTGACCTTCCTTGAGAGCTATCTTCATGTTCTCTCAACTTCGCCTGGTAACTTGCTTCCCTAGAACACCTTGTGCGGTAGCTCACCTTAGCCAGACTTGGGAATTTCTTGAGGTTAGATGTAGACCGTGATTTGGAGAGTGTTGTTACTTGAGGGAAACCTAAGGAGCTTATTGAATATGTTTTGGTGACCCTAGTGTTGTTATGTTATCAATTTGGTAGAGTAAGTGAACTATGGGGTAATTGTGCTAGGTAGAGTGTTATACACAGCTTTTAATGGAACTTAGGTGTGATAATCTTGCTAAGTCATGGGTAATTGTAAGTTTGGAATATCCATTTGAGGATCTAGAGGTACTTAGGGTAGAAAGTGATTTCGAGGAGTATGCTTAAGGTATTGATGTGGTCAGCAAAGTGAATGAAGTAAGCTATTGCTGTTTAAACTTGAGGAACGAGAGTTGTTAGTAACTGTGTGAGAATGTTGAAACATTTACAAAGAACTTGCAATATTGAATGAGTGTCCGACCTTAGATTACTTAATGGATTCTAGCGTTTTCCTAATGAGGGATCTAAGAGAAATTTAGAATACATCACCGGATTGAGGATGGAATAAAATGATTCATTGGAGATGCAATTTCGGAAACGCGTTGGTTTATGTATAATTATTTTTATGGGCTGTAATGCAAGTATGGTAGATATGACATATGGGTTTAATAGCCTGAGAGTTCGGTTGAATTGTCATTGAGGAGCCATCTGAGATTTGTTATCTAAGACCTTTGGAATAAGTCATTGAAAGGATGATATTGCTTTAGACTTCGAGGAACTTCGAGATCTGAATCGTTTTGAGGAATTAGTCATGAGAACCAGTCATAGACTTACTTGACTTGGAAGTTGTTACCTTAGTGAGACCTTACCTCGGCATGTTCGCTTTATGGTAATAAACGATTTTGAGGAAACTTGGGGATTTCGAAGTACTCCTACAGAGAAAAGTAGCTGGAATTGATTCACGTAGGGCTAAAGGATATAGGTGATTTCGGCTATGGCCTGACTGATTGGGAAGAGTTATGGTGATAGAATTCAGGTTTAGAGTTTGGAAGTGCGTGAACCTTGGTCTGAGGTATGTGTATTAGGCTTCCACCTTGAGTGAGAGATCCTTAACCTTAATTGAACAGATGTTTGTGTGAACTGAGTGAGAGTTTTGGAAACCTTCTTGTTGAGGAATACCTTGTTTTGTGGATGAGAGAGGGGTAAGAGGGACCGTGAGACCATTGTGAGTATTGAGGTCACTGGAAACGTCTTCTTGGGATATGCTAGGGATCGTCGAAAGGATGTTTCGATTTGGATTAAGTGGTTAGCGTACCCATGTTTGGCAAAGGTTACCGTCTTCTTTAACCTTCAACTTGGTTGTTCCGTTCCTTCGATCCTCTTTTTCATGTTCTGACGGCCGCAAGGCTTGAAACTTCTGATCCTGCCTGTTGAAAACGATCTCTACGACTGTTTCCGCGCTCTCAAGCGACTATTCTTGAAATTTGTTCCCCTATTGGTTAACCTTAAATTCACTGTTTTTGGAAAGACTTAATTGTTTTGAGAATTTGAAACTACTTCCTCTTCCGTTGAAAGTGACTTTTAGTCGATTATTGCAATTTTACTCTTTCGAGGATTTGAGAATAAAGGTTATTTTTGGGAAATTTGGTTTTGAAAGTACTGTTTAACTTCAAATTGGATTGATCTCAGCGTTGGTTAGTCATATGAACTCGCTATTGGAGACGTCTGATAACCCGTATTGTGCTTATCAACACCGGATCGATCGGGATTTGAACTTTATTTGAGTAAATTTTTGGGACTTGTCTCAGATTTGGAACGTCGGACTCTTGAATACGTAACGAGAATCCCAATGTCCATTAACAAGACTTGTGCCTTGAAATCTTTTGATTCTTAAAACCTTTTTAAAG
Organism: Silene conica; assembly: GCA_029255685.2. NCBI lineage: Eukaryota > Viridiplantae > Streptophyta > Magnoliopsida > Caryophyllales > Caryophyllaceae > Silene > Silene conica. The sequence continues at coordinate 53,561,059 of CM055317.2, forward strand.
ATAAAGATTGGGTTACCATAACCCGTTTGGTACGTTCTGAAAGTTAGAGTCGTTTACGTGCTTACTTCTACCTTCGAGTTTCGAGGACGAAACTTTTTGAAGATTGGGTGATTGTAACATCCCGTATTTTCGTAAATGTATTTTAAAGGTTTCAAATTTTTTTTTTCGGAATAAAATAATATTTTAATATTTATTGAGAAAATGTTTTTAATTAAATCGTTAAGATCCGTCTTAAGAACCTTAAGTCCTTAAGACGAATACAACTTGGCAAGCTTAAGTCCGTATCATGAAACCCGTTCGTTTTCCAAACCCGTTTTCATTTAAATAGGAAAGGACAACATAAACCCTACAACTCATTTGTGAATGTCGACACATTCATCCCCACCAAAATAAGAACACTGCTTCCATTTTCTCTCTTTTCTCCTTAAACCCTTCAAACTTCAAATCGATTTTCAGAGATCATCCGATTTCCGAATCAAGGAAGACTATACATTTCTGGAATCCTCATGAAATTTGCAAGACATCTATCACTTCCAATTTCTTTTTTCTTCAACTTGAAAAATGGCCTGTTTTGGTAGAAATCCGTTTCTAGTCCCTTAAATCCGTTTTTCTTGTTGTAGGTGAAGGTTTAGAAGATCCAAAGGTGGTTAGTGTCGAGATTGAAGAGGAGCTAGGAGCAAAATCGCTTTAGAGGTGACAATTAAGAGAAACTCGGCCTTATTTGTGATATTAGCACTTTTTTCTTGTTTAAGATGGTTATAGTTTCTGATTTTTCATGTTGTGATGGTTGTTGGAACTTAGTATCATGCTAGGATTCCATAAGAAAGACTTTCACATGCCTTGTTTGTGTTATATATGCCTTGTTGTTGAATTTCAGAAATTGTGTGCTTAAGACGGATACAAAGGATAATCTTGTTGAGACTTATTTGTGGGATTAATAAAGGAAAACGAGATTCATGCTTGTTAACCTAATAATGTAGTCTTACTAATTATTTACATTTTAATTAATCTCATATTAATTTATACTCACAAGATCTTATGCATGCAAAACTATAGCGGAAATAAAGAGAATCGTATTCTTACAATCGGTCCGAAATATTGCTAGGACGATCCTCCAAAAGCAACTAAGTAAGCTTGCCTCCAATACGTAAACAACAAGACCTTACCTTAAGCGGACCAAATACCGAACCCGAATCTAGAGGACGGAATTAGGTTATAAAACCGTGTACTAATAATAATATATTAGTATACTACAAATATTATCTAAGTAATATTTTTTAGATGTTTCTTGAATTTTCTTACCCTAGGAAAATATGCAAGAAGAAGATTAGCGTTTTAGTATGTGAAGTATCACATATATAAAGCGAATGGGTTGGTTGGGGTGGGTGTTTGTGTCGTGTAAATGGTGCATGTGGAAGGGATTTTAATTCCTTCTCATGCACTCAAGCACAAGGTAAGGTCATATCATAATATGACATAATCATTACAATTATAAGATAAAATATCATATATAATTTTATCTTATATTGTCAACTTACACGATACACTAAGACGTAATATGGACATTCATATTACGATTTATAATTCGTACAATTTAACTAATTACGTAACATCTTATGTGACATAATAATTGTATTAATTTAAAATATAAATTTATCACATAAATAATATTTCTAAATTAATTAAATCACATTTAACAAATTAATAAGTAATTCAAAATTACTGTCCCAACATATGGTTATCGTAATAATCGTCGATACGATATATTAACAACGTTTGTTATAACCATGAACCATTCATTATACTAATTTTGATATTTCTAAAATATCGTTTAATATTTGACAATTGACACATTTCAATTTCAAATATAAATCTTACTTTAAGATTCAACCTCTGAATTCTTGATATACGGTTTTAAGAATATTGATCAATCTGTATCCTATACAATTAATCAATATACGTTTAAGGGGTTAGTCCTAAAGGTGTGACCTAAAGGGATCAACTGACCACCACCGTCATATGACAGCAATGTCAAACTCTAGACAGCCAATCATTACCGATTAATGTTGGTCAGTTGACTATATCAAATATCGGATCGTCCCTAGCATATTCTTTTCATAAGATTTATGACAATGATTTTTATCACAGTCGTGATCGCACTATTGTTGAGGACACATTTCCCAACAATCTCCCACTTGGCCTCGACAAGTGTGCGTCATCAATTCTCTTGTCCTATTACGTCATCTCCCACTCAATGCAAGGTGTCTTCCAGGTCGTACTTGCATTTGATCATATCTTGAGCGGTTTTTCTCAATCTGGAGATTTAACTGCTTTGACCGGAATTATCTACCATAGATACCTTCCGAGCGTGGCCACGCATTTTCAGCTAAATTTCTCCTCGAGTGGCCTTGAGATTTAAGACAACCCCGACGAGGGACTGGACAAATCCCTTCCTACTGTTCCCTTCGACTAACACAGTCCATCATGACCCAAAAGAAGCCCATTTGATATCCTTTAACGGTTGATCGTAGAGCTAAAATCAAAGCCAGTTTGAGGCTGTGTCACCTTGGGCGAACAGTCTCAAGTCAAAGAATCGACTTATGTGAATAATATAGTAGCTCTCGCCACGACCAGGCTAATTATAAAATTTCCAGAACTCTATAAGCGGTCACTAAATGCCCGACAAAGTGTCACACAGTCTGCCTATGTGATCGACTAGTCATCCCATATGACTCTGTGACATTTGAACTTGCCATCAATCGCCTCACATTCTAGTCGCTTCGAGACGTCACCTCACACAAGCGACTATATATATGGGCTATACTAAGTTAATCCAGTTCACTTATGGGGTTCAAATTGTCTCTTACAACCCATTTGGATTTCACAAAGTATAAATTGTGAGTTAATAGTAATAATAATAATAACTCAAACGATAAGAGTGATTGTCATGTGCAAACAATCAATACGCTATTGCTGCTTCACATAGACAATCTTTGATGATCATTCATCAATTTGTATTAATGGTTTGTTATGTGAATATACCCTATCTTCACATCTTTTAAACCTACAAATTTCGGTTTCCTTTTGACTCATATTATCTCGCATAATATGATCTTATTCAAGTACACTTCAAGTCTTTTATACTCGACTCGAGTCTCCTTACTTTAAGGAAGCTCCCATTGTTTTCTTAAAACTCATGACATGTCATCCTTATGAACATAGTCATACTGTACTAGAATTTATATTGTAGTTTACCTAGATTCGATCTACTAGTTCTCCTTGAGAAACTTATATCGAAATAGGGCTTTATTTCAACTTATGGCATTTTGATCAAGGTTATATGAATTAACATTTTCATATCTCGGATTCAAATCCAAACCTCGTTAACTGATCGGTGACGTTTCGTTATCATATAATAAACTCACTTATGATTTATGTTCTTAACATACATTCATTTAGAATTGAAAACCTCATATTCTTTCTCCCACTGAATTCCATGTCACTATCTTATAGTTAATAACTCCCACTATCTTCATAGTGATTAGGTAATATCTTCAAACATCCTTTTTAACTCATAATGAACATTTCATTTTGATTTACTTCAAACATTTTCTCAACTCGCTATGAACATTTCATTTTTTCATTTTCCTTTCCACGAGAACGGGAGATGATTTCTCCTCTATTATATTATCTTTATAAAACAGAAACATTAACATCATGGAAACGATTTCCTTCCGTTAACACTTGCGGTTCCCTTTGTCCTCTCTAGGAACTAATGCAACATATGGTACATTTCCTTCTGTGTCCTCGCGTAGTTTCTTCTGTGTCCTCTCGTAGTTTCTTCTATCCAATCTCTTAGAGTTCTTCTCAAGGACTCCTTATAGGATTCTTCTCTAAGATCCTATGTTTATATCATTGGTTTGCGGGCGTAGAATTTCTCCCACTCTATCCTTTAAAATAACCGTTATTTAAGAAGGATAACATTTTCGCCCGACAACAATGTATTGGATAAAGAATTAATTTGAATTTGAAGTATTTCACGGGATGCAATTCTCGTTTTTAAATAAGTCGAATTACTTTCATAATGATCCTACCATATTACTCATGTTATTTATCATATAAAAGCATTTTAAAACCAACATGTTTGATTAAGAACAAAAGGATGACTTGGGTTGAAAACCAAGTCACCACTATTACAACCATTGTTTCAACAAGATTCTTGTCGTACAAGAAATACAAAGTTCTTAAATTAAAATGCAAAAGGAAAGAAGACATCAAAATGAAAAAATAGAGCCATGCTCTTTTATGTCTTCAATCTTGGATGCTACCATAGCCATCCATGGAAGGAACTTCAAGCGTCCTTCGCTTTCTCCTTGCCTTTGTCTTTGGTAGGAGCCCCTTTAAAACAATTTATAAACGGGTAAGAATCAATAACTTGTATCACTATACAAAAATTGATTAAATAACATGAATTAGACGAGAATTAATACCTACTGCAAAAACCTTTCCGGCTTTGAGGTCATGGAGATACTTCGGGCAATTGCGCTTCCAATGCCCCATCTTAGTGCAATAATGGCACTTGTCATCAACCTTTGATGACGACGAAGAAGAAGCACCTTTCGTAAAAGTCTTCTCTTTAGGAGATGCGGGTTTGAAGGCTTTGACATTTTTACCCTTGTTAGCCTTGCGCTTAAACTTCCCCTTGCTTTTCGTCTCGATATTTAGAACATCCTTTGTGGAACTCTCATTAAGTCCCATATCCCTCTCTGCTTGGACCAACATCTTATGTAACTCGTCCAAGGAGGTTTCTTGATTGCGCATGTTATAATTTACCCAAAATTGAACATACGATTTCACTTTGTTGAGGGAGTGAAGGATTTTGTCAATAATAAGCAACACTACTACAATTAAGCACTTGGGCCACGACTAAATTCGTGGTGCAAGTACTAATTTCCCGTGGCTAAAGCTCTTTGTCACGGAAATACCTTCCGTGACCCAAGTGGCCGTGGCTAACAGATAGCCACGGGAAAAACAAGAACGTGGCTAAAATTATATTTTTAGCCACAGATTCTCACGTGGCTAATAATTCCCGTGACCAAAAATTAATTCTCGTGGCCAAAATTATTCCCGTGACAAACAAAAAATAAAAAATAAATAAACAAAATGTAATATATTATTTTTTAATTATAGTGAAAATATTTTCACATATGAAATCTTGGTCTAAACTGGGTGTCCACGGTGTCGACAACGGTGTATAATCCCCCCTCGCCGCGGGCGATCTCACGAAGAGGTAAACGGCTTGCCAAAGAGTTGCTCAATTCCCATGGGTAGGAACCGAACCCCTGATCTCAGGGTTAAGGGATGAGGTGAGCAACCACCACACTACCAAACACATTTGGTTACATATGGAATTTTGTCAAGCTTTAATCCTTGCTTGGTTAGTTATCTCGACTCGTTACTTACAATCATAAGTCATTCACTTTTGAAAATCGTATATCCCCAAGAGGTCACTCATCCCAAGACTACTCTCACCTGAGCACGTTTAACTGTGGAGTTTTGATTATGAGCTACCGAAAATGAAACTTAAGCTTGTTGATATAGGCAACACTTTGAAACCTTTTTTAAATTATATTCCCTTTTTTTTTCTAAATTACCTTCACTATTATTTTTGTGAAAAAATATTAAATGATTTACATATTTTTGCGAAAAAAATATTATTTTTCTCAAATTACTCGAGTCTTCAATGTTGACCTCCCGACTAATGATGCTCGGGTCATCTTTTGCCCGAGTCAACAAAACCATTTTATCTAAACTATTTAATCACATTTTCCTTATATTTTTTTCCCTAATACATTTTTTTTTTATTTTTTTTTCATTTGTCGGCATTTTTATTTTATTTTTCTTTTATCCATTATCTCATATATTTTTCCACACAAATACTATTTGTAAGATCGTCGTATTTGTAACGAAAAAAAGTTTAATCAATTTTTACTAAATAATGATCACTTTTGAATAATGATTACATATGTGTATCAATGACCGAGTTTTATTACTAAAATAAATGACCAAGACATTATTAACTCAAAAATAATCAGTTTTTGCCAAAAGACACAGAAAATATCGTATAAATTTTTGTTTTCTCTAAATTGATTTCATTTCATTATTCTTGATATTTCTTTTTGTCAACAAAATTTCACATTATTTACACATGTAAATTTATTATTTTAATTTCCATTTTACTTTTCGGTGTGATACGCTCATTTTCAATAATTAAAATGTTTTTCTATATTGATTTTTTTATATCGGTTATTTTATCAATATGTTTTTTTTCCATTTTATTCAATGATTTGTTGGAAATCATTTTGAATTTAATTTTTTAGACTACTTTTTTTTTTAATTTAATCATATTTTAAATCTAATTGTCTTTTTTTTTTTCTGTTTAAAAACTTCCCCAATTTTTTTCCAATTTAACATCTCGAATTCAAGTTCTTATAGAAGAATTTTACAAATAAAGTTGTAAATCAATTTTCTAATGAAAAGCTTATTTAACAATATATTAGTTTCTCACTTCTCAATGATAGGTGTTAATAAGTTAATTATTTAATTGGACTTACTTTCTTTTTAAATGTGATGCAGTCTCTAAATAATGTTATTCAATATTATAAATTTAACAAAAAAGAATTATAAATATATATTTTCCCGTGGCATAAAATTTTTCTAAAATAGTGAATAAAATTTTTCCCGTGGCTAAACAAAATTTAGCCACGAATTATAAATTCCCGTGGCATAAATCTTAGCGCAAGTGTCAATTTGTTGTAGAGTTTTTTGTCGGGCTTGTTGCGCAATTTATTAAATTGAGTAACTGGGTAAGTAGCTTTGAAATTACAAAATTGTCATTACATAATTAAACGTATACTTAAAGTAAAGCAGCATTCAACGAAAATAAAGCAAAATAAATTGTTAAACAACAATCATTTATTCATATAATCATATTCATTTTCAAGTCAGTAGTGTTAATAAGAATAATCATAATAAATTGTACAAATTCTCACTTGTGACAGACTAAATCCAATAATAAGAATAATCATAATAAGATCATTTACGTCAATAGTGAAGAACATTAAGTACGAATATTGTTCACATCTCGCAATAATACGCCGCACTCATCTTGATGTCACAGTACAAACCATGTTACACTAATAATTTTGTACAATTAATTGTTATCATATCAAAAATATTAGTCACGGTAAATATCCAGTGTGTAGCTAAGAGCAATAATTAGTCACGGATAATTTACTTGTGACAATAAATCACAATTAGCCACGGTAAGAATTCAGTGTGTGGCTAAGAGCAATATAGTCACGGATAATTTAGCTGTGACAATAAATCATAATTAGCCACGTTAAGAATTCAGTGTGGCTAAGCACACTAATTAGTCACGGTTAACTTACATGTGACAATAAATCATAATTAGCCACGACATTGTGGCAAAAAATAATTATTAGCCACGTTCGTGACTTGATGCGTGACTAAACGCATTTGTTAGCCACGGTCATGGCTTAATTCGTGACTAAAAACAATTATTTGTCACGGATATATTTTCCCGTGACATAAATTTTTTTACCAATTAATTTTGAAGGAAGGGGACTTTTTTTCCTGTGACTAAGCAATTTTAGGTCACGAATTATGAATTCCCGTGACATAAATCGTGGCGCAAGTGCCATTTTGTTGTAGTGCGAGTCGGGAACATTCACCCCTTGAAACTTCAAGTTTTCGGCTAGCTCAACCATTTTGAGCACATGAGGACTAACCCTTTGACCTTCCTTTAAGGTCAAATCAAAGAATGCGGAGGCCGCCTCATATTGGATTACCCTAGGAGCTTGCGAAAACATGGTCGCAATCTTGGTGTAAATCTCATTAGCCGTGGCTAGCTTAATCATTCTTCTTTGGAGATCCGGCTCCATCGAAAATATAAGCACGTTCTTCAAAGCATGTGACTCCTTCATGTAGGTCTCATAGGCCTCACGAGTCGCTTCCGATGAACGAGCACCGGGAGTGGGAGGAGCGACAATGGTAAGATAACGAGTCTTATCGTTGGCTTCCGCGACCAACACCAATTGGGCGTCCCAATCTTTAAAATTGGCGCCATGCTTCTCAAGCTTGCAACGATCCATAAAAGACCGAAGCCATGAAACGTGATGTGGGAGTGGTGGAGCGTTATTTGCCATTGATGATTGAAAGTCTAAAATGAACTACAATAAAATAAAGGAATTAAAACACAATTATCGTTTTAATAAATAAACTTGTAAATTTTAAACAAGTTAAGCATCTACTTAATGATCCCTTACCCAATTAAGTAAATGATCCCGAGACCCAAATACACACTAACTCGGGCACGGTTTAGCCGATACATCCCTCATTAATGTGACTCGGTAGATTAACCCCTTAATCGATTCTTCTTTTAGAACTCTCGGTCGATAAAATTACACTAATTCTTATCTTAGCCCGAACTTATTACCACTAGGGTGGCTCGAATACCTTCGTCGAGATCAACCAAATTTCGAGAATGTAATCATATTACCCCACTTCACCAACGTAATAAGGTTTGCACCCCGGTTTAGCCGAGCCCACTCCCTTATGAAGAAGATCCTTCGCGGGTTCTTTACTTTTTGGTAAGGCTATGTCTCGATTTTTAAATAACGTAAGAGATCTTGTCAATTTATTATCTATCTCCTTTAAGTGAACAAAGTCGGTGAATTATCGATAAATTAATTGACACGGTCGATAAAATCGATGAAATGCATGAGATGGAATGACGATTTGGCTATGCATGCAAACATGATAAACATAAATAAAAGCATAAAAAACTTAAAAGCATAAATAAAACCCTAGTATGGCCTTTCCTAAAATAGAAAATAAAGTAAATTAAAAATTCGGAAACCAACTCCTTTGGTCCCTTGAACTCCTTTGGTCCCTTGAACTTCCCAAGGCAAACTCTGTCTTGGTCGGAACTCCTTTCCGAAATGGCACCGTCTTCAAGGATCTCCGGAATTACAAATAATTACAATTTTTCTATCTATTTTATACATTATAAAATAAAATAAAACAATAAAAATAAAGTGATACGAGATCACATTAAATTACAACCGAATCGATAAACTCTTACATTACGGGAAATATCGATTAAAATCTAAGGCCATACTAAGTAAATTACATAATTCAAAATTACGTAAATAAAATTTATGACATTCATAAACAATAATTAAATATGCAATGCTTATGTAAAATGCAAAACCTAAGCCAAATCGTCCTATTTAAACACGTTTTAAATATCGTTATTCGTAATAACACGGTTTTATGGAATAACGTGATTTAAACAATTTTAAAATCACTCTATGAATCACCATTCATGATTTAATTAAGTTTCCTAACACATTTTAGGATTCAAAATTTTGTCTTACTTAATTTCGAAAATTAACTTAATTTATTTTAATATTGTTCGGTTTTAATCGGTTTTACGGGAAATAGCATTAAAATAATCAAACGAGTCATAAAAAATTTCAAAAATTTAAAATTCAAAATTTTGAACATACTGAAAATTTTCAAAAATTTCAGATCCTTAAAATTAAATAATTTCGAAATATACCCTTTTATTTCGTAAAATATAGCCGTGTACATGCATAATTAATCGAAAAAACAAAATTACTTCAAAAATTATGTAATAAAATACCAATATAGTTTTTACATCTTCCTAGACACTCAAAGTATCTGAAAATGCAAGGAAAAATCAGATGCACACTCAATCTCCAATTTTAACCTTTTAAAACTAAAATTAAAATTTCAGAAACTTTTGGCACTAAATAAAAATATGTTGATGATCATATATAATATGCCTAATATGGGTGAATTTTTCGGACCATTTAAGTAACTTTTACTATTTTTAATAATTCGTGTCACATATTACGCGATTTTACCGATTAAAATCATTTCTCATGCAAAATTCGAGATTAATAGCTCAAAATTCACATGCATGCTAGAAATAATATATGTGACACTATATTATATTTTTATGGTCAAATTCGAACTTAAACTATTTAAGCTAAAATATGTCACTAATATTACGATTTTTACGATAAAAATCAATATTCATGCAATATTAAAGAAAAAATTTCTGGAAAATTCATCATATATTTTAAATATTGCATGTGACATCTACAAAAAAATTTATAGTTAAATTCATAATATAACTATTTAACCCATATTTAACTCATTTTATGACTATTTAACCATTAAAAATTCATAAACCATGCATAAAACTTAAATAATTTCGAAAATTATATATTCATAATATGTTAAATGCATGTGAGAAGATATTTAAAATTCATGGCCAGAAACATTATTTAGCTATTTTTCCTATAATAAAACATTTTTAATCGATTTTAGGCATAAATTAAACAATTTAATTACAATATTTAACAATCCATAAATCATCCAAATGACTTAAAACTATTTTAAGACCAGAAAGTATACAAGCATTAAGATTTTCGTGCATATCCTATATGTACTACTCATTTTCGTTTTTAATTAAAATCGTATTTTCTCGCAAAAACGTAAAAATCGAGTTGCATGCAAGCAACCTAATGCTCTGATACCACTTGAAGGAAAACGAGATTCATGCTTGTTAACCTAATAATGAAGTCTTACTAATTATTTACATTTTAATTAATCTCATATTAATTTATACTCACAAGATCTTATGCATGCAAAACTATAGCGGAAATAAAGAGAATCGTATTCTTACAATCGGTCCGAAATATTGCTAGGACGATCCTCGAAAAGCAACTAAGTAAGCTTGCCTCTAATACGTAAACACCAAGACCTTACCTTAAACGGACCAAATACCGAACCCGAATCTAGAGGACGGAATTAGGTTATAAAACCGTGTACTAATAATAATATATTTGTATATGAAATACTCCGTATTTTTATTTCGTTTTATATTATTTTAGTTTTGTTTTCTTGGATGTCGACGGGTAATAATAATAAGTGTATAAAAGCGATAATAGATTGTTGAACGAGGCGTTTTAAGTGTAGTGTTTCGGGTCGTATAAATGGTTTTTTTTAGGAAAACCGAGTCATGATCACATTGGTGGGCATTGGTGTGCGTGAGGGCCTGACCCACACACGGAAATACATGTTTATGGGCCTAGGGTTGCGTGCACAAACCCAACCCTACACGAGCTCTTCTTTGTGAAAACAGAATTTCAAAGAGAGGCTCAGTCTGCCGCCCTATTTAAACACCACTAAAACCCTACCTTAACCCTACTCGACATCCAATCATTCTTACACTGACACTGCCGCCATAGCAGAGGGTAACACGGGCTCTTTCACGGTGGGATTAAGGCAGCCTAAGGCTGTTCGTTTACACAGCAAAGGAGGTATGAACACCACAGTACCTATTTCGCTACTTTGCCCTTTCATTTTCAATTCGAGTTTTCATATAATTAATATACGATTTTGGTTCTGATTTGTGTGCCTTGTTAGTCTAGGGTGTATGTTAGTCGTAGGGTGACCCTTGTTGAGTTGTCGTTGACCATCGTTGACCACCGATAGGGGCTGTTTTGTCGTCTGTTCAAATGCGATAGTAGGGTGTCAGATCAGAGGCTGTAAACGTGTGGTTTTGTCTTTGAATTCGAGTCTAGATCTGTTGTTGTCTTGCCCAGGTGTTATAGTCTTTGTTTTGGTGTTAGTCATGGTGTTAGGGTGGTCGTAGTCACGGTGGGTCTTGGGGGTCCGTGTTGTTTTTACAGGGGAGTTCGTTGGGTATACTGTATAGGAAACCAGTAACAGTGGGTGGTACGGGGAGTTGTATGCGGTGGTTTGGTGACGGTGGTGGCTGTCAGCGGTCACTGACCTCCTTCCTGGGACCACCGTGGCTCAGAGGCGAGCCTGGTGGTGCTAGAAAGGAAGTCAGGGGTTGCAAGGGGGCGTGGTGTTGGTGTTTGTCACGGCAGTCAGGCGTGATAAGTGGCTGGTAAGGTTGTTTGGTTCAAGGTATTTGTAAAGGCTGCGTGGGATTTGCTCCTTCTTTGTGTTTTACGTATTTAGCATGATTGGCATGAAATATAATGACAATATTCTTACTGTAATAACCCGTATTTTATTTATTATTATTTATTAAAAATTAATTATTTTGAGAATGATGTTAGCTTTTCGAACATTGATATTCGATAGTTAACATATCAAGTAAGTATTGTTATATTTTATACGATGTTAGTATTGGTCGAGTATGCGAAGTAGGAGGATACCGTGTTTAAGCATGAGGCGAGATTTGGGCCTCGAGTTTTGTGTCAAGGCTGGAAAAGCCCAGCTTGATAACACACACACAAACACACGCTCACCCAAACTCACGCTCACTCAAAAACAACAAAATCTATCTGCCACCCCCTTATAAACCTATTCTGTAACCCTAACCCTAACCCGGGAACGTCTCTCTCACACTCACAAACAAACTGCCGTCATCTCTGGGTTTTGGGAGGAGGGTTTTCTTGGTGGTTTAGGGTGATCTGAATGGTTCGTTTTGCATCTGAAAACGGGTACACACAACCCTTCTCTGTTTTTCCAGTTTTTTTTATTCAACTTCAATTCATAATTTCGTGTGTATAATCATGCTTGTAGATTCTGATCTTTGTGTAGTTCTAATCCATGAGGTCAGTAGTTATATTTGGGTCAGAGTTGAGTCACCATGGGTCACTGTTAACCGTCGTGTGTGGTGGTTTCGTCGCCTACGTCAGTCGCATTTTCTTTTCATTCTCAGAACAGGCTGTTGAACGTATGGTTTGGGGTGGGGTTTCGAAGCAGTTCTTGTTCACTTTTGTTGCGAGTGTTGTAGTTTTTGGTAAGGTGGTAGTCAGGGTGAGCGTATGGTGGTAGTCACGGTGGGTCTTGGCGGTGTGTTTAAGTTTTAAGGTGGAGTTTGTTTGGGATATGGTGGAACAGGGTAACAGAAGTCGCGGGAACATGGGTTGATGGTCTGGGTTTTGGGGAGGCTGTTTGTGGAGGAGAATGGCGTCGAAGGTTGGGGTTTAGCTCCAAGGGGCAGTGGGTAGTGTAGGGTGTTTGGGGGGAGGTCGGTGGTGGTGATAGCCGCGTTGGCAGGTGGCTAAGAGACTGGTTGTAGATGGGTGTCACGTGTTAGTACAGGAATATGGGGGTTTGTCGTGGTGACCAGTGGGTGTTGAGTCTAGTCTTGAGGACTGGTTGAGACAGGTGTAGGGTCGTGGTCAGGGGCAGTAGTTACACCGAGGGTCAGGGGTCCCAGCCACGGTGGCGCGGTGGTGGTGCAGGTTGTTGAAGGTGGTCGAAGGGGCCTGCGAAGTGGGTGGTGCGAGGGCTGTACGGGCGGTTTTAGTTTATTTGCTTTGTGTTACGTATTTGCTTGATAAGGTTCATTGCTATTACTTTTATCCTTGTCACTTTGTATTATTATTATTATTATTATTATTATTATTATTATTATTATTAATATGGTTTGTTGTATCATAATCATTTTATTATTACCATTTGCCTTGTTATTATTGTAGTTATATGATAATAATTATATTAGTAACGAATATCATTATTAGTATTACTTACGTTATTGCTATTATTATTTGATCATTGGGTAGTATGTTAGTATGAAGTATTACGTTAAGTGGCGTTACTATTTTTGGGAATTACTATGTTGGGCAAGATTGCTATTTCGGGAAAGTTTCTATTTTAGGAAACATTCCACTTTTAGAAAGTTACCGTGTTTTGTATCCTTACTATTTTGAAATAGTGGTTAAGTGAAAGGTTGGTGATCGTTATATAATATATGTTTAGGTGACGGTTTCCGCGTGGAACATTTCTAGTAGCAGTTGTTCGTTGCCTTTGCCTTTGTTGCAGCTTCGAGGTAGGGGAATGAACTGTGATTTACATTATGTTGCATAGTGAGACTGTCTGTTATTACGAGATTGGTATACGATGTGCATTATTGTTGTTGAGACGTTATTAACTATCTTGAATATTTCTGCATGATGTGGAGTGGAGGATTGGGTCTTGTGATATTGGGTCTTGTGATATGGGTCTTGTGATATGGGACTTGTGATATGGCCATGGGAGGTGTGGTGTGATGGAGGTGTGGTATGATGAGAGGTGTGGTGTGATGGAGGTGTGGTGGGTGAACGAATGATATGGAGATGGAGAAGGATACAGTTCTACTGTTATTTACGTTTTATTTGTTTTACCTACTCAACCTCGCGGTTGACTCTGTGTATTCGTGTGACACCTACGATGATCCGAAATGGGGAGTAGATTTTACAGGTCAGTGACAGATGGATTAGGAGCTTGGGCGTGGAGAGAGACATGGCTTGGACCTACTTAGAGTTAGATCACACTTAGATATCTTCAGTTGTACTTTTATTTTATCAAAGTTTGGACCTCGTAGTTGTTGTAATATCAAGTTTAAATTTAATCAATTTTTATAAAGTACTTTGGTTTGTTTACTTTGTTATTCACTACCTCGGATATTCCGAGATGGTAACAGCTCTATTTATTTGAGAATGTCTTGCTAAAGGCTCTTAAATAAATGGGGGTGTTACAAAGTGGTATCAGAGCAAAACGATCCTCAGGCCTAAACTAAACAAGTAATAATGAACGTAGGAGAGTCTAATAAAATGAACCCCGAGATGAAATTGATAGGAGCCCCAAAAAGGAACGGGATGAGTTAGGGGCCCCCTCACACCAAACCTGGGCCCTTTCTGTTCTATCTCGCGAACCCTATGAGAGTAATTGAAGAGTGGGGTAGACTATATAGGGACCTAGTTATCTTGTACTAACGCTTTTGCAGGAGAAGGAATGAGGTAAGTTATGATGTGAGATAAGGTTGGTAATATATACTGCGAATCATGTGATTGATGTTGAATGTTGATCTAGATATACTATTTCTGGTATTGAGAACAAGAGATTTTGAATATGAGCTTTACTTGTATATATTTGGTGATATGCATGCGGTTGTCTGATCCCTGAACCGTTAGGTAGAGATATAGTATAATGATAAGTGTAATAAGTTGATGAGCTATAGTCACCAAAAAGGATGGATGTAGGAGAGATATGATCATGAATGATTGGAATGGTTAGTAGAGCCACCTGTGCTATGTCGTTATAGGATGTGGAACCAAGTTAAGTAGTATGTGTGAAGCTAGTATACCGAACCGGATGTCGTGCCCGTTGATAATTGTCTGTTACTATTCTAGGTGTGTATACACTTCTTATTTGCATGCCTTATACTTTGCCAGAGATTACTGATGAGCTTACTAGGCAAATGTGATCGGAATTTGGGATTTATGATCGTTCTTATCTTACTAATTACTTTAACAATCCATGTCTAGTGAAATGCGGAATGTGTTACCCGAACCATGAATGCTATATAGTTATGTGTTGCATAGATCGTACCTAAAGTTTACGTGATAATTTCTGTTTACACACAATTAGTTTAGTTATAGAGTCATGTTTCAATAAGTGGCACCTTGGTGATTTCTGGTATACATACTTATGTACTATTATGTTGTGTTTGTTACGATGGTGGGAACTAATGCAATGTTCATACATGTATAACTACTGAATTATTTCTTTGATGCTACTTTTCAACTTCGCAATCTCTACCGTCTTGTAGATGACAATTTCGGTTTGAAAGAATGAATACCTGTTAAGTTGGTACAATGTGATCTCAATACCTTAAATGACATGTCAACATGTTCTGGAAAAATGATGGTGATATTTAAATGTGAATTATGTGATGTGACCACGTGAAATCCTGATATGGCATTAGAAACATGAATAGTAGACATATGGTATGAGTATGAACCTCACTACGTGATAGCGTAACCTTGTTTATTTCGTTAAGTTTACATAGAATTGTTTCAATAATATGTCAAAGTTTACGACCTCAAAATAATTATGTGCTACTCGTATGTGATGTCAAAAGCTTGTTTATCTGAGTGGAGTCTTGTCATGTGACAGAATGAATTTAACTGGTCGGTTTGTCAGCATGATAGAGTAATCTCATAGTTATACGCAATTGTGAGTATTTGATTAATGTGAATCTGGTTGATGTTCTTTCGGATGTTGATGGTTTATCACTGTCTAGTTTCACGTGATTATGATCTGTATAACTTTTCCAAGTATATTGTTATACCATACAGTGAATTGCATATTGTTATGTTTAGAATCTGATCACGATGTGTAAGTTATTAATTGTTTGTCATATGATTTATGGAAGTACTAGTTAGGTGAATTCGTTTACTGTTATTGGTAATTTTTATATAATTCATGAACTATATGAAAAATGTTTAAGTAAAGAAGGGTCAGGATGTCTCCGTGCAGTATTGTTTCAACCTATAACTTGTAAAATTGTTTTGGATTCGTGCTTTTAGATTGTCACAATGTTTCAAACGTTTCAAAATACTTTCAAAATTGATAAACCATGATAGAGCTTGATGTTTGATAATTATGGTGGTTGTTTGCAATATGACTATTCTATAGTTAGGTGTCGATGAAATCCTGCTTGAATGTTTAATAGCTGCGCATTGTATAAAACCCTTATTGTGCAAGTCATATAGCCTCATGATAAAGGATGTAATATGACTGGGTGGGAAATGTACCTAAGTGATTTTGTTAACTAATTGATATCTGGGGGTGTTGAACGATCTTGTGAGTCTATGAGCTATGTATGTCTTGGGAAATATGTCAGTGTCCCATGTTTAATTACGTTAATTTATTGTGCGCTATGTCTTTCCTAAGTATGATTGCTTCTATAATATGATGGTGAGCATGAAACATTTTAATTGGTCAGGTATGAAAGATAAGCTTCTTGATTGTTTACATTGTGGTTAATATATTAAATTTGTGATAAATTTCAAGGGTATGCAAGTGTTACCTATTCCGATTCTGTTTACTACGTAACACGATTCTACCGATCATAATACCTTATTATTGTTCGAGGATTATCCGTTACATGATAATTGATATGACACTCTTACGGGTGCTTATTTGAGTTGAATATTAACAATTATTATTCTGTTTTTGATAGTTAATAACTTCTATTGATAAGATAATCCTTTGGTTTGTGAGTCAGGTTAAGTTGTGAAAACGGTAAACTTTTGGTAATTGATTAGTTGTTTATGCATACGGGTTTTGTATTAGGTTGGTTTGGTGTAGCGTCCCGATTCCTATCTTATGAGTTGTGGAATGATAAGTATACATACCAATGTGTCGATGAACTTTGGAAGGTAAGTACTGAGGAGATTAAGTTGCTCGTGAGTCTAGAACGAGACCATCAATGAGGTTGTGTTGAGATTACAGTTCAGTGTCTTATCGGGTTGTCCCATTCTTTGACCTTGACTCGTGGGTGAGTAGCTTAGAGTTTTACTCTCTAAGTGTTGAGCAGTTCCTTTCTTGGGACATTTGACAATATTGAGATTAAAATCGAGATGGGAATTGGTTACCAGTTTTGAGATATGAGTTATTAGGCTGTTGTGCCATGAGGTGTTTACGATCCAGGGTGACCTTGGTTATTGAGTTATATCTCGAGTTGGAAATCGATATTGGGATGGAAGTATTGATTTACGGTTTTCTTTCCGTCAGTCCACTCACCCCTTGTCTTTGGTCTTAGATGCGACGATGAGAATACGATACTTGGTTGCTTAGGGTAACATTTTATGGAATAGAGTAATGAGCTGGAAATTTTATAATAGGGTTACGGGGACGTAACCATGTTTTAAGGAGGATAGGATTGTAAAATCTTTTGTTTTATGTTATGGCTGGTATTTAAGACATGCTAATTGGTGTGTCGTGCTTGTGTGAATGTACCTAATAACTGGATTAATTATGTTATGCATTTGCTGTGTTTCGTGAAGTATCCTCTAATTTAGGATACGTTAAACTTTGGGGACAAAGTTTTCTTTTAACGAAGGTAGGATGTAACATTTCGTGTTTTATTTCATGTTTAAAGTATTTTGATCAGTCTCGATGTGATGGGGTGTGAACTTCGAGACGAAGTTCATTTTAAGGGGGGAAGACTGTAATAACCCGTATTTTATTTATTATTATTTATTAAAAATTAATTATTTTGAGAATGATGTTAGCTTTTCGAACATTGATATTCGATAGTTAACTTATCAAGTAAGTATTGTTATATTTTATACGATGTTAGTATTGGTCGAGTATGCGAAGTAGGAGGATACCGTGTTTAAGCATGAGGCGAGATTTGGGCCTCGAGTTTTGTGTCAAGGCTGGAAAAGCCCAGCTTGATAACACACACACACACAAACACACGCTCACCCAAACTCACGCTCACTCAAAAACAACAAAATCTATCTGCCACCCCCTTATAAACCTATCATGTAACCCTAACCCTAACCCTGGAACGTCTCTCTCACACTCACAAACAAACTGCCGTCATCTCTGGGTTCTAGGAGGAGGGTTTTCTTGGTGGTTTAGGGTGATCTGAATGGTTCGTTTTGCATCTGAAAACAGGTACACACAACCCTTCTCTGTTTTTCCAGTTTTTTTTATTCAACTTCAGTTCATAATTTCGTGTGTATAATCATGCTTGTAGATTCTGATCTTTGTGTAGTTCTAATCCATGAGGTCAGTAGTTATATTTGGGTCAGAGTTGAGTCACCATGGGTCACTGTTAACCGTCGTGTGTGGTGGTTTCGTCGCCTACGTCAGTCGCATTTTCTTTTCATTCTCAGAACAGGCTGTTGAACGTATGGTTTGGGGTGGGGTTTCGAAGCAGTTCTTGTTCACTTTTGTTGCGAGTGTTGTAGGTTTTGGTAAGGTGGTAGTCAGGGTGAGCGTATGGTGGTAGTCACGGTGGGTCTTGGTGGTGTGTGTAGGTTTTAAGGTGGAGTTCGTTTGGGATATGGTGGAACAGGGTAACAGAAGTCGCGGGAACAGGGGTTGATGGTCTGGGTTTTGGGGAGGCTGTTTGTGGAGGAGAATGGCGTCGAAGGTTGGGGTTTGGCTCCAAGGGGCAGTGGGTAGTGTAGGGTGTTTGGGGGGGAGGTCGGTGGTGGTGATAGCCGCGTTGGCAGGTGGCTAAGAGACTGGTTGTAGGGGGGTGTCACGTGTTAGTACAGGAATATGGGGGTTTGTCGTGGTGACCAGTGGGTGTTGAGTCTAGTCTTGAGGACTGGTTGAGACAGGTGTAGGGTCGTGGTCAGGGGCAGTAGTTACACCGAGGGTCAGGGGTCCCAGCCACGGTGGCGCGGTGGTGGTGCAGGTTGTTGAAGGTGGTCGAAGGGGCCTGCGAAGTGGGTGGTGCGAGGGCTGTACGAGCTGTTTTAGTTTATTTGCTTTGTGTTACGTATTTGCTTGATAAGGTTCATTGCTATTACTTTTATCCTTGTCACTTTGTATTATTATTATTATTATTAATATGGTTTGTTGTATCATAATCATTTTATTATTACCATTTGCCTTGTTATTATTGTAGTTATATGATAATAATTATATTAGTAACGAATATCATTATTAGTATTACTTACGTTATTGCTATTATTATTTGATCATTGGGTAGTATGTTAGTATGAAGTATTACGTTAAGTGGCGTTACTATTTTTGGGAATTACTATGTTGGGCAAGATTGCTATTTCGGGAAAGTTTCTATTTCAGGAAACTTTCCACATTTAGAAAGTTACCGTGTTTTGTATCCTTACTATTTTGAAATAGTGGTTAAGTGAAAGGTTGGTGATCGTTATATAATATATGTTTAGGTGACGGTTTCCGCGTGGAACATTTCTAGTAGCAGTTGTTCGTTGCCTTTGCCTTTGTTGCAGCTTCGAGGTAGGGGAATGAACTGTGATTTACATTATGTTGCATAGTGAGACTGTTTGTTATTACGAGATTGGTATACGATGTGCATTATTGTTGTTGAGATGTTATTAACTATCTTGAATATTTATGCATGATGTGGAGTGGAGGATTGGGTCTTGTGATATTGGGTCTTGTGATATGGGTCTTGTGATATGGGACTTGTGATATGGCCATGGGAGGTGTGGTGTGATGGAGGTGTGGTATGATGAGAGGTGTGGTGTGATGGAGGTGTGGTGGGTGAACGAATGATATGGAGATGGAGAAGGATACGGTTCTACTGTTATTTACGTTTTATCTGTTTTACCTACTCAACCTCGCGGTTGACCCTGTGTATTCGTGTGACACCTACGATGATCCGAAATGGGGAGTAGATTTTACAGGTCAGTGACAGATGGACTAGGAGCTTGGGCGTGGAGAGAGACATGGCTTGGACCTACTTAGAGTTAGATCACACTTAGATATCTTCAGTTGTAGTTTTATTTTATCAAAGTTTGGACCTCGTAGTTGTTGTAATATCAAGTTTAAATTTAATCAGTTTTTATAAAGTACTTTGGTTTGTTTACTTTGTTATTCACTACCTCGGATATTCCGAGATGGTAACAGCTCTATTTATTTGAGAATGTCTTGCTAAAGGCTCTTAAATAAATGGGGGTGTTACACTTACCATTTTAACAAGTGTAGTATTAATATAATATATTATATTTATTTCTATTATTTTGATGATTGTTAATAATTAGTCCAGTGATTAGTATGGATAGTGTTTTATGATTCATGTTTTTGGGTTAAGTTTGCTAAATATGATAAGTATGTATGGCCTTTGTCAATTATATGATATATTTAGAAGTCGATACCTAGTAAGTCTATGTATAGCGAGCACATGTCAAGTGAGCTTATATATATATATTAGTTCCGAGTAGTTAGTTGTATGAATAGAATTTAATATTAAGTATTGTTTTTAGGAAGTGATTTTGAAGTGGAATATTTCTAGACGGTGACTACTTTCGCAGACTTGCTATTTCAGGTAGGATACACTTATACTTTTACTGTGATGTACTATTATTGGATGTGGTAATTGATTGTGATGGATGCAAGTATGGTTTCTTTTAAGACATGAGGTTTAATAATTGATTATTTTATTGTCATATTCATGAGCATGCATATGCATTGGTTACTGAGATATTGTGAATCAGATGGTGTTCTGATATAAAGCCCAGGGTGGTTCTGCAGACCAGGCCTGGTGTCTTATCAGCTTTTGAGCTGGTGTTCGGCGAGGACCGATTATAGTCTGCCGGGAGGTTCGGTATGGCTGGGAGTTACGGGTTTGAGAATGAGAATGAGATTGATCTCGAGCATGTTATAATCATTTGCATATTATTGTTTGTTTGCATTACTTATTATTGTGTTATTCTACTCAACCGCAAGGTTGACAGTGTATTCGTGTTCACCTACAATGATCCGGAATGGGGAGTAGATCTTTCAGGTCAGAGACATGTGGACTAGGACTGGGCATGGAAGAGAGACATGGACTAGACCCACCTAGCTGCTAGATCACTTAGCTTCTTCTTAGTTAATCGTTTAATTATTTCAGTTGTTGTGGAAGTCTTTTGGACAATGGGTTGTAATAGTTATCAGTTTAAACTTTTATATTTAAAGTACTGTGTTTCTTTCACTGTGAATATCTACTACCCTAGTTTATCCAGGATGGTAACAGTTCTATTTACTCTGGAAGTCCTAGTTCAGTCTCCTCGGTAAATGGGGGTGTTACAAAGTGGTATCAGAGCGACCCTGCGACCGTGTGGTGAGCCTGTGGTCGGGAGTACCCGGGTCACACACTTAGCGGGGGAGGATTCTGGGGAGATTCTGGCCCTGGTTGTGGTCAAGTTTGAGGCACAACGAGGACGTTGTGTGCTTTAAGTGGGGGAGTTTGTAACACCCCATGCGTATGAGAGGAGATTTGTCCCACATTGGTAGAATGTGAGGATTGTGATATATTTATAATAGCTTCCACCCACCACATAGTAACAAGGCCTTGTGCTTTTGGGCTTAAGTGAGGACAAATAATGGGCCTAAAGGCATACCTCCCATCTTATTGGGGATGTGTTATGACCGTGGTGGGTCGGGTTGTTACAAAGTGGTATCAGAGCGAACGATCCTCGGGCCTAAATTAAAATAGAAGTAATGAACGTAAGAGTGTCTAAATAAAATGAACCCCAGGTTAGTAACTGTTAGGAGCCCTAGGAGTTGGGATGAGTTAGGGGCCCCCTCAAACCATGCCACTGGCCCTTTCAGTCTAACCTGGTTACCTTGAGAGTTGAAGAGTGTGGGTAGTATGGAAAGACCCAAGGCAGATATATAATATATGTATGTTGTACTAACATTTCAGCGCCAAGGGAATGAGGTAAGTTAAGATGTGAAAGATGGATGAGTAAATATGCATACTGTGAAGCATGAAAGTGATGTTACATGATGAGTGACATGTATATGTTGTTATATCCAAGCATTTAGAACATGGGTTTATATCTTAATTTTGTCTATGAGTGTGATTTGTATGAATATATGCATGCGTTTATGTGATCCCTAAGCCTTTAGGTAGACCTCTAATATGAAGTTAAATAAGGACTTAACCGTATGAAAGAAGTTACATGCTAGATTATGTATGTTAGCAAGACCCAGTCAGAGTAGGAGTTGACCTAGGATGCTCATAAATTTTGTCACTTGTGTAGCAAAATGCCTCCCAGGAGAGAACCCAACACTGCTAATGTATCACAAGAGGAATTTGATCGTCTACTAGCTATGAACGCTGCTCTCCTAGCTAGGATTGGGGCAAACACTCAATCTGATGCAATCAAAATGAGCAATAATATTTCTAAGCATAACCCCACCAAGTATGATGGGGAAGGAGCACCGAGTTTACTTGCGGAGTGGTGCCGAGAGTTCGAGAGTATCTTCGAACTGCTGTCTGTACCAGAATCAATGAAGGTGGACCAAGCGGTATTCTATCTGAAGGGTACAGCTAGGTTATGGTGGAATAACAATAAAGAGGAGATCAAGGCAGCTGCAGGAGAGATTGGGTTGGAATACGTACGCTGGGAAGAGTTCAAGGGGATTTTGTCCTCTAAGTTTGTGCCAGAACATGTGAAAGGGAAGCTGAGAGCCGAGTTTGATTCCTTCAAGATGACCGAAGAAATGACTGTGGGAGCATATCACAGTAAGTTTATGCAGCTGGCAGAGAATGTAGCTGACTTAGGCTACACATCGGAGATGTTAGCAGCCAGGTTTGAGAAGGGGCTGACCCTTGATATCAAGAGAAGTATGCTGGCAACTAAGCCCACGACTGTGGAAGATATATATGAGAGGGCTTGCCAGACAGAAAGACTCGCTCCCATGATTAAGGAAGAGGAGAAGACCAAGGGTGACAAGAGGAAAGCAGAATCTGGGGCTGAAAGCTCAGGGAATAAGAAGCCAAACAACCAGTATCGGTCATTTTTCTCCAACAGTGCACCTGGAGGAAATGGCAATCGAGGGGGAAACCGATCCACATCTGGGGCAAGTAGCGCGGTCCTTACATGTTTCAAGTGTGGAAAGGCTGGCCATAAACAAATCAATTGCTGGTCGGGTACTCAGAGTGCTGGAAACAATTATAATAAGATCAATCAGAGTGGAGGCTTTAGGACTCCGAATGCGAGCTACTCAGGCAACAACAGATCCGGGGGTAACGGCTACCAACGGAATTTCAGCAACTACAGTAATCAGAACCGTTACCCAGAAAATCAAAATAGTGGTAATGGCAGTTTCCAGAAGACCTTGGCAGAGGCTAGCACCCAGAGTGGAGCAGGATCCGTGAACCAGAGCGGGGCTAATAAAAGTGGGGCTTTGTTCATGATGGGCGAGGAAGCTGCAGAGGAGGACGCACATGTTGTAACGGGTACATTTCTAGTTCATTCCTTTTCTACTTTCCTCTTATTTGATTCTGGTGCATCGCATTATTTCATATCTGCGGAGCATGCTAGGGCTATAGGACTCAGTGTATATAGTAGTATAGCTGATTCAGTAACCATACCGTCTGGGGAGTCCATAGCTTGTAATAGAGTTTACACCAATGTAATGATCCAAGTAGGAGATGTAAGTTTTGAGTCGAACCTGATAGAGTTTCCCTTGGGTGGCTTTGAGGTGATACTGGGTATGGATTGGCTGAAAAAGTATAAGGCCTACATTGATTGCTACCAAGGGAAGATCACTTTGAGGGGACCCAAAGGAGTGAGGGTATCCTACAAGGGATATTCTGTAAAGCCTAAACTGAAGCTGATAACCATCAATGTGCTGAAGACTTGTCTGAAGAGGGGTGATGAGATGCTGTTGTGCCATGTGAGATATCTGACTGCAGAGAAACCCCAAGCCAGGGAGATCGATGTTGTAAGGGATTTTGAAGACGTGTTTCCAGAAGAAATTCCTGGGTTACCGCCAAAGAGGAACTTGGATTTTGGCATTGATCTGAAACCTGGGGCTGAGCCAATTTCTAAAGCACCTTATCGCATGGACCTAAGGAATTGGAGGAGTTGAGAAAGCAGCTGGATGAGCTAGCAAGCAAAGGATACGTAAGACCAAGTGTGTCACCTTGGGGAGCACCAGTATTGTTTGTAAAGAAGAAGGACGGAACCATGAGGCTATGTGTGGATTATAGGGAGCTTAACAATGTGACAATCAAGAATCGGTATCCTTTACCTCGCATCGATGATCTTTTTGACCAGTTGAGTGGGGCTGGTGTGTTTTCCAAGATCGATTTGAGGTCAGGGTATCATCAGCTAAGAATCAAAGATGCAGATATTCACAAGACTGCGTTCAGATCGAGGTATGGGCATTACGAATTCGTAGTGATGCCATTTGGTTTGACTAATGCA
The DNA here is from genome assembly GCA_029255685.2 of Silene conica. Classification (NCBI taxonomy): domain Eukaryota; kingdom Viridiplantae; phylum Streptophyta; class Magnoliopsida; order Caryophyllales; family Caryophyllaceae; genus Silene; species Silene conica. Next base: position 53,585,856 of record CM055317.2, read on the forward strand.
CCTGCTATTTTCATGGAATTGATGAACAGAGTGTTTAGTCCTTATCTGGACCAGTTTGTGGTGGTGTCGATGACATCTTGGTGTATTCGAAGAATAGAGAAGAGCATGCTGAACATTTGAGCTTGGTATTACAGACGTTGAGGGATCATCAATTGTATGCCAAGTTGAGTAAGTGCGAATTCTGGCTCGAGAAAGTTGCTTTTCTAGGACATGTGGTGTCTAAGGAGGGTGTGTCTGTTGACCCTAGCAAGATTGAGGCCGTTTCAAAATGGGAGCGACCAAGGAATGTGGCTGACATCCGTAGTTTCTTGGGTTTGGCTGGTTATTACAGGAGGTTCGTGAAAGATTTTTCGAAGATAGCTAAACCGATGACTTCGTTGATGCGGAAAGAGAATAGATTCGTCTGGGATGAGAGCTGTGAGAAGGCGTTCTTAGAACTGAAGGAGCGTCTTACTACAGCTCCTATTCTTGCCTTGCCAGAAGGAAGTGAAAATTTTAAAGTCTATACAGATGCTTCTAAGAAGGGTTTGGGATGTGTGCTGATGCAGAACGGGAGAGTGATCGCTTATGCTTCTAGGCAGCTGAAGCCTTATGAGGAGAATTATCCGACGCATGATCTAGAACTGGGAGCGGTGGTGTTTGCACTTAAGCTGTGGCGACATTATCTTTATGGAGCTACATTTAAGGTGTACTCTGATCATAAGAGCCTGAAGTACATCTATACTCAGAGGGAACTAAACATGCGCTAGAGGAGATGGATCGAGCTTATTGGAGATTATGATATGGAGATTCTGTACAAGGAAGGAAAGGCTAATGTTGTGGCTGATGCATTGAGTAGGAAGTCCGTTCACGCTCTATGCACAACTATGTCCAGATTGAGTATGTAACGTGAGTTGGGACAGATGGGAATCGCAGTGATAAGGAAGGGTGAGACCCTAGGGGATTTGACGATCGAGCCTGAGTTATATTCCGAGATTCGAGAAAGACAGAAGAGTGATCCTAGAATTCAGAAGTGGCGTGAGGCAGTGAGCAAAGCTAGTGAAGCAGAGCCATATTTTAAGTTCGAGGTTCACAGAGATGATAGTTTGAGGTTCGATGGGAGATGGTGTGTGCCTGACGATGAGGAGCTAAAGAGAAAGATTATGGTGGAAGCTCATTCTACACCTTATTCCGTTCATCCGGGAGGGGATAAGTTGTACAAGGATCTGAAGAAAGCTTTTTGGTGGCCAAGGATGAAGCAAGAGGTAGCTGAGTTTGTTTCTCGTTGCTTGGTATGTCAGAAGGTCAAAGGGGAGCATAAGAGGCCGCAAAGGAAGTTACAACCACTTGATGTACCTGAGTGGAAGTGGGAAAGCAAATCAATGGATTTTATTGTGCGCTTGCCTAGGACTTCAAGAGGGAATGACATGATTTGGGTAATAGTTGACAGGTTGACTAAGTCGGCCCATTTCATACCAATGAAGGAGACTTGGAGTAAAGCTGAATTGGCCAAGGCTTACGTTAAGCATATGGTGAAACTTCATGGCGTCCCTAAGGACATTGTTTCTGATCGTGATTCCAGGTTCATCTCTAAGTTTTGGCAAGAGTTACAGACATTGATGGGAACTACTTTGAAGATGAGTACTGCATTCCATCCAGCAACTGATGGTTAGACTGAGAGGACTATCCAGACACTGGAGGATATGCTGCGGGCTTGTGTGCTAGAGTTCGGGGGATCTTGGGAGGATAGACTTGACCTGATCGAGTTTTCATACAACAACAGCTATCATGCTAGCATTGAGATGGCTCCTTTCGAGGCATTGTATGGGAGGAAGTGTAGGAGTCCAGTTTGCTGGGATGATCGAGCTGACACGGTAACTTTGGAACCTGAGATGATTCAGGAGATGATAGCACAGGTCCAGGTGATCCGTCAGAAGATGAGAGCTGCCCAAGAAAGGCAAAAGAGTTACGCACATCTAAAACGGAGTGACATCACCTTTGAGGCTGGAGAAAAAGTATTGCTGAAAGTGTCACCCATGAGAGGAGTAATGAGGTTTGGCAAGAGGGGTAAGTTGAGCCAGAAATTCATTGGACCATTCGAGATTTTGGAGCGAGTTGGTGAGGTAGCTTACCGATTAGCTCTACCTCCAGCTTTAGCCAGGGTGCACAATGTGTTCCATGTATCCCAACTGAGGAGGTATATCAGTGATCCTTCGCATATCCTTGACCATGAGACTATTGAGGTTGATGAATAATTGACCTATGAGGAGAGACCCAAGGAGATTCTTGACAGAAAGGTGAGGAAAACCAGGAATGGAGAGACCGCGCTCGTAAAGGTATTATGGACTAATCATAACGTTGAGGAGGATACTTGGGAGACTGAGGTTTCGATGAAGGGAAAATATCCTGAGCTGTTTATTTGAGGTATGTTACGAGGATGTAACCTTCTTTTAGGAGGGTAGAATGTGACAATTCGTGTTTTAATTGCTTTTGTTAGTTTCTAATGTTATAAGTTGTCACTTTCTGTGTTGCTACATGCTTTAATGATCAGTTGTGTTGATCTTGGGATGGTGAACTTCGGGACGAAGTTCATTTTAAGGGGGGAAGACTGTAATACTCCGTATTTTTATTTCGTTTTATATTATTTTAGTTTTGTTTTCTTGGATGTCGACGGGTAATAATAATAATAAGTGTATAAAAGCGATAATAGATTGTTGAACGAGGCATTTTAAGTGTAGTGTTTCGGGTCGTATATATGGTTTTTTTTAGGAAAACCGAGTCATGATCACATTGGTGGGCATTGGTGTGCGTGAGGGCCTGACCCACACACGGAAATACATGTTTATGGGCCTAGGGTTGCGTGCACAAACCCAACCCTACACGAGCTCTTCTTTGTGAAAACAGAATTTCAAAGAGAGGCTCAGTCTGCCGCCCTATTTAAACACCACTAAAACCCTACCTTAACCCTACTCGACATCCAATCACTCTTACACTGACACTGCCGCCATAGCAGAGGGTAACACGGGCTCTTTCACGGTGGGATTAAGGCAGCCTAAGGCTGTTCGTTTACACAGCAAAGGAGGTATGAACACCACAGTACCTATTTCGCTACTTTGCCCTTTCATTTTCAATTCGAGTTTTCATATAGTTAATATACGATTTTGGTTCTGATTTGTGTGCCTTGTTAGTCTAGGGTGTATGTTAGTCGTAGGGTGACCCTTGTTGAGTTGTCGTTGACCATCGTTGACCACCGATAGGGGCTGTTTTGTCGTCTGTTCAAATGCGATAGTAGGGTGTCAGATCAGAGGCTGTAAACGTGTGGTTTTGTCTTTGAATTCGAGTCTAGATCTGTTGTTGTCTTGCCCAGGCGTTATAGTCTTTGTTTTGGTGTTAGTCATGGTGTTAGGGTGGTCGTAGTCACGGTGGGTCTTGGGGGTCCGTGTTGTTTTTACAGGGGAGTTCGTTGGGTATACTGTATAGGAAACCAGTAACAGTGGGTGGTACAGGGAGTTGTATGCGGTGGTTTGGTGACGGTGGTGGCTGTCAGCGGTCCCTGACCTCTTTCCTGGGACCACCGTGGCTCAGAGGCGAGCCTGGTGGTGCCAGAAAGGAAGTCAGGGGTTGCAAGGGGGCGTGGTGTTGGTGTTTGTCACGGCAGTCAGGCGTGATAAGTGGCTGGTAAGGTTGTTTGGTTCACGGTATTTGTAAAGGCTGCGTGGGATTTCCTCCTTCTTTGTGTTTTACGTATTTAGCATGATTGGCATGAAATGTAATGACAATATTCTTACCATTTTAACAAGTGTAGTATTAATATAATATATTATATTTATTTCTATTATTTTGATGATTGTTAATAATTAGTCTAGTGATTATTATGGATAGTGTTTTATGATTCATGTTTTTGGGTTAAGTTTGCTAAATATGATAAGTATGTATGGCCTTTGTCAATTATATGATATATTTAGAAGTCGATACCTAGTAAGTCTATATATAGCGAGTACATATCAAGTGAGCTTATATATATATATTAGTTTCGAGTAGTTAGTTGTATGAATAAAAATTAATATTAAGTAATGTTTTTAGGAACTGATTTTGAAGTGGAATATTTCTAGACGGTGACTACTTTCGCAGACTTGCTATTTCAGGTAGGATACACTTATACTTTTACTGTGATGTACTATTATTGGATGTGGTAATTGATTGTGATGGATGCAAGTATGGTTTCTTTTAAGACATGAGGTTTAATAATTGATTATTTTATTATCATATTCATGAGCATGCATATGCATTGGTTACTGAGATATTGTGAATCAGATGGTGTTCTGATATAAAGCCCAGGGTGGTTCTGCAGACCAGGCCTGGTGTCTTATCAGCTTTTGAGCTGGTGTTCGGCGACGACCGATTATAGTCTGCCGGGAGGTTCGGTATGGCTGGGAGTTACGGGTTTGAGAATGTGAATGAGATTGAGCTCGAGCATGTTATAATCATTTGCATATTACTGTTTGTTTGCATTACTTGTTATTGTGTTATTCTACTCAACCGCAAGGGTGACAGTGTATTCATGTTCACCTACAATGATCCGGAATTGGGAGTAGATCTTTCAGGTCAGAGACAGGTGGACTAGGACTAGGCATGGAAGAGAGACATGGACTAAACCCACCTAGCGGCTAGATCACTTAGCTTCTTCTTAGTTAATCGTTTAATTATTTCAGTTGTTGTGGAAGTCTTTTGGACAATGGCTTGTAATAGTTATCAGTTTAAACTTTTATATTTAAAGTACTGTGTTTCTTTCACTGTGAATATCTATTACCCTGGTTTATCCAGGATGGTAACAGTTCTATTTACTCTGGAAGTCCTAGTTCAGGCTCCTCGGTAAATGGGGGTGTTACAGTATACTACAAATATTATCTAAGTAATATTTTTTAGAGGTTTCTTCAATTTTCTTACTCTAGGAAAATATGCAAGAAGAAGATTAGCTTTTTAGTATGTGAAGTATCACATATATAAAGAGAATGGGTTGGTTGGGGTGGGTGTTTGTGTCGTGTAAATGGTGCATGTGGAAGGGATTTTAATTCCTTCTCATGCACTCATGCACAAGGTAAGGTCATATCATAATATGACATAATCATTACAATTATAAGATAAAATATCATATATAATTTTATCATATATTGTCAACTTACACGATACACCAAGACGTAATGAGGACATTCATATTACGATTTATAATTCGTACAATTTAACTAATTACGTAACATCTTATGTGACATAATAATTGTATTAATTTAAAATATAAATTTATCACATAAATAATATTTCTAAATTAATTAAATCACATTTAACAAATTAATAAGTAATTCAAAATTACTGTCCCAACATATGGTTATCGTATTAATCGTCGATACGATATATTAACAACGTTTGTTATAACCATGAACCATTCATTATACTAATTTTGATATTTCTAAAATATCGTTTAATATTAGACAATTGACACATTTCAATTTCAAATATAAATCTTACTTTAAGATTCAACCTCTGAATTCTTGATATAAGGTTTTAAGAATATCGATCAATCTGTATCCTATACAATTAATCAATATACGTTTAAGGGGTTAGTCCTAAAGGTGTGACCTAAAGGGATCAACTGACCACCACCGTCATATGACAACAATGTCAAACTCTAGACAGCCAATCATTACCGATTAATGTTGGTCAGTTGACTATATCAAATATCGGATCGTCCCTTGCATATTCTTTTCATAAGATTTATGACACTGATTTTTATCACAGTCGTGATCGCACTATTGTTGAGGACACATTTCCCAACAATTAAATGCTGGTATTTGATGTATATGATGATTATATATGATTGGTAATCCTTATATGTTGCAATTTTAGAAGTTTAGAACCGATTTGAGTTCATTTGAGTATTGTAGAGAATTTCGTATTTTTCGTGCAGGGACTCTGAGCCGGTAGGCTGTCCGGCAGCCGGTCGGCCGGCTGAGAGTCGGGGTGTTGATTTTTTTATGCTGAAATTTAGGGAAAAGGGTTCTGAGCAGGTAGGTCGGCCGCCGGTCAACCGGCTCAGAATCCCTCTTGGTATTTGAGAATTTTGCAAAGGGCTTGGGAAAGGACTCCCAGCTGGCAGACCGGCAGCCGGTCCACCGGCTGAGAGTCTCTCCTTATTTTCTGAATTTTGAAGGATGGCTTAGGGGAAGGGACTCCCAGCAGGCTGGCCGGCGGACGGTCCACCGGCTGAGAGCCTCTTCTCATTGTTTCAGATTGTTGCAATGGCATGGGAAGGGACTCCCAGCCGGCCGACCGGCAGACTGTCCTGGACCGGCTGAGAGCCCATGTTCTCATTGTTTTGTTTACAACTTTCAAACGATTAATCGGTTTTGTTGGAGATTCGTTCCGTGTACCTTTTATGCGTGTTTGAGGTCCCCGGAGGATGGGCGACACTATATTGGGTTCGGGAATAGAGAGAGGATAGAGACCCCCGGTCGGGTAACCGAAAGGGAAACCGGCTCTCCCTCAACTTAGTTCCCGGGATCAATTAAGTGTTGATTAGAGGTATAAGAGTTTAGAACTATAGATTAGCTTCTATCTTTGGATGAAATTGTATAGATGCGTATTAAGGTATGCCTTAAGCTGGCCTCTGAGCTTAATACGTGAGCTTGTTGTCATATATGGGGATATGCCTTAAGCTGGCCTCTGAGCCCATACATGTTTGTTTGTGATCGCGTTGGAACATGCCTTAAGTTAGCCTCTGAGTCTGACGAGTAGAGTAGCTGCACAACGGGGCAGTCAGGTCGTAACACCTTACCCGGAGTGCAGATGCTGATGCTAGGATATGCCTTAAGTTGGCCTCTGAGTCTAGTGTCTTATGATGCAGTAAAGGGACCTGCCTTAAGTTGGCCTCTGAGTTCTTTACTTATTGGGTGCTAGTCTATGCCTTAAATTGGCCTCTGAGTCTAGTGTCTTGTTGATTGGCAGGTCTATGCCTTAAGTTGGCCTCTGAGTCCTTGCTTGTGAATTTGGTATTTAGGTTATGTCTTAAGTTGACCGCTGAACCTTTATACTTGCTGAATGATTGGTATTTAGGTTATGTCTTAAGTTGACCGCTGAACCTTTATACTTGCTGAATGATTGGTATTTAGGTTATGTCTTAAGTTGACCGCTGAACCTTTATACTTGCTGAATGATTGGTATGTAGGTTATGTCTTAAGTTGACCGCTGAACCTTATACTTGCTGAATTTTATCTGCTTGCCTAGAGTTGGTACAGTGTCAGATATAGATGTTGATATTGATGAGTATGATACTTTGACTTTGATATTGTTCATCCAAGGCATTGGGTGACTCATTAGTCAGTTTCGTAAATGGTTTGGACTGAAAGACCCCCCGGCCGGGCAACCGGAAGGGAAACCGGCTCTCCTTCCAAATAGTTTCCGATGTTGGTTGAGAGCCTTGCGTTAGTAATTGCATGATGATATGAGTTTCAGTTGATGAGAGATCTATACTTCACATGTTTATATATGCTGGAGTATTCTGTTTGTATTTCTGTGTTACGTGTCGTTACAAAAGGTGGCTAGGAGAACTCTAGTCACTCCCCGCTGATTGTGGCGTACATGTTTACATGTATGTAGGTACATGCAGGTTGACAGGGGTTGTTGAGAGCTAGCGAGTGATGATCCGCTTGTCATCTTATGACTTACACTTTACGATAGCTAGACTCTAGTTTTGATACTGTTGTTTCTTTTGAGTGCCTGTAGGGATGTTCCATCTCAGGCTGTTGTATATATTTTGCTTCAGTACTTAGAACTGTTATACTTATCTATTTCTGTTTATATCAGTTTCAGTTTTCAGTTTTAATTCACCCCGCATGTTTAGGTTAAAAAGTTTTAATTCCGCTGCATTTTTAGTACTTTGTATGATTTTATTTTCCGCTTTCGCGAGGGGTTTTACACTGTAGGTAGAACCAAATACTGATTTGGGGAATCCTAGTTGATGTCTAATAGCACGGTTGTTTGGAGCTATAAATAGGACATTCACTCTGCACTTAAAGGGCACGAGTTACATGACTACTTCCCTCCTCTCTCTCTCTAGCTTTCATCTTACACAAAATTAAAGGTAATTTTGCAATTTCTAGCTCAGGAAAGGGTATTTCTCAGGACATTTTGGGTGCAACAATTAGGAGGATATCTGTTTTGATATCTGATCTTAGGCCTTTCCAAGGACAGAAGGTTAATTCTTAATCCCAATCTTTGTATCTTGTTCTTCGTTTATGAATATAAATCGTACATTATAAATTTGTTATAATCCTGCATATAAAGAATTTAGAATATATACAAATATTTTCCCACAAGTGGTATCAGAGCATAAGGCTTACGAAATTTATTTTTGTATGATTTTCATAAACGTTTTGAGAAAGAAAAAAAAAACAGCAGTCGCAATTTTCTTAGCCAAGACTTGTTTTTTGTGTTTTTCGTTTTCCTTTTGATTTATTATTGTTGTATTAATCAGTTAAGATGACAAAATAATAAATTTGTAGATGTTTTAACTTAATAAGGATTGAGTTAAAACGTAAAAGGGAATCGTCTTGAATGTTGTTGAACGAAATAATTTGCTAAATAATCGATCCCATGATAATCTTGATATTCGTCTTAAAAGGTTAATTTGAATTATTAAGATTATATCAATTTCTAAAAGGATTAGATTTTGAATGTTATTGATCTTGTATTTTAGCAACCCGACATTATTTTTCAAGTTCATTTTTTTTAAAAAAAAAAAAAAAATATTCCGCCGTACTTTTCACGCGATTAAAAAAAAAATTTCGAGAAAATTGTTTTTTTTAGCAACCTGTTTTTTTATTTGTTTTTTTTTGGGCTGATTTTTACTGGTTGTTTTCATGTTGTTTTTTTTTCTTGTTATGCATTATAAGGATAATGTATACATGTTGTTGTAAAAAAGTTCACAAGTTTTGATACCCAATTATTTTAAAAAGGTTTAAAATAATGTTGGATTAATCATATTATACGATAATATGAATATGTTTGTTTTGATTACAATTATGAGATTAATTATGGAATTATCACATAGTTTAAATCATTAAATGGTGGTTTGGGTAAATTACTCTACGTAATTACGGAATTATGTCTTGAAAGATTAATTTAATTAGTATGATGCATTATGTATTTTATATATTATATATTATTGTTGAATGAATGAATGAATTTATTTACGTTTTTGCAATCAGTTGTAATTTGTAATACTTAGTGTGGCCTTAGTAAATTATGTTTTCGTAATGAAGGAAACATAATTTGTGATGTATTGATGAGATCTCGAATCTCCCTTGTGGAATATTTTTTTTACGTTTTTGGGAATTAGAATTTAATAATAGGATTTTATTATGTAATTCTTCAAATGTAATTAAGAAGACCAAGACGGAGATCGGATTGCTCACTCCCACTACATCACCAAGAAGGAACATCAAGACAAGACAAGCTTCTAGGGTCCATTGCTGAATGGATTCCAAGTTGTACTTTTGTTCTTTTTGGTACGATAGGCCACACTAGGACTTGCTTTATTTTCCTTTTTATTTTCGTTTTGCTTTTCATTCACATATTTGTTGTGCATCATTTTTTCCGCCTAAACCAAACCACCTGAATTGCATGAAAATTGACTCATATAGTATGTATGCTAGTCAGTGTCGACATACAGATGTCACACGTTTTTCCTTAAAGCCATAACCTTAGTTTATTCATTCTCGCATGCTAGATATATGTTCACTTAAATGAATTAAAATTAAAGATGATGAGATCTTCCTCTATAACCTAAAATTGAGATTAGTCTTTTATAAGTCAAATTACTATGAATCCATTCTTCGTCGCCAGGCATATAGGACCTTACTCTCCATATGACCCCTTCTACGTTGGGTAAGTAGTAGTTGTTGACTTATTTTACCTCAACATTATGACCCTCGTACGATCCTGTGGTTATGGTGGACTAAAGATAGAATTTACAGAAATTTATCGTCCAAGAATGTTAAATGTAGAATTAGCCAAGAGGTTGGCTTATCAATTTACTGAAATTGAGTCTTGGGATCGTTTATCTAGTTCATGAGGAGGATTAATTATATAAATGCTAAAGTCATCGCATTAAACTGTTTTTGCTAGACTATTTACAAAACGTTGGTATGCTTATTATGTTTTAATTTCTTCTTTACAGTGTAGAATTCATCTAAACAAAACAATAATACTGCAAATACTATGGCTGGTCATAATATAGCCCCTATGCCTAGTGCCACACTAAGAAAAGAATCCTGGCTTAAGGCTTTTATGGACAACATGTATCAGTCCACGCGACTGAAAAATGATGGGTCCAACTTTGCGGACTGGGAGGCTGCATTACGGAATGCAGCTGTAGCTGATGGTAAGTTCAAGTATTTGACTGAGCCATTACCACCTAACCCAGGCCCCACTGCTCGAGCTAACCTATCACAAGCCTATAGTGATTTCGTTATGGAAGCGGGTGCGATAAAGAACGTACTTATTTTTGCAATGGAACCTAATTTGCAAATATGCTTCATTTCCCATGGTGCAAATAAGATTTTCACCACGCTCACAAACGAATTCCGAAAAGCATCGAGAATCGTTTCATATGAGCACACCTGTCGCTTCTTCGATGCGAAACTCCAAAAGGGCCAACCAGTTTGCCCACACATTCTCAATATGATTGAGAATGTCGAGAAATTGGAGTCCCTGAACTGCAAAATCAGTGAGAACATGATCATTGATCGAATGTTTCCTTCACTTCATGATGGTTTTTCCTTATTCATGGCAAACTATTACATGAATGACATGAAGAAAAGTCCTCATGAGCTACACTCCCTTCTCGTACGGACCGAGAAGGAACTTAAATTGAGTGGGAGCATGAAGCAAAACGTTCTCATGATTGGAAACAAGGGAAAAGGTAAGGAAAAGGCTCAAACAGAGCTAACGGTAGCTAAGCCTCCTAAATTCAAAAGGGCCGGATTTAAGAGTGTGCCTGGTTAGACAAGTAGCTCACAAGACAAGACAAAGAGCAAAAACGGTAGCATTGAGTGCCACCTTTGCCACAAGACTGGGCATTGGAGGCGGAACTGTCCAGTGTACCGTGAGGACATAAAAGCAGGCCGCGTCGCTCCTATTGGTATGTCATCTTATATTCACATGATTGAGATTAACCATGCAAGTTTCGAAACTTGGGTACTTGATACTGGTTGTGGTTCTCATCTGTGTAATCATTTGCAGGGCTTAAAAAACATCACACCTCTCGCAAAGGGTGATGTGGACCTGCGAGTCGGGAATGGAGCAAAAGTTGTTGCTGCTTCCATGGGAACATATATGATCCAACTACCGAGCGGATTCGAGTTATATCTGTATAACTGTTATTATGTACCCAATTTATCTAAGAATATTATTTTAGTTTCCGTACTCGATAAAGACGGATTTTCATTCTTAATAAAGGATAATAGATGTATTTCTCTTTAAATGGAATGGTTTATGCTAAAGAAGTTTCCATGAATGGTATATATGTCTTAGATCAATCGACTGAAATATTACACGTGAATAATAAGAAATTAAAGGTTGGTGACAAAGATCAAACATATCTATGGCACTGTCGTATGGGACACATCAATGAGAAACGTGTAAAGCAGCTAATACAAAATGGCGCTATATCTCCATTTGATTATGAATCATTTGGCACATGTGAATCATGTTTCACAGGCAAAATGACTCGTATTTCCTTCAAAGGTGTTGGAATGAGCGCTGCTGACCTATTAGTCCTCGTACATACAGATGTATGTGGACCTATGTCAATCACCGCACGAGACGGCTATAGATATTTCACCACTTTCATGGACAATTTAAGTAGATACATATATGTCTACTTAATGAAGCATAAAAGTGAATCCTTTGAAAAGTTCAAGGAATTCCAGGCGAAGGTTGAAAACCAACTGGATAGAAAGATTAAAGCACTACGATCAGATTGTGGTGGTGAGTATCTTTCGAATGAGTTTGATCAACACCTTAAAGACTATGGTATAGTACTACAGTTAACTCCACCTGGAACACCACAGTTAAATGGTGTGTCCGAACGGAGAAATCGAACACTATTAGATATGGTTCGATCCATGATGAGTCACACATTTGTGCCAGATTCATTATGGGGATTTGCTCTATTGCCAGCTGCTCTTATAGTTAACCGAAGTCCGTCTAAAGCTGTTGACAAGACTCCATATGAGATATGGAAGGGAACGGTCCCTAACTTGTCCTTTATTCGGGTTTGGGGCTGCGAGGCTTATGTCAAGTGGAGACACGAGGATAAGCTCGGCTCGCGATCGGTCAAGACATACTTTATTGGTTATCCAAAAGGAATGTTTGGTCATTACTTCTATTCGCCTACCGAACACCGCGTTTTTGTTGCGGCTAGTGCGAAGTTCTTAGAGAAAGAGTTTCTCGAGAATAAGACAAGTAATAGAACCTTCAATCTGTCGGAGGTTCAAGAACCAAATACTGAGCAACCAATGGAATAAACCGTTCCTTCATCTTTTGTTGCAGTCAGTATTCCTGAGGAACCTAGAAGGTCGGGTAGACACTCCATTCCTCCAGATAGATACATCGGTATGATCGAGGAACTTGAAGAAGTTGACGTTTTTCTCTTAGAGAGTAACGAACCCGTGACCTATAAAGGTGCCTGTAACAACCCGACCCACCACCGTCGTAACACAAACCCAATAAGATGGGTGCACACTTTTGGGCCCATTATTTGTCCTCACTTAAGCCCAAAAGCACAAGGCCTTGTTACTAAATGGTGGGTGGGAGCTATTATAAACATATCACAAGCCTCTCAATCTACCGATGTGGGACAAATTTCCACAAAAACTCATATCATACTCTTGGGGTGTTACAAACTCCCCCACTTAAAGAACACAACGTCCTCGTTGTGCCTCAAACTTGACCACAACCAGGGCCAGAATCCTCCCCCGCTAGGTGTGTGACCCGGGTACTCCCAACCACAGGCTCACCACACGGTCGCAGGGTCGCTCTGATACAATTTGAAACAACCCGACCAACCACGGTCGTAACACAAACCCAATAAGATGGGTGCACACTTTTGGGCCCATTATTTGTCCTCACTTAAGCCCAAAAGCACAAGGCCTTGTTACTAAATGGTGGGTGGGAGCTATTATAAACATATCACAAGCCTCTCAATCTACCGATGTGGGACAAATTTCCACACAAACTCATATCATACTCTTGGGGTGTTACAGCCAAGACCTGTTCCGACTCAAAGTTATGGCTTACTGCCATGCAATCCGAAATGGACTCCATGTACGAAAATGACGTATGGGAGTTGGTTGATTTGCCTAATAAGGTACGACCTCTTCCGTGCAAATGGCTTTATAAGATAAAGCGTTCCATCGAGGGACAACCAGACACCTACAAGGCGCGACTAGTGGCAAAAGGTTTCACTCAAGTGCAAGGGTTGCAGTATGTTGAGATTTTTGCACCTGTAGTCATGCTGCGTTCCATTCGGATTATCTTAGCGATTGCTGCATTTCATGACTATGAAATATGGCAAATGGATGTGAAAACCGCCTTCTTAAACGGTTATTTGGAGGAGGACTTGTACATGGTACTACCCGAAGGTTTCACAGATCCTAAAAATCCTAAGAAAGTGTGCAAGCTTAAGCGTTCCATTTATGGACTTAAGCAAGCATCTAGGAGTTGGAATCATTGTTTCAACCAAGTGATAAAAAAGAATGGTTTTGTTCGATCAGTTAAAGAACCATGCTTATATATCAAGTCGAGTGGGAGCAAGATCGTCTTTCTGGTGTTGTATGTCGACGACATACTCTTGATCGGAAATGAAATCCCTCTCCTATCTTCGGTTAAAGTATGGTTAAAGAACCATTTCCAGATGAAAAATCTGGGTGAGGCACAATGTATATTGGGGATCCGTATCTATAGAGATAGATCACGACGGATGTTATCACTGAGTCAGGAGTCTTATATAGATAAGATTCTTGATAGATTCAGCATGACCAACTCCAAAAAGGGGTTACTTCTGATGATCTCGGGGGTGCATTTGAGTAAGTCTCAAGCACCTAAGACACTGGAAGAGGTCGAGCGCATGAGTCACATTCCTTATGCATCAGCTATAGGATCGATCATGTATGCGATGATATGCACACGTCAAGATATGACATATACTTTGAGTATGACGAGTCAGTACCAAGGCAATCCAGGTGAACCACACTGGATGGCTGTTAAAAACATTCTTAAGTACATACCTACGGAGGACTAAAGATTGGGTATTGACTTATGGTGGAGGTATTGAGCTTTGCGCAAACGGTTACGCAAATGCTAGCTTCCAAACGGATCGAGATGACTCGAAATATCAGTCTGGATTCGTTTTTACTCTTAATGGTGCTGCTGTCAGTTGGAAAAGCTCAAAGCATAGTGTTATTGCAGATTCTACAACTGAGTCCGAGTACTATGTCGCTTCAAAAGCTGAAAAGGAAGCTATATGGTGTGGGGAATTTCCGTATATTCTGTGGGGAATAAAGCATATATTCGCCCTAAACTTGAAGGATTATAATGAAATTTACAGTTGTGAATATGGTCATAAGATAAATAAAAACATGAAAAGAATACAACCTTGGGTCCTTGCTTGAATTGGCCTAAGAACAGGAATTAAAGTAAATTCCCTCCTATAACTTGCACCCAAGACTTGATTGAGATGGTGCCGCGTGTGCTAGAAAATACTCTCCAATTGCCTTGCAATATGGGGAGAGCTTTTTGAGGTTTTAGATGTGAGATCTGAGTTTTTGGGAGAAGAATGCTCTCATAAACCCTAATTGTGAGATTTATGAATTACCAGTAGAAATCATCACCTGACAAAAGGAGAAGGACTCTCCTTATGTACCGAGTGGGTCGGCCGAATAGGGTTGGGTGAGAGTGGGCTTTTTCCACTCTTACCTTATTCCTTTGCGTGATTCGACCCGTTTTGCTAAATATTATTTGCGGGATTTTAATTATAAATTGCACACATGTTATCAAATATTAATGCAATCGATACATTAATAATGGTCTGATAAAATTACGATATTGTATAATTACCCAAATTAATATAACTGTTTATATTAATACGCAAATACAATATTTAATTAAATATAACCATTTATATTTAATTTACGAATTAATCATGTAATCCGTATTAGCTAAAATTATTTAATCCATATTAAATAATAATCTCAACATCTTATTGACTAATTTAATAGTCAATACCTCTGACTAACTGTTTAGTCGTTTCCGGCATAAATGTGACTGTATTTTCATACCTTCACATCTCTCAAACGTGTCCTATAGGTGTGACGTATAGGGACCAGTTGATCACCGCCATCCGTATGACAATAACGTCAAACTTATCTAGCAAGCCAACCGTTATTGATAAACGTGGATCAACTGATAATAATACTGAAGTATACCCTTGTGATCCTTTAAGAGATTTAGAAAGTCATTGTACTAACTGTCAAGGACACCAGCCCTAACAATCTCCCACTTGTCCGTACAAGGGTATGTGCAATGACGTTATCACACTACATGTGGAGGACACAAGCTCCAACAAACTCCCACTTGTCCGTACAAGTGTAGGTGCGATAACCGATTCTCATATCCTTTTTAAATTTCTCCCACTCAATGTAAGACAATTTGCAAATCCGCATTCGCAAAGGTCGTATCTCACAAGTGATCTGTATCAAGATTGGTTTCCCCGACTAGAGAGTAACTTAACTGATAAAACGAATCTGTATTCGAGCATGGCCATGCATTTCAGTTACTACTCCTCCAGTGGCCCTGAGAAAAGATAAAATCCTGATAAGGGTTTGGATATTTCCCTCAACTTGAATCCTGCCGATATCGCGCAGCATGAAATAACCCAGAAAAAATCCTCTTGGCCCCTGTTACGATGACCGTGGGAAAGAAACCAATGTTACCCAAAATCTGCCTTAATCTCAAGAGACAGTTGAAAGTCAAAAGACTCGACTCTAAGGAACACTATGGAGGTCCTATCCACGACCTGGCACCCAATGTTATAAAACATTTAGGACTACAAAACGTTGTCACGGGGTGTCCTACGAGATATCCGTATAACTCGCCTTTGTGATTGGTCAGTCAACCGTGTGACTTATGGCTCGTTGAACCCACCATCAACCAACGTCACAAAATGATTACCTGAGTTATCAGCTCCAGTGGGTAATCAAGGACTAAAACGATGTAATGTTAATCAGTTCACTTTGTGGTGTTCAAAATTGGCGTACAATTCCACATGAAAAACAAAACATTATATATCATAACAATGAGGTTGAATAGAGTACACGAGAAAATGAATTATTACAAGAATTCATTAAAGAGTACTACAACTTAGGAACACATCTAATTCCCATGGAATGAATGTGCCCTTCATGCTTATCACGTGGTAATGCTTTAGTGAGAGGATCAGCTATGTTGTCATCCGTAGCGATCTTATCAATGAAAATCTCGTTTTGCTCCACGTAATCTCTGATTAGATGAGCTTTCCGTTGTACATGCCTAGCCTTGTTGCTAGACTTATGCTCCTTAGCTTGGAAGATGGCACCTTTATTATCACAATAAATGGTGATTGTGTCATTCGAACTAGGCACTACTGAGAGTCCTTGTAAGAATTGACGCATCCATATTGCTTCCTTAGCTGCTTCTGAGGCGGCATAGTACTCGGACTCAGTCGTAGAATCTGCTTTCACACTTTGTTTAGAACTTTTCCAGCTGACAGCAGCGCCATTAAGAGTAAAAACGAATCCAGACTGAGATTTCGAGTCATCTCGATCCGTTTGGAAGCTAGCATCTGCGTAACCCGTGGCGCAGAGCGTTGAGTCGCCTCCATAAGTCAATCCCCAATCTTTAGTCCTCCGTAGGTACTTAAGAATGTTTTTCACGGCCATCCAGTGTTGTTCACCTGGATGAGCTTGGAATCGACTGGTCATACTCAATGCATATGCAACGTCTGGACGTGTGCATATCATGGCATACATGATCGATCCTATTGCCGAAGCATAAGGAATCCGACTCATGCGCTCTTTCTCTTCCAATGTCTTAGCTTCTTGAGACTTGCTCAAGTGAAGCCCAGTAGTCATAGGAAGGAACCCTTTCTTGGAGTTCGTCATGCTGAATCTCTCTAGAATCTTATCTATGTAAGACTCCTGACTGAGAGACAACATCCGTCGTGATCTATCCCTGTAGATACGGATGCCCAAAATTCTTTGTGCCTCTCCCAGATCTTTCATCTGGAAATGGTTTTTCAACCATGCTTTAACCGAAGACAGGAGAGGTATGTCATTCCCAATCAAGAGTATGTCATCGACATACAGTACTAGGAAGACAATCTTGCTCCCACTCGACTTGATATAGAGACATGGCTCCTCGACTGATCGAATGAGCCCATTCTCTTTTATCACTTGGTCGAAGCGATGATTCCAACTCCGTGATGCTTGCTTAAGTCCATAGATGGAACGCTTAAGCAGGCAAACCTTCTTAGGATTTTCTGGATCAATAAAACCCTCGGGTTGTACCATGTACAACTCTTCCTCCAAATAACCGTTTAAGAAGGCGGTTTTAACGTCCATTTGCCATATTTCATAATCGTGAAATGCAGCGATCGTTAAGATAATCCGAATGGAACGTAGCATGACTACGGGTGCAAAGATCTCATCGTAGTGCAAACCTGGCACCTGGGTGAAACCTTTAGCAACTAGTCTAGCCTTATGGATATCTTGTTTACCTTCCACGGCATGCTTTATTTTGTAAAGCCATTTGCATTGAAGGGGACGCACCTTTGCAGGTAGGTCCACAAGATCCCACACGTTGTTCTCAAACATGGAGTCCATCTCGGATTGCATGGCTTCTAGCCATATCTTTGAGTCAGAACTGGTCATGGCACCTTTATAGGTTGTGGGTTCATTACCCTCTAGGAGTAAGACGTCATCTATGTCATGTTCCTCGACCATACCAATGTATCTGTCCGGAGGAATAGAGACTCTTCCCGACCTCCTAGGTTCCTCAGGAATATCTACCACAGCCTCGGTTGGAGGAACTGTTTCCTCCAATGGTTGCTTGGTAGTTGGTTCTTGAACCTCCGATAAGTCGAAGGTTCTATTACTCGACTTGTTCTCGATAAATTCTTTCTCTAAGAACGTCGCACTGGCCGCAACAAAATCACGTTGTTCGGTTGGCGAGTAGAAGTAATGACCAAAGGTTCCCTTTGGATAGTGTTGTGCGGAAGCGTGAATACCTCGTGTTGGGCCTCTGCTGCACCGGTGTCCACTGTCCATAATAGTACGATATTGTCCGCTTTGGGCCAAGCCCTCACGGATTTACTCTTGGGCTCCTTCCCAAAAGGCCTCGTACTATTATATTTTCAGGACACTTATAAAGATGATACTTCACCTTTAAACTACCGATGTGGGACATTGGTTTGCACCCTAACAATCCTCCCCTCAAACCAAGGACCATCATCTTAACTCGGACCTTGACCACTATGGAGAACTCCCACACTCTACAGCCCCAACTTCTAGACACCCGAAACACCACCAAGTCTTGATAACCTCCCCTTAGCCGACACACCATGCTATCACGAGTCATGTCTTGCACCACATGTCACCGTCTGGTCAAGTGAGTGCCTCCACATGCTCCTATATCAGCATGTCCATGTGCCCTTCTTGGGGATTTGCCACACATGCATATCGAACATCCTCTGCATCCAATATACCCTGGACCGGGTCCGTCACTTCAGAAGTTCTAGAACACAAATGGTCTCTGGCATCCAACCTGGAAAGGACCCACCAGACCTGTGGCACCCAATCTGATAAGGGTCCACCTGATCAACAGTTCTAGTACACAAATGGTCTTTGTCCCACAAGACTTATGACGCCTTTCATCCATTTAGGCCTGGACGAGGCTTGCTCAAGGACTCACCCGAGCTAGGAGTTCCATGCCTTACAGTGTACAACTTCAAGTCTTGGGCCTGCTGATGCATCCTCGTGTCTAGCCCAAGTCAAACCTTGGGCTCTGATACCACTTGTTGTGCGGAAGCGTGAATACCTCGTGTTGGGCCTCTGCTGCACCGGTGTCCACTGTCCATAATAGTACGATATTTTCCGCTTTGGGCCAAGCCCTCACGGATTTACTCTTGGGCTCCTTCCCAAAAGGCCTCGTGATACGTGTCTATTTTATGATGTTTTACATCTATTTTTACACGTATTTGGTCGCTCATTTACTATGTTTTAGCCTTTATTTCCCACAAATTGTGTACTTTCGTATTTTTATGCACTTTTGCAGATTTATGCGGAAAAGAGACGATTTAGCACCAAATTCATATCCTCAAGTCTTTAGCTTAAATTAAGGAATAAATGGAAAAGTCAACTGGAGTCAAAATCAAGTACCAAGAGTCAAAACAGAAGAAAATCCGAAGACTTCCGTGCAGAAGCGGTCGACCGACCAGTTAAACAGGTCGGCCGACCAGGCCCGATTTTCATAAAGTCCAATTTTCATGAAAGGGCCGGAAATAAGAGAAGCCCAGCAAGAAGTGGTCGACCGACCAGTTATACGGGTCGGCCGACCAGAACGAAGCCCATGCGATCCTTTTTCGGAAATAAAGTAGAATTAGAATTTTAAGGAAACTCTTAGTTTTTACCCTATATAAACTAATCTTGTGATTAGGGTTTTATATCTGGGATCTATTAGATTTTTCATCTATCAAATCTTTTAGTATCGAGGCTTTATCATATATCATCTTCTACCATCTAGTTCATCTTTTATCATTATTCAAGAATTCTCAAGCATTCAATAAAGTTTATTCAGTTCTGCCTTAATTCCAATTGTGGTAATTATTCTCTAATCTAGTTTTATTATAGTTCTTGTTTTTATTACAATTGTTAAGTTAGAATCCCAAGTTTTATTGAATCTTGCATGCTTAGTTTATTTACTATGTTCTCCATGTTTATTCCCAATTTTATATTCGTCTTAACAATTATGAGTAACTAATTTTCATATGTTAGGATGTAGGGAATAATATGCATAGGTAAATAAAAATCCGAAAACCCGACCTGTAACAGGACCACGGTCGGCCGACTGGAATAGTCGGTCGGTCGACCGAGGCCGTGGTCGGCCGACTGGAGTAGCCGGTCGGTCGACCACTCGCGTCTGTTTTCTTATTTCGTCTTTTCTTATAAATTATAATATCCTGCAATGAGACCAATAGGAGACTTGTAGGATGTTAGTAATGACCTACCCAAGATTGAAAGATACGGGAAGGGCATTGGTTTACACCTTAAGACGGATAGGTTACTCAAGGCTGAAAGGTATGTAACCTGGGATTTAGGAATCACCCTTATTGTTGACACCCAATAATTGTGAGACCTAGGAACTAATAGCATAGGCCGAAAGGAGCTATTAGGTAGCATAGACTTAAAAAGATATGTTACACCCCCTTACGCGACTGCAATACATGTTGACCTTAGGATTTATTTTACCTTAGCTATTTATTACCCAAACATCCTAGCATCCTCTTTTATTATATTTTATTCTCATCTTTTAATTCTTGTTTTATTTTAATCTTTGCTTTAGATATAGTAATCAATCAATCAAACCCCCAATTTTTGTTACCTTTAAACATTAACATTAAAACAATAAACATTCCCCACCTCCTTGTGGTTCGACCCTGACTTTCACTATCTAATTGTTTAAGTTAGGAATATAAATTTATCTTTGGTACCCTCAACGACGGGCATCAAATTTTGGCGCCGTTGCCGGGGAGGTGACGCCAGTGTTTATTGTTTTTTGTTTTTGTTTCTCTTTGTTTAAGGAACTTTTTGTTCCTTAAACCTTCTCACCTTTTTCTTGTAGTTTCCTCTTATGCGCAGGTCAGTTCAAGGAGAACTCCTACCACTTGATCTCGAAATTGAGAGGACTCTTAGGGAAAGAAGAAAGCAACTTCTAGCAAATCAGGAAGGAGGTTCACCACCTTCCTTATTTCAAGAAGACCTTTTCGAGTTACCACCATCTTCACCAAAAACACCACCTTCGCAACCAAATTCACCCATCAATCCGCTTTCACCAAAAACACCACCTTTTACCCACTTTCCAGTTTTTCCTAAAGAAGAAGATAATATGGCAGAAGAAGCTACTATTGCCAGTCACTCCATGCCTCAGGCAAAGGACCTATACAAAGGGTTCACTTTACCTGCAGGTACTGGGAAGCCATTCGAGGCCAAGCCCGCCTATATAACTATGGTTGAAAGAAACCAATTTGGAGGCTCGGCCAATGAGGATGCTGCTAAGCATATTGAAATCTTCACAGATTACATATGCTCTATAGCACCCCCAGAAGGAGTGACGCAGGACCAGATTAAACAGACCATGTTTATCTTCTCCCTTAGGGACTCTGCGAGAGAGTGGTACAGAGACCTTGACCGCACTGCTGCGGGAGTTACAGATTGGAACACCTTAGCCCTAGCTTTCTACAGAAAATATTACTCTGCATCAAAGACGAATGCTTTAAGAGCGCAGATTACTAATTTCAAGCAAGGTCCCAATGAAGACTTTAGCGAGGCGTGGGACAGGTTCAAGAGACTTGTTCGATCCATACTACATCACGGATTCGAACAATGGTTTCTTTGCAACCAGTTCTACAATGGCCTCTATGATGACAACAGGGCCTACTTAGATGCTGCAGCAAATGGAAGATTCCAGGATAATTCAGGAGAGACTAAGGGTCTCAAGTTAATAGAAGATGTTGCTGTGCACCGCGCTGAGCATGGTACTTCCAGAGGAAATCAGAGAAAATCTGAGTACAACCTGGCAGCAATTGAGGCCTTAACGGCCAAGTTGGAAAAATTTGAGGCTGCAGGAAAGCTCGATCTTGGGAGTGGAAGCAAGGGAGGAATATACCAGGTGAACGCCGTTCAGGACGGACCCTTTGCTTGTGAAAGGTGCGGTGGAGAAGGGCATGTGTCAAAGTTCTGTACTTCATCTAATGAAACATGTGCCGCTTTTCAGCATTATCGTGGGAACAATTTCTATGATCCAAATAATAATAATGTCCATCCCAACTTAAGGTGGACAAGCCAGAATGTTCAAAACCCACAGCATATGCAACCTCAGCAAAATTCCACATATGTACCCCCACATAAACAGAACTTCCAAAGACCACCTTTCAACCCTCAACCACCTTCCAATCCACCACCCAACACAGATGCTCTTATCCAAAATCTTATTGGGTTGGTTCAGAAGGAGTCGCAGGCTAGAGAGGCAGGGATGAAGATGTTGGAGTCCCAGATTGCTCAGATCGCGAGCAAGAATGACACTAGGGCTCCGGGTCAACTTCCGACCAAACCGGACCAGAAGAAGGAGACTCTAAACGTCGTAACTCTGCGAAGTGGAGCTAAAGTGGGGGCTGAGAAAGAAAAAACAGCGAGTAACAGTAAAGTCGGTCGACCGACCGAGGAATCTGGTCGACCGACCGCGGAGCAGGATCCGAAATTATCAGCTGAACAGGAGACTGGTCGACCGACCGAGGATACTGGTCGACCGACCACCGAAGCAGAATCTGAAGCACCCTTTCGTCCAGAATTGCCGAATAACTTACGGGATTTTCTTTTCAGGGGTGACAAGACCCCCAGATTTTTAAAAAGGGCTGCAAATACGGAGTCCTCAGCTGCTCCTTTTCCAGAGAGACTCGTGCCTTCAAAGGAACAGGTATCTTTTGATAAATTTAAAGATGTAATTCGTTCATTAAATGTTCAAGTTCCATTTTTAGAATTAGTTCAACAAGTTCCTTCTTATCTTAAATTCATGAGACAACTTTTGTCAAGAAAGAGGTCTCTAGAAAAGGTTGAGTCGGTGGCTCTCACTGAAGAGTCATCTAGTTTTTTAACACATGTAATTGCCCCTCATAAATTAGAAGACCCTGGAAGTTTTTCTGTCCCCTGTAATATAGGAACCTTCCCAGTTAAAAAGGCTCTATGCGACTTAGGTGCTAGTATAAG
Organism: Silene conica; assembly: GCA_029255685.2. Lineage (NCBI taxonomy): Eukaryota > Viridiplantae > Streptophyta > Magnoliopsida > Caryophyllales > Caryophyllaceae > Silene > Silene conica. Next base: position 53,608,964 of record CM055317.2, read on the forward strand.
TGTCATGCCACTAAGTGTTGCCTTAAAACTAGGGATGACCGAATTTGCAGTGACCAGTATGACGGTCCAGATGGCAGATCGCACATCTATGGAACCTGTAGGGGTTTTAGAAAACATCCCTGTGCGTATTGAAAGGTTTTTCTTCCCAGTAGACTTTGTTGTTTTGGACATCCCAGAGGATGCCCATATACCCATAATTCTAGGAAGACCCTTTCTTCACACTGCAGGTGCCGTTATAGATGTAGGCACTGGAACTCTAACCTTCAAGGTAGGCAAACATTCTATTATCTATGGCCTATCCTATAGGAAGAAGGATGCTATGACCCCCATCACATGTAATGCTATCACTTCTGAGAAGAAGTATGAGGTCATCACTACTTCTCCACCTTTAGTACCTGTTCCTGTATCTGTTTTTACACCTCCGCCCCAGATTGGGAGCAATAGGGAGGACACTTCTATTATGACTACTGCAGGAACTGGTTTGGGGAAACCCAAGGAGAAGGAAGTCATCATCCAGAGAGGAGGAATGGGATGCCTAAGCTATGGAGAAGATGAGGATCCAGACGTCGTGGATCGAGAGGAGAAAAAGAAGAGGAGGCAGGCTCAAGAAGAGAGACCGTCGCATATGCTTTGCGATGGAGGAAAGAAGATGTGTTTTGCCACTGAAGCAAAAACTGTGGAGACTACGGCGTGCCGTCAGAAGCCGTGGTCGGATATCTTCCGCATCTTTAGCGGATAGTTGTTTTTAAATTGCAGTTTTAAGACAATTTATTTTATGTTGTGTGAAACTTTTTAGTTCGGTTTGCTAGTAGTTAAAACTTTTAGAATCGTTTTGGCATCTCGCGCATTGTTGGGCGCACATATTTTCTTGCTTTTTCAGGATTTCCGAAGAAACAAAGACCTCCAGGACACAGATGGTCGACCGACCAGAATCATCAGTCGGTCGACCAGACGCGCTGTATCGAAGATTTTTCCGCTGTTCACAGGAGGTCGATCGACCAGAAACATCGGTCGGTCGACCTACCTGTCCGCTGCAGTCTTTCGTTTCTCTTCCTTGGAAATCGTGAAGTCAAATTGGATACTTGAGTGGCAATGCTAGCCACCAAAACCTCCCAGCTTACGCTGGTTTGGGGAGGTTTTTTCATACGCTTATTAACCCAGTGAGTTCTTTCCAGTTTTTCCTTAGTTTTTATTTTCTTTGCATCTTTCCTTTAATTTTCTGAAACCTTTACTTAGGCTGATGCACAATGGGGACATTGTGCGGGTTGGTTTGGGGAATGGTTTCGTGTTACATGCATTGCATTTTGTCACACGTTTATTGCATTTCTGTCTTGCATCGTCCTTTTCTTTATTTTCTTTATATATACAAAAATCCAAAAAAATTAAAAAAAAAAATTCAAAAATTCCAAAAAAATGCACGTTTATTTTAGCATATAGGTCGAGTCGGAACGATAGTATTTCAAGGATGATTTAGCTATCTTACATGTTTATGCCTTTACCTTGCCTTGTCAACTTGTTTTAGTATGAAAGTCTTTTGCATATCTGCGAGTTTTTGTCAATTTGTATATCTTGAGACTTGACTTATACCTTGGCAATCTACTATACATTCTAAGGTTTAGAGCTTATTTCCTGGTTTCATTCTTAAACCAGTTGTCTAGGATGTGAGTAGTACTCCCCTTGGAACATGTTACATCAATATGCATAAACATGAGCTTGAATTGCTATATTCTTGTTTTACTATCTCGTTTTGTGAGTCTTGATACGTGCATTTGGGATCCCTTTTCTCGTATTTACCCATAAGCTTCACATAGCTAAATTCGCCTTTTTATTCCCCCAAAACTACATCCCATACTTAGCCTACCCTTCCAAGCTAGTATTTGTGGTCATTGGATTATTTTTTGAGGCATCTTGGTTTGTGTGCTATCATAAGCAAAAAGAGAAAAGAAAGAAAGAAAGCAAGAAAAGAAAAAGAACAGAAAATTCAAAGAAAGAAAGAAAAGAAAAAAACGAAAAAAAAATCCGAAAAAATACGAAAGTCAGTCGACCGACCACATATACAGGTCGGCCGACCAACTGACACCATCAGAAAAAATAATTCGTTCCAAAATTCCCTTTCTTTTATGTGTTATCACTCCCGTACTTCATTCAAAATATTTGGGAGTCCTTTCTTATATTTAATATGAGAGTTGTGCTACAAAAGAGCACTTTCTTAATATCAAAAAGTTGTGAAATATGTTATTGGGAATCGGTTTTACTAGCTTGGCTACTAACCCCACAAATCCAAAAAACATCTTAACCACTTTTACCTTTTACCTCACATATCTTTCGTACCTCATTTGCATGTATCTGGGTCATTAAATGAGATTGTTATACAAAGTTGTAGAATTCCTGTTCATGTTAGATTGCAGGCATGTTTTCATGGGTCGCAGTTAGGTGAGTGTCTCTACAAAATTACTTTTTTCTATCTTTTACATATACTCACCCTTTGCTTCATGAGTGTCTCGAGCGTACCGCGAGAGTCCATGGTATAAGTCTCTATAGTCTTTATGTTTTCAAGTTTGACAACCCTATAACTCGTTTGCATGATTTGAATATTATCTCATTTTGTTCTTGGCATTGGTTTAGGCTTACATGTAAATTTCGCTCTGAGATTGAAATCGTTCCATTAGTTAAGATCGAGTCTATTTCTTGCTTGAGGGCAAGCAAGGGTTTGGTTTGGGGAATTTGATACGTGTCTATTTTATGATGTTTTACATCTATTTTTACACGTATTTGGTCGCTCATTTACTATGTTTTAGCCTTTATTTCCCACAAATTGTGTACTTTCGTATTTTTATGCACTTTTGCAGATTTATGCGGAAAAGAGACGATTTAGCACCAAATTCATATCCTCAAGTCTTTAGCTTAAATTAAGGAATAAATGGAAAAGTCAACTGGAGTCAAAATCAAGTACCAAGAGTCAAAACAGAAGAAAATCCGAAGACTTCCGTGCAGAAGCGGTCGACCGACCAGTTAAACAGGTCGGCCGACCAGGCCCGATTTTCATAAAGTCCAATTTTCATGAAAGGGCCGGAAATAAGAGAAGCCCAGCAAGAAGTGGTCGACCGACCAGTTATACGGGTCGGCCGACCAGAACGAAGCCCATGCGATCCTTTTTCGGAAATAAAGTAGAATTAGAATTTTAAGGAAACTCTTAGTTTTTACCCTATATAAACTAATCTTGTGATTAGGGTTTTATATCTGGGATCTATTAGATTTTTCATCTATCAAATCTTTTAGTATCGAGGCTTTATCATATATCATCTTCTACCATCTAGTTCATCTTTTATCATTATTCAAGAATTCTCAAGCATTCAATAAAGTTTATTCAGTTCTGCCTTAATTCCAATTGTGGTAATTATTCTCTAATCTAGTTTTATTATAGTTCTTGTTTTTATTACAATTGTTAAGTTAGAATCCCAAGTTTTATTGAATCTTGCATGCTTAGTTTATTTACTATGTTCTCCATGTTTATTCCCAATTTTATATTCGTCTTAACAATTATGAGTAACTAATTTTCATATGTTAGGATGTAGGGAATAATATGCATAGGTAAATAAAAATCCGAAAACCCGACCTGTAACAGGACCACGGTCGGCCGACTGGAATAGTCGGTCGGTCGACCGAGGCCGTGGTCGGCCGACTGGAGTAGCCGGTCGGTCGACCACTCGCGTCTGTTTTCTTATTTCGTCTTTTCTTATAAATTATAATATCCTGCAATGAGACCAATAGGAGACTTGTAGGATGTTAGTAATGACCTACCCAAGATTGAAAGATACGGGAAGGGCATTGGTTTACACCTTAAGACGGATAGGTTACTCAAGGCTGAAAGGTATGTAACCTGGGATTTAGGAATCACCCTTATTGTTGACACCCAATAATTGTGAGACCTAGGAACTAATAGCATAGGCCGAAAGGAGCTATTAGGTAGCATAGACTTAAAAAGATATGTTACACCCCCTTACGCGACTGCAATACATGTTGACCTTAGGATTTATTTTACCTTAGCTATTTATTACCCAAACATCCTAGCATCCTCTTTTATTATATTTTATTCTCATCTTTTAATTCTTGTTTTATTTTAATCTTTGCTTTAGATATAGTAATCAATCAATCAAACCCCCAATTTTTGTTACCTTTAAACATTAACATTAAAACAATAAACATTCCCCACCTCCTTGTGGTTCGACCCTGACTTTCACTATCTAATTGTTTAAGTTAGGAATATAAATTTATCTTTGGTACCCTCAACGACGGGCATCACCTCGTACTATTATATTTTCAGGACACTTATAAAGATGATACTTCACCTTTAAACTACCGATGTGGGACATTGGTTTGCACCCTAACAGATAGCCTATAAAGTATGTCTTGACCGACCGCGGGCCGAGCTTATCCTTGTGTCTCCACTTGACATAAGCCTCGCAGCCCCAAACCCGAATAAAGGACAAGTTAGGGACCGTTCCCTTACATAGTTCATATGGAGTCTTGTCAACAGCTTTAGACGAACTTCGGTTAAGTATTAGAGCGGCCGACAAAAGAGCATAGCCCCACAATGAATCAGGCACAACGGTGTGACTCATCATGGATCGAACCATATCAAGTAAAGTTCGATTTCTCCGTTCGGACACCCCATTTAATTGTGGTGTTCCAGGTGGAGTCAACTGTAGCTTGATGCCACAGTCTTTAAGGTGTTGATCAAACTCGTGTGAAAGATACTCACCACCACGATCACAACGTAGTGCTTTAAACTTTCTACCCAGCTGGTTCTGTACCCGATTCTGGTATTCTTTGAACTTGTCAAAGGATTCACTTTTATGCTTCATTAAATAGACATAGCCATATCTACTCAATTCATCCGTGAAAGTGATGAAATACCTATAGCCTTCTCGTGCGTTGATCGACATAGGCCCACACACATCTGTATGTATAAGTCCTAATAGGTCGGCAGCGCGCATTCCAACACCTTTGAAGGAAATACGAGTCATCTTACCGATGAGACATGATTCACACGTGCCATATGATTCGAAATCAAAGGCCGAGATAGCTCCATTCTGTATGAGCTGTTTTACGCGTTTCTCATGTATGTGTCCCATACGACAATGCCATAGGTAAGTTTGATCTTTGTCACCTACCTTTAATCTCTTATTATTCACATGTAATATTTCAGTGGTTTGATCTAAAACATAAATTCCATTCATGGAAACTGCCTTGCCATAAATCATATTGTGTAATGAGAAAATACAACTGTTATTTTCTATTACAAATGAAAAACCAAGTTTGTCAAGCGCAGAAACTGAAATAATGTTTTTGGACAAACAAGGAACATAATAACAGTCATATAAAGATAACTCGAATCCACTTGGAAGCTGGATTACGTATGTTCCCCTCGAGACTGCAGCAACACGTGCTCCATTCCCGACACGCAGGTCAACCTCACCCTTGACGAGGGGTTCTTGGTTTCGGAGGCCCTGCACGTGATTACATAGATGAGAACCACAACCAGTATCTAGTACCCAAGTTCCGTAACTTGCATGGTTAATCTCAATCATGTGAATAAAAGAAGAAGAAGACATACCAACAGGAGTAACACGGCCTGCCTTAATGTCCTCACGATACACGGGGCATGAGCGCCTCCAATGCCCAGTCTTGTGGCAATGATGGCATTCCATGCTAGTATCCTTGCTCTTTGTTTTGCCCAGTGAGTTGCTTGACTCACCTGGCCCAGTCTTGGTAAATCCTAACTTCTTAAACTTGGGCTTGCCTACTGTTAGGTCGCCCTGAGCTTTAGCTTTTCCCTTACCCTTACCCTTACTGGAGATCATGAGAACATCCTGCTTCACGCTCCCACTTAATTTCAGATCCTTCTCGGTCTGTACGAGAAGGGAGTGGAGCTCATGAGGAGTCTTCTTCATGTCGTTCATGTAATAGTTAGCCCTAAAGAGGGCGAACCCATCATGAAGCGAATGAAGCATTCGATCAACGATTATGTTCTCACTGATCTTGCAGTTTAGGGCCTCTAGTTTCTCGATATTCTCAATCATGTTGAGAATATGTGGGCTAACCGCTTGGCCCTTCTGGAGTTTCGCCTCAAAGAAGCGACAGGTATGCTCATAAGAAACGATTCTCGGAGCCTTTGAGAATTCGTTATTGAGCGTGGTGAAAATCTTGTTTGCACCATGGGTTATGAAGCGTCTTTGCAAATTGGATTCCATTGCATAGATGATTACGTTCTTTATCGCACCCGCTTCCATGACGAAGTCTCTATGAGCGCGAACTTCGTTAGCTCTAGCTCCAGTTCCTGGGTGTGCCGGAATGGGCTCAGTTAAGTACTTGAGCTTTCCGTCAGCAATGGCAGCATTCCGTAGTGCTGCCTCCCAGTCAGAGAAGTTTGACCCATCATTTCTCAGTCTAGTAGACTGATTCATGGAGTCCATGAAGGCTTTTAGCCAGGATTCACGTGCTAGCTTTGCACTTGGCATTGGGTCTTCACCAGCCATTAGTTATACATCAGTTTAATTTGAACGTGTTCTACACTGAAAAGAAGATAAAACAAAACCATATAAGCAACCCATTGTTGTGATTTAAGACTATTTTAAATTGAATTTAAACTCGTAGACTCATGCATTTATACAATTGATCTTCCTCAAGAATTATATAAACGATCCCAAGACTCAATTTCCGTATATTGATAAGCCCACAACTTGGCTAATTCCACTGTTGGAACTCTTGGTCGATAGATATCCGTAAATCCTATCTATTAGTCCATCACAGTCGCTAGATAGTATCGAGTGACCACGATGTTGAGATACAATAAATCATCTGCTCCCACTTACCCGACGTAGAAGGGGTCATATTATGCCTACCGACGAAGAAGGGATTCATGGGAGTCTGATCTATAAAGACTAGTCTCAATTTTTTGTTATACGAGGAAGACCCCATCAACTTATATTTATCCATTTTAAGTGAACTAATATCTAGCATATGCGTGAATGAATGAAATAAAGTGATGGCTTTGCAATTGACATGTGACATCTGTATTGTCACAGAAAACTAACGCGTAACCTCTACATGAGTCAGTTTTCAGGCATGTTATAGGTGGTTTGGTTTTAGGCGGAATATGATGCAAGCTATTATCGATGAAAGCATAAAAATAAATGCAATAAACGTAAATAAAAGTCCTAGTGTGGCCTATCCTACCAAAATAAACATAAAAACAACTTTGGAATCCACCTTTGGACCCTAGAAGCTTGTCTTGATGTTCCATCTTGGTCCTTGCAGCGGTAGTGAGCATCCGGTCTCCGTCTTTGGTCTTCACAAAATTACTAATTTAAATTACAAATATAACCCTATTTACATTCTAATTTAAATACAAAAGTAATTACATGGCAAAAACCCAAAACGGAGATACAAGATCTCAAAATTACAAGCAAGACTGTGTTCCATCATTACGGTAACACAATCTACTAAGGCCACACTAAGTTACAACCGTTTGCAAAAATAAATACGTTATTGAAAGCATTCACAAGGCATTCAACAAGACGATAAATAAAATGCATCAACTAAAAATGAAATTTATACATGACATAATACTGTTATTATGATTAACAAATTTTACCAAACCACCTTACGGGATCAAAATTGTGCGATTATACCGTTTTAATCGCCCAATTTTAATAAATTTATAATCCATTATCTTAAACCGTTTTAAAATAATATGTATCAAACGAGGGTGAACCGTTTCACAAAAATAATACACTATTTCCGTATATAGCATATTACTTTGGGCCAAGGGAAAATAAAAACAAGTTATTTTCCGAAAATAAAACGACTATTACAGGAAAGAGGTCTACCGACCCAATAAACAGGTCGACCGACCTCCTGACAAAAAAAAAGAAATATTTTTTTTTATTTTATTCCTGTAACTGCAGGGTGGTCGACCGACCCAATAAACAGGTCGACCGACCACAAAATACCAAGACGAGTTTCTGAAAACGCGAAATTGCTGTACTTTTAAACAAAATAAGTTTTAACCTTTGATTCAAAACGCTTAAATCAAAATAAACAGCAATTAGGGTTCACATATTGTCAAGAATATCGATTAATTAACAATATGTAAACAGGAATCGAAAACAAGATCATTTATACAAAAGAGAAACTGCCGAAAAACAGAAACCTATGCGGGAGGCGGTCGACCGACCGCAACTAGGGGTCGACCGACCGACACAGCGACATAAACAATTTTTTTTTTCAAAATTTTTAAATAAAACTTATGAAAAAACACAAAATTAAAAAATTTCAAGGCCTTGGCTCTGATACCACTTGTGGGGAATAAAGCATGTATTCGCCCTAAACTTGAAGGATTATAATGAAATTTACAGTTGTGAATATAGTCATAAGATAAATAAAAACATGAAAAGAATACAACCTTGGGTCCTTGCTTGAATTGGCCTAAGAACAGAAATTAAAGTAAATTCCCTCCTATAACTTGCACCCAAGACTTGATTGAGATGGTGCCGCGTGTGCTAGAAAATACTCTCCAACTGCCTTGCAATATGGGGAGAGCTTTTTGAGGTTTTAGATGTGAGATCTGAGTTTTTGGGAGAAGAATGCTCTCATAAACCCTAATTGTGAGATTTATGAATTACCAGTAGAAATCATCACCTGACAAAAGGAGAAGGACTCTCCTTATGTACCGAGTGGGTCGGCCGAATAGGGTTGGGTGAGAGTGGGCTTTTTCCACTCTTACCTTATTCCTTTGCGTGATTCGACCCGGTTTGCTAAATATTATTTGCGGGATTTTAATTATAAATCGCACACATGTTATCAAATATTAATGCAATCGATACATTAATAATGGTCTGATAAAATTACGATATTGTATAATTACCCAAATTAATATAACTGTTTATATTAATACGCGAATACAATATTTAATTAAATATAACCGTTTATATTTAATTTACGAATTAATCATGTAATCCATATTAGCTAAAATTATTTAATCTGTATTAAATAATAATCTCAACATCTTATTGACTAATTTAATAGTCAATACCTCTGACTAACTGTTTAGTCGTCTCCGGCATAAATGTGACTGTATTTCCATACCTTCACATCTCTCAAACGTGTCCTATAGGTGTGACGTATAGGGACCAGTTGATCACCGCCATCCGTATGACAATAACGTCAAACTTATCTAGCAAGCCAACCGTTATTGATAAACGTGGATCAACTGATAATAATACTGAAGTATACCCTTGTGATCCTTTAAGAGATTTAGAAAGTCATTGTACTAACTGTCAAGGACACCAGCCCCAACATATTCACCCTTAAAATTACAGGATTATAACGAAATTTATACATGTGAATATCGTCATAAGATGAAAAACATAAAACCGAAAGGTAAAGATGCACAACCTTAGGTCCTTGCGCGAATGGCCTAAGAACAGGAATCAAGAGAGATTCCCTTCTATAACTTGCACCCAAGACCCGTCTGAGATGATGCCGCGTGTGCTAGAAATAATTTCCAATTGCCTTGCAATATGGGGAGAGCTTTTGTGAGTTTTAGATGTGAGATCTAGGTTTTGGGAGAAAACTGCTCTCAAAAAACCCTAGTTTGAGAATAATGAATTACCAGTAGTTGACAAAAGGAGAATTACTCTCCTTTTGTAACCCTACACGGCCGACCGAGTCATAGGGTGAGAGTGGGCTTTCCACTCTCACCTTATTCTAACGCGTGATTCGACCCTAATGCTAAAATATAATCCGCGGGTTTTTATTATAAATCGTATACATGTTATCAGATATTAATGCAGTTGATACATTAATAATGGTCTGATAAGAGAATTACGATATTGTATAATTAGCTCAATTAATATAACTGCTTATATTAATACGCAAATTCAATATTTAATTAAGTATAACCGTTTATATTTAATTTACGAATTAATCATGTAATCCGTATTAGCTAAAATTATTTATTCCGTATTAAATAATTATCTCAACATCTCATTGACTAATTCAATAGTCAATGACTCTGACTAACTGTTTAGTCGTATTCAGCATAAATGTGACTGTATTTTCATACCTTCACATCTCTCAAACGTGTCGTATAGGTGTGACGTATAGGGACCAGTTGATCACCGCCATCCATATGAAAATAACGTCAAACTTGTCTAGGAAGCCAACCGTTATTGATAAACGTGGATCAAATGATAATAATAGCAAAGTATGCCCTTGTGATCCTTTAAGAGATTTAATAAGTCATTGTACTAAATGTCAAGGATACCAGCCCCAAAAATCTTCCACTTGTCCGTACAAGTATATGTGCAATGACTTTATCACACTGCATGTGGAGGACACCAGCTCCAACAAACTCCCACTTATCCGTACAAGTGTAGGTGCGATAACCGACTCTGATATCCTTTTAAAATTTCTCCCACTCAATGTAAAACAATTTGCAAATCCGTATGCGCAAAGGTCGTATTCTACAATCGATCTGCATCAAGAGTGGTTTTCCCGACTAGAGAGTAACTTAACTGATAAAACGAATCTGTATTCGAGCATGGCCATGCATTTCAGTTACTACTCCTCGAGTGGCCCTGAGAAATGATAAAATTCTGATAAGGGTTTGGATATTTCCCTCAACTCGAATCCTGTAGATGTAAGCGCAACATGAAATAACCCAGTGAAAATCCTCTTGGCCCCTGTTACGGAAGACCGTGGGAAAGAAACCAAAGTTACCCAAAATCTGCCTTAATCTCAAGAGACAGTTGAAAGTCAAAAGAATCGACTCTAAGGAACACTATGGAGGTCCTATCCACGACCTGGCACCTAATGTTATAAAACATTTAGGACTCCATAACGTTGTCACAGTGTGTCCTACGAGATATCTGTATAACTCGCCTTTGTGATTGGTCAGTCAACTGTTTGACTTATGGCTCGTTGAACCCACCATCAACCAACGTCACAAAATGATTACCTGAGTTATCAGCTCAAGTGGGTAATCAAGGACCAAAAATGATGTAATGTTAAAGTTCACTTTGTGGTGTTCAAAATTGTCGTACAATTCCACATGAAAAACAAAACATAAAATATCATAACGATAAGGTTGTAATAGAGTACACAAGCAAATGAATCTAATTCATAAAAGAGTACTACAACTCAGGAACACGTTTAATTCCCATGGAATTAACGTGTCCTTCATGCTTATCACGTCGTGATGCTTTAGTGAGAGGATCTGCTATGTTGTCATCCGTAGCGATCTTATCAATAAATATCTCCTTTTGCTCCAAATAATCTCTGATTAGATGAGCTTTCCGTTGTACATGTCTAGACTTGTTACTAGACTTAGGCTCCTTAGCTTGGAAGATGGCACCTTTATTGTCACAATAAACGGTGATCGGGTCATTCGAACTAGGCACTACTGATAGTCCTTGTAAGAATTGACGCATCCATACTGCTTCCTTAGCTGCTTCCGAAGCGGCATAGTACTCGAACTTAGTTGTAGATCTGTTGTAACACTTTGTTTAGAACTTTTCCAGCTGACAGCAGCGCCATTAAGACTAAAAACGAATCCAGACTGAGATTTCGAGTCGTCTCGATCCGTTTGGAAGCTAGCATCTGCGTAACTAGTGGCGCAGAGCGTCGTGTCGCCTCCATAAGTCAATCCCCAATATTTAGTCCTCCGTAGGTACTTAAGAATGTTTTTCACGGCCATCCAGTGTTGTTCACCTGGATGTGCTTGGAATCGACTTGTCATACTCAATGCATATGCAACGTCTAGACGTGTGCATATCATGGCATACATGATCGATCCTATAGCCGAAGCGTAAGGAATCCGACTCATGCGCTCTTTCTCTTCCAATGTCTTAGCTTCTTGAGACTTGCTCAAGTGAAGCCCAGTAGCCATAGGAAGGAACCCTTTCTTGGAGTTCGTCATGCTGAATCTCTCTAGAATCTTATCTTTATAAGACTCATGACTGAGAGACAACATCCGTCGTGATCTATCCCTGTAGATACGGATGCCCAAAATTCTTTGTGCCTCTCCCAGATCTTTCATCTGTAAATGGTTTTTCAACCATGCTTTAACCGAAGATAAGAGAGGTATGTCATTCCCAATCAGGAGTATGTCATCGACATACAATACTAGGAAGACGATCTTGCTCCCACTCGACTTGATATAGAGACATGGTTCCTCGACTGGTCGAATGAAACCATCCTCTTTTATCACTTGGTCGAAACGAGGATTCCAACTCCGTGATGCTTGCTTATGTCCATAAATGGAACGCTTAAGCTTGCAAACCTTCTTAAGATGTTCAGGATCAATAAAACCCTCGGGCTGTACCATGTACAACTCTTCCTCCAAATAACCTTTTAAGAAGGCGGTTTTAACATCCATCTGCCAGAGTTCATAGTCATGAAATGCGGCAATCGCTAAGATAATCCGAATGGAACGTAGCATGACTACGGGTGCAAAGATTTCATCGTAGTGCAAGCCTGACACTTGGGTGAAACCTTTAGCAACTAGTCGTGCCTTGTGAATATCTTGTTGTCCTTCCACGACATGCTTTATCTTGTAAAGCCATTTGCATTGAAAGGGGCGTACCTTTCCAGGTAGGTCCACAAGATCACACACGTTGTTCTCATACATTGAGTCCATCTCGAATTGCATGGCTTCTAGCCGTAGCTTTGAGTTGGAACTAGTGAGGGCACCTTTATAGGTTGTGCGTTCATTACCCTCTAGGAGTAAGATGTCATCTATGTCAGGTTCCTCGATCATACCAATGTATCTGTCCGGAGGAATAGAGACTCTTCCCGAACTCCTAGGTTCCTCAGGAATATCTACCGCAGCCGAGGTTGAAGGAACTGCTTCCTCCAATGGTTGCTCGGTAGTTGGTTCTTGAATCTCCAATAGATCGAAGGTTCTATTACTCGACTTGTTCTTGAGAAATTATTTCTCTGAACGTCGCACTAGCCGCAACAAAGACACGTTGTTCGGTTGGCGAGTAGAAGTAATGACCAAAAGTTCCTTTTGGATAACCTATAAAGTATGTCTTGACCGATCGCGGGCCGAGCTTGTCCTCGTGTCTCCATTTGACATAAGCTTCACAGCCCCAAACCCGAATAAAGGACAAGTTAGGGACCGTTCCCTTCCATAACTCGTATGGAGTCTTGTCAACAGCTTTAGACGGACTTCGGTTAAGTATTAGAGCGGCTGACAGAAGAGCATAGCCCCAAAATGAATCAGGCACGATGGTGTGACTCATCATGGATCGAACCATATCAAATAGAGTTCGATTTCTCCGTTCGGACACACCATTTAATTGTGGTGTTCCAGGTGGAGTCAACAGTAGAACGATGCCACAGTCTTTAAGGTGTTGATCAAACTCATGGGAAAGATACTCGCCACCACGATCGGATCGTAGTGCTTTAATCTTTCTTCCCAGTTGGTTCTATACCCGATTCTGGTATTCATTGAACTTTTCAAAGGATTCACTTTTATGTTTCATTAAGTACACATATCCATATCTACTCAAATCATCCGTGAAAGTGATGAAATACCTATAGCCTTCTCGTGCGTTGATCGACATAGGGCCACATACATCCGTATGTATGAGTCATAATAGGTCGGCAGCGCGCATTCCAACACCTTTGAAGGAAATACGAGTCATCTTACCGATGAGACATGATTCACACGTGCCATATGATTCGAAATCAAAGGCCAAGATAGCTCCATTCTGTATGAGTTGTTTTACGCGTTTGCCATTTATATGTCCCATACGGCAATGCCATAGGTAGGTTTGATCTTTGTCACCAACCTTTAACTTCTTATTATTTATGTGTAATATTTCGGTGGTTTGATCTAAAAAATAAATTCCATTCATGGATACTGCCTTGCCATATATCATATCGTGTAAGAGAAAATACAGCTATTATTCTCTATTACAAATGACAAACCAAGTTTGTCAAGTGCAGAAACAAAAATAATGTTTTTGGATAAACTAGGAACATAATAATAGTTATACAATGATAACTCGAATCCATTAGGAACCTAGATCACTTATGTTCCCCTCGAGACTGCAGCAACTCGTGCTCCATTCCCGACACGCAGGTCAACCTCACCCTTTATGAGGGGCTCGAGGTTTTGGAGGCCCTGCACATGATTACACAAATGAGAACGACATCCAGTATCTAGTACCCAAGTTCCGTAACTTTCATGGTTAATCTCAATCATGTGAATAAAAGAAGAAGAAGACATACCAACAGGAGTAACGCGGCCTGCCTTAATGTCCTCGCGATACACGGGGCACGTGCGCCTCCAATGCCCAGTCTTGTGGCAATGGTGGCATTCCATGCTTGTATCCTTGCTCTTTGTCTGACCCTGTGAGTTGCTCGACTCACCGGGCCCACTCTTAGCAAATTCTGACTTCTTGAACTTTGGCTTACCTACCGCTATGTCGCCTTGAGCTTTCCCTTTACCTTTAGCTTTACTGGAGATCATGAGAACATCCTGCTTCATGCTCCCACTCAATTTCAGATCCTTCTCGGTCTGTACGAGAAGTGAGTGGAGCTCATGAGGAGTCTTCTTCATGTCGTTCATGTAATAGTTGGCCCTAAAGAGGGCGAACCCATCATGAAGCGAATGGAGCATTCGATCAACGATTATGTTCTCACTGATCTTGCAGTTTAAGGCCTCCAGTTTCTCGATATTCTCAATCATGTTGAGAATATATGGGCTAACAGCTTGGCCCTTCTGGAGTTTCGTTTCAAAGAAGCGACATGTATGCTCATAAGAAACGATTCTCGGAGCTTTCGAGAATTAATTTGTGAGCGTGGTGAAAATCTTGTTTGCACCATGGGAAATGAAGCGTCTTTGCAAATTGGATTCCATTGCATAGAAAAGTACGTTCTTTAACGCACCCGCTTCCATGACAAAGTCGCTATGAGCGCGAACTTCGGCAGCTCTAGTCGCAGTTCCTGGGTGTGCCGGAATGGGCTTAGTCAAGTACTTGAGCTTTCCGTCAGCAATGGCAACATTCCGTAATACTGCCTCCCAGTCCGAGAAGTTTGACCCGTCATTCTTCAGTCTAGTAGACTGATTCATGGAGTCCATGAAGGCTTTAAGCCAGGATTCTCGTGCTAGTGTGGCACTTGGCATTGGGTCTTGACCAGCCATTTTTTATTAGCAGTTTTAATTTGTTCGTGTTCTACACTGAAAAGAAGATAAAAACAAAACGATATAAACAACTCGTCGTTGTCATTTAAGTCTATTTTAAATTGAATTTAAACTCATAGACTCATGCATTTATATAATTGATCTCCCTCAAGAATTATATAAACGATCCCAAGACTCAATTTCCGTAAATTGATAAGCCAACCGCTTGGCTAGTTTGACCGTTAGAACTCTTGGTCGATAGATTTCCGTAAATCTCATCTTTTAGTCCATCATAGTTGCTAGATAGTATCTTGTGACCACGATGTGAGATAAAATAAATCATTTGTTCCCACTTACCCGACGTAGAAGGGGTCATAGTATGCCTACCGACGAAGAAGGGATTCATGGGAGTCTGATTTATAAAGACTAATCTCAATTTTGGTTATACGAGGAAGACCCCAACAACTTGTTTTTATTCATTTTAAGTGAACTAAAATCTAGCATTTGCGTGAATGAATAAAATTAAGTGATGGCTTAAACATTGACAATAGACATCTGTATGTCATAGAAAACTAACGCGTGACCTCTACATGAGTCAGTTTTCAGGCATGTTATAGGTGGTTTGGTTTTAGGCGGAATATGATGCAAACTATTACCGATGAAAGCATAAAAGAAAGAAATAAACTTTAATAAAAGTCCTAGTGTGGCCTATCCTACCAAAATAAACATTAAAACAACTTGGAATCCACCGTTGGACTCGAGAAGCTTGTCTTGATGTTCCATCTTGGTTTTTGCAGCGGGAGTGAGCATCCGGTCTCCGTCTTTGGTCTTCACAAAAATACTAATTTAAATTACAAATATAAACCTATTTACATTCTAATTTAAATAAAAACGTAATTACATGGGAAAAACAAAACGGAGATGTGAGATCTCAAAATTACAACCAAGACTATGTTACATCATTCCGGAAACACAATCTACTAAAGCCACACTAAGTTACAACCGTTTTTAAAATTAAATACGTTATAAAAGCATTCATAAGCATTCAATAGACGATCGAGGAACAATGTCACTCGAGTGTGAACCGTTTCACAAATGTTAATACACTATTTCCGTATATAGTATATTACCATGGGCCAAATGAAAACAAAAAAAAAAAATTATTTTCGAAATCCTGCCAAAACAGGGTTGCTCGATCGAGTCACTAGGATACTCGATCGAGTAACCTTGACAGACGAGTTTGCTCGATTGAGTAACAGTGGTACTCGATCGAGCCAAAACAGTTTTCAGAAAACAAAGATATTCAGGAAAAGAAAAATTTCCAGAAAACTGCTCGATCGAGTTAAAACGAGTTCGATCGAGGAACAATGTCACTCGATCGAGTACAGCAAGTCTTGATCGAGTGACGGGTTATCGAGGCAGACTACGAACGAGTAGTAATTCGCTCGTTCGTAGAATCCAAAATGCTCGATCGAGCCAAAAAGTACTCGATCGAGTAACAGTGTTACTCGATCGAGTAACAACAAGGCTGGATCGAACGACGTATTGCTGTAAAAAAAACTTATATATGCTTGATTTAAAACGTGTAATCAACAATAATCAACAACAAATGGTTCACATATTGCTAAAAATATCGATTAATCAACAATATGCAAATCAAAATCGAAAAGCATGATCGATTTCTCACAAAAGGGCACACAGCCGAGAAAAACAAACGGATTAAAATTCCGATTTTAAAACATCTTATGAAAAACACAATTGTAAAATTTTCGTGGCCTTGGCTCTGACACCACTTCTGGGGAATTTCCGTATATTCACCCTTAAAATTACATGATTATAACGAAATTTATACATGTGAATATCGTCATAAGATGAAAAACATAAAACGGAAAGGTAAAGATGCACAACCTTAGGTCCTTGCACGAATGGCCTAAGAACAGGAATCAAGAGAGATTCCCTCCTATAACTTGCACCCAAGACCCGTCTGAGATGATGCCGCGTGTGCTAGAAATACTCTCCAATTGCCTTGCAATATGGGGAGAGCTTTTGTGAGTTTTAGATGTGAGATCTAGGTTTTGGGAGAAAACTGCTCTCAAAAAACCCTAGTTTGAGAAATAATGAATTACCAGTAGTTGACAAAAGGAGAATTACTGTCCTTTTGTAACCCTACACGGCCGACCGAGTCATAGGGTGAGAGTGGGCTTTCCACTCTCACCTTATTCTAACGCGTGATTCGACCCTAATGCTAAAATATAATCCGCGGGTTTTTATTATAAATCGTATACATGTTATCAGATATTAATGCAGTCGATACATTAATAATGGTCTGATAAGAGAATTACGATATTGTATAATTAGCTCAATTAATATATCTGTTTATATTAATACGCGAATTCAATATTTAATTAAATATAACCGTTTATATTTAATTTACGAATTAATCATGTAATCCGTATTAGCTAAAATTATTTAATCCGTATTAAATAATTATCTCAACATCTCATTGACTAATTTAATATTTAATGCCTCTGACTAACTGTTTAGTCGTATTCATCATAAATGTGACTGTATTTTCATACCTTCACATCTCTCAAACGTGTCCTATAGGTGTGACGTATAGGGACCAGTTGATCACCGTCATTCGTATGACAATAACGTCAAACTTATCTAGCAAGCCAACCGTTATTGATAAACGTGGATTAACTGATAATAATACCAAAGTATGCCCTTGTGATCCTTTAAGAGATTTAATAAGTCATTGTACTAACTGTCTAGGACACCAGCCCCAACATATGGATGCGTCAGTTCTTACAAGGACTCACTGTAGTTCCTAGTTCGAATGACCCGATCACCATCTATTGCGACAATAGAGGTGAGGTGCCATTTTCCAGGCTAAGGAGCCTAAGTCTAGCAATAAATCTAGACATGTACTGCGGAAAGCTCACATGATACTTGACTATGTGGAGCAAAAAGAGATAGTGATAGAAAAGATTGCGACAGATGACAACATCGCAGATCCTCTCACTAAACCATTACGAGACGATAAACATGAAGGGCACGTTATTTCAATGGGAATTAAACGTGTTCCTGAGTTGTATTAGTACTTTTGTGAATTGGATATTGTATCTATTTCATATACTATTTATAACACCATCGATTTTGTTTTATATATTGTTTTTCATGTGGATTGTACTGACAACATTGAACACCACAAAGTGAACTGAATTACATTATATTTGTTTTTGTTTGTAATCGCCTACACGAGCTGATAACTCTGGCAATTATTTTGTGACGTCGATTGATGGTAGGTTCAATAAACCATAAGTCAAACCGTTGACTGATCGATCACAGATACGAGATTATAACGATAACTCGTAAGACAATTTTGTAACATCCCATATTTTCGTGATTTATATTTTAAAGGCTTTTAATTATTTTAACCAATAAAATAATATTTTGATAATTTATTGAGAAAGTATTGTTAATAAATTGTAAGCTCCGCCTTAAGAACCTTAAGTCCTTAAGACGAATATAACTTGGCAAATAATCCGACTCAACAAACCCGTTCACTTTCAAAAGTCCGTTTCACTTAAACGGAAAGGACAAATAAAACCCTACCATTTCCTTATGAATGTCGACACATTCATCATCCTCAAAAACAAACACTATAAACTTATTTTTCCTTAAACCCTCTTAAATCTTCATCTTCTTTTCCAAATTCCGTCATCATCCGTTCACCGAATCGAGGTAATAAATACATTTTCGGAATCCTCATGGAATTTGCAAGCCATCCGTCACTTCCGTTTTTCATTTCGTTCCACTTGAGAAATCCGTTTATAGCTTATAACAATCGCTTTTCATGCTGTAGGAGAGGGCTTAGAAGATCACAAGGAGGTTAGTGTCGGGATTGAAGAGGAGATAGGAGTTTAAACGCTTAAAAAAGGTGACGATTACGAGTAACTCGGCCTTTTTGTTAAAATAACAAGTTTTGTGTTGTGTTCTTGTTTAAGTTTCTGATTTTGCTTGAGGTTTATGTTCAAGGACTTAGAAATCATGCTAGGAATATATGTATATGACGTTTTTGTGCTTAAATGATGTTCCGCATGCTTATTGTCAAATTTCAGAAATTGTATACTTGCGACGGATACAAATAATATTCGTATTGAGGATTGTTTGTGGGTTTATGTGCTGATAGATAGTGTATTTGATGATTTGAGATAATGGGTAAACATTGTATGTTTCTAGATTAGAAGTCTTGAATCGATTTAGGTCGAATTTACAAGTTACAGGAAGAATGCGTTTTCGTGCTCAGGGACTCTGAGCCGGTCGACCGACCGGCCGCCGGTCGACCGGCTGGGAGTGTCTCTTGTTGTTTTTGCGAAACTTAGAAATTAGACACTTAGGGTGCCCAGCCGGTAGGCCGACTGCCTGCCGACCGGCTGGGAGTCCTTCCTTGGTTTGCTACGTAAGAAAGAAAAGAGAGGAATGGGTTCCCCAGCCGGTAGGCCGGCTGCCTGCCGACCGGCTGATGACCCTTGCCCTTTGAGTAGTGCGTAATTAGTAGAGGAAGGAGGGGTTGCCAGCCGGTAGGCCGGCTGACTGCCGACCGGCTGGGGACCCCTGATGCTTGTGTTTATTTGGAATTTGTATTTAGTCCGTAACTTTTAAACGGTTGATCGGTTTTAATTGAAATTCGTTCTATTTACCCTGTATGTGTGTTTGAGGTCCCCGGAGGACGGGCGACACTATATTGGGTTCGGGAATGGAGAGAGGATAGAGACCCCCCGGTCGGGTAACCGAAAGGGAAACCGGCTCTCCCTCAACTTAGTTCCCGGGATCAATTAAGTGTTGATTAGAAGTGTAAAGGTCTAGAACTATATATTAGTTTCTATATTTGGATGATATTTTATTGATGCGTATTAAGGTATGCCTTAAGCTGGCCTCTGAGCTTAATACGTGAGCTTGTTGTCATATATGGGGATATGCCTTAAGCTGGCCTCTGAGCCCTATATGTGTATGAGTGTCGTGTCTGGGATATGCCTTAAGCTGGCCTCTGAGCCCATACATGTTTGTTGTGATCGCGTTGGAACATGCCTTAAGTTGGCCTCTTAGTCTGACGAGTAGAGCAGCTGCACAACGGGGCATTTAGGTCGTAACACCTCACTCGGAGTGCAGATGTTTGATGCTAGAACATGCCTTAAGCTGGCCTCTGAGTCTAGTATCTTGTGATGTAGTGAAGGGACATGCCTTAAGCTGGCCTCTGAGTCCTTTACTTTTGGGTGCTAGTCTATGCCTTAAGTTGGCCTCTAAGTCTAGTGTCTTGCTGATTGGCAGGTCTATGCCTTAAGTTGGCCTCTGAGTCCTTGCTTGCTGAATGATTGGTATTTAGGTTATGTCTTAAGTTGACCGCTGAACCTTTATACTTGCTGAATGATTGGTATTTAGGTTATGTCTTAAGTTGACCGCTGAACCTTACACTTGCTGTTTTTATCTACTTGCCTTGAGTTGGTACAGTGTCAGATATGTATGATGATAGTGATGTTTACAGTACCTTGACTTTGATATTGTTCATCCAAGGCATTGGATGACTCTTTAGTCAGTTTCGTAAATGGTTTGGACTGAAAGACCCCCCGATCGGGCAACCGGTAGGGAAACCGGCTCTCC
The DNA here is from genome assembly GCA_029255685.2 of Silene conica. Classification (NCBI taxonomy): domain Eukaryota; kingdom Viridiplantae; phylum Streptophyta; class Magnoliopsida; order Caryophyllales; family Caryophyllaceae; genus Silene; species Silene conica. Next base: position 53,629,827 of record CM055317.2, read on the forward strand.
TTCCAAATAGTTTCCGAAGTTGGTTGAGAGCCGTGCATTAGTGGTTGCATGATAGTCTGAGATCAGTTATTGAGATATTGTTATACTTCACATGTTTATATATGTTGGAGTGTTCGGTTTGTATTGCTTGTTTCGTGTCGTTACAAAAGGTGGCTAGGAGAACTCTAGTCACTCCCCACTGATTGTGGCGTACATGTTTTCATGTATGTAGGTACATGCAGGTTGGACGGGGTTCACTGAGAGCTAGCGAGTGATGATCCACTTGTCATCTTATAACTTACACTTTCGTTTAGCTAGACTCTAGTTTTGGATACAGTTTATGTTTTGGTGCCTGTAGGGATGTTCCATCCCAGGCTGTTGTATACATTTGGTTTAGAACTTAGAATTGTTATACTTATCTATTTTGTTTATATCAGTTTCAGTTTCAGTTTTAATTCACCTCGCATGTTGTTTAAGTTAAAAAGTTTAAATTCCGCTGCATTTTTAGTACTTTGTATGTTTTATATTTCCGCTTTCGCGAGGGGTTTTACAGTTGGTATCAGAGCATTATTGCTCCTGACGCACTCATGTGACCCCCAACCTTAACTTGACCATATAATAGAATAATGAATGAGAGATGGGGTAGATTTAAGGACTTATATTGTAGTCTGTTTGTGCCTTGTTAGGAATACGTCTAACGGTTTATTCTCTTATGATTGAAGAATGACAGAGCCAACCAATGATGAGAATGCTGAGACGCAAGCCCTCATTCAAACTCTTCAGGATTGCATAGCTAGGTCGTCTATGCCTTCTTCTTCATTTCAAACCTCGGGAAGTAACCAACCTGGAGGATTGGCTTGGATTATCACCCAGATGTGGAAGAATGCAGCTAAGACATTCGACGGAGAGACCAGTGCTGCGACCCTCACCACTTGGTTCTTTGACATGGAAAGGAACTTCATGATTTATGGCGTTCGACCTGAGGATCAGACCGGTGTAGCATCTCAGTTCTTAGTTCGTGAGGCTAGGAGTTGGTGGCTGACGATCAACACTCCTGCAACGCGTGACCCTACTTTCACTTGGAGTCGTTTCAAGACTCTTCTCGGCATGAGGTTTTACCACAGGGACATACGTCAAGATAAGATTACGGAGTTCATGAACCTTCGCCAAGGAAAACTTTCTGTTCAAGCCTTCACCAATCGATTTGAGGAGCTAATCCACTTTGTCCCACAGCTAGTTGAGAAAGAAGAAGACAAAGCTTACCTGTTCCGGAGTAAGCTTAATGCTGAGACTAGGAGTGTAGCAAGTGGTGACCCGACTTCTTATTTCCAGAGTTACTACGGTGTCTTACGAGCAGAGGACCCTTACCAGATCTATTGTGAAGGAGCTAGAGCCTTCTCTCCTCCTCCACCGCCTTTACATGTATACCTAAGCGGGAGACCTCTTAGTCCACCTGTTTCCTCTCCTCTTGGAAAAGGAAGCATCCCCAGAAGAACACAAAGTCCCAGAGAGCTAAGAATTCTCAAGTCCGGTGCATGAGCCTCCCATCGGACGTTCCCCTGAAGTGTTTCAAGTGCCGCAAGGATCTTCATCCTAGAGTTGACTGTTATGGTGACCCGTACCAATGCTTCACCTGCGAGGGATTTGGACATCGCTCTTTCGAGTGTCACGTAGGGAATGTCGCCATCAACAGAGCTGTCACTATTGACCCTGAAGCTTCCCAGGATCGAGACATGGAACCCTCAACAGAAGCACGCCTGAAGTGTTTCAAGTGTCGCGAAGCCCTTCATCCCGGAGTTGACTGTCACGGTAACCCTTACCTTTGCCATGCCTGCAAGAAGCCCGGGCATCGCTTCTTCGAATGCCCCGAGAGGAATACCTCTATTGACAGAGCTGTTACTACTGACCTAAAGGCTGAGACCAGTGGAGCCGGAGCTGTTCAGAATCAGGCTGAGACTGGAGTTCACCCTGACCCACCTACTGGTATGTTCATACCTACCATCTTATTTATGGTTGATGTACTCATAGCCGTTAAGATCTTAATCTCTTCCCTTAGATTCCTGTTAACCTTCTTTGGGATCTATCTTCATTTCCTTTTTACTCAATATGATAACTTGCTTCCCTGAAACACCTCGTGCGGTAACCTACCATAGATAAACTTGGGAATTTCTTGAAGTTAGCTGTAGACCGTTATTTGGAGAGTGTTGCTATTTGAGGAAAGACCTAAGGAGCTGAGGGGATGTGTTGTGGATCTTAATGCCTATATGTTACTAATTTGAAGAGTAAGTGAACGATGGGATGAGTGTGCTAGGTAGAGTGTTATACACGGCTTTTAATGAAACTTAGGTGTGAGAACCTTGCTGAGTCGTAGACGATTGTAAGTTTGTAATGTCCACTAGAGAATTTAGAGGAACTTAGGGTAGTAAGTAATTTCGAGTAATATGCTTAAGGTACTGATGTTGGCTGATAAGTGAATGAGGTAAGTTAATGCTGCTGAACTTGAGGAACGAGGGTTGTTAGCAACGGCGTGAGAACATTGGAACAATTACAAGGACTTGTGAAATTTACGGAGTAGTTGACCTACAGTTACTTAATGGATCTTAGCATTTATCTGATGAAGAACTTAAAGGAAAATCTGGAATACCTCACTAGGTTGAGAGTGGAATAGAATGATTCATCGGGGAGTATGTTCGGAAAGACGTTGACTTAAGGATGGTTATTTTGAGGGCTGTAATGCAAGTGTAGTAGATATATCATATGGGCTGTATAGCCTGAGAGTTCGATTGAATGGTCATTAGGAAACTATCTGAGATGGGATACTTAGACTTTTGGAAATAGATAACTAGAAGAAAGATGTTGCTTTAGATTTTGAGAAATTAGTCTTGAGAACCAGTCATAGACTTGCCTGACTTGGAAGTTGTTACCTTAGTGAGACCTTACTGGAGAATGTTTGCTTTATGGTAATAGACGATTTTGAGTAAATTGGGATTTCAAAGTACTCCTATAGAGTAGATTTGATGAATTGAACTACGTAGGGCTAAAGGATATAGGTGATTTCGGCTACGGCCGACTGATTGGGAAGAGTTATGGTGATAGAATTCAGGTTTAGAGTTTGGAAGTACGTGAACCGTGGTCTGAGGTATGTTTATTAGGCTTCCACCTTGAGTAAGAGATCCTTAACCATAATTGAACAGATTTTGTGTGGACTGAATGAGAGTTTGGGGAACCTTCTTGTTGAGGAAAATACCTCATCCTGTGTGATACCCGTCGTTGTGGGTGTCAAAGATAAAATTTATAAACCAAACTAAAACTATAGATAGTGATAGTAAGGGTCGAACCACAGAGAGACAAGGTTAATTCCGTTTGCTAATTTTTAATCTATAAAATAATAAAAAGAAGAGGGGTGTTTTGATTGGTTGTTGCTAAGTCTAAAACAAATATAAAATAAAACAAGTAAATAAGATGAAAATAAACTATGATAAAAGAGATGCTAGGATGTTTGGGTAATAAATTGCTAAGATAATATAAATCCTAAGTCAACATGTATTGCAGTCGCATAAGGGGCGTAACATATCCTTTAGGTCTATGCTACCTAATAGCTCCTTTCGGCCTATGCTATTAGTTCCTAGGTCTTACAATTATTGGGTGTCAACAATAAAGGTGATTCCTAAATTCTAGGTCACAAACATTTCAGTCTTAAGTAACCTATCCGTCTTAAGGTGTAAACCAATGCCCTTCCCATATCTCTCAATCTTGGGTAGGTCATTACTAACATCCTACAAGTCTCCTTTTGGTCTCATTGTAAGTTATTATAGTCTAAAAATTAAAGCGAAACGGAATTCATACGTGTGTCGGTCGACCGACAAGCTAGACCGGTCGGCCGACCTCCACCCTGCAATATATCGATTCGGAATTTATACTACCTTCGCATATTTACTCCCTACATCCTAACATATAAATTTAGCTACTCATAACTATTGAAACAATACTAAAAATAGGAATAAACATGGAAATTATAAAGAACATCAATCTAAACATGCAATAAAAATAAAGGCTTGGGATTCTAACTTAACCGTATGCAATAATTATAAACTGACAATAATAAAATAGAAAATAAGAGAGGAATTACCGGAAATAAGGATTAAGGCAGAAAAGAACAAGCTTTATTGAATATTGTTGAAAGATTGATGATGAACAATGTATAAAATTAAAGAAAAGTGTTTGATGATTATGGAAAGATTAAAACTAAAACTAGATGTAACTCTATGATAGAAAACTAGGTAGAAAACTTGATGGAAATCTCAATGAATAACCCTCATCACGAAATTTGGCTTAAATAGGCGGAAATAAAGAGTTTCTCAATGACCTAAACACTTTAATGGGCTTCGCGGAAACTTCTGGGTCTGTGCTGTGGTCGGTCGACCCATTTAGTAGGTCGGTCGACCCAATTTAGCGCGTCGATCTTAAAACAGCTGCCATTTCTTCGTTACTTATCGTAATCAAGCGAGTCTTGCGGCGTTGGAAAGCTAAGAGGATAAGCTTTCACCTACAATTGGAATCACTCCATTATCAGCTCTAGAACGCGAGATATAGCCATTTGAAACAGGCTGCAATGTCGTGGATCGATTCTTTGCTTGTTAAAGCTATCTTCAGGCCTTGAAATGTGCGCTAGGCTTCGTTCCTTCTTGTCCTTAGTCATGAAAAGTCCCGAGGGCATAAATTTGGTATAAAATCGTCCCTTGTCCGCAAAAATCTGCAAAAGAGCATAAAAATACGAAAGTAGACAATTGTTGGGAAATAAATGCTAAAACATCGTAAATGAGCTCTAAAATGCGTGTGAAAATAGATGTAAAACATCATAAAATAGACACGCATCAAATTCCCCAAACCAAACCTTGCTTGCCCTCAAGCAAGAAATAGACTTGATCTTAACTAATGGAACGATTTCAATCTCAGAGCGAAATTTACATGTTAGCCTAAACCAATGCTAAGTACAAAATGAGAAAGTATTTAAATCATGCAAACGAGTTATGGTGTCGTCAAACTTTTCAAACCTAGAGACTATAGAGACTTTATACCATGGACTCTCGCAGTACGCTCGAGACACTCATGAAGCAAAGGGTGAGTATATGTAAAAGATAGAAAGAAGTAATTTTGTAGAGACACTCACCTAACTGCGACCCATGAAAACATGCCTGCAATCTAACATGAACAAAAATTCTACGACTATGTATAACAAACCCATTAAGTGACTCGGATACATGCAATTGGGTTTGTGAAAGATATGTGAGGTAAAAGGTAAAAAGTGGTTAAGATGTTTTAGGATTTGTGGGGTTAGTAGCCAAGCTAGTAAAACTGGTTCCCATCAACATATTTCACAACTTTTGATATTAAGAAAGTGCTCTTTTGTAGCACAACTCTCACATTAAATATAAGAAAGGACTCCCAAATATTTTTGAATGAAGTACGGGAGTGATAACACATAAAAGAAAGGGATTTTTGGAACGGAATTTTGAATCTGATGATGTCAGTTGGTCGGCCGACCTATGAAGGTGGTCGGTCGACTGACTTCCTGTGTTTTCCGAATTTTTTCGTTTTTCTTTTATTTCTTTCTTTTTCTGTTCTTTTTCTTTTCTTTCTTTCTTTTCTTTTCTTTTTCTTTTCTCCTTTTGCTCAAGATAGCATACGAACCAAGATGCCTCAAAAAATAAACCAAAGACCACAAATACTAGCTTGGAAGGGTGGGCTAACTATGGGATGTAGTTTTGGGAGAATAAAAAGGCAAAATTGGCTATGTAGGGCTTATGGGTAAATAAGAGAAAAGGGATTCCAAATGCACGTACCAAGATTCACAAAACGAGATAGTAAAACAAGTATATAGCAATTCGAGTTCATGTTTATGCATATTGATGTAACATGTTCCAAGGGGAGTACTACTCACATCCTAGATAACTGGTTTAAGAATGAAACCAGGAAATAAGCTCTAAAACTTAGAATGTATAGTAGGTTGCCAAGGTATAAGTCAAGTCTCAAGAAAACAAGTTGACAAAAACTCGTAGATATGCAAAAAACTCTTATACTAAAACAAGTTGACAAGGCAAGGTAAAGGCATAAACATGTGAGATAGCAAAATCATCCTTGAAATACTCTCGTTCCGACTCGACCTATATGCTAAAATAAACGTGCATTTTTTTGGAATTTTTGATTTTTTTGGTATTTTTTTGTATTTTTCTTTTGTATAGGTAAGGAAAATAAAGAAAAGAACAATGCAAGACAGAAATGCAATAAACGTGTGACAAAAAATGCAATGGAACAATGCATGTGACGCGAAACCATTCCCCAAACCAACCCGCACAATGTCCCCATTGTGCATTAGCCTAAGTAAAGGTTTCAGAAATTTAAAGAAAAGATGCAAAGAGAATAAAAACTAAGGTAAAACTGGAAAGAACTCACTGGGTTAATAAGCGTATGAGAAAACATCCCCAAACCAGCGTAAGCTGGGAGGTTTTGGTGGCCAGCAGTGCCACTCAAGTACCCAAGACAGTTGCATGATTCCCGAGGAAGAAACGAACAGGCTGTGACGGATGGTTGGGTCGACCGACCTATGTTTTGGGTCGATCGACCCCTCTGCTGCACAGCGGCCCTCTTTTCTTCGGAACCACTTGTGTTTACCAAGTCATTCTTCCTCAAACCTGAAAAAGCATTATATATGCGCCCAACAAATGCGCAAGATCCCAGAACCAAGTCTAAAATGTCTCAAAACAAAGCAACAAAAGCAAAAAGAGTCTAAGTCTAAAAGCAAAAACAAAACAAAACAAAAAATAGTCCAACAAAAACTGAAATAGAACACTTGACTAGCACTACGACTCAGCAGCAAGATACCCCAAAGTAGGGCACTTGGCTAAAATAGGTTCTTTCAGCAGTATGGACCGCTACTATGGGCTTCCAGACAACAGGCCTAGATGGAGGAAGGGTATCTGGTGTCGCATAAGCTATGATACGCTTCTTTACTTTGCCCGGCCGGTCTTCCTCAGCAGCTTGCTCTAATTTTGTCTCACTAGTATCACCAGGATCTCCTATGCCCTCTTTACCATGACCTGCAACAACAGAAATAAAAGGATGGTCCTCCAATTTTCTCTTAAGCTCAAGGCCTTTGATGACCTCCAAGATTTTACCGAACAGAAGCTCCAACTTTACTTTCTCTAAATGATCCGGATACGGGACCGCAACGCTTGTCGCAGAATCAACAATCTTTGGCTCTTTTAACTTCGGAATCTCCGTCGAGTCATTGATGAGAGCAGAGTTAGGTAGCTCAGGAGGCGAATCCACAATTTGCTCAGGAACACTGGTCGGTCGACCTGGTATAGGGGTCGGTCGACCAGACGCTGTATCATCGAATTTTTTCTGTTTTGCAGAAACTGATCTCACGTCAGGTGTCGAGATCGGTCGACCTGATGTTGTGGTCGGTCGACCTTCTGACCTGTGCACGGGATCAATTTCTTCGTCCTGAACTACGGCAGCATCATCCTTTGGGGTTGGTCCCTCATAAGCTTTCTCAAGTTCTTCGGAACGGGTGTTATTGGATGTTTCAAGTGCGGAAACATGACTTATTTCAATATTTGTTTTCAGTGAATCCCCACATGAATTTCCATTTTCAGCTCTATGAACCGCCAACTCCTCAATAGTAAACCAACCCTTGTCAGAAGCTACATTATAAAATCTACCAATTCTAGTTGAATCAAGGATGGCTCTGTAGTCATCATACAAAGAGCTATAGAATCGGTGGCAAAGGTACCACTCCTCAAAGCCGTGGTGAGGAACGGATCAAACCAACTTCTTAAAACGGGCCCACGCTTCAGGAAATTTCTCATCGGGTCCTTGCTGGAAATTTGAGATTTGAATTCTCAAAGCATTGGTTTTCGCTGGCGAAAAGTACTGTTTGCAGAAAGCCAATGCCAGAGATGTCCAATCTGTAACTCTAGCCGCTTCCATATCAAGGTAACGAATCCATTCACGCGCAGAATCTTTCAAGGAGAAACGAAACAACCACTACTACAGAAAGCCATAAGGATATCGGACATTTATGGACAAGGACATCGGATTAGCAACCGATGTAGAGTTCACTGATGTCCATTATGGGTGTCAAGGACATCGGTTGTCCAACCGATGTCCATTTGGTAATGCACATCGGATGTTTCAAAAGTCTGATGTCCATCATCCTTATGCACATCAGACTTTAGTTAACATCTGATGTCCATATGTTATTGCACATCGGATGTTTAATAAATCTGATGTCCTTCATTCTTATGCATATCATTCTGTAGCTCACATCTGATGTCCTTCATATGTATGCACATCGGAGATGTAATATGTCTGATGTCCTTAATATGTATGCACATCGTAGGTTTAATATGTCTGATGTCCTTCATATGTATGCACATCATTTTTTTGCTATAATCTGATGTCCATTTATGTTTTGTACATCGGTTGTTGACCGAAGCCCATGTGCATTACAAGTTAATATACATCATACTATTGAATAAACCGTTGTCCTTGATGTTGCCTTTTTTTTTAAAAAAAAAGCTGATAATGATGGTAATTTGTACCACCAGTATACATTATTCAGATGCCAGCCAGACTGCCATACCATCAACCAAACAAACACAAATTCAAAGCGAAGCACGGCAAAGTCGTTCGTCTTTCATTAAACATGGACAAAGCAAATCACGACAAAGGTCGGTCGTCTTTCATATACATTATCCAAAATCATCAACTAACCAAATATATAGGGTTATCTGTCATTTTAGACGACATCCAAAATAGTCTAGAGATCACAAGTTTAACAACTAACCAAACATCGACTTAGTTTGCAAAATCAAAGTACGTACTACGTTACTAGCTAGAAAGACTATGCATTTAGAAAATAGTCCGCCCACAAGTCCCTGGCCTCGTCGATTTCTTCTTGGGAATATGGCAGTCGGTGTTTGAAAACCTGTAAATAATACACAAAATTCTAGCTTTAATAATAATACAAATTAATTAACAAGTGATACGGATAATACCATATGGCACCGGATTGGGAGCTATTAGTTATTACTACATTGCATCATGTCGTGCATGGGTACAAGTGTAGTAGTGTACAACGGCTACAACGGCCATGCACACGATACAAGTGTAGAAGTCGTGTGCAATGGCAAGTGACTGTCAAAGATAGTGATTAGTGACCAAAGAGCTTTCGTAGGGGGGTATAGGGGCAATGTTCATACATACATGATACATTCAGCCATGCTCAATCGATGAGGGAGGCGGTAAACTAATCTACCTTACATACACCACATTGATTATTACACAGCATCCAGATAAACCCTTTGAGAGGCTTTGCATATCTTACACCTCTAAACATTGCATAGAGACTTGATATTCAAAATTCGATGCTTATATCCTAGACCGTTCATAAAAGCATACTCACCCGAACTCCAAAGCAGTTTACAAATCACAATTCACAATTCATTAACTAAACACAACTAACATATGGCACCGGATTAGGAATCAAGCACGTTTATGAAAATATTTACGAGTTTTATAGTGGAAGGATAATCTGACCTCTTCGATAGGTGCAGTCGGATTAGCTCGAGTGACTATTTCTAGCATGTACCTCATTACGTAGTACCCGCATTCAATGTCACCTTGCGGACGCGCACACTGCAAAGAAATAACGACAAATTAAACCAAAATGTTCTTTACTAATATAATTGATGATTAGGCTATCCTATCTAGTAAACAGTTAACAAATTACCAGTGTTTTCAGCCATGTTGGTGTTTGAGAACTCATTCTTGACCCACCATTGAAGCCGTAAATTCTTACAGATCTATACAAATGTTTCAATAAATAATTGTCAGCCACATTATTGGTTCCATCAACTTGATTACGTATTAATTAATAGTTGAACTTACGAATTAATTAAAGTTTTCAACTTTGAAGGCGCTGAATTTCCAAGTGAGTCAAACCAGTAAATTTTATTATGCTCTACAATGTCAAATACAAGGAGCATCCAATGATCCCTGCAAATAATTTGTAATGTATAATTAACATGAAAATCGGTAATCATTAAGCAAGGTAAAGGTGATCGGGTATATGTACTTACTGTTCGAAATATGGAGCGAGAAAAATCTTTTTCGGACTCAAGTCTTTCATCCTTTTACAAATCTTGTTAATTGCTTGGTCATCATTGTCTACGAAGGAAATCAATTCTGGGCTTAAAAAACCATAGGTTTCCATGTCACAGACGCTACATAAGTACCTGTAACAATATAATACGACTTAGAAGCAAACGAATGGTATGTACTTCAAATTAATGACCAAAGGCAAACTATAATGAGATGCAATTTTAAAATTCTGATTGAATATGTACACATACCCAAGAAAAGTCTCAATGACTTGAAGGCTAATCTTTCCCATGTTTAACAGTGCACTAAGATCCTCCTTGAGGAGGCGCACCCTTTTCTTAGTAGATCCTAGGACATCCTCGCTCAAATACATGTCAGTTACTTGAGTATCGCCCATCATACTAACTACCTTGGACATTAATCGTCTACAATCCTATTTTTGGTCCAAAAGTGCTTTCAAGCTTTTGTTTGATCTTGTCACTGGTTGATTTGTTCTGCTTATTTTACCGCTTTCTACTTTTTCGGAATGATGAGTAATGTCAGTTGTCTTCTGCCTTTTCAATTTACTCTTCGTAACTGACTTGTCGCTTGTCTCTGACTCATTTTTCTGCAGAGGATGAAAGTTAGAAACAAATGAAGCACAAAATAATAAAGGGATAATAAAATATCAGTTAAATCAGTGTTTAATTCACTTAGGGAGGAAGGGGATGACCATTGCTTGGAAACTGAACCCGTTTTAGAACCCCCGACTGTCGGAAATTTGGAACAGTTTTGTACGAATCAGAGGTCTGATGGGGCTGGGGTTTCTGGAATTGCTGCTGATACTGGGTCAATTGGGATAGGAAATGTACTTCCTGATGCGTTATTAGTACTGGGTAATGAAGGTCTGGAGTTTAGCGGAGTCGAAAACCAAACTGCTGCTGTGTTTCATTATTTATTTATTAGTCATGATCTTTGGATTTCAGTTCATGGCAAAATATCAGTTGGCAGCGAGGTGTCAAGCTAGCGACTGGGTTTTGTAACACTGGTTGGTTTTTGCAATTTATGACAAAATGCAACAAATTGTTTAATATCAGAAGTTGTGGACGTTCAAGGCAGTGCAGTTCAAGACTCCGGGTATCCATCAGAAACGCAGCAGAAGGTGAGGGCTTAATCCAACACCTGATGGGTCAGGACCTTTGCAAATACCTCCTGTCCATTATTTGCATTAAAGAGTTTGTACCCTCCCTTTTTCTCTTACCTTAACGGTGAATAACCGTGTATACTAGCAGCACACCAGGAATGCAACAAATTAAACATCAGCCCCTCTACCAACTTTGCTCAAAAAATACAACCAGTTCTGGCATACGGCTGTAGCAAAACTAAAGTTGGCATTTAAACTAAAGCGGCTGTAGCAAAACTAAAGTTAGCAAAACTAAAGTTGGCATTGCAGGGTTTCAGCCGCTTACCAGGCCAGCAACATTACAGCTCAAAAAATACGACCGCTGTGCCATTTAAAAAGCTTTTGTTGGTTTAAAAATACGACCAATTGCATCCGTACACATACACATACATAACAAGTCACTGCCCGTACACATACACATACTGAGATGCGATGTATGAGCAAAGCTCATCAGACCCAAAACCTTCGATACTGAGATCAATTAAACCACCAGCACTACGATCGACAGCATTGAACATCATCTTCTCATACTCAATTATATTCAGTTAATATTTACAAATTGTGATGCCATAATTTCATTTACTAAGAACACTATACTCCTAAATCAAGTTCAAATGGCTTAAAAGGTTATGACAGGTATTTATACCCCTAATGCTACTAATGTGACAGCATATTCTGCACTATTCCCTTTTCTTTTGTTCAATAAGACAATCACAGCCAATACAATCACAGCCAATACAACTCAACATCAGCAATAAACAGACACAACGGGCAGGAATTAGCATCTAGTGCAGGGGAAACAATGCAGAGGTTTACTGACACTTAACTTTATTTCAAATTTATATTGCAGAGGTATGGTTGAGCTTCTGGTTTGAGGTTCACTATAATTCACTTTACGAAATACGAGGCTTGTCCCTTGTAAAATATGTTCAGGTACAGTTCAGTTCTGTAGCGTGCAACACCGTAACAACGTAAGGAAAACAACAATTTATACCTTTAAGGAGCGTAAGGTGATTAAATTCTTTGGCCAAAGCAGAAATGAACCAATTGCATCACCAACAGTAGCAAATTCATCAGTTGGCAGAGGTAATGCCGTATCCTCCTGATTTTCCATGATAACATAAACGCACACCCATAAAGCATCTGCTCCAATTCTTTGACCGTGACAAACTGATGCCTCACTGGAGCTCTTGAAAACTCGTCCTAGTGCAACCTTCTTCTTTTCACCATCTTCCACAGCTAGCTCGCATTCAAAGCCCTTAGGAAAGCATGAAAAGACAAATAGCGCTTAGAAATTGAAAGGCTACAATTTGTAATAAGTATCAGCGCTAATACAAACACATGTACCTTCTCAGGTATCTCATCAAATGGGTCAGGATAATCATCATGATGACTATCATTCCCAGTTTTGCAAGTCGTCTCGACCTCAGCAGCGACCTTCTCATTATTTTCAATAATTTGCGAACTACTAGCATTCCCATTTGTCCTTATATGTTCCATGTCTTTATAGATCTATGCCCTCACTTTTTCTGTGATCTGTTGGGTCAACTTCTCCAGAAACTCGGATGAAATTTCTCCCTCACCTCTTTTTCTTTTGCATTGGCCAAAGTAATGCCTATGACCAACTCGACCTCCAATTCCTCTTACACGACCATAGTGCTCAGGAGTTCCCAGTGCTTTTGTTAATTCATCATCTTTACCATTAGGTACAAAGTCTCCTTTCTTCACCATTTCATTCAACACATGCTGCATGTATACAATAATTGATTACGCAAAACATATATAAATAGCATGCAATATATATATATTATTAGTAGTGCTAGAGAATGGAAGTACTCACAATGTCATTAATTTTTTTGGCTGTTTCAGAATTTAGAGTTTCACCATCTTTGCCTAGTCTTCCCTCAATCCACAAGTCACCTCGTTTTATAACAGTTGGGGCTTGACTGTTTTCCCCTCCATCAGTGTCGACTTCTTGCATTTTCAATTTTTCTTCCAACTTCTGCCTTGTTCTGCGATATCCTCCACGTGACATTCTGTGGGGGTAAATGTTCTTCGACTGAACCGCTGCAGCAGCTTTACTGATAGCCTAATAAACAGAATTAATCCACATCTCTTATCACATACAAAGTCAAAATATAATTATTCTGGCCCCTGCCCACCAGCCCTGCCCCTGCCCACCAGCCCTGCCCACCAGACCAGCCCCTGCCCACCAGCCCTAGCCCACCAGCCCTGCCCACCAGACCAGCCCCAGCCCACCAGCCCTGCCCCTGCCCACCAGCCCCTGCCCACCAGCGACCTTCTGGCCACACATCAATCCTATTTGCAACCCCCGTACACATACATAACTGCCACACATCAATGCTATTTTTGTTATAACATGAAATAAAATAATTATAAAAGATATGCCAAGTACTCACTTGAAATTCTTCTGACATACGCCTTTCTTTAAACTCCTTCCATACCTCCGGAGAAATGTAAGGATACTTCTTTGTCGGATCAGTCTCTTCTGGCAACTTTCTTTTCTTAGGTGGTTTTCTGTGTACATACAAAGAGGTCAACTTTGACTTAAAGTTTGTCCATGTAGCATTTGCAATGCCGATAACCTGCTTCTGCTTTGTCTCTGGAATGTCGAAAACAGTCTACAAAAAGAAAATAACAACAGCATCAACATGTCACAGTGTAACCATTGCAATATTAGTTGATGCTAGAGACGCGGAACAGTTGGCACTCTAATTCCCTTTAGTTAAGAGACTTGAGACAGGAACAGTTGTTTACTTCTTTAGAGTTTCCCCCCTCCCCCCATTCATCAGTAATTACACCCTATGGATAAACTAAAATGAATGACAACAAAAACAATATGGGCTGACATTTACATCATTCAGCAACATTCCACCCAACCAGAATGAACTATTTGACAACAAAAACAATATGGGCTGCTAGTTTGTCTAAGAGCTACTGGATGTGAAACCGTTAAGAAATAGTATTAGTGAAGCCGCCCGATTTTGTAGCATTTGCATCCAAGAACGTTTGTCATCTAAACCAGTAGGCAGTAGCAGTGATGGAACGTTTGCATCTAAGAAACACCTTGTTAATCCTATTCAGTTTTATCAGGCTTTGGAGTTTGGACCAACACTTCCAAATAAACTACAATAGGTAACATATTAATCAGCAGCTTAAGTAATACAATATCAACTTGTTGAATGTGGAAAGCAACATGCAAAATTTGACAATCGGAAAGGACTCTTATATACTTATTTCTTTGACTGACCCCTAAAAGCGCAGTCCCGTAGAACACAAAGGATACAATAAAGGGCACCCAAGTAGGGACATCTATCTTCAACCCAACTTTCAAGTAATAAAACAATGGGAAAAATGCTAACCTGTTAATAATGGTATCCCAACTGTCAGCCCCATCCTGCTCATCATCCTATTTGTCACTATTTGATATTTAACTTCTTAATTTTACTTAATAGAACAAGATATAAACTTTATAGTAGCCTATACGGCTATACATGTAACCATCCTTCTGAATTTTAACTAATAACCTGACCTGACAACAACAACCAGAAACGAACCAATCGCGACGTGGCTGAATTAATTCTGTCAGAAAGTGTATCAAGATTTGAGAGTACATACGACTACGAGATAGAACAAAATGATTAATTCTGTCAGAAAGATTCACAGAAACAGAGGTATATGACTATATGTCAATATACCTGAAGAAGGGACCCTTAGGGGAAAGCACTACAACCAACTTAGACATGCTTGTAGGAATAATGTAAGACTAAGAAGGACGATGATAGACAAATTAAAACAGAAAAGACATGAAAACGAAAGCATAGACATGATTGTAGGAATAATGTAATGATCATCTTACCTTTACATCATCCCAAATCTTCAGTTTAAAATCCTCGGTCACATCCTTCCAGGTAGGAATAATGATAGGCACTTTCGAGCGTCCAAGTAGCCCAACATAACTCGTATACTTGGAACCAATCTTCCCAATTGGGAGACCATCATTATCAAAGACAACTGTTAGCTTTTTCCCTTGATCACGTAATGCTGTTATCTCCCTCATAAGCACTACACTTTTGCTCTTTCGTTCACGTTGTTTACTAAGAGATGATGCTGATACTGAAGACATGATTACCCTGCATCAAAATATATTACAATGACGAATAATAAGTATATCAGATCAGCATACTTCTTTCATTGCTAATTAATTCATCAGAAGTGCTAGGACTAGCAGAATAAAACCAGTGAACAAAGGATAAAAACATTAGCATGCATTAAAATGATGACATTGTCTTAAAAAGAAAAACACTGTCTGATCTATAAAATATTACTAACAATTACATAAACAAGCAAGGTCTATAAATAAAGACAGTAAAACAAACTAGCTACTGTTTTTAGGGGGATCAACATATAATCCTTCCTTATGATCATCTCGTAGATAAGTCATCTACATCTTCAGTAGTCGGATCAGACGGCATTCCAGAAGAGAAAGGAGGCAATTCATCATCCACTTCATCCGTTGCTACCTTACCCACAAACTGCTTCTTACCATGAAGGACAATCGACCAACTCGCATCCGCTAGATCTTTAATATAAAAGATTTGCCTTGCTTGACTAGCCATAATGAACGGCTCTGATTTGTACCCTTCTCGTGCAAAATCAACCAAAGTGAATCCCATCTTATCAACTCGAACACCCCTATTATGATCAACCCACATACAACGGAAAACAGGTATCCTAAACTCAACATAGTCTAGCTCCCAAATTTCTTTAATGACCCCAAAATATGGCTGAGTACTAGCAACACTCGTTGACATAGCCATCAAAGCCACTCCACTATTTTGCATAGTACTTCTATCATCTTGATCCTTAGTGTAAAACGAATACCCATTGATGTCATAACCATGATAGGTTAAAACATTCACAGCAGGTCCATGGGCTAACCACCTTACCTCATCAGATAGTTTTTCACGGTCATTTTCCAGCTCAATATCTACCTCCTTCCTGAACCATTTAACAAATGCGCGATTATGCTCCATTGCTAACCACCTTTCTCCTTTCAAAGGGTTTTGAGCACTTAAAAGGGTTTGATGCTTCTCTAGATACGGATGCACATCGACCATGTGTTGGAGAATATATAAGTGAGCTTGATCAAGGATTTGTCGATCAACAGTGACTACATTTCTTCCCAAAGTACCCTGTCCCTCTATTCTTCCTTCATGTCGAGATGTCGGAAGCCCAATAGATTCAACATCGGACAGGTAGTCATTAACAAACTCAAGCGCCTCTTCTGCCACATACCCCTGAATCATACAACCCTCTGGCCTGTTTTGATTTCTTACATAGGCAGCTAAGGGTTTCATATATCGCTCAAAGGGATACATATTTCTTAAAAATGCAGGTCCACAAATCTTAATTTCCCTCACCAAATGTACTACTAGGTGCTGCATTATATCGAAAAAGGAAGGAGGGAAAAACATCTCAAGTTCACACATAGTAGTAATAAGATCTCGTTGTAATGTATTCAAGGTATCTGAGTCAACAACTTTGGTAAATATTGAATTGAAGAAATAACAAAGTCTAATAATAGCTATCCGAACATGATTAGGCAGAACTCCACGAATCGCTACTGGAAGTAATTGTTGCATTAAAACATGACAATCATGTGATTTCAAACCAACCAATTTTAACTCTGCCATATTTACAAAATTACTTATGTTTGAAGAATAGCCTTGAGGTACCTTCACCCCATGTAAACATTCACACACACTTTGTTTCTCATGTCGTGACAAAGTAAAACAAGCCGGGGGTAAATAGGTTCTTGACCCTCTAATTTCTGGTGCTAATTCTGGTCGTATTTTTTGAGCAACCATATCTTCTCTAGCTTTGACACCATCTTTGGTTTTACCAGGGATGTTGAGAAGTGTGCCAATAAGGCTTTCACAAACATTTTTCTCCACATGCATGACATCAATACAATGTCTCACCGACAAATGTTTCCAATATGGTAAATCCCAAAATATAGACCTCTTTTTGTATAATGTACCATTATTTGGCCTCTTATATGGCTTACCAAAATTATTTTCAATGTTTTTCACTTTCTCATAAACCTCTTTCCCACTAAAAATTTTTGGAGGGTTTCTAAGTTCTTGTTTCCCATTAAATGGCTTCATTTTTTTCCTATAAGGGTGTGAGCGGTGGAGCAACCTTCGGTTACAAAGGTAGACATTCTTTCCTCCATGAACTAAACGATCGGAAACTGTATCCTCCTCACAAATTGGGCAGGCTTTAGCCCCTTTCACCGTATAACCAGATAGGTTACCGTATGCCGGGAGATCATTAATGGTGCAAAAGATCATGGCACGTAGGTTAAAAGTCTCACGACGATATGCATCATATACCTCTACCCCTTCATCCCACAATAACTTCAAATCATCGATCAATGGTTCCAGGTAAACATCTATATCATTTCCAGGTTGCTTAGGCCCCGAAATAAGTAGTGACAACATAAGATATTTACGCTTCATGCATAACCAGGGAGGCAGATTATAAATTGTTAGCAAAACCGGCCACGTACTCCACTGACTACTAAGATTACCAAACGGATTCATACCATCCGTACATAGTCCAAGCCTTAAATTTCTAGCCTCGGTTCCAAATTCAGGAAATATATGGTCTATGGTTTTCCACTGAGTTGAATCAGCCGGATGACGAATCTTGTCATCTAATATTCTACCATCACCATCAGCATGCCACACTAAGTTTTTCGCATCTTTCAACTTCGCAAATAGTCGTCTAAATCTAGGGATAATGGGAAGATACCACAAGACTTTAGCAGGGACTCCTTCTTTTTGGGAATTTTTTTCGACAACTTGTAACGTAAAGACCCACACTTTGGACATTTGTCTAAATCTTTATAATCTTTTCGAAATAAAATGCAATCTTTCGGACATGCATGTATCTTTACATAATCAACTCCCATTGGACACAAAATCTTCTTAGCATCATAAGTATGCTTAGGGAGTTCATTGCCATCTAGTAAAATCTTACCCAACAACTCAAGCAAACTTGTGAAACTCTTATCACTCCAACCATTTTTCGCCTTCAAACTATATAATTTTAAAGTTGCGGATAGACGACTGAAAGTTGAACCTGGGTATAGGGGTTTAATTGCATCACCAAATAGATTATCAAACACCTCAATTTCATCCGGGTCTTGGGTGGATTGTTTCAAATCATTAAGAAGATCGTCTACTCTATCAAAATTTTCATCCTCTCCCTCGAAGTCGCTTTCATCCTCTAAATTACTAAACAAAGTTGGCAACACATCCTCCCCATGCCAAATCCATCTTGTATAACTTTTATCAATACCATTGCATAAAAGGTGACTTTTCAAATCTACAGCGTCAAGGTACTGATTATTACCACATTTAACACATGGACAAAAAATTTGTTCGACATCCTCCGCATTATTAACAGCATGTCTAACAAATTCTTCCACCCCTTTACTATATCTAGGATCTAAACGATCGGAAAACATCCATTCACGATCCATAATCCCAATCTGCGGATGAAATTGAGGTGTTATTAATACACTTTCGAAATTAATTCACTAAAATAAATGGTTAAGAGCTCAGCCCAGGTTTTGACCTATCAGCAAGACCGAATTTTGTAACAGAATTAGAACAACTCGAAGCCCAAATGGTTATATAGCAATGACTATTAATAAAAGTAAGGGTTGCTAAACTAAGCTAAGAAAATAAGGAGTCCAGGGAGAATTAGAGGGAATAAATAACATATGTTGTTATGCTGAAAGGTTTTGAAATTATGTAATTCGAAATTAATCTATGTTAAGCTGATGGTTCGTTAAAGCTAAAACCTTAAAACGCTAGTTTTTTGTTAATGCTGAAATACGACTATGATCAAATAAATACTGTGGTAAATTGGTAATGTGAAAAACTATTTTACAAAAGTCGTTTCTGAGTAGTCATCTTAACCATACGGCGTACAAAATAAATCAAACACAAAGCCTTCAAATGACCACCAAATAGGCAATTACCATAAAACTCGCAACAAAAAAGATCCAAAATCATTGTAAGTGAGCCACTAACAGCCAGAATAAAGAGCATACATACACAAGTTTGCTAAATTAGACATACTTACACAAGTTTATTTTTCCGACCAAATGTATAATATGCATCAAACAGAACTATAAATGAAGGCTGTATATAGAATACATCATAAGAGTTTGATTTTGGAACTTTAGCCAATACCCCTCACATTTGGCCGAAATTTGACAAATGCGTGTATCCCTTTTCTAAATCTGTTTTTGTAGATTTAAGTTAATGGAGAGAATGCAGCACCTCTTTACAAGTTCCTGAAACTAGGAAAATGCAGCACCTCTTGACAAATGCGTGTATCCCTTCATTTGTCTAACAGTATGATATCAGGAAGTTGCTTGGATTTGCTTAAACATTCACGTATCTGAACTCTAAAGCGGGATTATGTGGTTCGGAGTTCTACGCCTACTTACATATAGGGTATTATTTACAAGTAGACGTGAAGTAAATGTTGCCTACTGCTCATTCTTACTAAAACAATTCAAGCAATTAGATGCACTGAAACCCCCTCTTATCTACCTGCACACGTATAAGAGAACTACCAGTCTTTCTCTTTGGTTGAAACAACAACTTTACACATTGTAACGTAGATAGATTTCATAGGGTTTAGTACCTCGTATTTGCTAACTGCCACTTTTCTGAGGTATAAAGGGGGTTCATGAATGCCAATTTAATCGTAAACCCAGAATTATTAATCGTAAACCCTAATTAAAACCCAATTTAATCGTAAACCCAGAATTATTAATCGTAAACCCCCAATTTAAACCCCCAATTTAAACCCTAATTAAACCCCCAATTTAAACCCTAATTAAACCCCCAATTTCAATTCCAATCGTTCAATCATCAGTTCGTGATTCATCAAAATAACAAAACAAATACAGAAAATAACCAATTTAACTAAGAAAAATAATTAATTTAACTAAGAAAATTACCTGAAGAATGAACGAACTGAATGAATGACGAACTGAACGAAGGACGAATAACTGAATGAACGAACGAAGGACGAACTGTTGAATAATGATAATAATGAACGATGACAGCAGAAGTCGATGAACAAGTTGTATGTATGTTTGACGGGAGGCGATGAACTATTGATTACCTGAAGATTTTTTTTTCACGGGAGGGATGAAGTACTGTTGAATTTATGTTTTTGGTAATTTTAATATGAACTGTTGATTTTTTTCACGGGAGGGATGAAGTACTGTATTATGAACTATTGATTTTTTTAATATGAACTATTGATTAGTATGTCTGTATGTTATTATTGTACGAAGTATGTATTATGAATAGTATATATGTTTATTTAATTAATTTCATGATCTGATGAGCGAGGGTTGTTTTGCGCGTAATTTTTCAACAACAATTCACATCGGATTAAATAAATAACTGATGTCCTTCATCAATTAATGTACATGGGTTGTCATTTAGTCTGATGTGCATTAAAATCAATACTTAAGGACATAGGTTTGAATTAGAAACCGATGTCCTTTACTTAATAAGGACATCAGATTTTTTTAAACAACTGATGTGCAAATTAAATACATCAGATTTTTCAAAAATCTGATGTCCATTAGCCGATGTCCTTAAGGGTTTCTGTAGTAGTGAACATCTCCTTAACCTTATCTCGCTCTCCCGCCGAAACGGGTAGGAAACAAAAATAATCTGTAAATAGCTCCAAATGCTTCAAAGGATCTTCATCTGGTAGACCTGCAAACTGTTTTTGCTCCAACAATTCGATATAAGAGAGATGAATTTCAACGGGGAGAATAAATCCCCTTGGAAGGTGGTGTGCTGCTGGCTGAAGATTATCAGAAATAGTAGACATGATTGCAATAGCACTGAGAGTACTCAAGTCTTCCTCTCAAAAACCTGTATTCTGAAACAAAACTAGAAGAAAAGGTAAGTAACGGTCTTAAGGAACCTAAGTTTCTTAAGACAAGAAAAATAAACTAAAAATTAACAAACAAAATTATACCGTCTCCCCGGCAACGGCGCCAAAATTTGATACCCGTCGTTGTGGGTGTCAAAGATAAAATTTATAAACCAAACTAAAACTATAGATAGTGATAGTAAGGGTCGAACCACAGAGAGACAAGGTTAATTCCGTTTGCTAATTTTTAATCTATAAAATAATAAAAAGAAGAGGGGTGTTTTGATTGGTTGTTGCTAAGTCTAAAACAAATATAAAATAAAACAAGTAAATAAGATGAAAATAAACTATGATAAAAGAGATGCTAGGATGTTTAGGTAATAAATTGCTAAGATAATATAAATCCTAAGTCAACATGTATTGCAGTCGCATAAGGGGGGTAACATATCCTTTAGGTCTATGCTACCTAATAGCTCCTTTCGGCCTATGCTATTAGTTCCTAGGTCTCACAATTATTGGGTGTCAACAATAAAGGTGATTCCTAAATTCTAGGTCACAAACCTTTCAGTCTTAAGTAACCTATCCGTCTTAAGGTGTTAACCAATGCCCTTCCCATATCTCTCAATCTTGGGTAGGTCATTACTAACATCCTACAAGTCTCCTTTTGGTCTCATTGTAAGTTATTATAGTCTACAAATTAAAGCGAAACAGAATTCATACGCGTGTCGGTCGACCGACCTCCACCCTGCAATATATCGATTCGGAATTTATACTACCTTCGCATATTTACTCCCTACATCCTAACATATAAATTTAGCTACTCATAACTATTGAAACAATACTAAAAATAGGAATAAACATGGAAATTATAAAGAATATCAATCTAAACATGCAATAAAAATAAAGGCTTGGGATTCTAACTTAACCGTATGCAATAATTATAAACTGACAATAATAAAATAGAAAATAAGAGAGGAATTACCGGAAATAAGGATTAAGGCGGAAAAGAACAAGCTTTATTGAATATTGTTGAAAGATTGATGATGAACAATGTATAAAATTAAAGAAAAGTGTTTGATGATTATGGAAAGATTAAAACTAAAACTAGATGTAACTCTATGATAGAAAACTAGGTAGAAAACTTGATGGAAATCTCAATGAATAACCCTCATCACAAAATTTGGCTTAAATAGGCGGAAATAAAGAGTTTCTCAATGACCTAAACACTTTAATGGGCTTGGCGGAAACTTCTGGGTTTGTGCTGTGGTCGGTCGACCCAATTAGTAGGTCGGTCGACCCAATTGTCGGGACTGCAGCGCGCGTCGATCTTAAAACAGCTGCCATTTCTTCGTTACTTATCGTAATCAAGCGAGTTTTGCGGCGTTGGAAAGCTAAGAGGATAAGCTTTCACCTCCATCTGGAATCACTGCATTATCAGCTCTAGAACTCGAGATATAGCCATTTGAAACAGGCTGCAATGTCGTGGATCGATTCTTTGCTTGTTAAAGCTATCTTCAGGCCTTGAAATGTGCGCTAGGCTTCGTTCCTTCTTGTCCTTAGTCATGAAAAGTCCCGAGGGCATAAATTTGGTATAAAATCGTCCCTTGTCCGCATAAATCTGCAAAAGAGCATAAAAATACGAAAGTAGACAATTGTTGGGAAATAAATGCTAAAACATCGTAAATGAGCTCTAAAATGCGTGTGAAAATAGATGTAAAACATCATAAAATAGACACGCATCAAATTCCCCAAACCAAACCTTGCTTGCCCTCAAGCAAGAAATAGACTCGATCTTAACTAATGGAACGATTTCAATCTCAGAGCGAAATTTACATGTTAGCCTAAACCAATGCTAAGTACAAAATGAGAAAGTATTTAAATCATGCAAACGAGTTATGGTGTCGTCAAACTTTGCAAACCTAGAGACTATAGAGACTTTATACCATGGACTCTCGCGGTACGCTCGAGACACTCATGAAGCAAAGGGTGAGTATATGTAAAAGATAGAAAGAAGTAATTTTGTAGAGACACTCACCTAACTGCGACCCATGAAAACATGCCTGCAATCTAACATGAACAACAATTCTACGACTATGTATAACAAACCCATTAAGTGACTCGGATACATGCAATTGGGTTTGTGAAAGATATGTGAGGTAAAAGGTAAAAAGTGGTTAAGATGTTTTTGGATTTGTGGGGTTAGTAGCCAAGCTAGTAAAACTGGTTCCCAACAACATATTTCACAACTTTTGATATTAAGAAAATGCTCTTTTGTAGCACAACTCTCACATTAAATATAAGAAAGGACTCCCAAATATTTTTGAATGAAGTACGGGAGTGATAACACATAAAAGAAAGGGATTTTTGGAACGGAATTTTGATTCTGATGATGTCAGTTGGTCGGCCGACCTATGAAGGTGGTCGGTCGACTGACTTCCTGTGTTTTCCGAATTTTTTCGTTTTTCTTTTATTTCTTTCTTTTTCTGTTCTTTTTCTTTTCTTTCTTTCTTTTCTTTCTTTCTTTTCTTTTCTTTTTCTTTTCTCCTTTTGCTCAAGATAGCATACGAACCAAGATGCCTCAAAAAATAAACCAAAGACCACAAATACTAGCTTGGAAGGGTAGGCTAAGTATGGGATGTAGTTTTGGGAGAATAAAAAGGCAAATTTGGCTATGTAGGGCTTATGGGTAAATAAGAGAAAAGGGATTCCAAATGCACGTACCAAGATTCACAAAACGAGATAGTAAAACAAGTATATAGCAATTCGAGTTCATGTTTATGCATATTGATGTAACATGTTCGAAGGGGAGTACTACTCACATCCTAGACAACTGGTTTAAGAATGAAACCAGGAAATAAGCTCTAAAACTTAGAATGTATAGTAGGTTGCCAAGGTATAAGTCAAGTCTCAAGAAAACAAGTTGACAAAAACTCGTAGATATGCAAAAAACTCTTATACTAAAACAAGTTGACAAGGCAAGGTAAAGGCATAAACATGTGAGATAGCAAAATCATCCTTGAAATACTCTCGTTCCGACTCGACCTATATGCTAAAATAAACGTGCATTTTTTTGGAATTTTTGAATTTTTTTGTATTTTTCTTTTGTATAGGTAAGGAAAATAAAGAAAAGAACAATGCAAGACAGAAATGCAATAAACGTGTGACAAAAAATGCAATGGAACAATGCATGTGACGCGAAACCATTCCCCAAACCAACCCGCACAATGTCCCCATTGTGCATTAGCCTAGGTAAAGGTTTCAGAAATTTAAAGAAAAGATGCAAAGAGAATAAAAACTAAGGAAAAACTGGTAAGAACTCACTGGGTTAATAAGCGTATGAGAAAACCTCCCCAAACCAGCGTAAGCTGGGAGGTTTTGGTGGCCAGCAGTGCCACTCAAGTACCCAAGATAGTTGCATGATTCCCGAGGAAGAAACGAACAGGCTGTGACGGATGGTTGGGTCGACCGACCTATGTTTTGGGTCGATCGACCCCTCTGCTGCACAGCGGCCCTCTTTTCTTCGGAACCACTTGTGTTTACCAAGTCATTCTTCCTCAAACATGAAAAAGCATTATATATGCGCCCAACAAATGCGCAAGATCCCAGAACCAAGTCTAAAATGTCTCAAAACAAAGCAACAAAAGCAAAAAGAGTCTAAGTCTAAAAGCAAAAACAAAACAAAACAAAAAATAGTCCAACAAAAACTGAAATAGAACACTTGACTAGCACTACGACTCAGCAGCAAGATACCCCAAAGTAGGGCACTTGGCTAAAATAGGTTCTTTCAGCAGTATGGACCACTACTCTGGGCTTCCAGACAACAGGCCTAGATGGAGGAAGGGTATCTGGTGTCGCATAAGCTATGATACGCTTCTTTACTTTGCCCGGCCGGTCTTCTTCAGCAGCTTGCTCTAATTTTGTCTCACTAGTATCACCAGGATCTCCTATGCCCTCTTTACCATGACCTGCAACAACAGAAATAAAAGGATGGTCCTCCAATTTTCTCTTAAGCTCAAGGCCTTTGATGACCTCCAAGATTTTACCGAACTGAAGCTCCAACTTTACTTTCTCTAAATGATCCGGATACGGGACCGCAACGCTTGTCGCAGAATCAACAATCTTTGGCTCTTTTAACATCGGAATCTCCGTCGAGTCATTGATGAGAGGAGAGTTAGGTAGCTCAGGAGGCGAATCCACAATTTGCTCAGGAACACTGGTCGGTCGACCTGGTATAGGGGTCGGTCGACCAGACGCTGTATCATCGAATTTTTTCTGTTTTGCAGACACTGATCTCACGTCAGGTGTCGAGATCGGTCGACCTGATGTTGTGGTCGGTCGACCTTCTGACCTGTGCACGGGATCAATTTCTTCGTCCTGAACTACGGCAGCATCATCCTTTGGGGTTGGTCCCTCATAAGCTTTCTCAAGTTCTTCGGAACGGGCGTTATTGGATGTTTCAAGTGCGGAAACATGACTTTTTTCAATATTTGTTTTCAGTGAATCCCCACATGAATTTCCATTTTCAGCTCTATGAACCGCCAACTCCTCAATAGTAAACCAACCCTTGTCAGAAGCTACATTATAAAATCTACCAATTGTAGTTGAATCAAGGATGGCTCTGTAGTCATCATACAAAGAGCTATAGAATCGGTGGCAAAGGTACCACTCCTCAAAGCCGTGGTGAGGAACGGATCAAACCAACTTCTTAAAACGGGCTCACGCTTCAGGAAATTTCTCTTCGAGTCCTTGCTGGAAATTTGAGATTTGAATTCTCAAAGCATTGGTTTTCGCTGGCGAAAAGTACTGTTTGCAGAAAGCCAATGCCAGAGATGTCCAATCTGTAACTCTAGCCGCTTCCATATCAAGGTAACGAATCCATTCACGCGCAGAATCTTTCAAGGAGAAACGAAACAACATCTCCTTAACCTTATCTCGCTCTCCCGCCGAAACGGGTAGGAAACAAAAATAATCTGTAAATAGCTCCAAATGCTTCAAAGGATCTTCATCTGGTAGACCTGCAAACTGTTTTTGCTCCAACAATTCGATATAAGAGAGATGAATTTCAACGGGGAGAATAAATCCCCTTGGAAGGTGGTGTGCTGCTGGCTGAAGATTATCAGAAATAGTAGACATGATTGCAATAGCACTGAGAGTACTCAAGTCTTCCTCTCAAAAACCTGTCTTCTGAAACAAAACTAGAAGAAAAGGTAAGTAACGGTCTTAAGGAACCAAAGTTTCTTAAGACAAGAAAAATAAACTAAAAATTAACAAACAAAATTATACCGTCTCCCCGGCAACGGCGCCAAAATTTGATACCCGTCGTTGTGGGTGTCAAAGATAAAATTTATAAACCAAACTAAAACTATAGATAGTGATAGTAAGGGTCGAACCACAGAGAGACAAGGTTAATTCCGTTTGCTAATTTTTAATCTATAAAATAATAAAAAGAAGAGGGGTGTTTTGATTGGTTGTTGCTAAGTCTAAAACAAATATAAAATAAAACAAGTAAATAAGATGAAAATAAACTATGATAAAAGAGATGGTAGGATGTTTGGGTAATAAATTGCTAAGATAATATAAATCCTAAGTCAACATGTATTGCAGTCGCATAAGGGGCGTAACATATCCTTTAGGTCTATGCTACCTAATAGCTCCTTTCGGCCTATGCTATTAGTTCCTAGGTCTCACAATTATTGGGTGTCAACAATAAAGGTGATTCCTAAATTCTAGGTCACAAACCTTTCAGTCTTAAGTAACCTATCCGTCTTAAGGTGTAAACCAATGCCCTTCCCATATCTCTCAATCTTGGGTAGGTCATTACTAACATCCTACAAGTCTCCTTTTGGTCTCATTGTAAGTTATTATAGTCTACAAATTAAAGCGAAACGGAATTCATACGCGTGTCGGTCGACCGACCAGCTAGACCGGTCGGCCGACCTCCACCCTGCAATATATCGATTCGGAATTTATACTACCTTCGCATATTTAATACTCCCTACATCCTAACATATAAATTTAGCTACTCATAACTATTGAAACAATACTAAAAATAGGAATAAACATGGAAATTATAAAGAACATCAATCTAAACTTGCAATAAAAATAAAGGCTTGGGATTCTAACTTAACCGTATGCAATAATTATAAACTGACAATAATAAAATAGAAAATAAGAGATGAATTACCGGAAATAAGGATTAAGGCGGAAAAGAACAAGCTTTATTGAATATTGTTGAAAGATTGATGATGAACAATGTATAAAATTAAAGAAAAGTGTTTGATGATTATGGAAAGATTAAAACTAAAACTAGATGTAACTGTATGATAGAAAACTAGGTAGAAAACTTGATGGAAATCTCAATGAATAACCCTCATCACGAAATTTGGCTTAAATAGGCTGAAATAAAGAGTTTCTCAATGACCTAAACACTTTAATGGGCTTGGCGGAAACTTCTGAGTCTGTGCTGTGGTCGGTCGACCCAATTAGTTGGTCGGTCGACCCAATTGTCGGGACTGCAGCGCGCGTCGATCTTAAAACAGCTGCCATTTATTCGTTACTTATCGTAATCAAGCGAGTCTTGCGGCGTTGGAAATCTAAGAGGATAAGATTTCACCTCCAACTGGAATCACTCCATTATCAGCTCTAGAACTCGAGATATAGCCATTTGAAACAGGCTGCAATGTCGTGGATCGATTCTTTGCTTGTTAAAGCTATCTTCAGGCCTTGAAATGTGCGCTAGGCTTTGTTCCTTCTTGTCCTTAGTCATGAAAAGTCCCGAGGGCATACATTTGGTATAAAATCGTCCCTTGTCGGCATAAATCTGCAAAAGAGCATAAAAATACGAAAGTAGACAATTGTTGGGAAATAAATGCTAAAACTGTTAGGTTTAACTAGTTGCTCAAAACTAATTTAGTCATACTAACAAACCTTTTAATTAACCTTTAATTAACAAAATAATAAACTCGTTTATTATGATCTTATGCATGCTAATAAAATGCGGAAAGAGGAGAAAACCGTGTTCTTACACTCGGTCCAAGTATATTGCAAGGATGATCCTCCGAGTACCCAATATAGAATACCTCCTCCGGATGCACCAAGACAAGCCCCAAATGAACCGAAACTTTGTATGCTAGACTAGGAATCGGTTTCTTCCTTAAACTATTTCTAATCACTCTTATTAGAAATATATATGAATACTACTTTTAGTATAAGTTATTATCTTATAATAAGTATTTTAGAGGTTGTAAAATTTCTCTTCTTTGCTTGGGATTTTCGGCTAAGGCAACCAAAAAGGAAATGGTGAATGAATATGATATATCCTTATATATATCAAGCATGCTTATTAAGATAATCAAATTAACTATAAGCATGGGTTATGGGGAAGGGGTTGCCGGTTTTGGGATGCCTCAAAGGGGAACACATTCACTTCTCAAGGCACTAGGGAGGCATCTAGGTTAGTGTTCTCAAGGTGATCTTTTAATGATTGTGTTTTATACATTAATAAACACAAAACACAACCTTCACTAACCTCACAAAACCGGCTACCATAATCCATAAAATGGATTTTATTTTACAATTTGTCAAATGTACAATTGTATAAAGTGTGACATCTAATATGTCTTTAAGATATAAAATACTTTAGTACATTTAAAACATATAAATATTTATCCCATAAATATTATACATAATTAAATAAATCATATTTATTCAATTAATAAGTAATTCGAAATTACTAATGTAAAATGATCATTTATCGTCAATACGATTTACAACTTTTGTATCAATTTCATCCCAATTCATTCTAATTACGATATCTTAAAATATCGTTTAATGTTTAACAATTGACACGTTTCAATTTTAAACAAAAATCTTACATTAAGATTTAACCTCTAATTTCTCGATATACGAGTTTAAGGAATATGATCAAATCGTATCATTATACATTTGATCACTTTATCAATTAAGGGAATTGTCCTAAAGGTGTGACCTAAAGGGATCAACTGACCACCACCGTCATACGACAGTAATGTCAAACTCTAGCTAGCCAATCATTACTGATTAATGTTGGTCAGTTGACTAATAATTCGTATCATCTCTTGCGCATTCTTGTTATGAGATTTAATTACGTGATCGCACTATTGTTGAGGACACATTTCCCAACAATCTCCCACTTGTCCTCGACAAGTGTGCGTCACCAATTCTCTTGTCCTATTACAATCTCCCACTCAATGCAAGATGTCTCTCTCTGGTCGTTCTTGCATTTGATCATATCATGAATGGTTTCCTCGATCTGGAGAATAACTGTCTGACCGGAATTATCTACCATAGATACCTTCCGAGCGTGGCCACGCATTTCCAGTTAACTCTCCTCGAGTGGCCCTGAGATTTGAACAACCCTGACAAGGGGTGGACAATTTCTATCGCACTACTTCCTTCAACTAGTCACAGTCAGTCACAACCCAAAACAATCCCATTTGACTCCAGTTACGAAAAGTCGTAGAGAATGGATCAAAGTTATGCCTAAACTGTACCATCTTGGGAGAGTAGTCTTTAGTCAAAGAATTGACTCACAAGAATACTATAGCAGCTCTCGCCACGACCCGGCTATAAAATTTCCAGAACTCTATAAGCGGTCACATTGCCCGACAGAGTGTCTCTTACAGTCTGTCTATGTGATCGACTAGTCATCACATATGACTCTATGGCACTTGAACTTGCCATCAATCGCTTCACACTCTAGTCGCTTTGAGACGTCACCTCATGTAAGCGGCTAGGGGCTATACTAAGTCAATCCAGTTCACTTATGGGGTTCAATATTGTCTCATACAACCCATTTGGATTCTGACAAAGTATCTTTTACTTTGAGTTATTAATAACTCAAATGATGTTGTCATGCAACAATAGTCAACACTATAACATTGCATTTTGATGCACAATCATCTATTTGTATTAGTGTTTTGCGAATAAACCTTTTATTCATGCGAATAACCTTTATTCATGATAGCAAAACTTACAACTTTTGGTCTCCTTTATTCTCATATTATCTCGTATAACATGATTCTATTTGAGTACATATCTAGAACTCTTTCTAGATTTTGAGTTTCCTTTCCGGAGGAAAGCTCCCACTGTTATCTTATAACTTGTGACGTATCGATATACTGGAGGGATTAAAATCACTCTCTACAGTCACTTATGTACTGAAATCTATATTGTAGCTTATTTATGATTTCATCATTTTAATAATTTTCACTCATCTTGGCTATTTGTTAATGGTTTCATTCATCGTTATGAATAATGTAACCAACCATTCTAACTTCAAGTGGGCGACCTTTTATTATCCATATAATAAACCTTCCCATCAAGCTCCATCATCTTATGATATAAAGTATTTGATCATCTAGAATTGAAAACCTCTTATTCTTTACTCTTTAAAGAATCACCCATTCTCTCTAAATGGTAGGTTTCTTTAATGAATATTGCTCCCACTGAAAACAATATCTCTCGATATCATAAATGAATCTTTCATTTCTCGCATGTTAAACTATTACTTGAATCATTATTACTATCACTATCCCTATAGTGATCTGTTTCCATTCAATCATTCATTACCTTCTTATCATGTCTTCGTTTCCTCGAGACGAAAATGACATGATAATTTCTTTATAACTACATAGGAACCGTTTTCCTACCGATGATTTCATACGGGGTTTCAAGTTTCCTTTCTATGAAACAATGAACACAAAGAACCTTTCTTCGAGTGTCCTCCCGTAGTCTCTTCAAATCACTTAGGGCTCTTCGTTTCCTCTCTATGAAACAATGAACACAAAGAACCTTTCTTCGAGTGTCCTCCCGTAGTTTCTTCAAATCACTTAGGGTTCTTCTTAAGACTCCCAAGTAAGAATCTTCTCTAAGATCCTTCCTTTATTTATATCATTGGTTTGTGGGCGAAACATTTTCTCCCACTCTATCCTTCTAACAATAACCTTTACCTGTTTAAGGATAGCTATTTCGACCAACCAATGTATTTGAATGTTTGAAATTTGATAGGTGTAATGAATACATTCTCATTTTCACTTAAAATGAAAATCTTATAATGAACTGATATAGTCTCATTTTGATTGAATCTATCTCATGGGGTGTAGTTCTCTGTTTTAATCAACTCTTTGATTCTCTTATACTTGATCGTATCAATATTAAATTTCTATCATTCATGTTTAAACAAGGCTTGCTATTTATTTGAGAAATCAAAACATTGATTAAGAACAAAAGTAGTGACTCGGGTTGAAAACCAAGTCACTAATATCCAAAATTACAACCATTGTTTTAGGATTTTAATCCTTGTCTTACAAGAAAATTAAATTGTTCCATAAATAAATGCAAAATATGAAAGAAGACGATATGAAAAATAGAGCCTAGCTCTTCAAGTCTTCGATCAATTGGATGCTACCGGAGCCATCCAAGTAAGGAACCTCAAGCTTCCTTCTCCTTGCCCTTATCATTATTCGGGGGTGGCCCTTTAAAACAATTAAAAAGGGTAAATATCAACACATTTGTATCACTATACATAAGTTGATAAACGACATGAATTATACGCGAGAATTATTACCTACGGCGGTTGCCTTCCCATTTTTGAGATCACTTAAGTACTTGGGGCAATTTCGCTTCCAATGACCGATCCTCGTGCAATAATGGCACTTGTCTTGCTCTTTAGAAGACGAGGTGGAAGCGCCTTTCGAAAAGGTCTTTTCTTTGGTCGCTTTGGGCTTGAACGTTTTCTTGCCCTTGCCTTTCGAGGCATTTCTCTTGAAGCTCGTTTTCCCTTTCTTTTCGATGTTTAGAACATCCTTGGTGGAACTTTCATGAAGTCCCATGTCCCTTTCGGCTTGGACTAGCATCTTATGCAACTCGTCTAACGAGGTCTCTTGGTTTCGCATATTGAAATTCACCCAGAATTGAGCATACGCCTTAACCTTATTGAGCGAGTGAAGAACTCGGTCAATGATAAGAGAGTCGGGAACATCAACATCTTGAGCTTTTAGAGTCTCCGCGAGCTCAACAAGTTTGAGCACATGAGGGCTTATCTTTTGCCCTTCCTTGAAGGTTATGTCAAAGAAGGCGGAAGCCGCCTCATATTGAATCACCCTAGGAGTTTGCGAAAACATGGTCGCAAGCTTGGTGTATATCTCATATGATGTGGTCAACTTGATCATACTCCTTTGGAGATCCGGCTCCATGGAGAAGATGAGCACATTTTTAAGAGCGGAGGACTCTTTCATGTAGGCTTCATAGGCCTCACGAGTTTGGACCGACGAACGAGCGGTCGGAGCGGGAGGAGCGGCTTCGGATAGGTAACGACTCTTATCGTCACCTTGAGCGGCCAAAAGCAATTGCGCATCCCAATCCTTAAAATTGGAACCATGCTTATCGAGTTTGCAACGATCCATAAAGGATCGAAGCCATGATACGTTAGTGAGAGGTGGAGCGTTGGTTGCCATAGTCGATGTTGAAAATTAAACTACAATAATAAAAGAAAAACAACATCATTTATAATTTTAAACTAAAAACTTTAAGTTTAGTTATGTATTTACTTAATGATCTCTTACCCAATTAAGTAAACAATCCCGAGACCCAAACCCATACTAATCCGGGCACGGTGTAGCCGATTCAACCCGTATTGGTATAATTTGGTGGATTAACTCTTTAATCGGTTCTACTCTTAGAACTCTCGGTCGACAATTTTCTTAAATTATCTTTAGCCCGAACTTATTGCAACTACGGTTACGAATACTTTCGTTGAGATCAACCAAATTTCAAGGTGTAATCATATTACCCCACTTACCCAACGTGACAATTTTAGTACCCCGGTGTAGCCGAGCCTACGTCCTTGTGAAGAAGGGATTCATGGGTCCGTACTTTTTGGTAAGGCTAAGTCTCAATATTTATATGTAAGAGATCTAGTCAAATTATTATCTATCTCCGTTTAAGTGAACTAAGTCGGTGAATTATCGATAAAATAAAAGACTAGGTCGACTAGGTCGAAACATGCATGATACGATGTATGACGATTTGGCTATGCATGCAAACATATAAAAAGCAAAATAAAAGCATAAATAAACCCTAGTATGGCCTTTCCTAGAAAAGAAATAACAAAAGTACAAATTCGGAAACCAATTCCTTTGGTCCCTTGAACTTCACGCGGCACACACTTCGAGGTAAACACCGTCTTGATCGGAACTCCTTTCCGAATGGCACCGTCTTCAAGGAACTCCGGATTTTACAAATATTACATCTTTTCTAGTCTACTTTATACATTATAAAATAGAATTAAATTACAATTGGGTGATACGAGATCACAAAATTACAACCGAATCGGTAACCCCTTACATTACGGGAAATACCGATTAAAACTAAGGCCATACTAAGTAAATTACATAATTCCCAAAATTACGTAAAATAAATCATGACATTCATAATATAAAATATGCAATGCTTATATAAATATGAATTAACATGCAAATCCTAAGCCAAATCGTCCTATTTAAAACACTTATTTAAATAGTTATCGTAAACCTCGGTTTTTATGGAATTGCGTGTTTTAACGTTTAACAACACTATGCATTAAATGAAACGGTTTTCATCCTTAAGTTAATCATCCTAACTCGCATAGGATTCAAAATTTAGTCTTACTCAAACTTTGAACATGAATTAACTTAATATATTTTAATATTGATCGGTATTACTCGGTTTTTCGGGAAAAACAATATAAAATTCAAAAGAGACATTAAAATTTCGAAAATTCAAAATTCAAATTTTGAAAAATCCAGAATGTTCTTAAAATTTTCAGAAAGTAAAATATTAGTATTTTATACGGTTTTATTATTATTTCGAAAATAACACGTAAAACGAGCAATTTAAGTCGGAAAATTCAATAATTAACTTCATAAATGCAAATTAAATACTAATAATATTTTTATACCTTCCATAACATTTTAAGAACACAAGATGGACAGAAAATTAAATGGCACATTGCCCCATAGCCGAAATTTTAAAGCATGCCTTCTTTTAATTTAATTTTAAATGCTACTTTTAACAAAACAAAATTAAATCAATACAAATCAAATCTGAAACTTTAGGCTCCCAAGAATATTTTCATGATGAACATATCACATATGACTAATATGGGTTACATTTTCGGCCATTATTAACAACATTTGCAAATTTTAACGATTTACGTCATATATCATACGATTTTAACATTTAAAATTATTTCTCAAGCATAAAATAAGATAAAATTCTCGAAAATTTTATACATGCTGGAAATAATATATATGACATCGTGTTAAATTTTTATGGCCAAATTCCAACTTAAACTATTAAAGTCGAAATTATGTCACTAATTACCCGATTTTTACATTAAAAATCTATAATATTGCAATATTTGAGATAAATTTCTGGAAAATTCAACATGAATTTTAAATATTGCATGTGACATCCTCATAAATTTTTATAGTCAAATTCATAATATAACTATTTTAACCCATTTTTATTCATCTTATTGCATTTTAACCATTAAAATTCATATCACACGATTTAAAGGTCTATAATTTACGAAAATTCATATTCATATTATAGAAAATACATGTGATATCATACTGAAAAATCTCGGCCAGAAGCTTATTTTAACTATTTTTCCCAAAATTAATCATTTTTAACCATTAAAACGTATTAAAAACCGAAATTAAAATACCAATGATCAATATTCATGCAAAAATTATTCCAAATATTCTAAATCATATTAGAAAACAGTAGATATCATGCTAAAATAATTTCGTCCATATCTTATATCATACGAAAATTCAAGTTTTATTTTTGTTATCATAATAACTCCGTAAAAACGAAACGGAAAGCATGCAAACAACCATTTTGCTCTGATACCAATTGTTAGGTTTAACTAGTTGCTCAAAACTAATTTAGTCATACTAACAAACCTTTTAATTAACCTTTAATTAACAAAATAATAAACTCGTTTATTATGATCTTATGCATGCTAATAAAATGCGGAAAGAGGAGAAAACCGTGTTCTTACACTCGGTCCAAGTATATTGCAAGGATGATCCTCCGAGTACCCAATATAGAATACCTCCTCCGGATGCACCAAGACAAGCCCCAAATGAACCGAAACTTTGTATGCTAGACTAGGAATCGGTTTCTTCCTTAAACTATTTCTAATCACTCTTATTAGAAATATATATGAATACTACTTTTAGTATAAGTTATTATCTTATAATAAGTATTTTAGAGGTTGTAAAATTTCTCTTCTTTGCTTGGGATTTTCGGCTAAGGCAACCAAAAAGGAAATGGTGAATGAATATGATATATCCTTATATATATCAAGCATGCTTATTAAGATAATCAAATTAACTATAAGCATGGGTTATGGGGAAGGGGTTGCCGGTTTTGGGATGCCTCAAAGGGGAACACATTCACTTCTCAAGGCACTAGGGAGGCATCTAGGTTAGTGTTCTCAAGGTGGTCTTTTAATGATTGTGTTTTATACATTAATAAACACAAAACACAACCTTCACTAACCTCACAAAACCGGCTACCATAATCCATAAAATGGATTTTATTTTACAATTTGTCAAATGTACAATTGTATAAAGTGTGACATCTAATATGTCTTTAAGATATAAAATACTTTAGTACATTTAAAACATATAAATATTTATCCCATAAATATTATACATAATTAAATAAATCATATTTATTCAATTAATAAGTAATTCGAAATTACTAATGTAAAATGATCATTTATCGTCAATACGATTTACAACTTTTGTATCAATTTCATCCCAATTCATTCTAATTACGATATCTTAAAATATCGTTTAATGTTTAACAATTGACACGTTTCAATTTTAAACAAAAATCTTACATTAAGATTTAACCTCTAATTTCTCGATATACGAGTTTAAGGAATATGATCAAATCGTATCATTATACATTTGATCACTTTATCAATTAAGGGAATTGTCCTAAAGGTGTGACCTAAAGGGATCAACTGACCACCACCGTCATACGACAGTAATGTCAAACTCTAGCTAGCCAATCATTACTGATTAATGTTGGTCAGTTGACTAATAATTCGTATCATCCCTTGCGCATTCTTGTTATGAGATTTAATTACGTGATCGCACTATTGTTGAGGACACATTTCCCAACAAAAACATCATAAATGAGCTCTAAAATGCGTGTGAAAATAGATGTAAAACATCATAAAATAGACACGCATCACTGTGGATGAGATGATAGTAAGAGGGATCATGCAACCATTGAGAGGCTAGAGATCGCTTGAATTGTCCTTCTTGGGATATACTAGAAATCGTTGGTACGATGTTTTGATTATGGATTGAGCGGTTAGTGTACCCATATTTGGCAAAGGTTACCGTCTTCTTTAATCTTCGACTTGATGATTCCGTTCCTTCAACCCTCCCTTTTTGTGTTCTGACAGCCGCGAGGCTTGAAACCCCTAATCCTTCGTGTTGAAAATAAGCTCTGTGACTGTTTCCGCGCTCTCAAAGGTCTGTTTTGAAAACTTGTTCCCCAATTGTTGACTTTAAACTCACTGTTTTTGGAAAAAGCTTAGTTGTTTTGAGACCTGGAAAATGCTTTCTCTCCCGTTAGGAGTGACTTTTAGTCATTGTTGCAATTTTACTTTTTCAAGAATTTGGGAGTAGTGGTATATTTGAAGAAAACTTGGTTTCAAAGAGCGTAACGTTTTACGATTTTGTCAGATTTCAGCGTTGACTGCCACTAGAACTTGTTATTGGAGACGTCTGATAACCTGCGCTGTGCTTGTCAACACCGAATCAATTTAATTTGAACTTTATTTGAACAAAATTTCGAGACTTGTCTCAGATTTGGAATGTCGGACTCTTGAATACGTAACGAGAATCCCAATATCCATTGACAGGACTTGTGCCTTGAAACCTTTTGCTTCTTGAAACCTTTTTGCAAGATAAAGTTTTGGGTTACCATAACCCCTGTGGTACATTTGAAAGTCAGAGTCGTTTTCTTACTTACTTCTACCTTCGAGTTTTGAGGACGAAACTTTTTGAAGATTGGGTGATTGTAACATCCCATATTTTCGTGATTTATATTTTAAAGGCTTTTAATTATTTTAACCAATAAAATAATATTTTGATAATTTATTGAGAAAGTATTGTTAATAAATTGTAAGATCCGCCTTAAGAACCTTAAGTCCTTAAGACGAATATAACTTGGCAAATAATCCGACTCAACAAACCCGTTCACTTTCAAAAGTCCGTTTCACTTAAACGGAAAGGACAAATAAAACCCTACCATTTCCTTATGAATGTCGACACATTCATCCTCCTCAAAAACAAACACTGTAAACTTATTTCTCCTTAAACCCTCTTAAATCTTCATCTTCTTTTCCAAATTCCGTCATCATCCGTTCACCGAATCGAGGTAATAAATACATTTTCGGAATCCTCATGGAATTTGCAAGCCATCCGTCACTTCCGTTTTTCATTTCGTTCCACTTCAAAAATGGGCTGTTTTTGGAGAAATCTGTTTATAGCTTATAACAATCGCATTTCATGTTGTAGGAGAGGGCTTAGAAGATCACAAGGAGGTTAGTGTCGGGATTTAAGAGGAGATAGGACCTTAAACGCTTAAAAAAAGTGACGATTACCAGTACCTCGGCCTTTTTGTTAAAATAGCAAGTTTTGTGTTGTGTTCTTGTTTAAGTTTCTGATTTTGCTTGAGGTTTATGTTCAAGGACTTAGAAATCATGCTAGGAATATATGTATATGACGTTTTTGTGCTTAGATGATGTTCCACATGCTTATTGTCAAATTTCAGAAATTGTATTCTTGCGACGGATACAAATAATATTCGTATTGAGGATTGTTTGTGGGTTTATGTGCTGATAGATAGTGTATTTGATGATTTGAGATAATGGGTAAACATTGTATGTTGCTAGATTAGAAGTCTTGAATCGATTTAGGTCGAATTTACAAGTTACAAGAAGAATGCGTTTTCGTGCTCAGGGACTCTGAGCCGGTCGACCGACCGGCCGCCGGTCGACCGGCTGGGAGTGTCTCTTGTTTTTTTTGCGAAACTTAGAAATTAGACACTTAGGGTGCCCAGCCGGTAGGCCGGCTGCCTGCCGACCGGCTGGGAGTCCTTCCTTGGTTTGCTACGTAAGAAAGAAAAGAGAGGAATGGGTTCCCCAGCCGGTAGGCCGGCGGCTGCCTGCCGACCGGCTGAGGACCCTTGCCCTTTGAGTAGTGCGTAATTAGTAGAGGAAGGAGGGGTTGCCAGCCGGTAGGCCGGCTGCCTGCCGACCGGATAGGGACCCCTGATGCTTGTTTTTATTTGGAATTTGTATTTAGTCCGTAACTTTTAAACGGTTGATCGGTTTTAATTGAAATTCGTTCTATGTACCCTGTATGTGTGTTTGAGGTCCCCGGAGGACGGGCGACACTATATTGGGTTCGGGAATGGAGAGAGGATAGAGACCCCCCGGTCGGGTAACCGAAAGGGAAACCGACTCTCCCTCAACATAGTTCCCGGGATCAATTAAGTGTTGATTAGAAGTGTAAAGGTCTAGAACTATAGATTAGTTTTTATACTTGGATGATATTGTATTGATGCGTATTAAGGTATGCCTTAAGCTGGCCTCTGAGCTTAATACGTGAGCTTGTTGTCATATATGGAGATATGCCTTAAGCTGGCCTCTGAGCCCTATATGTGTATGAGTGTCGTGTCTGGGATATGCCTTAAGCTGGACTTTGAGCCCAGACATGTTTGTTGTGATCGCGTTGGAACATGCCTTAAGTTGGCCTCTGAGTCTGACGAGTAGAGCAGCTGCACAACGGGGCATTTAGGTCGTAACAACTCACCCGGAGTGCAGATGAATGATGCTAGAACATGCCTTAAGCTGGCCTCTGAGTCCAGTATCTTGTGATGTAGTGAAGGGACATGCCTTAAGCTGGCCTCTGAGTGCTTTACTTTTGGGTGCTAGTCTATACCTTAAGTTGGCCTCTGAGTCTATTGTCTTGCTGATTGGCAGGTCTATGCCTTAAGTTGGCCTCTGAGTCCTTGCTTGCTGAATGATTGGTATTTAGGTTATGTCTTAAGTTGACCGCTGAACCTTTATACTTGCTGAATGATTGGTATTTAGGTTAGGTCTTAAGTTGACCGCTGAACCTTACACTAGCTGTTTTTATATGCTTGCCTTGAGTTGGTACAGTGTCAGATATGTATGATGATAGTGATGTTTACAGTACCTTGACTTTGATATTGTTCATCCAAGGCATTGGATGACTCTTTAGTCAGTTTCGTAAATGGTTTGGACTGAAAGACCCCCCGACCGGGCAACCGGTAGGGAAACTGGCTCTCCTTCCAAATAGTTTCCGAAGTTGGTTGAGCGCCGTGCATTAGTGGTTGCATGATAGTATGAGATCAGTTATTGAGATATTGTTATACTTCACATGTTTATATATGTTGGTGTGTTCTGTTTGTATTGCTTGTTTCGTGTCGTTACAAAAGGTGGCTAGGAGAACTCTAGTCACTCCTCACTGATTGTGGCGTACATGTTTTCATGTATGTAGGTACATGCAGGTTGGACGGGGTTCACTGAGAGCTAGCGAGTGATGATCCACTTGTCATCTTATAACTTACACTTTCGTTTAGCTAGACTCTAGTTTTGGATACAGTTTATGTTTTGGTGCCTGTAGGGATGTTCCATCCCAGGCTGTTGTATACATTTGGTTTAGAACTTAGAATTGTTATACTTATCTATTTTGTTTATATCAGTTTCAGTTTCAGTTTTAATTCACCTCGCATGTTGTTTATGTTAAAAAGTTTAAATTCCGCTGCATTTTTAGTACTTTGTATGTTTTATATTTCCGCTTTCGCGAGGGGTTTTACAAATTTAGTGACGACGCAATGGAGCCCTAAATGTTACAGAACATTCGGTGCCGGGTCGTGGATAGGACGTCCATCGTGTTCCTTGAGTCGATTCTTTTGACTGTCGACTGTTTCTTGAGATAAAGGGCAGTTTTTGGTGACTTTCATTTCTTTCTCACTAGCTGACCTTAACTGGGGCTAAGCAGATTTTTTTTGGGTCATTTCATACCGTGCTTACATCTGCAAGGTCCGAGTTGAAGGAAATATCCACCCCTTATCAGATTTTAATAATTTTGAGGGCCACTCGAGGAGTAGTAATTGAAATGCTTGGCCAAGCTCGAATAATGATTCGTTATCAGTTGAGTTACTCTCTAGTCGGGGAAACCACTCTTGATACAGATCGCTTGTAAAATACGACCTTTGTGAATCCAGATTTGCAAATTGTTTTACATTGAGTGGGAGAAATTTAATTGGATATGAGAATCGGTTATCGCACATACACTTGTACGGACAAGTGGGAGATTGTTGGACTAGTGTCCTCAACATTTAGTGCGACAACACGTATAAATCTCTTAAAGGAACACAGGGTATACTTTGTATTTTAGCCAGTTGATTCACGTTTATCAATAACGGTTGACTTGCTAGAAAGTTTGACGTTATTGTCATACAGATGACGGTAATCAACTGGTCCCTAAGAGTCACACCTAAAGGATGGAATCTGAGAGATATGATTAGATGAAAATGTAATCATATTGATACCCTATACGACTAAACGGTTAGTCAATGTAATGATGACATAATTATTTAATACTGATTAAATAATATTAGCTAAGACGAAATAAAATGTTAATTCGTAATTAAATATAAAATGTTATATTTAATTATGTGTAATGAAATTATTTAATAAAGATTAAATGATTTAATTAAATATAAAAGGTTATATTTAATTAGTGGATTATAAATATAAGATATTTATAAGATAAAACATTACACAAGAGATCAGAGCGATATAATCGATTCTATAAAGATAGAATTTCGGTCTGAGCAATTATTAAGTTGTTCAGTTGATGTGAAGTGTTGTAGGTAGAACCAAATACTGACTTGGGGAATCCTAGTTGATGTCTAATAGTAAGGTTGTTTGCAGCTATAAATAGGACATTCACTCTGCACTTAAAGGGCACGAGTTACATGACTACTTCCCTCCTCTCTCTCTCTAGATTTCATCTTACACAAAATTA
Source organism: Silene conica (assembly GCA_029255685.2). NCBI lineage: Eukaryota > Viridiplantae > Streptophyta > Magnoliopsida > Caryophyllales > Caryophyllaceae > Silene > Silene conica. The sequence goes on from CM055317.2 coordinate 53,671,320, forward strand.
AAGGTAATTTTGTAATTTCTAGCTCAGGAAAGAGTATTTCTCAGGACATCTTGGGTGCAACGATTAGGAGGATATCTGTTTTGATATCTGATCTTAGGCCTTTGCAAGGACAGACGGTTAATTCTTAATCGCAATCTTTGTATCTTGTTCTTCGTTTATGACTATAAATCGTACATTATAAATTTGTTATAATCCTGCATATAAAGAATTGAGAATATATACAAATATTTTCCCACAGTTCCTATGCAGTAAATTCTATAATGGGTTGTCCTATTCAAAGAGGGCATTTCTAGATTCAGCCGCACAAGGACGGTTTTTGGTGAATGTAGCGGATGACAAGGGGTGGCAATTGATTGATAATATAGCCACCCATGAGGCTGTTGAGTAATATATCCTATATTTATAATATATTGTTTTATGTTTTAATAATGACAAGTTTAAACAATTATGTTTTATATGCATATGCGTGTAATCGTGTGTTTAAGTGTACAGTTAATTATAGAGCAAAGATCGTAGGTTAACAAAGTATAATTCATTCTGTGAATTGAAGAGAGATCAAGCTCATGATAAGTGTCAAGTCTCTTTGATGATTTACAAGACACAAGTTTTATTCAATATAAAGAATTCTTAAGTTATAAGTCATTCTTATAACTATTGAAGAAACGAGTTTTGCGTGAAATACAAGGCGTGAAGATTTATGCGGATTATTAATATACTATTATATATTAATTTAGTAATCTTATAAACGGTTTTAAAATAGAAATATTCATTAGTTAACAAGAATTAAGATATTTATCTTATGAGATAAATATTAATTCTAAAAATACTAAAGATTTTATTTTAACCGTTATTGTCAAAATTCAAGTTCCTAGGAAAACGTGCTTGGATAACAATGTCTCGAAGAACGTGCCTATAAGACGTGCATTGGGAGTCGTGTATGGAGGGATATGCCTTTCGTTTTTTTTTATATACGAATCCTGATACGTTTTATATTATCTTTATGGTTAATTAAATAGATAAACTTGTTTATTTAATTTACCTTAAAGATTGACTAGGATTTGATTAAATATAATTTATTATATTATTGACAAGAATTAGGAATTGATTCAAAGTAGGATTTTATATTTTAATGATATAAGATATTTTCTAAATCTAAAAGGATTATAGAAATATTATCTTATATCTTAATATAGTATTATCTTATTAGAATCCTTTCCTAAATCAAATAAGATTAAGTTTAAATATTACCTAGAATTAGTGTTCTAGATAAAGTAATATTTCTAAACTATCTAGGATTAAGCCTAGGTCTAAATTAGTATATATACACCTCAATAATCACTCGCCTAAAGGTACCTAACCTATACGAGCCTCACGCAATTCAAGAATACAAAACGGACGTAGTCTCTCACGCGTCTCGATATTCGTGCAATCATTGTCAAATTTCGTATACAAGACTACAAGCATTAAAGAATATTTTCATACATTCAAGATCATCAATACAAGAAGTTGTCAAAAGTTTATCTTACTTACTTAAGATAGATTCGAGTATTTAACGGTACTCATTGTAAGCAAGTATTTTACGGTACTTGTCGTAGCTAGATATTTTACGGTATCTAGATTGAGTTACAACTAGTATCAAAGTTGTACGAGTGGGTTGATAAAATTTTAATCCGGAGAAGGTACTAATTTTATTAATCGAGAATAGTGGACGTAGGTTTCAAAGTGTGAAACTGAACCACTTCAAAAGATCGTGTCTCCTTTACTTTATTATTCTTACTGATTGTAACACCCCCAATTATTTAAGAGCCTTTAGCAAGACATTCTCAAATAAAAAGAGTTGTCACCATCTCGGAATATCCGAGGTAGTGAATAACAAGGTAAACAACCCAAAGTACTTTATATACAATAAACTGATTAAATTTAAACATGATATTACAACATCTACGAGGTCCAAACTTTGATAAAATAAAAAGTACAACTGAAGATATCTAAGTGTGATCTAACTCTAAGTAGGTCCAAGCCATGTCTCTCTCCATGCCCAAGCTCCTAATCCATCTGTCACTGACCTGTAGAATCTACTCCCCATTCCGGATCATCGTAGGTGTCACACGAATACACAGGGTCAACCACGAGGTTGAGTAGGAAAACATCAAAGAGACATAAATGAGAACAGATCAGAACACAACTCCGTCTCCATATCACCAGTCATCCACTTCACCTCCACCACTCCACACATCCATCACACCACACCTCCCATCACATCACACCTCCCATGGCCATATCACAAGTCCCATATCACAAGACCCATATCACAAGACCCATTTCACATCCCCGTTCTCCACAATAAGCAGTAATAAGCAATCAATCACAATATCTCACAATTAAAATATCAATCAGATACCGAGTGTCCTCATGTCAGGTCATGATCACAGTCATAAATATTTCCCCTACCTCAAATTGCAGAATGACAACCGAACAGCTGCTAGGAATATTCCATGCGGAAACCGTCACCTAAACATATATTATATAACAGTTATTAACCCCTGTCCTAGAATAGTAAGGTTTCCAAACATAGTAACTTCCTAAAAGTGGAAAGTTTCCTGTAATAGAAACTTTCCCGAAATAGAAACCTTGCCCAACAATGGCAGTACTACAAAATTATTGATCATGTTCTCAATTATTAAACTTGACCACATATAAATAATTGTCACAATACCATATCACAACTAGCATATAACAAATACACTGACTAACCATAAAACATAAATAACAAGTTACCATATCCTAACAAACAATTATTATTACTTTGAATAAGATAATTATTAATAACATAATAATACTAATAATAATATTCCTTACTTCGATAATCAACTTAACGAACAGTCATAACTCATAACGATAATAACAATACAACTAACATCACTATATTAAAATAATAACAAAACATTAAGGATAAATATTATCACATACTAAATAATAATAAGTATAATATACTAGTTGTAATATTAAATACACAACAACCTAATAATAATAATAATAATAATAATAATAATAAGTATCAACAAACTACACCCCACGCCTACAGCCCCTTTACCGCGACACCCGCAACTCGCCAAAACAGCCCCTTAAACACCCACGCAGCACCATCCCCAGCACCAACAACCACCAAACCCAACACCCACAACCACCAGCTACCCCACCGACACCGGTCAGACCTTCGACAAACGCCGGCGAGGTGAAAACAGACCCCTAAACCAGCCTGGTCCCTCACCCTGCCACACAACTGGCCTGACTTGGGAACCCTGTCGACACCTGCTCAACCCAAGCCACCACCCGCGACAGACACCAAGACCACCCCTGACACCAGACTATTAACCCACGGTGGTACCACCGCATTGACCTCCCCCGAGTCATCGGTGACACCACCCCAAACACCCCCCTGTACTCGCATAACCGTGACCACAACCAACAGAGAAAAACGAAAACTCTTTCAGACCCGACCCGGCTACTGGTAACCACCACGACGACCACCACTACGCTCCCTTGACCACCCCTAGACCTAATCTTCTTTTTCTTTTACGCACGCAACAGTCAGACACACGTCGAAGGTGATTGAAACCACCGTGAACATTCTGACCTGATAAAGATTATCACGACACTGTTGTGATAAACGATGTAAGACGCCGTACCCAGTGACCCTAGGTGGTTGACAAGGACGCGACTTTAGCCCAGACACGACCCTCCACATCATAGATCATATATATAAGAAAAACAGACCCCGACAACAACAAACACAAGGCTGAATTAAACCAAAAAACACGACAGTCCCATAGAAAAGAGAAGAAAACGTGTTGAGAATACCTTCTTTTGACTCAAATCGACGCACCCTGACCGCCCTATGACCACCGCGACCACCACCCTCTTAAGGTGTGCTATGTCGGCTACCAGTATGAGTGATGTTTGTATGATTGATAGGGTAGATTTAGTCAGACTAGCAGATTAAATATGACGGCAGGCAGAGCTTCTAAGTAGGGTTCTGAAATAACATGTGTGGGCTAGGTCTTTGTCACGCTTTTCGAGGCCCAAAACGAGACACCAGCAGGTCCCAAGTTCGACTCCTACTAACACCATACTACCACTATTACTATAAAGTGCCTTGGTTCCCATTTCGAATCCCATTGACGACTAAAACACTCATCAAAACGTGAGTGTGCGCAAGCTTAAAAAAAAACGACCAATTAAATAAGTAACTCATCGCTTAACTACAAATCACCCATAAATTCTATATTTAAAAAAAAATAATAACTCGGGTTATTACAGTAAGGAAAATATGAATGAAATGTCACTTATGAATTAATCGTCAAATATATAAAACGATTAGGAAATACGAACTAATCGTAGAAATACGGTTTATAAAATAATAACAATAAATACCTTATAAACATTCTCTTTAAAATACTTCACTACTATAAAAATCGTCATAGACATCAGACATTTTCGTCAATATGCATCAGATTTACAACTGATGCAGAATCCACACATGTATATTCTTTTATGCATATGCATCAGTTTTAAATCCGATGTCTATTCGAAAAATAGACATCAGTTGTATTTTATCTGATGTCTATTCGAAAGATATGCATCAGTGTTCTACTAAAAACTGATGTCTATTGCCCATATTAGACATCAGTTGTAATTTATCTGATGTCTATTCGTGAGATATGCATCAGTGTTCTACTAAAAACTGATGTCTATTCCCTCTATTAGACATCAGGTTTTTGAAAACTCTGATGCATATTTCTTTTTTTGTTTTAAAAAAAAAAAAATTAATAAGCCGGATTAATCAACCAATTTAATTACGCAAAAATCACCATCATTCAAATTCAGTAGTCACCAAATACATCCATGGCCAGTACATACATTACCTAAGCAAATAAACCACTAGCATTCAATATCAAAAGCCATCAAACTAATTACAAAATATGATCTATACATAATAAAAACCACTAGCATCCGACAAACTAATACATTATATTACTAATTATTCAGAAAAAAAATTCGCCCATAAGTCACGAACCTCGTCGATTTCGTCTTGTGAATTTGACGTTGTATCTCGAAAAAGCAGCAAGTTAAGAAAATTACTTTATTGAAAAACTGACACAACAATAACGAATAATATACCATTTGTAATTCATCTTATAATTCATGCCAAGATAAATTCAATGCCGATTAGCAGTATTTTACCTACTGGCTACTGCTCTCATTTGAATAGTATCTGGTCTACTCCAAACCAGAACCAAACTTTTCTTTTCTGATCTCAATCAAACCCTCTGCTTCTTTTCATAAATTAAGTCTAATTTCCAAGTCTTGGCAAATTAAGAATCTCTCAACATTATTTCTACCATTTTATAAATGAACTCTGTGAATGGTGATGATATCAAGCAATATTTTGCTCATTATGCTGCAGTGTTGCACAAGATTTCACTCTCCAATCATAATCTGCCAAGATATATTCAATGCCGACTAACAACATTATTTTACCTACTGCTCTTATTTGAACATCAATCTGATCTATATTCAATCTATGAGATTTGAACAACAATCTATATACAACCTAGCAATTCATTTGAACAACAAGCTATATTCAACCTAGCAATTTATTTTCCTACAGTGATAGGATTCAAGCATGGATGGCACACCATATGGTTTAAGACTACTCTTGCTGCTATCATCTACGAGATTTGGAGGGCTCTATAGTTCAACAAACTACGAATACTTACTTCGAACAATGAATGAAAAAAAATTTAACTCACTTAGAGAACGGATTGAATTAGGACTAGTGACGATCTCAACCACGTATCGCATGATGCATTAACCTCATTCTGTTGTAGCTGGTTGACGGGCACACCCCAATGTTGCTCTTTTAGAGCATTCTCAGTATCCGAGTGGGGTGGAGAATTCTATGAAGACGACATAACAATACCTGCATAACATAAACAATAGGAGAAACTAAACAGGTCAGGGCAGACCATGAAGTGCTCAGAATGAACTATATATAGTTTACACTGTATAGATATAAACGTTAATAAATGACCGAGATGAAAAAGAGTATAACTTTAAATAAGTATAACTTTAAAAAGAGTGAATGCTACTTTTACTTTTATTAGGCCTGAAACTATATACTGCTCTACAGATCGATCAGAGGAGAACCAAACAAACGCATCATCAGGCTGTGTTTCTCCCAGAATAGACTACTGCACTGTTACTGCTTGCAATTACACTACTACTACAATTACACAAAAAAAAATACATCAATGCAACTACTACCACTGCTACTGCAATTACACTGCAATTACACAACAAAAATACTGCACTGAATGCCACCAATGACGACACTCTACAAATAACCAGCTACTGCTACTGAAACTACACTGCTCAACACTTGCACCTACACAACCAACAACATATTCTACTACTACACTGACCCCAGAACAACACCGCTGCACTCTGCACAATCTCAGACATCAAACACCACACCGCCAGACAGTAGTAGCAATTGCAGGAACTTGAGCAATTGTTAGAATATTTGCTCTCTGTGAATCAGATTCAAAAGAAGGAAAATCATATGCAGACTAATTTCCCAAAATGATAAAGCTAGTTTGGTGTTTTATAGTCCTAACAAACTCAATAATACATCAAAATAGCAAAACAGAAGCCATATAGTTTACACTAATGTGATCACCACTACACACCCTTCATGGCAGAAAACCAGACCAGAACAAGCTGCACTTTAAAGCACGTCAAACAAACTGTTACATCAACGCACCTGCTAGCCTGCAGGTGACAATAATGTTGAAGAAATGCTGTAAAAGAAGACTTCAAGGTCCATCATTTCATGGAACACCATTTGCATCTTGCTTTAATACGAATTATATGGGTGTACATATCCCATACACTCTCCATCTCCCTCTCCTCCCATTATCTACTACTCCATATTGTGTATTCAACACAATTAAAAACTTGGATACACTTTGTTGAAAATGAAAATGAAATATAACTAAATGACACAGTAACTAAGTGACCACTCAAGATCGTTTGATACTTTCAATGCATACCGTCACACTTTATAATACAGGGGAATGCATTGTTCATGCAGTTCTTGTTACCCTTCTCAACAATTACTGGGGTACATCAAAATCATTATTCAAAACATCATTAAATACCCAGGATCTTTCGAGAAATGAAACACGGGATAGACAACAAATACCATTGAATACCCATATTCATTTACAAATACACATTCCTAATTAAAGAACTGGGTTTAGGTAGGTGTATTCTTTACTCATATACCTCAATTAATAATTAATCAAAACATCTAAAGGAATAGAAAAATGAAATGAATCATACCTTTGTCGGGCTTTGGAAAAATCTTAGTCAGATCGCGCAAAATGCAAACTGAATACGAACGACGATGAAAGCTGCCAAATGATGCGCTAAATAGCTTAGCCCAATAAAGCAACAATAACATCATACAACAACCAAATATAGTAAAAATTGATTATTAAACAAGGATGATAACATCATACAATAAACTAATATAATCGATTTAGCAGGAAATTCGATCAAAATTAACATATAAAACAAATTAAAACGAAAATATTAAAATGGTGAAAATAATTCAAATGTGAGAAAGAGAAAAGATAACAGGGAAGACGAGTCACCATGTGAGAGATATTGAGGGAATGAGAGCTTGAGTGTGTTTGAGGAGATGTAATGGTGGAACCGTCAATGTATTGTGAGAATGAGTTAAACACGGCGCTGAGTATGCTAATTGCTATGAGAGTGAGAGAGTGAGAGAGTGTGAAGTCTTATTTGGTTAATTTTGACCTTATTTTGGTTGAATTTAATATACATCGTATATTATAAATGTCTGATGTCTATTCAATAGGCATCAGTTTTTTAAAAACTCCGATGCATATTGGAATTATAAAGACATCGGTTATTTGAGAATATATGATGTATAAACTTATGCATCAGATTTTTCGAAATATCCGATGTCTATTAAGTGATGTCTATTATGATTTTTGTAGTAGTGCTTGTATTGTCCTTCCTTTGATAATTATTAACTGAGGCTAAAAACACGGAGTATTACAGTCTTCCCTTCTTAAAAATGAACTTCGTCCCGAAGTTCGCCACCCCATAACGGTAAAGAACTTATAACAAGCATGAAACAATCATCAAAAGCACTTATAGAGACTTCAAAACACGAAATGTTACATTCTACCCTTGTTAAGAGAACTTTGTCCCCAAAGTTCAACGCATAACTAAGTTAAAAGATACTTCACGAATCACATTATAAAGCATAATAGAAGTAAACCGGATTATCAGTATATTCGAACAATCACGACATATCCATTTTACATGCTATAACAACTAGCCATAACGTAAATCACCAAGATTTTACAATCCTATCCTCCTTAAAACATGGTTACGTCCTCGTAACCCCATTGTAAGAATTCCCAGCAGATTACTCCGTCTTACCCCAAAAACTCACTCTAATGAACCAAGTATTGTATTATCATTGTCGAATCTAAGACCAAGGACAAGGGTGAGTGAACTGGCGGAATAAAACCGCGAATCAGTGCCTCATCTTAACATCGATTTCAAACTCATACTACAACTCAATCATCAAGGTCACACTGGACCATAAACACCATATGGCACTACGGCCAGATAACTTATAACTCGGTACCAATGACCAATTCTCATCTCGATTCCAATATCAATACTATCAATTATTCCCTTAGAGGAACTGCTCAAAATTTAAGGAAATAACTCTAAGTTACTCACCCACCAGTCAAGGTCAAAGAATGCGTCCACTCAATAAGACACTAACTGCAAACTCAATCTCAGTACAAAATCAACCATGGTCTTTGTTCCAAGATCACGAGCAACTCTATCCCACCAAACTCTATCCCAACAGCTAATTAACATGACAATGTACGTATGTTAACCGATTCATCGACACGTTTGTATGTACACTTACAATTCCACAACTCATGAAACAAGAGCTTGTACACTATACCAGACGAGTCTAAAACAGAATTTTTACACATAACACAAAATAATCAATTACCAAAAGCTTAATCCATCTCACAAACAAAAGAATTATCTTATAATTAGAGAATTTTTTTTTTTTTTTTTTTTTTTTTTTTTTTTTTACTACCAAAATAAAAGGACAATTACTAATATACCACTCGAATAAGTACACAAAAGAGGCCCATAGCAAGTATCATGTAATCATATAACCTTGAGCAATAACAAGAGTATTAGGGTCTGTAGAAATCGAGTTACGCAGTAAAACAGAATCGGAATAGATGACACTTGCATACCTTGAAATTTCTCACAATTTATTATATTAACAACAATGTAAACAAACAAGAAGCTTAGAGTTATAATCATATTTTAGAAGCGAAACCATATCTTAGGAAAAGATATAGAGCAAAATTTTAATGAACATAATTAAACATGGGGCATTGACATGTTTCACAAAATATGCACAAATCATGGACTAACGAGACCGTTTAGCATATCTAGGTATTAATAAGTTAACCAGATCACTTAGGTATAACTCAACTTACATCATCTATCATGAGGCTAATAAAATACATGTCTTGTAATATAAGAGTTCATATAACGCGCAACAAATAAGCATCCGGGCAGGCTTTCATCAACACGTAAGTACAGAATTTGTCATATAGCAAACAATCACTACAATTATTAAAAGATCAAGCGTCATCATGGTTATTCATCATCTTGAAATACAAATTTAAAACTTTTGAAACCTTTGGAAAAAAAAAACTTTTGAAATGCTGAAATGGTAGTTTGTGACAATTATAAACACAAGCAAAGGGCTATTTTTCAACTACAGATCGGACTCGAAACTGCACGGAGACATTCTGACTCTCCTTTACTAAAACGTTGTTCTCACAAATTGTAGCTCACAGATCATGAAATTTAACGATAAAAGTGAACGAATGTACAACACTAAATCACATGCCAAACTAACTAATAACTCAATACTTCGTGATCAGATTTCGAACATAGTAATATGCAATGCATTTTATGGCGCAACAATATACATGACGGAGTCATAGGCTATTACATCAGGGAACTAGACAAAGATGTACCTTTAATATACGAAAGAATAGCAACAAGGTTCACGTTGTTCAAAATAACCACCATTAATTATAACAATTAAATTTCTATATAACTTTTACTCATGACATCGTGCTAATAATCTTACTAGTTAAATTCCATTCTACCACTTGTCAAGACTCCTCTCTGATAAACATGATTTTGACATCACATAGGAACATCACATAATTATTTTGAGGTCATAACAATAGAAAGTAGGAACGTCCGTATAATTGAAACTATTTTATATAAAACCCAACGAAATATGCAAGGTTACATTACCATGTAGTAAGGTCCATATTCTTATCATATGACTATTGTTCATGTTACTAAAGCCATAACAGGGTGTGACGTGGTTACATCACATAATTTCACAATTGATTGAACTTTTATATAAAACTTATCTAACCCATAATTTCACCAATACGCATGCTGCAGCACTTGTAAACAAATCACAATTAAATCATTGCTCAACTATATTGCGAGTTTTAATAGTTTCTAGAAAAAAAAAATATAATGAATTAACTAATCATAGGAAAAAGAATCAAATGCATATCCTAAGCGAATTATTCATAACAACTTCAAACACTCAGTTGGCCTGAAGAAAACTTTACCGCGATTCGACAGAAAATTGGACAACTTGCAGAAATCACTATTAAATAACGACTCGTTAAGATCTACATGGGTTTTCATACATAAAATTTCATACTCATATAGAGGACACATTTTAGATGGCAGCTTTTGCAAGCGAGGTAACATTTGAAATCTTATCAAAATTTTTAGTTCTTCTACAACTTCACATTCTACTACGAAGCTCAACCATTTTTCTTCCATAACACGTTGACATATTATTGAGGCATAAACACTACCATATTAACATGTATTCATCACTCAAACTGTAACTGTCATCTAGAACACGCTAAGATTTCTAAGCTGGAAGTAGAACCAACTAATTACTCAAAATTTATACATTGCATGTATATACCATTGTAACAAATATTTATATATCATTCATGGCTTGAGGCAACACATTCCGCATATCACTAGACATGGATTACTAATATATATAAGTCCGGTCATTCATATCCAAATACCAATCATATACGACCTAGTTACGGTAATCATTTAATAATTAGATAATCACATGTACGCTTCAAACACCAAGATCATATGATCACATCCCTCTTAGCTATTGCTCAACAATTACACATCCATACTCTTCAAATTTTAATTCAATCATCCTGCTCGATCCACATACTAATATCAATCATAATCTCCAATAACATTATTAGATAGCCACAGTTCACATATTTCTTACCTCATTCTTCTCCTGTAAGAGTGTTAGTACAAAATATCTAGGTCGCTATACCGTCTACCCCACTCTTCAATTACTCTCATTGGGTAACCGAGACAGAACCTGAAATGGCCCAGGTCTGGTGTGAGGGGGCCCCTAACTCATCCCGTTCCTTTTTGGGGCTCCTATCAGTTTCATCTCGGGGTTCATTTTATTTGACTCGTCCTACGTTCATTATTATTCATTTAGTTTAGGCCTGAGGATCGTTCGCTCTGATACCCACTACAACACAACCCTTACATTAATGACGCTTTCATATTGATGCTTTTATAAAGCGTCGATCAGAAAATAACCCTCAAATTTCTTTTTTAAATGAAAACCGTCACATACATATACTATAGCAATAATTAAAGAATAGCCCACTATAGCAATTCAATAACCCACGCACGCACGTACATTGCTCATCTTCATCCTCTTTTACCCTAATTAATCTTTGTCTTTCACCGCCGCCTAATCTTCCCCATTCTAATTCAATTTACCGCTTTTCAATTGTAATTCTTTCAATTTCTCGTTCAATCCTATCAATTTTCCATTAAAACGAACAGCAAAAACGATTAAATCTGGCATTCAATTCTAATTCCTCGACACAGAATGATACAGTCTGCCGTTTATTGCATATCATAGGTATGATTTTTCACTTCCTTGTATGTTATTCATGATATCTTAATTTCTTTATGTTCTGGGTTTGGGCTGCTTCAATTTTACTTGTATGTTCCCCTCTATATTCTCGTTTTTTCCTTCAATTATCAGAAATAGTAGAGAAGTGTTAATGCTGGTTATATTTGAAAACAGAACTGTGTGTACTTGGTTTAGAATGAACTGTGACGTTCCCCTCTAATTTCTCGTTTTTTGCTTCTATTATCAGAAGAAGAGAACCGTGTTAATGCTGGTTATATTTGAAAACAGATCTGTGTGTACTTGGTTTAGAATCAACTGTGAATTTCTTGTGTACTTGGCTTAGAATGAACATTGTTTGCAACTAATGAGAACATCATCAACCTAATGGTTTAGAATGGCCTATATCTTTTCCTCTTTATTGAATCGTGTGAGGGTATGGGGTGCGCAACTGAGAGTTCAACCTTGAGTATGAAGAGCACAATGGAGTCACCATCAACATCAATTGACAGCATAGCCGAGAGCGTTATTAGTCTTGCCAATGTTGAGCTTAGAAAGTTCATCTGATAAGTGTTGAATATGATGAACAAATATCAAAACCATGGCTGGTTGAATCATTTAGGAGGTATATACAAGTAATGTAATGTGCTCAGTGTATGTAATCGCTTATTATATATTGCTTAATACACCGGTATTGTTCTGGTGCATAGTGCAGTGGTCTTAATGTATTTCATCAAATTAGTATGGATGGAATATTTTCTTATCCTTCAATATAGCTGAATTCTGAGTTCATCAAAAGAGTTAGGTTACTCCCTTATCTATTTGGCCTATACAAACTCACACAATATTTGTCTATGACACATTAGACATTCGGTTGGGCTACTCTCAACCGGGTATACGTCCATAAAACAGTTCAATAATAACGAATACACCTAAGGTGCATAAGTTATTATAAAGACATTTCACATCTTATTTGAGAATTTGTAATTTACCCTTTGTCCTAATGGCAAATTTGGAGTTATTCTAGCACAGTTTGGATCTTCGGTATGAACTTCGTATTTTACGTCCAAGGGCGAAGTCACTACAGTACATTCATGTTAAATGCAACATCTATTTTCATTAATCAATGTTGAGTTTATTTATGCTTTCAGAAAATACATATTATATTTATGCTTTCCGAGGGTGGATTGTCACCAGGTGCTCGTAGAACAATCAGTAGCCACAAAAGACAATGCTGATCTCCTAACGTCCATTACGACTCGCTGATTAATTTGTTGGTAATCTCCAATTACGCTAAGATCAGCGTGAGCTCGCATTGCAGTCATACAATACATACCAGGGTGAGGGACTCCTGGATATGGGAATGCAAGAATCATTTACTTAGGCTGTACTACTAAATCAGCATTATTCTGAAAATGGAAGGTAATGATCGGAAAATAGGCGTTGGCTGAATCTGAAAGCGGCTCCCAACATGCCTCTAGATTGTAGACATTTTGGTTTACCCTTATCCTTAAGTTATGGTTATGGAGTCTAACATAAGCTGCTATTGCATCTTTTAGAATATCAAAAGCACAAAAGAGAATGAAGCTGAAGGATGCCCCAGTATCGAATATGATTCCGCCAGAATTGCTGCATCTTCGAGCAAACAAATTTGGTGGTAATTTTTCTCTCATCTACACTAATGCCTTTTAGGCTCACATAGTGGAACTGACTACCTAAAGCCGAGAGCATTGGAGTGACGGACATAATAGGGGATCGATTCAAATAATTTCCGAAAATAAGGAACATTTGGCTGAATGTACCGTGATACTCATTATGGTCTTGGAGATAATATGTGAATTGGCCTCCATCACTGTCGCGTAGTTGCGAAATTAATGAATTCTGGCCTTTACTCATCCATATATCTTTTCCTCTTTATTGAATCGTGTCTAACTTGCCTCGTATACTATGAAGTTTAATGTGATGCAGAGGGAGTAGTGTTTCATACTTATACATAAGAAAGAGCAATTGACAGTTACATAGTCAGCGGCAACATGAAAGAGCAATTTTGTGTATGCTTTTGGTTTGCTTGATGTGTTTCATACTTTCATTCATCAAGTTGTTTGTTTACATTGACAGATGAAGAAGGAAATTATAAGACGGTCAGTCACTCTATTGAACCAAGCAATTGTCAAGCGCACTGGTAAAAGCGTGAGGCAGTATAGACATCACTTAAAGAAAATGCTTTTTAAACCAACGACTAAGACCAAAGAACAGATATATGAACATGGCCGGTCAGGTATGTTTAATTTCTCTTTGTGATACTGTCCCGCTAAAACTAGCTAATTCTCTATAGCTCATTACGTAGTGAGCTCTTATTATGAACTCGATCTTATGAATTTCAATGCCCGAGTCACGTTGCCTTTCCCTATCTTGTTATACTGGTTGCTTGTTGTTTATTGTTCTATTACTACTGTTGGGGCTGGTGTCCTTGACAATTAAGTACAATGACTTATTAAATCTCTTTAAGGATCACAAGGGCATACTTCTGTATTATTACCAGTTGATCCACGTTTATCAATAACGGTTGGCTTGCTAGATAAGTTTGACGTTATTGTCATACGGATGGCGGTGGTCAACTGGTCCCTATACGTCACACCTATAGGACACGTTTGAGAGATGTGAAGGTATGAAAATACAGTCACATTTTGCCGGATATGACTAAACGGTTAGTCAGAGGTATTGACTATTAAATTAGTCAATAAGATGTTGAGTATTATTATTTAATACGGATTAAATAATTTTAGCTAATACGGATTACAAGATTAATTCGTAAATTAAATATAAACAGTTATATTTAATTAAATATTATATTCGCAAATTAATATAAACAGTTATATTAATTTAGGTAATTATACAATATCGTATTCTATCAGACCATTATTAATATATCGACTGTATTAATAACTGATAACATGTTACGATTTATAAATTAAACCCGCGAATAAATAATAGCTAATTGGGTCGAATCACGCATTGGGATAAGGTAAGAGTGGAAAGCCCACTCCTACCCAAACCCTATTTCGGCCGGCCATGTAGTCTATATAAGGAGGAGGACTCTCCTTATGTAGACTACTCTTGGTGCACTGTTAAATATTCTCAAGGTAAAACTAGGGTTTTGTGACATTCTTTTCCCAAAACCTCAGATCTCACATCTAAAACCTCAAGGGCTCTCCCTATATTGCAAGGCAATTGGAGAGGATTTCTAGCTCACGCGGCCTCGTCTCAGACAAAGTCTTGGCTGCAAGTTATAGGAGGGAATTTGCATTAATTCCTGTTCTTAGGCCTTTTGCGCGAGGACTAAAGGTTGTACTTCTTTTCTCATGTTTTTAATCTTATGACAATATTCACAATTGCATATTTCATTATAATCCTGTAATTTTGGGGTGAATACGCGTTTTATTCCCCACAAGTGGTATCCATGATCTCCAGTAAGGGGAAAGGTAAAGGGAAGGCTAAAGCTCAGGGCGACCTAGCAGTAGGTAAGCCCAGGTTCAAGAAACCAGGATTTACAAAGAGTGGGCCTGGTGAGTCGAGTAACTCACAAGGCAAGATAAAGAGCAAGGATACAAGCATGGAATGTCACCATTGCCACAAGACTGGGCATTGGAGGCGCTCATGCCCCGTGTATCGCGAGGACATTAAGGCAGGCCGCGTTACCCCTGTTGGTATGTCTTCTTCTTCTTTTATTCACATGATTGAGATTAACCACGCAAGTTCCGGAACTTGGGTACTTGATACTGGTTGTGGTTCTCATCTATGTAATCATGTGCAGGGCCTCCGAAACCAAGAACCCCTAATCAAGGGTGAGGTGGACCTGCGTGTCGGGAATGGAGCACGTGTGGCTGCAGTCTCGAAGGGAACATACGTAATCCAGCTTCCAAGTGGATTCGAGTTATTTTTATATAACTGTTATTATGTTCCTAGTTTATCCAAAAACATTATTTCAGTTTCTGCACTTGACAAACTCGGATTTTCATTTGTAATAGAGAATAATAGCTGTATTTTCTCTTTGCACAATATGATTTATGGCAAGGCAGTTTCCATGAATGGAATTTATGTTTTAGATCAAGCTACCGAGATATTACATGTGAATAATAAAAGAATAAAGGTAGGTGACAAAGATCAAACTTACCTATGGCATTGTCGTATGGGACACATAAATGAGAAACGCGTAAAACAGCTCATACAGAATGGAGCTATTTCGCCCTTTGATTTCGAATCATATGGCACGTGTGAATCATGTCTCATCGGCAAAATGACTCGTATTTCCTTCAAAGGTGTTGGAATGTGCGCTGCCGACCTATTAGGACTCATACATACGGACGTATGTGGCCCTATGTCGATCAACGCACGAGATGGCTATAGGTATTTCATCACTTTCACGGATGATTTAAGTAGATATGGCTATGTCTACTTAATGAAGCACAAAAGTGAATCCTTTGACAAGTTCAAAGAATACCAGAATCGGGTACAGAACCAGCTGGGAAGAAAGATTAAAGCACTACGCTCGGATCGTGGTGGTGAGTATCTTTCACGCGAGTTTGATCAACACCTAAAAGACTGTGGGATCGTACTACAGTTGACTCCACCTGGAACACCACAATTAAATGGTGTGTCCGAACGGAGAAATCGAACTTTACTTGATATGGTTCGATCCATGATGAGTCACACCGTTGTGCCTGATTCATTGTGGGGCTATGCTCTTTTGTCAGCCGCTCTAATTCTTAACCGAAGTCCGTCTAAAGCTGTTGACAAGACTCCATTCGAGTTATGGAAGGGAACGGTCCCTAACTTGTCCTTTATTCGGGTTTGGGGCTGCGAGGCTTATGTCAAGTGGAGACACGAGGATAAGCTCGGCCCGCGATCGGTCAAGACATACTTTATAGGCTATCCAAAGGGAACGTTTGGTCATTACTTCTACTCGCCAACCGAACAACGTGTTTTTGTTGCGGCTAGTGCGACGTTCTTAGAGAAAGAATTTCTCGAGAACAAGTCGAGTAATAGAACCTTCGAGTTATCGGAGGTTCAAGAACCAACTACCGAGCAACCATTGGAGGAAACAGTACCTCCAACCGAGGCTGCGGTAGATATCCCTGAGGAACCTAGGAGGTCAGGAAGAGTCTCTATTCCACCGGACAGATACATTGGTATGGTCGAGGAACACGATACAGATGACGTCTTACTCCTAGAGGGTAATGAACCCACAACCTATAAAGGTGCCATGACCAGTTCTGACTCAAAGCTATGGCTAGAAGCCATGCAATCCGAGATGGACTCCATGTATGAGAACAACGTGTGGGATCTTGTGGACCTACCTGCAAAGGTACGTCCCCTTCAATGCAAATGGCTTTACAAGATAAAGCATGCCGTGGAAGGACAACAAGATATCCACAAGGCTAGACTAGTTGCTAAAGGTTTCACTCAAGTGCCAGGCTTGCACTATGATGAGATCTTTGCACCCGTAGTCATGCTACGTTCCATTCGGATTATCTTAGCGATCGCCGCATTTCATGACTATGAAATATGGCAAATGGACGTTAAAACCGCCTTCTTAAACGGTTATTTGGAGGAAGAGTTGTACATGGTACAACCCGAGGGTTTTATCGATCCAGCACATCCTAAGAAAGTTTGCAAGCTTAAGCGTTCCATCTATGGACTTAAGCAAGCATCGCGGAGTTGGAATCATCGCTTCGACCAAGTGATAAAAGAGAATGGGTTCATTCGATCAGTCGAGGAACCATGTCTCTATATCAAGTCGAGTGGGAGTAAAATTGTATTCCTAGTACTGTATGTCGACGACATACTCTTGATTGGGAATGACATACCTCTCTTATCTTCGGTTAAAGCATGGTTGAAAAACCATTTCCAGATGAAAGATCTGGGAGAGGCACAAAGAATTTTGGGCATCCGTATCTACAGGGATAGATCACGACGGATGTTGTCTCTTAGTCAGGAGTCTTATATAGAGAAGATTCTGGAGAGATTCAGCATGACGAACTCCAAAAAGGGGTTCCTTCCTATGACTCCTGGGCTTCACTTGAGCAAGACTCAAGAAGCTAAGTCAGTGGAAGAGAAAGAGCGCATGAGTCGGATTCCTTATGCTTCGGCAATAGGATCGATCATGTATGCCATGATATGCACACGTCCAGACGTTGCATATGCATTGAGTATGACAAGTCGATTCCAAGCTCATCCAGGTGAACAACACTGGATGGCCGTGAAAAACATTCTTAAGTACCTACGGAGGACTAAAGATTGGGGATTGACTTTTGGAGGCGACTCGACGCTCTGCGCCACGGGTTACGCAGATGCTAGCTTCCAAACAGATCGAGATGACTCGAAATCTCAGTCTGGATTTGTCTTTACTCTTAATGGCGCTGCTGTCAGCTGGAAAAGTTCTAAACAGAGTGTTACAGCAGATTCTACGACTGAGTCCGAGTACTATGCCGCCTCAGAAGCAGCTAAGGAAGCAATATGGATGCGTCAATTCTTACAAGGACTATCAGTAGTGCCTAGTTCGAATGACCCAATCACCGTCTATTGTGACAATAGCGGTGCCATCTTCCAAGCTAAGGAGCATAAATCTAGCAGCAAGGCTAGGCATGTACAACGGAAAGCTCATCTAATCCGGGATTACGTGGAGCAAAAGGAGATTTTTATTGAAAAGATCGCTACGGATGACAACATAGCTGATCCTCTCACTAAAGCATTACCACGTGATAAGCATGAAGGGCACATTCATTCCATGGGAATTGGATGTGTTCCTAAGTTGTAGTACTCTTTTATGAATTCATGTAATAATTCATTTTCTCGTGTACTCTTTTCAACCTTATTGTTATGATATAAAATGTTTTGTTTTTCATGTGGAATTGTACGCCAATTTTGAACACCACAAAGTGAACTGATTAACATTACATCGTTTTGGTCCTTGATTACCCACTTGAGCTGATAACTCAGGTAATCATTTTGTGACGTTGGTTGATGGTGGGTTCAACGAGCCATAAGTCACGTGGATGACTGACCAATCACAAAGGCGAGTTATACGGATATCTCGTAGGACACCCCGTGACAACGTTATGGAGTCCTAAATGTTTTATAACATTGGGTGCCAGGTCGTGGATAGGACCTCCATAGTGTTCCTTAGAGTCGAGTCTTTTGACTTTCAACTGCTTCCTGAGATTAAGACAGATTTTGGGTAACTTTGGTTTCTTTCCCACGGTCACCGTAACAGGGGCTAAGAGGATTTTTTCTGGGTTATTTCATGCTGGGCGATATCGGCAGGATTCGAGTTGAGGGAAATATCCAAACCCTTATCAGGATTTTATCATTTCTCAGGGCCACTCGAGGAGTAGTAACTGAAATGCATGGCCATGCTCGAATACAGATTCGTTTTATCAGTTAAGTTACTCTCTAGTCGGGGAAACCACTCTTGATACAGATCGCTTGTGAGATACGACCTTTGCGAATGCGGATTTGCAAATTGTCTTACATTGAGTGGGAGAAACTTTAAAAGGATATGAGATTCGGTTATCGCACCTACACTTGTACGGACAAGTGGGAGTTTGTTGGAGATTGTGTCCTCCACATGTAGTGTGATAACGTCATTGAACATACCCTTGTACGGACAAGTGGGAGATTGTTGGGGCTGGTGTCCTTGACAATTAAGTACAATGACTTATTAAATCTCTTTAAGGATCACAAGGGCATACTTCTGTATTATTACCAGTTGATCCACGTTTATCAATAACGGTTGGCTTGCTAGATAAGTTTGACGTTATTGTCATACGGATGGCGGTGGTCAACTGGTCCCTATACGTCACACCTATAGGACACGTTTGAGAGATGTGAAGGTATGAAAATACAGTCACATTTTGCCGGATATGACTAAACGGTTAGTCAGAGGTATTGACTATTAAATTAGTCAATAAGATGTTGAGTATTATTATTTAATACGGATTAAATAATTTTAGCTAATACGGATTACAAGATTAATTCGTAAATTAAATATAAACAGTTATATTTAATTAAATATTATATTCGCAAATTAATATAAACAGTTATATTAATTTAGGTAATTATACAATATCGTATTCTATCAGACCATTATTAATATATCGACTGTATTAATAACTGATAACATGTTACGATTTATAAATTAAACCCGCGAATAAATAATAGCTAATTGGGTCGAATCACGCATTGGGATAAGGTAAGAGTGGAAAGCCCACTCCTACCCAAACCCTATTTCGGCCGGCCATGTAGTCTATATAAGGAGGAGGACTCTCCTTATGTAGACTACTCTTGGTGCACTGTTAAATATTCTCAAGGTAAAACTAGGGTTTTGTGACATTCTTTTCCCAAAACCTCAGATCTCACATCTAAAACCTCAAGGGCTCTCCCTATATTGCAAGGCAATTGGAGAGGATTTCTAGCTCACGCGGCCTCGTCTCAGACAAAGTCTTGGGTGCAAGTTATAGGAGGGAATTTGCATTAATTCCTGTTCTTAGGCCTTTTGCGCGAGGACTAAAGGTTGTACTTCTTTTCTCATGTTTTTAATCTTATGACAATATTCACAATTGCATATTTCATTATAATCCTGTAATTTTGGGGTGAATACGCGTTTTATTCCCCACAACTACACTGTTAGCACGTTGTTGCTGCTGCGTTGCTATGCTATTTTGCGTGTTATTCTACTGCTATTTCGCAGCTGTTCTGTTCGTGATTTTGCTGCTGCCATGTCGTTATCATATGCTATCATATTATACGGCTGTTGAGAATAATCATGTGACCAATATAATAGCAAAATATTTCTTACTGTATATGAACTCCAGGATTGTCTAATTCAAGTGGATGTATAAAGGCTATATGAACACACTTCTCATAGGATTCTGGAGATAGAACGGATTAGTTATTAACCCCATTGCCATAAGAAAGCTAGTGGAAGTGGGTGTAAAGGCCATATTACATCAATAGCATGTTGCTTTTCGGGGGATGATTCTTAATCTCTGCTTTTGAGGTGTTCTGCTGATTTGTATGGATTTCATCTGTTTTTCCATTTAAGTTTAAGATAGATTGATTGAGTGGGGCCATTCTTGCTTTAGTTTTCGGATCTATATCTTTCCTTAATACTGTGATTTTATCTTTACTACTTGTGCGTTTACTACCATTGCATCCCTTTGCAGTCTTCGGAAATGTAGCTTGTGATTGAATAAACAATTGATAATGCATAGTTTACTTTTGCTATCTTTTTTTTGTCTTTGTTAGATTACCTTCATCTCATGGTTTTGATAACTCGTATAAGATGTGCTCTTCTGTTGAAATCAAAATTAATTTGTATTATGTTATAGGTTTCAAATTTGTCAGATGGTGATGACGATGCTCCTTGATATGTTGATTGAAGCCCATTACATTGTGCTAACTACATATTATTGAAGCTCCACAACGTTCAAAGTACTACTTAGCGACTAAGTGTCCCGGTCTCTAATTATTTACGATTTTTTAAGTATAGCTATTTATAATTTTTTAAAACAACATTATGTTGGATTTTACTATCATTTGGATCCTTATTGATATTTTGATTTTGTCGTAACGTAAAGTACTAGTTTCTAATAGTTAAATTGTTAATGCTAGTGTTTGTGATGAATACGATGTATTTTAGACGTATGACGATCAATTATTTATAGAAGTACGTGAGTACTTTGTTATTCTATTCATGATTTAATTGAGTACTACTATATATAGGTTTATTTAATCTGTATGATTTTATTTGGAAATCAAATTTCTAAATATCTAATACCTAGAGTAACTGCGACGACAATACTTAATAATGTGGTACGCTTGACAATCAAAAGATTGACAGTTTAAAGAGTCGAGATATAAAAAATTGACGCTTAATTATGTCTCATTAAGTGACACATAAAAGCATCAATAGTTGCTAAAGACGCTTCAAAGCGTCACATTTGTTGACAAATAAGAACGCCAATACGCACTTGATACACTTTTAAGCGTCACCTTTGTTGACAAATAAAAGCGTCAATACAACTCTAGACACTTTTAAGCGTCACAATTGCTGACACATAAAAGTGTCACTAGTTACTAAAGACGCTCTAATACGTCACATTTGTTGACTAACAAAACTGTCAATAGTTATTGAAGACACTTTTAAGCGTCACATAAGTTGACATTAAAAAGCGTCAATAAATAACGACGACACCCCCAATTATTTAAGAGCCTTTAGCAAGACATTCTCAAATAAAAAGAGCTGTTACCATCTCGGAATATCCGAGGTAGTGAATAACAAGGTAAACAACCCAAAGTACTTTATATACAATAAACTGATTAAATTTAAACTTGATATTACAACATCTACGAGGTCCAAACTTTGATAAAATAAAAAGTACAACTGAAGATATCTAAGTGTGATCTAACTCTAAGTAGGTCCAAGCCATGTCTCTCTCCATGCCCAAGCTCCTAATCCATCTGTCACTGACCTGTAGAATCTACTCCCCATTCCGGATCATCGTAGGTGTCACACGAATACACAGGGTCAACCACGAGGTTGAGTAGGAAAACATCAAAGAGACATAAATGGGAACAGATCAGAACACAACTCCGTCTCCATATCACCAGTCATCCACTTCACCTCCACCACTCCACACATCCATTACACCACACCTCCCATCACATCACACCTCCCATGGCCATATCACAAGTCCCATATCACAAGACCCATATCACAAGACCCATTTCACATCCCCGTTCTCCACAATAAGCAGTAATAAGCAATCAATCACAATATCTCACAATTAAATATATCAATCAGATACCGAGTGTCCTCATGTCAGGTCATGATCACAGTCATAAATATTTCCCCTACCTCAAATTGCAGAATGACAACCGAACAGCTGCTAGGAATATTCCACGCGGAAAACCGTCACCTAAACATATATTATATAACAGTTATTAACCCCTGTCCTAGAATAGTAAGGTTTCCAAACATAGTAACTTCCTAAAAGTGGAAAGTTTCCTGTAATAGAAACTTTCCCGAAATAGAAACCTTGCCCAAAAATGGCAGTACTACAAAATTATTGATCATGTTCTCAATTATTAAACTTGACCACATATAAATAATTGTCACAATACCATATCACAACTAGCATATAACAAATACACTGACTAACCATAAAACATAAATAACAAGTTACCATATCCTAACAAACAATTATTATTACTTTGAATAAGATAATTATTAATAACATAATAATACTAATAATAATATTCCTTACTTCGATAATCAACTTAACGAACAGTCATAACTCATAACGATAATAACAATACAACTAACATCACTATATTAAAATAATAACAAAACATTAAGGATAAATATTATCACATACTAATAATAATAAGTATAATATACTAGTTGTAATATTAAATACACAACAACCTAATAATAATAATAATAATAATAATAATAATAATAATAATAAGTATCAACAAACTACACCCCCCGCCTACAGCCCCTTTACCGCGACACCCGCAACTCGCCAAAACAGCCCCTTAAACACCCACGCAGCACCATCCCCACCACCAACAACCACCAAACCCAACACCCACAACCACCAGCTACCCCACCGACACCGGTCAGACCTTCGACAAACGCCGGCGAGGTGAAAACAGACCCCTAAACCAGCTTGGTCCCTCACCCTGCCACACAACTGGCCTGACTTGGGAACCCTGTCGACACCTGCTCAACCCAAGCCACCACCCGCGACAGACACCAAGACCACCCCTGACACCAGACTATTAACCCACGGTGGTACCACCGCATTGACCTCCCCCGAGTCATCGGTGACACCACCCCAAACACTCCCCTGTACTCGCATAACCGTGACCACAACCAACAGAGAAAAACGAAAACTCCTTTCAGACCCGACCCGGCTACTGGTAACCACCACGACGACCACCACTACGCTCCCTTGACCACCCCTAGATCTAATCTTCTTTTTCTTTTACGAACGCAACAGTCAGACACACGTCGAAGGTGATTGAAACCACCGTGAACATTCTGACCTGATAAAGATTATCACGACACTGTTGTGATAAACGATGTAAGACGCCGTACCCAGTGACCCTAGGTGGTTGACAAGGACGCGACTTTAGCCCAGACACGACCCTCCACATCATAGATCATATATATAAGAAAAACAGACCCCGACAACAACAAACACAAGGCTGAATTAAACCACAAAACACGACAGTCCCAAAGAAAAGAGAAGAAAACGTGTTGAGCATACCTTCTTTTGACTCAAATCGACGCACCCTGACCGCCCTATGACCACCGCGACCACCACCCTCTTAAGGTGTGCTATGTCGGCTACCAGTATGAGTGATGTTTGTATGATTGATAGGGTAGATTTGGTCAGACTAGCAGCTTAAATATGACGGCAGGCAGAGCTTCTAAGTAGGGTTCTGAAATAACATGTGTGGGCTAGGTCTTTGTCACGCTTTTCGAGGCCCAAAACGAGACACCAGCAGGTCCCAAGTTCGACTCCTACTAACACCATACTACCACTATTACTATAAAGTGCCTTGGTTCCCATTTCGAATCCCATTGACGACTAAAACACTCATCAAAACGTGAGTGTGCGCAAGCTTAAAAAAAAACGACCAATTAAATAAGTAACTCATCGCTTAACTACAAATCACCCATAAATTCTATATTTAAAAAAAAATAATAACTCGGGTTATTACAGTAAGGAAAATATGAATGAAATGTCACTTATGAATTAATCGTCAAATATATAAAACGATTAGGAAATACGAACTAATCGTAGAAATACGGTTTATAAAATAATAACAATAAATACCTTATAAACATTCTCTTTAAAATACTTGTATGGTCCTTCCTTTGATAATTATTAACTGAGGCTAAAAACACGGAATATTACACTTATTACTTGCTATTATCACGCATCATCAACATACATCGAAGAAGAATCGAAGAAGTTGGCATACTCAATTCAACCCCCCCCCCCCCCCCTTCTTGAGTATATCTAGGTCAATAGACTCTTCAATTGGTATCAGAGCCTCGTGCTCTTGAAAGCCTTACAGCTTAAGATTGATCCTTCTATTGATTTCCAATGGATTCAAAACACCTTAAGTGTCCTATCTTCGATGGAAAGAACTATAGCTTGTGGAAGAACATGATGACCCACTACGTCAAAGGATGTGACTGGGAATGCTGGAAAATAATTCAAACTGGACCATAGAAGATATTGGTTGCCTCTGCAAATGGAACCACATATGAGAAACCAGAAAGTGACTATGTGGAAGCTGATTACAAGATTGCTGAGAAAAATTCAAAAGCCATGAGTCTACTCCAAAACGGTATGATTACTTCTGAATTTGATCGCTTCTCTTCTTGTAACTCAGCTAAAGAAATATGGGATGGCCTAGAACTTGCCTACGAAGGTACTTCCGTATTCAAGAAACATCGCATAGACTTGCTCATTCAACGATATGAACTTTTCACTATGGAAAAGAATAAATCGATTGATAGCGTGTCTGCGTGATTCTCTTGCATACTTAATGAACTACGGAACCTTGGTAAGAAGTATGATTCTGAGGACATAGTCAGAAAAGTCCTTAGAAGCCTAACCAAAAAGTGGCAACCAAAAGTCACTGCAATTGAAGAAGCTCGTGATCTCACAACCTTAACTTATCAAGAACTCATTGGATCTCTAATGGCTCATGAGATCATGCTAAATAGAGATGACAATGATCATTCTACAAATAAAAGCGTTGCACTACAAGCCTCTACAAGTGGAGAATGCGAACCTGAACTGGAAGATGAAACAGTTCTCTTCGCAAGACGTTTTAAAAAGGCAGTCTTCAAAGGGAGATTTACCAAATCCAATAATAAAGCAAATGACAAGAAAAGGAATGACTCTAAGCAAACCTTCTTCAAACGAGGGTGCTTTAAATGTGGTGATCAAGGACATATGATCAAGGACTGTCCAAGCTGGGACAAGATTAAAGACAAATCCAAACGAGATAAGACCAAGACTGAATTCAAGAAGGTTATGCTCGCATCTTGCTGGGGAGAATTAGATTCCGAAGATGACGAAGACTCTGAAGAAGAGGAAGTTGCTAACCTGTGCCTAAGCAATGTGAGCTTGGATCTAATCTCCGACGATCATAACTCATCACAATTTTGCCTCTACGGAGAATCTGATTCAGAGGAAGAAGACCAAGAGGTAAATTTTTTACAGCTTAAGAGTCAAGTCAAAAATTTATCTAAGTCTGCTTTAATTAATTATTTCGAACAAACCCTAGATCAATGTCACGAACAAAGTCTTGAATTAGACGAGCTGAAAGAACAGATTCTTAACATTGCTGAGGAAAATCAACTCTTAAAGGCCAAAGCTAAGAAACTGAAATCCAAGGTTAACATTGATACAAATGTTAAACTGGAAACAGTAATGTCTGAGAAGAAAATTCTTGAGTCTAAAGTTACAGCCAATGAAGCTGTAATCTCAAAATTAAAACTCAACATTAAAGAGCTTGAATCTAAGATTATAGCCAATGAAGCTATAACCTCAGATCTAAAAAGGTCTAATGAACTTCTAAAAAGTAAATCTGCACCAGTTGTTGTAGATGAAACTCATCTAGAAGAAGTTGAAATCCTCGAGCAAAAAATCATGGATCTAGAATTCAACTTATCCAAAGTTAAAAAGGAACATGCGCAAATCGTGTTCAATTTTAATAAAGACATTCAAGACTTGAAAGATCATAACAATGTTGATCATTCCTCCTTCATAAAAGAAATAGATTCCTTAAAAGACCTTCTTCTTCATGCTCGTAAAGTTCACGAAAAATGGGAAGGAAGTACTAACGTACTAAACTTCCTAGCTGAACAATCTGATAACAACATGAAGATGGGTCTAGGACATGAGTGCTATGGTAGGAGAGACCACTCTAAATGTCAACAAAAACCTGATGAACGTGACTTTAGAAAAAGGAAGTATGTAGACTTGCCTGAATACTTAATTTGTACTTATTGTGGTCACACTGGACACCTAAAAGAAAACTGTGTAAAACACGCACTTGACTTCAAAACTGGAGTCAAATTTGTAAAATCTCTAGGTATACCAAATGATTCCATATCTATCATCGACAGTGAGGAAGATGATGAAAAGGTTGAAGAAAGAAACAATGACCATAGATGGTTTTATGACATGTCCTTTAATTACGCAGAAAAGAAAAATAGAACCACTCAAATTCCTAAACCTACAACCTACAAGAAACAAAACCCAAAAACTCACACTAGACCAACAAAGCCTAACTACCACAGTTACAAGAGACCTATAGTGAGACAAGTCTGGGTCAAAAAGGAAGATGTTTTTATTGTCACTAACTCAAAAGGACCCAAGTATGCTTGGGTACCTAAGACCTATCTTTAAATTACATTGTGCAGATAATCGCTAAAGAGAATAACCTATGGTACCTCGACAGTGGATGCTCCCGACACATGACAGGAGACGCTAATCTATTTACTACCTTGAAACCTTTCGACGGAGGAAAAGTCACCTTCGGAGACAACAAAAAGGGAAAGGTAATAGGTGTCGGTAAGATAGGAATCTCATCTTCTCACTCTATTAGCGATGTGGATCTGGTAAGTGGTCTTAAACATAACTTAATTAGTATATCCCAATTATGCGACAAAGGAAACAAAGTTGTTTTCCATACAGATGTTTGTCGTATAATTATGGAAGGTACAAGTAAAGTTATTCTTGAAGGTCATAGAAAGAAAAATGTCTATATGATTGATTTAAACATTGTGCCTACTGACTCTCTCTCATGTATGAAAGTTACGTTAGATGATCCATGTCTCTGGCATAAGAGATTTGGGCATATTAGTTCTCCTATTCTTAGCAAATTGAAGAGATGGGACTTGGTCGAAGGTCTCCCCAAGATCAGATTTGATCAAGAAAAGATGTGCGACACATGTGCACGATGTAAACACGTCAGATCATCCTTCAAACCAAAAAGAATAGTAAGTACTAACCAAGCTCTTGATCTAGTACATATGGATCTCTGTGGCCCTATGAAGGTAAGAAGCAGAGGCGGTTCCAGGTATGTTTTCGTTCTAGTTGATGATTATTCTAGATTTGTTTGGCCTATCTTTCTTCACTCTAAAGACGAAACATTTGATGAATTTGTTAGTCTTATGAAACTTGTTCAAAACAAATTAAAAACTAATCTGGTAACTATTCGAACTGACCATGGAACTGAGTTTGACAACCATGCTTTTATAGAATTCTGTAAATCCAACGGTGTTGGACATAACTTCTCTGCACCTAGAACACCACAACAAAACGGAGTAGTAGAACGCATGAACAGAACCCTAGAAGACATGGCTAGAACAATGCTTCTTTGTAGTGGGCTACCTAGAAACTTTTGGGCTGAGGCTATTAGTACAACTTGCTATATTCATAATCGTGCTATGATTAGACCTATCCTTAAAAAGACACCCTATGAACTTTTACGTGGTCGTAAACCTAATATATCTCATCTAAAATGTTTTGGGAGTAAATGCTTTGTTCATAACAATGGTAAAAATCGTTTAAGCAAATTTGACCCTAGAAGTGATGAGGCAATTTTCATAGGATATTCTGATCATAGTAAAGCCTATAAAGTTTTTAACAAACGTACTTTATGCATAGAAGAGAGCATACATGTTATCTTTGATGAGAATAATGCTTTCGACAAGCCTTTACAGGACGAAGAGGAAAACCTAGACGAACCTGACTTTAGGTTGTCAAGGGAAGATCCTCCTGAAATAGAAAATAACGATGAAGGCGAAATTCAAAGAAACAATGGTGAACTTGACTTGGAAGGAAATGGTGCGAGAGATGAAACTACAGTTGATGATACTGTGGATAACTCTCAAACCAATGACTTAGAACCCAGAGTTATAGCTAATGAAGCTACACTTTGAATCAAAACCAAAGGGAAGAGAGCATAGTTATACCTGACTCTTCTATAAACCCTGGTTTGGATTCAGGGGGAACAAGTCAAAATCCCGAGTCAAGCAGTAGCAATGAAAACAATCAATCAAGAAACTGGAGATATAAAGGCTCTCATCCTCTGGATAATATCATAGGAAGCCTTACAGAAGGAGTTCAAACTCGAAGAAGCTTAAACAACTTCTGCTCTTTCTACTCCTTTCTCTCTACAATTGAACCTACAAACATAAAAGAAGCTCTTGCAGAACCTGACTGGATAGTCGCCATGCAAGAAGAACTACAACAATTCGAAAGGAATAAAGTATGGCATCTCGTTCCTCGTCCAAAAGATAGATCAATAATTGGAACGAGATGGGTATTCAGAAATAAATTAGATGACTCAGGAGTCATCGTCCGTAATAAAGCAAGATTGGTCGTTCAAGGATACAATCAACAGGAAGGGATCGATTATGACGAAACCTTTGCTCCTGTTGCTCGCCTTGAGGCGATTCGCTTGCTCATAGCATTTGCTGCACATAAAGGAATGAAACTATTTCAAATGGATGTTAAAACTGCATTCCTTAACGGATATCTTCAGGAGGAAGTCTATGTCGAACAACCTCCTGGATTTCCTGACAACAAACTGAAAGACCATGTATACAGATTGGATAAAGCTCTCTATGGGCTGAAACAGGCCCCTCGAGCATGGTACGACAGACTATCAAAGTTTCTATTGGAAAGCGGATTCAAGAGAGGATCAGTAGATAAGACACTATTTCTGAAAAGTGAAAATACCGATCTACTAGTTGTCCAGATCTACGTTGACGATATTATATTTGGCTCAAACAACAAAAAGTTGTGCCAATATTTTTCAGAGTTGATGACATCCGAGTTCGAGATGAGTATGATGGGAGAATTAAAGTTCTTCCTTGGACTTCAAATTCAACAGTCGAACGAACGAATAAAAGTACATCAACAAAAATACGTCAAAGAGCTAATAAAGAAATTCGGAATGGAATCCTCTCATCCTATGCCTACTCCAATGGTAACAGATAAGAAACTCACCAAAGACGAGGACGGTAAGTCAGTAGATGAAACTACTTATAGAGGTATGACTGGTTCACTTCTTTATCTTACTGCAAGTCGTCCAGATATAATGTTTAGTGTCTGCGTTTGTGCTCGGTTCCAATCTGCACCAAAAGAATCACATATGATTGCGGTTAAGAGAATTTTAAGATACCTAATTGGAACATCAAAATTATATCTATGGTATCCTATGGACTGTAATTTTAACTTATTAGGATATTCAGATGCGGATTATGCAGGTTGTTCTTTAGACAGGAAAAGTACTTCTGGACTTGCGACTTTCGTTGGACCATGTATTATATCTTGGGCATCCAAGAAACAAAATTCAGTCGCCTTGTCAACCGCAGAAGCAGAATATATTGCAGCCGCACTGGTATGTTCCCAATTACTTTGGTTAAAACAACAGTTACTTGATTATGGTATTGACGTGGGATGTATACCTATATTATGTGACAATACGAGTGCTATTATAATATCTAAAAACCCGGCTCAGCACTCGAGAACAAAACACATAGAGATTAGACATCACTTCTTACGTGACCATGTAGAAAAGAAAAACATTAAGTTGGAATTTTGTAGTACGGAAAAACAATGGGCGGATATTTTTACTAAACCTTTGGCTAGGGAACGATTTGAGACTTTACGATTGGAAATTGGTTTAATCAGTGGCACCTAATCAATCTTAAGAGCTGAAAATAACCCAATGATTGACTATGAAAAGACTGAATTATATGACTGTGTCCGTATATTCTGCTGCATGCCTATGTGTGTTATTTTTATTGGATGCTCAAATGTTGATTATTTCATGCTACATATTATACGAACGTACACAACCAATTTCTCAGATCAAAATAATAATATTCAAATATTAAACAAATTTAACCTAAAAACATTAATATATATATACATACATATCTATAAATATAGTTACGTATCTCAAATACGCAACTTAAAATAAAATCGTACTTACTAAATTCACGTAACAAGAAAATCGTAACAAGATTAAATATACGTACCAACAAACTTAAAAACTAAAAACTTACCCCACCTAATTTACCTACCCCACGTGTAACCTCCCCCTAGTCTTCAAAACTTACCTTACCCATTATTACACTCTACCTCTCCCTAACCGTCGTCTCCCTCATCACTCTAACTCCACCCTCACATCAATCTCACCTCACTATAACTCTCCTTCATAAAACTTGTTCAAATCAAAATCCTTTTAAAACCTCACCTATAACTCTCATCTCACAAATTAAATAAAACAAAAATGCCTCCCATTTCTGCCCGTCGGTCCTCACGACATAAACCACCATCTCCCACTCCGACGCCTTCGCCACCGCCATCACCTGAACCACTCATGGTTGAAGTTCCTAAATCCGAAACTACAAACGTCGAAAGTTAGACAAAGGAAAAAATGTTATGAAAGAAGACTCTTGTGCTCAAGATCCTCGTCCTCTGTTTCAAGACATTAATGAAGAAGCAACCAAAGAAGGGCTTGAGAAAGTTAGAATGACGAAAAAGGAAGGTATGCTCATAGACCGTCTTTTACCATATTCAGTGCATGCGGGTCGTTTTTACCCGACTTCGTGGGTAGACGGAGTTCCTGCCCTTAAGTTCTTTAAAAACTTTCTTTTATTTCAAGAGTGGGTTTACATAAGTAATTTTTCGGGTCTGATCTTTCCAATTGAGTTGGTTCAGTTTTATGCTTCGGTCAAGTTAGTCGATGATGGGGTTGTTGCCGTTGTTAATGGAAGGGAAATTAGGATTACGGTGGACGATATGTGTAGGGTCTTTAAGCTAAAGAACGAAGGGCTCGTTCTTGATCCGAGTAAGGAATGGTCTAATGTTACTAAAGATGACAAGATGAAAATTAAAAAATATTTTGATAATGAAGCTACCGAAGTCAGTCCCTTGCTCACAAATTCGTTTAATCCCATGTTAAAATTCTTTGTTAATTTTCTCTGGAACTCGGTTTTGCCACGACGGGGTGGTCGTGACAAACTTAGTTGTTGTGAAGCGGTTGTATTGTTTAATTGGTTAACCGAAATTAAAATCAATCTAGCATCATTGTTCTTTGCAAAAATTGGACAGATTTCTAAAGTCTTGGTTAAAGAACATTTTAGCTCAACTCTTGACATACCCTATGGCATGTGGGTATCGGCATTGTTATTTGATGCCGGAGTTATCGATGTGGGAAGCTATGGTGTTAGTCCTAAAGATAGGATGAATGATCGATTAATGAAGTTGATGGGTATTTTCGGGAAAGATGCTACTCTGTTCTTTGGTAGAGAAAGTGAGGAGGTTAAGGGGATGGGAAATCTTGGTATTCTTGAGGGAAAGGTGGATAAGTTGTGCTCTGTTGTGGCTGGGTTAAAGGACACAAAGTCCGAGAATGGTCAAGGGTCAGGAAAACCGAATGGTGATATTCGGGAATGGATGGAAAAAATTAATGGCACCCTTACTAATCTTACCCGAGAGCTCAAATTCGTCAAAGAGGAGATAATCGCAGTGAGTGACCGTCATCAGTTTCTAACAACTCAAGGAGGAGCTCTTGTTCGTGATATGGTGATGCTTCGGGAGGATGGTACTCAGTGTTTATCCGCGGTTAAGGCATTATCCCTCAAAGTCTTGAACTTCGAGCGTGCAATCGAAGGTCAAGGACGGAATGTTGCTAGTTGCCTTGATCGTTTGGACACCTTGGAGTTTCGCTCTCGTCCCGGATATGTTAATCCTAACATTGTTCATCATCCTCGTTAAGTATTAGTCGTATTTGGTGTGTCGTTTTGCTTCGTTTTGCAGGTCAGGAACGATGGCCATGGGTTCTGTTGATGGATGGTGGCATTCCTAGCCCAAATTCCCTTTCCTAAACTGAAGAGTCTATTGATATAATATACTCAAGAAGGGGGGGGGTTGAATTGAGTATGCCTTCTTTTTAAATCTTCTTCGATGTGTGTGTAGTTGTATGATGATCGTTGAGTAGAGCAATAATAAAGTAGAGACACGATATTTTTGAAGTGGTTCAGTCTCACACTCTGAGACCTACGTCCACTATTCTCGATTAATAAAATTAGTACCAACTCTGGATTACAATTTTATCAACCCTACTCGTGCGACTTTGATGTTAGTCACAACTCAATCTAGATACCGTTAAATATCTAGCTACGACAAATACCGTTAAATATTTGTCTTACAACGAGTACCGCTAAATACTCAATCTATCTTACGTAAATAAGATAAAGTCTTCAATGTTTTCTTGGTGTCACAATCTTGAATGAATAAGATCAATGCTTGAGCACTTGAATCTTGAATCGGATATGACAATGAAAAGCTCGAATATTGAAGTATATGACCGACGGCTCTCTCTTGATTTGCGTGTGAGTGTGTGTATTTCGTGTATTTTAATATATCATGGTAGTCTATTTATATAGAATATGTATCTAGGTAATTTAAACCCTAGATGATTTAGGAATATTACTTAAACTAGAATACTAGTCTTTTAGTAATACTACCTTAAATCTAATCTTAATGTATTTAGGAAAGATTTAATAATATACTATATGTATTATATAAGGAATTAATTTCCTAATTCATATTTAGGAAAGATCTTTATATAATAAACAATTAGTATCCTTATTAAATCAACTTCCTAAATCATGTCAAAGATAATAAAATATATTACCATAATATAATCTTAATTAGTTTAGGACATTAAATAAATACATAATATTTATTTAAATAAATCCTTACACGATTTATAGAAACGTGACATGTTACACGTTTTCCAAAAATCGAAACAAACCAAATCTTAGATTATATTTTGACAATTAAAATCATATAAAAAATCTTTAGTTTATTTTAGTAATAAATAATTATCTCATAAGACAATTATTTATTTCTTATTTAACTAAAAGATATTTTATATAATCCTATTAAGATTAACAATTCCATATTTAAAATAGAATACCATTGAACCACTAATACTACACGACACAAATTAGGAAACAAACGTTTCACTTTAAACACATATAAATCTCGATCATTTCTTCATGATATAGAGTTATAGCTACTGGCTATAACGAGAACCAATCTTGTACTAAAGCTATAGTTGAGGAATATAACTTTAGTTCATTATGCGCGCTTGTGATCTTCAATCAATCTTCGACTTAGTCAATTTGTTGACTAATATGCTTGAATCGTTTGTACTTGATTGATTAGATCTTGTTACTAAATTTCTGTACACTTAGCACACGATTATACATACGAGTATATAATATATAAATAGCTAGACTTTGTCATTATCAAAACATAAACATATATACCATATATATATTTTAATATATGGTTCAACAAATTCCCCCTTTTTGATGATGGCAAGTCTCTCTTAGATTTCGTGTCTAAGTGTATGTTCCCCCTCAATATAATAAGGGTCATTCATAGCAAAGAGTCACTTAGGGTTTCTATCTTCTATCTATCCCATATCCTTTAAGGACCCTAAGAGACAATGAATTACGACAAGGAGCAAGCTTAGGCAAATTCTGATCTAAGTCGCATATTTCCCCCTCTTGACATCATCGAAAAGATGAGAACAAAGACATGAAACGACTAGAATAATATACGTACGAAGCATAAGCAAGCATATAAACGAGTCGAAATAATATGAACATAGAGAATATCACACAACCACATACGAGATGTAAAAAAATATACACAACAATCTGAAGTATTAAGCCAATGGGCCGAATGAGAGTGTATAGAGAAAATGGGCCGGCTTAATGGGATAAGTACCTGCAAAGGAGAACAAATAAGATGGGCCAAGGGATAAGAAAGGCAATTGGGCCGCATCAAAAACAATCATAAAAGTTGGGTGGGATTTAGGAAATCCGAGGAGGCAAAACGAAACATAGCCTCGGATTCCTAGTGGGCTAGGTAATAAGTTGGGCCATAAAAGCTAAGAGTGTTTATAAGTCCAACCCAGGACTGAAACAAAACAACAACAAAACAACTTCAAGCCAACAGAGACAGAGACGGAGATGTCGGATCAGGAACGAGAGCTGGAAGCAGGGGTCTTTGCATACGGACTCACGTACTCGGGTCGGGTTCGGAACTCAAGGGTGTCCAAACGATCCAAACAACTACTGACATTTCTTCCTTGAGCATTTAGAGCCAACTCGAAGTTGAGTATCTTCAATGAAAGCGCCTTAACCGCTTCAAGAGCTTGGCTCGCATCTGTGCGCAAAAACCCATGATCCCTTACCATAGCACCGCCTTGAGTCGTAAGAAAGGACAAACGATCACTCATCGCCAGTAATTCAGAGCAAACAACCGACACTTCAGACCCAATTTTCACCAAATGCTTGTCGACCTTCTCCATCCATTCTTTTACCTCGACCTCAAAAGCACGACCACCGCCTGCACGACTTCCTGAGGCACCCGAATGCTCCTTTTCTTTCTTAATTTGACACAACCCTAGAATCTGATCCATCTTTGCTTCCAAGTCTACAAAAGATGGAGATGGATTAGGACGTGGTCCCTCCTCACCTGTCTTCCCAAAAGCTAAATCAACGCCATCAAACGTAATTCCCATCAACTTGAGCAACTTGTCACACATACGATCACGGGGTTTAACACCAAAACTACAATCGTCCACAACACCCTTTTGCAACAAGATTTCAGATACCCACATCCCGTATGGGATATCTAGAGTCGAACTCGGTTTTTCTTTAACTAAAACAGAGGAAACTTGACAAATGTTCGAACAAAGCAAGAATGCGAGGTTGATTTTGTTTCCCTCTAACCAGTGAAATAATACGATAGCTTCAACACTCGACAATTTATCACGACCACCTCTCCTAGGCAAAATCGTGTTCCAGAGATAGTTAACAAACAGTTTTAATTTTGGGGAGAAAGAATTAGTGAGTAGTGGAGAAACTTCAGTGGCATTGGGATCAAAATATTGTTTGATCATCAGTTTCTGTTCATGAGTTACTACCCCCCATTCCTTTCGGGTATCAACATCAATTCCCCGAGAATCAAGATGAAAGATTTCACATATATCCTCCAAAGATATTTCAACATCCCTTCCATTAACTACGGCTTTCATCCCGGTTTCAGTCGATTTCACAGAGGCAAAGAATTGAAGTAGTTCAATGGGAAATATTAACCCTGAAAAATTACTAACATATTCCCACCCTTGAAACTCTAAAAAATTCTTAAAGAAGAGCAGAGATTTAGAACCGTTTACCCAGGTTGTCGGATAGAATCGACCGGCATGAATTGCATAAGGAAGAAGACGGTTAATGAGAATACCTTCATTCTTGGTCATGCGAACACGTTCTAATCCCTCTTGAGTAGCTTCGACGGAATAGTCTTTGAACAGAGGACGAGGGTTCTTGGAATCCCTTTCGTGCATGTCGTCCGAAATTGAAGAGGCGGCTCGATTAAGTTTTCGTCGTTTACCAGTTTCTTGGGTTGGACTTACGGTGGCAATGGGGGTCGGAGATGGTGGGGGTGACGGAGTTGGAGAAGGAGGTGAAGGTTTCTTTTGGTGAGAACGAGTTGCACGAGAGGGAGGCATGGTGATCGAGGTGAGACACGGTGGTTGTAAAGGCGAGAAGTGGTGAGATTTTGGTATGATTTTAATGGAGTTTTGAGGTTTGAGTTTTAATGGGTTTTGGTAATAAAAGGGAGTAAAATTTGTGGGTTTGGTCAGAATGGTAGACGGTTAAGGTGAGATGAGGGAGATGGGGTAATAATGTGGGAGTTGAGGTAAGTCAATGGCTAGGAGTAGTAGAAGGGACACGTGTCAGGTAAGAGTGGGATATGGTTTGGGTATAAAACGTGGCTAAGGAGGGGGGGACCATGACATTTACTTGGTGTGTTTAATTTTGAGGTAAGTTGATTTTATATTATTTGAATATTATTATATATAGTGTAATATGTATGTTGTGGGATAATAATATGTGACGTAATATAATTTTGAGATCGATTGTGCACACATTCATATGTGAATCATATAATATAACTATAATCACAAAATTTTTCATCGAATAGACACATACACATGCAGCGGAGTATACGGACACAGTCATATAATCTCATCTAAACCGTAGTCAATCATTGGGTTATTTTTGCTTTTAAGATTTGATTAGGTGCCACCGATTAAACCAATTTCCAATCGCAAAGTCTCAAAGCGTTCTCTAGCCAATGGTTTAGTGAAGATATCTGCCCATTGTTTTTCCGTACTACAAAATTCCAATTTTATATTTTTCTTTTCAACATGGTCTCTTAGAAAGTGGTGTCTAATTTCAATATGTTTGGTCCTCGAGTGCTGGGCTGGGTTTTTAGATATAATTATAGCACTCGTATTATCACATAATATAGGCACACATCCAACATCAACACCATAATCATGTAACTGTTGCTTTAACCATAAAAGTTGAGAACATACCAGTGCGGCTGCAATATATTCTGCTTCAGCAGTTGAGAGAGCGACAGAGTTTTGTTTCTTGGATCCCCAAGATATAATACAAGGACCTACAAAGGTGGCAAGTCCGGAGGTACTTTTTCTGTCTAAAGAACATCCTGCATAATCCGCATCTGAATATCCTACTAGGTTAAAGTTACAGTCCATGGGATACCATAGATATAATTTTGAGGTTCCGATTAGGTATCTTAATATTCTTTTAACTGCAATCATATGTGATTCTTTTGGTGCAGATTGGAATCTCGCACAAACACAGACACTAAACATTATATCTGGACGACTTGCTGTAAGATAAAGAAGTGAGCCAATCATACCTCTGTAAGTAGTTTCATCTACAGACTTACCATCTTCGTCTTTGGTTAACTTCTTATCTGTGACCATTGGAGTAGGCATTGCATGAGAGGTTTCCATTCCAAATTTCTTTAGTAACTCCTTGACGTATTTTTGTTGATGAACCTTGATTCCTTCTTCAGTTTGTTGTATTTGAAGTCCAAGGAAGAACTTTAGTTCTCCCATCATACTCATCTCGAACTCAGAAGTCATCAACTCAGAGAAGTACTTGCACAACTTTTTATTAGTTGAGCCAAAAATAATATCGTCAACATAGATCTGAACAACTAGTAGATCTGAGTTTTCGCTTTTAAGAAATAGGGTTTTATCCACAGACCCTCTCTTGAATCCACTCTCCAATAGGAACTTTGATAATCTGTCGTACCATACCCTAGGTGTTTGTTTCAGACCATATAGTGCTTTGTCCAATTTGAATACATGATCCTTGAGTTTGCTGTCAGGAAATCCAGGAGGTTGTTCAACAAATACTTCCTCTTGGAGATAGCCATTAAGAAAGGCAGTCTTAACGTCCATCTGAAAAAGTTTCATTCCCTTGTGTGCTGCAAATGCAATGAGTAGTCTTATTGCCTCAAGACGAGCAACAGGAGCAAAGGTTTCGTCATAATCGATCCCTTCCTGTTGGTTGTATCCTTGAACTACTAGTCTGGCCTTATTTCGCACAATGACTCCAGTGTCATCCAATTTGTTTCTGAATACCCATCTAGTTCCAATGACAGTTCTGTCTTTAGTCGAGGAACAAGATGCCAAACTTTGTTTCTTTCAAATTGCTGGAGTTCTTCTTGCATAGCAACTATCCAGTCTGGTTCTGCGAGAGCTTCCTTGATATTTGAAGGTTCAATGGTGGAGAGAAAGGAGTAGAATGAGCAAAAATTGTTTAAGCTCCTTCGAGTTTGAACTCCATCTGTTAGACTTCCTATGACATTGTCCAATGGATGAGAGCCTTTGTATCTCCAATTCCTTGACTGATCATTTGCATTCCCTGAACTTGACTCGGGATCTTGACTTGTTCCCCCTGAATCCAAACCTGGGTTTATAGTAGGGTCAGGTATAACTCTGGCCTCTTCCCTTTGGTTTTGATTCAAAGTTACAGCTTCATTAGCTGTAACTCTGGGTTCCAAGTCATTGGTTTGAGAGTTATTTACAGTATCATCAACTGTAGTTTCATCTCTCGTACCATTTTCTCCCAAGTTGAGTTCATCATGAATTCCTTGAGGTTCTCCTTCTTCAATTTCCATTTCAGGAAGATCTTCCCTTGATAACCTGAAATCAGGTTCGTCTAGGTTTTCCTCTATATCCTGTAATGGCTTATCGAAGACATTATTCTCATCAAAGATAACATGAATACTTTCCTCTATGCATAACGTGCGTTTGTTAAAAACTTTGTAGGCTTTACTATGATCTGAATATCCTATAAAGATTGCTTCATCACTTCTAGGGTCGAATTTGCTTAATCAGTTTTTACCATTGTTGTGAACAAAGCATTTACTACCAAAGCATCTTAAATGAGATATGTTTAGTTTACGACCACGAAGAAGTTCATAAGGAGTCTTTTTAAGGATAGGTCTAATCATAGCACGGTTATGAATATAGCAAGCTGTACTAATAGCCTCAGCCCAAAAGTTTCTAGGTAGGCCACTACAAAGAAGCATTGTTCTAGCCATGTCTTCTAGCGTTCTGTTCATTCGTTCTACGACTCCATTTTGTTGTGGGGTTCTAGAGGCCGAGAAGTTATGACCAACACCATTGGTTTTACAGAACTCAATAAAAGCATGATTGTCGAACTCAGTTCCATGGTCAGTACGGATTGTTACTAGGTTTGATTTATATTTGTTTTGGACAAGTTTCATGAGACTAACAAATTCATCGAATGTTTCGTCTTTAGAATGAAGAAAGATTGGCCAAACAAATCTAGAGTAATCATCAACTAGAACGAAAACGTACCTGGAACCACCTCTGCTTCTTACCTTCATAGGGCCACATAAATCCATGTGTACTAGTTCAAGAGCTTGTTCTGTGCTAACTACTCTTTTTGGCTTAAAGGATGATCTGACGTGTTTACATCGTGCACATGTGTCACACATCTTTTCTTGATCAAATTTGATCTTTGGAAGACCTTCGACCAAGTCCCATCTTTTCAGCTTACTTAGAATAGGTGAGCTAATATGACCAAATCTTTTGTGCCATAGACATGGATCATCTAACGTAACTTTCATGCATGATAGAGAATCAGTAGGTACAACATTTAAATCAATCATATAAACATTTTTCATCCTGTGACCTTCAAGTATCACTTTACTGGTGCCTTCTAAGATTATACGACATATATCTGAATGAAAAACCACTTTATTTCCTTTGTCACATAATTGAGATATACTGATAAGATTGTGTTTGAGACCATTTACAAGGTATACATCATTTATAGCATGAGAGGATGAAATACCTATCTTACCAATTCCGATGATCTTTCCCTTTTTGTTATCACCGAATGTGACTTTACCTCCGTCCAAAGGTTTTAGGGTTTGGAATAGGTTTACGTCGCCTGTCATATGTCTTGAGCATCCACTGTCGAGATACCATAAGTTATTTTCCTTGGCGACAAACTGCACAAATAATTTTAAAGACAAGATTTAGGTACCCAAGCATACTTGGGTCCTTTGTTGTTAGTAATTACAAATACATCTTCCTTTTTAACCCAGACTTGTCTTACATAGGTCTTTCTATATCGGTAGTGGTTGGGTTTTGATGTTCTTGTGTAGGTTTTAGTTTGGACTCTTGGTGACCATTTTTTTTGTGATGTTTGAGGAGTCTGTTTGGTTCTGTTTTTCTTTTCTTCGTAGTCAAATTTCATGTCATAGAACCATCTGTGGTCAATGTTTCTTTCCTCAGTTTTGTCACCATCACTATCAGAGATAGAAATAGTGTCGCTTGGAGTTCCTAAGGATTTAACAAACTTAACTCCGGTTTTAAAATCTTGTGCGTGTTTCACACAGTTTTCTCGGAGGTGTCCAGTATGGCCACAATAAGTGCATATTAAATACTCAGGAAGGTCGGCATATTTTCTTCTTCTAAAGTCTCTATCTGTTGGACTTTGTTTACACTTTGAGTGATCCCTTCTTCCATAACATTCGTGACCTAAACCCATCTTCATGTTGTTGTCGGATTGTTCAGTTAGGAAGTTTAGAACGTTAGTGCTTCCTTCCCACTTATCGTGAACTTTCCGAGCATGAAGAAGGAGGTCTTTCAAGGAGTCTATTTCTTTCTTACATTCACTGTGGTCAGTGTTGCTAGACTCTTTTAGGTTTTGAATGTCTTTATGGAAGTCAGACACAATTTTGGCATGTTCTTTCTTGATTTTAGATATACTGAATTCTAGATCCATGATTTTGCTTTCGAGAATCTCAACTTCTTCTTGGTGAGTCTCATCTTCGACCATAGTCGAGGATTCTGACTTAAGCCGTTCATTAACCTTTCTTAATTCTGAAGTTATAGCTTCATTAGCTATAACTTTAGATTGAAGCTCTTTAATGTTGAGTTTTAGTTTTGAGGTTATAGCTTCATTAGCTGTAACTTTAGACTCAAGAACCTTTTTCTCAGACATAACTGTTTCCAACTTAGCATTTGCTTCAATGCTTATTTTGGATTTCAGTTTCTTAGCTTTGGCTTTCAGAAGTTGATTTTCCTCAGCAATATCGAGGATCTGCTCTTTCAAGTCATCTAACTCAAGACTTTGTTCATGACATTGGTCTAGGGTTTTCTCAAAATATTTAATTAGCATAGCCTTAGATAAGTTTTTAACTTGACTTTTGAGTTGAAGGAAATTTACCTCTTCGTCGTCGTCGTCTGAGTCTGATTCTCCAAGGAGACACATATTCGATGCGTCATCTTCATCATTGTCGCTTGAGATTAGATCTAGGCTGACGTTGCTTAGGCATAGGTTTGCTACCTCTTCTTCTTCAGAGTCTTCGTCATCTTCAGATTCTAATTCTCCCCAGCATGACGCAAGCATTACTTTCTTAAACTCTGTTTTGGTCTTTTCTCTTTTTGACTTGTCTTTAATTTTGTCCCAACTTGGACAATCTTTGATCATATGGTCTTGTTGTCCACACTTGAAACATCCTCTTTTGAAGAATGTTTGTTTGGAGTCAGTTTTCTTTTTGTCGAACGTTTTGTTGTTGGAGTTTTTGTATCTACCTTTGAAAACTGCTTTCTTAAATCGTCTAGCGAATAGAACTGTTTCATCCTCAAGTTCTTCTTCGCTTATTTCGCTTGTGGAGGCTTGTAAAGCGACTCCCTTTCCTTTGGGATCATCATCGTTTTTATTTAGTATGATCTCGTGAGCCATTAAGGATCCAATCAGTTCTTGGTAAGTGATTTTAGATAAATCACGTGCTTCCTCTATGGCCGTGACCTTAGGTTGCCACTTTTTGGTGAGACTCCTAAGAATCTTACGAATGATATCCTCAGAATCGATCTTTTTGCCAAGGTTCCGCAGTTCATTAATAATACAAGAAAATCGTGCAGACATGCTATCAATAGATTCATTCTTTTCCATATTGAAAAGTTCATATCTTTGAACGAGCAAGTCTATACGATGTTTCCTGACTGCGGATGTTCCTTCATAAGCAAGTTCGAGACTATCCCATATTTCCTTAGCGGAACTACAGGATGAGAATCTATCGAATTCTGAGGTTATCATACCGTTCTGTAGGAGGCTCATAGCCTTAGAGTTTTTCTCTGCAATTTTGTAGTCACTTTCCACATAATCGCTTTCCATTTTTTCATAGGTTGTTCCATTGGCGGCGGCCACCAAGATCTTCTTTGGTCCAGTTTGGATGATCTTCCAACATTCCCAATCACAACCCTTGATGTAATGAGTCATCATATTTTTCCATAAACTATAGTTTTTGCCATCGAAGATAGGGCACTTGAGATGCTTGGAATCCATAGATGAAAGAGTATATAATATAGAATCAATAGAAGGATCAAAACTCACGCGGCTAGGCGATCAAGAGCACGAGGCTCTGA
Source organism: Silene conica (assembly GCA_029255685.2). NCBI lineage: Eukaryota > Viridiplantae > Streptophyta > Magnoliopsida > Caryophyllales > Caryophyllaceae > Silene > Silene conica. Next base: position 53,714,485 of record CM055317.2, read on the forward strand.
TACCAATTGAAGAGTCTATTGATATAATATACTCAAGAAGGGGGGGGGGGGGGGGTTGAATTGAGTATGCCTTCTTTTTAAATATTCTTCGATGTGTGTGTAGTTGTATGATGATCGTTGAGTAGAGCAATAATAAAGTAGAGACACGATATTTTTGAAGTGGTTCAGTCTCACACTCTGAGACCTACGTCCACTATTCTCGATTAATAAAATTAGTACCAACTCTGGATTAGAATTTTATCAACCCTACTCGTGCGACTTTGATGTTAGTCACAACTCAATCTAGATACCGTTAAATATCTAGCTACGACAAATACCGTTAAATATTTGTCTTACAACGAGTACCGCTAAATACTCAATCTATCTTACGTAAATAAGATAAAGTCTTCAATGTTTTCTTGGTGTCACAATCTTGAATGAATAAGATCAATGCTTGAGCACTTGAATCTTGAATCGGATATGACAATGAAAAGCTCGAATATTGAAGTATATGACCGACGGCTCTCTCTTGATTTGCGTGTGAGTGTGTGTATTTCGTGTATTTTAATGTATCATGGTAGTCTATTTATATAGAATATGTATCTAGGTAATTTAAACCCTAGATGATTTAGGAATATTACTTAAACTAGAATACTAGTCTTTTAGTAATACTACCTTAAATCTAATCTTAATGTATTTAGGAAAGATTTAATAATATACTATATGTATTATATAAGGAATTAATTTCCTAATTCATATTTAGGAAAGATCTTTATATAATAAACAATTAGTATCCTTATTAAATCAACTTCCTAAATCATGTCAAAGATAATAAAATATATTACCATAATATAATCTTAATTAGTTTAGGACATTAAATAAATACATAATATTTATTTAAATAAATCCTTACACGATTTATAGAAACGTGACATGTTACACGTTTTCCAAAAATCGAAACAAACCAAATCTTAGATTATATTTTGACAATTAAAATCATATAAAAAATCTTTAGTTTATTTTAGTAATAAATAATTATCTCATAAGACAATTATTTATTTCTTATTTAACTAAAAGATATTTTATATAATCCTATTAAGATTAACAATTCCATATTTAAAATAGAATACCATTGAACCACTAATACTACACGACACAAATTAGGAAACAAACGTTTCACTTTAAACACATATAAATCTCGATCATTTCTTCATGATATAGAGTTATAGCTACTGGCTATAACGAGAACCAATCTTGTACTAAAGCTATAGTTGACGAATATAACTTTAGTTCATTATGCGCGCTTGTGATCTTCAATCAATCTTCGACTTAGTCAATTTGTTGACTAATATGCTTGAATCGTTTGTACTTGATTGATTAGATCTTGTTACTAAATTTCTGTACACTTAGCACACGATTATACATACGAGTATATAATATATAAATAGCTAGACTTTGTCATTATCAAAACATAAACATATATACCATATATATATTTGAATATATGGTTCAACATAAACCAAACTCTATTAGCTTTGTTATCTTTTGTGTTTGTGGCCCATTTTCTTTAAACCCTAATTCGGCCCAGCTGGCTTTGTATTAAAACACTTGCTTTCCTCTACTTTTCAGCCCATTACGACTTTTGGCCCAAGTGGCGTATGATCTTGACATTCGGCCATTAAGGCCTTATCCTTTGTAAATTCGGCCCATAGGCTATCTAGTACTTGGTTGTGTGTCATATTTCCATTCGTATATCGTGTTTTCATGTTTTAATTACGTTTGTGTGTTTGATTTCGATTAGCATGCTTAGGTTTGTTTCGTATTATATCATTCTAGTCGTTTTATGTCTCTGTTTCCGTCTTTTCAATGATGTCAAGAGGGGGAAAAGAAATGCGACCTAGATTACGAATTTGCCTAAGATTGCTCCTTGTCGTAACGTTTTGTCTCTCAAAGTTCTCTTTAGTAATTGATTTAGTCTAAAAATAGAAACCCTAATTGATCTATATTATAAAAGACCAATATTATATTGAGGGGGAACGTTACTACGATACACTTAGACACGATTCTAGTTAAGACTTGTCATCATTAAAAAGGGGGAATTTGTTGAGTAATATATCCTATATTTATAATATATTGTTTTATGTTTTAATAATGACAAGTTTAAACAATTATGTTTTATATGCATATGCGTGTAATCGTGTGTTTAAGTGTACAGTTAATTATAGAGCAAAGATCGTAGGTTAACAAAGTATAATTCATTCTGTGAATTGAAGAGAGATCAAGCTCATGATAAGTGTCAAGTCTCTTTGATGATTTACAAGACACAAGTTTTATTCAATATAAAGAATTCTTAAGTTATAAGTCATTCTTATAACTATTGAAGAAATGAGTTTTGCGTGAAATACAAGGCGTGAAGATTTATGCGGATTATTAATATACTATTATATATTAATTTAGTAATCTTATAAACGGTTTTAAAATAGAAATATTCTTTAGTTAACAAGAATTAAGATATTTATCTTATGAGATAAATATTAATTCTAAAAATACTAAAGATTTTATTTTAACCGTTATTGTCAAAATTCAAGTTCCTAGGAAAACGTGCTTGGAGAACATGTCTCGAAGAACGTGCCTATAAGACGTGCATTGGGAGTCGTGTATGGAGGGATATGCCTTTCGTTTTTTTTTATATACGAATCCTGATACGTTTTATATTATCTTTATGGTTAATTAAATAGATAAACTTGTTTATTTAATTTACCTTAAAGATTGACTAGGATTTGATTAAATATAATTTATTATATTATTGACAAGAATTAGGAATTGATTCAAAGTAGGATTTTATATTTTAATGATACAAGATATTTTCTAAATCTAAAAGGATTATAGAAATATTATCTTATATCTTAATATAGTATTATCTTATTAGAATCCTTTCCTAAATCAAATAAGATTAAGTTTAAATATTACCTAGAATTAGTGTTCTAGATAAAGTAATATTTCTAAACTATCTAGGATTAAGCCTAGGTCTAAATTAGTATATATACACCTCAATAATCACTCGCCTAAAGGTACCTAACCTATACGAGCCTCACGCAATTCAAGAATACAAAACGGACGTAGTCTCTCACGCGTCTCGATATTCGTGCAATCATTGTCAAATTTCGTATACAAGACTACAAGCATTAAAGAATATTTTCATACATTCAAGATCATCAATACAAGAAGTTGTCAAAAGTTTATCTTACTTACTTAAGATAGATTCGAGTATTTAACGGTACTCATTGTAAGCAAGTATTTTACGGTACTTGTCGTAGCTAGATATTTTACGGTATCTAGATTGAGTTACAACTAATATCAAAGTTGTACGAGTGGGTTGATAAAATTGTAATCCGGAGAAGGTACTAATTTTATTAATCGAGAATAGTGGACGTAGGTTTCAAAGTGTGAAACTGAACCACTTCAAAAGATCGTGTCTCCTTTACTTTATTGTTCTTACTTATTACTTGCTATTATCACGCATCATCAACATACATCGAAGAAGAATCGAAGAAGTTGGCATACTCAATTCAACCCCCCCCCCCCCCTTCTTGAGTATATCTAGGTCAATAGACTCTTCAGAGGCCCAATACGGAAACCCGCGGTAGGAATCGGAGGTAGAAGTTGCTTGTCAAAAGCATGATGTTAGTGAACGAAACCGAGTTCACCTCATTGAAGAGGATACTTGTGGTAAGTGTGGCGAAAAGTGGCATGATCCTGTCACATGTTTAGCTGATTCGGCAAGGGTGCTGGCTTACAAGCAGTTTAAGCTAGGCGGTTCTTTTTCCGAGATGTATGCCGAACTTGAGAAGGCGAAGACTGTTGCTTTCATGGATGATCAACCGTCAGTCAATCAACCAAGTGAAATTAGTTGGGAAATCGCCTATCAACATGAACCGGTCGATTCACTGATTTTTTAGGAAGAATGGGAAGGCGTCGCAAGTTTGAGGAGCGGGCGCCTTTATAATAATCAAGAGGCTGAGTTAGAAGTTATGCCTAGTAAGCCGAACGAAGAGCAGTCCAAAGAAAATCAACAAACTGCTCAACTGCCGCGATCGAACAGAAACTCCCTCGATCGAGTTCCCGAAATCACTCGATCGAAGGAATTTTCATTGATAAATCCTCGATCGAGTGACCCCTTTACTTGATCGACTAAACCTGTTTTGGAGGACTCACGATCGAGAGAAATACAGCCTCGATCGAGTAACTTTGAAGAAGAAGTCACTCGATCGAGTAAAAGCCTAAATCGATCGAGTGAATCCCCCTTTGATACAGATGGCTAGGCTGCCAAATTTGATGGGGCATCCTCCCTTGCTGCGGGGGTGCCACGGGCTGAAGAGGAGAAAAAGAAAGCTGGAAATGTCGTCCCTATGGTAAAAATTCCCTATCCCGGAAGACTAAAGGACGCGAAACTTGAGAAGTAATTCAGTAAGTTCATTAAGATGATAAAAAAAATTAAGGTATCAATCCCTTTTGCTGAGGTAATCACCCAAGTTCCTCCTTAGGCTAAATTCATGAAAGACATTTTATCGCGTAAGAAGGAAGTTGGGGAGGTTGCTAATGTTGCTTTTATGACTGAGTCGAGCAGTTTTCTTCTAAATAATCCCCCCTAAACAGAAAGACCCAGGGAGCTTTTCCATCACATGTGCCATAGGAAGTGAAACCATAGATAAAGCCTTATGTGATCTTGGGGCTAGCGTTAGTGTTACGCCGTTTTCTGTATGCCGTAAACTCAACTTAGGTCGCTTGAAGGAAACTAACATTACCTTGCAAATAGCAGATAGTTCAGTTAAGACACCATTAGGTATCTTAGAGGACGTACCTGTTAGAGTAGGTAAGTATTTCATTCCGGTAGACTTTATTGTTTTAGACATACCTGAAGACACCTGCACACCAATCATCTTAGGAAGACCTTTCTTATGCACTGCTGGGGCAGTCATAGAAGTTAGACAGGGGCGTTTGACCTTATCAGTAGGGGATGACATAGCTTCCTTTAGTTTGGCTAATACACTTTACAGGCCCATGATAGAGGATACGTGATATTCTGTTGATATTATTGATAATTTTAGCAGTGAGACTTGGACAGATTCCTTGACTAATGCACCATCAACAACTTTGAGTCTGCTAAGCAAGTATGCAGAATACACAGGTATTGGTAATGATTCAGAACCGTCTCATTTCACTCCGGGTTGGTTGACCAAGGGTGAAAAGAGAGAGGTAGGGTCACTAGTAAGTACCTTGTGCTCTCTTGAGGCAAAGGTTCCTGAGCGTAAGCCACTTCCTTCTCATCTCCGTTATGCTTTCCTTGATGACACTGAGCAATTTCCAGTTATTGTTAGCAAATAAACTTGAGGATACTCATTTAACTGCCTTACTAACCGTTCTTTAACGAAACAAGAAGGCTATGTGATACTCCTTGGATGACATAAAGGGCATCAGCCCTGATGTATGCATGCACAGGATTGAGCTGGAAGAGGACCATAAGCCATGTAGACAAGGACACCGTAAGCTAAACCCAAAGATGGAGGAAGTGGTCATGACTGAGGTGATGAAATTGCTGGACGCAGGTATTATCTACTATGTAGGAAACTCCAAATACGTAAGTCCAGTTCAGGTGGTACCTAAGAAAGGAGGTACTACCGTTGTCAAGAATGAGAAAAATGAGTTAATACCCACTCGTTTGGTAACCGGCTGTTGAATATGCATTGATTATCGCCAGCTGAATGCAGCTACTAAGAAGGACCACTTCCCCCTTCCCTTTATTGACCAAATGATTGAAATATTAGCGTCACATGAGTTTTTCTGTTACTTAGATGGATACTCAGGTTTTTTCCAGATCCTGATTTAACCGGAGGATCAGGAAAAGACTACCTTTACTTTCCTAAGGGTGTTTTTGCCTATCGCAGAATGCCTTTTGGGCTATGTAATGCCCCCGCCACCTTTCAAAGGTGCATGATGGGGATATTTTCTGAGTACATAGAGTCAATTATGGAAGTTTTCATGGATGACTTCAGTATTTATGGTAACAGTTTTGATGATTGTCTGGCTAACCTTGATAAGATTTTGCAGCGTTGCATAGAGGTGAATTTGGTGCTGAATTGGGAGAAATGCCATTTCATGGTTAATGAGAGAGTAGTCCTTGGTCACTTGGTTTCTAACCGAGGCATAGAGGTTGATAAGGCAAAGGTGCAAGTGATTAAGCATCTACCACCCCCAGTTAATGTTAAGGGTGTGAGAAGTTTCCTTGGTCACGCCGGATTTTATCGCCGGTTCATCAAGGACTTCTCAAAGATAGCCAAACCACTTACAGAGCTGCTTTTGAAAGATGCCCCCTTTGTTTTTACTGACGAATGTATTTCTGCTTTTCAGACTTTGAAACAGGCCTTGGTGTCCGCGTCGATCATTCAACCCTCAAACTGGGAGTTGCCCTTTGAGATCATATGCGATCCCAGTGATTATGCATTGGGAGCAGTCTTGGGACAGTGGAAGGAGAAAGCATTGAGTGTTATCTACTATGCGAGCCGAACTCTGGATGAGGCTCAAGTGAAATATGCCACCACTATGAAAGAGCTTTTAGCTGTGATATTTGCTCTTGACAATTTTTTTTCGTATCTTCTTGGTTCTAAGGTCATTATTTTTACAGATCATGCAGCCTTGAAGCATCTTTTGGGAAAGAAGGAAGCAAAACCCAGATTGCTGCGGTGGATACTTTTGCTTCAGGAATTCGATCTAGAGATTAAGGACAAGAAGGGCGCCGAGAATATTGATACCCGTCGTTGTGGGTGTCAAAGATAAAATTTATAAACCAAACTAAAACTATAGATAGTGATAGTAAGGGTCGAACCACAGAGAGACAAGGTTAATTATGTTTGCTAATTTTTAATCTATTAAGTAACAAAAGAGAGGGGGTTTGATTGTTGCTAAGTCTAAAACAAATATAAAATAAAACAAGTAAATAAAGATGAAAATAAACTATAATAAAAGAGATGCTAGGATGTTTGGGTAATAAACAGCTAAGATAATATAAATCCTAAGTCAACATGTATTGCAGTCGCGTAAGGGGTGTAACATATCCTTTAGGTCTATGCTACTTAATAGCTCATTTCGGTCTATGCTATTAGTTCCTAGGTCTCACAATTATTAGGTGTCAATAATAAGGGTGATTCCTAAATTCTAGGTCACAAACCTTTCAGTCTTAAGTAACCTATCCGTCTTAAGATATAAACCAATGCCCTTCCCAAATCTCTCAATCTTGGGTAGGTCAATACTAACATCCTACAAGTCTCCTTTTAGTCTCATTGTAGGTTATTATAGTCCACAAATAAAAGTGAAACGGAATTCGAACACGAGTCGGTCGGCCGACCTGTAATGGTGGTCGGTCGACCTCCTGCCTGCGACATGTTGATTCGGGAATTATACTACCTATGCATATTTACTCCCTACATCCTAACATATGAAATTTAGCTACTCGTAGTTACTGGAACAATAATAAAAATAGGAATAAACATGAAAGTTATAAAGAACATCAATCTAAACATGCAATAATAATAAAGGAAATTAAAATAAGATGAAAAGGAGATTAGGAACTTCGGTTCCCCATAGTTAAAACAAGTTAATGAAGGGTAAAATAATCAAATAACACAATCCCAAGGAACAAAGAATAAACCTTTAGGTCAATATTCTACCCAATCCTTACGGTCTTAGGGTTCCTAGAAAAGCACTAAACTTTCGTTTAAGGACAATCCCAAAGTTGTTGTTAAACTAATCCTAATAATCTTTCAATCTTAAGGATCAGTTCATCAACAACAATGGGGGATTGGTAATTCAATCATTAAACTATCAAAATCAAGTCTTTATCATGGTTCCCCTAATTCCTAATCACAAGAATTAGCTATGCATAATCTTAATCATAAAATTAACAATAACAAGAATTAAGAAAATCAAAGGAATTAACATAATTAAAGATGATAATAAAGAGGAAACATGAATTGAGAAACAACAATAAGATGGACAACAAGATTAATTGAAAAGGAAAGATTGAATTGTAGCAAACTTACAACTTAATTGGAAAATCTAAGAACAAAGATGAAAACTTGAATAAAATCTCTTTCTAACTATCGAGTTTTCTCTAATTGGGGATGCTTCTCTCTATTAGGACTTGATTGTAATTCTATGATAGAAAACTAGATTAAGAACTTGATGGAAATCTGAATCCCTAACCCTAATTACGAAATTTGGCTTAAATAGGCGGAAATAAAGAGTTTCCTAATGACCTAAATACTTTAATGGGCTTCGCGGAAAATTCTGGGTCGGTGCTGTGGTCGGTCGACCAATATTTTGGGTCGGTCGACCGCTTTACGGATTTTATGCAATTTCTGGGCTTCAGGCAAATTCTGGGCTTTTCCAATAGGCACCTGGTCGGTCGACCCAAATAGTGGGTCGGTCGACCAACTGTCGGGACTCCAGCGCGCATCGTTCTTAAAACAGCTGCCATTTCTTCGTTACTTATCGTAATCAAGCGATTCTCACGGCGTTGGAAAGCTAAGAGGATAAGCTTTCACCTCCAACTGGAATCACTCCATTATCAGCTCTAGAACTCGAGATATAGCCATTTGAAACAGGCTTCAATGTCGTGGATCGATTCTTTGCTTGTTAAAGCTATCTTTAGGCCTTGAAATATGCGTTAGGCTTCGTTCTTTCTTGTCCTTAGTTATGAAAAGTCCCGAGGGCATAAATTTGGTATAAAATCATCCCTTTTCCGCATAAATCTGCAAAAGAGCATAAAAATACGAAAGTAGACAATTGTTGGGAAACAAGGGCTAAAGCATCGTAAATGAGCTCTAAAATGCGTGTGAAAATAGATGTAAACATCATAAAATAGACACGCATCAAATGTCGTAGCCGATCATCTGTCACGTTTGACCTACCGAGAAGGGGAGGACACTTTACCCATCAATGACTCTTTTGGTGACGATTCTCTATTCTCCCTTGGTGCTATTATTGATCAGACTAACGACAAGGTTGAACCGTGGTTTGCAGATTTTGCTAATTTTGCTGCTGTTAAGGAAATGCCGAAAGGCCTAACTTATCAACAACGCAAGAAGTTATTACATGATGCCCGACACTACTTCTGGGACGAGCGTTATCTGTTTAAAAAATGCGCAGACGGTCTTTACCGATGATGTATTCCACAATGGGAGACCAAAGCCGGGATTCTGGAGGGGTGTCATTCCTCACATTATGGTGGTCACCACGATCCCTCGCGAACCGTGGCTAAGGTAATTCAATTAGGTTTTTATTGGCCAACCATGTTTGCTGACACTCGGGCTTTTGTTTCCAGGTGTGATGAATGCCAGCGATCAGGTAACCTTTCTAAACGACATGAGATGCCCCAGAACGGTATTTTGGAGGTTGAACTTTTTGATGTTTGGGGTATTGACTACCAAGGAACGTTCCCAACAAGTCGACGTAACTGTTATATCTTTGTTGCAGTTGATTATGTGTCCAAATGGGTCGAAGTTGTTGCGACACCTAATTGTGATGCTAAGACTGTTATTAAGTTGTTTCGTAAAGTCATTTTTCCTCGTTTTGGTGTCCCGCGTGTTGTCATTAGTGATAGGGGTATGCACTTTAGGGAACAAAACCTGACCCCCACATGTTGACTAAGTACGGCGTACGGTGGGGTATCACCCTCAAACAAGTGGTCAAGTCGAGGTCTCCAATAGAGAACTTAAGGAGATCATAGCCAAGGTTTTGTCTAGGTTTCGTAAGGACTGGAGTCAGAAACTTGATGACACTTTGTGGGCTTACAAAATGGCTTTCAAAACACCAATTGGTGCATCACCATATCGTTTAGTGTATGGGAAGTCGTGTCACTTACCTGTTGAGCTAGAACATAAGGCATGGTGGGCAATACGCCAACTTAATTATGATGCTGATCGTTGTGGTGAGAACCGTCTTTTGCAAATAGATGAGCTTGAAGAATTCCACTTGAAAGCCTATGACAGTTCACGAATCTACAAAGAAAAAACAAAAAGGTGGCATGACAAGCGCATCTTACCAAGAGAGTTCCACGAAGGTCAAAAGGTGTTGCTCTTCAATTCACGACTGAGACTTTTCCCAGGCAAGTTGAAATCAAGGTAGGCGGGCCCTTACACGGTTGTTGGAGTCACCAAGTTTGGATCTGTCGAGTTAGAAGATTCTCACGGCTCGAGGTTCAAGGTCAATGGTCACCAAGTGAAGCGTTATCATGGAACGGAAGAAGTTGACAATTTGGTCGAAGTGTTATTCTTCGACATTGAGGAAGATTGACACCTAACAAACTGAAGGTCGTGCGCGACCTGTTATACTAGCGCTTACCGGGAGGCAACCCGGTCTTTCCTGATTTATTTTCTTTTTGGACAATTTTATGCATTTGTACTGCATAAAAACTATTTCTGGAGTTCTTTCTGTTTTCCTACTGCTGTCTGTTGCAGATTTGCAGAACTTTTCAATCAATCGAGTGACAATTTTGCTCGATCGAGTGAAGCGACCCTTCGATCAACTAATTCTCCCCTGAACATTGATCGATCGAGTAACGTGCAGCTGACAGATGTTCGATCGAGCGACTACCGTCTTCGATCGAGTGATTCCTGTTAGGTTTATATATCTCAAAACCTAATATTTTAGTCATACTAATATTAAGATGATAATTAACATTTTAATTATGGCTTTTAGATCTTATGCATGCTTATTCAAAACTGCGGAAATAGGATTCGAATTACTTACATTCCGACGAAATCAACACAAGGATGATCCGCCTTAGTATTCAAAGAGAACACCTCCTCCAAGATGCACCCAAGACACCCCTTATGATGAACCGAAACTTTTTGGTATGGTAGTACAAGAATCGGTTTTTACCTTAAACAATATCCTAATCTTTTATTAGAAATATTAAATCAAATACTACAACTAATATAGTATATATTATTATCTTATAATAATTTTGAGAGGTTTTAAAGTATTTTCTTACTTGAGAAAAACTTGCCAAGACTTTGAATGAATTGGTTTTGTGAGTTTGTCACAATATTTAAGTGGGTTGTGTCTAGGGGTGTGGGTGGCCGGTTATGGGAAGAACAAAAGAGGGAATACCTTCTCTTTTCAATGCTCTTAGGGTGGCTATAGGTGTGTGTTCTCAAGGCTTGCTTTAAACACAATGATTAAAGTGTAATTAACACACTAATCACCCACAACCACCTCCACTAGCCATCCCACCTTAAGCTTAAAATGGACATCATTTTATAATTTTGGCAATTGTACAATTTGTACATTATGTGACATACAATATGTCATAATGTTATAAAATACAATTGTTTTAATTTAAAACATATATATTTATCAAATAAATATTATTTATAAATTAAACAAATCACATTTATCAAGTTGACAAGTAATTCGTAATTACTAATATAAAATGGTCATTCATAATAATCGTCAACACGATCTACAACTTTTGTAATAATTTTAACCCGATTCATTTCAATTACGATATTATAAAATATCGTTCATTGTTTAACAATTGACACATTTCAATTATAAACATAAATCTTACAATAAGATTTAACCTCTGATTTCTCGGTATACGAGTTTAAGGAATATGATCAACTCGCATCAATATACAATTGATCATGTTATCAATTAAGGGAATTTTCCTATAGGTGTGACCTAAAGGGATCAACTGACCACCACCGTCATACGACAGTAATGTCAAACTCTAGCTAGCCAATCATTACCGATTAATGTTGGTCAGTTGACTAATATAATTTCGTATCATCCCTTGCGCATTCTCGTCATGAGATTTAATTATGTGATCGCACTATTGTTGAGGACACATTTCCCAACAATCTCCCACTTGTCCTCGACAAGTGTGCGTCACCAATTCTCTTGTCCTATTACAATCTCCCACTCAATGCAAGGTGTCTCTCTGAGGCCGTACTTGCATTCGATCATATCATGAGTGGTTTCCTCGATCTGGAGAATAACTGTTTGACCGGAATTATCTACCATAGATACATTCCGAGCGTGGCCACGCATTTTCAGTTAATTTCTCCTCGAGTGGCCTTGAGATTTGAACAACCCTGACAAGGGTGGACAATTTCTATCGTACTACTCCCTTTAGCTAGTCACAGTCAGTCACAACCCAAAGCAATCCCATGTAACACCCCCATTTACCGAGGAGCCTGAACTAGGACTTCCAGAGTAAATAGAGCTGTTACCATCCTGGATAAACCAGGGTAGTAGATATACATAGTGAAAGAAGCACAGTACTTTAAAATATAAAAGTTAACTAAAGTCTATTACAAGGCATAGTCCACATGACTTCCAAAACAACTGAATGTAAATAAATGTCCAACTGAGAAAAACTAAGTGATCTAGCAACTAGGTAAGTCCAGTCCAAGTCTCTCTTCCATGCCCAGTCCTAATCCACCTGTCACTGACCTGAAAGATCTACTCCCCATTCCGGATCATTGTAGGTGAACACGAATACACTGTCAACCTCGCGGTTGAGTAGGATAACACAAAAACAAGTAATGCAAACAACAGTAATATGCAAATGCTTATGTTATGCTCGAGCTCAATCTCAATCTTATTCTCAATCCCAAAACACCCAGCCATACCGAACCTCCCGGCAGACTATAATCGGCCGTCGCCGAACACCAGCTCAAAAGCTGATAAGACACCAGGCCTGGTCTGCAGAACCACCCTGGGCTTTATATCAGAACACCATCTGATTCACAATATCTCAGAACCAATATATATGCCATGCTTATGAATGCAATGCAAAAATACTTAACCATTAACTACCATGCTCATATAACTCATATTTGAGTCCATAACATACAATGCACATCTATACAAATCTTAATACAGAACGAGCACCAGTGTAACCTACCTGGAATAGCGAATCTGGACAAGAAAATCACCGTCTAGAAATACTCCACCTCAAATTCCGTTCCTATAAAATTACTTAATATCAACTTCTATCCACACCAACAATTACCACTAATTAATTTACTTGCCATTTCTAGAATTACTATTTTTAGATTTAACATAATTATCCTAAGCTCAACCAAACACTTAATATATAACAATGATAAGATTAATATTATTAACCATGGTTTAGCTTATATTAGTAGTCATTTCAATAACATCATACATGTTCAAGCTTATATATAATATAACTAATTTTAACATTTAGCAATAGTAAAGATATCATTACATACCATATATATAATATAACTCATACCAAAATTAACAAGTATTAAGATATTCTAATGTTAGTAACAAATCACCTCAAAAATAAACCCTAAGTTCATGCCCAAAACGACAGCCCCTAACTAACCCTTCGCAAAAACGCAGCAACCATAACCTCGCCTGACCACCACATTTCCCACGCTTCCTGCACCACCAGCAGCCCCTGGCTTCCCCACTGGCACCACCAGGCTCGCCACTGAGCCACGGTGGTTCCAGGGGAGGGGTCAGCAGCCACCAACGACCACCTACGACACCACACAGCCGGTTCTAAACTGGGCAACCACCACGCACGTAATCTGGGTTCTCTGTTCTGCAACTGTTTTACACCGACTCCAGTCACCCGCCGTGACCACCACCCTCACCCATGGCACCACCAGACTCGCCACTGAGTCCTGGTGGTTCGAGTGGTGGAGGGAGTGATCATAACCACCCATGGATACCCACGAACCTGACCCACTATGACACGAAAACACCATTCACAGCAACAGTTCACCAGACTACTGTTTTTCAACCACCCATGGACCACCGTGTGCCACCACGACTCCCCGTGACAGCCACCCATCAACTCCCTAAACTGCGACCATCTTATTAACACTTAAACACGGATCTAATCAGCAAAGACCACGAGATCAAAACCCATCACAAAACGCGTAATAAAACTCTGTTTTGAATACTAGCAGAAAACGAAACCCAGACTTAGCATACCCAGAAACGAACTGCCCTATACGACGACGACTACATTAAAAGACGACACTTTGACGCACAACTATTGAAGATTACACGACATAGATTATCAATATGCAGAAAGACACGATTACTAGTACTTAAAAGGCCATACATGATGCTAAAACATAAGTATAACACACGAAATCAGAAACAACGAGAGGAATAGTGTGTTCATACCTCCTTGCCCCTGCCAATCGACCACCCTATGATCCCTAGAATTCCAAGTTAACTCGTCCCTTGCAACCTCTGTATAAGCGGCAGTCGTGTGGTGTGAGTGAGTTTGTGTCGTTTTGGCTAGGGATAGGTTTAGGAGGTAGCTTATATAGGGCGGCAGGGGCTGTGATAGCAGAATTCAGAGATGTAGGCTTATGGTGTCCGTGGACTGGGGTTGCTTGCACTCAACCCTAGGCCCAAAAGTTCGTGCCACAGGTAAGAGTCCGACTACTCACGCATCCCTAGGCCCCAAATAACATAAGCCAAGTACGGGTTTGCTAAATGGTTATTCATACGACTCCAAAACAACGCATAAAAACCCCTTGTCCATGTTACTATATCGCTTTTATTATAATCCCTCGACGTCGAAACTAATAAGGTGAATATAAATAAACGACATAAAATACGAAGTATTACAGTCTTCCCTCCTTAAATTGAACTTCGTCCCGAAGTTCACCATCCCGAGGTCAACAATTGGTCACTAAGCACGTAACGAACAAAGATGTCACACTTTTAAAAGCTACAAAGGCGCGTAAAACACGAAATGTCACATTCTACCCTCCTAAAAAGAAAGTTACGTCCTCGTAACATACCTTAATTAAAAAGATCAGGGTACTTTTCCCTCATCGCAACTTCAGTCTCCCAAGTAGCCTCCTCGACATTATGATTGATCCATAAGACTTTCACGAGCGCGGTCTCCCCATTTCTGGTTTTCCTCACTTTTCTGTCAAGGATCTCTTTGGGTCGTTCCTCATAGGTCAACTGCTCATCGACCTCAATAACCTCATGATCAAGGATATGCGAAGGATCACTGATATATCTCCTTAGTTGCGATACATGGAACACGTTGTGCACCCTGGCTAACGCTGGAGGTAGAGCTAATCGATAAGCTACCTCACCAACTCGCTCTAAAATCTCGAATGGCCCAATGAACTTCTGGCTCAACTTGCCCCTCTTGCCAAATCTCATCACTCCTCTCATGGGCGACACTTTCAGTAAGACTTTCTCTCCTGCCTCAAATGTGATGTCACTCCTCTTCAGATCAGCATAACTCTTCTGTCTATCCTGTGCAGCTCTCATCTTCTGACGAATCACCTGGACCTGTGCTATCATCTCCTGCATCATCTCAGGTCCCAACGTCACTACATCAGCTCTATCATCCCAACAAACTGGACTCCTGCACTTCCTCCCATACAGTGCCTCAAAAGGAGCCATCCCAATGCTAGAATGATAACTATTGTTATAAGAAAACTCTATCAAATCAAGTCTGTCCTCCCAAGATCCTCCAAACTCTAGTACACAAGCCCGCAGCATATCCTCCAGTGTCTGGATAGTCCTCTCAGTCTGACCATCAGTTGCTGGATGGAATGCAGTACTCATCTTCAAAGTAGTTCCCATCAATGTCTGTAACTCTTGCCAGAATTTTGAAATGAATCTAGAATCACGATCAGAAACAATGTCCTTAGGGACACCATGAAGCTTCACCACATGCTTAACGTAAGCCTTGGCTAATTCAGCTTTACTCCAAGTCTCCTTCATCGGTATGAAATGGGCTGACTTAGTCAACCTGTCAACGATTACCCAAATCATGTCATTCCCTCTCGAAGTCCTAGGCAAGCGCACAATAAAATCCATCGATATGCTTTCCCACTTCCACTCAGGTACATCAAGTGGCTGTAACTTCCCTTGCGGCCTCTTATGTTCTCCCTTCACTCTCTGACATACTAAGCATCGGGAGACAAACTCAGCCACCTCCTGCTTCATTTTTGGCCACCAAAATGCTTTCTTCAGGTCTTTGTACAACTTATCCCCTCCAGGATGAACGGAATAAGGTGTAGAATGAGCTTCGACCAGAATCTTTCTCTTCAATTCCTCATCTTCAGGTACACACCATCTCCCATCAAATCTCAAACTATCATCACTGAAAATCTCGAACTTAGAATATGGCTCGGTATCACTAGCTTTGTTCACTGCCTCACGCCACTTCTGAATTCTCGGGTCACTCTTCTGGCGCTCTCGGATCTCAGAATATAATTCCGGCTCGATCGTCAAGTCCCCCATGGTCTCACCCTTCCTTATCACCGCGATTCCCATCTGTCCCAACTCACGATACATACTCAATCTGGACATAGTTGTGCATAGAGCGTGAACAGACTTCCTACTCAATGCATCAGCCACAACATTAGCCTTTCCTTCTTTGTACAGAATCTCCATGTCATAATCTCCAATCAGCTCGATCCATCTCCTCTGGCGCATGTTTAGTTCCCTCTGAGTATAGATATACTTCAGGCTCTTATGATCAGAATACACTTTAAATGTAGCTCCATAGAGGTAATGCCGCCACAACTTAAGTGCAAAAGCTACCGCTCCAAGTTCCAGGTCATGCGTCGGATAATTCTCCTCATAAGGCTTCAGCTGCCTAGAAGCATAAGCAATTACTCTCCCGTTCTGCATCAGCACACATCCTAATCCCTTCTTAGAAGCATCAGTGTACACTTCAAAATTCTCACTTCCCTCTGGTAAAGCAAGAATAGGAGCTGTGGTGAGACGCTCCTTCAGGTCTAGAAATGCCTTCTCACAGCTCTCATCCCAGACGAATCTGTTCTCTTTCCGCATCAACGAAGTCATTGGTTTGGCTATCTTTGAAAAGTCTTTCACGAACCTTCTGTAGTAACCGGCTAAACCCAAGAAGCTACGGATGTCAGCCACATTCCTTGGTCGTTCCCATTTCGAAACGGCCTCAATTTTGCTAGGGTCAACAGACACACCCTCCTTAGACACCACATGCCCCAGAAAGGCAACCTTCTCGAGCCAAAATTCACACTTACTCAGCTTGGCATATAATTGATGATCCCTCAAAGTCTGTAATACCAAGCTCAAATGTTTAGCATGCTCTTCTCTGTTCTTGGAATACACCAAGATGTCATCGATGAACACCACCACAAACTGGTCCAGATAAGGACTAAACACCCTGTTCATCAAATCCATGAAAACAGCAGGTGCATTAGTCAAACCAAATGGCATCACTACGAACTCATAATGCCCATACCTCGATCTGAACGCAGTCTTGTGAATATCCGCATCTTTGATTCTTAGCTGGTGATACCCGGACCTCAAATCGATTTTTGAAAACACACCAGCCCCACTCAACTGGTCAAATAGATCATCGATGCGAGGTAAAGGATATCGATTCTTGATCGTCACATTGTTAAGCTCCCTATAATCCACGCACAACCTCATAGTTCCGTCCTTCTTCTTCACAAACAAAACTGGTGCTCCCCAAGGTGACACACTTGGTCTTACGTATCCCTTGCTTGCTAGTTCATCCAGCTGCTTTCTCAACTCCTCCAACTCCTTAGGTCCCATGCGATAAGGTGCTTTAGAAATTGGCTCAGCCCCAGGTTTCAGATCAATGCCAAAATCCAAGTCCCTCTTTGGCGGTAACCCAGGAATTTCTTCTGGAAACACGTCTTCAAAATCCCTTACAACCTCGATCTCCCTGGCTTGGGGTTTCTCTGCAGTCAGATCTCTCACATGGCACAACAGCATCTCATCACCTCTCTTCAAACAGGTCTTCAGCGCATTGATAGTTATCAGCTTCAGTTTAGGCTTTACAGAATATCCCTTGTAGGATACCCTCACTCCCTTGGGTCCCCTCAAAGTGATCTTTCCTTGGTAGCAATCAATGTAGGCCTTATACTTTTTCAGCCAATCCATACCCAGTATCACCTCAAAGCCACCCAAAGGGAACTCTATCAAGTTCGACTCAAAACTTACATCTCCTACTTGGATCATTACATTGGTGTAAACCCTATTACAAATTATGGACTCGCCAGACGGTATGGTTACAGAATCAGCTATACTACTATATACATCGAGTCCTATAGCCCTAGCATGCTCCGCAGATATGAAAGAATGCGATGCACCAGAATCAAATAAAACGAAAGTAGGAAAAGAGTGTACTAGGAATGTACCCGTAACAACATGAGCGTCCTCCTCTGCAGCCTCCTTGCCCATCATAAACAAGGCCCCACTTTTCTTGGCCCCGCTCTGGTTCACAGATCCTGCTCCACTCTGAGTGCTAGCCTCTGCCAAGGTCTTTTGGAAATTACCATTACCACTGTTTTGATTTCCTTGGTAACGGTTCTGATTATTGTAGTTATTGAAATTCCGTTGGTAGCTGTTACCCCCGGATCTGTTGTTGTTTGAGTAGCTTGCATTTGGCGTTCTGAAACCACCACTTTGGTTGCCCCGATTATAATTGTTACCAGCACTCTGAGTTCCAACCCAACAAGTTGCTTGCTTGTGTCCGATCTTTCCACACTTATAACACGCAACACTTGAACCACTTGCCCCATTCGCTGATCGGTTGCCACCACGATTGCCATTTCCCCCTGGTGCACTGTTGGAGAAAAATGACCGGTACTGGTTATTTGGCTTCTTGTTCCCTGAGCTTTCGACTCCAGATTCCGCCTTCCTCTTATCACCCTTAGTCTTCTCTTCCTCCTTAATCTGGTCAGCTAGCCTTTCTGCCTGGCCAGCCCTCTCATAGATATCTTCCACAGTCGTGGGCTTGGTTGCCAGCATGCTTCTCTTGACATTGAGAGTCAGTCCCTTCACAAACCTTGCTGCTAACATCTCCTGTGTGTAGCCTAAGTCAGCTACATTCTCTGCCAGCTGTAAAAACTTACTGTGATACTCCTCCACAGTCATCCCTTCAGCCATTTGGAATGAATCGAGCTCTGCTCTCAGCTTCCCTTTTACATGCTCCGGCACGAACTTAGAGGATAAAATCCCCCTGAACTCCTCCCAGCGCACATATTCTGAACCGATCTCTTCTGCAGCTGCCTTGATTTCTGCTTTGTTGTTATTCCACCATAACCTAGCTGTACCCTTCAGATAGAATACAGCTTGGTCCACCTTCATTGATTCTGGTACAGACAGCAGTTCGAAGATACTCTCGAACTCTCTGCACCACTCCGCAAGTAGACTCGGTGCTCCTTCCCCATCGTACTTGGTGGGGTTATGCCTAGAAATATTATTGCTCATTTTGATTGCATCCGATTGAGTGTTTGCCCCAATCCTAGCTAGGAGAGCAGCGTTCATAGCTACTAGGCGATCGTATTCCTCTCGCGATACATTATCAGTGTTGGGTTCTCTCCTGGGAGGTATTTTGCTACACAGGTGACAAAGTTTTATGAGCATCCTAGGTAAATTCTTATTCTGACTTTGTCTTACTTGCATACATATTCAGCATGTAACTTTTCATACAGTTAAATACTTATTAAAAGTCTACCTAAAGGCTTAGGGATCACATAACCACATGCATATACAATCTTCACTTGTAGACAATATTACGATATAAACTTATATTCTCAATGCTTGAAAATAACACATATACATGCCAATCATCATGTAATATCACTTTTATGCCTTACTGTATACATGTATATACTCACCCATTTTCACATCATAACTTACCTCATTCCTTGGCGCTGAAAGGTTAGTACAACATACATATATTATATATCTGCCTTGGGTCCTTCCATACTACCCACACTTTTCAACTCTCAAGGTAACCAGGTTAGACTGAAAGGGCCAGTGGCTTGGTTTGAGGGGGCCCCTAACTCATCCCAACTCCTAGGGCTCCTAACAGTTACTAGCCTGGGGTTCATTTTATTTAGACACTCCTATGTTCATTATTTTCATTTTGTTTTAGGCCTGAGGATCGTTCGCTCTGATACCACTTTGTAACACCCCCATTTACCGAGGAGCCTGAACTAGGACTTCCAGAGTAAATAGAGCTGTTACCATCCTGGATAAACCAGGGTAGTAGATATACATAGTGAAAGAAGCACAGTACTTTAAAATATAAAAGTTAACTAAAGTCTATTACAAGGCATAGTCCACATGACTTCCAAAACAACTGAATGTAAATAAATGTCCAACTGAGAAAAACTAAGTGATCTAGCAACTAGGTAAGTCCAGTCCAAGTCTCTCTTCCATGCCCAGTCCTAATCCACCTGTCACTGACCTGAAAGATCTACTCCCCATTCCGGATCATTGTAGGTGAACACGAATACACTGTCAACCTCGCGGTTGAGTAGGATAACACAAAAACAAGTAATGCAAACAACAGTAATATGCAAATGCTTATGTTATGCTCGAGCTCAATCTCAATCTTATTCTCAATCCCGAAACACCCAGCCATACCGAACCTCCCGGCAGACTATAATCGGCCGTCGCCGAACACCAGCTCAAAAGCTGATAAGACACCAGGCCTGGTCTGCAGAACCACCCTGGGCTTTATATCAGAACACCATCTGATTCACAATATCTCAGAACCAATATATATGCCATGCTTATGAATGCAATGCAAAAATACTTAACCATTAACTACCATGCTCATATAACTCATATTTGAGTCCATAACATACAATGCACATCTATACAAATCTTAATACAGAACGAGCACCAGTGTAACCTACCTGGAATAGCGAATCTGGACAAGAAAATCACCGTCTAGAAATACTCCACCTCAAATTCCGTTCCTATAAAATTACTTAATATCAACTTCTATCCACACCAACAATTACCACTAATTAATTTACTTGCCATTTCTAGAATTACTATTTTTAGATTTAACATAATTATCCTAAGCTCAACCAAACACTTAATATATAACAATGATAAGATTAATATTATTAACCATGGTTTAGCTTATATTAGTAGTCATTTCAATAACACCATACATGTTCAAGCTTATATATAATATAACTAATTTTAACATTTAGCAATAGTAAAGATATCATTACATACCATATATATAATATAACTCATACCAAAATTAACAAGTATTAAGATATTCTAATGTTAGTAACAAATCACCTCAAAAATAAACCCTAAGTTCATGCCCAAAACGACAGCCCCTAACTAACCCTTCGCAAAAACGCAGCAACCATAACCTCGCCTGACCACCACGTTTCCCACGCTTCCTGCACCACCAGCAGCCCCTGGCTTCCCCACTGGCACCACCAGGCTCGCCACTGAGCCACGGTGGTTCCAGGGGAGGGGTCAGCAGCCACCAACGACCACCTACGACACCACACAGCCGGTTCTAAACTGGCCAACCACCACGCACGTAATCTGGGTTCTCTGTTCTGCAACTGTTTTACACCGACTCCAGTCACCCGCCGTGACCACCACCCTCACCCATGGCACCACCAGACTCGCCACTGAGTCCTGGTGGTTCGAGTGGTGGAGGGAGTGATCATAACCACCCATGGATACCCACAAACCTGACCCACTATGACACGAAAACACCATTCACAGCAACAGTTCACCAGACTACTGTTTTTCAACCACCCATGGACCACCGTGTGCCACCACGACTCCCCGTGACAGCCACCCATCAACTCCCTAAACTGCGACCATCTTATTAACACTTAAACACGGATCTAATCAGCAAAGACCACGAGATCAAAACCCATCACAAAACGCGTAATAAAACTCTGTTTTGAATACTAGCAGAAAACGAAACCCAGACTTAGCATACCCAGAAACGAACTGCCCTATACGACGACGACTACATTAAAAGACGACACTTTGACGCACAACTATTGAAGATTACACGACATAGATTATCAATATGCAGAAAGACACGATTACTAGTACTTAAAAGGCCATACATGATGCTAAAACATAAGTATAACACACGAAATCAGAAACAACGAGAGGAATAGTGTGTTCATACCTCCTTGCCCCTGCCAATCGACCACCCTATGATCCCTAGAATTCCAAGTTAACTCGTCCCTTGCAACCTCTGTATAAGCGGCAGTCGTGTGGTGTGAGTGAGTTTGTGTCGTTTTGGCTAGGGATAGGTTTAGGAGGTAGCTTATATAGGGCGGCAGGGGCTGTGATAGCAGAATTCAGAGATGTAGGCTTATGGTGTCCGTGGACTGGGGTTGCTTGCACTCAACCCTAGGCCCAAAAGTTCGTGCCACAGGTAAGAGTCCGACTACTCACGCATCCCTAGGCCCCAAATAACATAAGCCAAGTACGGGTTTGCTAAATGGTTACTCATACGACTCCAAAACAACGCATAAAAACCCCTTGTCCATGTTACTATATCGCTTTTATTATAATCCCTCGACGTCGAAACTAATAAGGTGAATATAAATAAACGACATAAAATACGAAGTATTACATCCCATTTGACTCCTTTTACGAAAAGTCGTAGAGAATGGATCAAGGTTATGTCAAAACTGTACCATCTTGGGAGAGTAGTCTTTAATCTAAGAATTGACTCATAAGAATACTATAGCAGCTCTTGCCACGACCCGGCTATCATAAAATTTCCAGAACTGTATAAGCGGTCACTTTGCCCGACAGAGTGCCTCTTGCAGTCTGTCTATGTGATCGACTAGTCATCATATATGACTCTATGGCATTTGAACTTGCCATCAGTTGCCTCACATTCCAGTCGCTTTGAGATGTCACCTCATGTAAGCGGCCAGGGGCTCTACTAAGTCAATCCAATTCACTTTATGGGGTTCAAAGTTATCTCTTACAACCCATTTGGATTTTGACAAAGTATCTATCATTGAGAGTTATTATAACTCAAATGACATTGTCATGCTAAGACAGTCAATACTGCTCCATAGCATTTGATGCATGATCACTAATTTGTATTAGTTTGAATTTTCGAATAAGCCTTTTATTCATGTTTTCAAAACCTACAAATTTTGGTCTCCTTCCAACTCATATTATCTCACATAATATGATCTTATTTGAGCACATATCTAGAACTCATTATACGGGAGGACACAAGAGGAAATGTTCCTTATGTTCATTGTTTCAAAGAGAGGATAAAGGAAACCCCGTATGAAATCGGAAGGAAAACGGTTCCTTAACAAATGATTTTTTCTAAAATTATAAGATAAAAGAGAAGAAATCATCTCAATTCTCTCAATGAAGTTATAAGGGAATATCATCTCATATTCGTCTCGAGGAAACGAAGACATGAAAGAAGTGATGTTGATTGAATGGAGGTAGACCACCATAGGGATAGTGATACTGGTTCAAGTAAAAGCAAATGAATAACATGCGTTAAGTAAAAGGTTCATTTAAGAAAAATCAATCGCTATAAAAGGAGTAATGTTGATTTTAGTGGGAGCGATATTCATTAGAGAAATGAACGTAACATTTAGAGAGAATGGTGATTCTTTAAAGTGTAAAGAATAAGAAGTTCTCAATATTCTAGATGAATAAAATGAAATATATCATAGGATGATAGAGCTTCAAGGGAAGGTACCCATTAGAAATCAAAATGGTTGGCTACATTATTCATATTGATGAATATGAACCTAAAACTTTTGATTTAAAATAGCCAAGATGAGTGAAAATTTTGGAGTGATGAAATCATTAATAAACTACAATATAGATTTCAGTACATAAGTGACGGTACGTCACGAGTTATAAGATAACAGTGGGAGCTTCTCTCAGGAAAGGAAACTCAAGATCTAGAATCACTACTACATTTTGATTCTATAGCAACACTCCACTATTGTTGCATAATGTCATATAAGTGTTGCTATAGAGTTTATGCAACACTTAATGAAGTGCTGTATAAAGTCTCGTTGCATTAGCTCATTGCAACACTTTATGCAACACTTTTTAAACTATTGCAACACTTTTATAAAGTGTTACATAAGTTACTTTTATGCAACACTTTTTTCAAATGCAAAGGCAACATTTTTATTTTCTAATGCAACACTTCTTGTGAAAAATTAGCAACACTTTTCGTAGACAAATGCAATACTTTTTATATTAAAAAGCAACACTTTTATCGAACAAATGCGACATTTTTTTTTGATAACGCAACACTAGTTACGTCCAAACACAACATTTATGCTAAACAAACGCAACACTTGTTCTTCCAAACACAATAGAGAATTGCAATTCTTAATAATCGTATATTATTGCATATCATTCAAAAATTACAATAGAATTATTCAATCTCAAAAATGAATGTCAATTACATTTCCAAAAAGGATTAAAAATAGAACTTCGCAAATGTTTAAGTACAAAAAAATGTATCAAATGTTTAAAATAGAACAAATGATTTACAGGATTAAACCATTTAGCTTCTTTTTCATCAAGTTTCATTTTCTCCTGTATGGTCTTCCGTTCGACACTCATCAGTTCCTGTCAATTCCATCAGTTTGCATACCTGCTCGTTCACTCATCAGTTCCTGTCAATTCCTGCACACAATCAGACTAGTCCACAATTCCAGATCAGAAGCAATCACTACTCCTGCCCACCTAGCACGCCAGTAAGTGACCACTGCACGCCCCAGCCTTCCAGTCATTCTTCAAATACTAATCTGCCTTATTTCTTAGTTCAGCAACAATCTGACCTGCTTCCAGACCCTCTGCTCTGCACCAGCATCAGTTCTAAAAGCCTGCACTGACTCTGCTGCAAAACAGTCCAGCTGCTGACGTCTGACCGTAGCCCACGCAGACCCAGCTCCATTCGCTCAGACCTGCATCTGCACCTTAGACTCTGATCAGAGACCCAATGAGTCGCATACACAGTCCATAATTCTGACCAGAGTGCAGCCAGATGCTCATCTTATTTATAGGATACATGGAACCCAGGCACTGAATAGCTACAATCAATGCCAAACTGCCCAGCGAACTGCTCAAGTCTGCTAGCGTACCATCCGACTCTAGCAGGAATCCTTCTACACTGCTGCAACTGAACAGAGTACCAGACTTCCACTCAGCCATGAACCCACTGCCAGTTGAGCCAGAACTGCCAACCCATTCTACAGACCTTAAAACTGGAAGCTACTTTATTTCCTAACACGCATAGCAGATGCACAGACCAACATCTGATCACTCATGCTCCCTATTCCTTAATTGCTCTTAAGCCAATCATAAACTGTTAAAGGATGCTCAGAACAAACTACTGCAATCTACTGCAACAACATTGCAGACCTGGTAACAGACCCACGACCTTGCTACCAGACCTGCATACCATTGGTCCAGCCTGCTACCTCCAGACCCGCTGCTACATCGAACAGCAGCAGAAGGACTAACCAGAGCCAAGCACTGCACGCCCATTACCATTTCAGAGTCAAGATCCGCTACAAAAAACCAAACAAACATCATTCCAGAGCCTGGTCCCAAAGAACCTGCAAAACCTTGAGTTATATGAATAGAAGCATACCACCATTATAAATACATTATCGAAGAAATTAGCTAGAGGTTGAACTAGTTCTGAAGACGCTTAAACAAAATCATCTATTTCAACTCCTGTTGAAAAATTCAGAATTCGGAATTCAAAAAACCGACAAAGATAAAGTATGTCATTCAAGGAATATACACTTGCTCATACATTCAGTTTTCATTCAACTCCAGTAATGACTTTTTATGTGAGAAGCTCCGATGCCTCAGGAGCCCATTGAAGAACACAGAACTTGTATCTCTCAGTTGCAACAAATAAGAAATCTTGTGTTTCACCCTGAAAGGTAGATGCAACAGAACTGATCACATTAAGAATCAAGAATATATAAATAAGAGACTACCTATGTTAATCGTCACGTAAAAGATTACTAACATGAGGTCGAAAAAGCTCTAGCGTTGCGATTCTTCCGTACATTGAATCATCCAGCATAGGCTACAGAGAATCCATCAATAAAACAATTAACCAGATGAGCCAAGATACAGAACAATTCTCTAACACTACACCTAGATACTGAAATTAGCAAATGCACGATACAATCTATGAAGCATCCAATTTTCTTACCCGGACGTTTATGAAGCCAGTAATTTAACCATCAAATTTACTTAGAAAAGAGGTGAAAAATAATGCAAGGTATCAAAATAAACGCATCAAGGAAGTTACACCATGCACAAAAATAGGAAGACTATTCAAGATAGCATGCAAAAGAAGAAGTCCGCCATGAATAGCAATAACGACGTACTTGGAGGCCTCGTAACCACCACCATTTTTGCCACATGTGCTTAGTAGAATGATCACTTGAATCAACTGAGCCAAAGAGAAATCCACACTGTTTGTCACAGCCCACTATCAATCAAAGATGATTAAACCTAATTCAGATGTTGTCTTATAAGTTATACCCGAAAAAAGCTTGACTGTTGACAATCAAGTGAAAATTTTAGCATGTAGGGGATGTGTTTGTTGTAATTACATGACTGACAATGTTGAAACTGCAAAATTTAATATGACATCTAAACATTATTTTGAAGCATATATAATCTCAGGAAATGTGTATATGAAACTAAACTTAGATTAATCAAAATTACTATTACAGTAAATTAGTAATGTGAAAATATATAATTCATTCCAAATTCTGCTTCTTATCGGCTGTAGAAACATAAGTTACGACAACTGCTTAATGATCAAGATTCAAGCTGATATTAGTAGGTAGCTAAAGATTTCAATATTAGATTCAACTGTTTAGTATGATGAATGATAGGACTAGCTTTTAAAATCCTACACGGTACCGGCATTAGAGTACGAGCTTCGCCTTACCTGTGCTAAGAGAGACATACACGAGCTTCTTCATTCCCTCTTCTTCATTCCCTGACAAAGTGAAACGACTGACAATCAAACAAAGAAAGGCAAGCCTTTGATGACTCGACTCGTTCATAGATTACAACTAGGGAATCATGAGATAGAAATCCACTTATGATATAGGACAGGCCTCACCTCTCTTAGCAGCTGAATCCGATCCTGCTCTTAATCCTATATCTCAAGAATTCAGAACTTTTCTTGTGAGACCTTCTTACTCGGAAGTTAATACAATTAGGCAGGTAAGGCTGATTACAACTTGATGCCAAAGCAAATTCAAACAAATCACAAGAACTCAAATGGAAAAGAAAAGTCTACTCCTTTTGATCTGAGCCTTTACCTTGGACAAGAACTTCTATTATATCCAGCTAGTACGTGGGTCAGTCACTTCAGGTGCAGTCTCTCCTTCCCACCTAAGTTAGGGCCACAAAGATAATCTTGGATATAGAAAGGAGCAGCTCATACATATGGCATAGAAGTCGCAAACAAAAAAGTAAAGCTAACTACAAAGGTTAGAAAAAGAGACGGAGTCGCCGTAGAAAGAGTTACTAAAGGCAAGAACTTCCATTAACTCTTTTCGAAGAAGGGAGGAGGACGCATAGTATAGGCAGTGCCTGAAATAAATAAGAGGTAGGTAACGGAGAAGCAAGAAGCTCTCTTAACTGGAGGGGGCGGAGCCCCTGTAAAAGGAAAGGGGTATGCAGACTACTCAAGTAGACAACAAACAAAATAGAGTCAGTGTCCTTCAATCGCCAAACGGTAAGGGATTTCTCAATACTTTACTCAAAAATTTCACAATCTGATTCTATGGAACGAGCTGGTGTCGAGCCGGAGAAACGAGCGAGCAGCCCCTTTTTTCGAGGGAGGTAAGGTGCCCTTTTATATTATAAGCAAGGAGCTGGTTTGATACTCCTACTCGAGCCTAATGCTTTTGAAAGCAAAATACAACAGATTTCCTTAAAACATACAAGGGTCCCCAACATTGTGCTTCCAAAATGAAGCATGTACTAAAACAAGGTCCCCAGCGGTTATCTTCCTTCTCTTTTGGTCACATTATCAGCATAATTATAGAAACTCAAACCCTAAAACACCAAACAAAATTGCTAACCTCCCAGAAATTATGGTCCCACTTAGTAAAAAGAATGTCAGATACTTTCTCTCCTTCAAAGTAATTCCTTTTCCCCTGATCAAATCTTCATTTTCCCCTCATTCCTACCTTTGTCAACCAAACATGGACCATAAAATTAGGTAGCGATTCAATCAACTGATATCCCACATCACAAAAAAAGTCGAGACATACATGCCCTGAAATAATAACATTGTCACAATACGAATATGATTATATGCAGGGACGAATAGATAAACAACAATTGAATTGAGATAATAACAAAATGATAACAATAACTGAAATTGAAGTATCATACCTATCAGAAATCCCAATCAATTATACTGAATATGAATTTCGCCGGCTGAGTAAGAATCAAAGTTGAAATAGGATGAATATCGCGTGAATCGAACCGCTGATGGAGTTATTTTTGGTTTTTTTCTCTGGGAATGATGATGAAGGATGGAGGTGGGATGAAGATGGTACTAAAGAATTGTTTTAAGCGTTTATAATTAGAAGTATTATTAGCTAGGGTTTTAGTTTAGGGTGATTAATTAGGCGCTTAATTTTTTTTACCAAATTTCATTATTGCGCTTAAACGAAAATGTTAAATTGTTTTACCCAAATTTCAATTTGTGTTTTTATTTTAATTGAAAAGTTTAAGCGCTTAAACGAAATTAATTGGAAAATTTTAGAGATACATATATATATATATATTAGGTTTGAAATTGATTAATTAGGACAAATATGTATGTGACGAAAGTGTTGCCCAAGTGTTGCTAGAAAATGCAACAATTGTATAAAAATGTTGCAATTAAAGTAATATATTGCAACACTTACCTTAAAGTGATGCATTATGTAGATAATAAGCAACATTTTTAATAAAGTGTTGCATAATTAAGTAAAAATTCCAACACAACGCGTAAGTGTTGCACACGAAATGTTGCATTAGGTCTTTTTTTGTAGTAGTGGTAGTTTCTTCAGTGTCCTCTCGTAGTTTCTTCTATTCATTCATTTAGGGTTCTTCTTAAGACTCCCATTTGGGATTCTTCTCTAAGATCCTACATTTATATCATTGGTTTGCGGGCGAAATATTTTCTCCCACTCTATCCTTTAAAAATAACCTTTATTTGTATAAGGATAGCAATTTTCGATATAACCAATGCATATGAATGTTTGAAAAGTTTTATAGGTGTGATGAATACATTCTCATTTTCACTTAAAATGATCATCTTATACTGAACTAATATTCATTTTGATTGAATATTTTCCTCTTAGGAGGTGTATTTCTCGTTTTTTAATTAATCAACGCTTTGATTCTTTATATTGATCGTATCAATGTTACTTTACAATGAATGTTTCATGGTTTTTATCTAGTGATTTATAGAAATCACTTTGATTCATGTTCGACAAGTTATACAATTTATTTTAAGAATCAATAATTCGATTAAGAACAAAAGTAGTGACTTGGGTTGAAAACCAAGTCACTAATATCCAAAATTACAACCATTGTTTAGGATTCAAATCCTTGTCTTACAAGAAAGTAAATTGTTCTAGGAAATAAAATGCAAAATATGAAAGAAGACAATAATGAAAATTAGAGCCAAGCTCTTAAGTCTTCAATCATATGGATGCTACCATAGTCATCCATGTAAGAAACTTCATGCTTCCTTCTCCTTGCCTTTGTCATTAGGAGGTGACCCTTTAAAACAATTAAAAAGGGTAAAATCAACAATTTGTATCACTATACATAAGTTGATAAAGTAACATGAATTTTGAACGAGAAGTATTACCTACGGCGGTTGCCTTTCCATTTTTGAGGTCGGTCAAGTATTTGGGGCAATTACTGTAAAACCCCTCGCGAAAGCGGAAAAAGTAAAACATTCAAAGTACCAAAAATGCAGCGGAATTAAAACTTTTTAACAACATAAATAAACATGCGAGGTGTTTTAACAAACTAAACATGCGGAAGATAAAACATAGATAAGTATATATGTACTATACAAAAGCAGCCCGGGATAGCATATCCCTACAGGCACCAAAGTACGGAAAACAAAACCAAGGTCTAGCTAACGAATGGGTAAAGTCATCGATGAAGGATCATCGCTCGCTAGCCTCAACGTAACCCCCTTGCAAAACAGCATCAAGTACCTACACACATACAACATGTGCGCCACAGTCAGTGGGGAGTGACTAGAGCTCTCATAGCCACCTATTGTCATACAACACACAACATGTAATTACAAGAATTATACTCCAACATAAACAATCATGTGAAGCATCTATCTCGACTTCTCAAACTCTTATCATTAAGCAAATACTATGCAAAGGCTCTCAACCAAATTCGGAAACTATTTGGAAGGAGAGCCGGTTTCCCTTCCGGTTGCCCGGCCGGGGGGTCTTTCAGTCCAAACCATTTACGAAACCAATCAAGGAGTCATCAAATGCCTTGGATGAACAACACTATAATCAAGTAATATACCCATCACTATCAACATACATATCTGACACTGTACCAACTCTAGGCAAGCAGATATAAAACAGCAAGTATATAACACTGTACCCCATCCCAGACAAGTTTATACCATATTCAGCAATATCAAACCATCACCCCAATCCTAGGCATGGAAGGATACAATTACACATTACAAGAGAAAACTCATATGAAGATTCCGTTATACAACCACAGCATAAATACATAGCCTCATCAATTATAATCCACATGCATAAATACACCTCAGAATACAATGGCAAACGGAAACTGTGACCTAATCCAAATCACAGATCCCACAACAGTACACCTCAAAATACAAAGGCAAGCAGAACTGTGACCTAATCCAAATCACAGACCTACAACAATACACCTCAAAATACAAAGGCAAGCAGAACTGTGACCTAATCCAAATCACAGACCTACAACAATACACCTCAAAATACAAAGGCAAGCAGAACTGTGACCTAATCCAAATCACAGACCTACAACAATACACCTCAAAATACAAAGACAAGCAGAACTGTGACCTAATCCAAATCACAGACCTACAACAATACACCTCAAATACAAAGGCAAGTAGAACTGTGACCTAATCCAAATCACAGACCTACAACTATACACCTCAAAATACAAAGGCAAGCAGAACTGTGACCTAATCCAAATCACAGACCTACAACAATACACCTCAAAATACAAAGGCAAGTGAAAGCTGTGACCTAATCCCAATCACAGCTTTACAATTTCACTTCTGAAACTTACTCCATTCTTAACCAATCATGCAAACAACGTATATCCAAACCAACACTTAATTGACCCCGGGAATTAAGCCGAGGGAGAGCCGGTTTCCCTTTCGGTGGCCCGACCGGGGGGTCTCTATCCTCACTCTATTCCCGAACCCAATATAGTGCCGCCCGAACCTCGGGGACCTCAAACACACATACAAGTATAAAAGAAAGACTAATTTCGATTAAGTTATTTCTAAACGACTGCCATATATTAAAAATATCTTAGTCCGATAAGAATTATTAACGGTCACCTAAGAACTAACTAATTTTAGACAGGTCACTAACTACTTTATTAAATCTTACTTAGCTCAAAATATATTTTACTAAGTATTTAATTACGTTCTAATTAATCGGTTCAACCGATAAAGGAAATGAACACAATTTAAATTAAACTTCATATTATATTACCTATATATTTTAAAACGGGAAAACAACTAACTAATTAAATTATTCCGACAAGCTTCTAATAATAAAACCGTAACCCATTACTAATTCTTAACGATTTCTAACGTATTAAATTTAAACGTAAACAAGCTAGCAAACACGTACGTAAACTAATTAATTCAAGCAGGCTAGCAAACACGTACGTAAAATAATAATAAAATAATAAAACATTAGTATTTAGTATCTTGAACGTAGCAATAATTGTAATAATTAAATAATAATATAATAATAAAATAATAATATAATAAAAATTCATATTTTTATAAGTAAACAATAGTAGTAAAGCATACATACAGTAGGTAGTAGTCACTAGAATAATAGAAATAGCAGTAGTAATACATAGCTGTTGTAACAACGATATTGTTATAGCAATATACCACATTACTAACATCAGCAGTACACAAGCCAAACAAGAGAAGCAACCAGCGACACAAGAACAACAACAATGCGTGACAACAGCACCAGCCATACATCGAGCAACTACGACGAGCATAGCAACCAGCAGCAACAGTGCAATGGCAGCAGCTATACGCAGCAGCAGTAGCGTAATAGACCCAATTAGAGAAGTAGAAATGCGTAACAACGGAATGCGGTAATAGCCATAGCAGTATCGACACAGCAATTCAACAACAGTTGCAGCGGTTAATAGCAGTTTAGCAACAGTACATTATCGACGACGCAACAACAACCATATCCGAAATTTCGACAGAATGTAGTAGTAATTAGCAGTGAGCATGAATGTAGTGTATAAGTGCAGTGCAGCAGTTAGCCGCGTGCAGTGGTAGATAGTGTAGTATAGCAGCAGCAATGTAACAAGCTACAAAAAGCTATTTGAATTATAATTAACTCTCTTTTTCTTGTTTTTGATAGAAGTTCTCATATCTAACTCTCGAAAATACAGAGGAATAGAGTAAGAAGTCAACGGGTATATATTTAGTGAAGTGGGGCTGAAAGAGATTTGACAAGAATGAAAGAAAACTTGACCAACTTTAAAGGATAAGTACAAAGAAGCTCTTAAGTGAATTTGGCATGATTCTACGGCTAAGTCCCCTGCAACTATTGAACCGAAGTCGCTTTATAAATTTAAATGCCTGGCTTTAAACAAATTTCTAAGAAATTAAGTTCTATCTTTACTTTACTACTACATATATATAACATAAGAAGAGAATCAGTAAGCAAGTAGTAGATAGTGTCGTGATTGCAGGTGAACAATTATTATCGAATCAAATGCACAGGAAAGAGGTCAGCAACAATAGCACAGTGATACGTAATGAACATATAATCTCAGAAATGACAATGCTCATAACCAAATCCCACTAAACCCTTCACCCTATACATTAACCCACAATCTATACAACCCATATTCATCATCAAAACCACATAAACATTCATAAGAATATATGTCAAGTTACTTTAAGACAAGGTTGAGTTTCTCATTATCGTCACCTTTACTCCGCGAATGCACCGGTTTACTCTTCAAGGATCACAAGCTCTTCCTCTGGGTTGTTATTAGCTCCACCTTCAAGCACAAAAACACGGATTAAGGGGGTAATTTCGTGATTAGGGAAAAACAGCCCCGAAATGAAGTTTCACGAAATTGAAAATGAAAGTGATAGAAAGATCGTAAATCTCGCAAGGATTCCGAATATGTAACTTTTACCTTGATTTGAGTTCGGGAAGGCCTCGAGATGATGATTCTAAGCTTGAAAAGTAAGATGAAAATGGAGTTGGGTTTATGTCAGTGAAATGAAAATGAAGGAGGAGATTTATGTCCATGGAAGCTTCCTTTAAGGGTTTAAGTTGTCCTTTTAAAAACTTGAGACGGGTTTTACTTTATTCAAGTGAAACGGAAAGTGAGACGGGTTGATATTAAATAAACACGGCATCTTAAGCTTAAATGATTTTTAAGACGAACTTAACGGAAATCTTAAAAATATAAATTACGATTATTATTAAAATATTATTAAATTCCGTAAATTAGTTTATTTTAATAATATATTTCTTTACGAAAATACGGGCTGTTACAATTACGCTTCCAATGTCCTAACCTCGTGCAATAATGGCACTTGTCTTCAAATTTTGAAGATGAGGTGGAAGCGCCTTTCGAAAAGGTCTTTTCTTTGGCCGGTTTGGGCTTGAACGTTTTCTTGCCCTTGCCTTTGAAGGCATTCCTCTTGAAGTTAGTTTTCCCTTTCTTCTCGATGTTCAAAACATCCTTAGTGGAACCTTCATGAAGTCTCATGTCCCTCTCGGCTTGGAAAAGCATCTTATGCAATTCATCCAACGTGGTCTCTTGATTTCGCATATTGAAATTCACACGGAATTGAGCATACGATTTCACCTTATTGAGAGAATGAAGAACTCGGTCAACGATGAGTGAGTCGGGAACATCAACTCCTTGCACTTTTAGAGTCTCCGCGAACTCGACAAATTTGAGTACATGAGGGCTTATCTTTTGTCCTTCCCTCAAGCTAATGTCGAAGAAGGCGGAAGCCGCCTCATATTGAATCACCCTTTTGTGAAAACATTGTCGCAAGTTTGGTGTATATCTCATATGATGTGCTTAACTTGATCATACTCCTTTGGAGATCTGGCTCCATGGAGAAGATAAGCACATTTTTAAGAGCGGATGACTCTTTCATGTATGCTTCATAGGCCTCACGAGTTTGAACCGCGGAACGAGCGGTCGGAGCGGCTTCGGAGAGGTAACGAGTCTTATCGTCACCTTGAGCGGCCAAAAGTAATTGCGCATCCCAATCTTTAAAATTGGAACCATGCTTATCGAGTTTGCAACGATCCATAAAGGATCGAAGCCATTATACATTAGTGAGAGGTGGAGCGTTGGTTGCCATTGACGATGTTGAAAAATTAAACTACAATAAAAAGAAGGAATTAAAACAACATCATTCTTAAAACTCGTAATTAATTTTAAACAAGTTTAGTTATTTAATTAATGATCTCTTACCCAATTAAGTAAACAATCCCGAGACCCAAATCCATATTAATCCGGGTACGGTGTAGCCGATTCAACCCTTATTGATATAATTTGGTGGATTAACCTTTTAATCGGTTCTACCTTAGAACTCTCGGTTAACAATTTTCTAAAAATTGTCTTTAGCCCAAACTTATTGCAACTACGGTTACGAATACTTTCATTGAGATCGACCAAATTTCAAGGTGTAATCTTATTACCCCACTTACCCAACGTAACAATTTTAGTACCCCGGTGTAGCCGAGCCTACATTCTTGTGAAGAAGGGATTCATGGGTCTATACTTTTTGGTAAGGCTGAGTCTCAATATTCATTTGTAAGAGATCTAGTCAAAATTATTATCTATCTCCGTTTAAGTGAACTAAGTCGGTGAATTATCAATAAAATAATGGACTAGGTCGACTAAATCGAATAAAAATGCATGACATGATATGACGATTTTGCTATGCATGCAAACATATAAAGCAAAATAAAAGCATAAAATAATAAACCCTAGTATGGCCTTTCCTAGAAAAGAAAATAAAAGTACAAATTCGGAAACCAACTCCTTTGTGTTAGGTTTATTAGTTACTCATAAACTAATTTTAGTCATACTAAACTAACCTTGTAATTAACATTTTAAAATACTAGTTAAAACGATCTTATGCATGCTAATATATGTGGAAATAAGGAGATATTGAACCCTTACACACGGTCCAAGATTATAGCAAGGATGATCCTCCAAGTACCCAAATAAGAATACCTCCTTTGGATGTACCAAGACGACCCCTTGAAAGATCCAAAATCTCGAGTAGACTAGCACAAGAAACCGGAATTTCCTTAAACAATATAAGTTCTAATAATATGAACTTAGTATACTAATTTATCTCTCTTAATATAATTAGTATGAATATTATCTTATAATATGAGAGGTTTTTGATGTGTTCTTACTTGAAAATCACGGCTAACTCTAGAATGTAAGGAGTATCACATACTTATATTGTCTTATAATTATGCTTGAATTAAAACAACTTAATTCAAGTGGTTATGGGGAACTTAAAGCCGGCTAGGGCATGGGGAAGGATAAAAGAGATGCTTGTTGAGATTACCAAAGGCTTAGGTATGCAACCCTAACCATTAGGTGCTAAGCTAGGTAATTATTGTGTCCTTAACACAATAAAAGCACTCCTAATGTATACCAATAAAACCGGCACCACCATTTAAATGTAGTCCATTTTATTTTTTTGTCTTTTGATCAATTGTATAAATGTGATATCTAAAATGTTACATTTAAATAACAATTGTTTTAATTAACAAAAAAATGCATATTCATCATATAAATATCATTTGTAATTAAATAAATCATATTTATCATTTCGACATGTAATTCGAAATTACCAACATATAAAATGGTCATTTATAATTTATCGTCAATACGATTTACAACCTTTGTAATAATTATAACCCAATTCATTCTAATTACGATATTATAAAATATCGTTTAATGTTTAACAATTGAAACGTTTCAATTTTAAACATAAATCTTACATTAAGATTTAACCTCTAATTTCTCGATATACGAGTTTAAGGAATATGATCAAATCATATCATTATACATTTGATCACTTTAACAATTAAGGGAATTGTCCTAAAGGTGTGACCTAAAGGGATCAACTGACCACCACCGTCATACGACAGTAATGTCAAACTCTAGCTAGCCAATCATTACCGATTAATGTTGGTCAGTTGACTAATATAATTCGTATCATCCCTTGCGCATTCTCGTCATGAGATTTAATTACGTGATCGCACTATTGTTGAGGACACATTTCCCAACAATCTCCCACTTGTCCTTGACAAGTGTGCGTCACCAATTCTCTTGTCCTATTACAATCTCCCTCTCAATGCAAGATGTCTCTCTGAGGTCGTTCTTGCATTCGATCATATCATGAGTGGTTTCCTCGATCTGGAGAATAACTGTTTGACCGGAATTATCTACCATAGATACCTTCCGAGTGTGGCCACGCATTTCCAGTTAACTTCTCCTCGAGTGGCCTTGAGATTTGAACAACCCTGACAAGGGGTGGACAATTTCTATCGTACTACTTCCTTTGACTAGTCACAGTCAGTCACAGCCTGAAACAGTCCCATTTGACTCCAGTTACGAAAAGTCGTAAAGAACGGATCAAAGCTATGCCTAAACTCTACCATCTTCGGAGAGTAGTCTTTAGTCTAAGAATTGACTCACAAGAATACTATAGCAGCTCTTGCCACGACCCGGCTATAAAATTTCCAGAACTCTATAAGCGGTCACATTGCCCGACAGAGTGTCTCTTACAGTCTGCCTATGTGATCGACTAGTCATCACATATGACTCTATGGCACTTGAACTTGCCATCAATCGCCTCACACTCTAGTCGCTTTGAGATGTCACCTCATGTAAGCGGCTAGGGGCCATACTAAGTCAATCCAGTTCACTTACGGGGTTCAATATTGTCTCTTACAACCCATTTGGATTCTGACAAAGTATCTTTCACTTTGA
Organism: Silene conica; assembly: GCA_029255685.2. Classification (NCBI taxonomy): domain Eukaryota; kingdom Viridiplantae; phylum Streptophyta; class Magnoliopsida; order Caryophyllales; family Caryophyllaceae; genus Silene; species Silene conica. The sequence goes on from CM055317.2 coordinate 53,751,676, forward strand.
GTTAATCATAACTCAAATGATGTTGTCATGCAACAATAGTCAATACTATTACATTGCATTTGATGCACAATCATCTATTTGTATTAGTGTTTTGTGAATAACCTTTATTCATGATTGCAAAACTTACGAATTTTAGTCTCCTTTATTATCATATTATCCCGTATAATATGATTCTATTTGAGTACATATCTAGAACTCTTTCTAGATTTTGAGTTTCCTTTCCGGAGGAAAGCTCCCACTGTTATCTTATAACTTGTGACGTATCGATATACTGGAGGGATTAAAAATCACTCTCTACAGTCACTTATGTACTGAAATCTACATTGTAGTCTATTTATGATTAATAATTTTCACTCATCTTGGCTATTTGATAATGGTTTCATTCATCGTTATGAATAATGTATCCAACCATTCTAACTTCTAGTGGGCGACCTTTTATTATCCATATAATAAACCTTCCCATTAAAACTCCATCATCATATGATACAAATTATTTTATTCATCTAAATTGAGTACCTCTTATTCTTTACTCTTAAAGAATCACTCATTCTCTCTAAATGGTAGGTTTCAATTCTTTGATGAATATCGCTCCCACTGAAAACAATATCTCTCGATATCTTAAATGAACCTTTCATTCTCGCATGTTAAACTATTACTCGAATTATTATCACTATCTCTATAGTGATCCATCTTTTCAGATCATACCTTCTGACACAACATAAACTACTGTTGAGGGGACTAAGATGATTTCTCATCTATTATCTTATAATCATAGAAAAATCATTATTTCAAGGAATCGGTCTTGCCTCCGAATAGATAGATGATTTCTCCTCTATTATCTTATAATCTTTGAAAAATCACTATCTCATGGAGCCGATCTTCCTTCCGAATTCATACGGGGTTTCCCACTGAAACAATGAACACAAAGAACCTTTCTTCGAGTGTCCTCCCGTAGTTTGTTCAGTGTATCTTTCTTCGAGTGTCCTCCCGTAGTTTCTTTTGTTATATTATTTAGGTTTCTTCTTAAGAACCCTTTCAGGAATCTTCACTAAGATCCTATAGTTATATCATTGGTTTGTAGGTCGAATATTTTCTCCCACTCTATCCTTTAAAATAACCCTTATTTGTACAAGGATAGCTTATTTCGATCGTACCAATGTATATAAGTTTATCGTATGATGAATACATTCTCATTTTCACTTAAAATGAAAATCTTATAATGAACTAATATTGTCTCATTTTGATTGAAAGTATCTCATGGGGTGTAGTTCTCCGTTTTAATCAACACTTTGATTATATTATACTTGATCGTATCAATATTTATTGCGTGATAAGATCACTATTATTCATGTTTTAACAAGGCATGCAATTTATTTGATAAATCAGAACATTGATTAAGAACAAAAGTAGTGACTCGGGTTGAAAACCAAGTCACTAACATCCAAAATTTCAACCATTGTTTTAGGATTTTAATCCTTGTCTTACAAGAAAGTAAATTGTTCCATAAATAAAATGCAAAATATGAAAGAAGACGATATAAAAATTAGAGCCTAGCTCTTCAAGTCTTCGATCAATTGGATGCTACCATAGCCATCCAAGTAAGGAACTTCATGTTTCTTTCTCCTTGTCCTTATCTTTATAACATGCCCCTTAAAACAATTTAAAAGGGGTGATAGTCAACAACTTGTATCGCCATACAAAAGTTAACAAAAGAACATGAAAGTAAACGAGAATTATAAACTACGGCGATTGCCTTTCCATTTTTGAGATCGGTCAAGTATTTGGGGCAATTCCGTTTCCTAAGACTTAACCTCGTGCAATGAAGGCACTTGTATTCAACCTTTGAAGATGAGGTGGAAACGCCTTTCGAAAAGGTCTTTTCTTTGGTCGCCTTGGGCTTGAACGTTTTCTTGCCCTTGCCTTTAGAGGCATTCCTTTTGAAGCTCATTTTCCCTTTATTTTCGATGTTTAAGACATCCTTGGTGGAACTTCCATGAAGTCCCATGTCCCTTTCGGCTTGGACGAGCATCTTATGCAACTCATCCAACGTGGTCTCTTGGTTTCGCATATTAAAATTCACCCGGAATTGCATACGCTTTAACCTTGTTGAGCGAGTGAAGAACTCGGTCAATTATGAGAGAGTCGGGAACATCAACGTCTTGCGTTTTTTTAAAGGCTCCGCGTGCTCAACGAGTTTGACCACATGAGGGCTCATTTTTTTGCCCTTTCTTCAACGTAATGTCAAAGAAGGCGGAAGCCGCCTCATATTGAATCACCCTTGGAGTTTGCGAAAACATGGTCGCAAGCTTGGTGTAAATTTCATATGATGTGGTCAACTTAATCATACTCCTTTGGAGATCCGGCTCCATGGAGAAGATGAGCACATTTTTAAGAGCGGAGGACTCTTTCATGTAGGCTTCATAGGCCTCACGAGTTTGGGCCAATGAACGAGCGGTCGGAGCGGGAGGAGCGGCTTCGGATAGGTAACGACTCTTATCGTCACCTTGAGCGGCCAAAAGTAATTGCGCATCCCAATCCTTAAAGTTTGAACCATGCTTATCGAGTTTGCAACGATCCATAAAGGATCGAAGCCATGAAACGTTAGTGAGAGGTGGAGCGTTGGTTGCCATTGTCGATGTTGAAAATTAAACTACAATAAAATGAAGGAAATAAAACAACATCATTTTAAAATTCATAATTTATACTAAAAACTTAAACAAGTTAATTAGTTATGTACTTAATGATCTCTTACCCAATTAAGTAAACAATCCCGAGACCCAAACCCATACTAATCCGGGCACGGTGTAGCCGATTCAACCCGTATCGGTATAATTTGGTGGATTAACCCTTTAATCGGTTCTACCTTAGAACTCTCGGTCGACAATTTTCTAAAAATCGTCTTCAGCCCGAACTTATTGCAACTACGGTTACGAATACTTTCGTTGAGATCAACCAAATTTCAAGGTGTAATCTTTATTACCCCACTTACCCAACGTGACAATTTTAGTACCCCGGTGTAGCCGAGCCTACGTTCTTGTGAAGAAGGCATTCATGGGTCCATACTTTTTGGTAAGGCTAAATCTCAATATTTATATGTAAGAGATCTAGTCAAATTATTATCTATCTCCGTTTAAGTGAACTAAGTCGGTGAATTATCGATAAAATAAATGACTAGGTCGACTAAAACGAAAATGCATGAGACGATCTATGACGATTTGGCTATGCATGCAAACATATAAAAGCAAAATAAAAGCATAAAATAAACCCTAGTATGGCCTTTCCTAGAAAAGAAATAATAAAAGTACAAATTCGGAAACCAACTCCTTTGGTCCCTTGAACTTCACGAGGCACGCACTTCGAGGTAAACACCGTCTTGATCGGAACTCCTTTCCGAATGGCACCGTCTTCAAGGAACTCCGGATTTTACAAATATTACAACTTTTCTAGTCTACTTTATACATTATAAAATAGAAATAAATTACAGTTGGGTGATACGAGATCACAAAATTACAACCGAATCGGTAACCCCTTACATTACGGGAAATACCGATTTAAAACTAAGGCCATACTAAGTAAATTACATAATTCCCAAAATTACGTAAAATAAATCATGACATTCATAATAAAATATGCAATGCTTATGTCAATATGAATTAACATGCAAACCCTAAGCCAAATCGTCCTATTTAAAACACTTATTTAAATAGTTATCGTAAACCTTGGTTTATGGAATCGCGTGTTTTAACGATTAACAACACTATGCATTATATGAAACGATTTTCATCCTTAAGTTAATCATCCTAACTCACATAGGATTCAAAATTTAGTCTTACTCAAACCTTGAACATGACTTAACTTAATATATTTCAATATTGATCGGTATTACTCGGTTTTACGGGGAAAAATAATATAAAATCCAAAAGAGTCATAAAAATTTCGAAAATTCAAAATTCAAATTTTGAAAAATCCAGAATGTTCTTAAAATTTTCAGAATCTTAAAATATTAGTATTTATACGGTTTTAACATTATTTCGTGAATAAGACGTAAAACGAGCATTTTAAGTCGGAAAATTCAATAATTAACTTCATAAATGCAAATTAAATACTAATAATATTTTTATACCTTCCAAAACATTTTAAGAACACAAAATGGACAGAAAATTAAATGACACATTGCCCCATAGCCGAAATTTTAAATAGATGACTCTAAAAATTCAATTTTAAATGCTACTTTTAACAAATTAAAATTAAATCAAATCTGAAATTTTTGGCTCCCAAGAATATTTTCATGATGAACATATCATATATGACTAATATGGGTTACACTTTTCGGCCATTTTAACAACTTTTGCAAATTTTAACGATTTACGTCATATATCGTACGATTTTAACCTTTAAAATTATTTCTCAAGCATAAAATAAGATAAAATTCTCGAAAATTTTATACATGCTGGAAATAATATATATGACATCGTGTTAAAAGTTTATGGCCAAATTCCAACTTAAACTATTAAAGTCGAAATTATGTCACTAATTACCCGATTTTTACATTAAAAATCTATAATATTGCAATATTTTGAGATAAATTTCTGGAAAATTCATCATAAATTTTAAATATTGCATGTGACATCCTCATGAATTTTTATAGTCAAATTCATAATATAACTATTTTAACCCAATTTTATTCATCTTATTGCATTCTAACACTTAAAATTCATATCACACGTTTTATAAGTCCATAATTTACGAAAAATCATATTCATATTATAGAAAATACATGTGATAACATACTGAAAAATCTCGGCCAAAAGATGATTTTTGCTATTTTTCCCAAAATAAACGATTTTAACCATTAAAACTCTATAAAAACCGAGATTAAATATACCATAAGTCAATATTCATGCAAAATATATTCCAAATATTCTAAAACATTTTAGAAAACAGTAGGTAATCATGCTAAAATTATTTCGTGCATATCATATATTAAACGAAAATTTCAATTTTATTTTGTTATCACTATAACTCCGTAAAAACGTAAACGGAAAGCATGCAAACAACCTATTGCTCTGATACCAATTGTTAGGTTTATTAGTTACTCATAAACTAATTTTAGTCATACTAAACTAACCTTGTAATTAACATTTTAAAATACTAGTTAAAACGATCTTATGCATGCTAATATATGCGGAAATAAGGAGATATTGAACCCTTACACACGGTCCAAGATTATAGCAAGGATGATCCTCCAAGTACCCAAATAAGAATACCTCCTTTGGATGCAGCAAGACAACCCCTTGAAAAATCCGAAATCTCGAGTAGGCTAGCACAAGAAACCGGAATTTCCTTAAACAATATAAGTTCTAATAATATGAACTTAGTATACTAATTTATCTCTCTTAATATAATTAGTATGAATATTATCTTATAATATGAGAGGTTTTTGATGTGTTCTTACTTGAAAATCACGGCTAACTCTAGAATGGAAGGAGTATTACATACTTATATTGTCTTATAATTATGCTTGAATTAAAACAACTTAGTTCAAGTGGTTATGGGGAAGTTAAAGCCGGCTAGGGCATGGGGAAGGATAAAAGAGATGCTTGTTGAGATTACCAAAGGCTTAGGTATGCAACCCTAACCATTAGGTGCTAAGCTAGGTAATTATTGTGTCCTTAACACAATAAAAGCACTCCTAATGTATACCCATAAAACCGGCACCACCATTTAAATGTAGTCCATTTTATTTTTTGTCTTTTGATCAATTGTATAAATGTGACATCTAAAATGTTACATTTAAATAACAATTGTTTTAATTAACAAAAAAATGCATATTCATCATATAAATATCATTTGTAATTAAATAAATCATATTTATCATTTCGACATGTAATTCGAAATTACCAACATATAAAATGGTCATTTATAATTTATCGTCAATACGATTTACAACCTTTGTAATAATTATAACCCAATTCATTCTAATTACGATATTATAAAATATCGTTTAATGTTTAACAATTGACACGTTTCAATTTTAAACATAAATCTTACATTAAGATTTAACCTCTAATTTCTCGATAGACGAGTTTAAGAAATATGATCAAATCGTATCATTATACATTTGATCACTTTAACAATTAAGGGAATTGTCCTAAAGGTGTGACCTAAAGGGATCAACTGACCACCACCTTCATACGACAGTAATGTCAAACTCTAGCTAGCCAACCATTACCGATTAATGTTGGTCAGTTGACTAATATAATTCGTATCATCCCTTGCGCATTCTCGTCATGAGATTTAATTACGTGATCGCACTATTGTTGAGGACACATTTCCCAACACTTTGTTCCCTTGAACTTCACGAGGCACGCTTCCTAAGGTAAACATCGTCTTGGTCGGAACTCCTTTCCGAATGACATTTAGTCTACTTTATACATTTATAAAATAGAAAACAATAAATAAAGTGATACGAGATCACATTAATTACATTCCAATCGATAACCCCTTACATTACGAGAAATATCGATTAAAAACTAAGGCCATACTAAGTAAAATTACATAATCCAAAATTACGTAAATAAAATCATGACAATCATAATTAAAATATGCAATGCTTATGAATATGAACTAACATGCAAACCTAAGCCAAATCGTCCTATTTAATATCATTTATATATATAGTTATCGTATACCTCGGTTTTTATGGAATTGCGTGCTTTAACAATTAAAAAACACTTAGCATTATGTGAATCGGAATTCACTCTTAAGTTAATCATCCCAACTCATTTAGGTTTCAAAATTTAGTCTTACTCAAACTTTGAACATGACTTAACTTAATATTATAATATTGTTCGGTATTACTCGGTTTTACGGGAAAAATAATATAAAATTCAAAAAGTCATAAAATTTCGAAAAATTCAAAATTCAAATTTTGAATATATTAAAACTTTCTTAAAATTACAGAATCTTAAAAATATTATTACTTACACGGTTTTATTATTTATTTCGTAAGTAATTCGTAAAACGAGTATTTTGAGTCGGAAAATTAAATGATTAGCTCCATAAATGCAAATAAAATACTAATAATATTTTTAAACTTTCCAAAACACCTTAAGAACTGAAATGGACAGAAAATTAAATAGTACACTGCCCAATATCCGATATTTTAATTACATGACTCTTATTATTCAATTTTTAAATATAACTTTTTTAACAAATAAAAATCAAATAAAACAGAAAATTTTGGTTCCCAAGAAAAATATGGTGATGAACATATCTAATATGACTTTTATGGGTTAAATGTTTCGGCCATTTTAACAACTGTTGCTATTTTTAACGATTTACGTCATATATCGTACAATTTTAACCATTAAAATTATTTCACAAGCATAAAATCAAATAAAAATCTCGAAATTTTTATACATGTTGGAAATGATATATACGACATCGTGTAAAATCTTTATGGCCAAATTCCAACTTAAACTATTAAAGTCGAAATAATGTCACTTTTATCCGATTTTTACATTAAAAATCAATAAACATGTAATATATGAGATAAATTTCTGGAAACTTTAGTATATATTTTAAATATTGCATGTGACATACTCAAAAAATTTTATAGTCAAATTCGAAATATAACTATATAAACCCATTTTTATTCATTTTATGGCATTTTAACATTTAAAATTCATAAACCATGTATTCTAACTCCATAATTTACGAAACATCATATTCATATCATAGGAAATACATGTGCAAACATACTGAAAAATCTCGGCCAGAAGTTGATTTTAACTATTTTTCCCAAAAATATACATTTTTAACCATTAAAAATAATAAAAACCGAAAATAAAATACCTATGAACAATATATATGCAAAATATATTCCAAATATCCTAAAATACATTTAGAATCAGTAGCTATTCATGCATAATAATTTCGGCCATATCATATACGAACTAAAATTTCAATTTTATTTTTGTTATCTTAATAACTACGTAAAAATGTAAACGAAAAGCATGCGAACAACCGATTTGCTCTGATACCAATTGTTAGGTTTATATATCTCAAAACCTAATATTTTAGTCATACTAATATTAAGATGATAATTAACATTTTAATTATGGCTTTTAGATCTTATGCATGCTTATTCAAAAATGCGGAAATAGGATTCGAATTACTTACAATCCGACGAAATCAACACAAGGATGATCCTCCATAGTATTCAAACAGAACACCTCCTCCAAGATGCACCCAAGACACCCCTTATGATGAACCAAAATTTTTTGGTATGGTAGTACAAGAATCGGTTTTTACCTTAAACAATATCCTAATCTTTTATTAGAAATATTAAATCAAATACTACAACTAATATAGTATATATTATTATCTTATAATAATTTTGAGAGGTTTTAAAGTATTTTCTTACTTGAGAAAAACTTGCCAAGACTTTGAATGAATTGGTTTTGTGAGCTTGTCACAATATTTAAGTGGGTTGTGTCTAGGGGTGTGGGTGGCCGGTTATGGGAAGAACAAAAGAGAGAACACCTTCTCTTTTCAATGCTCTTAGGGTGGCTATATGTGTGTGTTCTCAAGGCTTGCTTTAAACACAATGATTAAAGTGTAATTAACACACTAATCACCCACAACCACCTCCACTAGCCGTCCCACCTTAAGCTTAAAATGGACATCATTTTATAATTTTGTCAATTGTACAATTTGTACATTATGTGACATACAATATGTCATAATGTTATAAAATACAATTGTTTTAATTTAAAACATATATATTTATCAAATAAATATTATTTATAAATTAAACAAATCACATTTATCAAGTTGACAAGTAATTCGTAATTACTAATATAAAATGGTCATTCATAATAATCGTCAACACGATCTACAATTTTGTAATAATTTTAACCCGATTCATTCCAATTACGATATTATAAAATATCGTTTATTGTTTAACAATTGACACATTTCAATTATAAACATAAATCTTACAATAAGATTTAACCTCTGATTTCTCGGTATACGAGTTTAAGGAATATGATCAACTCGCATCAATATACAATTGATCATGTTATCAATTAAGGGAATTGTCCTGTAGGTGTGACCTAAAGGGATCAACTGACCACCACCGTCATACGACAGTAATGTCAAACTCTAGCTAGCCAATCAGATCATTACCGGTTAATGTTGGTCAGTTGACTAATATAATTTCGTATCATCCCTTGCGCATTCTCGTGATAAGATTTAATTATGTGATCGCACTATTGTTGAGGACACATTTCCCAACAATTCCTATCTCGATCGAGGACTTTGCCAATTCGATCGAGCGGATAAGCTGCTGTCGACCGAAATTCTGCTCACAACTCTAACAAACCTCACTTTCTCGTTCGGTTTAGGGAGGTCGTTGTTCTGCTTAATCCTGTAAGTTCCCATCTCACCTTCTCTTTTCACCTTTGCCTTGCACAATGAGGACATTGTATCGGTTGGTTTGGGGAGGTTTATGCATCCATCTTGTCTGCATTAGAAGCTGAGTCTGAACCTTCCTGTCTTGTCTTTTTCAACCTGACATAACCTCTGGTGTTTGCATAAGCAATCCGCCCGAGTTGTTACTTTATCAGAAAATCCTGCTGAACAAATAGACTGGTCTTGAGATTTTGGCAACCTACTTATAAATTCTGAGGAATTAGAGCCTTATAAACTGGTGTCATCCACCACCGGTTTGATGTCACTAGTAGAAAAAACCCCTATTACGACGCCTTAATCGTGGCGGTTCTTTTAGAAACGCCATAAAAGGCCCAGAAAATTGGTGGGAATGAGTTTTTCATATTTTATAAAGTCTATTGCGACGGTTTAAATTAAGAGCCGACGTAATAGTAGTAGCTATTTATGACGGTTTTATATAAAAAACGCCACCATAAGTCAATTACGACGGTTGTATTAACAACCGCTGGTAATAACACGCTACAAATTTATAATAGTTAAAAATACTTTTAATTAAAACCGTCGTCATATGTTTTTAAGACGTTTATTATTAAAAACCGACATAATAAGATTAAAATATGTCAATTACCCTTGTCATTCTGTTCTTAAAAAAAATCTTCTAAAACCCTTTCATCGTTTAACAGTTCCTTCATCTTCCTCGCGAACTGCCTCTGCTCACCTTCTCCGCGCCCGCGGTTTCGTCAAGGCAGCAGTCAATAATTATCGTTAAAACCTCAATTATTAGTCACCTCGTCCCTACTGTGATCTGCCTCAATCAAAAGCACCTTCTATTACGTTTTTCGAACTCCTTCTACACAGCACTATAACTACGGTTATGGAAGAAGAGGTACTTTATTTTGCCCCTATATAATTCTAATTATGGTTTCTCATTCGATTATACAAGTAACATTTCTTAATCGAGTTTAATTTCTGGTAATATTATCAAATTGATTGAATTTAATATTTTATTGAATTACTCCTATTATTAAACTAAACTCAGAGTGTTGAAATGGCATGCTCCTCCGTAGCTACTTGTCTTATCCTCCAACCCGTCTTAATTTTAATTTAGGGTTTCAATTTTTTAGTTTCTTAATTTCAATTTTTTCAGTTCATTGTTATACTTCTCTAATTTCACTTCTAAAGTTCTCTAAATTCATGATTCAATTTTTCAATTTACATTTCATTTTATATTTGATTGAATTTATGTATTGGTTCAAAATCAAAGGAACATCTACTAATTGTTTTTTCTACAATGAAACATCTAACACTTTCAGGAAGACGACTTCAACGAGCAGTGAATATCTAATTTATATGATCCTTTTCCAGTGGAGGCTTTAAGGAATCAACAGTGCATATGTACTTGGATATTCTGGGACCTTTATAATTCCTCTTGGATGGATAGGTGGCGTGGTTGGTCTACTTGCAGCAACTGCAATATTTATATGGAAATGCATTTGTTGCTAACCTTCATGAAATTGGAGGGCGGAGAAATATAAGATACATAGATCTTGCAGGATTCATTTACGGTAATATGAAGCAAATAAACATTATAAAGCCATCAAAAGAATTGTTTTGGTTAAGTTTTCAATTTAGTTGTATCTACTATCTAATGGTTTTGCGAGAAAAATATTTATCAGGTCGGAGAGCTTATTCATTAACATGGGCACTGCAATATGTAAATTGATTTATGATCAACACTAGATTTATCATCCTGGCTGGCTCTGCATTAAAGGTATTTCGAAGTCTTACTCAACTACTCTAACAATTTTTTTTTCTCTACAACTTATAGTTGTAGAACATGAAAATATTCTAACACGGAAAATGTGGGTTCATTTAAGTGCTCCACTGACATTCTAGTAGATTAGTTGAAAATAGAAATCTAACCTTATGAATGTCACTGTTATCCTTGGGAAAGGAGAAAGTCTAACCCGATTTAACTTAAATTGTGTTGGTTTAAGCTGGCCAAAATCACCCGATGACATAGCTCAAAGCATTCCTGAATATGAAATTATCTTACCCGAATGATAATACGTTCATAATCACCCCAATCAAATGACTAGTTTGCCAAGTGAAGGGTTGTGCCCCTTGCTGTCCAACGAGAAATATGCATGAGCCTGTGATTTCTTAATCAACTCTTATAATTTTCTTTTGTAGGGAGCCTATGTTCTGTACAGTGATGACGATGCACTGAAGCTTCTGTATTGACGTATTGTATAATCATTGTGGGGGTTGTATGTGGAATGTTTGCAATAGGGATTCCTCATTTATCGGCTCTAAGGATTTGTCTTGGAGTTTCGACAGTCCTCAGCCTTATATACATTGTTATAGCTATTGTTCTTTCAGTTCGAGATGGTATGTCCTCAGCCTTATAATATGATTAAATTGGTCTTCTCAACCACTAATTTTGAGGGTTCAGTATACTAAAAAAATGGAAGCTTGTTATTCTCCACTTTTCTTCTTCCTCGCACTATGTCTCATTTTGCCTTCAAATTTCGGTTGCTTAAGAATTAGGGAGTTATTTATTGAATGGAGTAGGGTTTAAATAGCTTTGTTTGAATTCTATCTAGAAATCGTGGAAAATGTGCAATAATTGAATCCGAACTTTGTTTTAGTCGATTCACCCATGTACTCTCTACATTGTCTGTAGCATTTTTGCAGTAGTCTGTGATGTACAAAGTGATTGACCAATGAAGTACTAAATAATATTTTCATTTCGTAGGTTCTGATCGAGTACAGAATCAAGGATCCCAATCATGTAGAATGAGCCAAGGCCATGAATGAAGTCTGTTTTCACTTCCAAACTTCACTTAGACCAACGACGTGTCGATTTTTCTTAAAATAATCATGTCCGACACTTAGATATGCAACCTTATCTGACACTTCGAACTGAGTTAGAGCAACATACTCTGGGGTTGCTTTTCAGTTTGTTTTTCCATGCTTGGTTCTCTTTTTGTTTTTGGCGCAGGGAGAGATTGTCAATGTGAAGTTCTCAACTGTGGTCAGTTCTTTTTCCATTTCGGACCTTATTTTGCAGCAAATATTTTCTTTATTCAATGTTGTTGGTTACATGATTTCTTGAAAGAAAGTATTTGCGCTTTATAGATTGTCAACCAAAGGGGATATTCTCTTTTCATAGGTGTCTGTATGACTCATTTATGTCTTTTATTTGAATTTCTGTTGCTTAAGAACCAGGGAGTTATTTGTTGAATGGATTAAGGTTTAAAAAGTCTCCTGCAGCTAGAGTTGCTACTCCTGGACCACCTCCTCCTCCCCGAGCTTCATTATTCTCCAATGACGGCAATGAGTCCTCTAAACCTTCCTCTGCACAACCAAAGAGAGGGATGTCTACTGTGTTTAATGAAATCAATTCAGGCGGTGCTCTTACATCAGGTTTCTGTACATGGCTTTTTCAGTTAGTATATTTAATTTGGCAATGCTAGTTGTCTCACAGTCTCACTATTACTATATTGTTCTTTAGGCTTGAGAAATGTTACAGCTGACATGAACACAAAGAACCGAGCTGACCGCAGTGGTGTTGTTTATGTGGTGAGGAAGGAGCCACAGGTTCGTTCTCCAGCATTTTCGAAAACAGGCCCTCCAAAGCTGAAGCTTCAGATGGATCGAAAGTGAGTAAACCACAAATTTTAGATTCTGTTTAGTTCTCCCATAGTTTTGATCACTAAAATATATACACCTTTAGTCTACTTTACTGGGTGGTTGTTGCTTCTTTATCTGGCTTGCTACACCTCAATGCTTTTCTCTTTACAAAAGATATATTTATTTGAAATAAGTAGTTTTCAAATCTTCTTACGTTCAATTGAGGATGTTTTGGCAGCTCGTTTATCCTATGAATGACTGAGAGATATCCAGTTTATTTTCTACCCCCTTCGCCCATTAAAGCTCCTACTTCTTTTATTTAGGATGTCAACAATTTAAGTTCCTATTTGGAATTTCTTCTCTTTTGTCCGTCATTTGTAGTCCTACTTATTTACGACTTCACATCTTTCCTCAACTTTCATTCTTTTCCTTGTGTTTACTTAGTTTCTTAATATTTGTTCTCACACAAATTGGAACTCTATTAATGGACAGAGGGAGTGGGTACTAAATGTATACAAATCATAATTGCAGGTCATTCTTCTCAAGAAAACATAAATAATTTGAGAAGGTATATCTTTTTTCCGTTCTTGGTATATTTTATTTATCTAGTTGTAGATTTATATTCTTACTAATTGACCAATTTGTTCATTATAGCTTATGGAGGAATCAACCATGCCAACATCTGATATTTATGAGATTAAAGCAGAGTGGGAGACTAAATGTTTAGCGAACTTGTTGATTAGTTTATCAACTAGAGCGTGTATGTTATTCATACACTTAGGATGTATTTTTGGTACAGTGATGATGATATTGTTACGTTGTATGTGATGCAAGATTGATGTATGTTTGTTGGACTTGTATTAATTGTTTGGAATACTGTTTATGTGGTTATGTTTCTATATACCGATTTAATTATGTTTATATAACATTTGGAATTATCAAATTATTGGGAGGTCCAGCTGAAATTTCCGAAGAAATTTTCATTTTTTAAAAAAATATAACTATTACGACGGTTTCTTTAAAACCGAGGTAATAAGGTTAAATAAATTCGCTTTTAATACGGTTTTTCACAAAAGAACCGACGTTGTAATAATCTTTAATTGCGGTTTTTGGAAGGAATCCGACATTACAACTACCTTTCACGGCGGTTCAGTAATTACAAATGTCGTATCAAAAAACATGTTTCGATAGTAAATTAGCTTTCAAATGCTTATAGTGACGGTTTTTAGAACTTTTAATGACGGTTTAACACCAAAGAATCGACGTTTTAATTATTTATAGTGGCGGTTTTTGTAAAGGAAACCGACATGATAAATACCTTTCCCGACGGTTCTGTAGCTCTAATGGCGGTTTTTGGAACATTTAACGACGGTTGTAAAACAAACAAACGTCGTGTTTTATAAGTCTATAACGACGGTTTTATATAACAACCGCCACAATAAGAGAGCTATAGCGACGGTTGTAGAAACTTTATACGACGGTTGTAAACTTTATACGACGCCGTGATATACGACGCACCCTAAACCTCTCAAAACCGCCACAAAACATCATTTATGACCGCCACCGTACCGTAGGGGTGTTTTCTACTAGTGTGTAGGATTTCTGAGTAGTTACTCCTTGCATAACATGTATCAACAATTTGCATATGTATGAGATTCAATTGCTTATTGCTTATACACATTCGGGTTAGTGGTCGGCGTCACATTTGGGAGGTGCTTACATTAGCTTTTCTTTCCTTTCACCCATTTAACACCACATATAACAAAAATTGCCAGTAACCTTCAGCTACACCAAAATTAGCCTGCCATTGTTCAAGCTAGCTTATTATCTGTTCTTTTGGCAAGAATGTGTTTTGGTCTATACTCGCAGGAGCCACAAGAGAAAGAAAGAAAATAAAAGTGAAACCGAGGTTGTAATTTATGTTTTGAAAAAAAAACAAAAAAAAATTCCAATAAAACGGTTTCGTCGCCTCATTCACAACAATTGAGGGGCACTGTCATTTTGGTTCATGTGAACTTTTGTGCCAACAAAAAGCGCACACAAGAAGAAATTCTAAGATAAGTCAGAATGGACTTGGAAGTATGGTGATGTTTAGGTGCTAGCTTGGCAATCTATACCTCCACATTCCCATAACTATCTACCCCTTCTTACCCATCATCTCACTTCGTCATATATCTATGTAAGCCCTCGGATGTGACAAGACTTTGATTGGTTGGAATGTGTGTGTAAAACCCCTCATCGCAGCGGAAAGATAAAACATACAAACATGCCAAAATTTACGCGGAATTAAAACTTTAACATGCTTGATTAGGTACGAGGTGAATTAACAATACAAAACATGCGTAAGAAATAAAACTGTAATACCTCGAATTTTGGCCACGATTTTATTCTAATTGTTTTAATGGCTAAACGGTTTTATGCATGATACGGGGTTTCGTTTGTTACGATATTAAATAGAGCGATAATAATTACTTCGTTTATAAGTGTACGTATCCTGCTTGTTATAAGTGTATGTATCATGCGCGTTGTGGGCTTCGAGTGAGGGGTCACTTATATGCATGACATGCCCTGGGTAGGGTTCGAACCAGGGACCTCTAGGGAGGTTGGTGTGGGCCTTGGAATCCGTGCACAACTCAGCCCACAACAAACCGTTAAACCCTATACAATTCTGACAGAAACCACTCCCTGCCGCTTTATAAATGGAGCTTGTACTCCTAATTTCTGAACTATCAACCTAAAAACAAAACCCTAGACTGCAGCCACCATCACACGGGAAGGAGAGAGGGTGCTCACGACCAGATCCGCCGTGTCTAACACCACTCGATTCTGGTCAGAAGTCAGGTACGTGTCTTAGGTGTCTGTGTTCATTTCTGGTCGTGTTATACTTCCTGTTTTGCTTCGTGATTCGACGGGTCTGGAGTGTTAGTTGGTGGTTGTGGTGGCCATGGTAGGGTTGGTTGTAGTCAGGACCATGTAATAAGGGTTAGTGTCGGTAGGCTAGGTTGTTTATGGGTCGTCGATGGCGGGGTTTTAGAGGCCTGGTTGCTGCGTTCAAAACACGGGTCACAGGGGCTGTTGTTGGTGTCTCTGTCGAGCAGTGGTTTGGGGGTGGTGTTACTGGCGACTCGGGGGAGGTCAATACAGTAACACCATCATGGTTAAGGGGTGTGTCAGAGGTGGCGTCTGGTGGTGGCCGTGGTTAGTTCTGACGGTGGTAACGGCCGTTGATGTCGGGTCTGTTCAAGAGGAGTTTGGGAATTTGCGTGTCTCTGGTCTGAAACCAGGGATGGGTTCGTGTCTAGTCTGTCTTATAGGAGGGAGTCGACGGTGGTGTTGGGTGTCGGTAATGGAGTGGGTGGTTTGGGTGTCGCGTGCGGTGGTTGTCGGCGGGCAGTGGGGTGTCGGTGAGGCGGTTTAAGGGCTGGCCGTGTCATGGATGAGTCGTGGAAGGAGGGGCTGTTTCGTGTTTTTATTTTATTATTATTATTATTAGTATTATTATTATTATTATTATTGATAATATAATGGTATTTATGGTGTTATATTTTATTTATGGTAAGTTTTGATATGGTGGTAATATATAGAGTAATTTGAATTTCAAACGGAAGTTGCTATTTTTTTTAGAAGTTGCTAAATCGGGAAAGTTTTATTTATGGAAACTTTCCATTTATAGGGGGTTGCCATTTATAGTAAGTA
Organism: Silene conica; assembly: GCA_029255685.2. Taxonomy (NCBI): domain Eukaryota; kingdom Viridiplantae; phylum Streptophyta; class Magnoliopsida; order Caryophyllales; family Caryophyllaceae; genus Silene; species Silene conica. Next base: position 53,768,464 of record CM055317.2, read on the forward strand.
TAGTCGTGGTGGTTCGGGAAGATTTTTAATTCGTTACATATGCATGTCTAGGTAGCGAGTTTTGTGTGGAACACTTCTAACGAGCCGGACGCATCTACTTTACTTACTATTTCAGGTAGGGGAAAATACTGGTATCTGATAATGTGCAATCTGTTCTTATTTGGTTTTGAGCATGTTTATTACATATATTGTGTGATCATTATATGGTGTATCTATATATTATTCTGTGATATAATACATTGTGTTCATGATGGGCCTTGTGATATGGTGTTGGATCGGTGCGGAGTATTTATGGTGTTGGATCGGTGCGGAGTATTTATGGCGTTGGATCGGTGCGGAGTATTTATGGCGTTGGATCGGTGCGGAGTATATATATGGTGTTGGATCGGCGCGGAGTTTATTATTATTGTTGATTTACTTATTCTTTTCCCTACTCAACCTCGTGGTTGACCCTGTGTATTCGTGATCACCTGTGATGAACCAACTATTTGGGGAGCAGATTGACAGGTGGCTGAGACTAAGGGGGAGCTATGGGAGAAAGAGCTTGGATCCAGACCAGTTTAGATGTCTAGATCACCTTAGCCAGTTTTATAAGAGTTGTACTTTATTTATTTCGTTAAGACTTTTGGTCACGGATGTAAGAACATGTCTTGAGTTAAATTTTATTTAAAGTACTGTTTATCTTCCTTTGTATCTACTGCCTCGGGAAACCGAGATGGTAACACTCTTATTTATCTGAGGAGTCCTAGTTCAGGTCCTTAAATAAATGGGGGTGTTACAAAGTGGTATCAGAGCGAACGATCCTCAGGCCTAACCTAATGAACTCAATGAATGTAGGAGAGTCTAATTAAAATGAACCCCGGGATAGGACTGTTAGGAGCACACTAAAGGGGAAGTATGAGTCTGGGGCCCCCTCACACCGAACCATTGGCCCTATCAGTTTTACCCGGGAACCCAGAGTGCTTATACGAGAGAAAAGGGTAGAATAGGAGGTGGTGAAAGTGATAGCGTACTGTGATAAGTATGTTATGAGAATTCTGAGTATAAGTGACTTTTGGAAAAGCCGGAAGGGGCATGAGCATGAAGGAATCTCTATTTGTTTGAATAAAGGCGTATATGGTTGTGGTATGTTAAGTAATTTGAAACATGATAATAATTCTTCTTTCATTATGTCTAGTGATATGCGGTTATGTGATCCCGAGCCATATTATAGCTTTATAATACTCAATCTGATAGTTGATGCTAGACCTTATTGATTTAAGGGTCTTAGCCCTAATCCTAATGGGTACCCACATGAGACGGGACTCATTCCTTTTCTGTTGTATTATAGTATGCCTCCGCGAAGAGACAACCTCGCTAACATCACACAAGAGGAGTTAGATCAATTACGAGCTAAGATTGCGACTCTAAAGACTAAACAGATGGACTCCGCTAAGATGAGCACGATAATCGCGAGGCACCATCCTACCCAATTCACCGGGGAGGGGGAACCTCATTTGCTTGGAGCCTGGTGCAGAGAGTTTAGTAACTTGTTCGAGCTTGTGAATTGTCCTGATGAACTGAGGGTGGACCAGGCTGCCCACTATCTGAGGGGTATGGCTGGAGACTGGTGGACCGCGAATAAGGGAGAGATCCGGGAAGCAGCTACAGAGGATGGAACCGCATTTGTTCCTTGGGACGCATTCAAGGGGGTCTTGAACGAGGTGTTTCTACCAGAATTCCAAAAGAGCAAGCTGAGGGAGGAGTTCGACTCGTTCATAATGTCGGAGGACATGACCGTAGAGGCTTACTACAGGAAATTCATCCAGTTGGTACGCTACGTGGGAGACATGGGTTTCGACGATGCCATGCTAGCAATGAAATTTGAGAGAGGGTTATCAATCGCGGTCAAGAAGAGACTGATTGCAGCTCCGCCCACCACAGTCCGCGACATCTATTTAAGGGCTGGGGCGGCGGAGAGGCTTTCGGATATGATTAAGGCGGACAAGAAGTCCAAGTCTGAAAAGAGGAAGGCTGAATCAGTAGCTGAGGGTTCAGGATCGAAAAAGCAGAGCTCTAACAAGTTCAGTGGGTACTTCGGGAGTAGTGCCTCTGGTAGTGGGAGAAATCAGAGTGGGGGCAATCACATGAGTGGGGTTTCTGGCAGTGGTTCGGCAGGAACTGTGTGTTTTGGCTGTGGAAAGAGGGGACATAAGCAGGCGGTGTGTCGTTCGTCTGGAGGAAATCAGTCTGGGGGCTATCGTACGCCTACATCCGGATAACAGGGATCCCGTACTCAGTCCTATGGTAGCAGTGGCTATCGCACACCCACGACAAACTATGGTGGGGGTGCGAAATCTGGAGGGAGCAGCAATTATCAGAGGAACTATAACAATTACCAGAGCCGCCCGTACCAGAATCAGTTCAATGGAAGTGGAAGCAACCAAAAGACAGGAACGGGAGGAAATCAGCAGGCTGGAACATCTTCTGCCAACCAGAGTGGAGTCAAGTCCAGTGGCAAGCTCTTTGCCATGGGAAAGCAGGCAGCTCAGGAGGATGCGCATGTGGTAACCGGTACTTTTCTTGTGAACTCTAAGCCTACTTTCGTACTTTTCGATTCCGGTGCCACCCATTCGTTTGTGTCTAGAGATCATGTTAAGGCTTTGGGACTTGAGAGATTTGATTGGATCGCAGATCCAGTGACCATACCATCAGGCGAGTCGATATTCTGTAATAGAGTATATGGTAGTGTACCCATCAAAATCGGGGAAGCAATTTTCTATTGTGACCTCATAGAGTTTCCTCTGGGGGGGCTTTGAGGTGATTCTGGGGATGGACTGGCTAGGGAAGTATCGAGCTTTCATCGACTGTCATCAAAAGAAGATTTCCTTGAAGGGACCTAAGGGAGTGAGGGTGTCTTACAAGGGATACCGTGTGAAGCCAAAAATCAAATTCATTTCTGTCAATACCCTTAAGTCTGGCTTGAGGAAAGGAGAGAGCCTAATCTTATGCCAAATGTGGGATTGTGGGGCTGAGACCCCCAAGACTAGTGAGATACCTGTGGTACGGGAGTTTGAGGGAGTTTTTCGTGACGACGTTCCGGGGTTACCGCCAAGGAGGGAAGTGGAATTCTCCATCGACCTAAAACCAGGGGCGGGACCAATATCTAAATCACCGTACCGTATGGGACCGAAAGAGATGGAGGAGTTGAAGAAACAGTTGGATGAACTAGCTGAGAAAGGGTTCATCCGACCCAGTGTGTCGCCCTGGGGAGCACCCGTTTTGTTTGTGAAGAAGAAGGATGGTAGTTTGAGGTTGTGTGTTGACTACCGAGAGCTGAACAATGTGACTATCAAGAACCGTTATCCTTTGCCGAGAATTGATGACTTGTTCGATCAGTTGAGTGGAGCCGGGGTTTTCTCCAAGATTGATTTGAGATCCGGGTATCATCAATTGAGGATAAAGGATGAAGATATTCCGAAGACCGCTTTCCGAACGAGGTATGGCCACTATGAATTTGTGGTTATGCCCTTTGGATTGACTAATGCACCCGCTGTGTTCATGGACTTGATGAATCGAGTCTTCAGCCCGTATCTAGACAAGTTCGTGGTGGTATTCATCGATGATATCCTGGTATATTCTAAGAATGCAGAGGAGCACGAGGATCATTTGAGGAAGGTACTTCAGACTTTGGAGGAGCATAAGCTCAATGCCAAGTTAAGTAAATGCGAGTTCTGGTTGGAGAAAGTGGCGTTTCTGGGGCATGTCATCTCCAAAGAGGGGGTATCTGTTGACCCTAGTAAAATTGAAGCTGTGACTAAGTGGCAAAGTCCGAAGAATGTGAGTGAGATCCGAAGTTTTCTGGGGTTAGCAGGTTATTACCGGAGATTCGTCAAAGACTTTTCGAAGATAGCAAAGCCGTTGACGTCCTTAATGCGGAAGGAGAACCGTTTTGTCTGGGATGAGGGTTGTGAGAAGGCATTCCTGACACTTAAGGAACGCCTGACAACAGCTCCTATCCTGGCCTTGCCAGTTGGAAGTGATAATTTTGAAGTATACACTGACGCTTCAAAGCATGGGTTGGGTTGTGTGCTAATGCAGAATGGGAGAGTGATCGCATATGCTTCTCGCCAGTTGAAGACCTACGAAGAAAATTATCCGACTCATGATTTGGAATTGGGCGCTGTGGTCTTTGCACTGAAATTGTGGCGTCATTACCTCTATGGAGCCACTTTTAAGGTGTTTTCTGATCATAAGAGCCTGAAATATATCTACACCCAGAAGGAATTGAACATGAGGCAGAGGAGGTGGATATAGTTGATCGGAGATTATGATATGCAGATTGTCTACCATGAAGGCAAGGCAAATGTGGTAGCTGACGCTCTAAGTAGGAAGTCAATACATGCTTTGGATTGTGCCAAGTCGAGAGTGAGGTTGCATAGTGATTTAAGGGAGATGGGAATATTCATGATCAGGAAAGGGGATACTCTTAGTGATCTGACGATAGAGCCCGAGTTGTATGGGGAGATTCGGGAGTCACAAAAGAATGATGCGAGAATCCAGAAATGGCGCAAGATGGTGGAGAGTGAGGGTGGAGAGTTTGCATCCAAGTTCAGTATTCATGCGGATGGTAGCTTGAGGTTCAGTGGGCGATGGTGTGTTCCAGATGTAGAGGAACTAAAGAAGAAGATTCTGACTGAAGCTCATGCTACCCCCTAATCTGTTCACCCAGGGGGTGACAAGCTGTATAAGGACCTTAAGAAGACGTTTTGGTGGCCTAACATGAAGAAGGAAGTCGCTGAGTTTGTTTCCAGGTGTTTGACATGTCAGAGGGTGAAAGGGGAGCACAAGAGACCTCAAGGGAAAGTTCAGCCTTTAGATGTGCCAGAGTGGAAGTGGGAGAATATTTCGATGGACTTTATCGTGGGGTTGCCTCGCACTCAGAGGGGCAACAACATGATTTGGGTGATCGTGGATCGTTTGACTAAATCAGCTCACTTTATTCCAATGAAAGATACCTGGAGTAAGGCCGAGTTGGCTAAGTCATATGTTCAGAATGTGGTCAAACTACATGGCGTACCCAAGGATATTGTTTCAGATCGGGACTCGAGGTTTATATCCAGATTTTGGCAGGAATTGCAGGCTGCCTTGGGTACCCAGTTGAAGATGAGTACAGCTTTTCATCCGGCTACCGATGGTCAGACTGAGAGGACGATTCAGACCCTTGAGGACATGTTGAGGGCTTGTGTAGTTGAGTTCGGAGGATCTTGGGAGGATCGACTGGGGTTGATCGAGTTTTCTTATAATAACAGCTACCATGCCAGCATAGGCATGGCCCCTTTCGAGGCTCTATACGGGAGGAAGTGTCGGAGCCCTGTGTGTTGGGATGATCGAGCTGATGTTGTGACATTGGGGCCAGATATGATTCAGGAGATGGTGGAGCAGGTCCAGATTATTCGACAGAGAATGAGGGCCGCTCAGGATCGACAGAAGAGCTATGCCGATCTGAAGAGGAGCGATATCTCATTTGAGGCCGGAGAGAAAGTACTACTGAAAGTCTCTCCGATGAAGGGAGTGATGAGATTTGGCAAGCGTGGCAAACTGAGTCAGAAATTTATTGGGCCATTTGAGATCTTGGACAGAGTTGGAGAGGTGGCATATCGTTTAGCTTTGCCTCCAACCCTATCCAAGGTCCATAATGTGTTCCATGTGTCCCAGTTGAGGAAGTATATGAGTGATCCATCACATGTACTTCAGCATGAGGTGATTGAGGTAGATGAGCAGTTGGCATACATTGAGACTCCGAAGGAAATTCTGGACAGGAAGGTGAGGAAGACTCGCAATGGGGAGACGTCCTTGGTAAAGGTCTTGTGGACAAATCATAATCAGGAGGAGGCAACGTGGGAGCCTGAGGCATCCATGCGGGAGCGTTATCCACATTTGTTCGATTGAGGTAAGTTACGCGGACGTAACTTTTCTTTAAGGGGGGTGGAATATAACATCCTGTGATTTGAGTGTGTGATTTGGAGTGAACCTTTTATGATGTTTTATGTTCCTAGTACGTTTTGTCATCTGGGCGTTGTTGAACTTCGGGACGAAGTTCATTTTAAGGGGGGAAGACTGTAATACCTCGAATTTTGGCCACGATTTTATTCTAATTGTTTTAATGGCTAAACGGTTTTATGCATGATACGGGGTTTCGTTTGTTACGATATTAAATAGAGCGATAATAATTACTTCGTTTATAAGTGTACGTATCCTGCTTGTTATAAGTGTATGTATCATGCGCGTTGTGGGCTTCGAGTGAGGGGTCACTTATATGCGTGACATGCCCTGGGTAGGGTTCGAACCAGGGACCTCTAGGGGGGTTGGTGTGGGCCTTGGAATCCGTGCACAACTCAGCCCACAACAGACCGTTAAACCCTATACAATTCTGACAGAAACCACTCCCTGCCGCTTTATAAATGGAGCTTGTACTCCTAATTTCTGAACTATCAACCTAAAAACAAAACCCTAGACTGCAGCCACCATCACACGGGAAGGAGAGAGGGTGCTCACGACCAGATCCGCCGTGTCTAACACCACTCGATTCTGGTCAGAAGTCAGGTACGTGTCTTAGGTGTCTGTGTTCATTTCTGGTCGTGTTATACTTCCTGTTTTGCTTCGTGATTCGACGGGTCTGGAGTGTTAGTTGGTGGTTGTGGTGGCCATGGTAGGGTTGGTTGTAGTCAGGACCATGTAATAAGGGTTAGTGTCGGTAGGCTAGGTTGTTTATGGGTCGTCGATGGCGGGGTTTTAGAGGCCTGGTTGCTGCGTTCAAAACACGGGTCACAGGGGCTGTTGTTGGTGTCTCTGTCGAGCAGTGGTTTGGGGGTGGTGTTACTGGCGACTCGGGGGAGGTCAATACAGTAACACCATCATGGTTAAGGGGTGTGTCAGAGGTGGCGTCTGGTGGTGGCCGTGGTTAGTTCTGACGGTGGTAACGGCCGTTGATGTCGGGTCTGTTCAAGAGGAGTTTGGGAATTTGCGTGTCTCTGGTCTGAAACCAGGGATGGGTTCGTGTCTAGTCTGTCTTATAGGAGGGAGTCGACGGTGGTGTTGGGTGTCGGTAATGGAGTGGGTGGTTTGGGTGTCGCGTGCGGTGGTTGTCGGCGGGCAGTGGGGTGTCGGTGAGGCGGTTTAAGGGCTGGCCGTGTCATGGATGAGTCGTGGAAGGAGGGGCTGTTTCGTGTTTTTATTTTATTATTATTATTATTAGTATTATTATTATTATTATTATTGATAATATAATGGTATTTATGGTGTTATATTTTATTTATGGTAAGTTTTGATATGGTGGTAATATATAGAGTAATTTGAATTTCAAACGGAAGTTGCTATTTTTTTTTAGAAGTTGCTAAATCGGGAAAGTTTTATTTATGGAAACTTTCCATTTATAGGGGGGTTGCCATTTATAGTAAGTATAGTCGTGGTGGTTCGGGAAGATTTTTAATTCGTTACATATGCATGTCTAGGTAGCGAGTTTTGTGTGGAACACTTCTAACGAGCCGGACGCATCTACTTTACTTACTATTTCAGGTAGGGGAAAATACTGGTATCTGATAATGTGCAATCTGTTCTTATTTGGTTTTGAGCATGTTTATTACATATATTGTGTGATCATTATATGGTGTATCTATATATTATTCTGTGATATAATACATTGTGTTCATGATGGGCCTTGTGATATGGTGTTGGATCGGTGCGGAGTATTTATGGTGTTGGATCGGTGCGGAGTATTTATGGCGTTGGATCGGTGCGGAGTATTTATGGCGTTGGATCGGTGCGGAGTATATATATGGTGTTGGATCGGCGCGGAGTTTATTATTATTGTTGATTTACTTATTCTTTTCCCTACTCAACCTCGTGGTTGACCCTGTGTATTCGTGATCACCTGTGATGAACCAACTATTTGGGGAGCAGATTGACAGGTGGCTAAGACTAAGGGGGAGCTATGGGAGAAAGAGCTTGGATCCAGACCAGTTTAGATGTCTAGATCACCTTAGCCAGTTTTATAAGAGTTGTACTTTATTTATTTCGTTAAGACTTTTGGTCACGGATGTAAGAACATGTCTTGAGTTAAATTTTATTTAAAGTACTGTTTATCTTCCTTTGTATCTACTGCCTCGGGAAACCGAGATGGTAACACTCTTATTTATCTGAGGAGTCCTAGTTCAGATCCTTAAATAAATGGGGGTGTTACAAAAACAGAATTAAGTATTTAAGTACAATAAAAAACAGCCCGGGTTAGCATATCCCTACAAGCACAAAATACTGAAATCATAAGTCTAAGTCTAGCTAAACGATGTAAAGTGTATGTCATCGATGACTGGATCATCACTCGCTAGCCTCAGTAACCCCCTGCAAACAGCATCATCAACCTACATACATGAAAACATGTACGCCAAAATCAGTGGGGAGTGACTAGAGGTTCTCCTAGCCACCTATTTTCATTAACACTTACACAGGTAAACACATCAACATGCTCCAACATAAACACAAATTATGGGAAGCATTAACATATATCCTCATGTGATTACTATCCATAACCAAGTATCGTGCATATATAATTACAAACTAAAACATGTTCAACAACCAATTCATCAACTCAAGAGATAGGTCACCAAGTGACTCGACTCCAACAAAATAGGTCAACCAAGTGACTCTACAAACAAGAGATAGGTCAACCAAGTGACTCGACTCCAACTAGATTGGTCAACAATTGACTCGACTAGACTACTATGAGCAGGCCGACAATCGAATCGTCTATATACTATGACATCCCCAATCTCAGACTATACAACCCCCTGGTAGGACGACATCAAATGACTATCCTAGTCTAAACCTGGCCAGACTCTCGAAGCGCAAACAAGTTACGATCCCCGATTCGACAAGTATCCCTGACTCAGGATACACCCAAGACCCGAACTAGCAAGGAACGAGATATGCCCGAAGGCGGGCAGACAATCTAAGACCTGACCGTGAGGACCAAGCCACTACGGCTAACCAGTTACACGATGCAATCAGGTGAGAACTCGAGTACTATAGCAGCGCACAGCAAGTTTTCATAAATCACAAATGTCATCTCAAAGTTGTATAATAACTCAAACTCGAATGACAATCATTTCATATATATCTCATTACTAAACATTCATTCGACACTGTGCCGACTTCGGAAACTAATTTGAGATGAGAGCCGGTTTCCCTTCCGGTTGCCCGGCCGGGGGGTCTTTCTCCTCAAATCCATTTCCGAACCCACCGTAAGTGTCGCCCAATTTCTTGGGACTTTCAAACAAGCATACGAATCATACGGAAGAAGAATCAATCAAATCCGACAAGTAAAACAAAAGTTACGAACAATTTAATATGATCAGGGGCTCTCAGCCGGTCAGCCACAGGCTTCCGGTTGGCCGGCTCAGAGTCCATGAAACTTAAAAATAACTTCAAAAATACCAAGAAGGGCTCTCAGCCGGTCAGCCACAGGCTGCCGGCTGGCCGGTTGAGAGTCCTCGACTCTCAAAAACAACCTTCAAAATACCATGAAGGGCTCTCAGCCGGTCAGCCACAGGCTACCGGTTGGCCGGCTGAGAGTCCTTGACTCTTAAAAACAACCTTAAAAATACCAAAAATGGCTCTTAGCCGGTCAGCCACAGGCTGCCGGTTGGCCGGCTGAGAGTCCTTGACACTCAAAAACACACTTCAAAAACACCAAGAAGGGCTCTTAGCCTCCTGAACGGCTGCCGGCCGACCGGCTGAGAGTCCTTCCTCAACTTTCTTCAAAAATCAACACATGAGACCCTCAGCCGGTTGACCGGCCGCCGGTCAACCAACCGGCTGGGAGTCCCTGTTCCCAAAATACGCATTTCGACATATCAAAATTCGTCTAAATCTCATGGGATCGTTCCTACAACATGATTTCCACTCCAAACATAGATTACCCAGTAATTATACATCATTATCATACATATGCAATGACTAACGACTTCTTAAACATCCAACATACGATTAATCATCCATATCCGTCACAATTTCCACCCAACATAAGATAAACATGTTTGAGCATATGAAACACCAATTTCATCAAGTATCTCATATAATGAACATATAAATCAGTAATTAACATATTACTAAGTTCCTACCAACATCAATAACCATAATCTCATGTGAAACACATAATCAAACCACAAAAAGTGCTAATATTTGACAAAGGCTGAGTTTCTCATTATCGTCACCTTAAGAGAGCGATTCTTCACTTTTAATCTTCCACAATGTAAGTATCCTTCTCCGGGTCGTCCAAGTTAACACCTACAAACACCAAAAACGAATTATTATGGGGCATTTTTGAAATTACCCAAAACAGCCCCAAAATAGACTTTGACGAAACCGAAAATTAAAGAGATAGAAAGAACGGAAATGACGAGATGAAAGCGTAGGCGAAAACCTTGCGTCAATCGGAGTTGTAACGAATCCACAAGATCGAATTTTGTGAAGGTGAAAGATGTGAAAAATGAGAAATGAAATATCTGATGTTTGTTGTTATTTCACCTTGAGCAATAAGGGTTTATGAGAAGTTAAGGAAATGAGGAGGAAGGTTCCCCTCACAATTGGTTTTAAGTAAGATTTGAGACGAGTTTCACTTGAGTCGTTTGGGAATAAATGTAAACGGGAAAAACCAAGGAAATGTATTACTTCTCGATATTAGAATAAAGCTCAAGACGGAAATTACACGATATGTCCAAAATATGAGTTCACGAATTTAAATAAAATATTATTAAATTCCGAAAATACTTTAAATTATTAAAGTACACTTTTACGAAAATACGGGATGTTACATGTGTACGGTGTTTAGATTTGTCTGTCATTTTTTATGCATGCATGCTTATGTGAGTCGCAGTCTAGGTGAGTGACTTTCCCTCTATCTCTCTTACATTCACTTATTTAACTTTTGCTTCATGAGAGAAGAGTGACCCGCGAGAGTCCATTGTCAAGGGTCTTGCAAGGTTGACAGTTCAGTAGGTCTTTGATAAGTTACAACTCGTCTGCATACACCGTCTGTGTAAGATCTTTGACTTATATCTTAAATATGGTTTGAGTAGACATTTCGGCGATTGTTCCACACTCAGTTCCTTTTCCAAAAGCTAGATGCACCTTATTTGCTTGAGGACAAGCAAAGGTTTGGTATGGGGATATTTGATACGCGCATATAAAAAAGACCTTTTGGGTCCATTTTGCACGTATTTGTCCTTTATTTCGTATCTTTTAGCAACCTTTATTCCCCGAATTGTCTACTTTGTTTGCCATTGTGTTCATTGCAGATAAATGTCAAGAAAGGAAAGGAAATACACTCAAATCTCGGTAAACAAGTACTTTCAAAGACATCGGGAAAGGACCGTATCACGCTAGAAGTACAGAAACCCCAGAAAAGAGCAACACTCGCCAAAACACTGTCAATCACTCGATCGAGCTCTGATATTCAGTCGATCGAGTGGTTGTTGGAGGGAAAGCACTCGATCGAAGACCACATGCGACGCCATCGAGCATTACCTGCAGGATACTCGATCGAGTACTGGCAATTACTCGATCGAGTAAGAAAGAACTGTTGGGGCTGGTGTCCTTGACAATTAAGTACAATGACTTATTAAATCTCTTTAAGGATCACAAGGGCATACTTCAGTATTATTATCAGTTGATCCACGTTTATCAATAACGGTTGGCTTGCTAGATAAGTTTGACGTTATTGTCATACGGATGGCGGTGATTAACTGGTCCCTATACGTCACACCTATAGGACACGTTTGAGAGATGTGAAGGTATGAAAATACAGTCACATTTATGCCGGATACGACTAAACAGTTAGTCAGAGGTATTGACTATTAAATTAGTCAATAAGATGTTGAGATTATTATTTAATACGGATTAAATAATTTTAGCTAATACGGATTACATGTTTAATTCGTAAAATTAAATATAAGCAGTTATATTTAATTAAATATTAATTTCGCGTATTAATATAAACAGTTATATTAATTTGGGTAATTATACAATATCGCAATTTTATCAGACCATTATTAATACATCGACTGCATTAATATCTGGTAACACGAGTGCGATTTATAAATAAAACCCGCGAATAATATTTAGCAAATTGGGTCGAACCACGCAAATGAATAAGGTAAGAGTGGAAAAGGCCCACCCTTACCATATACCGTTCGGCCGACCCTGTGGGGAATAAAACGCGTATTCACCCTAAATTTGTAGGATTATAATGAAAAATACAACTGTGAATATCGTCATAAGATTAAAAACATGAGAAAAGAAGTACAACCTTTAGTCCTTGCGCAAAAAGGCCTAAGAACAGGAATTAATGCAAATTCCCTCCTATAACTTGCACCCAAGACTTAGTCTGAGACGTGGCCGCGTGTGCTAGAAATCCTCTCCAATTGCCTTGCAATATAGGGAGAGCCCTTGAGGTTTTAGATGTGAGATCTGAGGTTTTGGGAGAAGAATGCTCTCAAACCCTAATTTTACTTGAGAATTATGTTACAGTGCAACAAGAGTCCCTGATATAAGGAGAGTCCTCCTCCTTATATAGTTATTTCGGCCGAATTGGGGTTTGGGAAGGAGTGGGCTTTCCACTCTTACCTTATCCCAATGCGTGATTCGACCCAATTAGCTTTAATATATTTCGCGGGTTTAATTTATAAATCGTAACATGTTATCAGTTATTAATACAGTCGATATATTAATAATGGTCTGATAAAATACGATATTGTATAATTACCTAAATTAATATAACTGTTTATATTAATTTGCGAATATAATATTTAATTAAATATAACTGTTTATATTTAATTTACGAATTAATCTTGTAATCCGTATTAGCTAAAATTATTTAATCCGTATTAAATAATAATTCTCAACATCTTATTGACTAATTTAATAGTCAATACCTCTGACTAACCGTTTAGTCATATCCGGCAAAATGTGACTGTATTTTCATACCTTCACATCTCTCAAACGTGTCCTATAGGTGTGACGTATAGGGACCAGTTGACCACCGCCATCCGTATGACAATAACGTCAAACTTATCTAGCAAGCCAACCGTTATTGATAAACGTGGATCAACTGGTAATAATACAGAAGTATGCCCTTGTGATCCTTAAAGAGATTTAATAAGTCATTGTACTTAATTGTCAAGGACACCAGCCCCAACAATCTCCCACTTGTCCGTACAAGGGTATGTTCAATGACGTTATCACACTACATGTGGAGGACACAATCTCCAACAAACTCCCACTTGTCTGTACAAGTGTAGGTGCGATAACCGAATCTCATATCCTTTTAAAATTTCTCCCACTCAATGTAAGACAATTTGCAAATCCGCATTCGCAAAGGTCGTATCTCACAAGCGATCTGTATCAAGAGTGGTTTCCCCGACTAGAGAGTAACTTAACTGATAAAACGAATCTGTATTCGAGCATGGCCATGCATTTCAGTTACTACTCCTCGAGTGGCCCTGAGAAATGATAAAATCCTGATAAGGGTTTGGATATTTCCCTCAACTCGAATCCTGCCGATATCGCCCAGCATGAAATAACCCAGAAAAAATCCTCTTGGCCCCTGTTACGGTGACCGTGGGAAAGAAACCAAAGTTACCCAAAATCTGTCTTAATCTCAAGAAACAGTTGAAAGTCAAAAGACTCGACTCTAAGGAACACTATGGAGGTCCTATCCACGACCTGGCACCCAATGTTATAAAACATTTAGGACTCCATAACGGTGTCACGGGGTGTCCTACGAGATATCCGTATAACTCGCCTTTGTGATTGGTCAGTCATCCACGTGACTTATGGCTCGTTGAACCCACCATCAACCAACGTCACAAAATGATTACCTGAGTTATCAGCTCAAATGGGTAATCAAGGACCAAAACGATGTAATGTTAATCAGTTCACTTTGTGGTGTTCAAAATTGGCGTACAATTCCACATGAGAAACAAAACATTTTATATCATAACAATAAGGTTGAATAGAGTACACGAGAAAATGAATTATTACATGAATTCATAAAAGAGTACTACAACTTAGGAACACATCCAATTCCCATGGAATGAATGTGCCCTTCATGCTTATCACGTGGTAATGCTTTTGTGAGAGGATCGGCTATGTTGTCATCCGTAGCGATCTTTTCAATAAAAATCTCCTTTTGCTCCACGTAATCCCGGATTAGATGAGCTTTCCGTTGTACATGCCTAGCCTTGCTGCTAGACTTATGCTCCTTAGCTTGGAAGATGGCACCGCTATTGTCACAATAGACGGTGATTGGGTCATTCGAACTAGGCACTACTGATAGTCCTTGTAAGAATTGACGCATCCATATGGCTTCCTTAGCTGCTTCTGAGGCGGCATAGTACTCGGACTCAGTCGTAGAATCTGCTGTAACACTCTGTTTAGAACTTTTCCAGCTGACAGCAGCGCCATTAAGAGTAAAAACGAATCCAGACTGAGATTTCGAGTCATCTCGATCCGTTTGGAAGCTAGCATCTGCGTAACCCGTGGCGCAGAGCGTCGAGTCGCCTCCAAAAGTCAATCCCCAATCTTTAGTCCTTCGTAGGTACTTAAGAATGTTTTTCACGGCCATCCAGTGTTGTTCACCTGGATGAGCTTGGAATCGACTTGTCATACTCAATGCATATGCAACGTCTGGACGTGTGCATATCATGGCATACATGATCGATCCTATTGCCGAAGCATAAGGAATCCGACTCATGCGCTCTTTCTCTTCCACTGACTTAGCTTCTTGAGTCTTGCTCAAGTGAAGCCCAGGAGTCATGGGAAGGAACCCCTTCTTGGAGTTCGTCATACTGAATCTCTCCAGAATCTTCTCTATATAAGACTCCTGACTGAGAGACAACATCCGTCGTGATCTATCCCTGTAGATACGGATGCCCAAAATTCTTTGTGCCTCTCCCAGATCTTTCATCTGGAAGTGGTTTTTCAACCATGCTTTAACCGAAGATAAGAGAGGTATGTCATTCCCAATCAAGAGTATGTCATCGACATACAGTACTAGGAATACAATCTTACTCCCACTCGACTTGATATAGAGACATGGTTCCTCGACTGATCGAATGAACCCATTCTCTTTTATCACTTGGTCGAAGCGATGATTCCAACTCCGCGATGCTTGCTTAAGTCCATAGATGGAACGCTTAAGCTTGCAAACTTTCTTAGGATGTGCTGGATCAATAAAACCCTCGGGTTGTACCATGTACAACTCTTCCTCCAAATAACCGTTTAAGAAGGCGGTTTTAACGTCCATTTGCCATATTTCATAGTCATGAAATGCGGCGATCGCTAAGATAATCCGAATGGAACGTAGCATAACTACGGGTGCAAAGATCTCATCGTAGTGCAAGCCTGGCACTTGGGTGAAACCTTTAGCAACTAGTCTAGCCTTATGGATATCTTGTTGTCCTTCCACGGCATGCTTTATCTTGTAAAGCCATTTGCATTGAAGGGGACGTACCTTTGCAGGTAGGTCCACAAGATCCCACACGTTGTTCTCATACATGGAGTCCATCTCGGATTGCATGGCTTCTAGCCATAGCATTGAGTCAGAACTGGTCATGGCACCTTTATAGGTTGTGGGTTCATTACCTTCTAGGAGTAAGACGTCATCTGTATCGTGTTCCTCGACCATACCAATGTATCTGTCCGGTGGAATAGAGACTCTTCCTGACCTCCTAGGTTCCTCAGGGATATCTACCGCAGCCTCGGTTGGAGGTACTGTTTCCTCCAATGGTTGCTCGGTAGTTGGTTCTTGAACCTCCGATAACTCGAAGGTTCTATTACTCGACTTGTTCTCGAGAAATTCTTTCTCTAAGAACGTCGCACTAGCCGCAACAAAAACACGTTGTTCGGTAGGCGAGTAGAAGTAATGACCAAACGTTCCCTTTGGATAGCCTATAAAGTATGTCTTGACCGATCGCGGGCCGAGCTTGTCCTCGTGTCTCCACTTGACATAAGCCTCGCAGCCCCAAACCCGAATAAAGGACAAGTTAGGGACCGTTCCCTTCCATAGCTCGAATGGAGTCTTGTCAACAGCTTTAGACGGACTTCGGTTAAGTATTAGAGCGGCCGACAAAAGAGCATAGCCCCACAATGAATCAGGCACAACGGTGTGACTCATCATGGATCGAACCATATCAAGTAAAGTTCGATTTCTCCGTTCGGACACACCATTTAATTGTGGTGTTCCAGGTGGAGTCAACTGTAGCACGATCCCACAGTCTTTAAGGTGTTGATCAAACTCTCGTGAAAGATACTCACCACCACGATCCGAGCGTAGTGCTTTAATCTTTCTACCCAGCTGGTTCTGTACCCGATTCTGGTATTCTTTGAACTTGTCAAAGGATTCACTTTTGTGCTTCATTAAGTAGACATAGCCATATCTACTCAAATCATCCGTGAAAGTGATGAAATACCTATAGCCATCTCGTGCGTTGATCGACATAGGGCCACATACGTCCGTATGTATGAGTCCTAATAGGTCGGCAGCGCGCATTCCAACACCTTTGAAGGAAATACGAGTCATTTTGCCGATGAGACATGATTCACACGTGCCATATGATTCGAAATCAAAGGGCGAAATAGCTCCATTCTGTATGAGCTGTTTAACGCGTTTCTCATTTATGTGTCCCATACGACAATGCCATAGGTAAGTTTGATCTTTGTCACCTACCTTTATTCTTTTATTATTCACATGTAATATCTCGGTAGTTTGATCTAAAACATAAATTCCATTCATGGAAACTGCCTTGCCATAAATCATATTGTGCAAAGAGAAAATACAGCTATTATTCTCTATTACAAATGAAAATCCAAGTTTGTCAAGTGCAGAAACTGAAATAATGTTTTTGGATAAACTAGGAACATAATAACAGTTATACAAAAATAACTCGAATCCACTTGGAAGCTGGATTACGTATGTTCCCTTCGAGACTGCAGCCACACGTGCTCCATTCCCGACACGCAGGTCCACCTCACCCTTGGTTAGGGGTTCTTGGTTTCGGAGGCCCTGCACATGATTACATAGATGAGAACCACAACCGGTATCAAGTACCCAAGTTCCGCAACTTGCATGGTTAATCTCAATCATGTGAATAAAAGAAGAAGAAGACATACCAACAGGAGTAACACGGCCTGCTTTAATGTCCTCGCGATACACGGGGCAGGAGCGCCTCCAATGCCCAGTCTTGTGGCAATGGTGACATTCCATGCTTGTATCCTTGCTCTTTGTCTTGCCTTGTGAGTTACTCGACTCACCAGGCCCACTCTTTGTAAATCCTGGTTTCTTGAACCTGGGCTTACCTACCGCTAGGTCGCCCTGAGCTTTAGCCTTCCCTTTACCTTTCCCCTTACTGGAGATCATGAGAACATCCTGCTTAAGACTCCCACTCAACTTAAGATCCTTCTCAGTCTGTACGAGAAGGGAGTGGAGCTCATGAGGAGTCTTCTTCATGTCGTTCATGTAGTAGTTAGCCCTAAAGAGGGCGAACCCATCATGAAGCGAATGAAGCATGCGATCAACGATGATGTTCTCACTGATCTTGCAGTTTAGGGACTCCAGTTTCTCGATATTCTCAATCATGTTGAGAATATGTGGGCTAACAGCTTGGCCCTTCTGGAGTTTCGCCTCAAAGAAGCGACAGGTATGCTCATAAGAAACGATTCTCGGAGCCTTGGAGAATTCGTTGGTGAGCGTGGTGAAAATCTTGTTTGCACCATGGGTTATGAAGCGTCTTTGCAAATTGGATTCCATTGCATAGATGAGTACGTTCTTTATCGCACCCGCTTCCATAACGAAATCGCTATGAGCGCGAATTTCGTTGGCTCTAGCTCCAGTTCCTGGGTTTGGCGGAATGGGCTCAGTTAAGAACTTGAGCTTTCCGTCAGCAATGGCAGCATTCCGTAGTGCTGCCTCCCAGTCAGAGAAGTTTGACCCATCATTCCTCAGTCTAGTTGACTGATTCATGGAGTCCATGAAGGCTTTTAGCCAGGATTCACGTGCTAGCTTGGCACTTGGCATTGGGTCTTCACCAGCCATTTTAGTTTTACAGCAGTTTTAATGAACGTGTTCTACACTGAAAAGAAGATAAAACAAAACCATATAAGCAACTTATTGTTGTGATTTAAGTCTATATTAAATGTGAATTTAAACTCGTAGACTCATGCATTTATATAATTGATCTCCCTCAAGAATTATATAAACGATCCCAAGACTCAATTTCCGTATATTGATAAGCCCACAGTTTGGCTAATTCCAATCGTTGGAACTCTTGGTCGATAGATTTCCGTATATCTATCTATTAGTCCATCTCAGTCACTGGAATATTATCGAGTGACCATGATGTTGAGATAAAATAAATCATCTGTTCCCACTTACCCGACGTAGAAGGGGTCATATTATGCCTACCGACGAAGAAGGGATTCATGGGAGGCTGATTTATAAAGACTAATCTCAATTTTTGGTTATACGAGGAAGACCCCATCAACTCTTATTTATCCATATTTAAGTGAACTAAAAACTAGCATTTGCGTGAATGAATTAAATAAAGTGATGGCTTTTAAATGACATGTGACATCTGTATTGTCACAGAAAACTAACGCGAGACCTCTACATGAGTCAGTTTTCAGGCATGATATAGGTGGTTTGGTTTTTAGGCGGAATATGATGCAAGCTATTATCGATGAAAGCGTAAAGATAAATGCAATAAACGCAAATAAAAGTCCTAGTGTGGCCTATCCTACCAAAATAAACATAAAACAACTTGGAATCCACTGTTGGACCCTAGAAGCTTGTCTTGATGTTCCATCTTGGTCCTTGCAGCGGGAGTGAGCATCCGGCCTCCGTCTTGTCTTTGGTCTTCACAAAATTACTAATTTAAATTACAAAAGTAGTCCTAGATACATTCTAATTTAAATACAAAAGTAATTACATGGCAAAAACCCAAAACGGAGATTCAAGATCTCAAAATTACAAGCAAGATCGTGTCCCTTCATTACGGTGACACAATCTTCTAAGGCCACACTAAGTTACAACCGTTTGCAAAAATTAAATACGTTATTGAAAGCATTCAAGGCATTCACAAGACGATAAATAAAATGCATCAACTAAAAACAATTTATACATGACATAATACTGATATTATGATTAATAAATTTATACCAAACCACCTTTTAAGATTAAAATTGAGTGACTATACCGTTTTAATCACCAATTTTAACAAACATATAATCCATTGTTTTAAACTGCTTTAAAAACAATATGTATCAAACAAGGGTGAACCGTTTCACTAAATAATATACTATTTCCGTATACAGTATATTATTTTAAGCCATGTGAAAATAAGAAAACAAGTTATTTTCGAAAATAAATACCCTGAAACGAGAGCACTCGATCGAGTAACAGGGGCACTCGATCGAGTGTCAGGGTCACTCGATCGAGTGCAGCATGGCTCGATCGAGTGGCTCGTAAAATTGCAAATCGCTGCACTTTTAAATTAAAACGAGTTTATAACTTGGATTTAAAACTTGTAAATCATATATAAACAACAACAAAAGATTTACATATTGCTAAAAATATCGATTAATTAACAATATGCAAATTATAATCGAAAACAAGATCGATTTCTCACTAAAAACCCACGCACGGCAGCCTGGTACGATGGCACTCGATCGAGTGTCACAGGGACTCGATCGAGTGCCTTCGACAGAAGGTACGGTTTTCAAAATTTTAAAGCTTATGAAAGACACAATTGTAAAATTTTCATGGCCTAAGGCTCTGATACCACTTGTGGGGAATAAAACGCGTATTCACCCTAAATTTGTAGGATTATAATGAAAAATACAACTGTGAATATCGTCATAAGATTAAAAACATGAGAAAAGAAGTACAACCTTTAGTCCTTGCGCAAAAAGGCCTAAGAACAGGAATTAATGCAAATTCCCTCCTATAACTTGCACCCAAGACTTAGTCTGAGACGTGGCCGCGTGTGCTAGAAATCCTCTCCAATTGCCTTGCAATATAGGGAGAGCCCTTGAGGTTTTAGATGTGAGATCTGAGGTTTTGGGAGAAGAATGCTCTCAAACCCTAATTTTACTTGAGAATTATGTTACAGTGCAACAAGAGTCCCTGATATAAGGAGAGTCCTCCTCCTTATATAGTTATTTCGGCCGAATTGGGGTTTGGGAAGGAGTGGGCTTTCCACTCTTACCTTATCCCAATGCGTGATTCGACCCAATTAGCTTTAATATATTTCGCGGGTTTAATTTATAAATCGTAACATGTTATCAGTTATTAATACAGTCGATATATTAATAATGGTCTGATAAAATACGATATTGTATAATTACCTAAATTAATATAACTGTTTATATTAATTTGCGAATATAATATTTAATTAAATATAACTGTTTATATTTAATTTACGAATTAATCTTGTAATCCGTATTAGCTAAAATTATTTAATCCGTATTAAATAATAATTCTCAACATCTTATTGACTAATTTAATAGTCAATACCTCTGACTAACCGTTTAGTCATATCCGGCAAAATGTGACTGTATTTTCATACCTTCACATCTCTCAAACGTGTCCTATAGGTGTGACGTATAGGGACCAGTTGACCACCGCCATCCGTATGACAATAACGTCAAACTTATCTAGCAAGCCAACCGTTATTGATAAACGTGGATCAACTGGTAATAATACAGAAGTATGCCCTTGTGATCCTTAAAGAGATTTAATAAGTCATTGTACTTAATTGTCAAGGACACCAGCCCCAACAGACCCATATACTACAAAAGAAGAGTCTTTCTCCTTTTGTCAGGGACTGGTAATTCACAATCTAAAGAATTAGGGTTTTGAGAACATTATTTTCCCAAAACTCAGATCTCACATCAAAAACCTCACAAAAGCTCTCCCCATATTGCAAGGCAATTGGAGAGTATTTTTCTAGCACACGCGTCATCATCTCAATCAAGTCTTGGGTGCAAGTTATAGGAGGGAATTTACTTTAATTCCTGATCTTAGGCCATAAGCACAAGGACCAAAGGTTGAATTATTTTTCATGTTTTTAATTAACTTATGACAATATTCACGACTGTAAAATTCGTTATAATCCTTCACGTTTTAGGGCGAATACATGCTTTATTCCCCACAAGTGGTATTAGAGCCAAGGCCACGAGATTTTACTTTTGTGTTTTTCTTAAGTTTTAATTTAAAAATTTTGAAAATTGTTTTCTGTTGGCGTGTGGGTCGGTCGACCCATTATTGTGGTCGGTCGACCTCTGCCCGCGTAGGGTTTCTGTTTTTCGGCAGTTTCTCTTTTGTATAATCGATCTTGTTTTCGATTCCTGTTTACATATTGTTAATTAATCGATATTCTTGACAATATGTGAACCCTAATTGCTGTTTATTTTGATTTACGCGTTTTGAATCAAAGGTTAAAACTTGTTTTGTTTGAAAGTACAGCAATTTCGCGTTTTTAGAAACTTGTCTTGGTTTTTTGTGGTCGGTCGACCTGTTTATTGGGTCGGTCTACCACCCTGCAGTTACAGGAATAAAAAAAAAACTTTTTTTTTTTTCTGTCAGGAGGTCGGTCGACCTGTTTATTGGGTCGGTAGACCTCTTTCCTGTAACAGTCGTTTTATTTTCGGAAAATAACTTGTTTTTATTTTCCCTTGGCCCAAAGTAATATGCTATATACGGAAATAGTATATTATTTTTGTGAAACGGTTCACTCTCGTATGATACATATTATTTTAAAACGGTTTAAGATAATGGATTATAAACTTATTAAAATTAAAGTGGTTAAAACAGTATAATCAAATAATTTTAATCCTGATAAGGTGGTTTGGTAAAATTTGTTAATCATAATAACAGTATTATGTCATGTATAAATTTTAATTTTAGTTGATGCATTTTATTTATCGTCTTGTTGAATGCCTTGTGAATGCTTTCAATAACGTATTTATTTTTGCAAACAGTTGTAACTTAGTGTGGCCTTAGTAGATTGTGTTACCGTAATGATGGAACACAGTCTTGCTTGTAATTTTGAGATCTTGTATCTCCTTTTTGGGTTTTTGCCATGTAATTACTTTTGTATTTAAATTAGAATGTAAATAGAGTTATATTTGTAATTTAAATTAGTAATTTTGTGAAGACCAAAGACGGAGACCGGATGCTCACTCCCGCTGCAAAGACCAAGATGGAACATCAAGACAAGCTTCTAGGGTCCAACGGTGGATTCCAAAGTTGTTTTTTATGTTTATTTTGGTAGGATAGGCCACACTAGGACTTTTATTTACGTTTATCGCATTTATTTTATGCTTTCATCGATAATAGCTTGCATCATATTCCGCCTAAAACCAAACCACCTATAACATGCCTGAAAACTGACTCATGTAGAGGTTACGCGTTAGTTTTCTGTGACAATACAGATGTCACATGTCAATTGCAAAGCCATCACTTTATTTCATTCATTCACGCATATGCTAGATATTAGTTCACTTAAAATGGATAAATAAAAGTTGATGGGGTCTTCGTCGGTAGGCATAATATGACCCCTTCTACGTCGGGTTAGTGGGAACAGATGATTTATTTTATCTCAACATCATGGTCACTCGATACTATCTATCGACTGTGATGGACTAATAGATAGGATTTACGGAAATCTATCGACCAAGAGTTCCAACGGTGGAATTAGCCAAGCTGTGGGCTTATCAATATACGGAAATTGAGTCTTGGAATCGTTTGTATAATTCTTGAGGGAGATCAATTATATAAATGCATGAGTCTATGAGTTTAAATACAATTTAAAATAGACTTAAATCACAACAATGAGTTGCTTATATGGTTTTGTTTTATCTTCTTTTCAGTGTAGAACACGTTAAATTAAACTGATGTATAACTAATGGCTGGTGAAGACCCAATGCCAAGTGCCAAGCTAGCACGTGAATCCTGGCTAAAAGCCTTCATGGACTCCATGAATCAGTCTACTAGATTGAGGAATGATGGGTCAAACTTCTCTGACTGGGAGGCAGCACTACGGAATGCTGCCATTGCTGACGGAAAGCTCAAGTACTTAACTGAGCCCATTCCGGCACACCCAGGAACTAGAGCTAGAGCTAACGAAGTTCGCGCTCATAGCGACTTTGTCATGGAAGCGGGTGCGATAAAGAACGTACTCATCTATGCAATGGAATCCAATTTGCAAAGACGCTTCATAACCCATGGTGCAAACAAGATTTTCACCACGCTCACTAACAAATTCTCAAAGGCTCCGAGAATCGTTTCTTATGAGCATACCTGTCGCTTCTTTGAGGCGAAACTCCAGAAGAGCCAAGCGGTTAGCCCACATATTCTCAACATGATTGAGAATATCGAGAAACTGGAGGCCCTAAACTGCTAGATCAGTGAGAACATAATCGTTGATCGAATGCTTCATTCGCTTCATGATGGGTTCGCCCTCTTTAGGGCCAACTGTTACATGAACGACATGAAGAAGACTCCTCATGAGCTCCACTCCCTTCTCGTACAGACCGAGAAGGATCTGAAATTAAGTGGGAGCGTGAAGCAAGATGTTCTCATGATCTCCAGTAAGGGTAAGGGTAAGGGTAAAGCTAAAGCTCAGGGCTACCAAACAGTAGGCAAGCCCAAGTTTAAGAAGTCAGGATTTACTAAGAGTGGGCCAGGTGAGTCGAGCAACTCACAGGGCAAAACAAAGAGCAAGGATACTAGCATGGAATGTCACCATTGCCACAAGACTGGGCATTGGAGGCGCTCATGTCCCCTGTATCGTGAGGACATTAAGGCAGGCCGCGTTACTCCTGTTGGTATGTCTTCTTCTTCTTTTATTCACATGATTGAGATTAACCATGCAAGTTACGGAACTTGGGTACTAGATACTGGTTGTGGTTCTCATCTATGTAATCATGTGCAGGGCCTCCGAAACCAAGAACCCCTCATCAAGGGTGAGGTTGACCTGCGTGTCGGGAATGGAGCACGTGTTGCTGCAGTCTCGAGGGGAACATATGTGATCCAGCTTCCAAGTGGATTCGAGTTATCTTTATATAACTGTTATTATGTTCCTTGTTTGTCCAAAAACATTATTTCAGTTTCTGCGCTTGACAAACTTGGTTTTTCATTTGTAATAGAAAATAACAGTTGTATTTTCTCATTACACAATATGATTTATGGCAAGGCAGTTTCCATGAATAGAATTTATGTTTTAGATCAAACCACTGAAATATTACATGTGAATAATAAGAGATTAAGGTAGGTGACAGAGATCAAACTTAACTATGGCATTCTCGTATGGGACACATAAATGAGAAACGCGTAAAACAGCTCATTCAGAATGGAGCTATCTCAGCCTTTGATTTCGAATCATATGGCACGTGTGAATCATGTCTCATCGGTAAGATGACTCGTATTTCCTTCAAAGGTGTTGGAATGCGCGCTGCCGACCTATTAGGACTCATACATACGGACGTATGTGGCCCTATGTCGATCAACGCACGAGAAGGCTATAGGTATTTCATCACTTTCACGGATGATTTGAGTAGATATGGCTATGTCTACTTAATGAAGCATAAAAGTGAATCCTTTGACAAGTTCAAAGAATACCAGAATCGGGTACAGAACCAGCTGGGTAGAAGGATTAAAGCACTACGTTCTGATCGTGGTAGTGAGTATCTTTCACACGAGTTTGATCAACACCTTAAACACTGTGGCATCGTGCTACAGTTGACTCCACCTGGAACACCACAATTAAATGGTGTGTCCGAACGGAGAAATCGAACTTTACTTGATACGGTTCGATCCATGATGAGTCACACCGTTGTGCCTGATTCATTGTGGGGCTATGCTCTTTTGTCGGCCGCTCTAATACTTAACCGAAGTCCGACTAAAGCTGTTGATAAGACTCCATACGAATTATGGAAGGGAACGGTCCCTAACTTGTCCTTTATTCGGGTTTGGGGCTGCGAGGCTTATGTCAAGTGGAGACACGAGGATAAGCTCGGCCCGCGATCGGTCAAGACATACTTTATAGGCTATCCAAAGGGAACTTTTGGTCATTACTTCTACTCGCCAACCGAACAACGTGTTTTTGTTGCGGCTAGTGCGACGTTCTTAGAGAAAGAATTTCTCGAGAACAAGTCGAGTAATAGAACCTTCGATTTATCAGAGGTTCAAGAACCAACTACCGAGCAACCATTGGAGGAAACAGTTCCTTCAACCGGGGCTGCGGTAGATATTCCTGAGGAACCTAGGAGGTCGGGAAGAGTCTCCATTCCTCCGGACAGATACATTGGTATGGTCGAGGAACATGATATGGATGACGTCTTACTCCTAGAGGGTAATGAACCCTCAACCTATAAAGGTGCCATGACCAGTTCTGACTCAAAGCTATGGCTAGAAGCCATGCAATCCGAGATGGACTCCATGTATGAGAACAACGTGTGGGATCTTGTGGACCTACCTGCAAAGGTACGCCCCCATCAATGCAAATGGCTTTACAAAATAAAGCATGCCGTGGAAGGTAAACAAGATATCCATAAGGCAAGACTAGTTGCTAAAGGTTTCACCCAAGTGCCAGGCTTGCACTACGATGAGATCTTTGCACCCGTAGTCATGCTACGTTCCATTCGGATTATCTTAGCGATAGCCGCATTTCATGACTATGAAATATGGCACATGGACGTTAAAACCGCCTTCTTATACGGTTATTTGGAGGAAGAGTTGTACATGGTACAACCCGAGGGTTTTATTGATCCAGAACATCCTAAGAAGGTTTGCAAGCTTAAGCGTTCCATCTATGGACTTAAGCAAGCATCGCGGAGTTGGAATCATCGCTTCGACCAAGTGATAAAAGAGAATGGATTCGTTCGATCAGTCGAGGAACCATGTCTCTATATCAAGTTGAGTGGGAGCAAGATTGTCTTCCTAGTACTGTATGTCGATGACATACTCTTGATTGGGAATGACATACCTCTCCTTTCTTCGGTTAAAGCATGGTTGAAAAACCATTTCCAGATGAAAGATCTGGGAGAGGCACAAAGAATTTTGGGCAACCGTATCTACAGGGATAGATCACGACGGATGTTGTCTCTCAGTCAGGAGTCTTACATAGATAAGATTCTAGAGAGATTCAGCATGACGAACTCCAAGAAAGGGTTCCTTCCTATGACTACTGGGCTTCACTTGAGCAAGTCTCAAGAAGCTAAGACATTGGAAGAGAAAGAGCGCATGAGTCGGATTCCTTATGCTTCGGCAATAGGATCGATCATGTATGCCATGATATGCACACGTCCAGACGTTGCATATGCATTGAGTATGACCAGTCAATTCCAAGCTCATCCAGGTGAACAACACTGGATGGCCGTGAAAAACATTCTTAAGTACCTACGGAGGACTAAAGATTGGGGATTGACTTATGGAGGCGACTCAACGCTCTGCGCCACGGGTTACGCAGATGCTAGCTTCCAAACGGATCGAGATGACTCGAAATCTCAGTCTGGATTCGTTTTTACTCTTAATGGCGCTGCTGTCAGCTGGAAAAGTTCTAAACCAAGTGTTATAGCAGATTCTACAACTGAGTCTG
This sequence comes from Silene conica, assembly GCA_029255685.2. Lineage (NCBI taxonomy): Eukaryota > Viridiplantae > Streptophyta > Magnoliopsida > Caryophyllales > Caryophyllaceae > Silene > Silene conica. Next base: position 53,795,154 of record CM055317.2, read on the forward strand.
TGTAAAAGGAGATATTTATTGATAAGATAGCTACGGATGACAACATAGCTGATTCTCTCACAAAAGCATTACCACGTGATAAGCATGAAGGGCACATTCATTCCATGGGAATTAGATGTGTTCCTAAGTTGTAGTACTCTTTTATGAATTCTTGTAATAATTCATTTTTCGTGTACTCTATTCAACCTCATTATTATGATATATAATGTTTTGTTTTTCATGTGGAATTGTACGCCAATTTTGAACACCACAAAGTGAACTGAATAACATTACATTGTTTTAGTCCTTGATTACCCACTTGAGCTGATAACTCAGGTAATCATTTTGTGACGTTGGTTGATGGTGGGTTCAACGAGCCATAAGTCACACGGCTGACTGACCAATCACAAAGGCGAGCTATACGGATATCTCGTAGGACACCCCGTGACAACGTTATGGAGTCCTAAATGTTTTATAACATTGGGTGCCAGGTCGTGGATAGGACCTCCATAGTGTTCCTTAGAGTCGAGTCTTCTGACTTTCAACTGTCTCTTGAGATTAAGGCAGATTTTGGGTAACTTTGGTTTCTTTCCCACGGTCATCGTAACAGGGGCCAAGAGGATTTTTTCTGGGTTATTTCATGCTGCGCGATATCGGCAGGATTCGAGTTGAGGGAAATATCAAAACCCTTATCAGGATTTTATCATTTCTCAGGGCCACTCGAGGAGTAGTAACTGAAATGCATGGCCATGCTCCACTACAGATTCGTTTTATCAGTTAAGTTACTCTCTAGTCGTGGAAACCACTCTTGATACAGATCGCTTGTGAGATACGACCTTTGCGAATGCAGATTTGCAAATTGTCTTACATTGAGTGGGAGAAATTTTAAAAGGATATGAGAATCGGTTATCGCACCTACACTTGTACGGACAAGTGGGAGTTTGTTGGAGCTTGTGTCCTCCACATGTAGTGTGATAACGTCATTGCACATACCCTTGTACGGACAAGTGGGAGATTGTTGGGGCTTGTGTCCTTGACAATTAAGTACAATGACTTATTAAATCTCTTTAAGGATCACAAGGGCATACTTCAGTATTATTATCAGTTGATCCACGTTTATCAATAACGGTTGGCTTGCTAGATAAGTTTGACGTTATTGTCATACGGATGGCGGTGATCAACTGGTCCCTATACGTCACACCTATAAGACACGTTTGAGAGATGTGAAGGAATGAAATTACAGTCACATTTATGCCGGATAGGACTAAACAATTAGTCAGAGGTATTGACTATTAAATTAGTCAATAAGATGTTGAGATTATTATTTAATACGGATTAAATAATTTTAGCTAATACGGATTACATGTTTAATTCGTAAAATTAAATATAAGCAGTTATATTTAATTAAATATTGATTTCGCGTATTAATATAAACAGTTATATTAATTTGGGTAATTATACAATATCGCAATTTTATCAGACCATTACTAATACATCGACTGCATTAATATCTGATAACACGAATGCGATTTATAAATAAAACCCGCGAATAATATTTAGAAAATCGGGTCGAACCACGCAAATGAATAAGGTAAGAGTGGAAAAAGCCCACCCTTACCATATACCGTTCGGCCGACCCATATACTACAAAAGGAGAGTCTTTCTCCTTTTGTCAGGGACTGGTAATTCACAATCTCAAGAATTAGGGTTTTGAGAACATTATTTTCCCAAAACTCAGATCTCACATCAAAAACCTCACAAAAGCTCTCCCCATATTGCAAGGCAATTGGAGAGTATTTTTCTAGCACACGCGACATCATCTCAATCAAGTCTTGGGTGCAAGTTATAGGAGGGAATTTACTTTAATTCCTGATCTTAGGCCATAAGCACAAGGACCAAAGGTTGAATTCTTTTTCATGTTTTTATTTAACTTATGAAAATATTCACGACTGTAAAATTCGTTATAATCCTTCACGTTTTAGGGCGAATACATGCTTTATTCCCCACAAGAACAAGGATCCACTCGATCGAGTAACTCACTTACTCGATCGAGCTAGGTCACGGGATTTCAGGATTCGAAAGATTTCCAAATTAGCATAAAAGGTAAAGAAAAGGGAGACAGAAGGCGTCACTCGATAGTTCAAAAACAGTAGTTTGTAACCTAGATCTCACTCAAAAACACATTTCCTCCTCTATAAACCTAATTAGTTAGATTATTGATTAGTTTTTGTAAGCAATCTCTTGTTCATCTTCCTTCAATCTTGTAATCACGGTATTCTTCTCTCTATTTTGGTATTTAATTTATGTTTTGAATTTCTTGTTCTCTTAATATGTTGAATCCCATTTTCATTATTTTTATTATTAATCACATGAATATTGTTGGCTAAGTTATATACGAGGATTTAGGGGAACCATGGAATAGGATTTAGTCGTTGTTTTGAATGTATTAGAATAGGGATTGCATTTAATCGTCGCATATAATAGCTTTTGATTGTTTGAGTCGACGCAGTCAATCAATTGTATGGATTTCCTGGACCTAGATCGAAAGATTGGAATAGGTAGACCTGCGATGAACTTTGGGATGAATTAGCTAGAGCGAAAGTTTGTTAGTTTCATCCTAGGGCGAATAGCGGACCGAAAGGACCTTTTTACTACCCCTTTCCCGACTTTAGTACATTCTTAATTCCCTTCTTCCACCTTAAGCCATGGCGAACCGAATATCCTAGCTTTTTCTCTACTTTGGTTGACCGTTTGTTTTTTCTTTATTTGTTCTTCTCTTAGATCTTAGACTATAGAAAATTATAAACCCCCCCCCCCATTTTTGTTACTTAGCAAACTTGTTAGGACTTTTAGAATTCCCTTCGCCCTGTGGATTCGATACCCGACTGCCTCTACTGCATTAGTTTGGGACCAGTTGGTTTAATTTTAATAGGGTTGTCATAGCCGTGTCAACTAACAAGGCTTAGGCATAAACAAATGAAATGCAAAGTCATCATTGAAATACTATCGTTCCGACTCAACCTATATGCTAAAATAAACGTGTATTTTTTGAAGTTTTTCAATTTTATTTTTTTGATTTTTTGTATATATGGGAAATAAATGCAATGCAAGCATAAATGCAATAAACGTGAAATAGAAATGCAATCAAACATGAATGCAACGCAAAACCTTTTCCCAAACCAAATTGCACAATGTCCCCATTGTGCAAAAGCATAAGCAAATGATCAAAGAACATTGGAATTTGCGTAAAAATCACTAAGGAAAGGAAAAGGAAGGAACTCACAAAACTATAGCGCGAACGGAAACCTCCCCAAACCAGCGTGACCTAGGAGGTTTCGGTATCCAGTAGTGATACCACAAATACCTGAAAAAAACAAAAGACAAAACGTTTTTCGGAGATTAAATGCATTTGGGTGGTAAATGAGGATTAAAGGAATGGAGAAGAAAAATAATAGCGTAAAGGAAATAGTAGAGAGAAAGACTCCCTAACCTCCACGAGGTGATGAAAACAGGCAGTAGCAGCAGTGGTGGTCGACCGACCACGGTGTCTGGTCGAACGACCATTACTCGATGATCAGAGGTTACTGGAATGCAGTCACTGGTCGACCGACTAGTGTATCTGGTCGGTCAACCACTCTTCCTGTAACAGACCTCGTTTTTCTTTTTCCGATTAACTCATCGAATTGAGTTAATCCTACACCAAACGTGTAAAACACAATTAACGCGCCCCAAAACTTGCGCAAAACCCAAAAGTACAAAATCTATAGCCTTAAAACAAAACTATGAAAGTAAAAAGTCTAAGTCTCACGCAAAACGGTAAATAGTCTCAAAAAACAGAAATAAAAGTCTTCAAAATTCTGAAATGAAAAGCAATCATCCGCAAAAAATGCGGAAAATGTCGGACCAAGGCTTTTGACTACATGATGTAGCCTCCACGGTGCTTGTCTTTATTGCAAGGCACGTCCCCACTTTGCCACGTAGCATACGCGACGACTCATCAACTCTAGCATTCCCGTTTGTCAGGTTATCATCCTCGACCTCTTCATCTGGCTCCTCATCCGTCCCGTAGCTTAGGAATCCTAGACCTCCTCTTTGAACAATGGGCTCCTTCACGATTGGCTCCACTCGTGGCTCTTCTTTCCCCAAACCGCTTCCTGAAATAGGTAAAACAACAAGTTTTTCCTCCATCGTGCTCCAAATCTGAGGCGGAGGTGTCACAACAGGAATTGGTGTAGGTTCTAAAGCTGGAACATTGTCAATCACAATATACTTCTTTTCAGAAGAAACGACATTGATGTAACACCCCCATTTATTTAAGAGCCTTTAGCAAGACATTCTCAAATAAATAGAGCTGTTACCATCTCGGAATGTCCGAGGTAGTGAATAACAAAGTAAAACAAGCCAAAGTACTTTATACAAAACTGATAAAATTTAAACTTTTGTTATTACAATTACTGCTCAGAGGAAAAGAAAATACAACTGATGACTTCTCTAGATGTGATATAATTCTAAGTCGGTCCAAAGTCAGCATCTCACATTCCTGCCCCAGCTTCAAGCTCATCTGTCTCTTTCCTGTAGAATCTACTCCCCATTCCGGATCATCGTAGGTGCACACGAATACACTGTCAACCTCGCGCTTGAGTAGGGTAACACAATAATAAATAATACAACAATGATGATATGCAAATGCAATGATATGCTCGAGCTCAATCTCCATCACAAATCTCAATCTCAAACCCGTAACACCCAGCCATACCGAACCTCCCGGCAGACTATAATCGACCATCGCCGAACACCAGCATAACAGCTGAGGTCACCAGGTTTAGTCCTGCAGAACTAGCCTGGGCCCAATAATATCTCATCATCTCAAATCCGTATCCAATGCATATGCCATGCTCATGAATGCACCAATAATAGTAATCGTGCTTATGAATACAACAGTAATAATAATCCATCATAATCATATACCATCCTCATATCATTCATGTTCATCATTCATATCATACACCCAACATCCATTCATAACACATAACAGTAGTATAGTGACAGTGTATCCTACCTGGATAGCAATATAATCCAATAGCAAGCCAGCAAGTAAACCGAGTTATGTCACTTCAATACCGTCACCTAACAATATAATATAAACAATTACTATCTAGTATAACTACGTAAACAAAGTATAATGTATCAAACAATCAATTTAATTAACCAAGTAATGTATTACGCATTACAAGACTATATTAAGCACGACTAGTCAATTAACTTAATTAGGTGATTAATTAAAATTACCGTCACAACACTATTTAAACAAATTAACTAAACCAGTTCAACTAATTAAACTAATTGATCCCAACTAAATAAAATGAACAAAACAATTTAAACTATTAATAACACCAAACATAAAACAATCAAATAATATAAATAACCATCACATAATTATTATAAATACGAATAATAAACTTATAATAACTATACTACTAATTAACGTAACTAATATAATAAAGTACCGTCACAAAATAAATTAAACAAACTCAACTAACTCGCCCTCATTACTTTTATACTAAATCTTCAATTAAATAACCGAACATGGAAATATAGTCGAACTATTGATGACCGTCACATCCGTGTATAAAAATAAAATTACTTAACAACTTAATAATTAAATATTATTAGCAATATTAATAATAATAAACATGTTATTACCAATAATAATACTAACATATATTATCAATAATACTAGCATTAGTATTAGTAAAAGTACATAATAACAATGATAATGATAATAACACTAACATATAACCCTAATATAATACTAACAATCATAATATGATAATATTAGTATTAATAATAATAATAATGATAACATTTACTAATAATAATAATAATATTAAACAAACACAATGCACGTGCATACCAAAAAAGACAAAACAACACAAACCATGACAACCATGCCCACGACTAATACTTATCAGCCAATACAGCCCCGTGACCACAGCCTTCTGACGGCCTACTTCGCAGCCCCCTCGACACCCTTTTTACCGCTTGTACCACCCCTAAACCACCGTGGTTGCCACCCCCGGACCACCGTGCATCTACTGACCTCTACCACCGCCCTCACCATTCCCAAATCAGCACTCGAAACCATACCTCTAACACACACATTCACAACAACGGACCTCTGTTCCTGCACCCGTGTCCCACGCCCCTGCTGTAAACGACCTATTAACCACCTGCTCACACCACCCTCATCACAACCAACCACCACCCACGACACCTCACCATACTCACAAGTCCCTGGTGCCAACCATTAACCTTCGACACCACTCAATCCCCTGAAACAACCACGAAACTCCCTCACAAACCCAGCACCACCATCCGACACCTAAAAACGTGAATGAACCCCTTTAACAAAACCTGTTGTAAAATCGTGATGAACCACCACCAACCACCACGCTTACCACCATACGAACCTCTTGACTACCCCCTTTCTCAAAACTCAAACATCCATAACAACCATAAACAGAGACTTACTCGATTTCAAACACAGAACCCACGCGCTGAAACTCTGTTTTGAAACGAAGGAAAACGACACTGACATATGCGGCAAAACTCACCACGACTGGTGGTCCTCGGTGGTTGAAGATGACTCCACTAAGGTCAAAACGTAACTACTAACGTCATAGATCGATATTACATAGAAATCAGAATCCATAAACATGATTAACCGATTGAATTATGCAAATTAAAAGGGAAGGAACACAGCGAAAATAAGAAAACAGAGGTGAGTGTACCGTGTATCTGCTCAAAACGAACCACCGTTGACCTCCCTAGACCACCGTGAAACCCTTTTCCTTAAACCTTGATGTGGCGGCAGTGATGTGAGCAACGAGTTTGTGTGTCGATTAGGGTAGGGATAGGGTTTTTGGTTGTGTTTATATGGGGCGGCTGAATCCATATAAGGTGTTTGTGTTATTGTTTTCTGAACTTCGAGTTAATGGGCTGAAAGTTCTTGCACGCAAACCGAGGCCCGTTGCTCACTTAAACATGATTTTTTACTTACTTGTGAACTCGACTCCTTAACACAACTAGGGCTGAGCAAAAAATCCGATGATCCGAATTGATCCGACATCCGATCCGTATTTGTTCCGAATTAATGGATATCTGATCCGAAAAGTGGTTTGGTTCGGATACCCGTATCCGAAATATTTGGATATCGGATCAGATATGGATATCTGGCTTAAAATTTGGATATCCGATATCCGAAAGTTATTGGATCGGATATCAAATATCGGATCGGATATCCGATATCCGTGTAATATCTGTTCCGTATCCGAGATTTGATCCATAAATATTAAATAACACTAGCTAATTTCATCTCACTCAATAGCCGTCATTCACAAAACCGTAAATAACCCTCGTCTACAAAAGCGTACAGTTTAATTTCTTTTCATTAACAAAACCAATAATCAAAAATTCCACTTTCACAAACCCACATTTTCATTTTTATTACGTTACTTTTCTTTTTTATTACAGCTTTGACAATATATATTTATATTGATCGAATCTCGGATATCGGATAACTGATCCGAAATTTCCGGATAGTTTCGGATACTAAAATTCGGATATCCGAACATTTTGGAGCAGATCATGGAGACTAAAATTTTGGATTTTCGGATCGGATATCCGATCCGAAGTAGGGTTTCGGATCAAATACCCGATCCATACTCAGCCCTAAACACAACATATAAAGAATACGAAACACTTCTTCGATAAATAATTTATCGAATACAACGTTCAAATAACTATTAACACGTCAACACAACTATTAAATATTGAAATCAAATATAATAAATACGGAGTATTACAGTCTTCCCTCCTTAAAATGAACTTCGTCCCGAAGTTCACCATCCCAAGTTCGATAAACATGTCGCTAAGCACGTAACGAACACAACATGTGACACTTCATAACATCAAGACTAAAAAAAAAATACTTAACACACGAAATGTTACATTCTACCCTCGTTAAGAAAAACTTTGTCCCCAAAGTTTAACATACTACAAAAAATACCTGACACTTAAAGGACCATGACATTGATCAAAACATAGCAATCAAACAGGAGACTCCATGTATGGTAAATCTCAGTTAACCAATCATAATATATCAATTAACCAGATCGTAATTCATCAAGATTTTACAATCCTATCCTCCTTAAGACATGGTTACGTCCTCGTAACCTCATTATAAATTTCTACATCCAAAGTTCAAGAAGATCACTCAATCAACAATCGCAAATCATTTGATAAGGTAATTACTCTATACTGGCAACTAACATCCGAGTTTTAAAGCAACAAAACATACTCGTCAATTTTATGCTACGCAATAAAATTAAAGTAACTAACACTTATATACTTTTGGAAATTCTGATAGAAATTTAACACCTTTACATCAATGTAGACAATCAGCTAACTCATAGTGCATAATTGACAAATTAAAACATTTCATGATCATAATCATATTATAGAAGCAAAATCATATCTTAGAAAAGACATAAGGCAAAACTTAACTAATGTAATTAACATGGAGCATTGACATATTTCCCGAGGTATACATCTATCTTAGACTAGCGAAACAGCTTAGTATCTCTAGGTATAAAGAAGTTAAACCAATTATTAATTCAATAGATTGCGATCCAATTTAAAACAGAGCATTATGCAAATCACTTTGTGGCATAACAATATACATGGAGAAGTTATAGGGCTATTGTCGCAGGGACTAGACAAAGATATACCATTGATATATATGAAAGATCATCAACAGAATTCACATTGTTCAAATAATCACAATTAATTATAACAATTAGATTGCGATATCCTGCTAATAAATTTACCAGTTAATTCATTCTACCACGTGTCCAAACTCTTCTCTAATAAACATTATTTTAACATTACATATGAGCACCACATAATTATTTTGAGGTCATAGCAATAGAAAGCAATAACGTCTGTATAGTTGAAACTACTTTATATAAAACTCAACGAAATAACAGGGTTGTATTATCATATAATAACGTTCATATTCATATCATATGTCTATCGTACATACAACTAACCCTATACCAGAATATTACATGATTTACATTACTGAAATCATATCTGATTAAACTTTCATATTTAAAACTTTCACATTTCAACAATCACACATCACACAGTATGTTCCAAAATCACAATTAAATAATCGTTTAGCTATTTTGCGAGCTATTATAGTTTTTAGAAAATATAAGGAATTAACTAATCATAGGAAAAACAATCAATTGCAAAGCTTAAGGAAATTATTTATACAAATTTTACAACTCAGTTGGTCTGAAAAAAAAACTTTACAGCAATTAAACAGAAAATTGAGCAACTTGCAAAAATCACCATTAAATAACGACTCGTTAAGATTTTACTTGGCTTATCAATTTGAAAACGTGGATGAATATTCTGAACAGTGGAGTTGGAATTATGCATAAACAATAAATACGTTTTAAATGGTTTCTTTCGCAAAAAGATGAGTCAAAATAGAACTGCGCAGTAACGATTTTACCACTGTCAACTAAAATATTTATTTGTCGCAAAATATAACTCGTATTAACATGAAACCAACGACATTGGAAAGATAATTCAGAAGGTTATCACACATAAAATTTTCATATCCATATAGAGAACACATTTTAAATGGCAACCCGTACAAACAAGGTAACATTCTGAAATTTTATTACAATTTTGGTCCCATTAAAGTTCACATTGTTTCACCATCACATTGAATCACAACCATTCTCCAACATTTTGACATATCTTTTGAAGCATAGAATCCCATTGCATCATATTAACATCTATTCCACATTTCAACTGTAATTGCCATCTACAACACAATAAAGATTGCGAAACTGAATAACTCAATATTTATACATGTATATACAAATGTAACACATAACTATATGACACATGGCTTGAGACAACACATTTCCGCATATCACTAGACATGGATTACTATAACATATAAGTCTGATCATTCATATCCAACTACCAACCAATATATTACATAATTACGATAGTCATTTAATAACCAGATATATATGGACATTTCGAAACACCAAAATCATATGATCTTATCTCCCAAATTATTGTCCAATAATATACATCCATTCTCTGAAAATTCCACATTCAATCATTCAGATCAATCAACATTTCAGTATCAATCACATTTTTCCAATACACAAATTAACCATAATTCACATCATTACTTACCTCATTCCGCTCCTGCAAAACGGTTAGTACAATATAAATGGGGTCTTTTCCTCTATTCTATACTACCCACTCTCTATATCTCTCAAGGGTGACCAGGTTAGACCGAACGGGCTAGTGGCTTGGTTTGAGGGGACCCCTAACTCAACCAAATCCTGGGGGCTCCTAACAGTTACTAACCTGGGGTTCATTTTATTAGACTCTTCCTACGTTCATTATTATTCATTTGGTTTAGGTCTGAGGATCGTTCGCTCTGATACCACTTTGTAACACCCCCATTTATTTAAGAGTCTTTAGCAAGACATTCTCAAATAAATAGAGCTGTTACCATCTCGGAATGTCCGAGGTAGTGAATAACAAAGTAAAACAACCCAAAGTACTTTATACAAAACTGATAAAATTTAAACTTTTGTTATTACAATTACTGCTCAGCGGAAAAGAAAATACAACTGATAACTTCTCTAGATGTGATATAATTCTAAGTCGGTCCAAAGTCAGCATCTCACATTCCTGCCTTAGCTCCAAGCTCATCTGTCTCTTTCCTGTAGAATCTATTCCCCATTCCGGATCATCGTAGGTGCACACGAATACACTGTCAACCTCGCGCTTGAGTAGGGTAACACAATAATAAATAATGCAACAATGATGATATGCAAATGCAATGATATGCTCGAGCTCAATCTCCATCACAAATCTCAATCTCAAACCCGTAACACCCAGCCATACCGAACATCCCGGCAGACTATAATCGGCCGTCGCCGAACACCAGCATAACAGCTGAGGTCACCAGGTCTAGTCCTGCAGAACTAGCCTGGGCCCAATAATATCTCATCATCTCAAATCCGTATCCAATGCATATGACGTGCTCATGAATGCAACAATAATAGTAATCGTGCTTATGAATGCAACAGTAATAATAATCCATCATAATCATATACCATCCTCATATCATTCATGTTCATCATTCATATCATACACCCAACATCCATTTATAACACATAACAGTAGTATAGTGACAGTGTATCCTACCTGGACAGCAATATAATCCAATAGCAAGCCAGCAAGTAAACAGAGTTATGTCACTTCAATACCGTCACCTAACAATATAATATAAACAATTACTATCTAGTATAACTACGTAAACAAAGTATAATGTATCAACCAATCAATTTAATTAACCAAGTAATGTATTACGCATAACAAGACTATATTAAGCACGACTAGTCAATTAACTTAATTAGGTGATTAATTAAAATTACCGTCACAACACTATTTAAACATATTAACTAAACCAGTTCAACTAATTAAACTAATTGATCCCAACTAAATAAACATGAACAAAACAATTTAATCTATTAATATCATCAAACATAAACCAATCAAATAATATAAATAACCATCACATAATTATTATAAATACGAATAATAAACTTATAATAACTATACTACTAATTAACGTAACTAATATAATAAAGTACCGTCACAAAATAAATTAAACAAACTCAACTAACTCGCCCTCATTACTTTTATACTCAATCTTCAATTAAATAACCGAACATGGAAATATAGTCGAACTATTGATGACCGTCACATCCGTGTATAAAAATAAAATTACTTAACAACTTAATAATTAAATATTATTAGCAATATTAATAATAATAAACATGCTATTACCAATAATAATACTAACTGTTGGAAACTAAGTTCCTTATTTTATACTCAAATCTAATATGAGTTTTGTTTCTTTAAGTTTAGTCATAAAAACTTAAATAGATCTTATGCATGCAAGATGATATCATAAGATGAGATTGTCCTTACATTGGTTTTAGAAGGTTTATACTCAATAATCACCTATTATATGAGTCTTCAAACCACCGAAATACCCTTAAACGATCTAAGAAAAATCGTCTCCAAAAGATGCGTATCAAGGACCCGATCTCAAACTAAAACTAATTTTGTTACTAGAAAATTAGTATAAGTATACTAGAAATAATAATAATAATATTACTCTTAATATTATTAGTATAGGAAATAATAATAATTTTCTTAGTAAAACTATTTTACTTAGAAAATTAGTGAGAATGATGCTTTAGTTTGTGATGAGAATAAGCATACACACAATACTTAGCCAAAAACTAGTACTCCTTGTATGAATAAGGTGTGCCTTATATAAGCACATGAGCTTGCTTGAGCAAGCATCATGGCCGGCCAAGGCTCCCAAGGAGAGCCAATGCATGGCCTTATTACACTTACACAAATGCATAAGATATTCCTTACATATTCTTTGTGTATGACACACACAATAGTTGCTTACTTACACACACAATCCACACACATACTTACACTTACACGGCTGAAAAATGGGTCTAATATGGACCCATTTTATCTTTGTCAATTGTGTTAATTTGTAACATGTCACACATGTCCCATAACACATGACCCAATTTGTTAATTGTGCAATTTTAACTATTAAAATTCATAATTTACAAATTTATTACATTTAAATAATTACACTAATAATTTCGAAATTATTATTGCACAAAAATGTAATGTCATAATTTAATTACAACTCTTTGTAATTTTATGATCAACCGTGTTCATTCTCAATTTAATCGTTTCCCAAACGAATAAATAAAACGAGCAATAAAACTATTTTATTACTTTGACTATTATTATTATAATCCCATTATAAAAAATATTCGTCATATAAAATTATTTCCAAAATTTCCAGTTATTAATTAATTTGTATCCAATACAATATTAATTATTCCATTGAGACGGAATTCCCTAAAGATATGACCTTAAGGGATCAACTGATCACCACCATCATATGACGATAATGTCAAACTCTAGATAGCCAATCATTATCGATAAATGTTGATCAGTTGACTTTAAAAGAGTAACACTCCCAGTTGTGTTTCATTTAAATGAGTATTAATTACGTCAACACACTATTGTCGAGGACACTTCCTCCAACAATCTCCCACTTGTCCGAGACAAGTGTGTGTTACCAATTCTCTTGCCCTATTACTATCTCCCACTCAATGCATGGCGTCCTCTCAGGTCGTGCCGGCAATTGATTAAAATCTAGAGTGGTTTATCTCGATCCGGAGTTATAACTACTGACCGGAATTATCTACCATAGATACCTTCCGAGCGTGGCCACGCATTTCTAGTTATTGTTCTCCTCGAGTGGCCTAGAGATATTTCTCAACCCTGACAAGGGGTGGACAATTCCTAATCGACTTATTCCTTCCGGCTAGCCACAGCCCATCATAACCCAAAATATGTCCTTATAAACCCCAGTTACGAAGGTGTTAGGACATAAATCAAAGTTAATCTGAAAACTATGCCACCTCAGAGAACAGTCATTAGTCCAAGAACTGACTCATGTGAAACACGATAGATGCTCCCGCCACGACCAGGCAGTCTTTCAATAAGAGTACGCCAGAGCTCTATCAGCGGTCATTAGCCCGGCAAATGTATCTTAACATGTCTATGCCTAGGTGATCGATTAGTCATCTCGTATGACTCTATGGCAATTGAACTCGCCATCAATCGCATCACACATCCGGTTGCATTGAGATGTCACCTCACTTAAGCAACTAGGGGCGAGGTCATGATAATTCAATTCACTTTCATGGGGTTCAATATGGTCTTACCATCCCATTTGAGTTTTACTTGACCTTTCGTGAGTTATAAATAACTCAAACAATTAGTGGATTACTCCATCCAAGTGGTCAACCTTTGAACACCATTTAATTTACAATCAGCTTTAGGGTCTCTCGTTTACATCCCTTAAAATTGTAATTATCTCCATTTTGAGTAAACCAGGTTTACCACGGTTCGTGCGATCGTTCACTTTGCGGATCATATCCACACATTGATCTTTCCTCTGAAAGAGACAAGTCATTCTCATGACTAGCGAATAAGATTATGTGCATTGTGTAACTCCCAGCCACAGTAATGCCATAATTTATGAACTTTCACATTTTGTAGAATCTTGTGATGACCATGTAGTTAAAATACAAGTCATTGAGATGCATAGTCAATGAATGTAAGCCAAAGATTATCTCAAATCTTTGCTTGGTTTCTTGGAACTTGGGTCGTTGCAAACCTTTTACCATACGACTAAGTTATCTTCCAAAATCTTGAATTTGTCTTTCATCTTCATTGGAGAATACTTTGACAATTTACCAAGGTTTAATCATTGATTTAAAACCTGCTCTACGGGTTGTCCTGTAAGCGGTGCGCATCCACTTTACACGATTATACTAATGGCGGAAACATTAGCGAATTTAAACGTGTAAACTATAGTACTTAAGGTTCGATAAATTTCCATGATCTCATCATGTTTATACTATCTTCATCTCCATGAACAACCTTAATACCTTACAACCAAGACGTCTTTTACAATCTCAACCAAACATCCTATGTTCAATTAGATCTAATTCATATCAATATGGTATACTTTTCATGAGCATCAATGCCTCGTTCCAAACGAGCAATGAGTCGTTATAGATAACGTTTACTCCCACTAAACTCTTGTTCTTGCCTGATTCTGAAGATCCGAAGTCATACCCATGACTCAATAGCTTCAAATCCTGGAGCGAGAACTCCCACTGAACTTTACATTTAACAGTAAATCATAAAGCTCCCACTCAATTCAATGTTCCTTAACATTTAATGAATTGAAATGGTTGGGACTTCAACCATATGTGCTAATAGTCACATCCTTTTCAAATACCCTTTTGAAATGTGGTTATTGAGTTTACTGAATTCATTCTCAATGAATTACCTTACTATTTTCAACAAAGTTACCCTTAACTTTGTTGACTGCAGACATCCACATGTCTGCTTATGCTTCTCTCAACAAATCTCATTTATCAGCACGTAAAGCTTATAAATTTCATGGTTCTTTGCATTGGCATATTTAGATCACCATCTAAATCCAAGAACCCTTTCTTGAGCCTTTACAAAGTCTTTTGAATAATTTTCTTCGAGTGTCCTCCCGTAGTTTCTATAAGAGTCTTTTCTTATGGTATATAATTTTGTGTGTGGGAACTTTCAGTTCCCCACATTTATCTTATCTTGTACTGTACGAGGACTCTATCATGGATCTTATCCATGTATAGAATTTTTCCTTACAAACTTCAAGAATTTATCTTTGAAGTATCCTCCAGGGCCGGGGCCGTTGGTATATAAGGCGTAGATTTTTACCAAACCGTAGATCTTATCCACAACGTTTGGGTTTATCCACAACTTTTGGGATGATAAGGCTTAGAATCTTATCCACAGCCTAATCTACCTTTTACAACCATAAGGTGTAGATTGCTCTTGGGATATAAGGCGTAGATTTTTACCAAACCGTAGATCTTATCTACAACCTTTGGGCTTATCCACAACTTTTGGGATGATAAGGCGTAGAATCTTATCTACAGCCTAATCTACCTTTTACAACTATAAGGTGTAGATTTTCTTAAATCGTAGATCCCATCCACAACTTAATCTTCCTTCTTATCTTTCACATAACCAAAACACAATAAATCCTACTATTCACTAATAGATCACATCCATTGTGCTTGTCAAAATCATATGCTATTTGTGGCTTTTCAAATTTCTCCCACTCTATCTTTGTAATAATAATCCCATTTTATCACCAAAGATAGCTACTAAGGCCACAAGCAATGACTTTGATGTTGGTTTGTGTACCCTTATGATTTATTACAGAATTTATTCGTTTTAAAGCTTAGATAGTTTTGGATGGTTGACAACTTTTCCTCTTAATTGAGTTCTAAACTTAATTTGATTTTGATTTGATTTGAATTGGGTATCCTATACCAATTTGGCTTCAATGGTCATACATTGAAATTTCATAATCAATTCTATTTTATGTTTTAGATTTGCAAGTGTATGTTAAACTAAACAAGAACATAATTATAAACCGATAGTGACTCGGGTTGAAAACCAAGTCACTACATTATCCAAAATACAACATATTGTTCAAGGATTACCCTTTCCTTGTCCAACAAGGAAATAAAACATAGGTTTTAATTGTTCATTACAACACTTGAAATATTAGCAAAATAAGCGGAAAAACAAAGCTCCTTGATCATCCCGAGTGGAGCTACTCTTAGTTCCCTTGATCCATCAAGCTTGTTTCTCTTTTCCCTTATCTTTGCTTTCATGCCCTAATTCAAGTAAGAAGAGCATTCACATCACAACTTGTATCATGATACATTAGTTGAGATTAACATAAAATCGGGATAGATATCGTACCAACTGGAAGAATCTTCCCAGCTTTGAGATCGCAGAGATACTTGGAACAGTTCCTCTTCCAATGTCCTTTGCCATTGCAGTAAAAGCATTTGGCCCCTTGATGAGGGCTCTTCTTGGATTTGGAGGTGCTTGCCTCAGAAGACACTTTCTTTGAACCTTTGGAAGGTTGCTTCCCCTTTGCCTTACCCTTCCTTTTGAACTTTCCTTTGCTCTTAACATTAATGTTGAGCACATCCTTAGGGGTACTAACATTTAGGCCCATATCCCTTTCAGCTTGCACGATCATATTGTGCAATTCATCGAGAGAGATGTCTTGGTTTCTCATGTTGAAATTCACCCGGAATTGTACATAAGTTTTTACCTTAGACAAGGAGTGGAGGATTCTATCAATCACAAGTTCCTTAGGAATGTCCACTTGATTCATCCTTAGGGTTTCTACATGCTCAATTAACTTGAGCACATGTGGGCTAGCCTTTTGCCCCTCCTTAAGGTTGAGATCAAAGAAGGCCGATGCCGCCTCTTATTGGACAATTCTCGAAGCCTTTGAGAACATTGTCACAAGCCTGGAGTAGATCTCATAGGCCGTGCCAATCTTTATGGCACTCCTTTTGTAATACCCGGTATATTTTAGTTACGATGTGGACCTTGTTTTGTGTCGATAAGATAATTTCTTTACAATGAGTAATTATTTAATAAGTATATATGTTATATGGTTAGTTGTGTCGTATGCTTTAGTTGGGGCTCGAACACGGGACTTGTTGTGACGAGTCTTGGGCCTCGTTATTTGTGCAAGACACTCAGCCCACACACCATGAAACAAACCCTAACGAAACCCTACATCACTCATAAGACCTTATACCTCGGTTACCCTCACCATGCCGCCTATTTGAGATAAACAAAGACCTACTCTCTGACCTAGCCTATACACGGTTGTTACCCTAAGTTCACTGCCGCCACCACATACTAGAGGAAGAGTGTGCTCACGGCCTTAACCACCGTCACGTTTTCCCAGAATTCGGATCTGAAGTCAGGTAAGCACACTTAGCGTCTGACTTTAGTTTTCATGTTTGTGTTTATGTGTTTTAGTCGAGTATGTGGAAGGGTCGTAGGTGGTGGTGATGGTCTGGGTAGTGTTGATATGTGTTGTGGGGTGGTGAAGGGACGTCAGGGTGGTGGTCATGGTGGGTGTAGGGTGTCGGTGTCGGAATAGAAGGGGTGGTTGTCACCACGGGTCGTAGGGTGTTCTGGTGTTGGTTGAGTTTTGTGTTCAGGGAACAAGGATGGGGGTGGTACCACCGTTGACTCGGGGGAGGTCGATGCGGTGGTACCACCGTGGTGTCTCATACACGTGTCAGGGAGTGTCAGGGTGGCGTTTTCAGGGGTTGTCGATGGTGGCTGTTGGAGTCGATAGGGGTAGTAGTTTTGGTTGTCAGGGGTTCAGGCGGGAGTCAGACCTGGGTTGGAGGGCTAAGGTCTGACTCGCCGGCGGTCGTCGAGAGCCCTGGTGGTGCCAGGGAGGTAGTGCGCTGTAGGTTGTGTCGTGGGGGCTGGCTTGCTGGCGTTCGAGGTGGTGATTGGGTGGTAAAGGGGGCGGCTGAACTCGTGGTGAAGGGGGCTGTCGGGTTTTCTTTTTTTTGTGTATATGGTTTTCTTTTGTATTATTATTATTATTATTATTATTATTATTATTATTATTATTATTATTATTATTATTAGTTTTATTATTCTATTGTTGGTTTTAATATTTTAGTCTTTATGAGGAAATATTTTATTTATGGCAATCTAATTGATATTTATGGGGTAGTGTTTTATTTATGGTAAAGATTTGGTTTTTGAATTTTAAACCAAGTGTTTATTTTACTTGTCGGAGTTACTATTTTTAGTAGCTACTATATTTAGAAAGTTACTATTTTGGGTAACTCGGTTGTTGGGGAAACTTTCTAAGTATAGGAAATGTCTATTAATAGAATGTGTTTATGTATACGTGAATTAGAGAAATATTAATTAAAGTAATACTTATCTAGGTGGAAGTTTTCGTGTGGAGCATTTCTGAGAACGGTTGTGCATTTTACCATTTGCTTCTGCAACTACAGGTAGGGGGAAATACGATACATGTCATAATGAATACTCAGTTGTTATTGATGATTTCCATGAATGTTTTATACTAACATTTGGTTGGTATATTATGATATTTGTGTATATATATTCTGTGATACGTTATGAGACGAGGAGATGAAAAGGGTCTGTGTGGCGCGGAGATAAAAAGGGTCTGTGTTTGGTGCGGAGATAAAAGGGTCTGTGTGGCGCGGAGATAAAAAGGGTCTGTGTTTGGTGCGGAGAAAAGGGTCTGTGATTCGGAGTGGAGATATTCAGCTTTCTATTTATAGTAATGTTTTCTATTTATGGTTTACCTACTCAACCTCGTGGTTGACCCTGTGTATTCGTGATCACCTGTGATGAACCAATTATTGGGGAGCAGACTGACAGGTATAAGACAATGGGAGCATCTGGGAAGGGAGAAGCATGGACCCGGACCTGTTAGAGTTTAGACCACTTGATAGAAGTTCATGAGTTGTACTTTTACTTTTGTCGGAACAGTTTCTTTTGGTTTTGTAAGAACATGTTTTGAGTTTAAATTAAACAACATAAAGTACTGTTTATCTTCCTTTGTAACTACTGCCTTGGGAAACCGAGATGGTAACACCATCATTTATCTGAGGAGTCCTAGTTCAGGCCCTTAAATAAATGGGGGTGTTACACCTTTGGAGTTCTGGCTCCATCGAGAAGATCAAAACATTTTTGATTGCCGCAGACTCCTTCTGATAAGTATCATAGGGTCGTCTTGCTGCGGCGGTGGCATTTTCTGCAGGTTCAGGAGGTGATTCTTCAATGAGGAATTCGGTCTTACCGTCTCCCTCTGCCGCCAACAACAGTTGGGCATCCCAATCGGCAAAGTTTGCCCCATTCTTTTCTAGCTTACAACGATCCATGAAGGAACGTAACCATGAATTGTTCGTAGTAGTGGAAGTAGCCATGATTGATATTGATACGAAGACTACAAAATTTTAAACATATGAAGGAATTAAATGCTAATTGTTTTAATTTTCATTTTAACTTGTAAACATATTTACTAAGTTGATGCATCTATAAAATGACCTCTATCCAATTTTATAAATGATTCCAAGACCCAAACCCATACAATCGAAATCGTGAACCACTGGAACTCCGACCCAATGATATGGTTTGGTGGGTTAAAATGAACCGGTTCTACCCTAGAACTCTTGGTTGATGATAAATCATAATTTATTCATCTTAGCCCGGAACACATTGACCACTGGTCCTCTACACTTCCGTTGAGTACAAACCAAATTTCAAATGCATCGGGATGCGATCCGCCCACTGGACTGAATCCATCCCATCGCCCCACTTATCCTACGTAATGGGGTTCGTACTGCCCACTGGACTAGCACCACCCCACGAAATAGAAGCTCATGGGTTCTACTATTTGGTAAGGCTAATCCTCAATTGTTTTGTTTAATATAGAGGTCTTGTCAATTTATTATCTATCTCCTTTAAGCGAATTAAATTGGTGAACTCGATAATTATAATTGACACGGTCGTTTTTAACGATCTAAACTAATATGCATGTTTATGGCGATTTGGCTATGCATGCAAACATATTAAAATGCAAAAGTAAAAGCAATAAAGCAATAAAATCCTAGTATGATCTTCCTAATAATAGTAAAAACTAATTAACTATTACAAATTCGGAAACCAACTCCATGGTCCCTTGAACTTCATTGGCACGCCATCCAAGAAAACACCGTCTTGTCGGAACTCCTTTCCGTATGGCACCGTCTTTTGGATCTCCGGAATTACAATAAAATAATACAACTATTCTATTGTAAAACTGAAAATTTAAATTACAAACCCGTGATACGAGATCACATAAATTACAACCGAATCAATATCCCCTTTCATTACGGGTAATATTGATTAAAACTAAGGCCATACTAAGAAAAATTACATAATTCCAAATTATATAAATAACATTCAAAATATGACATTCATATTAAATAAAATGCAATAATAAAATATGTATGCACATGCTTAATTTTTAATGCCAAATCGCCTTATGGGAGCAAATATCTCATATTTGTTTACGGTTTTTACGGATATGTGCGATTTTAACTATTAAAATCATCAAAATTACATAAATCTCATTTATGTCCAAGTTAATCATCCTAACTTACTTTAGGAATCAATGTTTAGTCTCTACTAATATTTGATCATGTCTAACTTGATTTTGCATTATTGTTCATTAATCACTTGTATTTTCGGGAAAAATAAACAAAATATGGCCAAATGAGTCAATAAAATTCGAAATTTAAAATTCAAAAATTTTAAACTTTCTGGAAATTTTCTGAAAATTCAGAAATTAATAAATGGTCTCATGCAAATACTTATGGTTTATTTCTTAAATAAATCCTATAAAAGCCGTTTTTATGGTTAAAAATCCGATTTAAATTATAAAAACTTGCAATAATTTGCCATAAATTTTTAGTCATGCTAAAATACATATTAGAATCTGAAAGTGACCAAAAATTACAGACCATACTCGAAAATTTTATTTTCAACTCATAAATTATGATTATTAGCTAATTAACTCATTAAAATTAATAATCATAAAAACATAAACTTTTTGACATCTAACTTTTAGATCTGATGTTCCTATCATATAAGACATCTATGGGTAAAATTTCATGCCATAATATTAAGATTAACTTTTGTTAACACAATAAGTCACTATTTATCCGATTTTAACCATTAAAATCATAAATCATGCATCACTTGGGAATAAATTCCCAAAACTTACATACATACTGTAAACATTGCATGTGACATTGTGTAAAGTTTTTATGGCAAAATTCCAACTATAACTATTAAAGTCGAATTTAAGTCACTATTAATCCGATTTTTACTATAAAAATCATTAATCATGCAAAATAATTCCAATAATTTCAAAAATTCATACAGGAACTTTATATATTGCATGTGACTTCTCATAAAATTTTTAAGGTTAAATTCGAAATATAACCATATATACCCATTTTTGCTCATATTATGACTATTTATCTCATAAAATTCATAATCCATGCATATTAACTCCATTTCTTACGAAAAATCATATACAATATATTAAATATGCATGTGAGAACATATCAATAAATCTCGGCCAGAAACTATTTTTAGCTATTTTTCCCATTAATTGTTGTTTAAAACCGATTTAAACTACAGAATATACAAATAAATATAAAAATGAACAATAAAAATCCATAAAATTATTTTTATGTCCTAAAACCATTTTAGAAACAGAAACTTTAACATGCAAAATTATTTTGTGATTTTATCATAATAAACACAATAATTTCGAAATTTTCGAAATGTGTATGTTAAACCGATTTTAACATAAATCATGAATCCAATCATGCATGCAACAACCGTAATGCTCTGATACCAATTGTTGGAAACTAAGTTCCTTATTTTATACTCAAATCTAATATGAGTTTTGTTTCTTTAAGTTTAGTCATAAAAACTTAAATAGATCTTATGCATGCAAGATGATATCATAAGATGAGATTGTCCTTACATTGGTTTTAGAAGGTTTATACTCAATAATCACCTATTATATGAGTCTTCAAACCACCGAAATACCCTTAAACGATCTAAGAAAAATCGTCTCCAAAAGATGCGTATCAAGGACCCGATCTCAAACTAAAACTAATTTTGTTACTAGAAAATTAGTATAAGTATACTAGAAATAATAATAATAATATTACTCTTAATATTATTAGTATAGGAAATAATAATAATTTTCTTAGTAAAACTATTTTACTTAGAAAATTAGTGAGAATGATGCTTTAGTTTGTGATGAGAATAAGCATACACACAATACTTAGCCAAAAACTAGTACTCCTTGTATGAATAAGGTGTGCCTTATATAAGCACATGAGCTTGCTTGAGCAAGCATCATGGCCGGCCAAGGCTCCCAAGGAGAGCCAATGCATGGCCTTCTTACACTTACACAAATGCATAAGATATTCCTTACATATTCTTTGTGTATGACACACACAATAGTTGCTTACTTACACACACAATCCACACACATACTTACACTTACACGGCTGAAATATGGGTCTAATATGGACCCAATTTATCTTTGTCAATTGTGTTAATTTGTAACATGTCACACATGTCCCATAACACATGACCCAATTTGTTAATTGTGCAATTTTAACTATTAAAATTCATAATTTACAAATTTATTACATTTAAATAATTACACTAATAATTTCGAAATTATTATTGCACAAAAATGTAATGTCATAATTTAATTACAACTCTTTGTAATTTTATGATCAACCGTGTTCATTCTCAATTTAATCGTTTCCCAAACGAATAAATAAAACCGAGCAATAAAACTATTTTATTACTTTGACTATTATTATTATAATCCCATTATAAAAAATATTCGTCATATAAAATTATTTCCAAAATTTCCAGTTATTAATTAATTTGTATCCAATACAATATTAATTATTCCATTGAGACGGAATTCCCTAAAGAAATGACCTTAAGGGATCAACTGATCACCACCATCATATGACGATAATGTCAAACTCTAGACAGCCAATCATTATCGATAAATGTTGATCAGTTGACTTTAAAAGAGTAACACTCCCAGTTGTGTTTCATTTAAATGAGTTTTAATTACGTCAACACACTATTGTCGAGGACACTTCCTCCAACACTAACATATATTATCAATAATAATACTAGCATTAGTATTAATAAAAGTACATAATAACAATGATAATGATAATAACACTAACATATAACCCTAATATAATACTAACAATCATAATATGATAATATTAGTATTAATAATAATAATAATGATAACATTTACTAATAATAATAATAATATTAAACAAACACAATGCACGTGCATACCAAAAAAGACAAAACAACACAAACCATGACAACCATGCCCACGACTAATACTTATCAGCCAATACAGCCCCGTGACCACAGCCTTCTGACGGCCTACTTCGCAGCCCCCTCGACACCCTTTTTACCGCTTGTACCACCCCTAAACCACCGTGGTTGCCACCCCCGGACCACCGTGCATCTACTGACCTCTACCACCGCCCTCACCATTCCCAAATCAGCACTCGAAACCATACCTCTAACACACACATTCACAACAACGGACCTCTGTTCCTGCACCCGTGTCCCACGCCCCTGCTGTAAACGACCTATTAACCACCTGCTCACACCACCCTCATCACAACCAACCACCACCCACGACACCTCACCATACTCACAAGTCCCTGGTGCCAACCATTAACCTTCGACACCACTCAATCCCCTGAAACAACCACGAAACTCCCTCACAAACCCAGCACCACCATCCGACACCTAAAAACGTGAATGAACCCCTTTAACAAAACCTGTTGTAAAATCGTGATGAACCACCACCAACCACCACGCTTACCACCATACGAACCTCTTGACTACCCCCTTTCTCAAAACTCAAACATCCATAACAACCATAAACAGAGACTTACTCGATTTCAAACACAGAACCCACGCGCTGAAACTCTGTTTTGAAACGAAGGAAAACGACACTGACATATGCGGCAAAACTCACCACGACTGGTGGTCCTCGGTGGTTGAAGATGACTCCACTAAGGTCAAAACGTAACTACTAACGTCATAGATCGATATTACATAGAAATCAGAATCCATAAACATGATTAACCGATTGAATTATGCAAATTAAAAGGGAAGGAACACAGCGAAAATAAGAAAACAGAGGTGAGTGTACCGTGTATCTGCTCAAAACGAACCACCGTTGACCTCCCTAGACCACCGTGAAACCCTTTTCCTTAAACCTTGATGTGGCGGCAGTGATGTGAGCAACGATTTTGTGTGTCGATTAGGGTAGGGATAGGGTTTTTGGTTATGTTTATATGGGGCGGCTGAATGCATATAAGGTGTTTGTGTTATTGTTTTCTGAACTTCGAGTTAATGGGCTAAAAGTTCTTGCACGCAAACCGAGGTTCGTTGCTCACTTAAACACGATTTTCTACTTACTTGTGAACTCGACTCCTTAACACAACATATAAAGAATACGAAACACTTCTTCCATAAATAATTTATCGAATACAACGTTCAAATAACTATTAACACGTCCACACAACTATTAAATATTGAAATCAAATATAATAAAATACGGAGTATTACAATTGCAAGTGATAGGAGTCATGGCATCTTTCTTCCTATAAGATTTACCAAACACGATCGAGTGTTTGCCCACTTTAAAGGTCATGCTCTTAGACCCTACATCTATGATTGCACCAGTAGTGTGCAAAAAGGGTCTTCCCAAAATAATGGGGATGTGGGCATCTTCGGGAATATCCAACACAACAAAGTCGACCGGAAAGAAAAACCGATCAATTCGTACCGGTATGTTCTCTAGAATGCCTACTGGTTCAACTGAAGTTCGATCGGCCATTTGGACCGTCATGTTAGTCACAACAAATTGGGTCATTCCTAACTTGCTAGCAAGGCTTAAGGGCATGACACTAATACAAGCCCCTAGGTCACACAGTGCCTTCTTAATCGGGAAGGTACCAATGTTACATGGGACCGAAAAACTGCCAGGGTCCTCTAGCTTGTGTGGAGGTATGACATGATTGAGGTACAAAGATTACTCTTCAGTTATTGCTACCGAGTCGACCTTATCTAGTGACCACTTCCTAGAAAGCAATTGTTTTATGAATTTCATGTACACAGGTACTTGTTGTACTAATTCTAGAAAGGGTACTTGAACATTTAGGCTACGAATAACAGATTTAAATTTGTCAAACGATACCTGATCCTTAGTTGGCACGAGTCTTTTTCGGGTAGGTAGGTGGAGTTGTGGTATCCACATTTGCGGATTTCCTCAAGAACCTAGGGGCATTCTCGCTTTGAAACAAGAACTCCCTCAAGTTTTCAGGCATGTCAGGAAGAAAAGTTTCTGCCTCTTCAGTATTGGTGGTCGACCGACCAACATCCTCGGTCGGTCGACTAGTCTCTGCTTCCCCATATTTTCCTGTAGCTTCTGGAATAGTTACTGGAACCTCGACATTGGTCGACCGACTGATGTCAGTGGTCGGGCGACCAGTTATGCTGATATCCGGCTTCTTCTTTTTCTGCTTCTCTTGTCCCACAGCTTTCGGACCGTCAAGTTTTGCCCCACTCCTCAAAGTGATAATATTGAGGGTTTCTTTCTTTTGGTCAGGTTGTGACGAGAGTTGACCCGGAGCTCTAGTGGCATTCTTGCTCGCTAATTGAGCAATTTGGATCTCCAACATTTTCATTCCGGCTTCCCGAGCTTGGGACTCTTTTTGTATTAGGCTTTGTATCATGGCATCGGTTCCTTGAGGCTGATTTTGTTGTTGTTGTGGGACGAAGGGTTGTTTTTGAAAGGGTTGTTTGTGAGGGGGAATGTAGCTTTGAGATTGGTGTGGTGGTGGAGTTTGGTTTTGGACATTTTCGCTAGTCCACCTCAAGTTGGGGTGAACATTATTTGGCTCATAAAATTATGTTGCCTATAATGCTGAAATGTCGCACAAGTTTCGTTGGGTGTGGTACAAAACTTCGAAACATGTCCCTCACTTCCACACCTTTCACAAGCAAAAGGTCCGTCCGAAACAGCATTAACCTGATAGACTCCACCTTTCCCGGCTCCTCCCAACTCGTATTTGTCAAACCGGGCCGTGAGGGCCTCTAAAGTAGCTACGGAAGGAGACTCAGCTTTTCTTTGGTTTCCACGGGAGGTTCCATGTCCAGCTCTATGGACCACCATATCCTCAATTATTTTGAGACCCTTAGTCTCACCACTGTTCTCCTGGAATCTACCATTAGCCGCGGCATCCAAGTATGCTTTATTGTCGTCGTACAACACATTGTAAAATTGGTTGCACAAAAACTACTGTTCGAATCCATGATGTGGTATAGACCGAACCAACGTCTTGAAGCGAGTCCACGCTTCACTAAAATCTTCCGCGGGGCCTTGTTTGAAACTTGTAATTTGGGCCCTCAATGCATTGGTCTTCGACGCGGAGTAGTATTTTCGATAGAAGGCCAATGCAAGTGAGTTCCAGTCAGTAATTCTTGCAGCCACGCATTCTAGATCACGATACCACTCTCTTGCAGCATCACGAAGAGAGAAGATGAACATCGTCTCTTTTATCTGGTCCTGGGTCACACCGTCTGCGGGAGGAATAGAGCATATGTAATCCGTGAAGATTTCTATATGCTTTGCAGCATCCTCGTTCGAACTTCCCCCAATATGGTTTCTTTCAACCATGTTAATATACGACGGTTTGACTTCAAAGTTCTTCCCGGTTCCTGTGGGCAAAGTAAATCCTTTGTGGAGGTCCTTGGCCTTGGGCATGGAATGACTTGAAATGCTAGCTTCTTCCGCCATTTATTCTTCGGGTTTGGATGTGTGGGTGGTTATGGATGTAGTGGGTGATGGTGGTTGGTTCTCGAAAAGGTCGTCTTGGAAAAAGGAAGAAGGAGAACCGCCTTCTTTCTCTTGCTGAAATAACCTCCTCTTTGTCCTTAAAGTCCTCTCTAGCTCAAGGTCAAGGGGAATTAATTCTTCTTGTACGGACCTGCGCATAAGAAGAAAACTACAAGAAAAGAGTGAGAACGGTTTAAGGAACAAAAGTTCCTTAAACTCAAAAATAAGAAAAAAAAACTAAAAACAGTTAATTCTAGCGCTAACTCCCCGGCAACGGCGCCAAAATTTGATACCCGTCGTTACGGTCTTAGGGTTCCTAGAAAAGCACAAAACTTTCTTTCAAAGGCAATTCTAAACCTATTGTAAAACCAATCCCACTAATCTTTCAATCTAGTAGAATTAAATCAACAAGTATTGAGATCGGTACAAAAATCATCCAACAAATAAAAACCTAATTTTCGCCATGGTTCCCCTAATTCCCAATCATAGGAATTAGCTATTCATAATTAAAGAATTAAAACTAACGAATCTAACGAAATTCATCCGAGATAACATATTCATGAAATACCAATTGAAGGGAAAAGTAAATAAATCAGAATAATAAGATTGAGAAACAATAAGGATTGAGACAATGAAGAAATTAAATTGCATTAAAACTTACGACGGAACGGAAATAGATGAACAAATCTGAAAGTTGGAGTTTTTCCTCTCTAGGTCTAATGTGTTCTTCCCTAATGAAAAACTTCACCTAATCTAATTACTTTTTTTCCCTTAATAGTCTTTCAAATTACAAAGCTTAGAAAATAAACCGAGATTAAGAAACTAGTTGTTGAGCCCGTCAACTGGTCGACCGACCGGGCATTGTGGTCGGTCGACCACTTTTGCTGTGATTTTGACTTTCTACTTCAACCTCTTGGTCGTTCGACCAAGTGGACTGGTCGGTCGACCGCTTACTGCTCCCATCAGCTCCTGATCAGATTGCATGCATCCCCAAAACAACGAGTTTGGACCCTTATCTTGTGAGTTCCCCTAAGAAGGCTTCCGAGAGACGATTAAGGCCTGGTTTAGCTCACTTTTGCTTGTCCCTACATTTAAAACATAGAAATGCCAAACTAAACCATTTCAGGAGGGAAAATAACTAAAAGCTACTAAACATGCATAGAAATATGTGGCAAAACTATAAATAAAATGTATAGTATATGCACGTATCAGCTGACGACTTGTTGTTATTTAGCAAAGGGTACATCTCCTCCATGATGATATTGCTACGAACATTTGCTACCTTCTCAAAGGCAGATCTGTGTAATACTCCATTGAACCGAATAAGATATTCGGGTGGGGTAACTCCTTGAAGAAGTCCATTGATAGGCTTATATGACTAGTGCTTAAAGGGATTGAAAGTACTACTCATATCAACAAAGTGCGTTTTCTTTTCTGGTTATCCATGGAAAGAACTCCAAAGTTAAGCGTGCTTGGCTGGGGGTAGTCTTAGGATGGGTGACCCCCTGGGAAGGTTCCCGGGATGCGCATGAGTGAGGACAAATGTGTTGGAAAGGACTCGTGTTGGTCTGTGGGGCCAATACATAGCCTGGCAAGCTATCGTGGCTAACATTTCCGGTCCTAGGTTTGGGCTGGGTGTTACAATCTGGGCTGAAGCTTAGTCCAGGAAAATCCAACATCTACTTTAATGGTGTCAGGCAGTAGGTGAAGGAAGACATTCTGGAGGTATCTGGGTGCACAGAAGGCTAGCTCCCTTTTAAGTACTTGGGTGTACCTATCAAAGCCACGAGAATGAATGCAGTTGATTGCCAACCACTGGTGGACAATGTGCTTAGACGTATCAGAAGACTAGGTTCCAGGAAACTAAGCTATGCAGGACGGTTGGTAGTGGTGAAAGCAGTGTTAAGTACGTTACACTCTTATTGGGCAGGTATATTAGTTCTGCCCACTGGTATCATTAAGAGGATTAAAGGGCTATGCAGAACGTATCTATGGGAAGGGGTAGAAGAGTACACCAAATTTCCGTTGGTGGCATTGATGTGTGTCTATTATATGATGTTTTACACCTCATTTTACACGCATTTCAGAGCTCATTTGTGTAGTGTAGGCTACTATTTCCCCTATTTCGTCTACTTTCGTATTTTTATGTGAAATTTCAGATTAATGCGGAAATGGATCGATTTTGAGCTAAATCCGTCCCCGAGTGCTTAGCATAGCATTTGACATGAAGAGGATGCTTAAGGAACGAACTTGGCGCGCGCTTCAAGGCCTGAAGATAGCACAAGCAAGGGTGCGTACAGTTTACAAGCAAAGATTCGCTTCACGGTATTGCAGCCTGTTTTAAATTGCTATATCTAGAGTTCTAGAGCTGATAATCGAGTGATTCCAATTGGAGGTGAAAGCTTATCCACTTAACTTTCCAACGCCGCAAGAATCGATTTATTCTGATAAGTATCGAAGAAATGGCAGTTGTTTTAAGATCAGCGCGCGCTGCAGAATATGTCATAATGCATTACTGACCCTGATCTTTGGTCGATCGACCGGGCACAGTGGTCGGTCGACCAAGGCACCTGATGAACGAGATTTCAGAAATCAAAATTTAAAGATCAGAAGCTTCTCTGGGCCCGACAGTTCGACCACCTACTACGGTCGGTCGACCATATCACCTGTGACGGAGAGATTAAAAGACGTGTTCAAAGCCCATAATCGTGTTAGGGTTTTAAGTAAGGGTTTGCGATTTTCTATATAAGGTGAAACCCTTATTCAGTTTTAGCTATCTAGGTTTTTACCTAGCTTGAGAAAACATCAAGAATTTACTTTTTCTAAGTTTTATTTAGGGTTTCATTCTCTAGTTTATGATAATCTTTCAGTTTTCGCATTATTCAATAAAATTAATCTTCCTTTTCTTATTTCTGCCTTGTTTACGGTAATTCTTATTCTTAATTTCAATTGTTTACAGTTTCCATAGATTAATTCCGGTTAAATAGTATCCCAATACTGTGGGGAATTTCCGTATATTCACCCTTAAAATTACAGGATTATAACGAAAAGTTTACATGTGAATATAGTCATAAGATGAAAAACATGAATAAAAAGGTAGAGAGTACAACCTTAGGTCCTTTGCGCGAATGGCCTAAGAACACGAATTAATAGAAATTCCCTCCTATAACTTGCACCCATGACCCGTCTGAGATGATTCGACCCTAAAGCTAAAATATAATCTGCGGGTTTTAATTATAAATCGTATACATGTTATCAGATATTAATGCAGTCGATAAATTAATAATGGTCTGATAAGAAAAAATATGATATTGTATAATTAGCTCAATTAATATAACTGCTCATATTAATACACGAATTGAATATTTAATTAAATATAACCGTTTATATTTAATTTACGAATTAATCATGTTATCCGTATTAGCTAAAATTATTTAATCCGTATTAAATAATTATCTCAACATCTCATTGACTAATTTAATAGTTAATACCTCTGACTAACTGTTTAGTCGTATTCAGCATAAATGTGACTGTATATTCATACCTTCACATCTCTCAAACGTGTCCTATAGGTGTGACGTATAGGGACCAGTTGATCACCGCCATCCGTATGACAATACGTCAAACTTATCGAGCAAGCCAACCGTCATTGATAAACGTGGATCAACTGATAAAAATACCAAAGTATGCCCTTGTGATCCTTTAAGAAATTTAATAAGTCATTGTACTAACTGTCAAGGACACCAGCCCCAACAAATATCATTGTTGTTCTTATTTGAAATTTCATTCATCGTAATCATGTTTTCCGTTGTTTTGATTATTGTTGTTTCTGTTTTCATTACCGTTATGAGTAGCTAGACCCCATATGCTAGGATGTGTTGGGAAATGTGTCCTCAACAATAGTGCGATCACATAATTAAATCTCATGACGAGAATGCGCAAGGGAAGATTCGAAATTATATAGTCAACTGACTAACATCAATCGGTAATGATTGGCTAGCTAGAGTTTGACATTACTGTCGTATGACGGTGGTGGTCAGTTGATTCCTTTAGGTCACACCTATAGGACAATTCCCTTAATTGATAAACTGATCAAAAGTATATTGATACGAGTTGATCAGATTCCATAAAATAGAATATCGAGAAATCAGAGGTTAAATCTTAAAGTAAGATTTATGTTTGAAATTGAAGCGTGTCAATTGTCAAACATTAATCGATGTTTATGAAATCTCGAAATTAGAATGAATCGGGTTGATTATTATTACAAGTGTTGTAAATAGTATCGACGATTATTGAAATGACCATTTTATACATTAGTAATTATGAATTACTAGTCAAATTGTTAAATATGATTTATTTAATTTATAAATGATAGTTATTTGATAAATATGCATTTTAAATTAAAACAATTATTTTATGGTGTGACATGTTGCATTTCACACATAGGTTCACAATTGTACAAAATGACAATTATAAAATCGGTGTCCATTTTAGCTTAAGTGTGACGGTTTGGGGTAGGTGTTTAAGGAGTGTTTTTGTGTCTTAATTACACAATAAAACACTATCATTATGGATGCTCATAGTGAATAACACCTAAAGCCACCCTATGTGCATGGGTAAGGGAAATGTTCTCTTTTGTGCTTCCCCATGGCCGGCTATCCCAAACCCCACACAACCCTCATAAAAATTGTGATGAACTCACAAGTTAGATTATTCCAACCTTATGCAAAGTTTTCTAGTGTGAGAAAACTCCTAACCAAACCTCTATAATATTATCTCATATTATTCATATAATTAGATTATATTAGAATACTATAATTGTTATAGTATTAGTTGTTTTAATAAGATTAGAACATATATTAAGGAAACAGTATTTCATACCTAGCTCGTGTGACTCACGGTTCAAGGGGTTGTTTTAGGTGCATCACAAAGGAGGTAATCTACTTTGATTACTCGGTTTGGAGGATCATCCTTGCAAGTGTTTCGTCGAATTGTAAGAACTCGACACCTTATTTCCGCATTTTAATATAGCATCCATAAGATCTAAAAACCTAATTAAAGAGTTAATTAGTATGTTAATATTAGTAAGAATAATTTAATTAGGGCATGTATGACATGAACCCTACAATTGGTATCAGAGCAAAATGGTTGTTTCCATGCATCTCGTGTCGTTTTTACGAGTTATTATGATAACAAAAGAAAACCGAAAATTTAGAACCATATGTGATATGGACGAAATTATTTATGCATGAATACCTACTGGTCCTAAAAGTGTTTTAGGTCCTTTGGAATGATTTATGGATATATATTGTTCATTTGTATAATTAAATTGGTTATTTTGTCATTTTAATCGGTTAAAATGAATTAATTTGGGAAAAATAGCCATTTTCACTTTCTGCCGAGATTTTTTATTATATTATCACATGTATTATCTATGTTATGAATATGCATTTTCATAAATATTGGAGTCATAATGCATGGTTTATGAATTTTAAGTGTTAAAATGTCATAAAATGAGAATACATGGGTTTATATAGTTATATTGTGAATTTAGCTACGAATATTTTGAGTATGTCACATGCAATATTTAAAATGTACCTTAAATTTTCCAGAAGTTTTTAATAAGTATTGCATGATTATTGATTTTGATTGTAAAAATCGGAATAATAGTGACATAATTTCGACTTAAATAGTTTGAGTTGGAATTTGGCAATGAAAATTTTACACAATGTCATATATATTAATTCCAGCATGCATGAAAAATTTGAGATTTTTATTTCGTATATTGCATGAGAAATGATTTTAATGGTTAAAATTGACACCCGTCGTTGAGGGGTGCCAAAGATAAGATTTATAAAACCTCAGCTTAAACTCAGATAGGATAAGTCAAGGGTCGAACCACAGAGAGACAGGGTAAATTATGTTTGTAAATTTAAAGTCTATTGCAAGTAACCAAAAAGGGGGTTTTGATTTGAGATTTAAACTAACAACTAAGGTAGCAAACTAACAAGAAAATTAAAATAAGATAAAAACGGAGATTAGGAACTTTGGTTCCCCATGGTCAAAACAAGTCAATGAAGGGTAAAATAATCAAATAACACAATCCCAAGGAACAAAGAATAAACCTTTTGGTCAATATTCTACCCAATCCTTACGGTCTCAGGGTTCCTAGAAAAGCACTAAACTTTCGTTCAAGGGCTATCCCAAAGTTGTTGTTAAACTAATCCTAATAATCTTTCAATCCTAAGG
Source organism: Silene conica (assembly GCA_029255685.2). NCBI lineage: Eukaryota > Viridiplantae > Streptophyta > Magnoliopsida > Caryophyllales > Caryophyllaceae > Silene > Silene conica. Next base: position 53,828,527 of record CM055317.2, read on the forward strand.
ACTAGTTTACCAACAACAATGGGGGATTGGTAATTTAATCATCAAACTTATCAAAGTCAAGTCTTTATCATGGTTCCCCTAATTCCCAATCACAAGAATTAGCTATGCATACTTTTAATTATGGAACTAACAATTACTAAGAATGTTAAAGAGATGAACATAATTAAAGATGACAATAAAAGGGAAAACATACATGAGATAAGAAAATAACAACAAGATGAATAACAAGATTGAATTAAAAGGAAAGATTAATTATAGCAAACTTACAAATTGAATGGAAAATCTAAGAGCAAAGATAAAAGCTTGGTACCAAAATCTAACAATGGAGTTCTTCAAACATAGAGTACTTGGTAAAATAAAAGAGGTTCTTTCTAATGGAATTACTTGCTTAACCTAATTGAAGAGTCTAGGTCTCCTTAAATAAGAATTATTACAAGATTAGGAAAAATAGAAACACAAAACAGGAAATCCGGAACAGCTTCTGGTCGGTCGACCAGACATACGGGTCGGTCGACCGATTCTGGCACTGTTGGTTTATTTCTCGCAGAAATGGGCTTTTGTGAACTGGGCTTCGGTCGGTCGACCACTTTTGTGGGTCGGTCGACCGCTTCTCGTTCTTTCCGTCTTTAATCTGGCCCAATAACAATACTTGAATGCACCATCCGGATCCTTGCTCCATATTAGTATTCGAAACAGCTTCCTAAAGGCAAATAAGGCTTGGTTTTGCTCACTGCCGCGTATTCCTACATATAAAACATAGAAATGCCAAAGTAAACCGTTTCGGGAGAAAAAGCAACTAAAAGTCACGAAAGTGTAAGAAAATACGTGCCAAAAGAGTAAATAAAATGCATAAAATAGGCACGTATCAAACTCCCCAAACCAAACCTTGCTTGTCCTCAAGCAAGCACTAAGACTCAAAAGAAAATAAAACTTCTAATGGAACGGATTTCATACTTTTCACAACCAAACACAACACTATGCTTAACCAATTTAATGCATCCTTCAACTATAATCAAACATAATGTCAAGAGCAAAACGAATTAAACATGTTGGAAAAGCATGCTAAAATTTCAACCTTGCAAGACTCATTCTAATTGGACTCTCGCGGTACGCTCGAGACACTCATGAAAGCAAAGGGTCAAATGTATATGTGAAAGATAAGAAGATAAATAAAAGTAAGGACTCTCACCTATCTACGACCCGTAAGAACATGCCTGCAATCTAACATGAATAGAATCTCTACAACCGTACATATGCATTCCCACACTAAATAACCATGACACATGCCGAGGCAAATTTGGGATTGTGAGGCTAAAGGTAAGAAGGGGTTTAAAATAAGTTATGGGAAGAGGGGTTAAACCGAGCTAACAGCCGTCTATCCATACTATAAGATCACTTCTTATTGTTTGCCTTTTTTTTTTCTTTTATATATGCCAATGCTCAAAGAAAGGAGCAAAAATCACAATTCTTCCAACTTTTCTCTCCTTTCTTTTTTTTTTTTTCTTTTTCTCCCTTTTTTTTTTCAGAAAGAACTAACCTATTCAATGGTCCTGGTCGACCGACCAAGGAAACTGGTCGACCGACCAGCCTTGAAAACAGGCTGCTTCATTTTTTTTTCATCATGTATTATTTTTTCCGTGTCTTTTTTTTTCTTTTTTTTTTATCATTCTCCCAAAATCAAAATTTATCAATGAAGCATAAACCCAAGGATGGCAAGAAAAACAGTCCCATCACTAATTTACTAGCTCGGCTAGGGTAGGCAATTTTTAGAATGTAGCAAATGGGTAAAAGAATTCAATTTGGCTATGTGAGGATAATGGGAATAATGAGAAAGGGGTACCTCTACCACATGTGTCAACAAACCACAAACCCGAATGCATACAGGTATTAAGAAGACAGAATTCATGTTTATGCATATTGATGTAACATGCCTCAAGAGGAGAAACTAATCACAAACCTATATGAAATCGGTCATGGATGTCACCGATTTATTAAGCTCTAATCCTTAGAATATGTAGTAGCTTGCCAAGAAGAGAGTCAAGTCTAATAATTTAGCATGAAATCAACAAAAACTCGTAGATAATGCAAAAGACTAGCTTGAAAATTTTTGAAAAAATGCAAGGCAAAGCAATAAATGATATGTGAGGTATAAATTGTATTTATCCGTTCCGACTCGACCTAAAAACTTAAGACAGAGAAGAACGCGCGACAGGGGAGAACACGCGACAAGAGAGGATGGAAACAAGAAAAACACCTAAAGGTATGAAAAACAAAAGACACAAAAACAATTGCATACTCACAAAGGAGTATGCAAACACCCTCCCCAAACCAAAACGCACAATGCCCCCATTGTGCTCATCAGCATATAACCACAGCATAGGGATGGGGGTAGGCGGAAAAGAAGCAAACAAAGAAAAGAAAAGGAAAAAGACTAAAAACTACAAAAGGAGGCTATGGAGGAAGGAGGGGAAAACTGGAAATCTAGAGGGAAAAATTGGAAATCTAAGGGAGGAAAACACTTACAAAGGAAATGTGGACCTCTCCAAATCGAACCAATCAATGGGGACCTCCCCAAACCGAACCCCAAAGAGGGTAAGGTTAAGCACGTCCCTATCCCTCTGAGTCGTAAAATGGCTCAGAGTCCTCTTCTCCTTCCTCCTCATCGCCATCCTCCTCAGAACCTATGCCTGTTCCCGAGGCAGATCTTGAGGCTTCACCGTGGACACGACCGCCTGCGAGAGGTGTGTACCAGGTGGGGTGAGTCTATGGGCCGGTTGGGAGCCTACCTTGTGTGGCATACTCCCTGTAAACCGGGTATTGGAAGAGACTATCGTTCAGCTGTTTTTGGCTGAACTGCCTGCAAAGACTCGCCATCATTTGTGGCATAGATCTGTCATCAACAAAAGGAGGAACATAAACATTAGGAGGAGCAGTGAAATCAGTTGGGTACCCTGTCCCAGATGTGGTATGGTGACCACCGGGAGCAGGGGCCCTGAAACCTCTAGAAGTGCCTCCCCTAAGCTGGAGGCGGTAAGACGGGAGTAGTGGTCGGGGTTCCCCTACAACATTAGAAAGGGGAAGCATAGTGGGAGCCATGGTGATGGGGATGCGATCACTGAGATATGTGTCTATCTTCCAATAATCTCTCCTGTTTACCCAACGCACGGACCTGACATAAGCCATGTCCATGTACCGGGAGAGAGGGTCGACCGCATCCTCATATCGAGGGAACTGGGGTACAAAGGAGCGGGCTAATCGAGTGACTAGCCCACCACAAACGATAGTAGTCAATGAAGTTCCCTCGCCCACCGACACGAAGTGAGAGGCGACCAAATAAGCAGTGTTGTAAAACTGCTGACCCGTACGTCTGATGTTAAGATAACCAGACAAAATGGAGAGCTCAATGTTGTTAACATTTTGAGACTCTTTGCGGCCGAAAACAGTGTTGGCCAACAGACGCAAAAAATAACGGGGGGTGGGAAGGTGGATGGTACTGTTTTTCTTCTTCAAATCGCTGGAATCAGAAATACTGGACCACATATCAGAATACGACCCCGTGGGGTCATCAGTAAGACCCTCAGAAGACAAACCCAAAATTTGAGCAAATTGGGTTAAAGTCAAAGCATATGTTTCATTGAACATACGAAAAGAGATACAAAAATTATCATAGCCGGGGCGAAGTGCCCCTAAATCAAAGGTAAAGGAAGAAAAGAACTCAAGAGTGAGAAGGCGGTAGGTGATCTCATCCATAGTGACAAGGCCTGCAAACCCGGTCCCAATGAGCAAAGATACCACCTCGTCATGGCATCCCAAGGCATGCAAGGCTGGAACACATAGGAAACGGGTCGCCACTACCACGCAATAAGCAGTAAGATGGAGGAATCGGGCCTTCTGGGCCGGAGTGCTGAAAGTGATTTGCGGATAGTTTGGTAAACTGTCCGTGTCCTGCACCGCCAGACCTCTCGTCCTAGGGACACGCCCTCGAGAAGTGCTTGCACCCGAAGTGCGTGCGCGCTTCCCACCTTGATCACGGCTAGACATCGTAAAGCTGAAAAGTTCAAATAAAGATATAAGTCTTATGAGCATGTGAAAACATTGCTTTAACAAAAATAGGCACGAAAAAATGCAGAGACAGAAACTTATAAAACAGACTCTGGTCGGCCGACTGCATATGTAGGTCGGTCGACCACTTCTGTGAGTAAACACGTAATTTCTGCAGAACAAACGGTCGGTCGACCGTAAAACTGGGTCGGTCGACCAATTTACGAAAGAAATTCAGAAACTGCAAAAAGAATAAAACCCAGAAAAACATGGTTCTGGTCGGCCGACCTCAGTTTCGGGTCGGTCGACCGACTATCGTCAGAAAAGTGCAGATCTGTAAATTCGAAACCCAGGAAATTCAAATTTCAGTCGGCCGACCTCAGTTTCCGGTCGGTCGACCGTGAACAGTGTCAGCGTCGGTTTGTCGTGGCTGAATTTCGCGCGAAAAAAGGCATAAAAGTTATAAGGAAGAATTAAACTATCCTAATCAGCACAAAATCACCCAAAATTTACAGATCTAAGCATATAAAATCAAAAAGAAGAAGAAAACTAAGATAAAAACACACAAACAAGCATGGAAACGGAATTAAGAGCAAAATTGAACTTAAAAAGATAAACTAATACTACCTAAAACGGAATTAAGAAGATATAAAACTAAAAAGAGAGAAAGAATACTAAGGAAAACATACCTTGGATGAGGAAATTGAAAGAAAGTAAGTAAATTGGTGGAGGATGAAGGTGGGTGAATTTTTCTAGGGTTTTAAGAGAGAAGGGGAATGCTGGGAAAGTGAAGAAGTGAAAGCAATTATTGCATTTTCAAAACACCAATTACCCATGACCTTTGACTCAGAAAAAAAAAACCGTAAAAAAAAACCGTGGTCGGTCGACCACAAAAGTCGGTCGGTCGACCGACGTCCTTTTACCTGCTCTGCAATTTTACTTACTCTGTCAGAAAAATTGAATAAAGTTGTCAGTTTGGTCGGTCGACCTAATAACTCGGTCGGTCGACCGCTGTACTGACGGATTCTTTTTTTCTTTCACTTTTCTGCAGAGATTTCAATTTCCACCTAAGGATAAAACGAAAAATAAGAAAGAAAACGTAAATTTAAACTAAAGCACGGGTTGCCTCCCGTGTAGCGCTAGTTTAAGAGGTCCCGCACGACCTTTTACCTTCTAAGGAGCATCCTAAAAAGGGTCGAAGTAAGAAACTTCGACTTTTCCGACAAATTCATTTTCTCCTCGGAAGTGCTTCACATATTGGCCATTGACTTTGAACCTCTCACCAGATGAGGTTTCTAATTCGATTGACCCGAATTTTGAGACAGCTGTGATGGTGTAGGGTCCGCTCCACCTGGATTTCAGCTTACTAGGAAAAAGACGAATACGAGCATTAAAAAGCAATACCCTATCACCTACCTGAAAATCACGTCTAATGATTCTCTTGTCATGCCAGCGCTTTGTTTTCTCCTTGTAGATCCTGGCATTGTCATAGGCTAACAACCTGGATTCTTCTAACTCATTGAGCTGCAATAAACGTTTCTCACGGGAAAGATTAGGGTCTAAGTTAAGATCACATATAGTCCACCAAGACTTACGTTCTAACTCAACTGGTAAATGACAAGTTTTACCATAAATCAATCGGAATGGTGACATTCCTATTGGGGTTTTGAACGCGGTTCTATAGGCCCATAAAACATCATCAAGTTTTAGGCTCCAATCTTTCCTAGACTTAGAAACTACCTTGGCTAGGGTCTCCTTGAGTTCTCTATTAGAGATCTCAACTTGACCACTAGTCTGAGGGTGATAAGCTAAACCCCTACGGTGTTGGACACCGAATTTATTTAACAAGTCACCTAAGCGTTTCTCCTTAAAATGCATACCTCCATCACTTATGACAACCCTAGGGACACCAAAACGAGGAAATATGATTTTTTTTAAACATCTTAATAACAGCTTTTGCATCACAATGGGGAGTAGCAATAGCTTCTACCCACTTAGACACATAATCAACAGCTACAAGAATATACCTGTTACCTTGACTACTAGGAAAAGGTCCTTGATAATCAATGCCCCAGACATCAAAAATTTCTACCTCTAAAATACCAACTTGTGGCATCTCATGTCTTTTTGAGACATTCCCAGTTCTTTGACAGGCATCACAGTTTCCTACAAAATTTCTACAGTCAGCATGTAAAGTAGGCCAATAAAAACCAGACTGCAATACCTTGGCCACGGTCCTAGATGGACCGTGGTGCCCACCATATGCAGAAGAGTGACATGCTTCCAGAATGTCCATCACCTCCCATTGGGGGACGCATCTCCGGATAAGTCCATCTCCGCATTCTTTAAAAACATAAGGGTCATCCCAAAAATACTGTTTTGCATCGAACATAAATCTCTTCTTTTGTTGCCAAGACAACTCAGGAGGGATTTTACCTGTAACAGCAAAATTAGCATAATCAGCATACCAAGGAGGGGGATAAGAACCTGAACTATTAATGATAAATAAACTCTCATCAGGAAACGAATCATCAATAGGTAAAGAGTCTTCCCCATCAGTCAGCTGCAGGCGAGATAGATGGTCAGCTACCACGTTTTCCGCGCCTTTCTTGTCCCTAATCTCAATGTCAAATTCTTGGAGAAGGAGGATCCACCTTAGAAGTCTTGGCTTTGAATCCTTCTTTTGAAAAAGACCTTTTAAGGCTGCATGGTCAGTATAGAAAATTACCTTATTACCCACTAAATATGACCTGAATTTTTCTAAGGCAAATATGACGGCTAGCATCTCCTTCTCGGTGGTGAAATAGTTGACTTGAGTCTCATCCAGGGTGCGGCTCGCATAGTATATAGCATTAAGAGCCTTGTTCTTCCTTTGACCGAGCACAGCACCTACAGCGTAGTCACTAGCATCGCACATGATCTCAAAGGGGAGATCCCAATCTCGTGGCTGGATGATTGGTGCTGAGATCAAAGCTTCCTTCAACCTGTTAAAAGCTGAAAGGCACTCATCAGAAAACTCAAAGATGGCATCTTTAAGAAGCAATTGTGTAAGTGGTTTAGCAATTTTAGAGAAGTCCTTAATGAAACGCCTGTAAAAACCTGCGTGTCCTAAGAAACTTCTCACCCCTTTGACATTAACAGGAGGGGGTAATTGCTCAATCACCTGCACCTTTGCTTTATCTACATGTATACCTTTATCTGAAATTAGATGCCCTAACACTACCCCTTCAGTAACCATAAAATGACACTTCTCCCAGTTTAAGACAAGGTTTACATCAATACATCGCTGCAAGACTTTATCAAGATTAGCTAAGCATTGATCAAAAGCATTACCGTAAACAGAGAAATCATCGATAAATACTTCCATAATGTTTTCTATAAAGTCTGAAAAGATACCCATCATACACCTTTGAAAAGTAGCAGGAGCATTGCATAACCCAAAAGGCATCCTGCGATAAGAAAAAACACCCTGTGGACATGTAAAAGTAGTCTTACTCTGATCATCAGGATGGATGGGAATCTGGAAGAAACCTGAATAACCGTCTAGAAAACAGAAGAATTTATTAGAAGCCAGTCTTTCAGTCATTTGGTCAACAAAAGGAAGGGGGAAATGGTCTTTCTTGGTGGCGGCATTTAACTGTCTATAATCAATGCACATCCGCCACCCAGTTACAACTCTAGTTGGTATTAGCTCATTTTTATCATTCTTAACCACTGTGGTTCCTCCTTTCTTAGGAACCACCTGAACTGGGCTAACCCACTTAGAGTTGCCAACTGGATAGATAATACCTGCATCAAGAAGCTTCATAACCTCAGCCATAACTACATCCTGAATCTTAGGATTCAACTTACGCTGTCCCTGTCTATAAGGCTTATGTCCTTCCTCTAACTCTATTCTGTGCATACAAACATCAGGGCTTATGCCCTTAATATCATCCAAAGAATAACCTAGAGCTTTTCTATTCTTTTTAAGAACAGTCATTAAGGTAGAAAGTTGGTCAGGACTAAGTTTAGAGCTAACAATCGCAGGGTATTGCTCAGTATCATCTAGGAAAACATACTTAAGATTAGGAGGAAGTGGCTTACGCTCTGGTGCTTTTACCTCAACTGCATGAACAAAATTAGTATCAATAGAATAACACATGTTTACCAGACTTGCATTAGCTAGGCTTATGAGCTTCTCATTTTCTTCTTCAGTGAGCTCATATTCCTCTTCCTCTTCTTCTATCAAATCCAGCTCTTCACCATCCTCAGCTGGATTACCTGCACACTTATCCAAAATCGTCAGATCATCTAAGGGATCCTTGGTCAAGGATTCCCTCCAATTAAGGATAACATTCCTGTCTACAATATCGATGGAACAACAAGTATCATCAGTAGGAATAGTTGCCTTATGGGCAAGACTAAACTCGATAGTGTCATCCCCAATCTCTAAAGTAATGGTCCCGCGTTTGACATCTATCACAGCCCCAGCTGTGTGTAAAAATGGTCTACCTAAAATAATAGGTATTTGACTATCCTCAGCAATGTCTAAAACAACGAAATCCACAGGAATAAAGAACTTTCCCACTTTTACTGGGACATCCTCCAAGACCCCTAGTGGTCTTTGGGTTGATCTATCAGCCATCTGTACGGTAATATTGATGACTTTAAGTCTACCTAAACCAAGCCTTTCACATACAGAATAAGGTATGACACTGACACTAGCCCCTAGATCACAAAGGGCTTTCCCTATTACATGATTACCTATGGTACAAGGGATGGAAAAACTACCTGGGTCTTTTAACTTGGGTGCTATATTATCTTGTGAAAGAACATAACATTCTTCCACAAGGGCAACAGCACTGTCGTCCTGAAAATTCCTCTTACGACTTAAAATATCTTTCATGAATTTAGCATAAGAAGGTACCTGGGTAATTAAGTCAGTGAAAGGGATGGTTACCTCAAGATTCTTCACCATCTCTAAAAACTTACCAAATTTCCGATCCTCTTTTGAATTTTTCAGTCTTTCAGGATAAGGAATGGTGACTTTAGCCATAGGATCAGCAACCTTTGGCTTTTTCAGCTGTAAAATTTCGGTAAGGCCTTGAATGAAGGAAGGATCCAGCGATTCCGGAGTCAAAACATCACTTTGCTCAGGAACGTTGGTCGGTCGACCAGTAGCAGTGGTCGGTCGACCAGAGTCTGCAACATCCGAATTTTTCCTTTTTTCAGAATCTGATCTCACGTCAGGAACCGCGGTCGATCGACCTACAGTGGTGGTCGGTCGACCTCCTGCTCTTTTGACGGGATCAGATTCTTTGTTCGGAATTTCGGCTGGATCATCCTTTTGAGTTGATTCTTCACAAACACGGCCACTCCTTAGATTTATGGCATTTAGCGTTTCCATGGGTCCCTCACAACTAGCTGGAGAGCTAGTCATTTGGTTGGCTATGTTTATCAAGTGATCTTCAAAAACTTTTGAGGAAGTAAAGTGAGCCTTACTCATCTCCCTAACTGCCGTGGTTAAAACATCAACAAGAGCTCTTAATTTCTCAATTTCACCCGTGTTGTCGACCGTAGTAACTAGGTTCGCACTTTCAAGCTTTAGCTGGGTTGCCTCAAGCTTTTCAAAACGGGCTTCAACTGTTGTCTCAAGAGCCATCACTCTATTCATTTCCACATTCAGCTTTCTTGAATTCCCACGTGAACCCTTAAAAGTAGCCCTATGCACCGCCATGTCTTCAATGGTTTTCCAACCCTTCATATGGTCGGTGTTATTCTGGAATCTTCCATTGGCGGCCACATCAAGAACCATCTTATAGTCATCATAAAGAGAGTTGTAAAAACAGTTACATAGGTCCCATTGTTGAAGGTTATGGTGAGGGATAGAACGGACCAATTTCTTGAATCGATCCCATGCTTCACAAAATCCTTCATCAGGTCCCTGTTGAAAGTTACGGATTTGGTTTCTCAAGTCCTCGGCTTTTGCAAGAGGGAAGTATTTCTTGTAAAAGGCCAATGCCAAGGAAGTCCAATCCGTAATCTTCTCACTTGTCCTGTCAAGGTACCGGTACCATTCTTTCGCGTCTTCTTTTAATGAGAATAAGAACATCGTTGCCAGCACCTCGTCTCTAGTTACCCCTTCAGGTAGGGGTATGGAACAACAATAATCCGTAAAGGTTATAACATGCTTTATTGGATCTTCGTCGGGTAGACCAGAAAATTGACTCTGTTCCACCAAAGAAACATGATTTGGGCGAAGTTCAAAGGAGCCAGTGGTGGGGGTAGGCAAGGTGAATCCCTTCGGTACATCTTGAGCCTTTGGCTGTAGGTAGTTATAAATAGAATCCATAAAGAGAGTACTCAAGCCTTCCTCTCAGAAAACCTGTCTTCTAAACAAAACTAGAAGAAAAGGTGAGAACGGTCTTAAGGAACCTAAGTTCCTTAAGACAAGAAAAATAAACTAAAAATTAACAAACAAAATTATACCGTCTCCCCGGCAACGGCGCCAAAATTTGACACCCGTCGTTGAGGGGTGCCAAAGATAAGATTTATAAAACCTCAGCTTAAACTCAGATAGGATAAGTCAAGGGTCGAACCACAGAGAGACAGGGTAAATTATGTTTGTAAATTTAAAGTCTATTGCAAGTAACCAAAAAGGGGGTTTTGATTTGAGATTTAAACTAACAACTAAGGTAGCAAACTAACAAGAAAATTAAAATAAGATAAAAACGGAGATTAGGAACTTTGGTTCCCCATGGTCAAAACAAGTCAATGAAGGGTAAAATAATCAAATAACACAATCCCAAGGAACAAAGAATAAACCTTTTGGTCAATATTCTACCCAATCCTTACGGTCTCAGGGTTCCTAGAAAAGCACTAAACTTTCGTTCAAGGGCTATCCCAAAGTTGTTGTTAAACTAATCCTAATAATCTTTCAATCCTAAGGACTAGTTTACCAACAACAATGGGGGATTGGTAATTTAATCATCAAACTTATCAAAGTCAAGTCTTTATCATGGTTCCCCTAATTCCCAATCACAAGAATTAGCTATGCATACTTTTAATTATGGAACTAACAATTACTAAGAATGTTAAAGAGATGAACATAATTAAAGATGACAATAAAAGGGAAAACATGAGATAAGAAAATAACAACAAGATGAATAACAAGATTGAATTAAAAGGAAAGATTAATTATAGCAAACTTACAAATTGAATGGAAAATCTAAGAGCAAAGATAAAAGCTTGGTACCAAAATCTAACAATGGAGTTCTTCAAACATAGAGTACTTGGTAAAATAAAAGAGGTTCTTTCTAATGGAATTACTTGCTTAACCTAATTGAAGAGTCTAGGTCTCCTTAAATAAGAATTATTACAAGATTAGGAAAAATAGAAACACAAAACAGGAAATCTTGAACAGCTTCGGGTCGGTCGACTAGACATACGGGTCGGTCGACCGATTCTGGCACTGTTGGTTTATTTCTCGCAGAAATGGGCTTTTGTGAACTGGGCTTCGGTCGGTCGACCACTTTTGTTGGTCGGTCGACCGCTTCTCGTTCTTTCCGTCTTTAATCTGGCCCAATAACAATACTTGAATGCACCATCCGGATCCTTGCTCCATATTAGTATTCGAAACAGCTTCCTAAAGGCAAATAAGGCTTGGTTTTGCTCACTTCCGCGTATTCCTACATATAAAACATAGAAATGCCAAAGTAAACCGTTTCGGGAGAAAAAGCAACTAAATGTCACGAAAGTGTAAGAAAATACGTGCCAAAAGAGTAAATAAAATGCATAAAATAGGCACGTATCAAAAATCGTAAATTATATGACATAAATTGTTAAATATTGTAAAAGTTGCTAAAATGGCCGAAAAAAATTAACTCATGTGAGTCATATTTGATATGTTCATCACCATATTTTTCTTGGGAGCCTAAAGTTTCTGCATACTTAATTTTTAATTATTAAAGGTTAAAATTAGAAATTGAATTGTAAGAGTCATTTTGTGTTTATTTCGGTTTTTGGGCAGTGTGTTCTTTAACTTTTCTGTCCATTTCAGTTCCTTAAGTGTTTTAGAATGTGTAAAAATATTTTTAGTATTTTAAATGCAATTATGAAGATAATTATTGAATTTCCTGTTAGGTTTAAAAATCCATACCTAATAATTTAGTCATACTAATATTAAGATGATAACTAACATTTTAATTATTGCTTTTAGATCTTATGCATGCTTATACAAAAAATGCGGAAATAGGATTCGTATTACTTACAATCCGACGAAATCAACAATGCAAGGATGATCCTCCTTAGTATTCAAGTAGAATACCTCCTCTATGATGCACCAAGACACCCCTTAATGAACCGAAACTTTGATGTTGCTAGGGTAAGAGTCGGTTTTTTTTCCTTAAGTAATATTCTAATCCCTTATTAGATATATTAAAATCTAATATTATAACTATTATAGTATTAGGCTTATTATCGTATAATAATTTTGAGGTTTTGTATGATTTTCTTACTCTAGAAAAATTAACCACATAGATGGAATGAATTTTAAGATGTGAACAATTCACATATTATGGGGTTGCTTGGGGTGCCGGGTTGGTTGCATGGGGAAGGGGAGATGGGAGCTCTTTAAGCTTACCCATGAACTAGGGTGGCTCTAGGTAGCACCCTAATTGATTAAAGTTAAGCACACTTTAATCATCATGTTGGGTTAATTTAATAACACACAACATATCCCTAACCCTTCATAAAACCGGTGCCATTTTGACATAAAATGGACTTAATTTTATTATTTGTTATTATGTACAATTGTATATGTTTTTTTTTTTTGGTTCAAATGAGCGCACTGTGTCGCGGATGAGAATCGAACCCCCAACTTCGAGGTTGGGATAAGAGAGCTCTTACCACTTGAGCTAACTCTTGTTCTCATATACAATTGTATATGTGACATACATTATGTCTCATTTATAAAACAATTGTTTTGATTTAAAGTGCATATTTATCAAATAAATATCACTTATAAATTAAATAAATCACTTTTAACAAATTGACTAGTAATTCACAATTACTATTATAAAATAGTTATTTATAATAATCGTCAATACGATTTACAACCCTTGTAATAATTTACAACCCGATTCATTCTAATTTCGATATTATAAAATATCGTTCAATGTTTAATAATTGTCACGTTTCAATTATAAACATAAATCTTACGATAAGATTTAACCTCTGATTTCTCGATATACGAGTTTAAGGAATATGATCAACTCGTATCAATATATATTTGATCAGTTTATCAATTAAGGGAATTGTCCTATAGGTGTGACCTAAAGGGATCAACTGACCACCACCGTCATACGACAGTAATGCCAAACTCTAGATAGCCAATCATTACCGATTAATGTTGGTCAGTTGACCAATATAATTTCGTATCATCCCTTGCGCATTCTTGTCATGAGATTTAATTATGTGATCGCACTATTGTTAAGCACACATTTCCCAACAATCTCCCACTTGTCCTCGACAAGTGTGCGTCACCAATTCTCTTGTCCTATTACAATCTCCCACTCAATGCAAGGTGTCTCTCTGAGGTCGTACTTGCATTCGATCATATCATGAGTGGTTTCCTCGATCTGGAGAATAGCTGTTTGACCGGAATTATCTACCATAGAAACCTTTCGAGCGTGGCCACGCATTTCCAGTTAACTTCTCCTCGAGTGGCCTTGAGATTTGAACAACCCTGACAAGGGGTGGACAATTTCTATTGTACTACTCCCTTTAGCTAGTCACAGTCAGTCACAACCCAAAGCAATCCCATTTGACTCTAGTTATGAAAAGTCGTAGAGAATGGATCAAGGTTATGCCAAAACTGTACCATCTTGGGAGAGTAGTCTTTAGTCTAAGAATTGACTCATAAGAATACTATAGTAGCTCTTGCCACGACCCGGCTATTATAAAATTTCCAGAACTCTATAAGCGGTCACTTTGCCCGACAGAGTGTCTCTTGCAGTCTGTCTATGTGATCGACTAGTCATCACATATGACTCTATGGCATTTGAACTTGCCATCAGTCGCCTCACATTCTAGTCGCTTTGAGATGTCACCTCATGTAAGCGGCCAGGGGCTATACTAAGTTAATTCAGTTCACTTTGTGGGGTTCAAAGTTGTCTCTTACAACCCATTTGGATTTTGACAAAGTATCTTTCATTGTGAGTTAATCATAACTCAAATGATATTGTTATGCCAAAAAAAATAGTCAATACTATTTTATTGCATTTGATGCATGATCATCAATTTGTATTAGTGTTTTGCGAATAAACCTTTTCTTCATGAATCCAAAACTTACAAATTTTGGTCTCCTTCCAACTCATATTATCTCACATAATATGATCTTATTTGAGCACATATCTAGAACTCATTCTAGATCTTGAGTTTCCTTTCCTGAGGGAAGCTCCCACTGTTATCTTATAACTCGTGACGTACCGTCACTTATGTACTGAAATCTATATTGTAGTTATTAATGACTCATCTTGGCAATTTTAATCAAAAGTTTTAGGTTCACATTCATCAATATGAATAATGTAACCAACCATTTTGAACTCTAATGGGCGACCTTTTATTATCAATATAATAAACCTTCCCGTGAAACTCCATCATCATATGATATAAGGTATTTTGTTCATCTAGAATTGAGAACCTCTTATTCTTTATACTTTAAAGAATCACCATTCTCTCTAAATGGTACGTTCATTTCTCTGATGAATATCTCTCCCACTAAAATCAACATCACTCTTTTAATAGTGATTTGATATTTCTTAAATGAACCTTGCACTTCACGCATGTTACTCATTTGCTTCTACTTGAATTAGTATCACTATCCCTATAGTGGTCTACCTCAATTCAATCAACATCACTTCTTTCATGTCTTCGTTTCCTCGAGACGAATATGACATGATATTCCCTTATAACTACATTGAGAGAATTGAGATGATTTCTTCTCTTTTATCTTATAATTTTAGAAAAATCATTTGTTAAGGCACATTTCCTCTTGTGTCCTCCCGTAGTTTCTTCAGTGTCCTCTCGTAGTTTCTTTTATTCATTCATTTAGGGTTCTTCTTAAGACTCCAATGTAGGATTCTTCTCTATGATCCTGCATTTATATCATTGGTTTGCGGGCGAAACATTTTCTCCCACTCTATCCTTTAAAAATAACCTTAATTTGTATAAGGATAGCAATTTTCAATATAACCAATGCATATGAATGTTTGAAAAGTCTTATAGGTGTGATGAATACATTCTCATTTTCACTTAAAATGATCAATTTGATTGAATATTTTCCTCATAGAAGGTGTATTTCTCGTTTTTAATTAATCAACACTTTGATTGTTTATATTGATTGTATCAATGTTACTTTACAATGAACGTTTCATGGTTTTTATCTAGTGATTTATAGAAATCACTTTGATTCATGTTCGACAAGTTATACAATTTATTTTAAGAATCAATGATTCGATTAAGAACAAAAGTAGTGACTTGGGTTGAAAACCAAGTCATTACTATCCAAAATTACAACCATTGTTTAGGATTCAAATCCTTGTCTTACAAGAAAGTAAATTGTTCTAAGAAATAAAATGCAAAATATGAAAGAAGATAATAATGAAAATTAGAGCCAAGCTCTTAAGTCTTCAATCAAATGGATGCTACCATAGTCATCCATGTAAGGAACTTCATGCTTCCTTCTCCTTGCCTTTGTCATTAGGAGGTGGCCCTTTAAAACAATTAAAAAGGGTAAAATCAACAATTTTGTATCACTATACATAAGTTGACAAAATAACATGAATTTTTGAACGAGAAGTATTACCTACGGCGGTTGCCTTTCCATTTTTGAGGTCGGTCAAGTATTTGGGGCAATTACGCTTCCAATGTCCTAACCTCGTGCAATAATGGCACTTGTCTTCAGATTTTGTAGATGAGGTGGAAGCGCCTTTCGAAAAGGTCTTTTCTTTGGCCGGTTTGGGTTTGAACGTTTTCTTACCCTTGCCTTTGAAGGCATTCCTTTTGAAGTTAGTTTTCCCTTTCTTCTCGATGTTCAAAACATCCTTAGTGGAACTTTCGTGAAGTCCCATGTCCCTCTCGGCTTGGACAAGCATATTATGCAATTCATCCAATGTGGTCTCTTGATTTCGCATATTGAAATTCACACGGAATTGAGCATACGATTTCACCTTATTGAGAGAATGAAGAACTCGGTCAATGATGAGTGAGTCGGGAACATCAACTCCTTGCACTTTTAGAGTTTCCGCGAACTCAACTAATTTGAGTACATGAGGGCTTATCTTTTGTCCTTCCTTCAAGCTAATGTCGAAGAAGGCAGAAGCCGCCTCATATTGAATCACCCTTGGAGTTTGTGAAAACATCGTCGCAAGTTTGGTGTATATCTCATATGATGTGCTTAACTTGATCATACTCCTTTGGAGATCCGGCTCCATGGAGAAGATAAGCACATTTTTAAGAGCGGGGGACTTTTTCATGTAGGCTTCATAGGCCTCACGAGTTTGGACCGCGGAACGAGCGGTCGGAGCGGCTTCGGAGAGATAACGAGTCTTATTGTCACCTTGAGCGGCCAAAAGTAATTGCGCATCCCAATCTTTAAAATTGGAACCATGCTTATCGAGTTTGCAACGATCCATAAAGGATCAAAGCCATGATACATTAGTGAGAAGTGGAGCGTTGGTTGCCATTGACGATGTTGAAAAATTAAACTACAATAAAAGAAGGAATTAAAACAACATCATTTTTAAAACTTGTAATTAAAATAAACAAGTTTAGTTATTTACTTAATGATCTCTTACCCAATTAAGTAAACAATCCCGATACCCAAACCCATACTAATCCGGGCACGGTATAGCCGATTCAACCCTTATTGGTATAATTTGGTGGATTAACTCTTTAATCGGTTCTACCTTAGAACTCCCGGTCGACAATTTTCTAAAATTATCTTTAGCCCGAACTTATTGCAACTACGGTTACGAATACTTTCGTTCAGATCGACCAAATTTCAAGGTGTAATCTTATTACCCCACTTACCCAACGTGACAATTTTAGCACCCCAGTGTAGCCGAGCCTACATTCTTGTGAAGAAGGGATTCATGGGTCTATACTTTTTGGTAAGGCTAAGTCTCAATATTCATTTGTAAGAGATCTAGTCAAATTGTTATCTATCTCCGTTTAAGTGAACTAAGTTGGTGAATTATCGATAAATTATTGACTAGGTCGATTAAATCGAATAAAATGCATGACATGATATGACGATTTGGCTATGCATGCAAACATATAAAGCAAAATAAAAGCATAAAATACTAAACCCTAGTATGACCTTTCCTAGAAAAAAATAAAAGTACAAATTCGGAAACCAACTCCTTTGGTCCCTTGAACTTCACGAGGCACGCTTCCCAAGGTAAACACCGTCTTGGTCGGAACTCCTTTCCGAATGGCATCGTCTTCAAGGCTCACCGAAATTTACAAAAACTACAACTTTTCTAGTCTACTTTATACATTATAAAATAGAAAACAATAAATAAAGTGATACGAGATCACATTAATTACATCCGAATCGATAACCCCTTACATTACGGGAAATATCGATTAAAAAACTAAGGCCATACTAAGTAAAATTACATAATCCAAAATTACGTAAATAAAATCATGACAATCATAATTAAAATATGCAATGCTTATGAATATGAACTAACATGCAAAACCTAAGCCAAATCGTCCTATTTAATATCATTTATATATATAGTTATCGTATACCTCGGTTTTATGGAATTGCGTGTTTTAACGATTAAAAACACTAGGCTTTATGTGAATCGGAATTCACTCTTAAGTTAATCATCTCAACTCATTTAGGTTTCAAAATTTAGTCTTACTCAAACTTTGAACATGACTTAACTTAATATTATAATATTGTTCGGTATTACTCGGTTTTACGAGAAAAATAATATAAAATCCAAAAAGAGTCATAAAATTTTGAAAAATTCAAAATTCAAATTTTGAATATTTTAAAACTTTTTTAAAATTTCAGAACCTTAAAAATATTAGTACTTACACGGTTTTATTATTTATTTCGTAAATAATACGTAAAACAAGCATTATGAGTCGGAAAAATAAATAATTAGCTCCATAAATGCAAATAAAATACTAATAATATTTTTACACTTTCCAAAATACTTTAAGAAACTGAAATGGACAGAAAATTAATTAGCACATTGCCCAAAAGCCGAAATTTTAATTACATGACTCTTATTATTCAATTTTTAAATATAACTTTTTAACAAATAAAAATTAAATAAAACAGAAACCTTTGGCTCCAAAGAAAAATATGGTGATGAACATATCAAATATGAATATTATGGGTTAAATTTTTCGGCCATTTTAACAACTATTGCTAATTTTAACGATTTACGTCATGTATCATACAATTTTAACCATTAAAATTATTTCACAAGCATAAAATTAAATAAAAATCTAGAAATTTTTATACATGCTGGAAATAATATATATGACATCGTGTTAAATTTTTTTTATGGCCAAATTCCAACTTAAACTATTAAAGTCAAAATAATGTCACTTTTAACCGATTTTTACACTAAAAATCAATAAACATGCAATATATGAGATATATTTCTGGACAATTTAGCATATATTTTAAATATTGCATGTGACATACTCATAAATTTTTATAGTCAAATTCGAAATATAACTACACAAACCCATTTTTATTCATTTTATGGCATTTTAACATTTAAAATTCATAAACCATGTATTCTAACTCCATAATTTACGAAAAATCATATTCATATCATAAGAAATACATGTGAAAACATACTGAAAAATCTCGGGCAGAAGTTGATTTTAACTATTTTTCCCAAAAATAAACATTTTTAACCATTAAAAATAATAAAAACCGAAAATAAAATACCTATGAACAATATATATGCAAAATATATTCCAAATATCCTAAAATACATTTATAATCAGTAGGTATTCATGCATAATAATTTCGGCCATATCATATACGAACTAAAATTTCAATTTTATTTAATTTTTGTTATCTTAATAACTACGTAAAAATGTAAACAAAAAGCATGCAAACAACCGATTTGCTCTTATACCAATTGTTATGTTTATATATCTCAAAACCTAATATTTTAGTCATACTAATATTAAGATGATAATTAACATTTTAATTATGGCTTTTAGATCTTATGCATGCTTATTCAAAAATGCGGAAATAGGATTCGTATTACTTACAATCCGACGAAATCAACAATGCAAGGATGATCCTCCTTAGTATTCAAGTAGAATACCTCCTCTATGATGCACCAAGACACCCCTTAATGAACCGAAACTTTGATGTGGCTAGGGTAAGAGTCGGTTTTTTTTCCTTAAGTAATATTCTAATCCCTTATTAGATATAATAAAATCTAATATTATAACTATTATAGTATTAGGCTTATTATCATATAATAATTTTGAGGTTTTGTATGATTTTCTTACTCTAGAAAAATTAAGCACATAGATGGAATGAATTTTAAGATGTGAACAATTCACATATTATGGGGTTGCTTGGGGTGCCGGGTTGGTTGCATGGGAAAGGGCAGATGGGTGGCTCTAGGTAGCACCCTAATTGATTAAAGTTAAGCACACTTTAATCATCATGTTGGGTTAATTTAATAACACACAACATATCCCTAACCCTACACAAAACCGATGCCATTTTGACATAAAATGGACATAATTTTATCATTTGTTATTATGTACAATTGTATATGTGACATACATTATGTCTCATTTATAAAACAATTGTTTTGATTTAAAGTGCATATTTATCAAATAAATATCACTTATAAATTAAATAAATCACTTTTAACAAATTGACTAGTAATTCACAATTACTATTATAAAATAGTTATTTATAATAATCGTCAATACGATTTACAACCCTTGTAATAATTTACAACCCGATTCATTCTAATTTCGATATTATAAAATATCGTTCAATGTTTAATAATTGACACGTTTTAATTATAAACATAAATCTTACGATAAGATTTAACCTCTGATTTCTCGATATACGAGTTTAAGGAATATGATCAACTCGTATCAATATACATTTGATCAGTTTATCAATTAAGGGAATTGTCCAATAGGTGTGACCTAAAGAGATCAACTGACCACCACCGTCATACGACAGTAATGTCAAACTCTAGCTAGCCAATCATTACCGATTAATGTTGGTCAGTTGACTAATATAATTTCGTATCATCCCTTGCGCATTCTTGTCATGAGATTTAATTATGTGATCGCACTATTGTTGAGGACACATTTCCCAACATTTCCGACTCAAAATGTGCGTTTTTACGTTATTTTACGGAATAAATGGTTATTTCGTTTAAATACTAATAATTTTTGGTTCTGGAGTTTTGAGACAATTCCAGAATATTCAAAATTTTAATTTTGAATTTTTCGAAATTTTTATGACTCTTTTAGATTTTTATATTATTTGTCCCGTAAAACCGATTAAATTCCGAACAATATTTGAAAAATAAGTTAAGTCATGTTCAAAATTTGAGTAAGACTAAATTTTGAAACCTAAATGAGTTAGGATGTTTAACTTGAAAGGTGAATATCGATTCACGAGATGTTAAGTGATTTTAAACGTTATAATCACGTAATTCCATAAAACCGAGTTATACGATAACTATATTTAAATGATATTTAATAGGACGATTTTGCCTTAGGATTGGCATGTTAGTTACATATTCATAAGCATTGCATTTTATTATGATTGTCATAATTTTAATTTACGTAATTTGGAATTATGTAATTTTGCTTAGTATGGCCTTAGTTTTAATCGATAATTCCCGTAATGAAAGGGGTTATTGATTCAGATGTAATTAATGTGATCTCGTATCACTTTATTTATTGTTTATTCTATTTTATAATTTATAAAGTAGATAGAAAAGTTGTAATTATTGTAATTCCGGAGAACCTTGGAGACGATGTCTTTCGGAAAGGAGTTCCGACCAAGACGGAGTTTGCCTTGGGATGCGTGCCTCGTGAGAAGTTTAAGGGACCAAGGAATTGGTTTCCGAATTTTTATTTTATTACTTTTCTATTTTAGGAAGGTCATACTATGACTTTACTTATGCTTTAAGTTTATGCTTTTATTTATGCTTTATGTGTTTGCATGCATAGCCAAATCGTCATATCATGTCATGCATTTTTATCGAGTATATCGACCAAGTCAATTAAATTATCGATTTCATCGACTTAGTTCACTTAAGAAGATAGATAATAAATTGACTAGATCTCTTACAAATTTAAAAGATTGAGACTTAGCCTTACCAAAGAGTAAAAACCCATGATTCCCTTCTTCATAAGGAAGTAGGCTCGGCTACACCTCGGTACTAAACTTGTTACATTGGGTAAGTGGGGGTAATATGATTACACCTTGAAATTTGGTCTATCTCAACGAAGGTATTCGTAACCGTAGTTGCAATAAGTTTGGGCTAAAGACAATTTAAAGTAAATTGTCGACCGAGAGTTCTAATGTAGAATCGATTAAAGGTTAATCCACGGAATTATATTAATGAGGGATGAATCGGCTACACCGTGACCGAATTAGTATGGATTTGGGTCTCGGAATCGTTTACTTAATTGGGTAAAAGATCATTAAGTAAATGTTAGACTTGTTTAAAATGTTTACGAGTTTTTATAAACGATGATTGTTTTTAATTCCTTCGTTTTTATTGTAGTTTACTTTCAAACATCATTAATGGCCACAAACGCTCCACCTCTTACTAATGTGTCATGGCTTCGATCCTTCATGGTTCGTTGCAAGCTTGACAAGCTGATACGAATTCATGACAAAGAAATCGTTCGCGGAAATATCAACGGTTTGGATCAACACTCGAAACGTGACGAAATATCAACGGTTTGGATCAACACTCGATGAGTCCTGGATTCTTTAAGCAATACCTAAAAGAAAACTTGTAAATTTTTATAACTTGAATAATTGAATGAATAAAAAAAGAGAACAATGTGCCCTATATATAGGTATAACACACGTCCCAAGGTAACACACGCCACCCATGAATACGTCTTGGATTGGGAGTCCTAAAACTTATCTTAATGGATTAAATATAATCCTTATTAAAAATAAACTATATCTTAGGTTATTAAAGAATTAAATAACTAATCCTAACAACCTTAAGATAACTAACTAACTAGGCAATAACTAACTTGTAACAGCTTGTAACAAACTAGTAACTACCTTAACAAACTAATAACTAATTATAACAAACTAATAAAAGATAACAACTTATAAAAATAACATAAAAGATAAAAATACTCCAATGTCTAATAGGAACCCAAGATGGCCGAGCCATCATACTCGATGACTGAGCATACGCCAGGTCGTGGCCGAGCACGCGCCAGGCCGTGGGCCGTGCTTCTCCAAAGTGGATCGTCCACTCCAGCTCCGTTTTCCTTCGTCTTGATTCGATCTTTGTTATCAGCTTATTAGCCCATGGTCGTAAAGCACAACGAATCTTTACTAGACAAAATACTAGCCATATGATAATTAATGTTAAAATAGCTAATATCATTTGCGCCATCGATCTTTGATTATAATAACGAATTAATGCCCTATCCATATTCGGATCATCCCCTCCTCCATGAAAGAGAATTGACCTCAATTCTTGATGCTTAGAATTCAAGAACCTTTGATCTCGGGACATAGTTCCTGCAAAAATGAATAAAGATCGATTCGTTAAATAAATACTCTTGTGGTCGCGTCTCTTAGCACTATCACGCGACACCACTTCGCCCTCCTTCTTAAATTCTCGGCCATGCTCCCCAAAAAAGTGACCGACGACTAGTTTGCCCCGTGCTTGACCACCCCCTTCGACTAGCACACCTTCCAACGCTCGGTTCTTGGTTCCAACCAAGCTTACCCCCCGCAACAACCCACTCATCTTCTTGAAATTAGTTGCTGCCCGTGGTTCACGCACTTCTAAGCTCTCCCCTAGCACCACCGTGCAAACCATACTCTCCTCCATGATTGTATCAGCCACTACTTCCTCCTCTACCTTCTCGTCCTCTTCGATTAGCTCAGCCCTCACTGACTTCAACGGTTTGGACTTCCTGTGTTCAACGAACCTCTGTATACAACCCTCATTTGCAACCAAAGTATACCCCCTACCATAAGTCCTTACCCCACCCAAGAATTTATTTAGGTACAACTCTAAGGTAGATTTGTATGCTTTCCTCCTTAACACTGGTTTGGCTCGTTTGAACGTGGAATGGACCGGACCTAAGGACCCTTGTTTCCACCCATCACTTATCGTCTTAGTCCGCACTCGTAACTTCTTGGTTTGGTTGCTTTTATCAATGAGTCGAATAGGACGTGCAGCCCTCGGAACTAAAGCTAAAGGATGTTCTAACCCTCTTTCTAAGCCCAAAGCATAAACCTTTTGTTTTCCCTCCATGGCTTGCTCATCTCTTTCACTTGCAACCACCGCACGCTCGGTATCCTTTCGTTTCTTGGTGGTCATCTCTAATACGGCTTGGGGAGTCATAGGTTTTAGTATGATATTCTTGCCTTGGTCCCTCAACTCGTATTCATTTGTTTTCCCTTGATGTATTACATCCCTATCGAACTGCCATGGACGCCCTAACAGTAAGTGACATGCATCCATTGGTATTACATCACATAGAATATCGTCCTTGTATGATCCCATGGTGATTCCTACCCTAACCTGTCTTGTTACTCTCATAGTACTCCCATCATCTAACCAATGCAATAAGTATGGGTTTGGATGTGTGGTAGTTGTTAGATCAAGTTTGGACACCATCTCCTCGGAAGCAATGTTTGCACAACTACCTCCATTGATAATTACGCTACACCACTTGTCTTGTACTTGGCACTTAGTATGGAAGATTTGGTTACTTTGATCGGTTGAGATTAAGTCGGTTTGAACTTGTAGGTTACGTAGCATTAGGTTTCTTGACAAATGTAACAGAACCCTACCTTCGGACTCCCCTTCGAATTTTGCGCCCTCCATATTACCTCCCTTCATGGATCATCTTATAGATAAAGAAATCAAGAGCCGGAGCTCTGTTACCACTAATGATACGAATTCTTGACAAAGAAATCGTCCGCGGAAGCTTCTTGGAATCTTTAAGAACAATCTTGAATGAATTAGCAATTTAGGTATTGTATGGAACGATCTTTGATGAATCTTGATGAAATATAAATGATGAAGATGAACGATGGTGGTGATGAACGGCGTCGTAGTGGTGGTCCGTCGGTGGTGATGGTGGTGGTTTGTATTTGTGACGGTCTTGAGGTGAATCCTCAAGGTAGAAGGATATGTGTTTGCCCATCAACGGTTTGGACTCACTTTATGTTGGAGTAAGTGTCCTCCACAATAGTGTGATCACGTCAATGATATAATTAATTGACAAATATCTATAAAAGAATATTCATGGGATGATTCTTTATCATAAGTCAACTGGTCAACATTAATCGGTAATGATTGGCTTGCTAGAGTTTGACATTACTATCGTAATGACGGTGGTGACCAGTTGATCCCTTTAGGCCACACCTATAGGACAACTCTCTCAATGATAAATGAGATAACTGTATATTGATACGAGTCAGTTCATTTCTAGTTTATAAATTATATGAAGGGATAAATTATAATAAGATTATAAGTTATAATTATTTTAGTGATTAAAATGTTGTCACTAATATAAGTATGTTCATGAAACATATTTAATTGAATGAATAATTTTCAAATACAATTGTTGTGGCCGGAAATAGATTAATGGATGTTAGTAATTTTGGATTACTAATTTTAAGATTAAATGTTTAAATGTTAAACTACACGAATCATAAAATATAAAATTGTCGAAGTAATGTTTACGTGTCTACATAAGATATGCGTGAGTCCATTTCGTGTGATGGACCGTGTGACACTCACATTGTCTTAGACATTTTACAACATTAACACATAATATGTTAATATAATGTTGAAACATCTTATTAATGATAAGTGTTGAGTGGGAGACAATTGTGAGTATTAAGGTGCCCATCCATTGGGCACCCTACCCCAACCATCCGGCCTCACCCTTGAGGAGAACAAAAGAAGAGTTTGTTCCCTTAGCTCATTCATTCATGCTTTTGATTAGGGTTTTGCTTAGAGAGAAAAAGAAAGAAAAATAGTCTCCTTGCTTATACCCTAAACCGTGTAAACTCCTCCATAAACTAGTTATTTTGTATTGTGGTCTAGCAAACAAGTTACAAAATACATTGAGTGTAGTGTGTCTTGGTGTTCATCTTTTGGAGGTCATCTCTTTGAAGGCTCAAGGAGGATCATCCCGTGTTAATAGCTCAAGAACAAGTGAAGAAGCAATCTTCACTTGTGCCCTATTTAGTCGAAATATAGCAATGTAAGGGTGAATGTTTTCTCTCTTAATCTCGTTTTATTCAAGTTAAGCATGCATAAGATCTTAAGTTAATAAGATAAACTTTTAGTATGACTATAAAATAGGTTTTAAACCTAACAATTGGTATTAGAGAAATGGTTGTTGCATGCTTAATCGGTTATTGTTTTTCCGAGTTTTGAGACTTAAAATAAAACTATTTAATTTCGAGATATATAAGATACATCACTCGACTTTTTGGCATGTTAATAAATCTGGTCCTAAATTAATTTTAGGTTATTTAGATAATTTATGAGATTAATATTGTTCTTTAAATAATTTTTAATCATTTTGTATGTATTTTTATGACAAAATCGGTTAAAATGGTTAAAATAGATAGAAAAAAGGTTCCTAACCTTGATTTTTCTACACGACCTCACATGCTTATTTTACTTATTGTATGTAAAATTTGGTACAAAATCAAGTTGTATAGCATGTTTTACGATTTTATTGATAAAAAAACCGTATTTAGAGGCATTTTTGGTTAAATATATGTGACATTTCGAAAAAAATTTCGAAAATTTTGACCAAAAATTTTGACATTATAAATATTAAAGTAATATTTCAGAATGTTCATGAAATTAAAATCCAAATTTCGAAAATTATTGTAATTTAATTGGATTTAGTACGTAAAAGTTGTGTAAATCAAGGCCTATTTGAACAATTATAATAATTAAAGTGTTAATTATAATCAAAATTATTAATGACTAATTTTGAATCCTAAAATGTGTTAGGATATTATTTAGAACATAAGTTAATTTATGTTTTAATTTATGCATTTTTAAAGGGTTAAAAGTTACAAAAATCTCATAAAACCGGTTTATTGTTGACCTAATATATAATTAGGGCGATTTGGCATTAAAATCAACATATTACATAACATTTATATTGCTAAGTATTTCGTATGAATGTCATATTTTATTGTATAATTTTGAATTATGTAATTATTCTAGTATGGCCTTAGTTAATCGGTAATTCCCGTAATGTAAGGGGTTATTGATTCGGTTGTAATTTTGTGATCTCGTATCACCCTATTGTATTTATTTCTATTTTATATTGTATAAAGTAGATAGAATTAAAATTTTAATATTTGTAATTTGGAGTTCCCAAGGCGTTGCATTCCCGGAAGGAGTCCAAGACGGTGTTCCTCAAAGTGTTTGCCGAGAAGCCCAAGGGACCAAGGAGTTGGTTTCCGAATTGTAATTTTAATTGTTTTCTTTTAGGAAAGGCCATACTAGAAATTTTATTATTACGCTTTGTTTTTATTTTTAATATGTTGCATGCATAGCCAAATCGCCATTAACATGGCATGCATATCGAGTATCGAGTCTTCAACGTATCATTTAATTATCAACAATTCACCTAATTAGTTCACTAAAAAGGGATAGATAATTTTTTGATAAGATCTCTTACGTATTAAATAATGAGACTTAGCCTTACCAAAGAAAAGAACTCATGAATCCCTTCTTCACAAGAGAGAGTGGGCTCGGCTACACCGAGGTGCTAAAATTGTTACGTTGGGTAAGTGAGGTAATAAGATTACACTCGTAGTATTTGGTTGACCTAATCAAAAGTATTCGTAACCGTAGTTGCAATAAGTTCGGGCTAAAGATAGAAAATAATGTAATTTTATCGACCGGGAATTATAATGTAGAATCGATTAAGTGTTAATCCACCGAGTTATGTTAGCAAGGGATGAATCGGCTATACCGTGCCCTAGTTGATATGGATTTGGATCTCGGGATCATTTGCTTAATTGTGTAAGAGATCATTAAGTAAATGCTAAGCTTGTTTAAAAATGTTTAACAAGTATTTAAAATGATGAACGTTAATTTTTCCTTCATTTTCGTTTTGTAGTTACTTAATCGCAATGGATTCATTCAACCCTATCACTATTGATTCTTGTCACAATGTTTTTGACGATCTTTGCAACCAAAACAACATTGATACTACTAGAGAAGTTCATTTCGGAACGGTTTCGGATGGCAATGTTAACTTTATCACTTCTTTCCTACCTCCCAAAGGTCCACTTCTTGACACGGCTTATATTGATGAGCTAAACGAAGAATTGGATGCCTTATACTTGAAGGAAAGAGCTTATGATGAAGCTAGTGGGAGTTCTAGCAAGAAAGGTCTTGCAAAGATAAAGAAGAAGAAAAGAAAGTTACAAAAGGGGCGATGCCACTATTGTAGTGTCATGGGCCATTGGAAGAGGAATTTCTCTAAGTACTTACGACACATTCAAGAAGGTCTTGTAATTCCGTTAGGTAATTCCAAATCTGAAATTTTTGTTATTGACATTAATTTTCATCCAACACAACATGGGTACTGGATACTGGTTGTGGTTCTCACCTTTGTAATCGTTTGCAGGGTTTAAGAGAAGTGGAGAAAATAGACAAGGGTGATATGGATCTCCGACTAGGAAATGGAGCTCGGGTAGCGGCCACTTCAAAAGGAACTTGCACTCTTGCCTTATCAAGTGGATACGAGTTACATTTAAATAATTGTTATTTTGTACCGTCACTTTCCAAAAACATTATATCTGTAGCAATGTTAGACATTGAAGGATATAGTTTTTCCATTAAGAATAATTGTTGTGTAATTTCTAAAAGTGACATGGTTGTTGG
This sequence comes from Silene conica, assembly GCA_029255685.2. Lineage (NCBI taxonomy): Eukaryota > Viridiplantae > Streptophyta > Magnoliopsida > Caryophyllales > Caryophyllaceae > Silene > Silene conica. The sequence goes on from CM055317.2 coordinate 53,856,735, forward strand.
CCATGCTACATCAATTAATGGAATCTATGTTTTGGAAATTTCAGACTCGTCTCAAGATGTCTATAACATACAAAACAAGAGGATAAAAACAAATGACCAAAATGAATCGTATATTTGGCATTGTCGACTTGGTCACATAAATGAGAATCGCATCAAAATATTGGTAAAGACCAATATAATTAAACCATTCGAATATGAATCTTATGGTACATGCGAAGCTTGCCTTCTAGGAAAAATGACTCGTAATCCCTTTAGTGGTAAAGGGACACGAGCTAGTGAATTATTAGGGTTCATACATACGGATGTATGTGAACCACTAACAATCACCGCTAGGGGCAATTATGACTATTTCATTACCTTCACCGATAGTTTAAGTAGATATGGGTATATCTACTTAATGAAATATAAAAGTGAAGCATTCAAGAAATTTAAAGAATTTTAAAATGAAGTAGAAAACCAACTCGACAGAAAGATTAAGGCACTACGATCCGATCGTGGTGGTGAATATCTTAGTAACGAATTTGATTCACATCTAAAAGAATGTGGCATTGTATCACAACTTTCACCTCCGGGAACGCCACAACTTAATGGTGTGGCAGAAAGGAGGAATCGAACCTTATTGGGTATGGTCCGATCGATGATGAGCCAAACAGACTTACCTGATTCATTTTGGGGATTTGCGATCCTCACTGCCATCAAATCGTTGAACAATAGTCCAACGAAAGCGACCGATAAGACTCCATATGAGATGTGGAAGGGAAAGGTTCCTAACTTATCCTATATGAAAATATGGGGATGTGAGGCCTATGTCAGGGTAAAGACCGATGACAAACTCGCTCCACAATCCGAAAAATGCATTTTTGTTGGTTATCCAACCACCTCACGTGGCTACCACTTTTACAAACCTCATGAAAACAAAGTGTTTGTGTCTTCTGAGGCTGTCATTTTAGAAAAGGAATTTATTTCTAAAAGACAGAGTGGGAGAAATTTTGAACTTAATGAAGTTCGAGAAGTTCAAGAGCCACAAACTGAAGCTGAGACAGACGAAGATGTTCCTTCTTCTTCTACTTCGGTACCTATTCAACCCAGGAGGTCGAGTAGGGTTCCACATCAACCTGATAGGTATGTTGGACTAATTGAGGAAGATGGTAGCCTCGACGTATTACTTTTGGAAAGTGATGAGCCTACCACTTACAAAGCTGCAATCTCTAGTCCCGACTCCGCCAAATGGCAAGAGGCCATGATATCCGAGATGGATTCTATGCATCAAAACCAAGTATGGGACTTGGTAGACTTGACTAAGGAGATGAGACCTCTCCAATGCAAGTGGATCTTCAAGGTGAAGAATGGCATAGAAGGACATGATGATGTCTATAAAGCTAGGCTAGTAGCTAAAGGGTTTTCCCAAGTTCAAGGTCTTCATTATGATGAAACCTTTGCTCCGGTATCCATGCTAAGATCCATTAGGATAATGTTAGCGATTGCCGCATTTCATGACTATGAAGTGTGGCAAATGGACGTCAAAATCGCCTTCTTAAATGGGCATTTAAAGGAGGATGTGTATATGATACAACCTGAGGGTTTTGAAGATCCTAAAAATCCTAACAAGGTATGCAAACTTAAGAGATCCATTTATGGTCTTAAGCAAGCATCCAGGAGTTGGAATCATCACTTCAATGAAGTCATAAAAGTGAATGGTTTCACTCGAAGTGTCGAGGAACCTTGTCTATATATGAAATTCAGTGGGAGCAATGTTGTATTCCTAATTTTGTATGTGGATGACATACTACTCATTGCAAATGATGTTCCAATGCTTTCATCAGTTAAAGGATGGTTAGGTAACCATTTTCAGATGAAAGATCTAGGAAATGCACAAGGCATATTAGGTATCCGGATCTATAGAGATAGGTCCAAGAGGATATTGGCACTAAGTCAAGAATCTTATATCGATAAGATTCTACGACGGTTCAACATGGGAAATTCCAAGATAGGGTTTATCCCAATGGGAAATGGAATTATATTGAGAAAATCTCAATCTCCCACGGAGCCCAAAGATGTTGAACGCATGAAGATGATCCCTTATGCTTCCGTCGTGGGATCTATCATGTACGCCATGATATGCACTCGTCCAAATGTCTCGTATGCTTTAAGCATGACTAGTAGATATCAAGCGAATCCAGGTGACAGTCACTGGATTGCAGTCAAGAATATCCTTAAGTACTTGAGAAGAACTAAGGATTCATTTTTAGTGTTTGGAGGGGAAGAAGATTTGTGTGTAAAGGGTTACACATATACAAGCTTCCAAATAGATAAAGACGATTTTAAATCCCAGGCTGGATTTGTCTTTATCTTGAATGGTGGTGCCATTAGTTGGAAAAGCTTCAAAGAACCAGTCGTTGCGGATTCTACTACGGAAGCAGAGTACATTGCAGCATCTGAAGCTGCTAAGGAAGCAGTATGGATAAGGCAATTCATCGAGGGACTAAGGGTAGTGGCAAATGCTGAAGATCCTATCACCCTCTACTATGATAACAGTGGTGCTGTTTTTCAGTCTAAGGTGCCGAAGTCTAATAATAAATCTAGACATGTACCAAGAAAATATCATGTAATTCGGGATTTCATTGATAGGAAGGAAATAGCGATTTGTAAGGTTGGGACAGGCGATAATGTGGCTGATCCCATAACCAAACCCTTATCGCAAGTTAAGCATGATTCTCATGCTCGTTCTATGGGTTTTAAGTGTTTACCCAATATGTAATCGATTATATGATATGAAATGAAAAATGTTGTTTTTGCGTTCATATAAGATAATCTTGTTCATCATTTAAGTTTTATTTATACTTATTTTATTTTACATACTTTGTTAAATCCAAACAGGATTGTGTGACAATTACTGAACCCTGTTAAAGTGAATTGGATTAACTTAGTTATGCCCCTAGTCACTTATATGAGGTGACATCTCGAAGTGACTAGATTATGATGCGATTGATGGTGAGTTCTAACACCATAGAGTCATAAGAGACGACTAGTCGGTCATATAGACAAACTGTAAGGTACATTGGTGTCGGGCAGTGACCGCTTATAGAGTTCTTTAGAATTCAATGGAGCCTGGTCGTGGCAAGAGCTACTATATATATTCTTATGAGTCGATTCTTAGACTAGAGACTGGTTGCTCTAAAGTGACATAATTCAAAGAGACTTTAATTTATGCTCTACGATTTTCCGTAAAAGGGGTCAAATGGGTATCTTTTGGGTCACAATGGACGATGTTTGCCAAGGAGAACAGTTGGATAGGAATTGTTCTACCCGTTGTCAGGGTTATCTCAAATCTCAAGGCCACTCGAGGAGTAGTGAACTGGAAATGGCGTGGCCACGCTCGGAGAATATCTGTGGTAGATAATTCCGGTCTATCAGTTATACTCCATATCGAGAAAAACCACTATTGATTTGATCACGTGCAAGTACGACCTGTAAGATACCTTGCATTGAGTGTGAGATGATGTAATAGAACAAGAGAATCGGTGATCCACACTTGTGAGGACAAGTGGGAGATTGTTGGAGTAAGTGTCCTCCACAATAGTGTGATCACGTCAATGATATAATTAATTGACAAATCTCTACAAAAGAATATTCATGAGATGATTCTTTATCATTAGTCAATTGGTCAACATTAATCGGTAATGATTGGCTTGCTAGAGTTTGACATTACTGTCGTAATGACGGTGGTGACCAGTTGATCCCTTTAGGTCACACCTATAAGACAACTCTCTCAATGATAAATGAAATAACTGTATATTGATACGAGTCAGTTCATTTCTAGTTTATAAATTATATGAAGGGATAAATTATAATAAGATTATAAGTTATAATTATTTTAGTGATTAAAATGTTGTCACTAATATAAGTATGTTCATGAAACATATTTAATTGAATGAATAATTTTCAAATACAATTGTTGTGGCCAGAAATAAATTAATGGATGTTAGTAATTTTGGATTACTAATTTTATGATTAAATTTTTAAATGTTAAACTACATGAATCATAAAATATAAAATTGTCGAAGTAATGTTTACGTGTCTACATAAGATATGTATGAGTCCATTTCGTGTGATGGACCGTGTGACACTCACATTGTCTTAGACATTTTACAACATTAACACATAATATGTTAATATAATGTTGAAACATCTTATTAATGATAAGTGTTGAGTGGGAGACAATTGTGAGTATTAAGGTGCCTATCCATTGGGCACCCTACCCCAACCATCTGGCCTCACCCTTGAGGAGAACAAAAGAAGAGTTTGTTCCCTTAGCTCATTCATTCATGCTTTTGATTAGGGTTTTGCTTAGAGAGAAAAAGAAAGAAAAATAGTCTCCTTGCTTATACCCTAAACCCTGTAAACTCCCTCCATAAACTAGTTATTTTGTATTGTGTTCTAGCAAACAAGTTACAAAATACATTGAGTGTAGTGTGTCTTGGTGTTCATCTTTTGGAGGTCATCTCTTTGAAGGCTCAAGGAGGATCATCCCGTGTTAATAGCTCAAGAGCAAGTGAAGAAGGAGTCTTCACTTGTGCCCTATTTAGCCGAAATATAGCAATGTAAGGGTGAATGTTTTCTCCCTTAATCTCGTTTTATTCAAGTTAAGCATGCATAAGATCTTAAGTTAATAAGATAAACTTTTAGTATGACTATAAAATAGGTTTTAAACCTATCACTTTATGCCGAGAGCGTTAATGGGATCGCATCTCTCTTACTGCAGTTTCCTAGTTTGTAATGTAAAGAGAAGCTCAAGAGCACTTATATATAGCCAACCTTACCCTACCTTATTTTATCCATTAGTGCACGAAAAAAGAAAAGAGAGAAACTTTGTTGTCTAAATAAGGGGGGAGGAGAGCCTTGTAAAGAGAGTTAGTTTCATAAGCTTTTATAGATCGAAAAGGAGAAATGCCGAGGATTGATTCTTTTTTTTTGGTGAAAGGTAAGTATTATATAAAAGATCAAAAGATCAATCAACCATGTACAATATGCATCTGGCTATCTAGTATCGCTAGCTAAACTAGTTTATCTATGAAAGCTTTGTCACGCATTTGAAGGTGTCCTGTTGCTACCCCTTTGATAAAGCATTGGTATTCTTCAATAATTTGTTTGCTGACTCTGGTTGGATGCCCCAGTTCCCCTTCAATTCTGCTCCGATTTCTTTGTTGCCAAACATGATAAATTGTTGAATTAATAACTCCATTGATTTTTGCTCGCTTCAACTTTGAACCTCTGAGTCTCATTCTCCACTGGTTTGGGATATTGGCTCTCAACTTAGTCCCTATCCATTCCCCAACTAATCGTAGGATCTTCTCACTATACTCACATTGGCAAAACAGGTGGGTCATTGTCTCAGACTGCTGCTGACAGATGCAATATAAATCTTCCTGTACCAGATTGCATTTTATCAATTTTGCTTTTGTATTCATTGCTTCATGTTGGTGGAACCATGCTGTGAACCTGTGCTTGGGCACAGTCCATTTATTCCACTCTAATGGACCCCAGCTCACTTCTTGTTGTTTATCCCTGCACCAATGGCATCCTGTAGCAGTAGTGTAACCTTTAGGACCCAACAAGTCTTCCTGTAGCCTAGGATTGATTCTTATTATCCACGTATTCAGATGATCATTGTAATGGGGTAAAGGAAAGAGCCTTATAACTTAGTACGGATTTGACTGGTCTATCAACACTCGATGAGTCCTGGATTCTTGAAGCAATACTTAAAAGAAAACTTGTAAATTTTATAACTTGAATAATTGAATGAATAACAAAAGAGAACAATGTGCCCTATATATAGGTATGACACACATCCCAAGGTAACACACGCCTCCCATGAATACGTCTTGGATTGGGAGTCCTAAAACCTATCTTAATGGATTAAATATAATATTTATTAAAAATGAACTATATCTTAGGTTATTAAAGAATTAAATAACTAATCCTAACAACCTTAAGATAACTAACTAACTAGGCAATAACTAACTTGTAACAGCTTGTAACAAACTAGTAACTACCTTAACAAACTAATAACTAATTATAACAAACTAATAAAAGATAACAACTTATAAAAATAACATAAAAGATAAAAATATTCCAATGTCTAATATGAACCCAAGATGGCGAGCCATCATACTCGATGACCGAGCATACGCCAGGCCGTGGCCGAGCACGCGCCATGTAACACTATAATTTCAAGTTATTATATATTAATAAAATCTTATTTTAGTAATAATTATGTTCCACAATAAATAAAATTCCTTTTAAAATTTATCGTTTTTGATAATGATATTAATATGTCCGTCTTAAACTTATACTCCTTAAACATGTGAAACGCTAATCTGTCCTTGTTACTAATTTTGAGATATTTTAAAGGCATATTTAGCTCTTGCTTATAAAATAAAAGTTTTAGCTCTCTTTCTTAGCTTTCCAACTCCACCAAAAACACCTCATTTCGAGTTCTATGGAGGAAATTATGCCTAAAATACGAAAGGTTGTCACGGACTATCCGCTAACAAAATCTCGCTCGTCGCTTACTCTTTACTTATAACACTTGTCCTTTGGGACACTTGTCTTAATATATCAATTTTGCCTTGCAGCCCAAGGTCTTGTCCCTCCTCTTTTCTTCTTCTTCATTCCTTTATTTTTTCAGCCATGCACACTAAAACCCAAAAGAATAAGAAACACCATTGTTGCTTGTGCACCTCCACCGTAGAACGATCGTAAAGTCTTCGTTTCTTATCCGTTTTCGACGATTTTTGCGCCTATATCTTCCTCTCCTCGCCCTCCATATTTCTAGGTAATAAATTTCTCGAATCTCTTCCTTAATATACTCTGGTCGTGGCCTTTAAGGCACGGTTCTCTTAGCTAACCTCGTTTATTTATGTGTAGCTAGTTCGGTTGCCCAAACTAGAGTGGCTTTGGGTCAAAATCATCCTTATTGAAGAGCTATAAGATAACGGTAATGGGTTACTCGACTTTAATCGTCTTTGTTTGCATGACTATTGTGGGGAATAAAACGCGTATTCACCCTAAATTTGTAGGATTATAATGAAAAATACAACTGTGAATATCGTCATAAGATTAAAAACATGAGAAAAGAAGTACAACCTTTAGTCCTCGCGCAAAAAGGCCTAAGAACAGGAATTAATGCAAATTCCCTCCTATAACTTGCACCCAAGACTTAGTCTGAGACGAGGCCGCGTGTGCTAGAAATCCTCTCCAATTGCCTTGCAATATAGGGAGAGCCCTTGAGGTTTTAGATGTGAGATCTGAGGTTTTGGGAGAAGAATGCTCTCAAACCCTAATTTTACTTGAGAATTATGTTACAGTGCAACAAGAGTAACTGATATAAGGAGAGTCCTCCTCCTTATATAGTTATTTCGGCCGAAACTTAGGGTTTGGGTAGGAGTGGGCTTCCACTCTTACCTTATCCCAATGCGTGATTCGACCCAATTTAGCTATTATTTATTCGCGGGTTTAATTTATAAATCGTAACATGTTATCAGATATTAATACAGTCGATATATTAATAACGGTCTGATAAAATACGATATTGTATAATTACCTAAATTAATATAACTGTTTATATTAATTTGCGAATACTATATTTAATTAAATATAACCGTTTATATTTAATTTACGAATTATTCTTGTAATCCGTATTAGCTAAAATTATTTAATCCGTATTAAATAGTAATTCTCAACATCTTATTGACTAATTTAATAGTCAATACCTCTGACTAATCGTTTAGTCATATCCGGCAAAATGTGACTGTATTTTCATACCTTCACATCTCTCAAACGTGTCCTATAGGTGAGACGTATAGGGACCAGTTGATCACCGCCATCCGTATGACAATAACGTCAAACTTATCTAGCAAGCCAACCGTTATTGATAAACGTGGATCAACTGGTAATAATACAGAAGTATGCCCTTGTGATCCTTAAAGAGATTTAATAAGTCATTGTACTTAATTGTCAAGGACACCAGCCCCAACAATCTCCCACTTGTCCGTACAAGGGTATGTTCAATGACGTTATCACACTACATGTGGAGGACACAATCTCCAACAAACTCCCACTTGTCCGTACAAGTGTAGGTGCGATAACCGAATCTCATATCCTTTTAAAATTTCTCCCACTCAATGTAAGACAATTTGCAAATCCGCATTCGCAAAGGTCGTATCTCACAAGCGATCTGTATCAAGAGTGGTTTCCCCGACTAGAGAGTAACTTAACTGATAAAACGAATCTGTATTCGAGCATGGCCATGCATTTCAGTTACTACTCCTCGAGTGGCCCTGAGAAATGATAAAATCCTGATAAGGGTTTGGATATTTCCCTCAACTCGAATCCTGCCGATATCGCCCAGCATGAAATAACCCAGAAAAAATCCTCTTGGCCCCTGTTACGGTGACCGTGGGAAAGAAACCAAAGTTACCCAAAATCTGTCTTAATCTCAAGAAACAGTTGAAAGTCAAAAGACTCGACTCTAAGGAACACTATGGAGGTCCTATCCACGACCTGGCACCCAATGTTATAAAACATTTAGGACTCCATAACGGTGTCACGGGGTGTCCTACGAGATATCCGTATAACTCGCCTTTGTGATTGGTCAGTCATCCACGTGACTTATGGCTCGTTGAACCCACCATCAACCAACGTCACAAAATGATTACCTGAGTTATCAGCTCAAATGGGTAATCAAGGACCAAAACGATGTAATGTTAATCAGTTCACTTTGTGGTGTTCAAAATTGGCGTACAATTCCACATGAGAAACAAAACATTTTATATCATAACAATAAGGTTGAATAGAGTACACGAGAAAATGAATTATTACATGAATTCATAAAAGAGTACTACAACTTAGGAACACATCCAATTCCCATGGAATGAATGTGCCCTTCATGCTTATCACGTGGTAATGCTTTTGTGAGAGGATCAGCTATGTTGTCATCCGTAGCGATCTTTTCAATAAAAATCTCCTTTTGCTCCACGTAATCCCGGATTAGATGAGCTTTCCGTTGTACATGCCTAGCCTTGCTGCTAGACTTATGCTCCTTAGCTTGGAAGATGGCACCGCTATTGTCACAATAGACGGTGATTGGGTCATTCGAACTAGGCACTACTGATAGTCCTTGTAAGAATTGACGCATCCATATTGCTTCCTTAGCTGCTTCTGAGGCGGCATAGTACTCGGACTCAGTCGTAGAATCTGCTGTAACACTCTGTTTAGAACTTGTCCAGCTGACAGCAGCGCCATTAAGAGTAAAAACGAATCCAGACTGAGATTTCGAGTCATCTCGATCCGTTTGGAAGCTAGCATCTGCGTAACCCGTGGCGCAGAGCGTCGAGTCGCCTCCAAAAGTCAATCCCCAATCTTTAGTCCTCCGTAGGTACTTAAGAATGTTTTTCACGGCCATCCAGTGTTGTTCACCTGGATGAGCTTGGAATCGACTTGTCATACTCAATGCATATGCAACGTCAGGACGTGTGCATATCATGGCATACATGATCGATCCTATTGCCGAAGCATAAGGAATCCGACTCATGCGCTCTTTCTCTTCCACTGACTTAGCTTCTTGAGTCTTGCTCAAGTGAAGCCCAGGAGTCATGGGAAGGAACCCCTTCTTGGAGTTCGTCATACTGAATCTCTCCAGAATCTTCTCTATATAAGACTCCTGACTGAGAGACAACATCCGTCGTGATCTATCCCTGTAGATACGGATGCCCAAAATTCTTTGTGCCTCTCCCAGATCTTTCATCTGGAAGTGGTTTTTCAACCATGCTTTAACCGAAGATAAGAGAGGTATGTCATTCCCAATCAAGAGTATGTCATCGACATACAGTACTAGGAATACAATCTTACTCCCACTCGACTTGATATAGAGACATGGTTCCTCGACTGATCGAATGAACCCATTCTCTTTTATCACTTGGTCGAAGCGATGATTCCAACTCCGCGATGCTTGCTTAAGTCCATAGATGGAACGCTTAAGCTTGCAAACTTTCTTAGGATGTGCTGGATCAATAAAACCCTCGGGTTGTACCATGTACAACTCTTCCTCCAAATAACCGTTTAAGAAGGCGGTTTTAACGTCCATTTGCCATATTTCATAGTCATGAAATGCGGCGATCGCTAAGATAATCCGAATGGAACGTAGCATAACTACGGGTGCAAAGATCTCATCGTAGTGCAAGCCTGGCACTTGGGTGAAACCTTTAGCAACTAGTCTAGCCTTATGGATATCTTGTTGTCCTTCCACGGCATGCTTTATCTTGTAAAGCCATTTGCATTGAAGGGGACGTACCTTTGCAGGTAGGTCCACAAGATCCCACACGTTGTTCTCATACATGGAGTCCATCTCGGATTGCATGGCTTCTAGCCATAGCTTTGAGTCAGAACTGGTCATGGCACCTTTATAAGTTGTGGGTTCATTACCCTCTAGGAGTAAGACGTCATCTGTATCGTGTTCCTCGACCATACCAATGTATCTGTCCGGTGGAATAGAGACTCTTCCTGACCTCCTAGGTTCCTCAGGAATATCTACCGCAGCCTCGGTTGAAGGAACTGTTTCCTCCAATGGTTGCTCGGTAGTTGGTTCTTGAACCTCCGATAACTCGAAGGTTCTATTACTCGACTTGTTCTCGAGAAATTCTTTCTCTAAGAACGTCGCACTAGCCGCAACAAAAACACGTTGTTCGGTAGGCGAGTAGAAGTAATGACCAAACGTTCCCTTTGGATAGCCTATAAAGTATGTTTTGACCGATCGCGGGCCGAGCTTGTCCTCGTGTCTCCACTTGACATAAGCCTCGCAGCCCCAAACCCGAATAAAGGACAAGTTAGGGACCGTTCCCTTCCATAGCTCGAATGGAGTCTTGTCAACAGCTTTAGACGGACTTCGGTTAAGTATTAGAGCGGCTGACAAAAGAGCATAGCCCCACAATGAATCAGGCACAACGGTGTGACTCATCATAGATCGAACCATATCAAGTAAAGTTCGATTTCTCCGTTCGGACACACCATTTAATTGTGGTGTTCCAGGTGGAGTCAACTGTAGCACGATCCCACAGTCTTTAAGGTGTTGATCAAACTCTCGTGAAAGATACTCACCACCACGATCCGAGCGTAGTGCTTTAATCTTTCTACCCAGCTGGTTCTGTACCCGATTCTGGTATTCTTTGAACTTGTCAAAGGATTCACTTTTATGTTTCATCAAGTAGACATAGCCATATCTACTCAAATCATCCGTGAAAGTGATGAAATACCTATAGCCATCTCGTGCGTTGATCGACATAGGGCCACATACGTCCGTATGTATGAGTCCTAATAGGTCGGCAGCGCGCATTCCAACACCTTTGAAGGAAATACGAGTCATTTTGCCGATGAGACATGATTCACACGTGCCATATGATTCGAAATCAAAGGGCGAAATAGCTCCATTCTGTATGAGCTGTTTTACGCGTTTCTCATTTATGTGTCCCATACGACAATGCCATAAGTAAGTTTGATCTTTGTCACCTACCTTTATTCTTTTATTATTCACATGTAATATCTCGGTAGTTTGATCTAAAACATAAATTCCATTCATGGAAACTGCCTTGCCATAAATCATATTGTGCAAAGAGAAAATACAGCTATTATTCTCTATTACAAATGAAAATCCGAGTTTGTCAAGTGCAGAAACTGAAATAATGTTTTTGGATAAACTAGGAACATAATAACAGTTATACAAAAATAACTCGAATCCACTTGGAAGCTGGATTACGTATGTTCCCTTCGAGACTGCAGCCACACGTGCTCCATTCCCGACACGCAGGTCCACCTCACCCTTGATTAGGGGTTCTTGGTTTCGGAGGCCCTGCACATGATTACATAGATGAGAACCACAACCAGTATCAAGTACCCAAGTTCCGCAACTTGCGTGGTTAATCTCAATCATGTGAATAAAAGAAGAAGAAGACATACCAACAGGAGTAACACGGCCTGCCTTAATGTCCTCGCGATACACGGGGCATGAGCGCCTCCAATGCCCAGTCTTGTGGCAATGGTGACATTCCATGCTTGTATCCTTGCTTTTTGTCTTGCCTTGTGAGTTACTCGACTCACCAGGCCCACTCTTTGTAAATCCTGGTTTCTTGAACCTGGGCTTACCTACTGCTAGGTCGCCCTGAGCTTTAGCCTTCCCTTTACCTTTCCCCTTACTGGAGATCATGAGAACATCCTGCTTAAGACTCCCACTCAACTTAAGATCCTTCTCAGTCTGTACGAGAAGGGAGTGGAGCTCATGAGGAGTCTTCTTCATGTCGTTCATGTAGTAGTTAGCCCTAAAGAGGGCGAACCCATCATGAAGCGAATGAAGCATGCGATCAACGATGATGTTCTCACTGATCTTGCAGTTTAGGGACTCCAGTTTCTCGATATTCTCAATCATGTTGAGAATATGTGGGCTAACAGCTTGGCCCTTCTGGAGTTTCGCCTCAAAGAAGCGACAGGTATGCTCATAAGAAACGATTCTCGGAGCCTTGGAGAATTCGTTAGTGAGCGTGGTGAAAATCTTGTTTGCACCATGGGTTATGAAGCGTCTTTGCAAATTGGATTCCATTGCATAGATGAGTACGTTCTTTATCGCACCCGCTTCCATAACGAAATCGCTATGAGCGCGAATTTCGTTGGCTCTAGCTCCAGTTCCTGGGTGTGGCGGAATGGGCTCAGTTAAGAACTTAAGCTTTCCGTCAGCAATGGCAGCATTCCGTAGTGCTGCCTCCCAGTCAGAAAAGTTTGACCCATCATTCCTCAGTCTAGTTGACTGATTCATGGAGTCCATGAAGGCTTTTAGCCAGGATTCACGTGCTAGCTTGGCACTTGGCATTGGGTCTTCACCAGCCATTTTAGTTTTACAGCAGTTTTAATGAACGTGTTCTACACTGAAAAGAAGATAAAACAAAACCATATAAGCAACTTATTGTTGTGATTTAAGTCTATATTAAATGTGAATTTAAACTCGTAGACTCATGCATTTATATAATTGATCTCCCTCAAGAATTATATAAACGATCCCAAGACTCAATTTCCGTATATTGATAAGCCCACAGTTTGGCTAATTCCAATCGTTGGAACTCTTGGTCGATAGATTTCCGTATATCTATCTATTAGTCCATCTCAGTCACTGGAATATTATCGAGTGACCATGATGTTGAGATAAAATAAATCATCTGTTCCCACTTACCCGACGTAGAAGGGGTCATATTATGCCTACCGACGAAGAAGGGATTCATGGGAGGCTGATTTATAAAGACTAATCTCAATTTTTGGTTATACGAGGAAGACCCCATCAACTCTTATTTATCCATATTTAAGTGAACTAAAAACTAGCATTTGCGTGAATGAATTAAATAAAGTGATGGCTTTTAAATGACATGTGACATCTGTATTGTCACAGAAAACTAACGCGAGACCTCTACATGAGTCAGTTTTCAGGCATGATATAGGTGGTTTGGTTTTTAGGCGGAAAATGATGCAAGCTATTATCGATGAAAGCATAAAGATAAATGCAATAAACGTAAATAAAAGTCCTAGTGTGGCCTATCCTACCAAAATAAACATAAAACAACTTGGAATCCACTGTTGGACCCTAGAAGCTTGTCTTGATGTTCCATCTTGGTCCTTGCAGCGGGAGTGAGCATCCGGTCTCCGTCTTGTCTTTGGTCTTCACAAAATTACTAATTTAAATTACATGAGTAGACCTAGATACATTCTAATTTAAATACAAAAGTAATTACATGGCAAAAACCCAAAACGGAGATCCAAGATCTCAAAATTACAAGCAAGATCGTGTCCCATCATTACGGTGACACAATCTTCTAAGGCCACACTAAGTTACAACCGTTTGCAAAAATTAAATACGTTATTGAAAGCATTCAAAGCATTCACAAGACGATAAATAAAATGCATCAACTAAAAACAATTTATACATGACATAATACTGTTATTATGATTAATAAATTTATACCAAACCACTTTTAAGATTAAAATTAAGTGACTATACCGTTTTAATCACCAATTTTAATTAACATATAATCCATTATTTTAAACCGTTTTAAAACAATATGTATCAAACGAGGGTGAACCGTTTCACTAAATAATATACTATTTCCGTATACAGTATATTATTTTAAGCCATGTGAAAATAAGAAAACAAGTTATTTTCGAAAATAAATACCCTGAAACGAGAGCACTCGATCGAGTAACTGGGGCACTCGATCGAGTGTCAGGGTCACTCGATCGAGTGCAGCAGGGCTCGATCGAGTGGCTTATAAAATTTGCAAATCGCTGCACTTTTACATAAAAACGAGTTTATAACTTGGATTTAAAACTTGTAAATCATATATAAACAAAACAAAAGATTCACATATTGCTAAAAATATCGATTAATTAACAATATGCAAATTATAATCGAAAACAAGATCGATTTCTCGCTAAAAACCCACGCACGGCAGCCTGGTACGATGGCACTCGATCGAGTGTCACAGGGACTCGATCGAGTGCCTTCGACAGAAGGTACGGTTTTCAAAATTTTAAAGCTTATGAAAGACACAATTGTAAAATTTTCATGGCCTAAGGCTCTGATACCACTTGTGGGGAATAAAACGCGTATTCACCCTAAATTTGTAGGATTATAATGAAAAATACAACTGTGAATATCGTCATAAGATTAAAAACATGAGAAAAGAAGTACAACCTTTAGTCCTCGCGCAAAAAGGCCTAAGAACAGGAATTAATGCAAATTCCCTCCTATAACTTGCACCCAAGACTTAGTCTGAGACGAGGCCGCGTGTGCTAGAAATCCTCTCCAATTGCCTTGCAATATAGGGAGAGCCCTTGAGGTTTTAGATGTGAGATCTGAGGTTTTGGGAGAAGAATGCTCTCAAACCCTAATTTTACTTGAGAATTATGTTACAGTGCAACAAGAGTAACTGATATAAGGAGAGTCCTCCTCCTTATATAGTTATTTCGGCCGAAACTTAGGGTTTGGGTAGGAGTGGGCTTCCACTCTTACCTTATCCCAATGCGTGATTCGACCCAATTTAGCTATTATTTATTCGCGGGTTTAATTTATAAATCGTAACATGTTATCAGATATTAATACAGTCGATATATTAATAACGGTCTGATAAAATACGATATTGTATAATTACCTAAATTAATATAACTGTTTATATTAATTTGCGAATACTATATTTAATTAAATATAACCGTTTATATTTAATTTACGAATTATTCTTGTAATCCGTATTAGCTAAAATTATTTAATCCGTATTAAATAGTAATTCTCAACATCTTATTGACTAATTTAATAGTCAATACCTCTGACTAATCGTTTAGTCATATCCGGCAAAATGTGACTGTATTTTCATACCTTCACATCTCTCAAACGTGTCCTATAGGTGAGACGTATAGGGACCAGTTGATCACCGCCATCCGTATGACAATAACGTCAAACTTATCTAGCAAGCCAACCGTTATTGATAAACGTGGATCAACTGGTAATAATACAGAAGTATGCCCTTGTGATCCTTAAAGAGATTTAATAAGTCATTGTACTTAATTGTCAAGGACACCAGCCCCAACAACTATATGCTAGTAATGTTTAGTATACTAGAATTGTTTTTTATTAAATAGTGGCATGATTAGGTTCATAAATCATATGTTTGGATGAATTTTATCATGCATGGTTGTGTTGGATGAGATTTTAATTGTGGAAATTCATTAAGGATTGTTTTGTTAAATGAGATTATGATCATTGAGAATGGTTAGTTTGATGGTCTTTCAAGTTCAC
Organism: Silene conica; assembly: GCA_029255685.2. Classification (NCBI taxonomy): domain Eukaryota; kingdom Viridiplantae; phylum Streptophyta; class Magnoliopsida; order Caryophyllales; family Caryophyllaceae; genus Silene; species Silene conica. Next base: position 53,872,615 of record CM055317.2, read on the forward strand.
AGTGTTTTGTTTACAATGGTTAATTCATGATGTTACAACACCTTGACAAATCTGTCCATAGTCTTGTACAATTTATTTCGACATCTTAGAGTATCCATCTTTGAAAAAGTTGAAAATAGACCCATGTTCATTTTAAGTTTAGAATCTAACTCTAAAATTTCGTAATTTTCTTGCATGTCGTTTGTTAACAATAAATTATTTACGAACATTGCACTGAAATACTCGCAGAACGGACAGTAGCTCAAAGATTATTTCGAAAACCAGCTTTATACTTTGAAACTATTCTGGTCCTTTTCAATAATTAAAATTTGAAGAGCTTAGATGATGTTAGGAGTTTGATTTGCCCCCAAATGATTTGTTAAACCCGTTTTATAAAGCAATACATTTTGTGTGATGATTTCTGACACACTGTAAAGATCAGACAATAACCCCCTGTTAAGTTCGTATTTTGAAAATGTTTATTTGACAAATATTGTAGATAAAAGTCTTATTAATCCGACACAATTGGCTTTGTATCATTTCGATTTTATTTGAATTAATTATGAATTTTGCGGCAGAGGACAGCTGAAATGTAAAACGCTTTTAAGACTTATGTTTTATTAATCAGTTCCGTTTATTCTTCTCCCGTATGGAATGGACTTAAGTGTTGTCTTATTTATTGATTGTTGGCTCTTGTATGTAAATGAGTTGGTTAACGGTTATGTTAGCTTAAATTGTGTTTTGATGACGGTTATGTTATCTTAAGATGGGTAGGGTAACAGTTATGTTGCCTTGCTTGTGTTTAGGTGACGGTTATGTCACCCTAAATTGTGTTGGTAACGGTTATGTTGTCTTGGTTGTGAATAGATAGCGGTGATACGATTTGTGTATCACTGTAATGAACAAACGCCACTCCTGTTATGCGATTTTATTTAACTATGTTCGGGATTGGTCGGTGTCCGTGGTTATGCGGCCCGGTCCCCGTGTGTCGTTCGGTGTAGGTTATTACATCGAGAGGTATGACCAGGTCTTAGGCATATAGTTGTCGGTTGTGCGTTATACATAGTATCCGGATGACGTGGTTATGCGCTCCGGTAGCTAGGGCGCGGTTATACGCCCTAGCCTGTTAGTGGAGCGGTTATACTCCCTGACTGTCAGTTGTAGCGGTTATGCTACCTGATGGCCTTCATTCTATTCTTGGTTGTTGTTGTTGTTTGTGTGATTGGACATGTCATCAAGTGTTGGTCTCTGAGTCGATCACCTGGTTGTTTACCTGATTTTGAGTAACATGCTTTGATATTTCTCTTATTCACATGTACTACTCCATATACAATATGTTCTTATTGTTATCTATTTGTATTCTGACATAAAGTGGTTGGGAGAACCCTGAGTTACTCCCCACTGACTGTGGCGTTCATGTTTCATGAATGTAGGTTGGTGCTGTTTGGGGAAGACGTGTGGCTAGCGAGCATTGTTGATCATTCGACAATTACGCTTACGCTTAGTTTTGATTTAATTCATGTTGTTATCGTGGGATACCTTATCCCTCGTTTATTTAAGTTATACTTTCTCATTAGTTTTTAGTCTTCCGCATGTTGTTTTGATATTCTGCGAATAAGTTTTAATAAATATGTCGAAAAGTTTTTAAAGTATCGTATTTCCGCTGCGTATTACTTGTTTATATTTATGCTATATCGCGGGGTGTCACACGCCAGGCCGTGGGCCGTGCTTCTCCAAAGTGGACCGTCCACTCAAGCTCCGTTTTCCTTCGTCTTGATTCGATCTTTGTTATCACCTTATTAGCCCATGGTCGTAAAGCCCAACGAATCTTTACTAGACAAAATACTAGCCATATGATAATTAATGTTAAAATAGCTAATATAATTTGCGTCATCGATCTTTGATTATAATAACAAATTAATGCCCTATCCATATTCGGATCATCCCCTCCTCCTTGAAAGAGAATTGACCTCAATTCTTGATGCTTAGAATTCAAGAACCTTTGATTCCGGGACATAGTTCCTGCAAAAATGAATAAAGATCGATTCGTTAAGTAAATACTCTTGTGGTCGCGTCTCTTAGCACTATCACGCGACACCACTTCGCCCTCCTTCTTAAATTCTCGGCCATGCTCCCCAAAAAAGTGACCGAGGACTAGTTTGCCCCGTGCTTGACCACCCCCTTCGACTAGCACACCTTCCAACGCTCGGTTCTTGGTTCCAACCAAGCTTACCCCCCGCAACAACCCACTCATCTTCTTGAAATTAGTTGATGCCCGTGGTTCACGCACTTCTAAGCTCTCCCCTAGCACCACCATGCTAACCATACTCTCCCCCATGATTGTATCAGCCACTACTTCCTCATCTACCTTCTCGTCCTCTTCGATAACCTCAGCCCTCACTGACTTCAACGGTTTGGACTTCCTGTGTTCAACGAACCTCTGTATACAACCCTCATTTGCAACCAAAGTATACCCCCTACCATAAGTCCTTACCCCACCCAAGAATTTATTTAGGTACGACTCTAAGGTAGATTTGTATGCTTTCCTCCTTAACACTGGTTTGGCTCGTTTGAACGTGGAATGGACTGGAACTAAGGACCCTTGTTTCCACCCATCACTTATCGTCTTAGTCCGCACTCGTAACTCCTTGGTTTGGTTGCTTTTATCAATGAGTCGAATAGGACATGCAGCCCTCGGAACTAAAGCTAAAGGATGTTCTAACCCTCTTTCTAAGCCCAAAGCATAAACCTTTTGTTTTCCCTCCATGGCTTGCTCCTCTCTTTCACTTGCAACCACCGCACGCTCGGTCTCCTTTCGTTTCTTGGTGGTCATCTCTAATACGGCTTGGGGAGTCATAGGTTTTAGTATGATGTTCTTATCTTGGTCCCCCAACTCGTATTCATTCGTTTTCCCTCGATGTATTACATCCCTATCGAACTGCTATGGACGCCCTTATAGTAAGTGACATGCATACATTGGTATTACATCACATAGAATATCGTCCTTGTATGATCCCATGGTGATTCCTACCCTAACCTGTCTCGTTACTCTCATAGTACTCCCATCATCTAACCAATGCAATAAGTATGGGTTTGGATGTGTGGTAGTGGTTAGATCAAGTTTGGACACCATCTCCTCGGAAGCAATGTTTGCACAACTACCTCCATTGATAATTACGCTACACCACTTGTCTTGTACTTGGCACTTAGTATGGAAGATTTGGTTTCTTTGATCGGTTAAGATTGAGTCGGTTTGAACTTGTAGGTTACGTAGCATTAGGTTTCTTGACAACTGTAACACAACCGTACCTTCGGACTCCCCTTCGAATTTTGCGCCCTCCATATTACCTCCCTTCATGGATCGTCTTATAGATAAAGAAATCAAAAGCAGAAGCTCTGATACCACTAATGATACGAATTCTTGACAAAGAAATCGTCCGCGGAAGCTTCTTGGAATCTTTAAGAACAATCTTGAATGAATTAGCAATTTAGGTATTGTATGGAACGATCTTTGATGAATCTTGATGAAATATGAATGATGAAGATGAACGATGGTGGTGATGAACGGCGTCGTAGTGGTGGTCCGTCGGTGGTGATGGTGGTGGTTTGTTGTAACACCCCCATTTATTTAAGAGCCTTTAGCAAGACATTCTCAATAAATAGGGCTGTTACCATCTCGGAATGTCCGAGGTAGTGAATAACAAAGTAAAACAAACCAAAGTACTTTATATAAAAACTGATTAAATTTAAACTTTTGTTATTACAACTACTATGCATAGAAAAAAGTACAACCGATAACATCTAAGTATGTGATCTAATTCTAAGTAGGTCCAAGCCAAGTCTCTCTCCATGCCCAAGCTCATAGTCCATCTGTCTCTGACCTGTTGAATCTACTCCCCATTCCGGATCATCGTAGGTGTACACGAATACACTGTCAACCTCGCGGTTGAGTAGGATAACACAATAATAAATAATGCAACAAATATGATATGCAAATGCCATGATATGCTCGAGCTCAATCACAATCTCAATCTCAATCCCGAAACACCCAGCCATACCGAACCTCCCGGCAGACTATAATCGGCCGTCGCCGAACACCAGCTCAAAAGCTGATAAGACACCAGGCCTGGTCTGCAGAACCACCCTGGGCTTTATATCAGAACAATATCTGATCCATAACTTTCTCAGTAACCAATGCATATGCTATGCTCATGAATGCAACGATATAATTATTCAATCATGCTATCAAATAATGAAATGCTCATGCCATTACCAATAATCCACAATCAATCCAACCAATATTATTCTCATATCAATCATATTCAGCATCCAAAGCACACAATACCACATCCATTCATAAGACATCATAGAGTATAAGGTCAGTGTATCCTACCTGGATAGCAATATAATCCAATAGCAACCCAGCAATAACCGAATTATGCCACGTCAACGTCGTCACCTAACCATTATAATATACGTAATCACTAACTAATACGATTATGCAACTAATATAAAACATAAATTTTTCAAATTAACTATTAAGATCATATATTACGCATAACGAGACCATACTAAATATGACTACATCAATTAAATAAACGAACATAGAAACTATGATCGAACTATTGAAAACCGTCACATTCATGTACAATAAAATTACTTGACAAGTTAATAATTAAATATCATGAACAATATTACTAGTAATACTAATCATACTAAAAATACTCCCTCCGTCCCGATCAATTGTTATCTATTGTTTTTGACACAAAGATTAAGAAAAGAAGTATAAATGAATTTGGACCACACAAATTATATGACCCCACATGTAATCAAATGTCATCCACAAAAAGTTGCCAAAAATGGAAATAGATAACAATTCAATGATACACCCCAAAATGGAAATAGATAACAAATGACCGGGACGGAGGGAGTAACATATTACTACTATAACCATAATAATAGTAATACCATATAATAATAATAATAATAATAATAATAATAATAATAATAATAATAATAATAATAATAATAATAATAATAATAACATACGTACAAAATATGTTAACACCACAATACTAATCATACTAATAATATAAGATAATAATAATAATATAATAATAATAATAATAATAATAATGCATGATAAGCAATAGTATTACGTAGGAAGCACAACCATACTACACTACCTTCTACGCTTAACGCAACTACGCAACCCACAACTACGAACACGATAAGCCTCAACCACCCAAACAACCTTCACACATCACCTTTCCCACACCTATCTCTGCCCTGCCCACCACTAGTCTCAACCACACACTGCCGCCGTCACCGCCCTCATTCTACTCCTCCACCACCGTTCCAGCCTGACCACAATAAGGTCTGGAATGGTTCGAAAAACGATTTCGTACTCCGCTTTAAATACCTAGCTTAAAACAGTCCCCCTGCCTACAACCACCTCTTACTCCGCTTTCAGCAGCCTCCCTCAACTACCATGGCGGTCGACTAAACCTCATCGACCACTCCTTGCACCCAAGGTCATTACTTGGTTTACTTTAACAAGCCCAGAACACGATACCACCCCCCGTACAACCGGCGTCACCACGTTTATCAAAACTAACCACCACCACGGTTTGCCCAGCATAGCCACGAGAAGGTCATGGTGTCACCCGTGGTTCTACCCTAGCCTAACCCCTGGTCTGGTCAGTCGAAACCCATCTAGTCTAGGTTTGGCTCGAAATAAGATTATACGAAAACGAAGTAACCATACTCGATTTAAATGATAAAAGTGATATACAATCGTACTAATTATTAAATTAAAACAACGATCGAATGCAATGTAGACTTACGATGATGATGATGAAGACATGTTATCTGTTTTGATAGAAATCCAGTGATAAAGGAGATTGATAAGTTGTGAGTATGAAAGTATGAGAAGCCGCAACGATGCCAATGAAGCAGTTGAAGAAAAGTTGGGGCGGTGGATGCTTAGTATATGGGTTTAGGGTTTCCCCCCTTTTTTTACATGAGCAAATACTAACGTAATTAATATATTAATAATGTAAGTGTTAATATACTATTATTTATTATTGTGTGTACGTATATAATAATGTACGTGTTAATACTATAATAAGGTACGATTAATATACGTATTATTATAAAATAACGTATTATTATAACTATAAAATACGGAGTATTACAGTCTTTCCTCCTTAAAATGAACTTCGTCCCGAAGTTCGCCACCCCGTAACAATAACGAAACACAACAAGCATAAAACATAACAGTAACAAAACATATAACAAGCATAAAACAATCACAAGTAGCACTTGTATAGGCTTTAAAACACAAAATGTTACATTCTACCCTCATTAAGAAAACTTTGTCCCCAAAGTTTAACGTATAACTAAATTAAAGGATAGTTCACGAAACACAATAAGATGACATAACAGAAGTAATCAGGATTATCAAGTATAGTCAAACAATGACACACCAATTAGACATGTCATAAATCATTAAGATTTTACAATCCTATCCTCCTTAAAACATGGTTACGCCCCCGTAACCCATTATGAGAATTCCACATCCATTGCGCAAGAAGATCACCGAAACAACAGTCACAATCATCGAATAAGTTATTTACTCTATACTAGGCAACTAACATCCGGCTTGTAAAGAAACCAAAACACATTTGTCAATTTCATGTTACGTAATAAAACAAAATCAGGTAGCTAACACTTATATACCCTCGGAAATTTTGACACAAAATTTTACACATTTACACCAATGTAGACAATCAGCTAACTCATGGTTCATACTTGAAAATTTAAAACACCTCATGCTCATAATCATTTTATAGAAGCAAAATAATGTTTACGCACACAAGAGCAATTAAGATTGGGCAAAAGTTTAATTAATGTAATTAAACACGGAGCAATGATATATTTCACGAGATATACACCAACCATAGACTAAAAAGACAGCTTTAAATTCCTAGATATTAATAAGTTAAAATCACTTAGTTACACTTCCCATCCCATCCCCTCACATTACATCATATATCATGAAACTAGCAATAATTGTATCTTGCAAAATACGAGATTTATATCATGCGGAACAATTTCATATTCGAGCAAGATTTCATCAACATGTAGCTACAGACTCTAGCATGTTGCAAAACAATTACCACAATGATCGAACATCAGCGTTATCATGGATTATCACCTTGAAAACATTTTGAAACTTTCAGAGAAAGGCAATTTATAAACACGAATCAACTAACGATTTTACAAGCTAGAGATCGAAAGTAAGACTAGCACTCCCATAATTCACATGTCAACCCGATTACTCATTCAATACATTGTAGTCAGATTTAAACATAACAATATGTAGTTCACCTTGTGGCATAACAATAGTGTAGGTATAATTAAAACTAACTTTATATAAAACTCACCAATAATTAAGGTTATATTATTATATAACAAAGTTCATATCCATATCATACGCCTATTGTTCATGCTACTAATATCATATCAGAATATTACATAGTTACATCACATAATTCATATTTGATTAAACTTTTATATTGAGAACTTACATAACTTACAATTTCAACAACCATACATCATGCTGCAACTTCCAAAAATCATAATTAAATAACCGTCCAACCATTTTCTGAACTATTATATTTTATTTTATTTTTTTAAAATAAAAAAAAAAAATATAGCGAATTAACTAATCATAGGAAAGGAAATCCAATGGCAAAGCTTAAGGGAATTATTTATAACAAATTTTACAACTCAGTTGGTCTGAACAAAAACTTTTCAGCAATTAAACAGGAAATTGAGAAACTTGCAAAAATCACTATTAAATAACGATTCATTAAGATTTTACATGGCTTATCATTTTGGAAACATAAATAAATAATCTAAATATTGGAGTTGGAATTATGCATAAACAATAACCATGTTTTAAATGATTTCTTTTGCAAAAACATGAGTCAAAACAGAACTGTGAAACAACAATCTGACCACTGTCGCCTAAAATATTTATTTCCCTCAAAATATAACTCTTAGTAACATGAAACCAAAGGCATTGGAAAGCTAATCAGAAGGTTATCATACATAAAATTTTCATATTCATATATGGAACACATTTTAAATGAAAGTTCGCACAACCAAGGCAACATTCTGGAAATTTATCAAAATTTTGTTCCTTAAAATTTCTTCACATTATCACATTTAAACGCAGTCATTATTCCTCCGAAACATGTTGACATATCATTTAAAGCATTGAAATCACATGCACCATATTAACATGTAATTGCATCTAGAAAACGGTAAAGATTGCGAAGCCGAAAATAAAGTCAACTAAATAACTCAATAATCATGTATGTATAGACAATGCATTAGTTTCTATTATCGTGCCAGCACCACTTATTAGGGTACGGAAATATATCCTAGAAATCACTATGGTGCTACTTAGCAGCAACTAATTACACAAATCTTGATACTGTATCTCTACCTAAGGGTTCCGGGATCATATAGCCGCATGCATATCACCAAACATGGATTAAAATAACATGTAAATCTGATCATTCACGTCCACATACCAGCCAATATATTACATAATTACGATAGTCATTTAATAACTAGATATCATATGGACATTTCAGAAGACTAAATCATATGATCACATCACTCTATCTATGGCTCAATAAATATAGATCCATACACACATACACACACTCATGTTCTCAATACTTCGAAATCATACATCTAAATCAACATTCAATATAAATCTCATATAACACAGACCTCCAACCATATTTCACATCATACTTACCTCACTCTTTTTTTTTTTTTGTAAAAACGTTAGTACAATATATATATTGGGTCCTGTCCTTTATTCTACACTACCCACGCTCTACATCTTTCAAAGGTGACCAGGTTAGACTGAAAGGGCCAGTGGCTTGGTTTGAGGGGGCCCCTAACTCATCCCAATCCTGGGGCTCCTAACAGTTACTAGCCTGAGGTTCATTTATTAGACTCTTCCTATGTTCATTATTATTCATTTGGTTTAGGCCTGAGGATCGTTCGCTCTGATACCACTTTGTAACACCCCCATTTATTTAAGAGCCTTTAGCAAGACATTCTCAATAAATAGGGCTGTTACCATCTCAGAATGTCCGAGGTAGTGAATAACAAAGTAAAACAAACCAAAGTACTTTATATAAAAACTGATTAAATTTAAACTTTTGATATTACAACTACTATGCATAGAAAAAAGTACAACTGATAACATCTAAGTATGTGATCTAATTCTAAGTAGGTCCAAGCAAGTCTCTCTCCATGCCCAAGCTCATAGTCCATCTGTCTCTGACCTGTTGAATCTACTCCCCATTCCGGATCATCGTAGGTGTACACGAATACACTATCAACCTCGCGGTTGAGTAGGATAACACAATCATAAATAATGCAACAAATATGATATGCAAATGCCATGATATGCTCGAGCTCAATCACAATCTCAATCTCAATCCCGAAACACCCAGCCATACCGAACCTCCCGGCAGACTATAATCGGCCGTCGCCGAACACCAGCTCAAAAGCTGATAAGACACCAGGCCTGGTCTGCAGAACCACCCTGGGCTTTATATCAGAACAATATCTGATCCATAACTTTCTCAGTAACCAATGCATATGCTATGCTCATGAATGCAACGATATAATTATTCAATCATGCTATCAAATAATGAAATGCTCATGCCATTACCAATAATCCACAATCAATCCAACCAATATTATTCTCATATCAATCATACTCAGCATCCAAAGCACACAATACCACATCCATTCATAAGACATCATAGAGTATAAGGTCAGTGTATCCTACCTGGATAGCAATATAATCCAATAGCAACCCAGCAATAACCGAATTATGCCACGTCAACGTCGTCACCTAACCATTATAATATACGTAATCACTAACTAATACGATTATGCAACTAATATAAAACATAAATTTTTCAAATTAACTATTAAGATCATATATTACGCATAACGAGACCATACTAAATATGACTACATCAATTAAATAAACGAACATAGAAACTATGATCGAACTATTGATAACCGTCACATTCATGTACAATAAAATTACTTGATAAGTTAATAATTAAATATCATGAACAATATTACTAGTAATACTAATCATACTAAAAATAACATATTACTACTATAACAATAATAATAGTAATACCATATAATAATAATAATAATAATAATAATAATAATAATAATAATAATAATAATAATAATAATAACATACGTACAAAATATGTTAACACCACAATACTAATCATACTAATAATATAAGATAATAATATAATAATAATAATAATGCATGATAAGCAATAGTATTACGTAGGAAGCACAACCATACTACACTACCTTCTACGCTTAACGCAACTACGCAACCCACAACTACGAACACGATAAGCCTCAACCACCCAAACAACCTTCACCCATCACCTTTCCCACACCTATCTCTGCCCTGCCCACCACTAGTCTTAACCACACACTGCCGCCGTCACCGCCCTCATTCTACTCCTCCACCACCGTTCCAGCCTGACCACAATAAGGTCTGGAATAGTTCGAAAAATGATTTCGTACTCCGCTTTAAATACCTAGCTTAAAACAGTCCCCCTGCCTACAACCACCTCTTACTCCGCTTTCAGCAGCCTCCCTCAACTACCATGGCGGTCGACTAAACCTCATCGACCACTCCTTGCACCCAAGGTCATTACTTGGTTTACTTTGACAAGCCCAGAACACGATACCACCCCCCGTACAACCGGCGTCACCACGTTTATCAATAATAACCACCACCACGGTTTGCCCAGCATAGCCACGAGAAGGTCATGGTGTCACCCGTGGTTCTACCCTAGCCTAACCCCTGGTCTGGTCAGTCGAAACCCATCTAGTCTAGGTTTGGCTCGAAATAAGATTATACGAAAACGAAGTAACCATACTCGATTTAAATGATAAAAGTGATATACAATCGTACTAATTATTAAATTAAAACAACGATCGAATGCAATGTAGACTTACGTTGATGATGATGAAGACATGTTATCTGTTTTGATAGAAATCCAGTGATAAAGGAGATTGATAAGTTGTGAGTATGAAAGTATGAGAAGCCGCAACGATGCCAATGAAGCAGTTGAAGAAAAGTTGGGGCGGTGGATGCTTAGTATATGGGTTTAGGGTTTCCCCCCTTTTTTACATGAGCAAATACTAACGTAATTAATATATTAATAATGTAAGTGTTAATATACTATTATTTATTATTGTGTGTACGTATATAATAATGTACGTGTTAATACTATAATAAGGTACGATTAATATACGTATTATTATAAAATAATGTATTATTATAACTATAAAATACGGAGTATTACATTTGTATTTGTGACGGTCTTAAGGTGAATCCTCAAGGTAGAAGGATATTTGTTTGCCCTAGACCTATAGTTCAAACAATGGTGATTTACTCCTTAGACCTATAGTTTGTAAATCTTGTCAATACTCGAAACGCCACGAAATATCAACGGTTTGGATCAACACTTGATGAGTCCTGGATTCTTGAAGCAATACTTAAAAGAAAACTTGTAAATTTTATAACTTGAATAATTGAATGAATAACAAAAGAGAACAATGTGCCCTATATATAGGTATGACACACGTCCCAAGGTAACACACGCCTCCCATGAATACGTCTTGGATTGGGAGTCCTAAAACCTATCTTAATGGATTAAATATAATCTTTATTACAAATGAACTATATCTTAGGTTATTAAAGAATTAAATAACTAATCCTAACAACCTTAAGATAACTAACTAACTAGGCAATAACTAACTTGTAACAACTTGTAACAAACTAGTAACTACCTTAACAAACTAATAACTAATTATAACAAACTAATAAAAGATAACAACTTATAAAAATAACATAAAAGATAAAAATACTCCAATGTCTAATAGGAACCCAAGATGGTCGAGCCATCATACTCGATGACCGAGCATACGCCAGGCCGTGGCCGAGCACGCGCCAGGCCGTGGGCCGTGCTTCTCCAAAGTAAACCGTCCACTCAAGCTCCGTTTCCCTTCGTCTTGATTCAATCTTTGTTATCACCTTATTAGCCCATGGTCGTAAAGCCCAACGAATCTTTACTAGACAAAATACTAGCCATATGATAATTAGTGTTAAAATAGCTAATATAATTTGCCCCATCGATCTTTGATTATAATAGCGAATTAATGCCATATCCATATTCGGATCACAAGCATGGTTCCAATTTAAATATTGGGACGCGCAATTTGTTTTGGCCGCGCAAGGTGACTATAAGACTCGTTACCTTACCGAAGCCGCTCCTCCCGCTCCAACCCCTCGCTCCGCGGTTGCAACTCGTGAGGCCTATGAGGCCTACATGAAAGAGTCTTTCGTTCTCAAAAACGTGCTTATCTTCTCCATGGAGCCGGATCTCCAAAGGAGTATGATTAAGCTAAGCACGTCGTACGAGATTTACACCAAGCTTGCGACAATTTTTTCGGAAACTCCGAGGGTAATTCAATATGAGGCGGCCTCCGCCTTCTTCGATATTAGTTTGAAGGAAGGGCAAAAAGGTTAGCCCTCACGTGCTCAAGTTAGTTGAGCTTGCCGAGACCCTCAAGGTGCAAGGAGTTGATGTTCCCGACTCCCTCATCATAGACCGAGTTCTTCACTCCCTTAACAAAGTGAAATCGTATGCACAGTTTCGGGTGAACTTTAACATGCGAAATCAAGAGACCACTTTGGACGAATTGCATAAGATGCTCGTCCAAGCGGAAAGGGACATGGGACTTACTGAGAGTTCCACAAAGGATGTTCTTAACATCGAGAAGAAGGGAAAGGGGAAGTTTAAGAGGAGTGCCTTCAAAGTCAAGGGCAACAAGGCCTCCAAATCCAAACCTTCTAAAGAGAAGACCTTTTCGAAAGGTGCTTCCACCTCATCTTCAAAGGTTGAAGACAAGTGCCATTATTGCACGAGGTTAGGTCATTGGAAACGGAATTGCCCTAAATACTTAACCGATCTCAAAAATGGAAAGGCTCTTGCCGTAGGTAATAATTCTCGTTTATAAATTCATGTTATTTTGTCAACTTTTGTATGGTGATACAAGTTGTTGATTATCACCCTTTTTAATTGTTTTAAAGGGGCACCTTCTAATGACAAGGGCAAGGAAAATGAAGCTTGAAGTTCCTTACATGGATTGCTTTGTTAGCATCCAGTGATTGAAGACATGAAGAGCTTGGCTCTAATTTTCATTATTGTCTTCTTTCATTTAAGCATTTTAATTTTAAAAGAACAATGTCTTTTCTTGTATGACAAGGATTCAAATACTAAACAATGGTTGTATTTTGGATATTGGTGACTTGGTTTTCAACCCAAGTCACTCCTTTTGTTCTTAATCAAAACGTTGATGCCTAAAATGAATTGCATACCTTATAACATGAGTTAATGTGATCTTAAGAGAAGTACCCTGAAATGTTCATTGTACATTTGATTGATACGATCAAATATCAAAAGTAAGAATCAAAGTGTTGATTCATTTAAACGGAGAACCACACCTCAAGAGAAACACTCAATCAAAATGAGATATAATTAGTTCATTATAAGATGATCATTTTAAGTGAAAATGAGAACTAATATCTCACTCCTAATAAAATTTACCATCCAAAACATTGGTTATGGGGAAATTGCTATCATTGTAAAAATAAAGGTTATTTTAAAGGAAAGAGTGGCAGAAAATATTTCGTCCGCAAAACAATGAGTTAAATGTGGGATCTTAGAGAAAAATCCTACATGGGGTACTTAAGAAGAACCCTAAATGGACGGATAGAAGAAACTACGAGAGGACACAGAAGAAACTACGCGAGGACACAAAAGAAAATGTTCTTAATGTCATTAGTTCCTAGAGAGGATGAAAGGAACCGCGTGTATAATCAAAAGGAAAACGTTTCCTTGATTATAATGTTTCTTAAATTATAAGATAATAGAGGAGAAATCATCTCTGTTTCCTCAATGGTAGTGTCTTTTAATTCAAAAGGGATTATAGGGGAGATATCATGTCCTGTTACGTTTCAAGGAAACAAGGACGAGAAATAATGAAAAGTTCATTTAAGAAAAGATGTTGATTGAGTGGAAGTCAATCACTATATAGATAGTGATACTAGTTTTAGTGGGAGCAATTATCATTAGAGAATTGAACCTACCATTAAGAGAGAATGGTGATTCTTTAAGTATAAAGAATGAGAGGTTTTCAATTCTACATGAATAAACCTGTTAGAAAATCATAGGATGATGGAGTTTCACGCGAGAGTTTATTATATTGATAATGAAATGTCACCCATTGGAAATCAAAGGAGTTGGATAAATTATTCATACTGATGAATATAGAATCACCTAGATTTGGACGTGGTGATTCATACAACCTAAAAGCTTTTGATTAATATGCCAAGATATTTGAAAATGATGAGTTCTCGAGGAGAACTAGCAATCAAAATGAGATAACTATAAAATAAATTTTAGTAAAAAAGGTGACCAGGTACTATAAGAGCGATAGGTTGATCCCTCTGAAATACCAATTCGTCACTAGTTATAAGATAACAGTGGGAGATTCTTTCAGGGAAAGAAACTCAAGGTCTGGAATGAGTTCTAGACATGTACTCAAATAAGATCATATTATACGAGATAATATGAGTTAGAAGGAAACTTTAGTTTGTAAGGTTTTGGAAGAATATGAATAAAAGGTTTATTCATAAATTCAAACCACTAATACAAATTGATGGATGTGCATCAAATGCTAAAGTATGGAGCAGTAATATTGTATTGACTGTCCATACATGACAATATCGTTTGAGTTATAATTAACTCACAATTGATAGATACTTTGCCAAATCCAAATGGGTTGTAAGAGACAATTTTGAACCCCATAAAGTGAATTGGATTAACTTAGTATTGCCCCTAGTCGCTTGTATGAGGTGACATCTCAAAGCGACTAGAGTGTGAGGCGATTGATGGCAAGTTCAAATGCCATAGAGTCATGTGGGATGACTAGTCGATCACATAGGCAGACTGTGGGAGACAATCTATCGGGCAAAGTGACCGCTTATAGAGTTCTGGAAATTTTATAATAGCCTGGTCATGGCAAGAGCTGTTATAGTATTCTTATGAGTCAATTCTTAAACTAAAGACTACTCGCCCAAGATGGCACAGTTTTGGCATAGCTTTGATTCATTCTGTAATACCCGTAAAATCCGTCAATAAAATAAAATGAGAAATTTATTGATTAAACAAGTATCGCTTAATAGAGACACGTAAAACCGTCGCGTGCATCGTTTTCCGTCACATAATCGTTGACCAATGCATGCCTAGACATGTGGACCAATGCATGCCTAGACATGTGGACCAATGCATGCCTAAACATTTGGCTTATGCATGAAGAAGGCATTTGGCATTTTCATAAGGACACTTGGCATGTTTGTAAGAAACCTTCTCCCTCCTTGTTCCCCCATTCCCACGCCATTCTCCACACTCCCACCAGCTTTCATTCTTCATTTCTCACACACAC
Organism: Silene conica; assembly: GCA_029255685.2. NCBI lineage: Eukaryota > Viridiplantae > Streptophyta > Magnoliopsida > Caryophyllales > Caryophyllaceae > Silene > Silene conica. Next base: position 53,888,257 of record CM055317.2, read on the forward strand.
AAACAAATAAAATAGAGTAAGGAAGAGAGAGTAAGAAGGAGAAGAAGAAAGGGGTTGTAAGGAAGGAGGATCTTGCCATTACTTGAAGTTCTACACTAAGTAAGCTTGTGAACCCTTCAAATATGATTTTATAACCTTTTAACATGCATTCACATATCACCTAACATCTAAACTTGAACATATGAATCTACAACCATGCATGCAAAGGATTTAATGTAGTAAAAATCGTTATTTTGTCAAAAATGTAACATGCATGTAGTAGATCTGAAAACACATGTTAAAATGAGTATTTTCAGAAAACAAAAAATTGGGACTTTCCTTAAGTTGTTATAAAATCACTCACCAAAAATTAGGATGTTTGCATGAACCGTTTGGAAATGAAAAATCATATACTACAGCCTGTTTTCTGTTTTTACGAATCACTAGATCTCACTTAAAGAGTCATCAAACCATATTTATAAAAGGAATCAGTGTCTCATCTCTTAATATGTTAAACTACATTGAGTCTAGATGATAATAGGCTTTTGAATCAACTCGTTTCGTTTTGTTAAGAGGGGTTTATTATGTAAAACTTTTCATGACTCATTTTCTGACCACTGTTTTTAAAACGTGTTTTTAGATCTGAAAAACCCATTCTTTAGACAACATGCATGGCTAACAATATGTTTTAGACACATAAAGGAATCTAATAAAACCGACCATGTACGGAAATATGATGTTTTGGATTTTATATGATTTTTACAAGTTTCGGTTGTGTTCTGGAAAAATGTTCTGTTTAGTCATACTTGTTAAAAGCTTGCATTTCCATAAAACGGTAATTTAGTCATACATATAAATATAATCAGTGACCCATCTCTTCACATGTTAAAGTTTAATGAATGTAGAGTGTAGTAGGCTTTCGTTTCGACGAGTTTCGACATGTTAAGAGTGTTTACCACCCCGTAACTTTTTAAGACTCACTTTTTGACCAACTTTGGTAGACTGTAACTTTAAACCCCTTAAACACGTTTTTAGTCTCTGACCACAGAGACATTAAAGATGAAAGACTCACTAAGGAACCAAACCCCACTGGTCTCGCCTCAAAATATTTAGTAACGAAGGAGATATGACGATTTAAAGTTTCTGTTTTGAATCTGTAAAAACCGAGAAAGTATAGTTATCGCGTAATTTACTACAAGTAGCTTAGTAATGGTCGTTCATATAAGTAACTATTATTTTAAATATTATGTAGAGTCGGGATTCATAGAAGAGGCTCTCTAACCTTTAATCGCTCGTAAGGTAAGGGAAACGCTTATCCGTACACTCTTATTAAACCGTTACGATTTGTTATTATCTTGCATGGTAAGACTTTTGGTTACATTGAAATATTTATATTGGTTGAATTCATTTTACAAAATGATTATGGATAAAGATTTGTTTGTTTTGTTCTCTTGAAACGGGATTGTGTTTAATAAGCATGAAAAGAAGTACTTTATGATTTTAAAAGTTTTGGGAACCAAAACCGTTTTGCTTTTCTACAAGCTTGTGATGAGTTATCAAATTTGAAGGAAATATCTTGGTTATTTGGAAATGGATTCTCATGTTGGTTTGAAACGGTTTTGGTAGAGGGGTAGGTTGTTCCATAATAAGGGACTTCCTATACAGAGCTTCTGATGGGGGTTAGTTGATCGAGACCCCGTCCTCTTATCTTCCTCTTTGGGGTTGGCCCTTAGAGGGGTGTGCACACTCGGGATTCTAGGACAGTTTAGTACATGATTTGGCGAACCCCGTCTTATCCGGTTTAGGGAGAGGGGATCCTCTTCATACGGCCTCTATCCAATTATATACCGACGTTGAAAATTGTTGGAAAGAAATGTTTTCTTTGGTTTGGAACTATCTTGAAAGGTTGGATATGGATTTGAATATTTTGGAACACTTATGTTGTTCTTAATCATTTGAAATTATTTGTTCCCCTTCAACTAACAGTGGAAATTGTGATACTCTGTTTTCAATCTTTCGAAACACTTTTGTTACACAGTATTTTTAAAATGTCTTTTAAGTTATGATTTTATATTCCGTTTATTCTTTATTCGGATTGTTTACCTTACTCAACATTATTGTTGACCCTTTTATTTGTTTTGTCCTTGTTGGGACCTGCGGTGATCACAAATTGTGTGAGCAGATCGTGTAACAGGTACTCATGGGAATTAGTCGTGGGATGCACAGGAGAGCGCGCTTAATAGTTTCATTCAAAGACAAATGCTTAAAGACTTTATCTTTCTTTTGGATCGCTGAACTTATTTTCGCTTCCGCAAACTTTAAATTTGGTTGTAATCGTATTTTACTCTTTGGATTTTAATTTTGCATTAGACAACTACCTATTTTATTTCATGGTTAGGTACTACTACCACATTTGGTTTAATTGTGAGACACCCATTATCCGAATTACACTGGAAAACCCTATTTATTAATGAATAGGATGATGGGGGTGTTACAAAGTGGTATCAGAGCGGGTTTCCTTCTTGGATAGGTGATTAGATCTTCATATCTCTTCACCGCCCGTACATTGACCGACCATAACAAATATTTGCAAAAGTTTTCAAAAAAAAAAAAAAAATTAAATGACGTCGGTGAGTTGAGTGTGGGATTTATATGGGACGTGTATTGCTATATGTGAATTGTTGGAATAGACTTGGATATTTGAGCACTGTGAATTGAAAGGGGTACGGAATGGAATGCAATAAAGTATGTTAATATGATGCGAAATGCAATTGATTAATTTTTCATATATTATGGTGTTATAGAATCGAAGTTTAATTGTGATGATATATGAGACACGTACCTTATTGAATTCGTTGTGATTCATACATGTGATTTTATAACGTGAGTTATTTTGTAACAATCATCACTACTAGTAATCTATTGAATGACATATATTTTGGTTATATTTGAAGGTAAAGCGTAACGACTATAATTATTTGATGTTGTAGTCTCGCCACTTGGATTACCGCTGAATTTAAGAATGGTGTTACCAATGATACCGGTAGGAAAAATAGAGAACTTAGAGGGTTTTGTATGAATGAATTAACCTATTTATGGTTGGCAATTTAGAGATCTCAAATATAGTGAGTTTTAGAAATGAAAGTTACGTATTGAATTGAGTATTGAAATTGTGAATATGGAAAACTAGAGACGTTATAAAGAGTTAGTCATGCGCATGAAGTTGTGGAATAATAATCTAACTACTTAGTTGAGGTATCAATGAATTCATTAATGTTATTATGGTGATAAGAAAGTATTGAGATACATAAATGGATAATGTTTCTTGCAAGATTAAGACACAAATGATTCGTTTAACTTGGAGGGTTATTAAGAACTATTTGGAAAAAAAAATTTAAATAAGGGATTTACTTTTATGCAACGATGTTTGATGAAGATGATGATGTTATGTGGGTATCAGTGGTATAGATAGTATGAGTAGAAACTATTTACTGAAAGGTATAAAAGAAAAGAATTAAGGTACTAGGACTTGATCAATTGGAGTGATAGTTACGAATATGAATATTAGGTGATCATTAGGGTTCGAGTTAGTGCAAGGATATTAAGGTGTAATTTTATCATATTGACTTTGTTTAAGGCATTGAGTGGTATTTATGATGTAGTTATGAATGCGTTATCGGGATGTAAAGTTATATATATAAGTTATCAATGCATTTTGTGGAGAACTGCATAGATATGGCATACACTTCTTTTGCATTAGTTATGACAAAGAGATTTCACAGGTACGACATTGGTAATTTTGGTGGCAACGAGACTTTGAGGAAATGAAAAGCTTAGACCAAACAGTAGTGATTCTTACTTGATGAAATTAGTTGAGGTAATTAGTATCAAGGACTAGATTTGAACATTAGTACATATGAGTGGAAAGGACATTAAACCCTTAAGGTGAGTCGTTTATTTGACCCAGAGTGATGTAAATGAATTTTATTGGGGATACATGAAGGAACTAGTTTACATATGGTAATTTCTCCTTGGATTTAGAGAGGAGGTCAAAGAGATTTGTAATATTTAAGGCCTGGATGAGTGATGCACATAATGCTTTAATGGTGATTAATAAGAATGAACAATTTGTCGGGGTAAGAGAAATTGTATTATTATACCTGATTGAGAGACTTGTTTATACCTTATAGGCACATTGGTGAGAAAGATAGTTGTTCACGTGCTTAAGCTAGTTATCAGTCATACTATATATAAGACGAGCTTCATTGGATGTGTAAGTAACATATAGAATGAGAAGAGATTATGGATTGGAAAGTAAGATATGTAGTCACAAGGACGTGAGGTGGATAATATGGGAAATTTGAGCTTACGGATTATGAACATGATACCTGTGAGGTATATAGTCTAGTGCGCTATAAAGAGATGCTAAGTGATTTTGATTAAAGCATGAGCGATAATATACCTCACTAGGGGGCGTAAGAGAAAATGATGAACCCGAGGAAAAGTGCGATCTAGATGTGGATTTCGACTAAAAAATTTTAAATGGTGATAATTATGAGGATTTCTGCAATATCTAGGGTTGTTATCCAGGCGTTTATGTAGGTGTAGAATAACAATGTCACGAGTAGTAAATGCGTGGTAAGAATACTAGTTATATTAGGAATACAATAGACATTAGGATAGTAGCCAACTGAGTGTTATGATCTTGCGTAGTAAGATATTAACGATGTGATCTTAGAAATTAAGAAAGTAGGTTACCAATAAACTTGAAGAAATTCTAGTTAGAAGTATTGGACAAGGCAATGTGGATTGATTAGCAAGTCATGTGATTATGATCAATTGTGGACATATAATGTAATAATGAAGAGGACTTAGAGGACTTAAAGATTGATATATATTGGTTTCACAAAGGACCAAGTGAAATTAATATATGTGATGAAGTTAAGATATGATCTTGGAATACATATATTGGGTTGCAACTAATGGACATAACCAAGGAAAGTACATGGTGAATAAAACCAAAGATTGACCTAGTATGATATGAATTGATCTTATTGAGAAACACTTATTATTTGAGGTAAAAGTTATAAGAATTTCGGAAACTTTTGTCGTAAATATTGAATATATACTTGTGGTATGTGGGATATAAGATAATAATGTTTAAATAATTTATGCTCGGAAGACTTAGTACCGGTAAGAGTGAATTTGTGGAAAAAGTTTAATGGCTAATTAGAGATTTAATGTCGATGGAAAATGCTAAATTTATTAGAATATGTATTGGTTTTAATAGGTATTAAGAGGTTTGACAGATGTAATGGATTCATGGTTAAGAGATGGAGAAATGAATTTTGAAGTTTTCAAATAAGGATCGACTATGGTTGCTAAATTGAATTACTGATGAGAGACACGAAATGTTATGAAATTTTGGGAATGATAGTACGACTGTGTAATATGAGAATTAAGTTAAGGGTGACTATAATTTCATGCATATTCGCATTTAGTGACATACCGACATACCGACGTAGTTAGTAGTTTATGATTATTTGACTATTTGAGGATAAATTTATTCCGACTTGAGGTAATAGAGAAAATTTTAAGATTTTGGCTTTAAGGAGTTGTTTGCAACGCAATTGGTTGATGGATACTAATGAACACGTGTAAAGGGTTTGATGATAGATGAAAAGGATTAAGGTAGAAGATATATATAGTTGACTAAAGAGAAACATCTAGAGCTCGCACGTAACTTAGGAACGGATAATGACCGATTATTAATAACAGGTGGAATAAAAAGTGTTGTGGAGAGTATAACCCATTACGAGGGTAATACGATTTTCTTAGAAGGGAAAGAAGTTGAGCCTGAAATATATAAGTTTGTATGGGATCTTGGAACAAATTAGAGAGGTAGTGCTAGAGCTCGACAATTCGCTATCTTATGAGGAGCGGCCTGTTAAGATCTTAGATAGTAAAGTTCGAAAGACCCGAAACGGAGAGACCCGTATAATCAAGGTGCTATGGTCGAACCATGACACCGAGGAGGCCACTTGGGAAGCCGAGGAGGCCATGAAACTTAAATACCCAGAGCTCTTTGAGGTAATTACCTAGTTACGAGGACGTAACGCTCTTTAAGGGAGGTAGGATGTAATACCTGCAATTTTTACTCTTCTGTTTTACTTGCATTATAAGAGACGGTTATAAATGATATCGTTAGATTTGCTTGTAGGGGAAGTTTTAGAACTTCGAGGACGAAGTTTGTTTTTAAGGAGGGTAGATTGTAATACCCGTAAAATCCGTCAATAAAATAAAATGAGAAATTTATTGATTAAACAAGTATCGCTTAATAGAGACACGTAAAACCGTCGCGTGCATCGTTTTCCGTCACATAATCGTTGACCAATGCATGCCTAGACATGTGGACCAATGCATGCCTAGACATGTGGACCAATGCATGCCTAAACATTTGGCTTATGCATGAAGAAGGCATTTGGCATTTTCATAAGGACACTTGGCATGTTTGTAAGAAACCTTCTCCCTCCTTGTTCCCCCATTCCCACGCCATTCTCCACACTCCCACCAGCTTTCATTCTTCATTTCTCACACACACAAACAAATAAAATAGAGTAAGGAAGAGAGAGTAAGAAGGAGAAGAAGAAAGGGGTTGTAAGGAAGGAGGATCTTGCCATTACTTGAAGTTCTACACTAAGTAAGCTTGTGAACCCTTCAAATATGATTTTATAACCTTTTAACATGCATTCACATATCACCTAACATCTAAACTTGAACATATGAATCTACAACCATGCATGCAAAGGATTTAATGTAGTAAAAATCGTTATTTTGTCAAAAACGTAACATGCATGTAGTAGATCTGAAAACACATGTTAAAATGAGTATTTTCAGAAAACAAAAAATTGGGACTTTCCTTAAGTTGTTATAAAATCACTCACCAAAAATTAGGATGTTTGCATGAACCGTTTGGAAATGAAAAATCATATACTACAGCCTGTTTTCTGTTTTTACGAATCACTAGATCTCACTTAAAGAGTCATCAAACCATATTTATAAAAGGAATCAGTGTCTCATCTCTTAATATGTTAAACTACATTGAGTCTAGATGATAATAGGCTTTTGAATCAACTCGTTTCGTTTTGTTAAGAGGGGTTTATTATGTAAAACTTTTCATGACTCATTTTCTGACCACTGTTTTTAAAACGTGTTTTTAGATCTGAAAAACCCATTCTTTAGACAACATGCATGGCTAACAATATGTTTTAGACACATAAAGGAATCCAATAAAACCGACCATGTACGAAAATATGATGTTTTGGATTTTATATGATTTTTACAAGTTTCGGTTGTGTTCTGGAAAAATGTTCTGTTTAGTCATACTTGTTAAAAGCTTGCATTTCCATAAAACGGTAATTTAGTCATACATATAAATATAATCAGTGACCCATCTCTTCACATGTTAAAGTTTAATGAATGTAGAGTGTAGTAGGCTTTCGTTTCGACGAGTTTCGACATGTTAAGAGTGTTTACCACCCCGTAACTTTTTAAGACTCACTTTTTGACCAACTTTGGTAGACTGTAACTTTGGACCCCTTAAACACGTTTTTAGTCTCTGACCACAGAGACATTAAAGATGAAAGACTCACTAAGGAACCAAACCCCACTGGTCTCGCCTCAAAATATTTAGTAACGAAGGAGATATGACGATTTAAAGTTTCTGTTTTGAATCTGTAAAAACCGAGAAAGTATAGTTATCGCGTAATTTACTACAAGTAGCTTAGTAATGGTCGTTCATATAAGTAACTATTATTTTAAATATTATGTAGAGTCGGGATTCATAGAAGAGGCTCTCTAACCTTTAATCGCTCGTAAGGTAAGGGAAACGCTTATCCGTACACTCTTATTAAACCGTTACGATTTGTTATTATCTTGCATGGTAAGACTTTTGGTTACATTGAAATATTTATATTGGTTGAATTCATTTTACAAAATGATTATGGATAAAGATTTGTTTGTTTTGTTCTCTTGAAACGGGATTGTGTTTAATAAGCATGAAAAGAAGTACTTTATGATTTTAAAAGTTTTGGGAACCAAAACCGTTTTGCTTTTCTACAAGCTTGTGATGAGTTATCAAATTTGAAGGAAATATCTTGGTTATTTGGAAATGGATTCTCATGTTGGTTTGAAACGGTTTTGGTAGAGGGGTAGGTTGTTCCATAATAAGGGACTTCCTATACAGAGCTTCTGATGGGGGTTAGTTGATCGAGACCCCGTCCTCTTATCTTCCTCTTTGGGGTTGGCCCTTAGAGGGGTGTGCACACTCGGGATTCTAGGACAGTTTAGTACATGATTTGGCGAACCCCGTCTTATCCGGTTTAGGGCGAGGGGATCCTCTTCATACGGCCTCTATCCAATTATATACCGACGTTGAAAATTGTTGGAAAGAAATGTTTTCTTTGGTTTGGAACTATCTTGAAAGGTTGGATATGGATTTGAATATTTTGGAACACTTATGTTGTTCTTAATCATTTGAAATTATTTGTTCCCCTTCAACTAACAGTGGAAATTGTGATACTCTGTTTTCAATCTTTCGAAACACTTTTGTTACACAGTATTTTTAAAATGTCTTTTAAGTTATGATTTTATATTCCGTTTATTCTTTATTCGGATTGTTTACCTTACTCAACATTATTGTTGACCCTTTTATTTGTTTTGTCCTTGTTGGGACCTGCGGTGATCACAAATTGTGTGAGCAGATCGTGTAACAGGTACTCATGGGAATTAGTCGTGGGATGCACAGGAGAGCGCGCTTAATAGTTTCATTCAAAGACAAATGCTTAAAGACTTTATCTTTCTTTTGGATCGCTGAACTTATTTTCGCTTCCGCAAACTTTAAATTTGGTTGTAATCGTATTTTACTCTTTGGATTTTAATTTTGCATTAGACAACTACCTATTTTATTTCATGGTTAGGTACTACTACCACATTTGGTTTAATTGTGAGACACCCATTATCCGAATTACACTGGAAAACCCTATTTATTAATGAATAGGATGATGGGGGTGTTACACCTTCTCTACGACTTTTCGTAACTGGAGTCAAATGGGATTGTTTTGGGTTATGTTAGGCTGTGGCTAGTTGAAGGGAGTAGTGCGATAGGAATTGCCCACCCCTTTGTCAGGGTTGTTCAAATCTCAAGGCCACTCGAGGAAAAGTTAACTGGAAATGCGTGGCCACGCTCGGAAGGTATCTATGGTAGATAATTCTGGTCAAGCAGTTAATCTCCAGATCGAGGAAACCACTCAGATATGATCAAATGCAAGTACGACCTGAGAGACACCTTGCATTAAGTGGGAGATTATAATAGGACAAGAGAATTGGTGACGCACACTTGTCGAGGACAAGTGGGAGATTGTTGGGAAATGTGTCCTCAACAATAGTGCGATCACATAATTAAATCTCATGACGAGAATGCGCAAGGGATGATTCGAAATTATATAGTCAACTGACCAACATTAATCGGTAATGATTGGCTAGCTAGAGTTTGACATTACTGTCGTATGACGGTGGTGGTCAGTTGATCCCTTTAGGTCACACCTATAGGACAATTCCCTTAATTGATAAACTGATCAAAGTATATTGATACGAGTTGATCAGATTCCTTAAAATAGAATATCGAGAAATCAGAGGTTAAATCTTAAACTAAGATTTATGTTTGAAATTGAAACGTGTAAACCATTAATCGATGTTTATGAAATATCGAAATTAGAATGAATCGGGTTGATTATTATTACAAGTGTTGTAAATAGTATCGGCGATTATTGAAATGACCATTTTATACATTAGTAATTATGAATTACTAGTCAAATTGTTAAATATGATTTATTTAATTTATAAATGATAGTTATTTGATAAATATGCATTTTAAATTAAAACAATTATTTTATGGTGTGACATGTTGCATTTCACACATAAGTTCACAATTGTACAAAATGACAATTATAAAATGGGTGTCCATTTTAGCTTAAGTGTGACGGTTTGGGGTAGGTGTTTAAGGAGTGTTTTTGTGTCTTAATTACACAGTAAAACACTATCATTATGGATGCTCATAGTGAATAACACCTAGAGCCACCCTATGTGCATGGGTAAGGGAAATGTTCTCTTTTGTGCTTCCCCATGGCCGGCTATCCCAAACCCCACACAACCCTCATAAAACTTGTGATGAACTCACAAGTTAGATTATTCCAACGTTATGCAAAGTTTTCTATTGTGAGAAAACTCCTAACCAAACCTCTATAATATTATCTCATATTATTCATATAATTAGATTATATTAGAATACTATAATTCTTATAGTATTAGTTGTTTTAATAAGATTAGAACATATATTAAGGAAACCGTATTTCATACCTAGCTCGTGTGACTCACGGTTCAAGGGGTTGTTTTAGGTGCATCACAAAGGAGGTAATCTACTTTGATTACTCGGTTTGGAGGATCATCCTTGCAAGTGTTTCGTCGAATTGTAAGAACTCGACACCTTATTTCCGCATTTTAATATAGCATCCATAAGATCTAAAAACTTAATTAAAGAGTTAATTAGTATGTTAATATTAGTAAGAATAATTTAATTAGGGCATGTATGACATGAACCCTACAGGATGTAGGCGACCTATAGCATAGATGGCGTAGTTTAGGGTAAACCCGTAGCAGTGCTTGGTCGACTAACTGGCTTCTCTGGTCGGTCGACTGAGTAGCTTAGTCGATCGACCGGAGTAGTTGCATTGGTCGATCGACTGATTTCGCGTCTGATCAGTTTTGTTTTATCCCGTTAAGTGAAATATCTTTCAATGAGACCTTAAGGAGACTTGTTAGATGCTTAGTTTTGGCCAACCCATAGATCGAAAAACCAGGGAAGGGCATTAGTTAACGGTTTAAACGTTTAAGTTACTAAAGAATCGAAAGATTTGTGACTTAGGCTTTAGGAATCACTAATCGTGTTGACACCTAGTATTAGTGAGACCTAGGGACTAGTAGCATAGGCCGAAAGAAGCTATTAGTTAGCCCGGACCGAAAGGACTCATTATACCCATCTTACGCGACTGCAATACGGACTTACTTAGAATTATGTGCCATCGTAACTATAGTGAATCGATCATCTTAGCATCCTTTCTTCATTCGTTTACGTCTTTATTTTCAATTTTATTTTTATTATTTTCATCGCTAGCATAATTCTCAATCACCAACAACCCCCCCCCCCCCCCCCCCCCCCCCCTCCATTTTTGTGACTGAACAATTAAAAACACAATTAAGACATTACCTCCTTGTGGTTCGACCCGTACTTCTACTAGCTTATGTTAGTCTTAGTTCGGAATTATAAATTTTATCTTTGACACCCACAACGACGGGTATCAGGCATGGAGTAAGATTTGCAAGCCTTACTCTGAAGGAGGTCTAAATATTATACAAAATGCCATATGGAACAGGGCTGCTATAGGCAAAATGGCGTGGTGGGTGATGCACGAACCTAATAATTTACGGGTGCAATGGATCCATAAGGTTTACTTGAAAGGCACACCATGGCTAGAATATAAGCCTAAGTATGACACTAGTTGGGGATGAAGGAAAATTTGTCAAGTTAAAGAGACTTTTAAGGAGGGATTTGAGAACTAGGAGTGGACTGAACACAATGTATACACTATAGCTAAAGGCTACCAATGGAGTAGCGAGCATGGAGATCCAGTGGCCTGGAGTAATCTTGTCTGGCAGAAATGGACACTACCCAAGCATAGACTCATTGCGTGGTTATATCACCATAAAGCTATGAATGTGAAGGCGAGACTATTTGGGCTGCAACTCATAGATAATGACATGTGCTGTATATGTCATCTGAACTCGGAAGACTATACTCACTTGTTCTGCAAGTGTGATTTTAGTCACATTCTGTTGGAGCATCTGAATGGCTGGATGCAGTATACTTTGCGTGACCATATACACACTGATTGGAGACAAAAACTAAGGGGGTCTAGGCTGAAAAGATGGGTTATCAATGGAGTCATTAATGCCGTGATATACCATGTATGACAACAACGTAATAAGAGCAAGACGGAGGGGATTCTAGACAGACCAGAACAGGTAAGCAAGCAGATTCAGAAGGAAATGCGTATTCACTTTCAATATATAACCAAAGGGAAGTTATTAGCACAAGACAACAAATTTATGGAACATGTACTAACTAGATGATTGTATTTTTGGTTTCATTTTGTGATGATGTAGTTGGCTAATACTAGTGGTCTGATGCTAGTTTGTTGTATAGTGGCACTTTGCATATGTAACAACCCGACCCACCACGGTCGTAACACACCCCAATAAGATGGGAGGTAAGCCTTTGGGCCCTTTATTTGTCCTCACTTAAGCCCAAAAGCACAAGGCCTTGTTACTAAGTGGTGGGTGGAAGTTATTATAAACATATCACAAGCCTCACATTTTACCGATGTGGGACAACTTTCCTCTCATACTCTTGGGGTGTTACAAACTCCCCCACTTAAAGAACACAACGTCCTCGTTGTGCCTCAACCTTGACCACAATCAGGGCCAGAATCCTCCCCCGCTAGGTGTGTGACCCGGGCACTCCCGACCACAGGCTCACCACACGGTCGCAGGGTCGCTCTGATACCATTTGTAACAACCCGACCCACCACGGTCGTAACACACCCCAATAAGATGGGAGGTAAGCCTTTGGGCCCTTTATTTGTCCTCACTTAAGCCCAAAAGCACAAGGCCTTGTTACTAAGTGGTGGGTGGAAGTTATTATAAACATATCACAAGCCTCACATTTTACCGATGTGGGACAACTTTCCTCTCATACTCTTGGGGTGTTACAGCATATCAATATACTTACCTTTTACCAAAAAAAAAGCATACAAGTCACATGGAAGAAGAATCAATCAAATCGGAATAACCGATCACAAGTAAAATCTTTTTTTCAACAGAACAGGGCCCTCAGCCGGTCAACCGGCTGGGAGCCTGCTCCCTTCATGTAGCCTATCTTTCAAAAACAGGGGAAAGGATCCTCAATCGGTGGACCGGCCGCCTATCTTTCAAAAACATGGGAAAGTTGCTCCCTCCTCATCAACTTTCCACAAATTTTCCAAAAGAGGAGAAGGGCTCTTAGCCGGCCAACCAGCCGCCGGGCACCCAGCTAAGAGTCCCACCTCAAGTTTACAAAAACTTCTAAGACATCCATGGGACCTCTCAGTCGGTGGACCGGCGGTCGGCCACCCGGCTGGGAGTCCCTTCACCAATTCTACGCAATTTTTCCAGTAATCATAAATAGGGCCCTCAGCCGGTCGACGACCGGCTGCCGGTCGACCGGCTGGGAGGTCCTGCACTACGACCAACTACTTCGACACATCAGAATTCATCCAAATTCAATGCAATTGTTTTCAATACTTTATTCCAACCAAAATTTCATGTTACCCAGCAAATATTACATCATAAACATACATACCCACTAATCTTAATTAATTCAACAACAATCTAATACACATTATCCCAAATTCATCATATTTCCATATAAATCATGCTTAAACACATAAAAACATCATACATGTGAATTAAACCATACCAATAGCATACAAATCAGATTCTAAGCATGCTCATATTCTTAATTCACTATCAACATCCTAAATTTCATATCAAACACAACAAAACCACATAGAATGCTAATATATGACAAGGGTCGAGTTTTCTCATTATCGTCACTTGTTTTCCGTGCTAAGCTTCCGTCTCCTCTTCAACCACGTAAGAATCAACGTCTGGGTTCTCTAAGTCAACACCTAAAATCATTAAACACGGATTAAAAGTGGTATCGATTTACGAATTGAAAGTGATAGATGCGACGGGGACGACGAGAGGAAGGCGTAGGAAGAAACCTTACCTTGATCGGAGTTGAAACGGGTTCGGGATGATGATTTTAGTGAACTTGAGAATGAGAAAAATGGTGAAGTTTTAATGTCTGGTTCTTTCTTTTGGTTACTTGGGAAATAAGGTAGAAGAAGGTTGAGGAAATGAGAAGGAAGTTTCCTCAAGCTTATTTGTCACAACTTATGAGACGGGTTTTAATTAAGTTGATCGGGAATATTTGTTACGGAAATGCCAAGGGATATATTACATCTCAAGACTAAATAAATCTCAAGACGGAACTTACATGCTATTTTTAAAATATGAATTTACGAATTTAAATAAAAGATTGTTAAATTCCGAAAAATACTTACTTAATTAAAATACGCTTTACGAAAAATAAGGGATGTTACAGGTTATCCTGTTAGATTTCCAACGCCACCAAAAACGCTTGAGTTGCACGAGTAACGAAGAAATGACGCCCGTTTGAAGTTCAGTGCGCATTGTAGGAAATTTGTTCGACAGGTAATTCGATCAACCAGAGTTGGTCGACTGATAATTCGATCGACCATATTTGGTCGATCGACCTATTTGCTATTCCGAGGCCCATCCTAATTTAAGCTCATGCAGAAACTGAGCAGTCTTGTCCTTTTACTTTTCACTTTTACTTTACTTTCATCTAGAGAAACACTTTAGTCAGTAGCTTTTACATTAATTTTCCTTCAACTTGTGAGATCTAATTTTCCGGAATTTTGTACTTAACCCTTTTGGATTATTGATAATCTTATTTCTTTACTCTTTTCTTTCTCTTGCTTTAATTTATCTCCACTTATCTCGCAATCATGATTTCTCCTTTAGTTATTCCTTTCGTTTCAATTGTTAATCCGTTCATGCATAGCTAATTCCCTTGATTAGGATATAGGGGATACAATGTAATTGTGACGAATCTTGATTAGGTTTCGACTAGTCCATATTTATGAGTCTTTGTTGTTAATTATAGCACTTGATAGCGTTAGTCAGTTAATGCACATGATTGATTAATTGATTTGGTAAACCCCGACCTAAGATCGAAAGCCTGGTGAAGGTTAGACCTACTACAAACATTAGAGTGCCCTAGTAAGTTGCGAGAGCCCGCTAGAAGCATTCTAGGGCGAATAGCGATCCGAGTTTACCTTTTCACTACCCCTTAGACTGATATTTACGACCGATATACGACCTAAACCACAATCGTTACACTTTCATTGGTGAACCGACTATCCTAGTTACCTCTCCCTTATATTTTTATATACTCTTTTTTTTGCTCTTCTTTCTCTCTTTCATTCACTACTCTTAGTTTAGAACAAACCCCCCCATTTTGGTTACTTTGACAAACTTTAGATTATCATTTAGAATTTATATTTGTCTCCCTGGCATACGTTCCCGACTTCCTTGCTATATTAGTTAGGCCAGTTGGTTGTCTTTGATAGGGTTGCGACAGCCGTGTCAGCTATTGTGGTAGTAGTCGCAAGTGCAGTGGTAGGTGAATTAGATGGTTGAAGGGTAACATAGGTAATGAAATCTCAGATCTTGGGGATGGATCGAGCGGTAATGAAGGGAGTAAAACTAACAAAGAAAACTAGTAATTTTATTTCACTTTATCTTTCTTATAGATCCCTAACAAACGACCCTCAATCTATTCCATTTCCAAACTTTAAACAAAACGACACCTAAAAGCAAGTGTAATAAAGTTCTTCCAATACCAAGTCATATTTCACCATTTTCAAACTTTAAAAACTTTTTCTCTACAACTACAATAGAAGAACTTTTATTTGGTTCTTAATTGGATCCTACTATTAAGCTTTCTGAAATTAAGAAAGAAGTTGGTTTTAATAAGAACTTTAATTTTAAAATTGTTAGTGACAAACTCATGAAAAAAAATACTATTACCCTTGCTATAAATTCGCGATCCTCTCACAATGTGTTTCACTCTTCTCCACCGAAGTCTCCAACCACAATCATTGACTCACCATAGATCATCATCAAATATCAATTGAGGTTGTCATTATCACAATTCACAACTCTCCTAAAGAACCCTTTTTGTTGAAAAGATGAGTGAAGAAGGTAGAATAGTACATCACCATCATGAATCAAACAGATCACCATCAGAAGAAGCACCACCACCACCACCACCAGTAGTACCACAGTACGGAACATTTGAAGGATTTCCAACATCACCAGCCATGGGCTTTCCTCAGCCGGCCCCGCCTCCGGGTTCCATGAATCCTCCTCCTGATTACTATGTTCGTGGTTACCAAGCTGTTCCTGGTACTATTTCTCTTCTTTTTTTTTTTTTTTTTTCAAACTTCATGTTTCCTATTTCTTCACTTTTGAGCTTGTAAACATACCACTTTCTCTATCTTTTTAACAACTTCACCCTTTGTTTGGACGGAAAAAGAGGGATGAACTTGAGGAATCCACTTTCTCTCCTACAAGCCTAAGCAAAATCCTTCCAATATTGGAATGATTTCCAAGGAAAAGGACAATGTTCCATTCTTCCTCCCTTTCATCCCCTTTCCCTCCAATTCCATCTTCTCTATTTTTGTATCCAAAAAGGGTAAATGCTCCTCTTGGTGGCTTCTTACCTTGTGTCTTCTGTTTGATGCCGTTGAATAATGATGTTGAATACAGGTGATAGGCTTAATATCATTAAACCACATACAATGTCGAGTTCATTTCTTAACCTAGAGATGTAGGCAAAAGTCACAAGCTCACATGTTGTTGTACTGATCCTCCATCGGCCGTAGTCGTGGTAGCGGTATAACCGAGCTTAATCGGTCATGCCGAGACGGATCACGGTGAATCTAATCACGGGCAGTATCTCGTATCGCTAGAATGAAAATCCGATGGTATAACCGTCTTTAATCGGTCACCGCGGACGGATCACGGTGAATCTAATCACGGGCAGTATCTCGTATTGCTAGAATGAAAATCCGATACAACTCGGCGGATACGATACGACTCGGCCAAGATTTAAAACCATGTGTACACGCACAATGTCAATTATGTATTGTTGACAATTGTGGAAGGTTGAAAGAATGGATGCATATGTCTCCAAAGTTAGGCGTAGGAATTGCGCACAAGCAAAATATTGTTCTCCTGTACTTGCCAACGCGTAAACTACCCCTGCTATGTTTTGCCTATAAAAGCAGATGGATGAAGCTCAGTATAGGCATCCCTCAATCCTCATAAGTGAGTTATAAGAGTAGTAATAAGAGCAGTCTTGTGTATATTACTCTTATTGTAATCTCCGACTGTGATCAGTGAAATCCTAGTGCAACAGCAGTGAGGGCGTAGCCAATTTGGTGACCTCGTTATATTTGTGTCCCTATTATTCTTGTCTTTATTATTGTGTGTAGTCATATATTACCCTACGAAAATCCCATACATATGTTTTGTCAAACCATAAGAGTTGTCTTATCGCCTTAGCCGCAGTTTTTGGCTGCTACAAAACAAATAGTTTTGTGGTCATCGCTCTCGTCAGCTCTCAGAAAAATCTGGAATCTTGTGCTGAAGCCATTGAATTTCGTTCCTGCGTTATTCTAGATGAGAGGCAAAGTAAGAATTGTGTGAGAGGTCTCAAAGCTTCCTTTATTATTTCACAGGGGGTTAAATCTATCCCAAATAACTGACTATCAAATCGCTGGAACTGATGTTCGGTTCCAAAGAGATGGAGTGGAATTGCAGAAAGTGGGTTTCTTGTTTTTGGGGGAAAAAAACGGATAATTCCCTTGGTACCCCTAAGCTTTGCACTTTTTCCCCAAGTACCCCTACTTTTGTTAAAAAAAAAAGTTTCATTGGTCATATCTCTTAGTTACGAGATCGAAAAGTTGTGAATTGTTTTCCTAAGTTGATTGATTTTACGGGATCTTCAATTGAAAAAAAATAGTAGTCGCGTTTTTCCGATATCTTAGTTTGGAGTTACGTCCTGTCAAAGTATATTAGTTCAAATTATTTTCGACCACACATACTAGAAAATTAGGTTTTTTTTTCCAAAATGATTGTCTTTCCTTGATCTACGATTTTAGAAAATAAAACTGTATTAACTCGTGACTGAAGGATATGGGCAATTAAAGTTATTTTTGAGAAAAATAAGGGAATTTGGGGAAAAAGTGCAAATTTAAGGGGTACCATGAGAATTATCCGAATAAAAAACTTGTTTTTCCTACTACTTTTTTAACCGATTTCGATTTATGCAAGCAAAGTTCATTTAATGATGTTATAAATTTTTTATCTAATATAAGAAATGAAAGATAATGAGGTTGTTTCTGCTGGTTTAGTGATATGAGTGATATCCATTACTAGGAGTTTTTGTGCAGCTTTCTTCCTCATGTTCTTGGTATTATTTTAATCTTGTAAAAATCACGAATTATTGTTGTGCACATATAATCAATCCAAGTTCTGTATTATTTATCCTTATTGTCTAATATGTATTTAACCCTTGATAAGTTTTGTTGCAAAGCTGTTTCCAAAAGCTGCAATTAGAATATTAATAATTAATGCCTACTCTAGTCGCTCATTTGACGGTAATGTTTACCATGAAAAGGTTATGCCGTTGCTGATGGAACACCAGTGGGAACACATCATCGACTTCCTTGCTGTGGTATCGGCTTTGGCTGGTTCCTGTAATGTCTCTATCTCTATGGCCTCTCAATTCATTCTTTCTTATATCATGTATCTTAAGACAAGCAAATAAAATTTATAGGTCAATCTATCAATGTGAATAAATAACCCAGGAATCTAGGAGGATAGGAGTGCTTCCCTTTCACAGATCTATAAACACACATTATCCTCTCTTTTTATCTCTCCCTTAGAACTCTGTGAACCCACCAACACCCTGCCCACTTGACATTCCCTGACGCGGCCCTCTCTCCCCAGATCCACATCCTTTTAGCAACCAACCATCCATCCTGATGTCAAATATAATTAATGTGGTAGAAAGAAATAGGGCAGAAGGGGGTGGAGGCCGCGGTCAGTGACGTGTGATGATGGCAAAGGCGGGTGATGATGTGTTGATGAGGTGTGTTGGGGAGGAGACCGAGTGGCTTAGTTGGTGGGTCAACGAGGTAGGAAAGAGAAGCAAATCTTAGTTAAAAAGTGTGTCTCCGGCATGCTTAAACTAAAGCCCAGTTAGGCGTAGCCAAAACGTCTTTCTGCACCTTATAGGTAAATGCACCTAGAGAGATGTTGTACTTTGCAATTGTGACGTTTGTAGAATCTGAAAATGGGTATTATTGCACAAAAAAATATTTGAAAATATAAGTTAATTTGCAACAAAACACTGCATCTCATGTCTTGGAGACGCACGCCTTGTTTGCTCATGACTCGTCGCCTCCCAGCACCTCAGCACGCCTTATTTCCTCATGCCTCGTCGCCCCCAGCACGCAGCACCTCATGTCTTTTTAGTGTAAGGAGGGGATGGCTGGGAATGGGAGAAAGAGTTGTTGAGGAGTACAACAGGACTGTGGTTGGTATATTGATACATATCTAAGTAATAGCTATGCAACAGGAATGGGAGAAAGAGTTGTTGAGGAGTGCAAATCTTGAAATTTCTCTTAATGATATGAATCTGTACATTGAGTCTTACGCATACTGTAAACTCTACCCATTTAATTTGGTAATAACTCAGTTGATTGACAGGAGGTTGGGCATAACTCCTGCCACACTATGTTCACAAATTTCATTGTTTTTCGTTAATATTGTATGAGGGTATGACCTTGTTTGGAAGGTGCTAATGGATTTTATGGTTGTTTTGGTTTTGAAGGTTTGTAATTGGTTTCTTTCTGGGCGGTTTCCCTTGGTATGCTGCAGCAATTATTTTTCTTTGTTGCAGAAATGTGGACCCACGAGAGAAACCTGCATATATTTGTTGCACTATTGCTGTAAGTTTTATGAAATGCGCATAGTTTTCTTCCAAATTAAGTTATATTATTGCTCATTCTTGTGTTCTTTGTATACTTTGATTGGAGTTTAAATGTTATTGATGCTGGTATCTCTCTATGCTTCTCTTATCATGAAAACGTTATTTATGCATATTAAGATGCGTTATGATCTGCTAACAGCTTGCTTAGAAGTAAGGTTGCAAACATCCCACCCCTCACACAGTCGGGAGCCACGTTTGTTGTAATAATTCGTGCTAACTATGCGGGTATAACCCTGAACTTGTTAAAATTCTCACATATCTTCAGGATCATGTGCTGCAATGAACTAGACTACGGAACAGCCTTTGCTCACTAAATTGTACTCCATCTCTGTCACAAAGACCTTCCCATTTGACTGTACATGGTATTCGATACGACACTTTGACCGTACTTTTTTGTATTTATATATATGTATTAATTATTTTTGTTGTAATTTTATTTCTTAACAGATTTTTTCATGACAGATTAAAAAATAAAAAATATGTTAGTTTTGTATTGTAGTCTTTATACTCCCTCGCCTTCTTAAAGATCTTCCACATTGCGTTTTAGAGGTCAATAATTTAAACCATAAGTAAGTAAAAAATTATAGATGTTTATGATTATAGAGGTCTATGATGTAATATTAAGCCATGTACGTTAGTTATATAGAACTCTTTTATACAAATAACTTCTTCAACCGAAACACAAAATATTAATGCCCAAAATCATGGTTAGAATACTGTGTTGGAGACAACGCCAAAGCAATGTGGAAGATCATTGTGAAGGAGAGAGTATTTTTTACCCATTGTCAAAATTCTGCAACTTTGATTCTAAAAAGTCAAATAGGAAGGTCCTTGTGAACTGGAGGGGGTAAAAAGAACTTGCTGTATCAATTTAGGATCACGTAAGTAAAGTTTATGTCATTAGGCAGGTGTTTTGTAGTTAGAGGTAGCAGAACGCCGCTAGATTGTTGGCATTGACCTACACTTCACTTGATTAGATAGAATTTGATTTATTACAGAAATAGAGCTGTTTTCTTTACACCATTTTGGATCATGGTCATGTTAAATTTTTTCTTTCCATTTCTGTACCTCATGTTAACTGCTACCTTTGGTAATAAAGATGTATCGAAATTCCCTCCAAACCACAAGTCATTTTTGGCACAAAAAATTACATCATGCCGATATTGGTCAAGAATGATCTTTATTTTGCATACTTTAACTCTTGGTATTTTTTCCTGAAAAGGACGTATGCTGATTGATATTCGCCTAAAAATGACTGATTCATGCCAACACCGGGTTTTGGTTGGAGGTTTGGAGGGCATGTTCATGAAGAGCAGTATGTAGTTTCAAAACATTTTTTTAATACGGTAAATTGTTGAAAAAGTTGTAGAGAATGGAAGGAATTCTGAGTTGACTTCTAAAACCTTTACCTTTGTTATGGTTTTGCTGATAATGAGAAACACTTTGTGGGTGTAACTAGTGACTGAAGAGGTGACGAACTAGCTATCTCATTTCACTTTTTCATCTTCATTTTATTTTTGAAGGTAATCTAGACCGTTGTTTAAAATCATGGCTGATATGTTTTTGTATCACCCATGGATTAAATCGTGGTATTGTTCGCGATACTTGTAACAATGTTGCCGAATCGGACTTGACTTCACCAACATTACACAATTTTTTAGTGTTTTTTTAAACATAGTTTGGCTCGTACAAGTTCCAACTCGATCATCTGGTGTCCTGAACATGATTGAGTTATAACCTATACCGACCAAACTTTGTTGAAAAAAACACTAAAATATTGTGTCAAGTTAATTAATTACTCCCACGAGTTTTTGTTTATTCTTACCATTTACTTTTGCGCAGTCTTCGAGACATAACTTTGACCATATCATGGAAAATAATATTGTGAAAGATATTTTGATAATAAATCTAAATATTTTGTATTTATTTTTTAATGTCTGAAAAATACTTGAATCTTTTTTAAAAATAATGCTTAAAAATAAAATATTTGTTCTTTTGGGCTGGAATCAAAGCTAATTATTAAAATGGGGTCCAACTAGGATTGGAAATTTTACACTACCATACGTCCATACGCAACCAATATACACCCTTCTGTCATTCACCCCCACCTTATTCCTCAAAGGTCCTGAGCCGCCAAAACCTGTCAACTGGCCACCTACATCCGTGTTGGCGATTTCACTGGGTCATTGTCGTCCCCCCAACTCACTAGTCACAGCCTCAATCGCCGCCCTCTTAACCGCCTTCATCCAAGATATAAAAGCCGCTCTCCCCGACTCCATAATCCTATCCTAACCGCGGAGATTGCCCTCCCTAACCCATTCCACATTTGTCCTTTATAGCCAGAAACTTTAGTTTCGGGATCGAGCCTAGCCCGGATGAGGCCGAAAGAGGGGTTGCCAGGATCGAGGGTACTGACCGCGGCGCGGCGACAGAGGAACCAACATTAGGGCCTAAGCCGGACTGTGGGAGTCCTTTATGGATGTGGAGGCGTTTCATAACAATGAAGGGTTGCGGCTCAAGAAATCGTCCGCGGAAGCTTCTAGAATCTGTATAAATAATAAAGAACAAAAACAAATAATTGATGTTAATATGGCACGATTTGAATGATGATGAACGTGAATGATGGTGGTGATGATCGTGAATGATGATGATGAGCGTGAATGATGATGGTGGACGGTTATTGTGACGATCTTAGGGTGAATCCCTAAGGTAGAAGGATATTTGTTTACCCTAGACCTATAAGTTAAAACAATGGTGAATTACTACTTAGACCTATAGTTTGTAATTCGTGCTATTACTTGAAACGCGACAAGTAACAACGGTTTGGATCAACGGTTTGGATCAACACTCGATGAGTCCGGAAATTATAATAACCTTATAATCTAAAAACTTGTATTTTATTAATCTTGAATTGTGTCTCAAACTGAATGGCGAAGCCCTCTTATATAGGGTATGTCATGCCCTACTACACGGCTGAATAGCCCTTGAATTCTACTCCACATAGGAGTTCTATTCCTATCCTAAATAGATCCAAATTTGATCTTTATTTAATTAAATAATTAGCTAACCCAAATTTGATCGTTATTTAATTAAATAATTAGCTAATTAATCAGGTTGTAACTAACTCCTAACAACCTTATGCTAACCAACTATTTGTAACTAATTAATAACTAACTAATAACAAACTATAACAAACTATTAACTAACTACCAAATTGTAACAAACTTATTACAACTAACTTGTAACAACTTTGTAACAACTTAATAACAAACTAATAACTAACTTATTAAAATAAAATACATGATAAATAATTCCAACACATAGTTGGAATAACTAATAAAGCACTCGGCCCCCTTGGACTGCCGAGACCAAGTTCTGACCGACCTATGGTGGTTCGTCCACCAAGCTCCTCCGTCTCTTAATTCAAGATCCCACGCATCCATAGTTACCTTGTTTGGCCAAGGTTGTTGTAGCCACCGTATCTTGACTTGAAGACCAACCGAGCCTTTTCTTGGAGCAATCTTGATCAAGAACCCCAAACACCCTATCTTCGAACCCCACGCAAGGCAAGAAAAAGGAGCCCCTTCCATAATTGGATCATTGCCGGAGATGGTGCCGCCAAATTCTGGTGGAAGCTTGATGAAGGAGAGGGAAGGTGCAGTGGTTGTCGGTAGTTTTGGAGGAGATTTGTTTGTAAGGGAGGGTGGTAATGGTGGAATTTGTTTGCAAGTGGAGGTGATAACGGTGGTTAGCAGTGCTTCGGATCTGGGTAGTGTTGTGGTGGTGGGGCAGACTGATGATAATGGTTGTTGGCAGTGGTAATGGACTAATGGCGAGGCAGATTGGTTGAGGGTGGTATGAGTTTATGAGAGAATGGAGGTTTGGGGGTAAATTTAGGTTGGGGATTCCCAATCTTAGTTGGACACCATTTTGATAAATATGTTTTATTCCAACCCAAAATAGTAATTACTTTATGTAGTACATAATGGATTCCCAGCTTACCAAAACTGAACAATGTTTTCCTATATAGGTCAGTAATGTTAACAGGTAATACCATGGGCTTGTAAGATTACGTTAATAATATTATGAAGTCAAGTTTCGCATTTAGAAGCTCCACATATATCATCTGTATACTCTCCTGTACATTATGAATGACTGCTCAGTGCTGACTGATATATCAAAGAGGCCTGTTTCATTAAGACACGATGTTAAATCTGTTAATCATGTTGCAGGCTGTCTTGGCTGTTATAGCCACGGTTTTTGGTGTGACGAAGCTCAATGACTGAAAAGGTGTGTCAATTTCAGTCTGAGGAACTACTGTGTGAAATTTGCTTGGAACACTTGAGCGATCTTGCAGGATTCAAGTCTTGAGTTCTAAAGCGAGAGCTAGTGTGTTGTCTTATTACTGATTCCTGTGATTATCCTTCCAAATGTGCTTGGTAAATGATGATGACTGTATAAATTCCTTGCGGTATTTGAAACTGCTTATGTTTCTGGTAAGTAAAGCATTTCTTTCGGTACAATCACATTTATTTGTATTTTTTTCCTCTTCAAATACTTCATACCTCATCACTGACTGCTTGCTTACTTGTTTGTTTGTTTGTTTGTTTGTTTGTTTGTTTATTTGTTTGTTTGTTTGGATAACACATGGGATAGGAGAAAAATAAGATATTCGTATGGAATACATCTTCGCTCCGTTTCTACTTCCCGTGGTGTTCTCATCTCACAAATGCACCTTATAAATACATACTATATGGCTATTCTTACATGTGGCGAAAAAGTATTTTTGACATTTCCTTAACCACCTTTCTTGTTTAATTAGGGAGTTGTTAAGTCCTACACATTATTTTACTATATCCAACACATTTATCACCAAAATTCCAACTATACCCTTCTCATTTTCCACACACAAATAGAGAGTAAAAAGCACAATAATATCAAAAAGATAAAAAAAACACCACCCAACAATCTGGTAGTTCCCTACCCACCAGTCAGGTAGTCCCCGTCTCACCACCTGCTCCGACGTTTTCCAACTCAACGCAATTTGTGATGATTCAATTCACCCACCATGCTAAAACCCACATTTGCGTCGACGTTTTCCGACTCAATACAGATTCAATTAGAAAATATTCAGTTGATTATAAATCAGTATAAGTGGAATCAGTACAAATGAAATAAGTATAATGAAACATAGATCAGTACAATTGAAACAAACATAATTAATACATAGTTGTACACAAGTAAATTGATTATAAATTATTTAATGCCCAAGTAACAGGTGCTATTGATGCTTATGAATTCATTTCTAATGCTGGTACTTGGTAGCATTACCATCATAAACGAATTGAGATGATACATGACACATGCTCGTGCTCTTCAGAGATACTGATTAGGTTTTGAGAGGGAAAGAGTGTGAGAGATTCTTTTTTTTCAAAGATAAAGGGTAGATTAGGAAATAATAGAGAAAAATGTGTAGAATAGAGTAAACTTATGTGTGGGTTTAGCACTTACGTTTTATTATTACTTAAAGCGGTTGTAATACGTCACCAGTTTTGGCGTGTTCACAAAACAACTTGTGATACATCATGTATATATTGAAAATCTAATCATATTAGCATCTAAACATTCCGAGCTTTCTCAAATTTGGGACAATTTATAAACATGAAATAAACTAAGATGAAAATGGCGTAGAGATTTTATTGAACTGACATTTATTTGATCCATCATGTAAATGATTCTTTAGATTTTAACTATCAATAATTTTCTTATGTGTCACAAGCTTCTGACGGAAACTATTTGTTATAAACGTGAATTTATGGTTTTTTTGGTTAGTCCTCCCATCTAAGCGTGTTAACTTTTGTCTCAAAAACTTATTTTGTTTAGACCATCAATTAATTTTCGTCCATTTCTCAAGCTCATTCCTTTTTCCATCATAAATTTATACTCCCTTAATTAACTTTAGTTTTAAGGATAATTTGTGAGAAATTATCTTATATTTATGTCCATTTGCGAACAACTACCTTACTTGTTTTTTTGTTAAAAACTACCTTTTATTTTAATTTTTTGTTAAAAACTACCTAAAAAAAGTTTTGAGGCCAATTTCTATTTATTATTGGTTTCACACGTGTGATTTCTCTAAATTTTCATTCTTATTTTGTCGTTAAACTTGATATCTAAGCTTATCCTTCTTATCTAAAGTTCTAAACGAAAGAGAATTCTTGTCATTAGCTTCAATTTCTTTCTTTAAGCATGTGGAATAATTGCTCCGGATAATGAACATGGGCTAAATGGTATGAACTCTATGCTATTAGTAAATAGGTGTTAGTCATGCATTTATTTGATAAAATGCACTAGTATTGATTGGTTTATGCATTTCTGATACATATTGTTCTACTCATTGCCGTATGATGCTGCAATACTTCATACTTCATTTGCAGCAGCCATAGTAACTCCCTCTCTTGTTAAAAACTACCTAGAGGGCAGAAGTAGGTAGTCCAAGTGCTACTTGCTAGTGAAAGGATTTAGCAGAAAGAAATTGAAGCTAATGGCAAGAATTCCCTTTCGTTTAGAACCTTAGATAAGAAGGATAAGCTTGGATATCAAGTTTAACGACAAAATAAGAATGAAAATTTAGAGAACTCACACGTGTGAAACCAATAATAAATAGAAATTGGCCTCAAAACTTTTTTTAGGTAGTTGTTAACAAAAATTTAAAATGAAAGGTAGTTTTTAACCAAAAAAAAAAGTAAGGTAGTTGTTCACAAATGGGCATAAACGTAAGGTAGTTTCTCACAAATTATCCTAGTTTTAAAGCTAAATTCTTCTTGTATCAAGCTCATTCCTTTTGTCCGCTCTACGTTCCCTACTTCCAGCCCAGCTCTGTTTTCGACCCCAGCTCTACTCATATACCCTCTATACTCCTACACCAATCGCATAAACCCCATAATCACAACCTCCGGCCTTCGTTATTCGTCCTCAAAGAGACGTGAATTGCGTATAGTCCATATTGCCGATATCATTGCCAAGATGTAAAACCCCTCGTCGCAGCGGAAAAATAAACATACAACATACCAAAATTTAAGCGGAATTTAAACTTTAACATGCATAAAAACGAGGTGAATTAAAACTTAAACTGAAAGGACTGATATAAGGTACTGAAAGTAAATATATACAAACAGCCTGGGATGACACATCCCTACAGGCACTCAAAACTGAAATGTAACTAGAGTCTAGCTAACGCAAGTGTAAAGTCAAATCGATGAATAACGGATCATCGCTCGCTAGCTCCATGCAAACCCCTCTGCCAACCTGTCATGTACCTACATACATGTAAACATGTACGCCACAATCAGTGGGGAGTGACTAGAGCTCTCCTAGCCACCTTTTGTAACAACACGTAACACATAAACATACAATATACTCCAACATATACATAACATGTGAAGCATATAAATCTCAATATCTGAATCTCATATCATCATGCAATTACTATGCAAGGCTCTCAACCAACTTCGGAAACTATTTGGAAGGAGAGCCGGTTTCCCTTCCGGTTGCCCGGCCGGGGGGTCTTTCAGTCCAAACCATTTACGAAACTAGCCAAAGAGTCATCCAATGCCTTGGATGAACAATTATATAATCAAAACACTATAACCATCATAATCAATCAGCAAGTATAAAGGTTCATCGGTCAACTTAAGACATAACCTAAATACCAAAATATTCAGCAAGTATAAAGCTTCAGAGGCGACATCTTAACGCATAACCTAGATACCAAATTCACATTCACAAGCAAGGACTCAGAGGCCAACTTAAGGCATAGACTTGCTACTCAACAAGACACTAGACTCAGAGGCGACATCTCAACGCATGGACTAACATCCAAAAAGTAAAGAACTCAGAGGCCAACTTAAGGCATGTCCCTTTACTACATCACAAGACACTAGACTTAGAGGCCAGCTTAAGGCATGTCCTAGCATGCCATGATGTGCACACGTCCTGACGTGGCATATGCATTGAGTATGGTCAGCCGTTACCAAAATAATCCAGGTGAAAGTCACTGGATAGCCGTCAAGAACTAATACGAATTCTTGAGCAAAGAAATCGTCCGCGGAAGCTTTCTTGGAAATCTTGAGAACAATATTGAAAGAATTAATAAAATAGGGACAATCTTGAAAATAATGAATGATGGATGATGAGATGAACGATGGTGATATCGTTGATGATGATGGCGTCCGTCGGTGGTGGTGATAATGGTGGTTGTTATTGTAGTTGTGACGGTCTTGAGGTGAATCCCCAAGGTAGAAGGATATTTGTTTGCCCTAGACCTATAGGACACCCAATGGTGAATTACTCCCTAGACCTATAGTTTGTAATTCGTGCTAATATTTGAAACGCGACAAATACTAACGGTTCGGATCAACACTCGATTAGTCCTTGAGATTTCTTTAAGAATGCCTTAAAAAGAAAACTTGTAAATTTTATTGAATACTTGAATATTGGATTGTAAAAACAAGAAGACGATGTGCCCTATATATAGGTAGTAGCACACGCCTAGCATCACACGTCCCATTCGAGTGAACAACTCGAAATTTGACTCAGAATGGGAATCCTAAAATCTATCTAATTGGATCAAAATTAATCCTTATTAAATCCTAACTCTATTCTAGGTTGTTAAATAATTAAATAAACTAATCCTAACAACCTTAGAATAACTAACTAGATAGTAACTAACTTTGTAACTAACTACTAATTTGTAACAACCTTAGTAACCACCTAATAACAAACTTTCCTAACAAACCATAACTAACTTCTTAAAGATAAAAGTAACATAGTAATTAAATATACTCCAAGTCTTTCTTGGAATCCGATTTAGCCGTGATATCCACCACTCGTGTCCGAGCCATGATCGGTCCTTCGACAGCCCATGACCGAGCATCCCATGATCCATGGACCGTGCCTTCCCAACTTGGGCCGTTCCCAACCGTTTGTCCTTCCTTCGATTTGAATTGTTGCTTGATCTTACTTTATTAGCCCAAGGTCGCAAAGCCCAACGAATCTTTACGAGACAATACACTAGCCATACTATAATTAATGTTAAGATAGCTAATATATTTTGCCTCATCGTTTTGTGCTTATGATAACGATTTGATGCTCTATCCATATTCGGATCAAGAACATCCTTAAGTACTTACGAAGGACTAAGGATTGGGCACTGGTATATGGTGGAGACATGGAGCTAAGTGCTAAGTGTTGAGGCTGGTGTCCTTGACAGTTAGTACAATGACTTATCTCTTAAAGGATCACAAGGACATACTTCTGTATTATTATCAGTTGATCCACGTTTATCTATAACGGTTGGCTTGCTAGATAAGTTTGACGTTATTGTCATACAAATGGCGGTGATCAACTGGTCCCTATACGTCACACCTATAGCACACGTTTGAGAGATGTGAAGATATGAAAATACAGTCACATTTATGCTGAATATGACTAAACAGTTTGAAGAGTCTGTTGACCTAGATATACTCAAGAAGGGGGGGTTGAATTGAGTATGTCAACTTTTTCGATTCTTCTTCGATGGTGGTTGTTGTGACGAAGTAATAGCAAGTAACGAGTAAGAACGATAAAGTAAAGGAGACACGATCTTTTGAAGTGGTTCAGTTTCACACTTTGAAACCTACGTCCACTATTCTCGATTAATAAAATTAGTACCTTCTCCGGATTACAATTTTATCAACCCAACTCGTACAACTTTGATATTAGTTGTAACTCAATCTAGATACCGTAAAATATCTAGCTACGACAAGTACCGTTAAATACTTGCTTTACAATGAGTACCGCTAAATACTCGAATCTATCTTAAGTAAGTAAGATAAACTTTTCAACAACTTCTTGTAATTTATGATCTTGGATGTACGAAAATATTCTTCAATGCTTGTAGTCTTGATTACGAAAATATGACAATAATTGGCACGAATATCGAGACGCGTGAGAGACTACGTCCGTTTCTTTTTCTTTGAGCGTGAGGCGTGTTGATCGTCTTTCTTGGATGTGTAATATGATGTATATATAGTAATTTAGATCTAGGTTTAATCCTAGATAGTTTAGAAATATTACCTTATCTAGAATACTAATTCTAGGTAATATTTAAAACTTAATCTTATATGAATTAGGAAAGGACTCTAATAAGATAATATTAATTTAAGACATAAGATAATATTTCCATAATCCTATTTGATTTAGGAAACATCTTATACCATAAAATATAGAATCCTACTTTGAATCAAATCCTAATTCTTGTCAATAATATAATAAATTATATTTTTAATCAAATCCTAGTCAATCTTTAAGTAGATTAAATAAACAAGTTTATTTATTTAATTAACCATAAAGATAATATGAAACATGTTAGTAGTTGTGTAGGAAACGTAAGGAATACTTCCTTGACACGCTTCCCCACGCACGTCCCAACGTGTGCTTCATAGATCACGCTCTTCGAGACATATTTCTCGAAGCACGTTTCCCTAGGAATTTAGATTTTTGACAACGACGGTTAAAATAAAATCCTTAGTATTTTAGAATTAATATTTACCTCATAAGATAAATACTTTAATTCTTGTTAACTAAAGAATATTTCTATTTTAAAACCGTTTATAAGATTACTAAATTAATATATAATAATATATTAATAGCACGCATAAATCTTCACGCTTTGACTTATTTTATGCAAATCTCATTTCTTCGATAGTTATAGGAATGATCCATGACTTAAGAACTCTTGACATTGTAATAAAACTTGTGTCTTGTAAATCTTCAAAAAGACTTGACACTTGACATGAGCTTGATCTTTCTTCAATCTTGATTGAATTTATACTTTATTAAACTACGATTTTCGCTCTATAATTAACTGTACACTTAAACGCACGATTACACGCATATGCATATAAAACATAATTATTTAGACTTGTCATTATTAAAACATAAAACAATATATTACTTAAATAGAATATATTACTCAACAATTTCCCCCTTTTTAATGATGGCAAGTCTTTCCTAGAATCGTGTCTAAGTGTAACGTAGTAACGTTCCCCCTCAACATAATATTGGTCTTTTATAATATAGATTAACTAGGGTTTCTATTTTTAAACTAAACCAATTACTAAAAAGAACTTTGAGAGACAATACGTTACGACAAGGAGCAATCTTAGGCAAATTCGTAATCTAGGTCGCATTTCTTTCCCCCTCTTGACATCATTGAAAAGACGGAAACAAAGACATAAAACGACTAGAATGATATAATACGAAACAAACCTAAGCATGCAATTCTAAATCAAATACACAAACGTAATTAAAATCATGCAAACACGAAATACGAACGGAAATACGACACACAACCAAATACTACAATGCCAAAGGGCCGAATATGCAAAATAAAGCCACATGGGCCGAATGTGTCGAATAAGAGCCTAATGGGCCGAATAGTTTGTAGGTAGAAAAGTCATGGGCCAAAAGAGGTAAGGTAACCAAACATATTCTGGGCCAAGTATCACGGCCAAAAAGCAAAATAGTGCTAATGTCTTAAACAGTTTTAAGGAGAGGGATAGGGTAATAGGATAGAATACAATATCCACCGAGGGAGCCCAAAACACATTCCGTCAAAATAGTTCCTGCACACAAACCGAGACAAAACAACGATTAACCAAAGCTTTTTACTAATCATAAGCGCTTCTTCTTCAACCTCCTTAAGGTCACGTTTAAACTTTTTAAGACTCCCATCAATCCGTTGTATCCAACTTCGCAACTCCTTATCCACTCTTGACCCTCGGCCATTCTCGGCCTTAACCTTACTCATCCCAGAAATTAAAGATTAACTTTTCCTTCAAATCCATCCAAATTTCCATTCGCTATTTTTTTTTTCATCGCCATTCACACGACCGAATACCATTAACTTTATAAATTTATCATTCGTTCGATCATGGAGCACAACTTCGTAACAGCCAACGTCTACCACCCCTTCGCCCTTTTTTTTTATTTTTTTTTCATTCGAACTTTTTCAATCCTTCTTTTGCAACTTCCCCGGAAACATCACGGAATAGAGGACGAGGTATTTGATCGTAATCTTGAAATTCCTCTTCCATTAACGATTTCCCTTTTTCCCTTTTTTTTAAAAAAATTTTTTTGTCTCTTGCTTGCTTCTGATTTCGGAACGGTGACGGAATTGGGTTCGGGGGACGATGGAGGCGAGGGTGTTGGTGTCGGAATATGGTGTTTTAGTAGACAAATGTATTTTAGCTTGGTTGACGGTTTTAGAAAGCTTTAATGGTGATTTCTTGATTTTTTTTTTTTGGTTTTATTGGTTTTAGTAAGTTTTGGGGACGGTGAGTTGTGATGGTGAGGTAGGCACGTGGGGTTATGTAGTAGAAGTAAATAAGGTGAGTTTGGAGGGTAAACAAATAAGACGGGTTTAGATATTACGTAATTAAATTATCACAAGTTTATAATGAGTTACGTACTTGAGGTACGTAACAATACGTATATATATAATATTGATAATAATATTTGTGAGCATAAATTATTAATATGTGAATATTATTATTTTGACCTGAGAAATTGGTTGTGTATGTTCGTATAACATGTAGCACGAAATAATCAAAATTCGAGCATTCAATAAAAAATAACACACATAGGCATGCAGCGGAATATACGGACACAGTCATATAATTTAATCTTTTCATAGTCAATCATTGGGTTATTTTAAGCTCTTAAGATCGATTAGGTGCCACCGATTAAACCAATTTCCAATCGTAAAGTCTCAAATCGTTCCCTAGCCAAGGGTTTAGTAAAAATATCCGCCCATTGTTTTTCTGTACTACAAAATTCCAACTTAATGTTTTTCTTTTCTAAATGGTCACGTAAGAAGTGATGTAATCTCTATGTGTTTTGTTCTTGAGTGCTGAGCCGGGTTTTTAGATATTATAATAGCACTCGTATTATCACATAATATAGGTACACATCCCACGTCAATACCATAATCAAGTAACTGCTGTTTTAACCATAGTAGTTGGGAACATACCAGTGCGGCTGCAATATATTCTGCTTCTGCGGTTGACAAGGCGACTGAATTTTGTTTCTTGGATGCCCAAGATATAATACATGGTCCAACGAAAGTCGCAAGTCCAGAAGTACTTTTCCTGTCTAAAGAACAACCTGCATAATCCGCATCTGAATATCCTAATAAGTTAAAATTACAGTCCATAGGATACCATAGATATAATTTTGATGTTCCAATTAGGTATCTTAAAATTCTCTTAACCGCAATCATATGCGATTCTTTTGGTGCAGATTGAAACCGAGCACAAACGCAGACACTAAACATTATATCTGGACGACTTGCAGTAAGATAAAGAAGTGAGCCGGTCATACCTCTATAAGTAGTTTCATCTACTGACTTACCGTCCTTGTCTTTGGTGAGTTTCTTATCTGTTACCATTGGAGTAGGCATAGGATGAGAGGATTCCATTCCGAACTTCTTTATTAACTCTTTGACGTATTTTTGTTGATGTACTTTGATACCCTCGTTCGTTTGTTGGATTTGAAGACCAAGGAAGAATTTTAATTCTCCCATCATACTCATCTCGAACTCGGATGTCATCAACTCTGAGAAGTATTGGCACAACTTTTTGTTGGTTGAGCCAAATATAATATCGTCAACGTAGATTTGGACTACTAGTAGATCGGAATTTTCGCTTTTCAGAAATAGTGTCTTATCTACTGATCCTCTTTTAAAGCCGCTTTCCAATAGAAACTTTGATAGTCTATCGTACCATGCTCGAGGGGCCTGTTTTAGCCCGTAGAGAG
This sequence comes from Silene conica, assembly GCA_029255685.2. Classification (NCBI taxonomy): domain Eukaryota; kingdom Viridiplantae; phylum Streptophyta; class Magnoliopsida; order Caryophyllales; family Caryophyllaceae; genus Silene; species Silene conica. The sequence continues at coordinate 53,921,957 of CM055317.2, forward strand.
CTTTGTCCAATCTGTACACATGATCCTTGAGTTTGCTGTCAGGAAATCTAGGAGGTTGTTCGACATAGACTTCCTCCTGAAGATATCCGTTAAGGAATGCAATTTTAACATCCATTTGAAATAATTTCATTCCTTTATGTGCAGCAAATGCTATGAGTAAGCGAATCGCTTCAAGGCGAGCAACAGGAGCAAAAGTTTCGTCATAATCGATCCCTTCCTGTTGGTTGTATCCTTGAACGACCAATCTTGCTTTATTACGAACGATGACTCCAGAGTCATCTAATTTATTTCTGAATACCCATCTTGTTCCAATTACTGATCTATCTTTTGGACGAGGAACAAGATGCCATACTTTGTTCCTTTCGAATTGTTGTAGTTCTTCTTGCATGGCGACTATCCAGTCAGGTTCTGCAAGAGCTTCTTTTATATTTGTAGGTTCAATTGTAGAGAGAAAGGAGTAGAAAGAGCAGAAGTTGTTTAAACTTCTTCGAGTTTGAACTCCTTCTGTAAGGCTTCCTATGATATTATCCAGAGGGTGAGAGCCTTTATATCTCCAGTTTCTTGATTGATTGTTTTCATTGCTACTGCTTGACTCGGGATTTTGACTTGTTCCCCCTGAATCCAAACCAGGGTTTGTAGGAGAGTCAGGTATAACTATGCTCTCTTCCCTTTGGTTTTGATTCAAAGTTGTAGCTTCATTGGCTATAACTCTGGGTTCTAAGTCATTGGTTTGAGAGTTATCCACAGTATCATCAACTGTAGTTTCATCTCTCGCACCATTTCCTTCCAAGTCAAGTTCATCAGTGTTTCCTTGAATTTCGCCTTCATCGTTATTTTCTATTTCAGGAGGATCTTCCCTTGACAACCTAAAGTCAGGTTCGTCTAGGTTTTCCTCTTCGTCCTGTAAAGGCTTGTCGAAAGCATTATTCTCATCAAAGATAACATGTATGCTCTCTTCTATGCATAAAGTACGTTTGTTAAAAACTTTATAGGCTTTACTATGATCAGAATATCCTATGAAAATTGCCTCATCACTTCTAGGGTCAACTTTGCTTAAACGATTTTTACCATTGTTATGAACAAAGCATTTACTCCCAAAACATCTTAGATGAGATATATTAGGTTTACGAACACGTAAAAGTTCATAGGGTGTCTTTTTAAGGATAGGTCTAATCATAGCACGATTATGAATATAGCAAGCTGTATTAATAGCCTCAGCCCAAAAGTTTCTAGGTAGCCCACTACAAAGAAGCATTGTTCTAGCCATATCTTCTAGGGTTCTGTTCATTCGTTCTACTACTCCGTTTTGTTGTGGTGTTCTAAGTGCAGAGAAGTTATGTCCAACACCGTTGGATTTACAGAAATCAATAAAAGCATGGTTGTCAAACTCAGTTCCATGGTCAGTTCGAATAGTTACTAGATTAGTTTTTAATTTGTTTTGAACAAGTTTCATAAGACTAACAAATTCATCAAATGTTTCATCTTTAGAATGTAGGAATATTGGCCAAACAAATCTAGAATAATCATCAACTAGAACGAAAACATACCTGGAACCGCCTCTGCTTCTTACCTTCATAGGGCCACAGAGATCCATATGTACTAGATCAAGAGCTTGGTTAGTGCTTACTATTCTTTTTGGTTTGAAGGATGATCTGACGTGTTTACATCGTGCACATGTGTCGCACATCTTTTCTTGATCAAATCTGATCTTGGGGAGACCTTCGACCAAGTCCCATCTCTTCAATTTGCTAAGAATAGGAGAACTAATATGCCCAAATCTCTTATGCCAGAGACATGGATCATCTAACGTAACTTTCATACATGAGAGAGAGTCAGTAGGCACAACGTTTAAATCAATCATATAGACATTTTTCTTTCTATGACCTTCAAGAATAACTTTACTTGTACCTTCCATAATTATACGACAAACATCTGTATGAAAAACAACTTTGTTTCCTTTGTCGCATAATTGGGATATACTAATTAAGTTATGTTTAAGACCACTTACCAGATACACATCGCTAATAGAGTGAGAAGATGAGATGCCTATCTTACCGACACCTATTACCTTTCCCTTTTTGTTGTCTCCGAAGGTGACTTTTCCTCCGTCGAAAGGTTTTAAGGTAGTGAATAGATTAGCGTCTCCTGTCATGTGTCGGGAGCATCCACTGTCGAGTTACCATAGGTTATTCTCTTTAGCGATTATCTGCACAATGTAATTTAAAGACAGGTCTTAGGTACCCAAGCATACTTGGGTCCTTTTGAGTTAGTGACAATAAAAACATCTTCCTTTTTGACCCAGACTTGTCTCACTATAGGTCTCTTGTAACTATGGTAGTTAGGCTTTGTTGGTCTAGTGTGAGTCTTTGGGTTTTGTTTTTTGTAGGTTGTAGGTTTATGAGTTTGAGTGGTTCTATTTTTCTTTTCTGCGTAATCGAAGGACATGTCATAGAACTATCTATGGTTATTGTTTCTTTCCTCAACCTCTTCATTACCTTCCTCACTATCAATAATAGATATGGAGTCATTTGGTATACCTAGAGATTTAACAAATTTGACTCCAGTTTTGAAGTCGAGTGCGTGTTTTACACAGTTTTCTCGTAGGTGTCCATTATGACCACAATAAGTACAAATTAAGTATTCAGGCAAATCTACATACTTTCTTTTTCTAAAGTCACGTTCATCAGGTTTTTGTTGACATTTAGAATGGTCTCTCCTACCATAGCACTCATGTCTTAGACCCATCTTCATGTTGTTATCAGATTGTTCAGTTAGGAAGTTTAGTACGTTAGTACTTCCTTCCCATTTTTCGTGAACCTTACGAGCATGAAGAAGAAGGTCTTTTAAGGAATCTATTTCTTTTATGCAGGAGGAATGGTCAACATTGTTATGATCTTTCAAGTCTTGAATGTCTTTATTAAAATTGAACACGATTTGCGCATGTTCCTTTTTAACTTTGGATAAGTTGAATTCTAGATCCATGATTTTTTGCTCGAGGATTTCAACTTCTTCTAGATGAGTTTCATCTACAACAATTGGTGTAGATTTACTCTTTAGAAGTTCATTAGACCTTTTTAGATCTGAGGTTATAGCTTCATTGGCTATAATCTTAGATTCAAGCTCTTTAATGTTGAGTTTTAATTTTGAGATTACAGCTTCATTGGCTGTAACTTTAGACTCAAGAATTTTCTTCTCAGACATTACTGTTTCCAATTTAACATTTGTATTAATGTTAACCTTGGATTTCAGTTTCTTAGCTTTGGCCTTTAGGAGTTGATTTTCCTCAGCAATGTCAAGAATCTGTTCTTTCAGCTCGTCTAATTCAAGACTTTGTTCGTGACATTGATCTAGGGTTTGTTCGAAATAATTAATTAAAGTAGACTTAGATAAATTTTTGACTTGACTCTTAAGCTGTAAAAAATTTACCTCTTGGTCTTCATCCTCTGAATCAGATTCTCCGTAGAGGCAGAATTGTGATGAGTCATGATCGTCGGAGATTAGATCCAAGCTTACATTGCTTAGGCACAGGTTAGCAACTTCCTCTTCTTCAGAGTCTTCGTCATCTTCGGAATCTAATTCTCCCCAACAAGATGCGAGCATAACCTTCTTGAATTCAGTCTTGGTCTTATTTCGTTTTGATTTTTCTTTAATCTTGTCCCAGCTTGGACAGTCCTTGATCATATGGCCTTGATCACCACATTTAAAGCACCCTCGTTTGAAGAAGGTTTGCTTAGAGTCACTCTTTTTCTTGTTTGCTTTATTATTGGATTTGGTAAATCTCCCTTTGAAGACTGCCTTTTTAAAGCGTCTTGCGAAGAGAACTGTTTCATCTTCCAGTTCAGGTTCGCATTCTCCACTTGTAGAGGCTTGTAGTGCAACGCTTTTATTTGTAGAATGATCATTGTCATCTCTATTTAGCATGATCTCATGAGCCATTAGAGATCCAATGAGTTCTTGATAAGTTAAGGTCGTGAGATCACGAGCTTCTTCAATTGCAGTGACTTTTGGTTGCCACTTTTTGGTTAGGCTTCTAAGAACTTTTCTGACTATGTCCTCAGAATCATACTTACTACCAAGGTTCCGTAGTTCATTAAGTATGCAAGAGAATCGCGCAGACATGCTATCAATCGATTCATTCTTTTCCATAGTGAAAAGTTCATATCGTTGAATGAGCAAGTCTATGCGATGCTTCTTGACTACGGAAGTACCTTCGTAGGCAAGTTCTAGGCCATCCCATATTTCTTTAGCTGAGTTGCAAGAGGAGAAGCGATCAAATTCAGAAGTAATCATACCGTTTTGAAGTAGACTCATGGCTTTTGAATTTTTCTCAGCAATCTTGTAGTCAGCTTCCACATAGTCACTTTCTGGTTTCTCATATGTAGTTCCATTTGCAGATGCAACCAAGATCTTTCTTGGTCCAGTTTGAATTATTTTCCAGCATTCCCAGTCGCATTCTTTGACGTAGTGGGTCATCATGTTCTTCCACAAGCTATAGTTCTTTCCATCGAAGATAGGACACTTAAGGTGTTTTGAATCCATTGGAAATCAATAGAAGGATCAATCTCAAGCTGTAAGGCTTTCAAGAGCACGAGGCTCTGATACCAATTGAAGAGTCTATTGACCTAGATATACTCAAGAAGGGGGGGTTGAATTGAGTATGTCAACTTTTTCGATTCTTCTTCGATGGTGGTTGTTGTGACGAAGTAATAGCAAGTAACGAGTAAGAACGATAAAGTAAAGGAGACACGATCTTTTGTAGTGGTTCAGTTTCACACTTTGAAACCTACGTCCACTATTCTCGATTAATAAAATTAGTACCTTCTCCGGATTACAATTTTATCAACCCAACTCGTACAACTTTGATATTAGTTGTAACTCAATCTAGATACCGTAAAATATCTAGCTACGACAAGTACCGTTAAATACTTGCTTTACAATGAGTACCGCTAAATACTCGAATCTATCTTAAGTAAGTAAGATAAACTTTTCAACAACTTCTTGTAATTTATGATCTTGGATGTACGAAAATATTCTTCAATGCTTGTAGTCTTGATTACGAAAATATGACAATAATTGGCACGAATATCGAGACGCGTGAGAGACTACGTCCGTTTCTTTTTCTTTGAGCGTGAGGCGTGTTGATCGTCTTTCTTGGATGTGTAATATGATGTATATATAGTAATTTAGATCTAGGTTTAATCCTAGATATTTTAGAAATATTACTTTATCTAGAATACTAATTCTAGGTAATATTTAAAACTTAATCTTATATGAATTAGGAAAGGACTCTAATAAGATAATATTAATTTAAGACATAAGATAATATTTCCATAATCCTATTTGATTTAGGAAACATCTTATACCATAAAATATAGAATCCTACTTTGAATCAAATCCTAATTCTTGTCAATAATATAATAAATTATATTTTTAATCAAATCCTAGTCAATCTTTAAGTAGATTAAATAAACAAGTTTATTTATTTAATTAACCATAAAGATAATATGAAACATGTTAGTAGTTGTGTAGGAAACGTAAGGAATATTTCCTTGACACGCTTCCCCACGCACGTCCCAACGTGTGCTTCATAGATCACGCTCTTCGAGACATATTTCTCGAAGCACGTTTCCCTAGGAATTTAGATTTTTGACAACGACGGTTAAAATAAAATCCTTAGTATTTTAGAATTAATATTTACCTCATAAGATAAATACTTTAATTCTTGTTAACTAAAGAATATTTCTATTTTAAAACCGTTTATAAGATTACTAAATTAATATATAATAATATATTAATAGCACGCATAAATCTTCACGCTTTGACTTATTTTATGCAAATCTCATTTCTTCGATAGTTATAGGAATGATCCATGACTTAAGAACTCTTGACATTGTAATAAAACTTGTGTCTTGTAAATCTTCAAAAAGACTTGACACTTGACATGAGCTTGATCTTTCTTCAATCTTGATTGAATTTATACTTTATTAAACTACGATTTTCGCTCTATAATTAACTGTACACTTAAACGCACGATTACACGCATATGCATATAATGTTGGTGCTCGTAGATAGTCATACTAGCTAGTTCAAGTTATTAGTCTTACTAAATTTACTAATTAAACTCATATTAACTTAGTCGATCTTATGCATGCAAAAAAAAAAGCGGAAATAAGGAGAATCGTATTCTTACAACCGGTCCAAAATATGCTTAGGACGATCCTCCAAAAGCAACCAAGTAAGCTTGCCTCCAATGAGTGAGCACCAAGACCTTACCTTAAACGGACCAAATAACCGAACCCGAAACTAGAGGACGGAATTAGGCTAAAACCGTGTACTAATACTAATATTAGTATAATAGAAAATATTAAATGAATAATATTTGAGAGGTTTTTATCTTGAGTTTTCTTACTCTAGAAAATTCATGCACCCAAGATTAGCATTACAATATGTGATGTATCACATATATATAATGGAGAATAGGTTTTAGTTGGGGTGGGTATGTGTCGTGTGTTTTGTGTGTTGTGTAAGATCAAATAGGTTGCTTGTCTTACATAAGCAACTAGGTTTGCATGCCTACTAATAGACATCAACCTATTCTAATCATTATCCTTTTTCCATGCACTAATTTAAACAAATTAGTACTTATAACACACACCATCACACGCCACATTATATTGTAAAATGTACCTTATTTTACAAAATTGTAATTTGTACAATTGTGTAATATGTGACATCCTATGTGACATAATTCAATTGTATTAATTTAAAACATATTTATCACATAAATAATATTTCTAAATTAATCAAATCATATTTAACAAATTATTTAGTAATTCATAATCACCGTCTCAAAATATGGTTATTATAATAATCGTCAATACGATATACAACATTTGTTATAACCATGAACCCTTCTCATTCTAATTTCGACATTTCATAAATGTCGATTAATATTTGACAATCGACACATTTCAATTTCAAATATAAATCTTACTTTAAGATTCAACCTCTGATTCTTAATATACGGTTTTGAGAATATCGATCAATCTGTATCCTATACAATTAATCAATATACGTTTAAGGGGTTAGTCCTATAGGTGTGACCTAAAGGGATCAACTGACCACCACCGTCATACGACAGTAATGTTAAACTCTAGTCAGCCAATCATTACCGATTAATGTTGGTCAGTTGACTAAATCAATATTGGATCGTCCCTTGCATATTCATTTCATAAGATTTATGACAATGATTTTTATCACTGTCGTGATCGCACTATTGTTGAGGACACACATTCCCCAACAATCTCCCACTTGTCCTCGACAAGTGTGCGTCACCAATTCTCTTGTCCTATTACGTCATCTCCCACTCAATGCAAGGTGTCTTCCAGGTCGTACTTGCATTTGATCATATCTTGAGCGGTTTTCTCGATCTGGAGATTTAACTGCTTTGACCGGAATTGTCTACCATAGATACCTTCCGAGCGTGGCCACGCATTTCCAGTTAAACTTCTCCTCGAGTGGCCTTGAGATTTAAGACAACCCTGACAAGGGGTTGGACAATTCCTATCCTACTGTTCCCTTCGACTAACACAGTCCATCATTATCATATAATAAACTCACTTATGATTTATGTTCTTAACATATATTCATCTAGAATTGAAAACCTTATATTCTTTAACCTTTAAAGAATCACCATTCTCTCTAAATGGTAGGTTTCGTTTCCTTAATAACTTTTCTAACTTTTCTCCCACTGAATCCCATATTACTATCTTATAGTTTAATAACTCCCACTATCTTCATAGTGATTAGGTAATATCTTCAAACATCTTCTCAACTCATAATGAACATTTAATTTTGATTTACTTCAAACATTTTCTCAACTCGTAATGAACATTTCATTCTCATTTTCTTTCCCACGGAAAGAATCTTAGTATTATCATGAGAACGGGAGACGATTTCTCCTCTATTATCTTTATAAAACAGAAACATTAACATCATGGAAACGATTTCCTTCCGTTAACACTCACGGTTCCTTTTGTCCTCTCTAGGAACTAATGACAACATATGGAACTTTTCCCTTTTGTGTCCTCGCATAGTTTCTTCTGTGTCCTCTCGTAGTTTCTTCTATCCAATCTCTTAGAGTTATTCTCAAGGACTCCTCATAGGACTCTTCTCTAAGATCCTATGTTTAATTCATTGGTTTACGGGCGTAGAATTTCTCCCACTCTATCCTTTAAAATAACGGTTATTTAAGAAGGATAGCATTTTTCCGCCCGTCAACAATGTATTGGATAAAGAATTATGTGAGTATTGAGATATTAACATGTTCTTTCATTTAAGGTGAAAATCTTATAATGAACTGATGTTCTTATGTTTGAATTTGAAGTATTTCACGGGATGTAATTCTCGTTTTAAGTAAGTCGAATTACTTTTATAATGATCATATCATATTACTCATGTTATATATATATATATAAAAGCATTTTAAAACAACCAAACATGTTTGATTAAGAACAAAAGGATGACTTTGGTTGTAAACCAAGTCACCACTATTACAACCATTGTTTCAACAAGATTCTTGTCGTACAAGAAATACAAAGTTCTTAAATTAAAATGCAAAAAGAAAGAAGACATCAAATGAAAATTAGAGCCATGCTCTTCATGTCTTCAATCTCGGATGCTACCTTAGCCATCCATGGAAGGAACTTCAAGTTTCCTTCTCCTTCTCCTTGCCTTTGTCTTTGGTAGGAGCCCCTTTACAACAATTTATAAACGGGTGAGAATCAATAACTTGTATCAATATACAAAAATTGATTAAGTAACATGAATTAGACGAGAATTTATACCTACAGCAAGAACCTTTCCGGCTTTGAGGTCATGGAGATACTTCGGGCAATTCCGCTTCCAATGCCCCATCTTAGTGCAATAATAGCACTTGTCATCAACCTTTGACGACGACGAAGAAGCACTTTTCGTAAAAGTCTTCTCCTTGGGAGATGCGGGTTTGAAGGCTTTAATATTTTTACCCTTGTTGGCCTTGCGCTTAAACTTCCTCTTGCTTTTTGAATCGATATTAAGCACATCCTTTGTGGAACTCTCATTAAGTCCCATATCCCTCTCCGCTTGGACTAACATCTTATGTAACTCGTCCAAGGAGGTTACTTGATTGCGCATGTTATAATTTACCCGAAATTGAACATACGATTTCACTTTGTTGAGGGAGTGAAGGATTTTGTCAATAATAAGCGAGTCGGGAACATTCACCCCTTGCACCTTCAAGGTTTCGGCTAGCTCAACCATTTTGAGCACATGAGGACTAACCCTTTGACCTTCCTTTAAGGCCAAATCAAAGAATGCGGAGGCCGCCTCATATTGGATTACCCTAGGAGCTTGCGAAAACATGGTCGCAATCTTAGTGTAAATCTCATTAGCCGTGGTTAGCTTAATCATTCTTCTTTGGAGATCCGGCTCCATCGAAAATATAAGCACGTTCTTCAAAGCATGCGACTCCTTCATGTAGGCCTCATAGGCTTCACGAGTCGCTTCCGATGAACGAGCACCGGGAGTGGGAGGAGCGGCAATGGTAAGATAACGAGTCTTATCGTCGGCTTCCGCGGCCAACACCAATTGGGCGTCCCAATCCTTGAAATTGGCGCCATGCTTCTCAAGCTTGCAACGATCCATAAAAGACCGAAGCCATGAAACGTGTTGTGGGAGTGGTGGAGCGTTATTTGCCATTTGATGATTGAAAGTCGAAATTGAACTACAATAAAATAAAGGAATTAAAACACAATTATCGTTTTAATAATTAAACTTGTAAATTTTAAACAAGTTAAGCATCTACTTAATGATATCTTACCCAATTAAGTAAATGATCCCGAGACCCAAATACACACTAACTCGGGCACGGTTTAGCCGATACATCCCTCATTAATATGACTCGGTAGATTAACCCCTTAATCGATTCTACTTTTAGAACTCTCGGTCGATAAAATTACACTAATTCTTATCTTAGCCCGAACTTATTACCACTACGGTGGCTCGAATACCTTCGTCGAGATCAACCAAATTTCAAGAATAAGTAATCATATTACCCCACTTCACCAACGTAATAACGTTTGCACCCCGGTTTAGCCGAGCCTACTCCCTTATGAAGAAGATCCTTCGCGGGTCCTTTACTTTTTGGTAAGGCTATGTCTCGATTTTAAATAACGTAAGAGATCTTGTCAATTTATTATCTATCTCCTTTAAGTGAACTAAGTCGGTGAATTATCGATAAATTAATTGACACGGTCGATAAAATCGATGAAATGCATGAGTTTGGATGACGATTTGGCTATGCATGCAACATGATAAGCATAAGTAAAAGCATAAATAAAACCCTAGTATGGCCTTTCCTAAAATAGAAAATTAAATGTAAAATACAAATTCGGAAACCAACTCCTTTGGTCCCTTGAACTTCACACGCGGCACGCATCCCAAGGCAAACTTCGTCTTGGTCGGAACTCCTTTCCGAAATGGCACCGTCTTCAAGGATTTCCGAAATTACAAATAATTACAAATTTTCTATCTATTTTATACATTATAAAATAAAATAAAACAATAAAATAAAGTGATACGAGATCACATTAAATTACAACCGAATCGATAAACCCTTACATTACGGGAAATATCGATTAAAATCTAAGGCCATACTAAGTAAATTACATAATTCCAAAATTACGTAAATATAATATGACATTCATAAACAATAATTAAATATGCAATGCTTATGTAAAATGCAAAACCTAAGCCAAATCGTCCTATTTAAACACGTTTTAAATATCGTTATTCGTAATAACACGGTTTTATGGAATAACGTGATTTAAACAATTTTAAAATCACTAATCACTTTATGAATCACTATTCATGATTTAGTTAAGTTTCCTAACACATTTTAGGATTCAAAATTTAGTCTTACTTAAATTTCGAAAATTAACTTAACTTATTTTAATATTGTTCGGTTTTAATCGGTTTTACGGGAAATAGCATTAAAATAATCAAACGAGTCATAAAAATTTCGAAAATTCAAAATTCAAAATTTTGAACATACTGAAAATTTTCTAAAATTTCAGATCCTTAAAACTTAAAATTTTCGAAATATACTTATTTATTTCGTAAAATTGCCGTGTACATGCATAAAATTTCGAAAAATTCAAAACTATTGCAAAAATTATGAAATAAAATACCAATATAATTTTTACATCTTCCTAGACACTCCAAGAATCTGAAAATGCAAAGAAAAAACAGGTACACACTGTTTAAGATCTGAAAAATAATTATGACTCCTTCAACACTCAATCTCCAACTTTAATCTTTTAAAATTAAAACTTAAAGTTTCAGAAACTTTTGGCACTAAATAAAAATATGTTGATGATCATACATAATATGACTAATATGGGTGAATTTTTCGGACCATTTAAGCAACATTTACTATTTTTAATAATTCGTGTCATATATTACGCGATTTTACCGATTAAAATCATTTCTCATGCAATATTCGAGATTAAAAGCTCAAAATTCACATGCATGCTATAAATAATATATGTGACACTATATTAAATTTTTATGGTAAAATTCGAACTTAAACTATTTAAGCTAAAATATGTCACTAATATTTCGATTTTTACGATAAAAATCAATATTCATGCAATATTAACGAAAAATTTCTGGAAAATTCATCATATGTTTTAAATATTGCATGTGACATGTAAAAAAATTTTTATAGTTAAATTCATAATATAACTATTTATCCCATATTTAACTCATTTTATGACTATTTAACCATTAAAAATCATAAACCATGCATAAAACCTTCAATAATTTCGAAAATTATATATTCATAATATGTTAAATGCATGTGAGAACATATTTAAAATTCATGGCCAGAAACATTATTTAGCTATTTTTCCCAAATAAAAACATTTTTAACCGATTTTTGGCACTAATTAAACATTTTAATTACAATATTGAACAATATTATTCCATAAATCATCAAAATGACTTAAAACTATTTTAAGACCAGAAAGTATACATGCAATATGATTTTCGTGCATATCCTATATGTACTACTCATTTTCGTTTTTAATTAAAATCGTATTTTCTCGCAAAAACGTATAAAATCAAGTTGCATGCAAGCAACCTAGTGCTCTGATACCACTTGTTGGTGCTCGTAGGTAGTCATACTAGCTAGTTCAAGTTATTAGTCTTACTAAATTTACTAATTAAACTCATATTAACTTAGTCGATCTTATGCATGCAAAAAAAAGCGGAAATAAGGAGAATCGTATTCTTACAACCGGTCCAAAATATGCTTAGGACGATCCTCCAAAAGCAACCAAGTAAGCTTGCCTCCAATGAGTGAGCACCAAGACCTTACCTTAAACGGACCAAATAACCGAACCCGAAACTAGAGGACGGAATTAGGCTAAAACCGTGTACTAATACTAATATTAGTATAATAGAAAATATTAAATGAATAATATTTGAGAGGTTTTTATCTTGAGTTTTCTTACTCTAGAAAATTCATGCACCCAAGATTAGCATTACAATATGTGATGTATCACATATATATAATGGAGAATAGGTTTTAGTTGGGGTGGGTATGTGTCGTGTGTTTTGTGTGTTGTGTAAGATCAAATAGGTTGCTTGTCTTACATAAGCAACTAGGTTTGCATGCCTACTAATAGACATCAACCTATTCTAATCATTATCCTTTTTCCATGCACTAATTTAAACAAATTAGTGCTTATAACACACACCATCACACGCCACATTATATTGTAAAATGTACCTTATTTTACAAAATTGTAATTTGTACAATTGTGTAATATGTGACATCCTATGTGACATAATTCAATTGTATTAATTTAAAACATATTTATCACATAAATAATATTTCTAAATTAATCAAATCATATTTAACAAATTATTTAGTAATTCATAATCACCGTCTCAAAATATGGTTATTATAATAATCGTCAATACGATATACAACATTTGTTATAACCATGAACCCTTCTCATTCTAATTTCGACATTTCATAAATGTCGATTAATATTTGACAATCGACACATTTCAATTTCAAATATAAATCTTACTTTAAGATTCAACCTCTGATTCTTAATATACGGTTTTGAGAATATCGATCAATCTGTATCCTATACAATTAATCAATATACGTTTAAGGGGTTAGTCCTATAGGTGTGACCTAAAGGGATCAACTGACCACCACCGTCATACGACAGTAATGTTAAACTCTAGTCAGCCAATCATTACCGATTAATGTTGGTCAGTTGACTAAATCAATATTGGATCGTCCCTTGCATATTCATTTCATAAGATTTATGACAATGATTTTTATCACTGTCGTGATCGCACTATTGTTGAGGACACACATTCCCCAACATATAAAACATAATTATTTAGACTTGTCATTATTAAAACATAAAACAATATATTACTTAAATAGAATATATTACTCAACACAGTTAGTCAGAGGCATTGACTATTAAATTAGTCAATGAGATGTTGAGATTATTATTTAATACGGATTAAATAATTTTAGCTAATACGGATTACATGATTAATTCGTAAATTAAATATAAACAGTTATATTTAATTAAATATTGAATTCATGTATTAATATAAGCAGTTATATTAATTTAGCTAATTATACAATATCGTAATTTTATCAGACCATTATTAATGCATCGACTGCATTAATATTTGATAACATATGTTCGATTTATAATTAAAACCCGCGATTATATTTTAGCAAAACGATTCGAATCACGCATTGGAATAAGGTAAGAGTGGAAAGCCCACTCTCACCCTACTCTAATTCGGCCGGTTGAGTGGGTTACAAAAGGAGAGTAATTTTCCTTTTGTCAACTACTGGTATTCTCATTATTCTGATAACTAGGGTTTTTGAGAACAACTTTCTCCCAAAAACCTAGATCTCACATCTAAAACCTCACAAAACCTCTCCCTATATTGCAAGGCAATTGGAGAGCATTTTCTAGCACACGCGGCATCGTCTCAGACAAAGTCTTGGGTGCTTATAGGAGGGAATTTACTTTAATTCACGTTCTTAGGCCATTCGCTCAAAGGACCTAGGGTTGTATTTCTTATTCATGTTTTTCATCTTATGACTATAAACGCATATGTATTTTTCGTTATAATCCTGCAATTTTTAAGGGTGAATACATGTTTATTCGTATCTACAGGGATAGATCACGACGGATGTTGTCTCTCAGTCAGGAGTCTTATATAGATAAGATTCTAGAGAGATTCAGCATGACGAACTCCAAGAAAGGGTTCCTTCCTATGGCTATTGGGCTTCACTTGAGCAAGTCTCAAGATGCTAAGACATTGGAAGAGAAAGAGCGCATGAGTACGATTCCTTATGCTTCGGCTATAGGATCGATCATGTATGCCATGATATGCACACGTCCAAACGTTGCATATGTATTGAGTATGACGAGTCGATTCCAAGCTCATCCAGGTGAACAACACTGGCCGTGAAAAACATTCTTAAGTACCTACGGAGGACTAAAGATTGGGGATTGACTTATGGAGGCGACACGACGCTCTGCGCCACTAGTTACGCAGATGCTAGCTTCTAAACGGATCGAGACGACTCGAAATCTCAGTCAGGATTCGTTTTTACTCTTAATGGCGCTGCTGTCAGCTGGAAAAGTTCTAAACAAAGTGTTACAGCAGATTCTACAACTGAGTCCGAGTACTATGCCGCTTCAGAAGCAGCTAAGGAAGCAATATGGATGTGTCAATTCTTACAAGGACTATCAGTAGTGCCTAGTTCGAATGACCCGATCACCGTTTATTGTGACAATAAAGGTGCCATCTTCCAAGCTAAGGAGCATAAGTCTAGCAACAAAGCTAGACATGTACAACAGAAAGCTCATCTAATCAGAGATTACATGGAGCAAAAGGAGATATTTATTAAGATCGCTACGGATGACAACATAGCTGATCCTCTAACTAAAGCAGTACCACGTGATAAGCATGAAGGGCACATTAATTCCATGGGAATTAGATGTGTTCCTGAGTTGTAGTACTCTTTTATGAATACAAGTTATAATTCATTTTCTTGTGTACTATTTTACAACCTCATCATTATGATAATTTTATGTTTTATTTTTCATGTGGAATTGTACGCAAATTTTGAACACCATAAAGTGAACTGATTAACATTACATCGTTTTAGCCCTTGATTACCCACTTGAGCTGATAACTCAGGTAATCATTTTGTGACGGTGGTTGATGGTGGGTTCAACGAGCCATTAGTCAAACAGTTGACTGACCAATCACAAAGGCAAGTTATACAGATATCTCGTAGGACACCCCGTGACAACGTTATGGAGTCCTAAATGTTTTATAACATTGGGTGTCAGGTCGTGGATGGGACCTCCATAGTGTTCCTTAGAGTCGAGTCTTTTGACTTTCAACTATCTCTTGAGATTAAGGCAGATTTTGGGTAACTTTGGTTTCTTTCCCACGGTCTTCCGTAACAGGGGCCAAGAGGATTTTTTCTGGGTTATTTCATGATGCGCTTACATCTGCAGGATTCGAGTTGAGGGAAATATCCAAACCCTTATCAGGATTTTATCATTTCTCAGGGCCACTCGAGGAGTTGTAACTGAAATGCATGGCCATGCTCGAATACAGATTCGTTTTATCAATAAAGTACTCTCTAGTCGGGGAAACCACTCTTGATACAGATTGATTGTAAGATACGACCTTTGCGAATACGGATTTGCAAATTGTCTTACATTGAGTGGGAGAAATTTTAATAGGATATGAGAATCGGTTATCGCACCTACACTTGTACGGACAAGTGGGAGTTTGTTGTTGCTGGTGTCCTCCACATGTAGTGCGATAACGTCATTGCACATACCATTGTACGGACAAGTGGGAGATTGTTGGGGCTGATGTCCTTGACAGTTAGTACAATGACTTATCTCTTAAAGGATCACAAGGACATACTTCTGTATTATTATCAGTTGATCCACGTTTATCAATAACGGTTGGCTTGCTAGATAAGTTTGACGTTATTGTCATACAGATGGCGGTGATCAACTGGTCCCTATACGTCACACTTATCGGACACGTTTGAGAGATGTGAAGGTATGAAAATACATTCACATTTATGCCGGATATGGCTAAACAGTTAGTCAGAGGCATTGACTGTTAAATTATTCAATGAGATGTTGAGATTATTATTTAATAC
The DNA here is from genome assembly GCA_029255685.2 of Silene conica. NCBI lineage: Eukaryota > Viridiplantae > Streptophyta > Magnoliopsida > Caryophyllales > Caryophyllaceae > Silene > Silene conica. The sequence continues at coordinate 53,938,248 of CM055317.2, forward strand.
GGATTAAATAATTTTATCTAATACGGATTACATGATTAATTCGTAAATTAAATATAAACAGTTATATTTAATTAAATATTGAATTCGTGTATTAATATAAGCAGTTATATTAATTTAGCTAATTATAAAATATCGTAATTTTATCAGACCATTATTAATGCATCGACTGCATTAATATCTGATAACATGTATGCGATTTATAATTAAAACCCGCGATTATATTTTAGAAAAACTGGTCGAATCACGCATTGGAATAAGGTAAGAGTGGAAAGCCCACTCTCACCCTACTCTAATTCGGCCGGCCGAGTGGGTTACAAAAGGAGAATAATTCTCCTTTTGTCAACTACTGGTATTCTCATTATTCTGATAACTAGGGTTTTTGAGAACAACTTTCTCCCAAAAACCTAGATCTCACATCTAAAACCTCACAAAACCTCTCCCCATATTGCAAGGCAATTGGAGAGCATTTTCTAGAACACGCGGCATCGTCTCTGACAAAGTCTTGGGTGCAAGTTATAGGAGGGAATTTACTTTAATTCCTGTTCTTAGGCCATTCGCTCAAAGGACCTAAGGTTGTATTTCTTATTCATGTTTTTCATCTTATGACTATAAACGCATATGTATTTTTCGTTATAATCCTGCAATTTTTAAGGGTGAATACATGTTTATTCCCCACACTAAGGGTTACACAGATGCTAGTTTCCAAACCGATCGTGATGATTCTAAATCTCAGTCGGGTTTTGTCTTTACTCTTAATGGTGGAGCAGTCAGTTGGAAGAGTTCCAAACAGAGCGTTACAGCAGATTCTACAACAGAGTCTGAGTACTTGGCAGCTTCCGAAGCTGCAAAGGAAGCTATTTGGATGCGTTATTTCTTACAAGGACTAAAAGTAGTACCTAGTGTGAAAGATCCAATCACCCTTTATTGAGATAACAGTGGTGCAATCTTCCAGGCTAGGAGCCTAAGTCTAGCAACAAATCTAGACATGTACTCAGAAAAGCTAATCTGATAAGAGATTACATGGAGCAAAAGGAGATAGCATTGTTCAAGATTGGAACGGATAACAACATTACTTATCCGCTGACTAAGGCACTACCGCATAATAAACATGAAGGGCACATCTTATCCATGGGGATAAAGCGTGTTCCAGAATTGTAATAAACATTATTTGATTGATGTTTGATCATTTCAAATTATTAATTAATAAAATCATTGAATTTCTTTATATTGTATTACATGTGGATTGTACGACAATTTTGAACACCACATAGTGAATTGTTTTACTTTATATGTCTGTTTTTGTCCGTAAACACCAATATGAACTGATAACCCAGGTGATTATTTTAATAGTTGAAGGATGGAAGGTTCAATATTCCATAAGTCAAGCGTCTGACTGATCAATAACAAATATGGGTATATGATATCGCATAGGACATAGTGACCACAACATAGAGTCCTAAATGTTAAGATACATTAGGTTCCTGGTCGTGGATGGGACGTCTATCGTGATTCCTAAAGTCGGTTCTTTTGACCATTGTTTATTTCATGCGATATAGACAGTTTTTGGGTGGCTTTGGTTTCTGTCCTAGGTCGCACCGTAAAAGGAGACCAATCGGACTTTTACTGGGTCATTTCATACTGTGCTTCCATCGGCAGGTCATAAGTCAAGGAAAATATCCAGCCTTTATCAGGTTTTATATATATTTCTCAGGGCCACTCGAGGAGTAGTAACTTAAACGCATGGCCATGCTCGAATATGATTCGTATTAGTTATGTTGCTCTCTAGTCGAGGAAACCACTTCTGATATGATTACTTGGGAGATACGACCTTGTAAGGTAAGACTTTGCAATTTGTCTTCCATTGAGTGGGAGAATAATGCATGGATATGAGAATCGTAATCGCACACACACTTGTAGGACAAGTGGGAGATTGTTGGAGTAAATGTCCTCCACATTATGTGATTATTTGAGTAAATCTTTTACAGGATCACGCAGGGATACTTAGTATATTAATCAGTTGATTAACGTTTATCGGTAACGATTGGCTCACTAGAAGTTTGACGTTACTGTCATATGATGGCGATAATCAGCTGATCCATAAAGGTCACACCTATAGGATAGTACTGAGAAATGTGATTATATATTGATATAATTACACAAATATTAAACTTAGCTAAATTTAGTTAAGTAGATGATAAACATTTAATATGATTAAATAATAACTAGGAGAAATGAATTAAATGTTAATTCTAATGAATATATATAAAAGTTATATTTATTAATTATATTTTAATATATGATAGAATAATGTAATTGGGATTAATTGATTATAATATAATTAATTAATATTCTCCGGGAATTAAATTTGTACACCGAAAAGTATTAAAATATATATGATATTTTAAGGAAGTTCGGAATAAGGAAACTGACTCAAAATATTATATTATATTGAGGTTTCCTAATTGAAGTATAATACCAACACAAACCAAAACCCTATATATGGAGGGTTTCGGCCTTGAGGTTGGGAGACAAGAAGAAAACAGTTTTTTCTCTCTTATTCTCCTTGATTAGTTTATCATCTTAATCCCAAAATAAATCCTCTAAAATCAGTAATAGTAATTTAGGAGGAGCTTTGAGAGAATCTTTCTCAGTCGTCTTGGGTGCAATATAAGGAGAACTTCTACCTTGAAGTTTGGGTTTATACTAGGTTGTTCTTAGGCCGATCTCATATAGGACCAAAGGTTATTTCTATGATCCTTGTCCTATTATTTCAGTTCTATTGTTTTAATATCAATTCGTTTTTGATATAATCCTAGGCAGTATTAATTAAGTTAATACTTTTATGAGTAATTTAAGAAATTATTTCCTACACCTCCCACATCTTCGGAACCAAGTTCCTAGGTGGTCTCAGGTATCCGTCACTAACCAGCCCCAAAACCTGTCCAAGCCTAGCTAAGGTCCAGGCATATGACTCATTTCTGAGTCGAAAATGAATGCAGGGCTCGGTCGGGTGGGCCAGAAAAGTGTCAGCAGAAAACGAATAGGAGTTGAAGAACTCCAAAGTGGGTACTCGGTATGTTGCCTCGGACATGGTCGCCAACCCAGCCATCCCCGTCCCAGTCAATAGGTCAACTAGGGGCCTAAGCAAACCTAGTCTATCTAAGTCCGGGCGAAGTAAAAACCTATTACCACGAATGACATTATCAACTAAGACCTCCATCTGATCTCTCTGATGGGTGTTAGTTAAAATTACCTCGGGGATTTCCTCGAGGGAGAGAATAGCAGGTGGAGCTGGTGGGCGAGGAGCACGGCGAGGTGGCATACCAAGGACGGACTTCCGACCTTTCTGCCCTAGAACTTGGACCTTCTACTTCCCCTTATCAGTTGAGGAAGAGGCCACTGGTACCATGGTGGTGACGGAGGTGGCATAGTACGTCGTGGTGTCTGGTGGTGGTGGTCGTACAAAGGCAGGGACTCGGGGGGTGGCAACCACCACAGCGGATGTGGTTGCCATGACAGAAGTGGAGGGAGCTTGGCCAGCCACTGTGGTTGCTGCCGAGGTACTGGTGGTAGCTGCGGTGGTGGATTTTCCGTCCATTCCTGCATAGCAACGACACATTCAAGCCTAAACATACCCTAGTCAATCGGAAAAAAACGTGCAAACTTAATATCAAAACCCTAAATTCGACATTTAGGGAAAAAATTTGAATTGAAATCGAATTTGAACATAAGAACGACTTACCTGATTAGTGGGATGTGTTGGTTTCTACGTCTCATACGCCCCAAATATTAGTCTTACTAATATAATTTCCTAATTAACATATTAATTAGATTTACAAGATCTTATGCATGCTAAATAAAATGCGGAAATAATAAGATTGAACCCTTACATTCGGTCCAAACTTATGCTAGGATGATCCTCCAAACCAAGTATTCAAGGTAGATTACCTCCTTTGTGATGCACCCAAAACAACCCCTTGAAACCGTGACTAACACTAGCTAGGTGCTTAAAACGGTTTTCCTTAAATTTTATTCTAATCTCTTATTAGAATAATTAATATGAATACTACAACAAGTGTAGTATTATAAATATAATCTAATTATATTGAAATATTGTGAGATAATATTTAGAGAGGATTTTATGAGGTTTTGCACACTAGAAAAACTTGCTCAAGATTAGAATGACTAATTTAGGTGAACAATTCACATAAGTATATTTGGTTGGATGGTGAGTGTGTGTCGTGTAAATGCATGCTTGGGAAGGCAAAAAGCATATCTTTGGTCTTACCCATAAGCTTAGGCTTGCATGCCTACCCTTTAGCCATTAAAGCAACCTTATGATTATGTTTATAAGGTATTTTAATCAACAAATTAGACCTTGAAACATATGCAGAAAACTGGCACTTTTGTTGTAAAATGGACATTCATTTTATAATTGTCATTTTGCACAATTGTATAATTATATGTGACATATATTATGTCACAATTATAAAAACAATTGTTTTTAATTTAAAATGCATATTTTTCAAATAAATATCATTTATAAATTAACTAAATCATATTTAATAATTTGACAAGTAATTCATAATTACTAATATATAAAATGGTCATTTCAATAATCGTCAATACGATTTACAACACTTGTAATAATATTCAACTCGATTCATTCTAATTTCGATATTTCATAAACATCTATTAATTTTTGACAATTGACACGTTTCAATTTCAAACATAAATCTTACATTAAGATTTAACCTCTGATTTCTCGATATACGAGTTTAAGGAATCTGATCAACTCGTATCAATATACATTTGATCAATTTATCAACTAAGGGAATTGTCCTATAGGTGTGACCTAGGATCAACTGACCACCACCGTCACACGATAGTAATGTCAAACTCTAGCTAGCCAATCATTACTGATTAATGTTGGTCAGTTGACTATATATAATTTTGTATCATCGCTTGCGTATTCTCGTCATGAGATTTAATTATGTGATCGCACTATTGTTGAGGACATATTTCCCAACATGATGATGATTAAAGGCGCGAAATCACAAGCAAACAAATCAAATTCGAAATTATTCGAACGAACAAACCCTAGGTTTCGAAAACTTCGAATTACTCGAAATTAAGTTTGAAATTGATGGGGCTTTCACTCGAATAATCAAATTAAGTTGATAGCAAGCAATATTAGGTGATTAAATTGTTGAAAAACAAAGAAAACAAGAGGAATCGAAGGGAAAGTGATGCGAAAAACGGAAATCGAGTGAAATGAAGTGAGCATCGAAGGCTTCCCTTTATATAGGCTGAGAGTTGCTCGATCCAGTAGTAAAAACTACTCGATCGAGTGACTCACTTATGGCATTTTTACTCGATCGAGTACTGAAGTCCACTCGATCGAGTAGTTGCCAGCATTGAAGCTCCCTCGACTGATTTCTCCTCGATCGAGTTCTTACAAGCTCGATCGAGTATTACTTCACTAGTGATCACTCGATCGAGCAAATGACAGAGCTCGGTCGAGGCTTTCTACTACGAAGCTCGTTCTTTCCGCATCTCTTATGTTTTAAACTCTTATTCTTTGTTTTTGCCCGGTCCATTCATGCATAAGAATACCAAACACTACAAACATACAAAGAACCATAAAAATTGTCTCGGATTCATGCATTGTCTTTAGTCTACCTACGGAATTACTACTAAAAAGTCTAACGGATTAAGCAAAAAAAATAGTCTAAGTCTAACAAAACAGTAAATTGTCTACTACAAGGTGCACGGGGTTGCAAACCCTACGTGAAAGTTCAGAAAACAAATGTTCATTGCCCACGACTAGGCTCTTGGCTCGCGGAACTCCCTTCCGCGGTTGTGACAACTTCCGTCTTCAATTTCCAGCTGGTGGTGTTGCTGACAGGATCATAAACCATAGTGTAATCTTTTGACGTCTTCTTCATGTTTGTCGAGCGTTCCTTGGGATTCTCATCCTTGTTCTTTAAAGACAACCAACCCCATCCATCCGGGTTATAGTCAGGTTCCGTATCTGCATCAGAAATCAAGAAATCTTCCTCTATTTTGCTCTCAGTATGAGGCAGAGGCGTTAATTCTAACAAATTAAAGTTTGCAGAAACGTCATCAGTTAAAGAATAGCAAAGGACAACAGACATGGGTGACCTTGGTGTGTTGGTCTGCTTAAAAATTAGGTCTTCGCCACCAACCTGAAAGGTCAATGTCTTGGTACCTACGTCAATCACTACTTTCGCAGTGTGCAGAAAAGGTCGACCCAAAATGATCGGTGTGTAGGGATGCTCGGGTATATCAAGGACCACGAAGTCAAAGGGTATAAATAACTCTCCGATCTGAATAGGAATGTCCTCTATGATGCCTAAGGGTCTTGACACGCTACGGTCAGCCATCTGGACTGTCATATTGGTACACTTAAATTTAGAAAAACCCAACTTACTTGCCAACGATAGGGGTAACACACTAACACTGGCCCCTAAGTCATACAAAGCGTTATCAATAACATGGGTTCCTATCTGACACGGAATAGAGAAGCTACCTGGGTCGGCTAGCTTAGGTGGGGTCTTATTTTGGAGGAATGCATAACATTCCTCCGTCAAAGCAACAGTTTCACTAACGTCGACGGTACGCTAGCGCATTAAAATCTCACGCATAAACTTCAGATAAGAAGGTACCTTAAGTAGCAACTCAAGAAAAGGGACGTGTACCTTCAACTCCCGCAGCGTGTCCGCGAACTTAGCGAATTCCTTTTCCACCAGCCTAGACGCGTATGGGATATCTCTCATATCGACTTGACGTCCCGCACTCTGCTTCTCATACTACGCCTATTCCAGCTCTCGTTTCTCCTTTCTTTTATGAATAACACTCGATCGGGTGTTTTCTGCCAACGGATCACTCGATCGAGTGATCCTCTCTTCTGCTTCACTCGATCGAGCAAGTGGTACTGCTCGATCGAGGACTTCTGTAACACCCCCATTTATTTAAGAGCCTTTAGCAAGACATTCTCAAATAAATAGGACTGTTACCATCCCGGAATATCCGAGGCAGTGAATAACAAGGTAAACAAACCAAAGTACTTTATATAAATGCTGATTAAATTTAAACTTGGTATTACACAACTACGAGGTCCAAACTTGATAAAACGAAAGTACAACTGACGATATCTAAATGTGATCTAACTCTAAGTAGGTCCATGCCATGTCTCTCTCCATGCCCAAGCTCCTAATCCATCTGTCACTGACCTGAAAAATCTACTCCCCATTCCGGATCATCGTAGGTGTCACACGAATACACAGGGTCAACCGCGAGGTTGAGTAGATAACACGGATAAGACATAAATAACAGTAGAATCGTATCCTCCTCCATCTCCATTTCATTCAATCATCCTCCACGCCTCCATCACACCACACCACCATCACACCGCACCTCCCATGGCCATATCACAAGTCCCATATCACAAGACCCAATATCACAAGACCCATATCACAAGACCGACTTCACACCTCCCGATCTCCACAGTGATCAATAATAATAATACAATCCACAGTACAGTAATAATCAATTATATCAACTCGTAATAAGCATCAGTTACACATTTCATGTCATAACATGAATCATAATATATTTCCCCTACCTCAATTGCGGATTGACAACCGAACAGCTGCTAGAAATGTTCCACCTTGAACAGTCGAACTCAGTTCCTATAATTAGTATTGAATATAAATTTCTACTCAGACAATTAAACAATTACTCGATCATGTTCATAATTGATTTACTTATCACACATTGTAAATATATACGTATCAACACACTCATATACCTGCCAATCAATATAAGCTAATTATACATATCAATTATCCTTAGCCAAACATAAACTTACTAATTATAGACTTACTATATATAGACTTACCAAATATAGCATAAAGCCAAATAATCAATTATAACAATAACAATAATAACATAAATAACACATTACCATATAATTATAACTCATAACAACAATAATAACAATAATAATATCACTAGTACTAATAGTTATAATAATAATAATAATAATAATAATAATAATAATAATAATAATAATAATAATAATAATAATAATAATAATAATAATAATAATAATAATAATAATAAGAACAACAAACAACATATGAAACCAAGTAACATAGTAGTAAAGATCATAATAATAATAATAAGACAAAATTAATAAAACCAAAGAAGAATACAAACACGTAAAAACAGCCCTTTAAACAAGACCCTGACAGCCTCCCTTAACCACCCCATCTGACGCCCCTACAACGCCTCCACCACCACCCACTTACGGTGGTTGGCTCCACTGTACCCCAACGCAACTTTCGACACCAAGCCTGACCCCTAATTGGCCTCAGCCTGCCCTCGAATCCTGTCCCAAAACCCCCTGGTCACGACTACAACCCCTTGTTCCCGATTCCCGTGTTTCAACCCCCACCTTAAACCACGCTGCCAACACCTGCTAACACCACCATTACCACAACCACTCGCAACCCCTCGACACACCTCACTACCCACATCCCCCTGGTGACAGACACTAGGCTCCGACACCGATAACCTCCCTGAAACAGACACCTCAAGACTCCCTGACACAAGCAGCGATTTCCTGCACTTCTTCCTGCCACTACTTCTCGACTACTCCTCTCGCCTTCTCGACCACCACACGCCACTCCAGAACCACCAGAATACACTACCAACAATATAGTACCAAGACTCATGCCCTTCAACAAGAATCGAATCCCCTAACATGACGAAAAGACGTACAGAAAAGACAATCAGATTATGCAAAAACAGAGTATTCAAACCTCAGCTATGAACGACTTTAAAGGCGGTTTTATGAACGGTTATGGTGGTCATATGGTAGTTTAGAGAAGATGAAGATGTCATACGCATTACATAGATTAAAAATATGCAAGGAACAGATCTTATAACCCTACGTACACTATCAGCAACCAGATTCAAAACACGTGAACACCAGAGAAAGAGTGAAGGCACTGTGAACATACCCTTTTCCAGCGTGATTCGAAGGGTCCTAAACCACCTTAAACAACCGCGTGAACCACCCTACCTCTCCTCTGATATGGCGGCTGCAGTATAGGTGTGTTGGTTGTGTGTCGTTTAGGGCAGAACTAGGTCTAGAGCTTAGGTTATATATGGCGGCAGAATAAGAAGTCTGATGTTTGTGTTTGTTTTATGAGATGGGTCGAAAGTCGGGCTGTTTGATATTGCACGTTAAACAAGGCTCAAACGTAGTAATTACCCGATATATATTAACTATTACTCAACTCGATATTACACCAATAAAATATAAAATATAAACACGTCTTCGATACTTAATTATCAAATGTTAACATACGAACACAAGTCTCAAACCCCTTTTTATAAAGACCTAGCATCACATAACAAGTACTAGTAACATATAAATCACATCGATACGGATCTTAAAATTATTATAAACATAAATATCGTAAGGAAAAATCGAGGTATTACAGTCTTCCCCCCTTAAAACGAACTTCGTCCCGAAGTTCGTCACCCTATGGTCAACAACCTGGTCACTAGGCACGTAACGAACACAAAATGTGACCCCACATAATACCCAAAACTAATAAAATTACTTTAAAACATGCAATGTTACATTCTACCCTCGTTAAGGAAACTTTGTCCCCAAAGTTCCATGTATTACCAAATTCAGGGATACTTCATGAATCACAATAACATGCATGACAGAAGTAAACAGGATTATCAATATAAACAATCACCATATACCACTTAGCCACGTAAAACATCTAGACGTATCATAAATCAAAAGATTTTACAATCCTATCCTCCTTAAAACATGGTTACGTCCCCGTAACCTCATGATACTCATCTCAGCTCCTTAATTCGTCTTACTCATTACTTTATCTCATGCCATCTTATTCCAAGTAACCAAGGTTCACACTCATCGTCGAATCTAAGACCAACGACAAGGGGTGAGCGAACTGGCAGGGTTAAACGCAATTCAACAACCAAGGTCACACGGGACCGTAAACACAGTATGGCCCAACGGCTTATCAAGTCATAACTCAATGTCAGTAGCCAAATTCTTCCCAACTCAGAATCAACGTTATCACATATCCCACTAAAGAACTGCTCAACACTTAGAGCGTAAAACTCCAAGATACTCACCCACGAGCCAAGGTCAAAGAGCACGACAACTCGATAAAATATTGAACTGCAAACTCAACTCAAACTCAAAACAAAACCAACCATGGCCTTTGTTCTAAACTCACGAGTAACTCAAACTCCTCAGTACTTACCTCCCAAGTTCGTTGACATACTTGTATATCTACATATCATTCCACTATTCATAAAACAAGGACGTGAACGCCATAAAACATGAACTTGTACATAACTCAGACTAACAAATTACTAAAAGTTTTTCTCATCTCACAACCAAAAGAATTATCACATCAATAGAAAATTTTTAACTATCAGAATGAAAGGACAACTACTAATATTCAACTCGAATCAGTACTCAAAAGAGGCTCATCAACTATCATATAACATATAACCTCGAACGATAATAAAGTATTAGGGTCGGTATGATCATGTTACGTAGTAAAACAGATTCGGAATAGGTAACACTTACACCCCCATGAAATTTCAACGCAAGCTAGTATTTACAACTACATAAATAATCAAGAAAACTCATAGTTCATAATTGACAAATTAAACGGTTTCATGTTCACAACCATATTTGAAGCAAAACCATATTTAGGAAGAGACATAGCGCAAAATTAAATTACGTAATTAAACATGGAACATGGACATGCCTCACAAGATATACATAACTCTTAGACTTCACAAGACCGTTTAACATTCCCAGATATCAATTAGTCAATATATTTCACTTTGGTACATCCCCGTCCACTCATATTACATCAGTTATCATGGAGCTATTATTATTATACATGATTTGCACAATAAGAGATCTATACGATGCGCAGAAATTAACATTCAAGCCGGTTTTCATCCACACATAGCTACAGGATTGTTATTTGCATACAATCATCATAATTATCAAACATCAAGCTTTTTCCTTGTTTGTCACCTTGAAAAAAAAAAAATTTAAAAAGTTTAGAGCAAAAAAAAAAAAAAAGTAGTTTGTGACAGTTATAAACTCAATTCAGGACATTCTTACCATCTACAACTCAGATTTAAGACTACATGGAGGCACTCTCATTCTTCTTTTCTAGGGCATTGTTCTTGTTCCTCATGACTTATGAAAACTTTAACGATAAAAGTAATGAATTCACAAGACTAGTACTTCATATTTCACATGTCAACTAATTAATAACTCAAACTAGTATGGTCAGACTCTTAAACAGAGCAAATGCAATTCAGTTTGTGACATAACAATATACATGAAGGTGTTATAAAGGTTATTGTCTCAACGATCTAGACAACGATATGCCATAAATATATGAAAGAACATCAACCCTTTTAACATCGTTCAAAATGATTTCCATTACGCATAATCATTAGATTGCTTTATCATGCTAATAAGCTTACCAGTTAAATTTCATTCTACGACTTGGCAAGACTCTCCTCTGATAACATGATTTTGACATCACATACGAACGTCACACAATTAGTTTGAGGTCGTAATACTAGACAGTAAGAGTGTAGATATAATTGAAACTATTCTATATTAAACTTGACGATGTAAACAGGGTTACGCTATCATATAGTGAGGTTCATATTCATGTCATATGCCTACTATTCACGTTATCAGTTTCATAACAGGATATCACGTAGTAACATCACAAAATTCACATTTGATTAACCTTTATATGAAGCTTACATAAATCACAATTTCACCATTTAAATATTATGTAGCAACTTGTAAATAGCATAATTACATAACGACTCGATAAGATTTTACATGGCTTATCATTTTGAAAACGCTTACGAATGTCCTAAACAGTGGAGTTGAAATTTCACATAAAAAGTAGACACGCTTTAAATGACTTGCTTTACAAACATGGATTAAACGGGACTGTGCAGTAACAATCTGACCATTGTCAACTAAAAGATTTATTTATCCCAACATATAACTCATATTAGCATGAAACAAAAGCATTGTACAACCAACTTAGAAGGTTATCATACATAAAATTTTCATACTCATATTTGGAACACATGTAAAATGACAGCTAGTACAGACCATGTAATATTCTGAAAGAAATTTATTAAAATTTTGGTTCCTTTGCAAATTTACATTACTACTTCAAAGCTCAACGTTTCTTATTCCAAAACACGTTGACGATCATTTAAAGCATATATATCACTCCATACCATATTAACATTCAGTCGACATTTCAATTGCAGTTGTCATCTAAAACACAGTAAAGATTTAAAAAAAAAAAAAAGAAAATAGGATCAACTAAATAACTTGATAGTTATACATGTATATCTAAATAAATTAGTTTCCACCATCTCACGATCACATCTTATCAAGTATGGAAATATAAACTAGGGACTACCATGAGGTCCCTTATTGATTACTAACTTCATACCGAACTTAAATGTGCACAGTAGGCATAAAATTTTAAATACGATAAATACCACACATGACTATATACATTCATGACTTAGAGCAACACATTCCACATATCACTAGACATGAATTGCTAAGGCAATTAGTAGAATAATAACAATCATAAATCTCAAAGTCCGTTCCCATTTGCATAGTAAACCAAACAGTAAACTCTTGCAAAGTATAAGGCATGCAAATAAGAGGTGTCAAACCGGTTTGGTCGACTAGCTTTACCCATAAGACTTAACTTGGTTCCACATCCTTTAACGACATAGCATAGCTGGCTCTACTAACCATTCCAGTCAATTATGATCATATCTCTCTTACACTTAACCTCTTAGGTAGTTATAGCTTATGGTGCCCCTATCGCCAACTCATTACTTATATCCTTATACTATATCTCTACCTAAGGGTTCAGGGATCAGGAAGCCGCATGCATATCATCATATAATTAATAATTCACCACTAGTGTCATTCATACACTAAAATTTCACTCAATTATCCAAATAAGTTAGCATGCCAATATCAACCATATTCTTTCGTTGCACATCGTTAACCATGTATCACATCATGACTAACCTCATTCCGCCCCTGCAAAACTGTTAGTACAAGATAACTAGGTCACTATATAATCTACCCCACTCTTCAATTACTCTCATTGGGTTCCCGAGACAGAACAGAAAGGGCCCAGGACTGGTGTGAGGGGGCCCCTAACTCATCCCGTTCCTTTTTGGGGCGCCTATCAGTTTCATCTCGGGGTTCATTTTATTAGACTCTTCCTACGTTCATTATTGTTCATTTGGTTTAGGCCTGAGGATCGTTCGCTCTGATACCACTTTGTAACACCCCCATTTATTTAAGAGCCTTTAGCAAGACATTCTCAAATAAATAGGACTGTTACCATCCCGGAATATCCGAGGCAGTGAATAACAAGGTAAACAAACCAAAGTACTTTATATAAATGCTGATTAAATTTAAACTTGGTATTACACAACTACGAGGTCCAAACTTGATAAAACGAAAGTACAACTGACGATATCTAAATGTGATCTAACTCTAAGTAGGTCCATGCCATGTCTCTCTCCATGCCCAAGCTCCTAATCCATCTGTCACTGACCTGAAAAATCTACTCCCCATTCCGGATCATCGTAGGTGTCACACGAATACACAGGGTCAACCGCGAGGTTGAGTAGATAACACAGATAAGACATAAATAACAGTAGAATCGTATCCTCCTCCATCTCCATTTCATTCAATCATCCTCCACGCCTCCATCACACCACACCACCATCACACCGCACCTCCCATGGCCATATCACAAGTCCCATATCACAAGACCCAATATCACAAGACCTATATCACAAGACCCACTTCACACCTCCCGATCTCCACAGTGATCAATAATAATAATACAATCCATAGTACAGTAATAATCAATTATATCAACTCGTAATAAGCATCAGCTACACATTTCATGTCATAACATGAATCATAATATATTTCCCCTACCTCAATTGCGGATTGACAACCGAACAGCTGCTAGAAATGTTCCACCTTGAACAGTCGAACTCAGTTCCTATAATTAGTATTGAATATAAATTTCTACTCAGACAATTAAACAATTACTCGATCATGTTCATAATTGATTTACTTATCACACATTGTAATTATATACGTATCAACACACTCATATACCTGCCAATCAATATAAGCTAATTATACATATCAATTATCCTTAGCCAAACATAAACTTACTAATTATAGACTTACTATATATAGACTTACCAAATATAGCATAAAGCCAAATAATCAATTATAACAATAACAATAACAATAACAATAATAACATAAATAACACATTACCATATAATTATAACTCATAACAACAATAATAACAATAATAATATCACTAGTACTAATAGTTATAATAATAATAATAATAATAATAATAATAATAATAATAATAATAATAATAATAATAATAATAATAATAATATTAATAAGAACAACAAACAACATATGCAACCAAGTAACATAGTAGTAAAGATCATAATAATAATAATAAGACAAAATTAATAAAACCAAAGAAGAATACAAACACGTAAAAACAGCCCTTTAAACAAGACCCTGACAGCCTCCCTTAACCACCCCATCTGACGCCCCTACAACGCCTCCACCACCACCCACTCACGGTGGTTAGCTCCACTGTACCCCAACGCAACTTTCGACACCAAGCCTGACCCCTAATTGGCCTCAGCCTGCCCTCGAATCCTTTCCCAAAACCCCCTGGTCACGACTACAACCCCTTGTTCCCGATTCCCGTGTTTCAACCCCCACCTTAAACCACGCTGCCAACACCTGCTAACACCACCATTACCACAACCATTCGCAACCCCTCGACACACCTCACTACCCACATCCCCCTGGTGACAGACACTAGGCTCCGACACCGATAACCTCCCTGAAACAGACACCTCAAGACTCCCTGACACAAGCAGCGATTTCCTGCACTTCTTCCTGCCACTACTTCTCGACTACTCCTCTCGCCTTCTCGACCACCACACGCCACTCCAGAACCACCAGAATACACTACCAACAATATAGTACCAAGACTCATGCCCTTCAACAAGAATCGAATCCCCTAACATGACGAAAAGACGTACAGAAAAGACAATCAGATTATGCAAAAACAGAGTATTCAAACCTCAGCTATGAACGACTTTAAAGGCGGTTTTATGAACGGTTATGGTGGTCATATGGTAGTTTAGAGAAGATGAAGATGTCATACGCATTACATAGATTAAAAATATGCAAGGAACAGATCTTATAACCCTACGTACACTATCAGCAACCAGATTCAAAACACGTGAACACCAGAGAAAGAGTGAAGGCACTGTGAACATACCCTTTTCCAGCGTGATTCGAAGGGTCCTAAACCACCTTAAACAACCGCGTGAACCACCCTACCTCTCCTCTGATATGGCGGCTGCAGTATAGGTGTGTTGGTTGTGTGTCGTTTAGGGCAGAACTAGGTCTAGAGCTTAGGTTATATATGGCGGCAGAATAAGAAGTCTGATGTTTGTGTTTGTTTTATGAGATGGGTCGAAAGTCGGGCTGTTTGATATTGCACGTTAAACAAGGCCCAAACGTAGTAATTACCCGATATATATTAACTATTACTCAACTCGATATTACACCAATAAAATATAAAATATAAACACGTCTTCGATACTTAATTATCAAATGTTAATATATGAACACAAGTCTCAAACCCCTTTTTATAAAGACCTAGCATCACATAACAAGTACTAGTAACATATAAATCACATCGATACGGATCTTAAAATTATTATAAACATAAATATCGTAAGGAAAAATCGAGGTATTACAACTTCTCTGTCAACCTCACTCGATCGAGCTCTGACAACTCCTCGATCGAGTGATTCCTCCTGATTTTCAGTCGATCGAGCTCTGTAATCTGCTCGATCGACCACATCTTCACTCACAGCATTAGTTTGCTTGAGGACAAGCAAAGGTTTGGTTTGGGGATATTTGATGCGTGTCTATTTTATATACTTTTTGGCATCATTTAGCACACATTTCTATGCATTTTCACGCACTTTACGTGCCATTTTGCCCCATTTTTCTTCTCTTGGTGTACTTTCTGTCATTTTGCAGGAATTATGCGAAAGTTAAGGAAATCGAGCTTTTCTCGTCCGAAGTAAGCTCTTTTAGAAGATAGAACAAGTCAAGGAGTCTTAAAACCCCAATTGTGCAGTGCCGAACTTAAAGGAACGGTAACCAAGGCAATGACGAAGGACAAAAGCAAAACAATTGAAAAAGAAGCAAGTTTTACTGTCAGTTACTCGATCGAGCAAACACCAGAGCTCGATCGAGTGGATGCAGGAGGAGAAAGCCTCGATCGAAGTACTGGATACTCGATCAAGGAGTCTGCATGTAGGACCAAGTCCTCGAGGATCTCAAGGTTACTCGATCGAGCAAGTACCAGCTCGAAGTTACTCGATCGAGTAAAATCTGAAGAACAACTACTCGATCGAGTGATTCAGTCACTCGATCGAGCAACTCACTTATCTATACCGGATTTGCATTACTCGTTTTAGGTTTAATAACTGAGGAGTTAACTTAATCCATATTTAAGGATTAGGTTAACACACTAATCAGTATTCAGTTTTTACACTTCACCTTTACTTTTGCACTTTTTTCATCTTTCCATATCTAAACATTTCGCTTTTAGTTTTTACATTTTCACAAACATTTAGTTCTAAGTATAAGCATTTGGATCTTGTTCAACCTTTCCGCAGTTATTGTAATTCCTTTCTCTACCATTGTTTATTATTACTTTTGTTATTTTATGATTCCTAGCATTTTATCTTTATTAATCATGTTGAATTTTGTTATTATCGTTATTGTTAGTGTAATTCCCCTAATTATGCGTAGGTAATATCTATAATATGTTAGGATGAAGGAACTCGCGGTAGTAATAACGTAGGATTTGCATGTTAGTCGTCCTTGCGATGAAGTTCACCCATAAACAATATAATTATGAAACTTGTCGAATGAGTGCACGCAGGAGACTAGTTTACCTAGTAAAACCTTACCTGGATCGAAAGATTGGTGGGTAGGCTTGTTATATAACCTATCTAGATCGAAAGATTAATAGGGGAGTCCAGGGTGATTTCAGACCGAAAGGATAATAATCGTTCCCACTTTGTTTATATTTTCGACTGACCTAATCATTATGTGACATATATTACCGCGACAACCTGAATCCTGACATATTCCCCTTTTTATTGGTTAAAACTCATCTTTGTTATCTTTGTTTTAGTTCTTTTTAATCTGTTTTAGTTACAATCTCAACAACCCCCCCCCCCCCCCCCAATTCGTAACTTATAGACTGACCTTCTTCGTATGACCGTGTCTCCCTGTGGAATTCGACCCTACTTCCATTAGCTTCTAGTAGACCTAGGTTATTTTTGATACTAAACGACGGTATCATTCACACCGGTCATTCCAAGGATAAGTGTAACCGTTGTGGTAAAGACCAGCATCCAGGATCAGATTGCTATAGGCAGGCCTACAAGTGCTATATCTGTAACCTATCTTGATGGACAGCTCCTTATTTCCAGCTCACCTTATGATGTTTCCTCTCGAGGAGTTTGATATTATCCTTGCTATGGATTGGCTTTCGCGGTACCATACTCGTTTCGAGTGTCGTGATCAAAAAATCTGTTTGAGGAGTCTTACAGGAGTTCGTGTTTCCTATAAGGGAACTCGCCTCCGAAAGGGTGTTCGTCTCATTTCATCTATAAAAGCTTATTATCTTCTTAGGAATGGTTGCCAAGCCTTCATGTGTGTTATTTCAGTTTCGAAGTCTTCATTTCCGAAGATTGAAGACGTGCCGATTGTTTGTGACTTTCCTGATGTGTTTCCAGAAGAGTTGCCTAGTATTCCTCTAGAGCGTGATGTAGAGTTTACCATCTAGCTTGTACCTGGTACTGGACCGATTTCCAAAGCTCCATATCGTATGGCTCCATCAGAGTTGAAAGAATTGAAGCAGCACTTGGAAGAGATTATCGAGAAAGGTTTTATTCGACCGATTGCTTCGCCTTGGGGTGCTCCAGTTCTGTTTGTCAAGAAGAGAGATGGTTCGATGAGATTGTGCATTGATTATAGAGAACTGAACCGTGTCACTGTGAAGAACCGTTATCCACTGTTGTGGATTGATGACTTGTTCGACCAGCTTCGTGGTGCTTCTAGGTTCTCTAAGATCGATTTACGGTCTGGATATCATCATATTCCTGTTTGAGATGTTGATATAGCCAAGACTGCCTTCCGTACTCGCTATGGACATTTCGAGTTCGTGGTCATGCCTTTTGGTTTGACTAATGCTCCAGCTATCTTCATGGACTAGATGAACCGGACTTTTAGTGAATATTTGGATACTTGTGTTGTGGTGTTCATCGATGACATCTTGATCTATTCGAATACCGACGAGGAACATGCTGAGCATCTTCAGATTATTCTTGAGATTCTACTTCGACAAAAATGGTTTGCTAAGTTCTTTAAGTGTGAGTTTTGGTTATCTGAGTTAGCTTTCCTTATTCATGTGATTTCGAGTGAGGGTGTGATGGTTGATCCATCCAAGATTAAGGTCATGGTGGATTGGCAGAGTCCTAAGGATGTTGGTGAGATTCGTAGTTTTCTGGGTTTAGTAGGGTATCACCGCAAATTCGTCAAAGACTTTTCCAAGCTAGCTAGACCGATGACACACCTATTGAAGAAAGAGACTAAGTTCCTTTGGATAGAGTGTTGTGCGAGTTCCTTTCAGGAGCTGAAGACCCGATTGACTACTGCTCCAATATTGACTCTACTTGAGAATGGTGTGGACTACGATGTTTTCTGTGATGCTTCTAAGCTTGGATTGGGTTTTGTTTTGATACAGAACCGGAAGGTGATTGCTTATTCGTCTAGACAGTTGCGAGTTCACGAGGTGAACTATCTGACGGCATGATTAAGAATTAGCTGATGTTTTCGTGCACTTAAGATGTGGCGACATTACTTGATTGGTTCTCATTGTCACATCTACACGGATCATAAGAGTTTGAGATACATTTTCACACAGAAGGACCTCAACATGAGACAACGTCGTTGGCTAGAGTTAGTCACGGATTATGACATTGAGCTGCTATATCATGAGGGTAAGGCTAATGTGGTTGCGAATGCTCTTAGCAGGAAGACTTCTCTTTCCCTGAGTGATATCCGAGTGTTGCTTGATGAATTGTGTACTGAGTTCTGAAAGCTACGTCATGAGATGGTTGGGACCGGATTTGACTACTTGGATGCTATGATAGCTGAGCCTACCTTGTTTTGGGAGATTCTTCAGAGTTCGCCTACCGATGCAACCTACAAGAAGTTTGAGGTTAAGATTGGTAGTGGTGAGGCTAAGGACTTCGTTATTGGTACTGATCGTTTTCTTCGATTTTGTGGTCGCTTGTACGTCCCCGATGCTCCTGATTTGAGAAAGAAGGTTTTGGACGAGGCACATATGACTCCCTATTAGGTTCACCCCGGTAGTGAGAAGATGTATAAAGACCCGTGACTTCAGTTATGGTGGCCCGGAATGAAGAGTGATATTTTGGGCTATGTTGGCCGATGCTTAACGTGTCAGCAGGTTAATATCGAGCACAAGAGACCTGGTGGTCTGTTACAGCCGCTCCACATTCCTTACTGGAAGTGGGAGTCTAATTCGATATATTTCGTTACAACTTTACCGAAGACCGTGGGTGGTAGATGTTGTTTGGGTTGTGGTCAATCGTTCGACCAAGTGTGCGAGGTTCATCCCTATTAGAAAGACTTGGAATATGGATCGTCTTGCTAGAGCTTTTGTTGATGAGATCGTCAGATATTACTGTGTTCCTAAGGAGATAGTGTCAGATCGAGATCCCGATTCTATTCGAGATTTTGGAAGGCCCTCCGGGAGGCTATGGGTAGCCGTTTGCTGATGAGTACAACTTTCATGCCGCGATCGATGGTCAGTCCGAGAGGACCACCCAGACTTTAGAGGATCTTCTTCGAGCTTGTGCTTTGGATTTCCAGTCTTCTTAGGAGAGATGTTTCCCGTTGGTTGAGTTCTCCTACAATAACATTTATCATGCTTCTATAAAAATGGCTCCTTACGAGGCGTTGTATGGCCGAAGGTGCCGCAGTCCTACCTGTTGGGATTAGTCCAGTGAAACCAGAGATCTTGGACACGAGCAGTTATCCGAGACTATTGATCATGTTCAACTGATTCAAGGGAGGATGACAGCCGCTCAGGACCGGCAGAAATTCTATGTTGATGTTCGTCGCCGACCGTTAGAGTTCGAGGTGGGTGATCGTGTGGTCCTGAAAGTTTCCCTGATGAAAGGTGTCAAGAGATTTGGAGTTAAAGGAAAGTTGAGTCCGAAATTATTGGCCCGTACTAGATCGTGAAGAGGATTGGCGTCGTTACTTATCGTCTGGACTTGCTGCCTGATTTAGGCAAGGTTCATAGTGTTTTCATGTTTCGCAACTCCGGAAGTACGCCAGTGACCCTAGCCATGTTCTTCAGCGATAGATTGTCAAGCTAGAGCCGAGTCTTGCTTTCGAAGAGCGGCCATTGAAGATTTTAGATCGCCAAGAAAAGAAACTGCGGAGCAAGGTGGGTGTCATTGGTGAAAGTTCTTTGGAAGTGCGGCGATGTCGAAGGAGGAGACATGGGAAACCGAAACTTTGACGCGTGCCACGCATCCGAACCTGTTTGATTGAGGTAGTTTTCTTAGACTTCCTTCGTTCAAGTTTCGAGGTCGATACTTTTTGAAAGTTGGGGTAATTGTAACATCCCGTATTTTTGAAATCCGTAATTTTAATAATTTAAATTGAATTTCGGAAAGTTATATATTTTTAATTAATTTCGTAAATTTAATTTTAAGATAAATCGTATAAGTTCCATTTTGTGGTTATATAAACCTTAAGATGTTAAATCTCACTTGGCATTGTTGTTTACAAATAATTCCGACTCAAATTCCCGAGTCACCACTTAAAACCCGTTTCATTTCCTTTCCTTATTAAAAGAAAAAGAGGAAGGTTCTTTCCACTTGTCTACCTTCTTCTCCAAACTAAGAACAGATAGTTCATTGTTAAATCATCTTTTCTCCCAAAAATCATCCTTGTGAACTCATTACTTATCCGATCGAGGTAATTTTTGCGGCTACACGTTCCTAAGATCGTTCCTGTTATTTTTGACAACTTCAATTTCGTGAAACGTGACAGGTGAAATTTTGGGTTGTTCTTCCCTAAGTTCGTGATTGATGATTCCTAACTCGTTTGTGTTGTTTTAGGAGGCGATCTCGACGACCTGGAGGTGGACTCTTACATTATTGAAGATTCACTCAAAGATTAGTGAGAAAGAGGTAACCTTGATGAGGAAAACTCAGTCTATGTCATAAAGCATCATTTTTTTGTGAAATTAGTTGTTGGTTGTGAAACTAGTGTTGTTTATATTTGTTAAGAACTCTCTTGGTGTTTATAATCTGTTCTGTGTTGAAATTTATGTGATAATTCATATGAAAAATGTTATTTGATAGTATGAACATGGTTTATGGTGGTTTATATGTTTTGGGCATGTAAATCTTATTTTGATGGTTGAAAACTACTTCACATGTTTAGTTAGTGATGCGTGTCTATTTTATGATGTTTTACATCTATTTTTACACGCATTTCAGAGCTCAATTATGTAATTATAGCTATTATTTCTCCTATTCCGTCTACTTTCGTATTTTGGTGCATTATTGCAGATAAATGCGGAAATGAGTCGATTTTGAGTCAAACCCGTCCACAAGTGGACTGCATGACCAGTGACACGAAAGAACGATCAAGGAACAAAGCCTAGCGTGCACTTCAAGGCTTAAAGGACAGATTTCAGAAGTTGAGAGAATTGATACATCAGCTACATCAGTCGACCGACTGAGCACAATGGTCAGTCGACCAAGGCACCTGATCAGCGAGATTCCGAAAGCTAAATTAAAAGATCAGAACCTTCAGCAAACGCGACAACTGGTCGATCGATCAGTGCCAGCGGTCGGTCGACCACTCGGCCTTTTTCAGAAAATTAAGAAACGAGATTAAGCCCATAAGCGTGATTAGGGTTTTGGGAAAGTTTTGGCAGATTACTATAAAACTTAATCTCTGCGTTTTGACTAATGACCGAGTTTTTATCTAAGTTTTACAGTTAACTTCTACATCAATTTTATTATCAAGTTTCTTTTTTGGTGTAAGGTAAGTATATTAAAAAATCAAAAAGCAGGTACAGGAGTGACTAGGCAAGGCTTAAGAGATAAGCTTTGTCCTTGGCACTAAGAGTTGATTCCATTCTATCATACATCATGGTTCTGATCTCAGCCTTAATATTCTCTATTACAATATCAGGTTTTACCACTACTCTTTCCGTTTTACTTGTGTTCATTTGCCTCCAAACATGGTATATAACTGCATTGATCATGCCATTCCTAATAGCTCTTTGAAGTTTTGTCCCCTTTATGCGAAGTCTCCACTAATTGTCAAGTGTAGTATGGACTTTGAATTTGCCCCAATGTGATATTCCTTGCAGTATCAGTCTACTGTACCTGCAATTAGAGAATATGTGTTTCAGAGTTTCTGTATCATCTTCACAGATACAACATTGATCATCCTCAGTGAGATGTAGCTATTTCAGTTTGACCCTAGTGTTCAGAGCCTGATGCTGCTGCATCCAGGCCACGAAATTATGCTTAAGAAGTCCCCATCTTGTCCATATTAATTTGTGCTAGTTAACCAGCTGATGCTTCTCTCTGAACCAATTGTATCCCCTTGCCACAGAGTATCTATTAGCCCCCGAACAGTCCAAGCTCCCTCAGTATATGCCTGCTGTATTTGCTCCTTCATTTTGCATAATTTCCTCCAGCATCAAGTTTATTATTAGTTTTAATTTAGTTTTTAGAATTAGTCTACAACAATCATTCTGTGAAGCAGCCCACTACTTTAGGGGTATGGCCGGAGACTGGTGGACTGGGAGCAAGGGAGATATTCGTGAAGCAACTAGAGAGGATGGAACCAATCATGTTGCGTGGATCGCGTTCAAGAGAATTCTGTATGAAGAGTTCCTACCGGAATTCCAGAAAAGTAAGCTGTGAGAGGAGTTCGATGCTTTCAGAATGACGGAGGATATGACAGTGGAGGTCTATTATCGGAAGTTCATCCAGTTACTGAGTCATGTGGGGGAAATGGGTTTTGATGATGCAATGCTGACAATGAAATTTGAAAGGGGTCTGACCATAAACATCAAGAAGAGACTAATTGCAGCTCCGCCCACCACAGTCCGGGACATCTACCTAAGGGTCGGGGCGGCGGAGAGGCTTTCAGAAATGGTCAAAGAGGACAAGAAGACCAAGACTGGGAAGAGAAAAGTTGAGGCCGCAAATGAAAATTTGGGGTCAAAGAAGCAGAGCTCCAATAAATACAGTGGATACTTCACCAACAGTGCCTCGGGGAGTGTGAAGAACCAGAGTGGGGGTAGCTATAGGAGTGGAGGATCGGGTAATGGTTCCGTGGGAATAGTTTGTTTTGGCTGTGGAAAGACGGGACACAAGCAGGCAGTGTGTCGATCATCAGGAGGGAACCAGTCTGGGGGTTACCGTACGCCAATATCGGGATAGAGTGGATCACGCACACAATCATATGGTAGTGGTGTTTACCGTACGCCCATGTCAGGGTATGGAGGGGGTGCGAAGTCTGGAGGCAGCAACAATTATCAGAAAAATTACAACAATTATCAGAACCGTTCGTATCAAAATCAGTACAGCGGGGTGAAAGTAACCAAAAGACCAGAGCGGAAGGAAATCAGCAGGCTGGGACATCTACTACCAGTCAGAGTGGGGTGAAATCCAGTGGCAAGCTTTTTGCCATGGGGAAACAAGCAGCCAAGGACGATGCCCATGTTGTGACTGGTACTTTTCTCGTGAACTCTAAACCAACTTTTGTACTTTTCGATTCCGGGGCTACCCATTCTTTTGTATCTAGAGAGCATGTTAGGGTTTTAGAACTTGAGAGTTATGATTTGGTCGCAGACTCGGTGACCATACCTTCTGGAGAGTCGGTGTCTTGTAGTAGAGTAAATAGGAGTGTGCCTATCAAAATTGGAGAAGCAACTTTCCATTGTGATCTTATAGAATTTCCACTGGGGGGTTTTGAAGTGATTCTGGGGATGGATTGGTTGGGGAAGTATCGAGCTTTTATCGATTGTCATCAGAAGAAGATTTCCTTGAGGGGACCTAAGAGAGTGAGGGTGTCTTACAAGGGATACCTGGTCAAACCTAAGGTCAAATTCATTTCCGTTAATACCCTTAAGTCTAGCTTGAGAAAGGGAGATAATCTGATCTTATGTCAGATGTGGAACTGTGAGACAGAGATCCCTAAGACTAGTGAGATACCTGTGGTGCGGGAGTACGAGGGCATTTTCCGAGATGATGTTCAGGGTTGCCACCAAGGAGGGAAGTGGAGTTTTCCATTGACCTAAAGCCGGGGACCGGACCAATATCTAAGTCACTGTATCGTATGGGACCGAGAGAGATGGAGGAGTTGAAGAAGCAGTTGGATGAATTGGCTGAGAAAGGGTTCATTCGACCTAGTGTGTCACCCTGGGGAGCGCCCGTGTTATTTGTGAAAAAGAAAGATGGAAGTTTAAGACTTTGTGTTGACTATCGAGAGCTTAACAATGTGACCATCAAGAACCGTTATCCTTTCCCCAGAATCGACGATCTGTTCGACCAACTAAGTGGAGCTGGGGTTTTCTCTAAAATTGACTTGAGGTCGGGATACCATCAATTGAGAATCAAAGACGAAGACATTCCTAAGACCGCTTTCAGGACGAGGTATGGCCACTACGAATTTGTGGTTATGTCATTCGGGTTGACTAATGCTCCAGCAGTTTTTATGGATTTGATGAATCGAGTATTTAGCCCATACTTGGATAAGTTTGTGGTTGTATTTATCGATGATATTCTTGTGTATTCCAAAAATGAGGAAGAACACGAGGATCATTTGAGGAGAGTACTCAAGACTTTGGAGGAGTATGAGCTAAATGCAAAGTTGAGCAAATGTGAGTTCTTGTAGAAGAAAGTGTTGGAACTCGAGGTAGTCTTACTAGCTAGTTCGAAATATTAGTCTTACTAATTTACTAATTAATCTCATATTAATATAGTCGATCTTATGCATGCAAAATAAAAGCGGAAATAATGAGAATCGTATTCTTACAACCGGTCCGAAATATGCTAAGGACGATCCTCCAAGAGCAACCAAGTAAGCTTGCCTCCAATGGGTGAGCACCAAGACCTACCCTTAAATCGAACCAAAACCGAACCCGAGCTAGGAGGCGGATTTAGGTCAAAACCGTATACTAATACTAATGGTAGTATTATAGATAATATTATGAAGATAATATTATTGAGGTTGTAGTAAACTTTCTCACACTAGAAAGATGCTAGGTTTTCATTAGTCTTAGAATATGTGTGTTACTACATATTTATAGAATGGGATGGTTGGGGTTGGGTTTAGCCGTGAGACACAAGGTCTAGGGTAGTGAAAGAGTCAATTTGTGTCTTGCACATGACCTTAGGTATTAAGGCTATTTACTCAATATGTTTTTAGGGTATTAATTTCATATTTCAACCCATAAAACATTATCACCAAAACCGGCACCTATAAACGTAAAATGCACTTTCATTTTACGTTTTATAATTTGTACAATTACGTAACATCTTATGTGACATGACAATTGTATTAATTTGAAATATAAATTTATCATGTAAATAATATTTCTAAATTAATTAAATCACATTTAACAAATTATTGAGTGATTCGAAATCACTGTCCCAACATATGGTTATCGTAATAATCGTCGATACGATATATTAACAACGTTTGTCATAACCATGAACCATTCATTATACTAATTTCGATATTTCATAAATACCGATTAACATTTGACAATTGACACATTTCAATTTCAAATATAAATCTTACTTTAAGATTCAACCTCTAATTTCTCAATATACGGTTTTAAGAATATTGATCAATCTGTATCCTATACAATTAATCAATACACGTTTAAGGGGTTAGTCCTAGAGGTGTGACCTAAAGGGATCAACTGACCACCACCGTCATACGACAGTAATGTTAAACTCTAGTCAGCCAATCATTACCGATTAATGTTGGTCAGTTGACTAAATCAATATTGGATCGTCCCTTGCATATTCATTTCATAAGATTTATGACAATGATTTTATCACTGTCGTGATCGCACTATTGTTGAGGACACATATTCCCCAACAATCTCCCACTTGTCCTCGACAAGTGTGCGTCACCAATTCTCTTGTCCTATTACGTCATCTCCCACTCAATGCAAGGTGTCTTCCAGGTCGTACTTGCATTTGATCATATCTTGAGCGGTTTTCTCGATCTGGAGATTTAACTGCTTTGACCGGAATTATCTACCATAGATACCTTCCGAGCGTGGCCACGCATTTTCAGTTAAACTTCTCCTCGAGTGGCCCTGAGATTTAAGACAACCCCGACGAGGGACTGGACAATTCCTATCCTACTGTTCCCTTCGACTAACACAGTCCATCATGACCCAAAAGAAGCCCATTTGACCCCCTTTAACGGTTGATCGTAGAGCTAAAATCAAAGTCAATCTGAACTGTGCCACCTTGGGCGAACAGTTTCAAGTCTAAGAATCGACTTATGTGAATAATATAGTAGCTCTCGCCACGACCAGGCTAATTATAAAATTTCCAGAACTCTATAAGCGGTCACTAAATGCCCAACAGAGTGTTACACAGTCTGCCGATGTGATCGACTAGTCATCCCATATGACTCTATGACTTTTGAACTTGCCATCAATCGCCTCACATTGTAGCCGCTTCGAGACGTCACCTCATACAAGCGACTATGGGCTATACTAAGTTAATCCAGTTCACTTATGGGGTTCAAATTGTCTCTTACAACCCATTTGGATTTCACAAAGTATAAATTGTGAGTTAATATTAATAATAATAACTCAAACGATAAGAGTGATTGTTATGTGCGAACAAACAATACAATATTGTTGCTCCACATAAACAATCTTTGATGATCATACATCAATTTGTATTAATGGTTTATTATGTGAATATACCCTATCTTCACATCTTTTAAACCTACAAATTTCGGTTTCCTTTTGACTCATATTATCTCGCATAATATGATCTTATTCAAGTACATTCCAAGTCTTTTATACTCGACTCGAGTCTCCTTACTTTAAGGAAGCTCCCACTGTTTTCTTAAAACTCATGACATGTCATCCATATGAACATAGTCATATTGTACTAGAATTTATATTGTAGTCTACCTAGATTCGATCCATTAGTTCTCCTCGAGAACTTATATCAAAAGAGGGCTTTATTTCAACTTATGGCATTTTGATCAAGGTTATATGAATTAACATTTTCATGTCTCGGATTCAAATCCAAACCTTGTTAACTGATCGGTGACGTTTCATTATCATATAATAAACTCACTTATGATTTATGTTCTTAACATATATTCATTTAGATTTGAAAACCTCGTATTCTTTACTTTTTAAAGAATCACCATTCTCTCTAAATGGTAGGTTTCGTTTCCTTAATAACTTTTCTCCCACTGAATTCCATATTACTATCTTATAGTTTAATAACTCCCACTATCTTCATAGTGATTAGGTAACATCTTTTCAACTCATAATGAACATTTCATTTTGATTTACTTCAAACATTTTTCTCAACTCGTAATGAACATTTCATTTTGATTTACTTCAAACATTTTCTCAACTCGTAATGAACATTTCATTTTGATTTACTTCAAACATTTTCTCAACTCGTAATGAACATTTCATTTTGATTTTCTTTCCCTCGGAAAGAATCTTAGTATTATCATGAGAACGTGAGACGATTTCTCCTCTTTTATCTTTATAAAACAGAAACAGAAACATTAACATCATGGAAACGATTTCCTTCTGTTAACACTCACGATTCCTTTTATCCTCTCTAGGAACTAATGACAACATATGGAACATTTCCTTTTGTGTCCTCACGTAGTTTCTTCTGTGTCCTCTCGTAGTTTCTTCTATCCAATCTTTTAGAGTTCTTCTTAAGGACTCCTTATAGGACTCTTCTCTAAGATCCTATGTTTATTTCATTGGTTTACGGGCGTAGAATTTCTCCCACTCTATCCTTTAAAATAACCATTATTTAAGAAGGATAGCATTTTCGCCCGTCAACAATGTATTGGATAAATAATTATGTGAGTTGAGATATTAACATATTCTTTCATTTAAGGTGAAAATCTTATAATGAACTAATGTTCTTATGTTTGAATTTGAAGTATTTCACGGGATGCAATTCTCGTTTTTAAGTAAGTCGTATTACTTTTATAATGATCCTATCATTTCTTTCGTACGGTGAATCATTCAAGGTACTTTATTACGATCTATGAAAATCGTATCAACTCATGTTATGTATCATAAAAGCATTTTAAAACCAACATGTTTGATCAAGAACAAACGGATGACTTGGGTTGAAAACCAAGTCACCACTATTACAACCATTGTTTCAAAAATATTCTTGTCGTACAAGAAATACAAAGTTCTTAAATTAAAATGCAAAAAGAAAGAAGATATCAAATGAAAATTAGAGCCATGCTCTTCATGTCTTCAATCTCGGATGCTACCTTAGCCATCCATGGAAGGAACTTCAAGTTTCCTTCTCTTTCTCCTTGCCTTTGTCTTTGGTAGGAGCCCCTTTAAAACAATTTATAAACGGGTGAGAATCAATAACTTGTATCAATATACAAAAATTGATTAAATAACATGAATTAGACGAGAATTTATACCTACAGCAAGAACCATTCCGGCTTTGAGGTCATGGAGATACTTCGGGCAATTCCGCTTCTAATGCCCCATCTTAGTGCAATAATGGCACTTGTCTTCAACCTCTGATGACGATGAAGAAGAAGCACCTTTCGTAAAAGTCTTCTCCTTAGGAGATGCGGGTTTGAAGGCTTTAACATTTTTACCCTTGTTGGCCTTGCGTTTAAACTTCCTCTTGCTTTTTGAATCGATATTAAGCACATCCTTTGTGGAACTCTCATTAAGTTCCATATCCCTCTCCGCTTGGACTAACATCTTATGTAACTCGTCCAAGGAGGTTACTTGATTGCGCATGTTATAATTTACCCGAAATTGAACATACGATTTCACTTTGTTGAGGGAGTGAAGGATTTTGTCAATAATAAGTGATGCGTGCCTATTTTAAGATGTTTTACATCTATTTTTACACGCATTTTGTCGCTCATTTACTATGTTTTAGCATTTATTTCCCAACAATTGTCTACTTTCGTATTTCTATGCTCTTTTGCAGATTTATGCGGAAAAGGGACGATTTTATACCAAATTTATGCCCTCGGGACTTTTCATGACTAAGGATAAGAAGGAACGAAGCTTAGCGCACATTTCAAGGCCTAAAGATAATTTTTACAAGCAAAGAATCGATCTTCGATGTTGCAGCCTGTTTCAAATGGCTATATCTTGAGTTCTAGAGCTGATAATGGAGTGATTCCAGTTGGAGGTGAAAGCTTATCCTCTTAGCTTTCTAACGCCGCGAGAATCGCTTGATTTCGATAAGTAACGAAGAAATGGCAGCTGTTTTAAGAACGACGCGCGCTGCAGTCCCGACAGTTGGTCGACCGACCAACAAAGTAGGTCGATCGACCAGGTGCCTATTGGAAAAGCCCAGAATTTGCCTGAAGCCCAGAAATTGCATAAAATCCGTAAAGCGGTCGACCGACCGAAAATATTGGTCGACCGACCACAGCACCGACCCAGAAGTTTCCGAAAAGCCCATACAAGTGTTTAGGTCATTAGGAAACTCTTTAATTCTGCCTATATAAGCTGATTCAGTCCCTAATCAAGATATCCATCAAGTTCTTAATCTAGTTTTCTATCATAGAATTATAATGAAGTCATAGTTAGAGAGAAGTTTTACCAAGTTTTCATCTTTGTTCTTAGATTTCCAATTAACTTGTAAGTTTGCTACAATTCAATCTTTCCTTTTCAATTAATCTTGTTGTTCATCTTGTTGTTGTTTCTCAATTCACGTTTCCTCTTTATTATCATCTTTAATTATGTTAATTCCTTTGATGTTCTTAATTCTTGTTATTATTAATTTTATGATTAAGATTATGCATAGCTAATTCTTGTGATTAGGAATTAGGGGAACCATGGTAGAGACTTGATTTTGATAAGTTTGATGATTGAATCACCAATCCCCCATTGTTGTTGGTGAACTAATCCTTAGGATTGAAAGATTATTAGGATTAGTTTAACAACAATTTTGGGATTGCCCTTGAACGAAAGTTTATTGCTTTTCTAGGAACCCTAAGACCGTAAGGATTGGGTAGAATATTGACCTAAAGGTTTATTCTTTGTTCTTTGGGATTGTGTTATTTGATTATTTTAACCTTCATTGACTTGTTTTAACCATGGGGAACCAAAGTTCCTAATCTCCTTTCCATCTTATTCTAATTTCCTTTTTATTATTGCATGTTTAGATTGATGTTCTTTATAATTTCCATGTTTATTCCTATTTTTATTATTGTTTCAATAGTTATGAGTAGCTAATTTCATATGTTAGGATGTAGGGAGTAAATATGCATAGGTAGTATAGTTCCCGAATCAACATGTCGCAGGTAGGAGGTCGACCGACCACCATTACAGGTCGGTCGACCGACTCGTGTTCGAATTCTGTTTCGCTTTTATTTGTAGACTATAATAACCTACAATGAGACCAAAAGGAGACTTGTCGGATGTTAGTATTGACCTACCCAAGATTGAGAGATTTGGGAAGGGCATTGGTTTACATCTTAAGACGGATAGGTTACTTAAGACTGAAAGGTTTGTGACCTAAAATTTAGGAATCACCCTTATTGTTGACACCCAATAATTGTGAGACCTAGGAACTAATAGCATAGACCTAAAGGATATGTTACACCCCTTACGCGACTGCGATACATGTTGACTTAGGATTTATATTATCTTAGCTATTTATTACCCAAACATCCTAGCATCTCTTTCATCATAGTTTATTCTCATCTTTATTTACTTGTTTTATTTTATATTTGTTTTAGATTTAGCAACAACCAATCAAACCCCCTCTCTTTTGTTACTTAATAGATTAAAAATTAGCAAACATAATTAACCTTGTCTCTCTGTGGTTCGACCCTTACTATCACTATCTATAGTTTTAGTTTGGTTTATAAATTTTATCTTTGACACCCACAACGACGGGTATCAAATTTTGGCGCCGTTGCCGGGGAGACGGTATAATTTTGTTTGTTAGTTTTTAGTTTATTTTTTTCTTGTCTTAAGGAACTTAGGTTCCTTAAGACCGTTCTTACCTTGTCTTCTAGTTTTGTTTCAGAAGACAGGTTTTTGAGAGGAAGGCTTGAGTACTCTCAGTGCTATTGCGATCATGTCTACTATTTCTGATAATCTTCAGCCAGCAGCACACCACCTCCCAGGGGGATTTATTCCCCCCGTTGATTTTTATCTCTCCTATATCAAATTATTGGAGCAAAAACAGTTTGCAGGTCTACCAGATGAGGATCCTTTGAAGCATTTGGAGCTATTTACAGATTATTTTTGTTCCGCACCCGTATCGGCGGGAGAGCGAGATAAGGTTAAGGAGATGTTTTTTCGTTTCTCCTTGAAAGATTCTGCGCGTGAATGGATTCGTTACCTTGATATGGAAGCAGCTAGCGTTACAGATTGGACATCTCTAGCATTGGCTTTCTGCCAACGGTACACTTCGCCAGCAAAAACCAATGCTTTGAGAATTCAAATCTCAAATTTCCAGCAAGGACCCGATGAGAAATTTCCTGAAGCGTGGGCCCGTTTTAAGAAGTTGGTTCGATCCGTTCCTCACCACGGCTTTGAGGAGTGGTACCTTTGCCACCAATTCTATAGCTCTTTGTATGATGACTACAGAGCCATCCTTGATTCAACTACAAATGGAAGATTTTATAATGTAGCTGCTGACAAGGGTTGGGTTACTATTGAGGAGTTGGCGGTTCATAGAGCTGATAATGGAAATTCATGTGGGGATTCACTGAAAACAAATATTGAAATAAGTCATGTTTCCGCACTTGAAACATCCAATAACGCTCGTTCCGAAGAACTTGAGAAAGCCTATGAGGGACCAACCCCAAGGGATGATGATGCCGTAGTTCAGGACGAAGAAATTGATCCCGTGCACAGGTCAGAAGGTCGACCGACCACAACATCTGGTCGACCGACCTCGACACCTGACGTGAGATCAGTCTCTGCAGAACAGGAAATTTTCGATGATACAGAGTCTGGTCGACCGACCGCTGTACCCGGTCGACCGACCACTGTTCCTGAGCAGAATGCAGTTTCTATTCCCGAATCGCTGGATCCTTCCCTCATTCAAGACCTCACCAGTGTTCCTATTGTGGATTCGCCTCCTGAGCTACCTAACTCTCCTCTCATCACTAACTCGACGGAGATTCTGAAGTTAAAAGAGCCAAAGATTGCTGATTCTGCGACAAGCATTGCAGTCCCGTATCCGGATTATTTAGAGAAAGTAAAGTTGGAGCTTCAGTTCGGAAAAATATTGGAGATCGTCAAGGGCCTTGAGCGTAAGAGGAAATTGGAGGACCATCCTATTATTTCTGTTGTTGCAGGTCATGATAAAAAGGGCATAGGAGATCCTGGAGATACTGGGGAGACGAAATTGGAGCAAGTTGCTGAAAAAGACCGGCCGGGCAAAGTAAAGAAGCGTGTCATAGCTTACGCGACACCAGATACCCTTCCTCCGGCTAGGCCTGTTGTCTGGAAGCCCAGAGTAGCGGTCAGTACTGCTGAAAGGACCTATTTTAGCCAAGTGCCTTACTTTGGGGTATCTTGCTGCTGAGTCGTAGTTCTTGTTTAGTATTTTATTTCAGTTTTTTGTTGGACTATTTATTTTCTTGTTTTTAGACTTAGACTCTTTTTACTTTTGTTGCTTCGTTTGAGACATTTTAGGCTTGGTTCTGGGATCTTGCGCATTTGTTGGGCGCATATTTTTCTTGCTTTTTCAGGTTCTACGAAGAAAAACGAAGACCGCTGGGACAAAGACGGTCGACCGACCAGTTACACCAGTCGGTCGACCTAGTCGCCGCATTGCTGAAATTTTCTGTACTTTACAGGAAGGTCGGTCGACCTGTTCTCTTGGTCGGTCGACCTACCGATCTGTCGTAGTCTTTCGATTTCTTCCTCGGAAACCGTGCAACCGTTCTTGGGTACTTGAGTGGCACTGCTAGCCACCAAAACCTCCCAGCTTACGCTGGTTTGGGGAGGTTTTTCTCATGCACTTCATAATCCAGTGAGTTCTTTCCAGTTTTTCCTAGGTTTTATTCTCTTTGCATCTTTCTTTTATTTTTCTGAAACCTTTACTTAGGCTAATGCACAATGGGGACATTGTGCGGGTTGGTTTGGGGAATGGTTTCGTGTTACATGCATTGCATTTTGTCACACGTTTACTGCATTTCTGTCTTGCATCGTTCTTTTCTTTATTTTCCTTATATATACAAAAATCCAAAAAAATAAAAAAAAAAATTCAAAAAATTCCAAAAAATGCACGTTTATTTTAGCATATAGGTCGAGTCGGAACGAAAGTATTTCAAGGATGATTTTGCTTTCTTACATGTTTATGCCTTTATCTTGCCTTGTCAACTTGTTTTAGTATGAAAGTCTTTTGCATATCTACAAGTTTTTGTTAACTTGCGTATCTTGAGACTTGACTTATACCTTGGCAACCTACTATACATTCTGAGTTTTAGAGCCTTATTCCTGGTTTCATTATTAAACCGGTTGTCTAGGATGTGAGTAGTACTCCCCTTGGAACATGTTACATCAATATGCATAAACATGAACTTGAATTGCTATATACTTGTTTTACTTTCTCGTTTTGTGAGTCTTGATACGTGCATTTGGGATCCCTTTTCTCATATTTACTCATAAGCTTCACATAGCCAAAATTGCCTTTTTATTCCCCCAAAACTACATCCCATACTTAGCCTACCCTTCCAAGCTAATATTGTGGTCATTGGATTATTTTTTTGAGGCATCTTGGTTTGTATGCTATTTTGAGCAAAAAGAGAAAAGAAAGAAAGAAAAGAAAAAGAACAGAAAAATTCAGAAAAAAGAAAGAAAGAAAAGAAAAACGAAAAAAATCAAAATATACAGTGGAGTCAGTCGACCGACCAACATCATAGGTCGGCCGACCACCTGACAGAATCAGAATGGAAAAAAAAAAAATCGTTCCAAAAAGTCCCTTTCTTTTATATGTTATCACTCCCGTACTTCATTCAAAAATATTTGGGAGTCCTTTCTTATATTTAATGTGAGAGTTGTGCTACAAGAAGAGCACTTTCCTAATATCAAAAGTGTGAAGTTTGTTGTTGGAAATCAGTTTTACTAGCTTGGCTACTAACCCCACTTATCCAAAAACATCTTAACCATTTTTCACCTTTTACCTCACATATCTTTCATTACCTCAATTGCATGTATCTGGGTCACTTAATGAGATTGTTATACAAAGTTGTAGAATTCTTGTTCATGTTAGATTGCAGGCATGTTTTCATGGGTCGAAGTTAGGTGAGTGTCTCAACAAAATTACTTCTTTCTATCTTTTACATATACTCACCCTTTGCTTCATGAGTGTCTCGAGCGTACCGCGAGAGTCCATGGTATAAAGTCTCTATAGTCTTTATGTTTGCAAGTTTGACGACCCTATAACTCGTTTGCATGATTTAAATACTTTCTCATTTTGTACTTGGTATTGGTCTAGGCGGACATGTAAATTTCGCTCTGAGATTTAAATCGTTCCATTAGTTAAGATCGAGTCTATTTCTTGCTTGAGGGCAAGCAAGGTTTGGTTTGGGGAATAAAATTTGATACCCGTCGTTGTGGGTGTCAAAGATAAAATTTATAAACCAAACTAAAACTATAGATAGTGATAGTAAGGGTCGAACCACAGAGAGACAAGGTTAATTATGTTTGCTAATTTTTAATCTATTAAGTAACAAAAGAGAGGGGGTTTGATTGGTTGTTGCTAAATCTAAAACAAATATAAAATAAAACAAGTAAATAAAGATGAGAATAAACTATGATGAAAGAGATGCTAGGATGTTTGGGTAATAAATAGCTAAGATAATATAAATCCTAAGTCAACATGTATCGCAGTCGCGTAAGGGGTGTAACATATCCTTTAGGTCTATGCTATTAGTTCCTAGGTCTCACAATTATTGGGTGTCAACAATAAGGGTGATTCCTAAATTTTAGGTCACAAACCTTTCAGTCTTAAGTAACCTATCCGTCTTAAGATGTAAACCAATGCCCTTCCCAAATCTCTCAATCTTGGGTAGGTCAATACTAACATCCTACAAGTCTCCTTTTGGTCTCATTGTAGGTTATTATAGTCTACAAATAAAAGCGAAACAGAATTCGAACACGAGTCGGTCGACCGACCTGTAATGGTGGTCGGTCGACCTCCTACCTGCGACATGTTGATTCGGGAACTATACTACCTATGCATATTTACTCCCTACATCCTAACATATGAAATTAGCTACTCATAACTATTGAAACAATAATAAAAATAGGAATAAACATGGAAATTATAAAGAACATCAATCTAAACATGCAATAATAAAAAGGAAATTAGAATAAGATGGAAAGGAGATTAGGAACTTTGGTTCCCCATGGTTAAAACAAGTCAATGAAGGTTAAAATAATCAAATAACACAATCCCAAAGAACAAAGAATAAACCTTTAGGTCAATATTCTACCCAATCCTTACGGTCTTAGGGTTCCTAGAAAAGCAATAAACTTTCGTTCAAGGGCAATCCCAAAATTGTTGTTAAACTAATCCTAATAATCTTTCAATCCTAAGGATTAGTTCACCAACAACAATGGGGGATTGGTGATTCAATCATCAAACTTATCAAAATCAAGTCTCTACCATGGTTCCCCTAATTCCTAATCACAAGAATTAGCTATGCATAATCTTAATCATAAAATTAATAATAACAAGAATTAAGAACATCAAAGGAATTAACATAATTAAAGATGATAATAAAGAGGAAACGTGAATTGAGAAACAACAACAAGATGAACAACAAGATTAATTGAAAAGGAAAGATTGAATTGTAGCAAACTTACAAGTTAATTGGAAATCTAAGAACAAAGATGAAAACTTGGTAAAACTTCTCTCTAACTATGACTTCATTATAATTCTATGATAGAAAACTAGATTAAGAACTGATGGATATCTTGATTAGGGACTGAATCAGCTTATATAGGCAGAATTAAAGAGTTTCCTAATGACCTAAACACTTGTATGGGCTTTTCGGAAACTTCTGGGTCGGTGCTGTGGTCGGTCGACCAATATTTTCGGTCGGTCGACCGCTTTACGGATTTTATGCAATTTCTGGGCTTCAGGCAAATTCTGGGCTTTTCCAATAGGCACCTGGTCGATCGACCTACTTTGTTGGTCGGTCGACCAACTGTCGGGACTGCAGCGCGCGTCGTTCTTAAAACAGCTGCCATTTCTTCGTTACTTATCGAAATCAAGCGATTCTCGCGGCGTTAGAAAGCTAAGAGGATAAGCTTTCACCTCCAACTGGAATCACTCCATTATCAGCTCTAGAACTCAAGATATAGCCATTTGAAACAGGCTGCAACATCGAAGATCGATTCTTTGCTTGTAAAAATTATCTTTAGGCCTTGAAATGTGCGCTAAGCTTCGTTCCTTCTTATCCTTAGTCATGAAAAGTCCCGAGGGCATAAATTTGGTATAAAATCGTCCCTTTTCCGCATAAATCTGCAAAAGAGCATAGAAATACGAAAGTAGACAATTGTTGGGAAATAAATGCTAAAACATAGTAAATGAGCGACAAAATGCGTGTAAAAATAGATGTAAAACATCATAAAATAGGCACGCATCAATAAGCGAGTCGGGAACATTCACCCCTTGCAACTTCAAGGTTTCGGCTAGCTCAACCATTTTGAGCACATGAGGACTAATCTTTTGACCTTCCTTTAAGGTCAAATCGAAGAAGGCGGAGGCCGCCTCATATTGGATTACCCTAGGAGCTTGCGAAAACATGTTCGCAACTCTAGTGTATATCTCATTAGCCGTGGCTAGCTTAATCATTCTTCTTTGGAGATCCGGCTCCATCGAAAATATAAGCACGTTCTTCAAAGCATGCGACTCCTTCATGTAGGCCTCATAGGCTTCACGAGTCGCTTCCGATGAACGAGCACCGGGAGTGGGAGGAGCGGCAATGGTAAGATAACGAGTCTTATCGTCGGCTTCCGCGGCCAACACCAATTGGGCGTCCCAATCTTTAAAATTGGCGCCATGCTTCTCAAGCTTGCAACGATCCATAAAAGATCGAAGCCATGAAACGTGATGTGGGAGTGGTGGAGCGTTATTTGCCATTGATTGAAAGTCGAAAAATGAACTACAAAAGAAAATTAAGGAATTAAAACACAATTATCGTTTTAATAATTAAACTTGTAAATTTTAAACAAGTTATGCATCTACTTAATGATCTCTTACCCAATTAAGTAAATGATCCCGAGACCCACATACACACTAACTCGGGAACGGTTTAGCCGATACATCCCTCATTAATGTGACTCGGTAGATTAACCCCTTAATCGATTCTACTTTTAGAACTCTCGGTCGATAAAATTACACTAATTCTTATCTTAGCCCGAACTTATTACCACTATGGTGGCTCGAATACCTTCGTCGAGATCAACCAAATTTCAAGAATAAGTAATCATATTACCCCACTTCACCAACGTAATAAGGTTTGCACCCCGGTTTAGCCGAGCCTACTCCCTTATGAAGAAGATCCTTCGCGGGTCCTTTACTTTTTGGTAAGGCTATGTCTCGATTTTTAAATAACGTAAGAGATCTTGTCAATTTATTATCTATCTCCTTTAAGTGAACTAAGTCGGTGAATTATCGATAAATTGATTGACACGGTTGATAAAATCGATGAAATGCATGAGTTTGAATGACGATTTGGCTATGCATGCAAACATAATAAGCATAAAAACTTAAAAAAAAACATAAATAAAACCCTAGTATGGCCTTTCCTAAAATAGAAAATAAGGTAAATTACAAATTCGGAAACCAACTCCTTTGGTCCCTTGAACTTCACACGCGGCACGCATCCCAAGGCAAACTCCGTCTTGGTCGGAACTCCTTTCCGAAATGGTACCGTCTTCAAGGATCTCCGGAATTACAAATAATTACAAATTTTCTATCTATTTTATACATTATAAAATAAAATAAAACAATAAAATAAAGTGATACGAGATCACATTAAATTACAACCGAATCGATAAACCCTTACATTACGGGAAATATCGATTAAAATCTAAGGCCATACTAAGTAAATTACATAATTCAAAATTACGTAAATAAAATTATGAAATTCATAAACAATATTTAAATATGCAATGCTTATGTAAAATGCAAAACCTAAGCCAAATCGTCCTATTTAAACACGTTTTAAATATCGTTATTCGTAATAACACGGTTTTATGGAATAACGTGATTTAAACAATTTTAAAATCACTAATCACTTTATGAATCACTATTCATGATTTAGTTAAGTTTCCTAACACATTTTAGGATTCAAAATTTAGTCTTACTCAAATTTCGAAATTAACTTAACTTATTTTAATATTGTTCGGTTTTAATCGGTTTTACGGGAAATAGCATTAAAATAATCAAACGAGTCATAAAAATTTCGAAAATTCAAAATTCAAAATTTTGAACATACTGAAAATTTTCTAAAATTTCAGATCCTTAAAATTCAAATATTTTCGAAATACACCATTTATTTCGTAAAATAGCCGTATAATATGCATAATATTTCGAAAAATTCAAAACTATTGCAAAAATTATGAAATAAAATTCTAATATAATTTTTACATCTTCCTAGACACTCAAAGCATCTGAAAAAGCAGAAAAATAAGGCTGAAAAGCACTGTTTAAGGTCTGAAAATAAAGTAATGATTATGACTCCTTAAACACTCAATATCAATTTTAACTTTTAAAATTAAAACTTAAAGTTTCAGAAACTTTTGGCACTAAATAAAAATATTTTGATGATCATACATAATATGACTAATATGGGTGAATTTTTCGGACCATTTAAGCAACATTTACTATTTTTAATAATTCGTGTCATATATTACGCGATTTTACCGATTAAAATCATTTCTCATGCAATATTCGAGATTAATAGCTCAAAATTCACATGCATGCTAGAAATAATATATGTGACACTATATTAAATTTTTATGGTCAAATTCGAACTTAAACTATTTAAGCTAAAATATGTCACTAATATTTCGATTTTTACGATAAAAATCAATATTCATGCAATATTAACGAAAAATTTCTGGAAAATTCATCATATATTTTAAATATTGCATGTGACATCTATCAAAATTTTTATAGTTAAATTCATAATATAACTATTTATCCCATATTTAACTCATTTTATGACTATTTAACCATTAAAAATCATAAACCATGCATAAAACCTTCAATAATTTCGAAAATTATATATTCATAATATGTTAAATGCATGTGAGAACATATTTAAAATTCATGGCCAGAAACATTATTTAGCTATTTTTCCCAAATAAAAACATTTTTAACCGATTTAAAGCATAAATTAAACATTTTAATTACAATATTGAACAATATTATTCCATAAATCATCAAAATGACTTAAAACTATTTTAAGACCAGAAATATATACATGCAATATGATTTTCGTGCATATCCTATATGTACTACTCATTTTCATTTTTAATTAAAATCGCATTTTCTCGCAAAAACGTATAAAAACGAGTTGCATGCAAGCAACCTATGTGCTCTGATACCACTTGTTGGAACTCGAGGTAGTCTTACTAGCTAGTTCGAAATATTAGTCTTACTAATTTACTAATTAATCTCATATTAATATAGTCGATCTTATGCATGCAAAATAAAAGCGGAAATAATGAGAATCGTATTCTTACAACCGGTCCGAAATATGCTAAGGACGATCCTCCAAGAGCAACCAAGTAAGCTTGCCTCCAATGGGTGAGCACCAAGACCTACCCTTAAATCGAACCAAAACCGAACCCGAGCTAGGAGACGGATTTAGGTCAAAACCGTATACTAATACTAATGGTAGTATTATAGATAATATTATGAAGATAATATTATTGAGGTTGTAGTAAACTTTCTCACACTAGAAAGATGCTAGGTTTTCATTGGTCTTAGAATATGTGTGTTACTACATATTTATAGAATGGGATGGTTGGGGTTGGGTTTAGCCGTGAGACACAAGGTCTAGGGTAGTGAAAGAGTCAATTTGTGTCTTGCACATCACCTTAGGTATTAAGGCTATTTACTCAATATGTTTTTAGGGTATTAATTTCATATTTCAACCCATAAAACATTATCACCAAAACCGGCACCTATAAACGTAAAATGCACTTTCATTTTACGTTTTATAATTTGTACAATTACGTAACATCTTATGTGACATGACAATTGTATTAATTTGAAATATAAATTTATCATGTAAATAATATTTCTAAATTAATTAAATCACATTTAACAAATTATTGAGTGATTCGAAATCACTGTCCCAACATATGGTTATCGTAATAATCGTCGATACGATATATTAACAACGTTTGTCATAACCATGAACCATTCATTATACTAATTTCGATATTTCATAAATACCGATTAACATTTGACA
Organism: Silene conica; assembly: GCA_029255685.2. Classification (NCBI taxonomy): domain Eukaryota; kingdom Viridiplantae; phylum Streptophyta; class Magnoliopsida; order Caryophyllales; family Caryophyllaceae; genus Silene; species Silene conica. The sequence continues at coordinate 53,979,367 of CM055317.2, forward strand.
ATTGACACATTTCAATTTCAAATATAAATCTTACTTTAAGATTCAACCTCTAATTTCTCAATATACGGTTTTAAGAATATTGATCAATCTGTATCCTATACAATTAATCAATACACGTTTAAGGGGTTAGTCCTAGAGGTGTGACCTAAAGGGATCAACTGACCACCACCGTCATACGACAGTAATGTTAAACTCTAGTCAGCCAATCATTACCGATTAATGTTGGTCAGTTGACTAAATCAATATTGGATCGTCCCTTGCATATTCATTTCATAAGATTTATGACAATGATTTTATCACTGTCGTGATCGCACTATTGTTGAGAACACATATTCCCCAACAGAAAGTTGCATTTCTGGGGCATGTGATTTCCAAGGAGGGGGTGTCTGTAGACCCTAGTAAGATCGAAGTTGTGACTAAGTGGCAAAGCCCGAAGAATGTGAGTGAGATTCGAAGCTTCTTGGGATTGGCAGGTTATTACAGGAGATTTGTCAAGGATTTTCGAAGATAGCAAAGCCGTTGACATCGTTGATGAGGAAGGAGAACCGTTTCGTCTGGGATGAGAGTTGTGAGAAGGCATTCCTAACTCTTAAGGAACGCCTGACAACAGCTCCTATCCTCGCTTTGCCTGATGGAAATGATAATTTCGAAGTTTTTACGGACGCTTCCAAACATGGTTTAGGGTGTGTGTTAATGCAGAATAGGAGAATGATTGCTTATGCTTCCCGTCAGTTGAAGACCTATGAGGAAAATTACCCTGCCCATGATTTAGAGCTGGGAACAGTGGTCTTTGCACTTAAATTGTGGCGCCATTACCTTTATGAAGCCACTTTTAAGGTGTTTTCTGATCACAAGAGTTTGAAATACATCTACACCCAGCGAGAATTGAATATGAGACAGAGAAGGTGGATAGAATTTATTGGAGACTACGACATGCAGATTATCTACCATGAAGGCAAGGCGAATGTGGTAGCAGATGCCCTGAGTAGGAAGTTCATCCATGCTTTGTGTAGTGTCAGATCGAGAGTGAGGCTGTAAAGCGAGCTGAGGGAGATGGGGATTTTTATGATTCGGAAGGGGGATACTCTTAGTGATTTGACCGTAGAGCCGGAGTTGTATGGGGAGATTCGAGAGTTGCAAAAAGATGATGTGAGGATCCAGAAGTGGCGTGAGGTAATCGAGAGTGATGGTAGAGAAACTGAATCCAAATTTAGTATCTATGCCGATGGTAGTCTGAGGTTCAGTGGGAGATGGTGTGTTCCAGATAATGAGGAACTAAAGAAGAAGATCATGACTAAAGCTCACGCTACGCCATATTCCGTTCCTCCGGGGGGTGATAAGTTGTACAAAGACCTTAAGAAGACGTTTGGGTGGCCTAATATGAAGAAGGAAGTCGCTGAGTTTGTATCTCGTTGTTTAACATGTCAGAGGGTAAAAGGGGAGCACAAGAGACCACAAGGGAAGATTCAGCCTTTAGACGTACCTGAGTGGAAGTGGGAGAACATCTCTATGGATTTTATCGTGGGTTTGCCTCAGACTCAGAGGGGCAACAACATGATCTGGGTGATTGTTGACAGGTTGACTAAGTCCGCTCACTTTATTCCAATGAAAGATACCTGGAGTAAAGCCGAGTTGGCTAAGTCTTATGTGCAGAATGTGATCAAATTGCATGGTGTACCCAAGGACATTGTTTCAGATAGAGACTCGAGGTTTATATCCAGATTTTGGCAGGAGTTGCAATCCGCTTTCGGTACCCAGTTGAAGATGAGTACATCTTTTCATCCAGCTACAGACGACCAGACTAAGAGGACTATCCAGACCTTGGAGGATATGTTGAGAGCTTGTGTACTCGAGTTGGAGGATCTTGGGAGGATCGGCTAGGGTTGATAGAATTCTCATATAATAACAGTTATCATGCCAGTATTGGAATGACTCCTTTCGAGGCCTTGTACGGGATAAAGTGTCGGAAACCTGTATGCTGGGATGATCGAGCTGATACTGTGGTATTAGGACCTGAGATGATCCAAGAGATGGTGGAGCAAGTTCGGGTAATCCGACAGAGAATGAGGGTTGCGCAAGACAAACAGAAGAGTTATGCAGATCTAAAAAGGAGTGACGTTTCGTTTGAGGCATGAGAGAAGGTACTACTAAAGGTATCTCCAATGAAGGGTGTGATGAGGTTTGGAAAGCGTGGGAAGTTGAGTCAAAAGTTTATTGGACCATTCGAGATTTTGGATAGGGTTGGAGAGGTGGCATATCGATTAGCTTTATCTCCAGCCTTATCCAAGGTCCATAATGTGTTCCATGTTTCTCAATTAAGGAAGTACGTGAGTGATCCATCACATGTGTTGAGCCATGAAGTGATTGAGGTGGATGAGCAATTGTCCTATGTGGAGACTCCAAAGGAGATTCTGGATAGGAAGGTGCGGAAGACTCGAAATGGAGAGACAAACTTGGTGTTTTGTGGACCAATCATAACATGGAGGAGGCTACGTGAGAGGTTAAGGTATCCATGATAGAGCGTTACCCAAATCTGTTTGTTTGAGGTATGTTACGGGGACGTAACTCTTATTTAAGGGGGGTAGAATGTAACATTTCGTGCCTTGCTTTGATGTTATCATGTTTTGAGTCTGTTTTGGGTATGTGATATATGTTGGAGTATATGACGTATGTGTGATATATGTTTGAGTATGAGTACGTCAATATAAGGGTCTGGTTGAACTTTGGGACGAAGTTCATTTTAAGGGAGGAAGACTGTAATACCTCGTATTTTTTAGTATGACATTTATTGTTTATGTTGACGTTTTGATCGTATTTGAAGATTAGTATTCGATAATTAATTTATCGAATATGTAACGCCTCACTTTTTTTTATTTAAGACTCAGGTTTGACATTATAAGTTAACCCGAGACTTAATATTATAAGTTCTATATAATTTTATCGTACTTTACTAATCGCTATCGTAAGTATATCAACTAAGCTAATAATGTTACGTGTTATATTTATAATATCGCATTGAGGTTGGTTGTATTAATTAAGACGAAGCTCCTATTTGTAATGGGTCAAGCCCACGTCCTTATGACCATAAACAAACCCTACTTGTTCCCTTTCCTTACGTTGTAACCTACCAACCCCTAAACCCTAATATTAAAAAAAAAACCTACACTCTCATTCACGGATTTTGTGACGGCTGCGTGAGAACGAAAGAGAGAGGGAGTCACGGTGGTAGTCAAGGCGGTTTCAGGGACGTTTCCGATCTTTTTCAGACAAGGCTAAGATGAGCTTCGCGTTTCGTTTTTTTCGTTTTAACGGTTGTGAGCGTTTGCGCCATCATAGTAGGGTCGTCGAGTCACCATGAGGGGGTTAGGGTTAGACGCCAGGGTGAGGGTGAATGCTAGGGTACTGGTGGGTGTCAGGGTGGTCGTGGTTGTCGGAGTTGCGCACACAGTGGGTTTTGTGTTTGGGGTCGGTTGTGAGTAAGGGAATTGGGTGGTACCACCGGACGGGGGAGGTCGACACGGTGGTACCACAGTGGTCGTCTGGGTCCGTCAGGGGTTGTGATAGTGGTGGTTATGGGTGGTGCTTGGGTTGCTAGTGGTGTCGACAGGGAATCGGTTCAGGCGTGTACAATTTGTGGTTGTGTGTTGAACGGCTGGAGTCGAAGGGGTTACTGGGTGTCGGTGGTGAGGCAGCCGCGTGTGGTGGTTGCCGACAGGGGCGGTGGTGTTGCGTGGGAGTAAGGGCCTGGTTTCGTTTCCGCGAGGTTCATGGGTTTGGTTTGTAATGGTGGCCGTGTAATTTGGTTACTGTATTGCTATTACTACAAATATTATTATTATAATATTATTACTACAAATATATTATTATTATTATATTATTATTATTATTATTAGTGTTATTATATTATTATTATATTATTATTATTATTAGATTAATGATTGATTTGTATTATTGTATTGTATTTATGGTTATAGTATTTTAAATAATTTGTTAGGGTGAACAATTGAAGGGTTTTATGAGTCGGGAAAGTTTCGATTTTAAGAAATTTGCTATTTCGGGAAAGTTTCTATATTGGAAAACTTTCCATTATTAGAAGGTTGCTATTTATAGTAGGTGTAACTTGAGTTATGGAGGTTCGGGAAGATTATTAATTCGTTACATAATATATGTTTAGGTGAAGGTTTTCGCGTGGAACACTTCTAGCAACTTTTCGGTTGACTTTGTCCTTCTGTAGTTTAAGGTAGGGGAATAACTATGCATTCGTTTATGATGTGAAAAGATTATTAACTGTTGTGAATTATACACATTTTATTGAGTGGATAAGGCTGTAATGTTATTAATTGTCTGTATATTCCTATGAGGCGGAAATTGCTATAATGGGTCTTGTGATATGGTGCGGAGATATTTGGGTCTTGTGATATGGTGCGGAGATATTTGGGTCTTGTGATTTGGTGTGGAGATAATGGGTCTTATGATACGGAGTGGAGTTATTGGGTCTTGTGATTTGGAGTGGAGGAAGACGCTCTCTACTAATGTTTATGTTTTATCTGTTGATTTCCTCTACTCAACCTTGTGGTTGACCCTGTGTATTCGTGATCACCTGTGATGAACCAATTTATTGGGGAGCAGATTGACAGGTTTTTGAGACTATGGGAGCTGAATGGGAAGGGAGAGCTTGGATTCAGACCAGACTAGAGTCTAGATCACCATAGTTATTCATTTATAAATTGTTGAACTTTTAGTATATGTTTTGAGACAGTTTTGAGACAGTTGTAAGAACGTTGATTTGAGTTTTAGTATTTAATAAAGTACTCTGTTCTTTCCCTTTGTTATCTACTGCCTCGGTATTCCGAGATGGTAACACCCTTAATTATCTAGGGAGTTCTAGTCCAGGCCCCTGAATAAATGGAGGTGTTACACCACCGGCTGAGAGACCCTCTTGTGTGGATTTTTGGAAGTTTTGGGGAAAGTGGGAAGGGACTCTTAACCAGGTGCCCGGCAGCCGGTTTGCCGGCTAAGAGCCCCATGCCCTTTGAAAAGTTGAAAATTTAGTGGAGAGGGGTTATCAACCGGGTGGCCGGGAGCCGGTCCACCGGCTGAGAACGCTTTCTCTTGAGTTTTTTCTGAAACAGGCTGCAGTGGGTGAGGACTATCAGTCGGCTAACCGGAAGCCGATCAGTTGGCCACCTGAGAGCCCCTACTCTTATAAAAGTTGTTTTATTTGTGATCGGTTAGTCCGATTTGATTGATTCTTCTTCCATATGACTTATATGTTTATATGTTATCATATGGTAGACCTTATTTCATTAAGTGACTAGGTCATAGTTCGGATGTGGTACGTATTGGAATATGTCTGAGTCGGCACCTCTAGAGTACAATACGTATATTTGTTTGTTTGTGTATCGAACTATGCATGAGTCGGGGCCTCTGGTTGGATACGTGTGTGTGTTGCGTATCGGATCATGTCTGAGTCGGGACCTCTGAGGCGGCACGTGTGTGTATGATCCATTGGGACATGTCTGAGTCGGGACCTCTATTTTCTTTGTGAGCTTGATTGACCGTGGTGGATCATGTCTGAATTGGGACCTTTGATTGCTACGAAGGGTGATCTACACGTTGGGGGTAGCTACGGTCGTTGACACCGTGCCCATAGTGTTGTTGTCGAGTGTTAACTGATGCCTGAGTCGGGGTCTCTGAACCAATGCGAATTGATCGTGTCTATTCATGTCTGATGTAACAGCCCGTATTTTCGTAAAGGACTATTTTATTAAAATAAAGTAATTTACGGAATTTAATAATAATTTAATAATAATCGTAATTTATATTTTTAAGGTTTCCGTTAAGTTCGTCTTAAAAATCGTTTAAGCTTAAGATGCCTTGTTCATTTTATATCAAACCGCTTCACTTTTCCCGTTTCGCTTGTATAAAGGAAACCCGACTCAATAAAGGTGAAAGGACAACTTAAAACCCTACCTTAAACCTCTTCCATCGACAAAACCCTCCTACCTTATTTCATTTCACAGTAGAACTCCAACACCATTTTCATATCATTTCTCAAGCTTCAAATCATCATCTCGAGGCCTCCCCGAACTCGTATCGAGGTAAAAGTTACATATTCGGAATCCTCGCGAGATTTATGATCTTTCCATCACTTTCAATTTCAATTTCGTGAAACTTCATTTCGGGACTGTTTTTCCCTAATCACGAAATTACCCCTTAATCCGTGTTTTTGTGCTTTTAGGTGGAGCTAATAACAACCCGGAGGAAGGACTCGTGATCCTTGAAGAGTAAACCGGAGCATTCGCGGAGTAAAGGTGACGATAATGAGAAAACTCGACCTTCGTCTTAAATTAAGTGGACATGTGATTTGCTTGTGTTTATGTGAAATTGATATGAGTTTTATGTTTAATAGTTAGTGGGTAATGAGTATCCGTCACATATTTGGGTGGTTTAGTTATAATAAGTATTGAGTTTCAATGAAATTGTGGTTAGTTAATTGTTCGTATGCACTGCTAATTGATGTATGTTATTGTTGTTCCGGCTGTTACTCAATGGTACTACAATTTTTATTGATGTTACTTACTACTGCTGTACATTTCATTACTGCGTGTTACTCTGATGCACTACTTCTGTCTGTACATCTGAATCCCTGCACTTCCCCTTAATTCATTGTTGTAATGAATGTGACATGAGTCTGGTAATTTTGTTAGCTACTGTAGTCTATGGCTAGTTTGTTGTGACTGCAACCCCATGTCTATTTTCTACTGCACAATATCTGTTAATGCACCAGACCCCACTGCTATGTATGACTATCACTACCCTACACTGCCGTTATTATTCTTCCGCTGCTGTCACTGCCCCATTACTGTCTGCACATTCTGCTACACTACGTGTTACTGCATACTGCGGTTTACTGCTCCACTACTTGCTACTGTTCTACATACTATTGTGGCTCTCACTGTTAGATTCAGTCTCCATGTGTGCCTGAGGTGGTTACTACTTGCCACTGCATCCACTGTCATAGGCCACTGCATTATATCTACTTCTGCACTCGCTATATGCTGCTGTTCACTACCACTCTTACTCACACCTGTACACTACTACTTACTACCTACTGCATAGTTGCCTCACTATCGTGCTATTCGTCTCGTGCTGTTAATTGTGCATCGTAGTTACTGCTGCGTTTTCTGTTGGATGTCAGTTGTTTACCACCATCACCACTACCATAAAAACAAGCTCATACCACTGCAATTCTGCTGCTGTTTATTTCTATTTACTGTTGTTGTATTCTGCACTGCTAGTACATGCTACTATCGCTACTGATATAGTGGCGTGTACTGCTTGTTGTGTCGTTAAATTGTTCCTACGTTGAACTGGTACTGCTGGGTGCCTGCTCATCATGGTTATGGCTATTGTTGGGTGTTATTTATTTCCGAATTCGCTGCTGCTGCTACTCCTAATAGTTTTCCTGCCTTCTCATGTTCCTGCCATGATTTTACCATTTCAATTGCTGTTATTCTTTGCCTATTTGGTCTCTTATTAATCATGTAATTACTTACCACGCACCGCTTCTACCTACATTAGTAATTTAGTATACTACTAATGTTTAACATACTACTATATAATAATACTACATTATTATACTATTATTACTATTACGTACTACTTCTTCTACTTATGTAATTTATATTATTATTTTATTATTATATTATTATTTTACGTACGTGCTTGCTAGCGTGCTTGAATTAATTAATTTACGTACGTTTTCTTGCTAGCTTGTTTACGTTTAAATATAATACGTTAGAAATCGTTACGAATTAGTAATGGGTTACGGTCTTATTTGAAGCTTGTTGAAATAATTTAATTAGTTAGTCGATTGTCCCGTATAAAATATAAGTAATATAATACGAAGTTTAATTTCAATCGTGTTTATTTCCTTTAACGGTTGAACCGGTTAATTAGGACGTAATCAAATACTTAGTGAAATATATTTGAGCTAACTAAGATTTAGTAAAGTAGTTAGTTACTTGTCTAAAATTAGTTAATTCTTAAATGTCCGTTTATAATTCTTATTGGTCTAAGATTTTTAATATGTAGCAGTTGTTTAGAAATAACTTCATTGAAATTGGCTTTTCTCTTATACTTGTATGTGTGTTTGAGGTCCCCGGAGTTCGGGCGGCACTATATTGGTTCGGGAATGAAGTGAGGATAGAGACCCCCCGGTCGGGCAACCGAAAGGGAAACCGGCTCTCCCTCGTCTTAGTTCCCGGGGTCAATTAAGTGCTGAGTGTTGTATTCAAAGAATTGATTGTAGTGTATTGAATAGCCTCCTTTGGAGATTTGGTTGTTGAACCCCTCCGTGGGTGGTTCATCGTGTTTGTTCGGACGAACCCCTCCGTGGGTGGTTCTGTCTTCTTCGTGCGAACCCCTACGTGGGTGGTTCTGCTTTCTCCGTGTCGAACCCCTCCGTGGGTGGTTCTGATTCCTTCGTGCGAACCCCTACGTGGGTGGTTCTGCCTTCCCGACGAACCCCTCCGTGGGTGGTTCTGTCTTTCTCTGTGTTGAACCCCTCCGTGGGTGGTTCAGTGTTGTGGTCGAACCCCTCCGTGGGTGGTTCGCGTGTGTGTATTGATTGGTATATACTTGCCTGAGTAGGGGTACTGTGTTATATACTTGCTGAATGTTTGGGTATATAGGTTATGTCTTAAGTTGACCGCTGAACCTTATACTTGCTGATTGTTTAGTATCTGCTTGCCTAGTAACGGTACGGTGTCAGATCTAGATGTTTGTGATGATGTTTAAGATGATATTGAATGATGAGTCTGATGTTTGACTTTAGTATTGTTCATCCAAGGCATTGGGTGACTCTTCGATCGGTTTCATAAATAGTTGGACTGAAAGACCCCCCGACTGGGTAACCAGTAGGGAGACCGGCTCTCCTTCCTAACGGTTTATGAAGTTGGGTTGAGAGCTATGCATTAGTATGGCATGATAGTTGAGACAGTTATTGAGATTTGTATGCTTCACATGTTTTATATATGCTGGAGTATATTGTATGTTTATGTGTTGTGTGTCACTGACAATAGGTGGCTAGGAGCACTCTAGTCACTCCCCACTGACTGTGGCGCACATGTTGTATGTGTGTAGGTACATGAGGCTGTTTGCAGGGGGTTACGTTGAGGCTAGCGACCGATGATCCTTCATCGTTGACTTTTACCTTATCGTGTAGCTAGACCTTAGTCTTACGTTTCAGTATTTGGTGCCTGTAGGGATATGCTATCCCGGGCTGCTTTGTATCGTACTTAATACTTATTTATGTTTTATCCTTCGCATGTTTAGATTTCTAAAGCACCTCGCATGTTTAGTTTTGTTAAAAAGTTTTAAATTCCGCTGCATTTTTAGTACTTTGTGTGATTTAAATTTCCGCTTTCGCGAGGGGTTTTACAGTTGGTATCAGAGCGTTATCGCTCCCGACGCACTCATGTAATCCCCAACCTTAACTTGACCATTTAATCAAATAATGAATGAGAGATTTGGGTAGACTTAAGGACAAGTGGTAGACTGGTTGTGATTGTTAATTGTTAGGTTAACACCGTTTTCTCTTTTGAAGGATGGTGAGAACCACTGCCACAGAGAATACTATAATGCAATCACTTAGGCAAATCCTTGAGAACCAAAGGGTTCAGGCTGAAGCTGTTCCTCCTCCCCCGCCTGGCAGTGAAGCTCACAGACCTGGTGGCTTTTCCTGGATCGCCTCCCGGATGTCCAAGAGTCATGCTAAGACTTATGGTGGCGAAGTTGACCCAGTTGCCTTATCAGAGTGGTTTCGTGACATGGAGAAGAGCTTTTCGATGTATTCGGTCGTCAGAGAGGATAGAGTGCGACTTGCCTCCCACTTTTTGACACTTGAAGCAGACCGTTGGTGGCTTCTTACTGGCCCTAGTTTCCTCGGTGATCCGTTGTTTGATTGGGACGCGTTCAAAGACAAGATTGAGGCCCGCTTCTACCCTAAGGAGCTGCGTTCGCAAAGATTGAAGGAATTCATGGATCTCAAGCAAGGAGACATGACAGTACAGGAGTTCACGGACAAGTTTAATCAGTTAGCTCACTTTGCTTCTCGGTTCGTAAGGGATGAATCCGAGAGAGTCTACTTCTACAAAGGGAAGTTAAGTGCCCGCATCGAGAGTATGATTCGCAGAGATTCTACTTCTTTCGTAGAGGTGTATGATGATGCTATTTGGGCCGAGAATTCAATTAAGGCTATAGATGAGGAGACCCAAGCCCTCTCCCTACCTGATTCTTCACCAGCTTGCCCTCAAGGAAAGAGGCCCTTTACTTCTTCACCATCTTCTCCCCGTGCTAACAAGATGCAGTTGGTGCCCTCTGGTGGACTTTCTACCTTAGCTGCTACTTCCAGAGGCAAAGGACCCCAGAATATTGGACGACGTCGAGATCACCGCTCGGGTACACGTCGTTTGGGCAGACCGCGATTGTGCTATCACTGTAGGAAACCCGGACACCTATCCGCTGAGTGCCCCGAGAAGAACATTGCTGACAACGCTACTGCCGCTGTCCAGGGACCGAAGACCAAGGGTACTGTGTTCGTGATGAGTCGTGCTGCAGCAGAGACTTGCCCTCAGTTGGTTACTGGTACGTCTTCACCATTGACTTCTTCCTTCTATCTTCTTCTAAGACCCCAAGGTCTTATCCCTTCCTTCATGTGTACATCTGTTCTTGAAATCTCTTCCATCTTATCTTGGAACTACTTACATGGCTTCCTTGCTCAACCCCATTGCTGGAACTTATCCTTCCTTGGCTCGAGTGAGTAACTTACTTTTATGGACTTAGAGGAATCCTTTAGGTTAACCGCAATACGTGTTTTGGGACATATTGTTGTTAAGGAAAACCTGTGAGATATTTTGAGACGTGATATGGTGATCCTAGGGTTAGTATGTTACTAATTGAGAGAGTGGAAGTGGTTGAGGAAATGCTTTGTTGAGTAGAGTTTTATACATGACTATCGGTGGAACTTAGATGTGGTGACACTATTGAGATGTGAGTATTGGTAGGTTTGGAAGTACCATTTGGGAATTTAAAAGAAATACTTGGAGTTTGGGTGAATTTAGAGGAACATGCTTTAGATGGTGTTGATGCCAAATACTTGAATGAAGTGAGTTAGTGACGCTTAATCTTGAGGAAGTACTAGATGTAGAGAGACCCATATATTTGAGGAACGAGAGCTTTTAGTGACAGAGTGAGATTGTGGAGTCGGTTACGACTTGACTTGTGGAGTTGACTGAATGCTAAAACCTGAATTATTTAGTGAATCTCAACGTTTGCCTAGAGAAGTACTTGATGAACTGGATGATGCACCATTGATATGTGGACAATTTGGAATAACTTGTTTGGAGGTGAAAACTAATTGACTTAATAGTAATTTGGAAGTAAGATGCAAATGTCATTTGAGGAATCTTAGAAATTGGATACCCAAGCCTTAGGAATGATTTGAACTGGGATAATGGTAACTTACTTATTTTGAGGAATGCTTGTATTGTATGACACCGTGAGTGTATCATATCAAAGGACTTGTCTTTCAATGCTACTTGAGGATTTGGGAGTTGTGACTTTTGTAAAGCCTTATTGTGACTGCCCATGTTATAATGATGAGTCTGAACTTGAGGATGTCAGCTTATCCCTAGAAGTTGAGTTAGAGGTTCAGGACCGCTTGTGAAAGGCTGTGTGAGAAGCAATGTAATTAAGTCTCATTCATGGTTAGAGTAATTTTGAGTCGTTTAAGGAAAAGATCTACCAAAAGCCGTAATCAGAGTGCTTGATTTGGGGAGAGAGAGATGAGAACCTTGTGAGAATTTCGAGAAAACCGAGCCTATGGAATCATTTGTTCTAAAACACAATTTCTCTCGTGCACCGATTCTCTTTTGTGCACCTGTAAATTCGCTAAACTATCCTCCTCTCGGTCAATTGCAACTTGTTGAGTTTCACAACCTTGCTCTTTCTGTAAGTTTTGATATAAAAACTCGTTTTCAAAAGTATTTTGGTTAAGGAAATGGGTAATCTCTCAACTTTAACAGGTTTCAGTGATAATTTTCCAAGAAAACCCGGTTTTAAAGAATTGCATATCTTGTAATTTGATTAATCTAAGCGTCGATTTGTCGTTGAACTCGTTATTGGAGACGTCTGATAACCTGAACAATGCTTACCGACACCGGATCGATCTAAATTTTAAACTTTAATTTATTTAATTTTGGGACTTGTCTCAGATTTGGAATGTCGGGCTCTTGAATGTACAACGAGAACCCCAACGTCCATTGACGAAGACTTGTGCCTTGAAAAAAATCGTTTGGAATCTTTGAAAGAAACCTAAGTTTGTAAAACAAGTTAAGTGAAAACTTTGATCTGTTAACCTTGTCCTTGTTACTGCTTTCAAGTTTCGAGGACGAAACTTTTTGAAAGATGGGGTGATTGTAACAGCCCGTATTTTCGTAAAGGACTATTTTATTAAAATAAAGTAATTTACGGAATTTAATAATAATTTAATAATAATCGTAATTTATATTTTTAAGGTTTCCGTTAAGTTCGTCTTAAAAATCGTTTAAGCTTAAGATGCCTTGTTCATTTTATATCAAACCGCTTCACTTTTCCCGTTTCGCTTGTATAAAGGAAACCCGACTCAATAAAGGTGAAAGGACAACTTAAAACCCTACCTTAAACCTCTTCCATCGACAAAACCCTCCTACCTTATTTCATTTCACAGTAGAACTCCAACACCATTTTCATATCATTTCTCAAGCTTCAAATCATCATCTCGAGGCCTCCCCGAACTCGTATCGAGGTAAAAGTTACATATTCGGAATCCTCGCGAGATTTATGATCTTTCCATCACTTTCAATTTCAATTTCGTGAAACTTCATTTCGGGACTGTTTTTCCCTAATCACGAAATTACCCCTTAATCCGTGTTTTTGTGCTTTTAGGTGGAGCTAATAACAACCCGGAGGAAGGACTCGTGATCCTTGAAGAGTAAACCGGAGCATTCGCGGAGTAAAGGTGACGATAATGAGAAAACTCGACCTTCGTCTTAAATTAAGTGGACATGTGATTTGCTTGTGTTTATGTGAAATTGATATGAGTTTTATGTTTAATAGTTAGTGGGTAATGAGTATCCGTCACATATTTGGGTGGTTTAGTTATAATAAGTATTGAGTTTCAATGAAATTGTGGTTAGTTAATTGTTCGTATGCACTGCTAATTGATGTATGTTATTGTTGTTCCGGCTGTTACTCAATGGTACTACAATTTTTATTGATGTTACTTACTACTGCTGTACATTTCATTACTGCGTGTTACTCTGATGCACTACTTCTGTCTGTACATCTGAATCCCTGCACTTCCCCTTAATTCATTGTTGTAATGAATGTGACATGAGTCTGGTAATTTTGTTAGCTACTGTAGTCTATGGCTAGTTTGTTGTGACTGCAACCCCATGTCTATTTTCTACTGCACAATATCTGTTAATGCACCAGACCCCACTGCTATGTATGACTATCACTACCCTACACTGCCGTTATTATTCTTCCGCTGCTGTCACTGCCCCATTACTGTCTGCACATTCTGCTACACTACGTGTTACTGCATACTGCGGTTTACTGCTCCACTACTTGCTACTGTTCTACATACTATTGTGGCTCTCACTGTTAGATTCAGTCTCCATGTGTGCCTGAGGTGGTTACTACTTGCCACTGCATCCACTGTCATAGGCCACTGCATTATATCTACTTCTGCACTCGCTATATGCTGCTGTTCACTACCACTCTTACTCACACCTGTACACTACTACTTACTACCTACTGCATAGTTGCCTCACTATCGTGCTATTCGTCTCGTGCTGTTAATTGTGCATCGTAGTTACTGCTGCGTTTTCTGTTGGATGTCAGTTGTTTACCACCATCACCACTACCATAAAAACAAGCTCATACCACTGCAATTCTGCTGCTGTTTATTTCTATTTACTGTTGTTGTATTCTGCACTGCTAGTACATGCTACTATCGCTACTGATATAGTGGCGTGTACTGCTTGTTGTGTCGTTAAATTGTTCCTACGTTGAACTGGTACTGCTGGGTGCCTGCTCATCATGGTTATGGCTATTGTTGGGTGTTATTTATTTCCGAATTCGCTGCTGCTGCTACTCCTAATAGTTTTCCTGCCTTCTCATGTTCCTGCCATGATTTTACCATTTCAATTGCTGTTATTCTTTGCCTATTTGGTCTCTTATTAATCATGTAATTACTTACCACGCACCGCTTCTACCTACATTAGTAATTTAGTATACTACTAATGTTTAACATACTACTATATAATAATACTACATTATTATACTATTATTACTATTACGTACTACTTCTTCTACTTATGTAATTTATATTATTATTTTATTATTATATTATTATTTTACGTACGTGCTTGCTAGCGTGCTTGAATTAATTAATTTACGTACGTTTTCTTGCTAGCTTGTTTACGTTTAAATATAATACGTTAGAAATCGTTACGAATTAGTAATGGGTTACGGTCTTATTTGAAGCTTGTTGAAATAATTTAATTAGTTAGTCGATTGTCCCGTATAAAATATAAGTAATATAATACGAAGTTTAATTTCAATCGTGTTTATTTCCTTTAACGGTTGAACCGGTTAATTAGGACGTAATCAAATACTTAGTGAAATATATTTGAGCTAACTAAGATTTAGTAAAGTAGTTAGTTACTTGTCTAAAATTAGTTAATTCTTAAATGTCCGTTTATAATTCTTATTGGTCTAAGATTTTTAATATGTAGCAGTTGTTTAGAAATAACTTCATTGAAATTGGCTTTTCTCTTATACTTGTATGTGTGTTTGAGGTCCCCGGAGTTCGGGCGGCACTATATTGGTTCGGGAATGAAGTGAGGATAGAGACCCCCCGGTCGGGCAACCGAAAGGGAAACCGGCTCTCCCTCGTCTTAGTTCCCGGGGTCAATTAAGTGCTGAGTGTTGTATTCAAAGAATTGATTGTAGTGTATTGAATAGCCTCCTTTGGAGATTTGGTTGTTGAACCCCTCCGTGGGTGGTTCATCGTGTTTGTTCGGACGAACCCCTCCGTGGGTGGTTCTGTCTTCTTCGTGCGAACCCCTACGTGGGTGGTTCTGCTTTCTCCGTGTCGAACCCCTCCGTGGGTGGTTCTGATTCCTTCGTGCGAACCCCTACGTGGGTGGTTCTGCCTTCCCGACGAACCCCTCCGTGGGTGGTTCTGTCTTTCTCTGTGTTGAACCCCTCCGTGGGTGGTTCAGTGTTGTGGTCGAACCCCTCCGTGGGTGGTTCGCGTGTGTGTATTGATTGGTATATACTTGCCTGAGTAGGGGTACTGTGTTATATACTTGCTGAATGTTTGGGTATATAGGTTATGTCTTAAGTTGACCGCTGAACCTTATACTTGCTGATTGTTTAGTATCTGCTTGCCTAGTAACGGTACGGTGTCAGATCTAGATGTTTGTGATGATGTTTAAGATGATATTGAATGATGAGTCTGATGTTTGACTTTAGTATTGTTCATCCAAGGCATTGGGTGACTCTTCGATCGGTTTCATAAATAGTTGGACTGAAAGACCCCCCGACTGGGTAACCAGTAGGGAGACCGGCTCTCCTTCCTAACGGTTTATGAAGTTGGGTTGAGAGCTATGCATTAGTATGGCATGATAGTTGAGACAGTTATTGAGATTTGTATGCTTCACATGTTTTATATATGCTGGAGTATATTGTATGTTTATGTGTTGTGTGTCACTGACAATAGGTGGCTAGGAGCACTCTAGTCACTCCCCACTGACTGTGGCGCACATGTTGTATGTGTGTAGGTACATGAGGCTGTTTGCAGGGGGTTACGTTGAGGCTAGCGACCGATGATCCTTCATCGTTGACTTTTACCTTATCGTGTAGCTAGACCTTAGTCTTACGTTTCAGTATTTGGTGCCTGTAGGGATATGCTATCCCGGGCTGCTTTGTATCGTACTTAATACTTATTTATGTTTTATCCTTCGCATGTTTAGATTTCTAAAGCACCTCGCATGTTTAGTTTTGTTAAAAAGTTTTAAATTCCGCTGCATTTTTAGTACTTTGTGTGATTTAAATTTCCGCTTTCGCGAGGGGTTTTACATCTGAGTTGGGGTTTATGATTTATATACTGCCGATTGATTGTGTCCAGTCTTGCCTGAGTTGGGGTCAGACTTAGATATTGTTGAGTGATTTGTGTCTTGCTTGCCTGAGTTGGGGTACTGTGCTAGATGCTGCTGAATGTGTTGTTTAGTTAGGCCTAAGTCGGGGTTTTTGAGCTAAATAACAAAGTTAAGTATATTGGAGATGATGATATATGAATTTATGTTTCTCATGATTTTATTTATGTTGGAGCATGCTTCTATGTATAACATGTTTACCTGTTTATGCGTTTATTGACAATAGACGCCTGGGAGAACCTCTAGTTGCTCCCCACCGACTGTAGCGTACATGTTTTCATGTATGTAGGTCGTGCTGATTGAGATGGGGGATTCCATTGGAGCTAGCGAGCGAGGCAATGTATCAACATGACTTACCTATATATCGTTTAGCTAGACTCTTTACTTTCAGTTTTGATATACTCTTGGGATATACTTGTTGGGAAATGTGTCCTCAACAATAGTGCGATCACGTAATTAAATCTCATGACGAGAATGCGCAAGGGATGATACGATTTATATTAGTCAACTGACCAACATTAATCGTTAATGATTGGCTAGCTAGAGTTTGACATTACCGTCGTATGACGGTGGTGGTCAGTTGATCCCTTTAGGTCACACCTATAGGACAATTCCCTTAATTGATAAAGTGATCAAATGTATATTGATACGATTTGATCATATTTCTTAAAAACTCGCATACCGAGAAATCAGAGGTTAAATCTTATTGTAAGATTTATGTTTAAAATTGAAGCGTGTCAATTGCTAAACTATAAACGATATTTTATATTATCGTAATTAGAATGAATCGGGTTGTGTATTAATGCAAAAGTTTTAAATCGTATTGACGATTATCAATAATAACCATTTTATAATAGTAATTATGAATTACTTGTCAATTGATAAATATGATTTATTTAATTATATACAATATTTATACGATAAATATTTATATGTTTTAAATTGAGATAATTGTATTTTATTACTATGTGACATATAAGATGTCACATAATGTACAATTTTACTATTGACAACTTTATAAAATAAGGTCCATTTTAAGGTGGGTGGCCGGTTATTATGGGTTGGTTAAGGGATGATTAGGGGTGTTAATTGCTCACAAAACATAATCATTTAAAGTGTCTTGAAAGACTACCTATAGCCACCCTAAGAGCCTTGAGAAGAGAAGTTATTCCCTTGTTGCTCTTCCCTATGGCCGGCCTCACCCAACCCTATGCCCAACCAACTTAAATATTGTAGTAAGCTTACAATATGATTCATTCCAATCCTTTGGCAAATTTTTCTAAGTTAGAAAAACTCCAACAAAACCTCTCAAATTATTATAGAGATAATAATATTCATACTACATTAGTAATAGTATTTTGATAATAATTCTAATTAAGAGATTAGAATTGGCATTAAGGAAAAACTGATTTTGTGCTAGCTTGTTCAAGTTTTCGGTTGTTTTAAGGGGTTGTCTTGGTGCATCACAAAGGATGTATTCTTGTTGAATGCTTGGAGGATCATCCTTGCTATTACTTGGACCGTATGTAAGGGTCGAAATCTCTGCTATTTCCGCATATATTAAGCATGCATAAGATCATATAAAAGGTTAATTAATATGTTAATTAAATCTATTTTTTAGTATGACTAAAAGTATTAGATTATGAGATAACTAAACCTAACAATTGGTATCAGAGCAACTAGGTTGTTTGCATGCTTTCCGTTTACGTTTTTACGGAGTTATTAGGATAACAAAATAAAATTTGGTATTTCGTTTAATATATGATATGGCCGAAATTATTTAAGCATGAATACCTACTGTTTCTAAAATGTTTTTAGAATATTTGGAATATATTTTGCATATATATTGTTCATTGGTATATTTATTTTCGGTTTTGTTAGTTTTTAATGGTTAAAAATGATTTATTTTGGGAAAAATAGTTAAAATCATCCTTTGGCCGAGATTTTTAGTATGTTTTCACATGTATATCCTATGTTATGAATATGAATTTTCGTAAATTATGGACTTATAATACATGGGATATGAATTTTAAATGTTAAAATGCAATAAGATAAATAAAAATGGGTTTGTATAGTTATGTTTGGAATTTGACTATAAACATTTATGAGTATGTCACATGCAATATTTAAAATGTATGCTAAATTTTCCAGAAATTTATCTCATATATTGCATTATTATAGATTTTTAATGTAAAAATCTGGTAATTAGTGACATTATTTCGACTTTAATAGTTTAAGTTGGAATTTGGCCATAAAAATTTAACACAATGTCATATATATTATTTCCAGCATGTATAAAAATTTCGAGATTTTTATCTTATTTTATGCTTGAGAAATAATTTTAAAGGTTAAAATTGTACGATATATGACGAAAATCGTTAAAATTTGCAATAGTTGTTAAAATGGCCGGAAATTTTAACCCATATATGACATATATGATATGTTCATCGCCATAATTTTTTTGGGAGCCAAAAGTTTCTGGTTTATTTAATTTTAATTTGTTAAAGAAGTTGCATTTAAAATTGAATAATAAGAGTCATGTAATTTAAAATTTCGGCTATTGGGCAGTGTGCCATTTAATTTTCTGTCCATTTTATGTTCTTAAAGTATTTTGCAAAGTGTAAAATTATTATTAGTATTTTATTTGCATTTATGGATCTAATTATTGAATTTTCCGACTTAAAATGCTCGTTTTACGTATTATTTTCGAAATAAATATTAAAACCGTATAAATACTAATATTTTAAAGTTCTGAAATTTTAAGAACATTCCAGATTTTTCAAAATTTGAATTTTGAAATTTTCGAAATTTTTATGACTCTTTTCGATTTTTATATTATTTTCCCGCAAAACCGAGTTAAATACCGAACAATATTAAAATATATTAAGTTAAGTCATGTTCAAAGTTTGAGTAAGAATAAATTTTGAAACCTAAAAGAGTTGGGATGATTAACTTAAGAGTGAATTCCGATTCACATTATGCATAGTGTTCTTAAACGTTAAAACACGCAATTCCATAATTGGTATACGATAACTATTTAAATAATTGATATTTAATAGGACGATTTGGCTTAGGGTTTGCATGATAGTTCAGATATTCATAAGCATTGCATATTTTATTATGAATGTCATGATTTATTTACGTAATTTTGGGAATTATGTAATTTACTTAGTATGGCCTTAGTTTTTTAAATCGGTATTTCCCGTAATGTAAGGGGTTACCGATTCGGTTGTAATTTTGTGATCTCGTATCACCCAATTGTAATTTATTTCTATTTTATAATGTATAAAGTAGACTAGAAAAGTTGTAATTTTTGTAAATTCCGGAGATCCTTGAAGACGGTGCCATTCGGAAAGGAGTTCCGAACAAGACGGTGTTTACCTTGGGAAGCGTGCCTCGTGAAGTTCAAGGGACCAAAGGAGTTGGTTTCCGAATTTGTACTTTTATTATTTCTTTTCTAGGAAAGGCCATACTAGGGTTTATTTTTATGCTTTTATTTTGCTTTTTATATGTTTGCATACATAGCCAAATCGTCATATATCGTCTCATGCATTTTTCGATTTAGTCGACCTAGTCATTATTTTATCAATAATTCACCGACTCAGTCACTTAAACGGAGATAGATAATAATTTGACTAGATCTCTTACATATAAATATTGAGACTTATCCTTACCAAAAAGTATGGACCCATGAATCCCTTCTTCACAAGATGTAGGCTCGGCTACACCGGGGTACTAAAATTGTCACGTTGGGTAAGTGGGGTAATAAGATTACACCTTGAAATTTGGTCGATCTCAACGAAATTATTCGTAACCGTAGTTGCAATAAGTTCGGGCTAAAGACAATTTTTAGAAAATTGTCGACCGAGAGTTCTAAGGTAGAACCGATTAAGAGGTTAATCCACCAAATTATACCAATAAGGGATGAATCGGCTATACCGTGCCCGAATTAGTATGGGTTTGGGTCTCGGGATTGTTTACTTAATTGGGTAAGAGATCATTAAGTAAATATACTAAACTTGTTTAAATTTATTTACGAGTTTTGAAAATGACGTTGTTTTAATTCCTTCAATTTTATTGTAGTTTAATATTCAACATCATCAATGGCAACCAACGCTCCACCTCTCACTAACGTATCATGGCTTCGATCCTTTATGGATCGTTGCAAACTCGATAAGCATGGCTCAAATTTTAAGGATTGGGATGCGCAATTACTTTTGGCCGCTCAAGGTGACGATAAGACTCGTTACCTATCCGAAGCCGCTCCGACCGCTCGTTCATCGGTCCAAACTCGTGAGGCCTATGAAGCCTACTTGAAAGAGTCCTCCGCTCTTAAAAATGTGCTCATCTTCTCCATGGAGCCGGATCTCCAAAGGAGTATGATCAAGTGACCACATCATATGAGATATACACCAAGCTTGCGACAATGTTTTCGCAAACTCCAAGGGTGATTCAATATGAGGCGGCTTCCGCCTTCTTCGACATTAGCTTGAAGGAAGGGCAAAAGATAAGCCCTCATGTGCTCAAACTAGTTGAGCTCGCGGAGACTCTAAAAGTGCAAGGAGTTGATGTTCCCGACTCTCTCATCATTGACCGAGTTCTTCACTCGCTCAATAAGGTGAAATTGTATGCTCAATTCCGGGTGAATTTCAATATGCGAAATCAAGAGACCACATTGGATGAATTGAATAAGATGCTCGTCCAAGCCGAAAGGGATATGGGACTTCATGAAAGTTCCACTAAGGATGTTTTAAACATCGAAAAGAAAGGGAAATGCAACTTCAAGAGGAATGCATTCAAAGGCAAGGGCAAGAAAACGTTCAAACCCAAACCGGCCAAAGAAAAGACCTTTTCGAAAGACGTTTCCACCTCATCTTCAAAGGTTGAAGACAAGGCCTTTATTGCACGAGGTTAAGTCTTAGGAAACGGAATTGCCCCAAATACTTGACCGATCTCAAAGATGGAAAGGTTCTTGCAGTAGGATATAATTCTCGTTTACTTTCATGTTATTTTGTTAACTTTTGTATGGCGATACAAGTTGTTGACTATCACCCCTTTTAAATTGTTTTAAAGGGGCATCTTATAAAGATAAGGGCAAGGAAAAGGAAGCATGAAGTTTCTTACTTGGATGGTTATGGTAGCATCCAATTTATCGAAGACTTGAAGAGCTAGGCTCTAATTTTCATATCGTCTTCTTTCATACACTAGTACAAAAACATTAATTTGCGGCTATGAATATGAGGCGTTTTTGTCTAATAGCCGCACATTAGTCTCATATTTGTAAAACACAAAGAAACAATGTGAGGCGTAATGTTATTTAACGCCTCAAATAAGACATAAGAGGCGTTTTCTGAAAACGCCTCAAATAGGAAGGTAATAAAAAATTGCAAATTAATCCACTCTATAGTCTATACCCAGTGTATACCAAACACAATAACGACACAACGACAAAACAATTAAACATTTGCTGGAAAACAAACACACAAACATAGTCTACAATCGCCACAAGGACAACCCACCTTCGCCGGAAACCACCCTTCGCCGGTAACCTCTCTTAGCCGGAAACCACCCTTCGCCGGTAACCTCTCAATTCGACAGGAAGCTTCCGACTTGTAAGTGTTTCTTCCTTGATTTATTTTCGATTAGGGTTATTGATTTGGGTTTGTTATCTGAGTAATTTTGTCATTAGTTTCTGGTTTGAGTGATTTTAACTGCTCATCAAAATCAGATGGTGCAATGAATAATTACCTATTTCAGATTTGAGTTGAACAAGTGCATACGTAATTGAATTAGTTGTTGAGCATTAGAACTGCTCATTAGTTGTTGAGCATTAGATCTGCGAGATTCAGCATTAGATCGCATTAGAGCTTCGGTTTGAGTTGAACAACTATTTCATGTGAAAGAACCTCTAGTCTCTTAGCCGGAAACCACCCTTCGCCGGTAACTTGAAAGTTTGTCATTAGCTTCGGTTTGAGTGATGCCTGGAAGATTTGGGTGTATAAAATCTTTGCTTTTGTCGACTTAGAATTGGTACTCCTCCGTAATTGAATTTCTGGAATCGACAATTGAAAATCAACTGCTCATCGAAGACACTGATCTTAATTTATAGCCTTGCGATGATTAGAAGACGATCTGTGCATACGTTTCCCAACAAATCAATAATCTCAAAATCGATTTCAACTGCTCATCAAAATCAGATGGTGCAATGAAGTGCAATGCTACATTACCTATTTCAGATTTATCACCATAATCTGCTCTTTATCATCACCATCATTCCACTCCTATCAACGTAGTATTCCTCCTCTAATCTTTAATGCTAGGTTCAGTTCCTGGGGTGGTGGGTGTGCTACAAGTCTCCACTTTTTATCATGAAATTCATGAAATTTATTTGCTTCTTCAATAACTTATGATATATGCTCCATAAGTTCTGTATACTCTTATACACCAAGTCGTATACACGCACATAGTTGCTGTCTCATTTAAGTTTATATCATTTTGCAGACTTTATTACTTTAGTTAGTTACTAGTGAGATGGATCGAAGTTGGATGTATGGTCAGCGTAGTTCAATGGAGTTTAGGAA
Source organism: Silene conica (assembly GCA_029255685.2). NCBI lineage: Eukaryota > Viridiplantae > Streptophyta > Magnoliopsida > Caryophyllales > Caryophyllaceae > Silene > Silene conica. Next base: position 54,002,219 of record CM055317.2, read on the forward strand.
AGGAGTTGAAGAGTTTTGTAGAAGTGCGTTAAATTACGCCAAAAGTATGGGTGATGATGAATTTTTCTGCCCTTGTGTTGATTGCTCCAATGTGGAAACCGTTCCTACCATAAGGGTGTTAAGGGAACATGTTGTTTGTCGTGGGTTTAGACAAGATTATCACATTTGGATATGGCATGGTGAAGAAGGAGTATATAGGGGAGGTAGTAGCATAAATGATCAAATGACCGAGCAACATGAAGAGATTGAACACCTTGCAGACATAGAACACCACTTAGAGGAGGAACACAATCCTAATATTGATGTATGTGTTGAGGACACTAGTGTTACTATTGAGGATGAAAATGTGGACGATGATGAAGAAGATCGGTTAAATGAGATGTTAAATGGGCTTGAAGATGAAATGAGTAATCGGCCTGATGTATTTGAGAGTTTGATGCAGGCATCTGAAACTCCGTTATATCCTGGATGTGTTAAGTACACTAAGTTGTCAGCGGTGCTGACATTTTTTAACATTAAAGCAAAACATGGTTGGAGTGACAAAAGCTTCACAGAGTTGTTGGAAGCTTTGCAAGACATGTTCCCCGAAGGAAACCAAATCCCAAAGTCAAATTATTATGCTAAAAAATTGCTCTGTCCCTTGGATTTAGGATACCAGAAAATTGATGCTTGTCCAAGTGACTGTCTTCTATATCGAAATGAGTACAGCCATTTACATGAGTGTCCTCGTTGTGGTAAATCACGTTACAAGTTGGCAGATGGGATTCAGTTTGAGCATGGTAAGAAGTATCCTTCAGCAAAGGTGTTATGGTATCTTCCAATAATACCACGCCTTATACGTTTGTTTTCTATCAAGAGTGCTGCTAGGTATTTGAGGTGGCATGCTGAGGGGAGGAAGAAAGACGGGAAGCTTAGGCATCCAGCGGATTCTCCTCAATGGGAAATAATTGATGATAAGTACCCTGAATTTAAGAATGAAGTTAGAAATTTGAGACTTGGGCTTAGTACGGATGGGATGAACCCATTTGGTAGTATGAGCAGTTTACATAGCACATGGCCAGTTCTCTTAGTGATTTACAATTTGCCTCCCTGGTTAACCATGAAGAGGAAGTACATTATGCTGTCACTTCTAATATCAGGGCCTAAGCAACCAGGGAATGACATCGATATTTACCTTGCCCCACTCATTGATGATCTTAAGAAGTTATGGTACGAAGGTGTAAGAGTGTTTGATGCGCATGCTAATGAGAATTTCAACATGCGGGCAATGTTATTTTGTACCATTAATGACTATCCTGCCTATGGTAATTTGTCGGGATATAAAGTGAAGGGAAAGAAAGCATGTCCTATATGTGATGATGACATGAAATCCACATATTTAACACATTCTGGGAAATACGTTTACCTGAATAATAGAAGGTTACTCAAACGCTTTCACCCTTATAGGAAAAAGAAACTTCCCTTTAATGGAAAAGTGGAGGAAGAAGTAGCCCGTAAACCAGTGAGCGGGAAAGAGGTATATGAGCGGGTTAAAGATATAAAAACAGTTTTTGGTAAGACTGTTAAGTTGAAGGAATCAAGCTGTCTATGGAAGAAAAAATCTATTTTTTGGGAACTTCCATATTGGCAGGACTTGCCAGTAAGACATTGTCTTGATGTGATGCACATAGAGAAGAATGTATGTGATGCTATTTTAGGAACACTACTCAATTTACCTGGTAAGACTAAGGATGGCCTGAAAGTGCGTAAAGATATGGAGGAAATGAAAATTCGATCAAAGTTATGGCCAGTTGAGAAGGATAAGAGTAGGAAGGGGAAAGGTTCATCCTTTTATCTTCCACCAGCTTGTTACACCCTTTCTAAATTAGAAAAAAAATTATTCTGTGAATGTTTGTACGGGATTAAGGTCCCTACTGGGTTCTCATCTAATATAAAGAGGTTAGTATCTAGGAATGACTTAAAATTAATTGGCATGAAGTCCCATGATTGTCATGTCATGATACAAGGAAGTATTGATTTATCTGATGATAGGAAGTTACAGATAGGTATAGCAGAGTGGTGCATTCTGGTCTGTCTGGAATGAACAGATCTTAAAAGTGAAACCAGCCCAAGTGAAACCAACCCTAAACCAGCCCAAGTAGCTGAACAGATCTGGTCTGTCTGGAAGTTACAGATAGATATCCCAGTTTCAGGCCAGTTTCAGGCCAGTTTCAGGCCAGTTTCAGGCCAGTTTCAGGCTAGTTTTAGGCCAGTTTCAGGCTAGTTTTAGGCCACTTTGGAAAGTAGAGTTTCAGGCCAGTAAGGTTCATGCATATAAACTTCTTTTTGTTCTTTGTTGGTAGGATTACAGTAGGTTGTAGGCTGTAAGGCGTGTTCAGGCAGTGTTCTTTAATTAGTAATGCGTGAATACGAGTTGCAGGAACATGCTACTGTCTGTGGGGCTGAGTTGCATCAATGATTTTGAATACATGGCAGCAATTTCTAATACATGGCAGCATTTTCAATATATGACATTACTAACTTTAACTGTTTTGTGATTTGTAGAATTTATTCCATATTCCCGATGACACGAAATTGAGGAAGAAGTTCTTGGCTGGCGTTGCCAAAAGGTTTAGGGATTTTAAAGCTAAATTGGTAAGCGGATGGATCACTAAGACGAGGCGAAGAACCATAGAAGAGGATGGAAAGGAGCCCCCGGATATTTGGAGTCATATTAAAGTGGAAGATTGGAAGCTTTTTCAGCAAATCAAAACTTCTAGCCCGGCCAAGGTGAGGAAACGATTCTGCCGAGTTCAATTTATTATCTTCACATATACACACCTAACAGCAACATCTTTTATTGTGACTAGAGAAAACGTGAAAAAGCAACTGAGAGTGCGAAAAAAAACAATCATTACCATCACATGGGGCAGTATGACTTCAATACTGCTCGAGCTATTTGGATCAAAGATAATTTTTATCCTACTTCAGCATCTACTGGTGCCATTACTGGTGGAACAGAAAGTGGTACTGGTGATGCGTCATCTGCCGTAACCGCAACAATTGAGGTTAATCGAGCCGATGACTGGTATTGTGCAATGCATGTAAAAGATAAGCAAACTGGCAAATATGTGATAAGGAATCCTAAAACCAAGGAAGTAGCTGACGAAGTTGTAAGTTTCTGGTTTCTTTTTTTTTAAAGATTATAGGCTGGTCACTCTTTTACATTATGCTCACCATTTGCATTTGCATTGAATTTTAGCGTGAGTTAAGAAAGAAGGAAGCTGAAGGAAAGTTTGTTGCAGAGCGAGAAAAAGATTGTTTGTTTTATGCGCTCGGTGAGAAGCCTGATCATCCAGGCCGTGCAAAAGGGTTTGGTGGAGTTAATATCAGCGTGAGAGAAGCTTTTGGGGTTCCAACTACTAAAATAGGCGGTTCAAGTGAAATATCGTTGGCGGAACGAGAGGCCATAAAAAATGAACTTAGGGAGGAGTTTAGAGATGTGTTGAAATCGGAGCTTAAGGGAGATCTCTTGTCCGTTTTACAACAACTGGGTTTCAAGTTACCTAATGAGATCCAGAGTCAGCAAATGATATGTGCTGACCGTGTTGAAGGGAACCAGTTAGAGTCATCACTGCCACCAATAGTTAAGGTAACATGTGTTTATTTTCTCTGTTTATTTTAAGGTATTTATTTTTACTTATTACTGCTTGTAGCCAACAATTTAAGGAGAAACATGTGTTATATGCAGAATGATACTCCTTGTCGGCTTTTTCTGTCAGACCCTCATAGTGGTGTGTCATATGAGGTTGCCCGTGGCAAGACATTTCCTGTAGAAGAGGGCCAAGAAGGTTCATTTGTGCTCGATCATGTGAGGGTGAAAGTGTCCATTGTTCATGAAGAGTTCCAGGGTCTTCCACTTCCAGTTCCCGTGCAAGTGTACGATCTTCACGTATTAAGTGACGCTATTGGAAGTTTTGTTCAGTGGCCAATTGCATTTGTGAGGCTTGAAGAAGAGGTATGACAATTAACTTAGAAAGTTTCACAATTAGGCAATTATACAATTTGTCAACTGATTTCATGATATTTCGTTATTAGGATGATCAGAATGTGATAAGGAGAGGACATGAGATACTGGGTAGCAACTCTCACCAGTCAAGGTTGTCAACTACACCAACGAGAAAACCTGCCAAAGAGCTCATGGTGGAGTCCTTAAGTCCGGATTGTCAATGGTTAAATTCGCTTATTGGTACAATGACCGATGAAGAGTCCTTTGACGTTTACTTTGAAGCTGATTTATTTTATTTAAAAGAGGATGGGAAAACAGAAGTGTATAAGAATGACCTAAAGGAGTTCCTCAAGAGGAGTGAGCTTAGTATATCAATCATCCAGATCTGTATAAGGTATTTTCCTTTTAATGTCGTCAAATTCCTGCATTAAGGTATTTTCCTTTTAATGTCGTATAAGGTAGCAGAATATTATGCTGGAATTATCAGAATAGCAATAAACTTCAGTTCCCGAAGTTTCATCTGTTTGCCATTCTTTTATGACATGAATATGAAATACCTTTGACAGAGATATGAAAGTTGAAATACTGTTCCTGACAGTCAGAGGCTTTGAACTCCACAAGTAGTTCAGCTAATGAATTGCTACTCTGTTTGTTTGAAAAAAAGATGCTGCTCTGAAACTAGTTTAACTGACTTACCAAATTACTGCAGGATTGATCAATCTCTGATACACTGATACATGACACACAAATACAGCAAAATCTGTTCTTTCAGCTGGGTTTATGGTTGCGTATAGGTCACGTAAACAAACTGAAGATAGCATTTTTAGAGCTTCCCATATTTGTTATTATTCCTGTACTTTTTGTTCATTTCGCTTGGTGTAAAGAGGCAAGTTACCCATAGCATGCACAATGTCGTGGTTCTCGATGTTCTGTTAGAAGATCCGCTACCCTGTATTTGTTCTTAACCCACTATAACAGTTGTGAACTTTTGTTTTCATCCAACAATGTCCGCATCGTCGTTTGTTTTCGATCACACCTTGAGGGCAAAATATATTTTTCATCACATATTGTATCGGTTAACTACATTACTTTACACGAGACATTCAGCATCTTAGCTTTGTTGATCTTCCTGTCAAATTTCTAGCTTTGTTGATCTTTATGTCAAATTTCTAGCTTTGTTGATCTTTCTGTCAAATTTCTGGTGCATAACATTTTCGTGGGCAGCGAGTGCAGAATTATAAGTTTGATATCTGACGAGTGCAGGAATTCTGTTCAGAGTTATGATATTCTGAATGGTGTGGTAGGCTGAACTGGTTATGTGCTCTGTGTGTCAGTTCTGATGCAGGGAACTTGACTGGCAGGGGCAGCGTAGAAGTGCATTCCAGACATAAGTGCAGTAGCTCAGGTGCTACTGTGTCGTGGCTGATTTTATGGCAGACTTCTTTGGGCTGATTTCATTTGTTTGATGTACATGTAGGGCAATTCAAGATGATTTGATAAAAGCTGATACCCGACCTCGTCTTGGATGGTTGTGCCCTGACGCTACTTCAGATGCAAAATTGATTAAGAATGCAGAGAATGCAATAGCATATGTTACTTCGGCATTTCAGAAGGCAGACATCAACGATGACAAGTTCATCTTAGCCCCGATTTTCGATAGGTAAGTTAGTACTTTAATTTGTTGGTTAGCATAATCTTATTCTTGAATTCTCCTATCTTGCACTAATTTTATATTTCAATGTAGTAAGCATTGGTTGCTACTTGTCATTTCTCCGCAAACCTACACCATATATGAGTTTGATTCACTCCGCCGCAAAGAAGGACGAAAGTTGTATATGAAGATGGTAGTTCTTAGGTAAATTATAGTTTATGCTTATGTTTTTGTTATTTTTGTCATACATATACTCTAGACTGCTTCTAACCACCATCATATTCGCATAGTGCTCTAAAAAGGTACAAAATGTCTGGGGGTAAACTGGAGAACAGTAGGAGAGAACCACTATGGAAATCCATGAAAGTGAGATTGATTTTCATGTACATTTATGCAAATTTTATATTAGCTCTTATTTAATCGACAATTATCTAATTATATTCTAATATGACATGCTTGTAGTGCCCTCAACAAAATGAAGAGGTCGAGTGTGGTTTATTTGTGTTGCGCTTCATGTACGACATAGTCAAGAGTTGCACAGCCGTAGAAGATTTGGAGAAGGTTAGTTAGTGCACATATACATGTACTGTCTAGTTACTGCATTGTAGTATTAATGAAGTACTGCTCTTAAAAGTGCTACCACAATACTTATTCTCTTCCCATGTTGCTACTGTACTGTTGTGATGATGCGTGAGTCCCTGCGCTGGCTGCCCTCTCTATTTCCCTATACAACTGCCAGTTACCCTACTACACACGCGTCTAGTTGCTGCTGGTATGCATTATTGTATAGCGGATCCATTAATAAAAGAAAATATTACATGTAAGAAGCTCTCATTTCGTAAACACAATTCTTTTGGTACACCAAAACCAAATGTAAACAAATGACCAAGTGGCTAGCCGTCACTAAAACAAGGAAAAAGCAACTGTTAATGCCATTTCAATCCAGTCGGATTTATTAGATAAAACTCCCCGAAACAGTCCAATAATGATAAATTGGTGTATGTGTTCTGTTTTTTCATAGGTTTGGAGCTCAACAAAGGAAGATATCGTCTACAATGAATGTGAGATCAACGAAATACGAGATAAATGGGCATCGTACTTCACTAGTAGTTGTATTAGCTGAATTGTTGTGTAGCATGTCCTTCGCTTTCTTATTTCTGCAACTTTTGGTGTGATGAAACTTGGTTATTTTGGATGTACAAGACATCACAACCTTTTGGTGTGATGGAACTTGGCTATTTTGGATGTATTATTTTGGAAACACAAGATGGGTAATTATGTATAAGGTATCAACCTTTTGGTGTAATCAAATTTGGTGGTTAATGAAAAAGTTTCTGTTGGATGTTTTATGAGAGTGTTGATTTTAATTAATTGTAGGTGACATTCATGGTACGTATACATTTAAGCTGTAATTTAGCTTTTTTTAAAAAAAAAAAAGAAAATAGAGATTGCAGCGTATTCACAAATAACACGCAGCAAATAAGACCTCATATGAGGCGTTTTATAATCAAAAACGCAGCAAATAACACCCCACATATGAGGCGTTTTTTGTCAAATAACTGCTTATATGAGGCGTTTTTTTAACGCCGCAAATGAAAATCCTATTTGCTGCCCCCTCATTTGCTGCTACTCGTAAAACGCCTCAAATGAGCTATTTATTGACGCCGCAAATTAAGTTTTTTGTACTAGTGATATTTTGCATTTTATTAGAACAATTTATTTTCTTGTAAGACAAGGATTCAAATCCTAAAACAATGGTTGTAATTTTGGATATTAGTGACTTGGTTGTCAACCCAAGTCACTACTTTTGTTCTTAATCAATTTCTTGATTTCTAAAATAAATTGCATAACTTGTTAAAACATGAATAATGGTGATTTTATCACGAAATAAACATTGATACGATCAATATAATATAATCAAAGTGTTGATTAAAACGGAGAACTACACCCCATGAGATACTTTCAATCAAAATGAGACACCATTAATTCATTATACGATGATCATTTTAAGTGAAAATGAGAATGTATACATCACACCTATAAAACTTCAAACATTCATATGCATTGGTTAAATCGAAATTGTTATCCTTATACAAGTAAAAGTTATTGTTAAAAGGATAGAGTGGGAGAAAATATTTCGCTCGCAAACCAATGATATAAATACAGGATCTTAGAGAAAATTCCTACATGGGAGTCTTGAGAAGAACCCTAAATGAATGAGTTGAAGAAATTACGAGAGGACACTGAAGAAATTATGGGAGGACACAAGAGGAAAGGTTCCTTATGTTCATAGGTTCCTTATGTTCATTGTTTCAAAGAGAGGATATAATGAAACCCCGTATGAAATCGGAAGGAGAACGGTTCCTTAATAAATGATTTTTCTAAATTTATAAGATAAAAGAGAAGAAATCATCTCAATTCTCTCAATGTAGTTATAAGGGAATTATCATGTCATATTCGTCTCGAGGAAACGAAGACATGAAAGAAGTGATGATTGATTGAATGAAAATAGATCACTATAGGGATAGTGATAGTGATAATGATTCAAGTGACAATAAAGATTTACATGCGAGAAATGAAACGTTCATTTAAGAAATCGAGTAATATTGTTTTTAGTGGGAGCGATATTCATTAAAAGAATTAAGCCTACCATTTAGAGAGGATGGGTGATTCTTTAAAGTGTAAAGAATAAGAGGTTTTCAATTCTAGATGAACTAATACCTTATATCATACGATGATGGAGCTTTACGGGAAGGTTTATTATATTGATAATAAAAGGTCGCCCATTGGAAATCAAAATGGTTAGATATGAATAACCTTGATGAAATAGCCAAGATGTTTGAAAATAGTAAGAGTGATGAAATCACTAATAACTACAATATAGATTTCAGCACATAAGTGACTAGATAATTTCGAGTGATTCTTTAATCCCTCTAGTATATCAATACGTCACGAGTTATAAGATAACAGTGGGAGCTTCCCTCAAGAAAGGAAACTCAAGATCTAGAATGAGTTCTAGATACGTGCTCAAATAAGTTCATATTATGTGAGAGAATATGAGATGGAAGGAGAACGAAATTTGTAAGTTTTGCAATCATGAATAAAAGGTTTATTCGCAAAACACCAATACAAATAGATGATCGTGCATCAAATGCAATGAAATAGTATTGACTGTTTTTGCATGACAATGTCATTTGAGTTATAATTAACTCAAGATAAAAGATACTTTGTCAAAATCCAAATGGGTTATAAGAGACAATATTGAACCCCATAAGTGAACTGGATTGACTTAGTATAGCCCCTAGCCGCTTACATGAGGTGACATCTCAAAGCGACTAGAATGTGAGCCGACTGATGGCAAGTTCAAGTGCCATAGAGTCATATGTGATGACTAGTCGATCACATAGGCAGACTGGAAGAGACACTCTGTCGGGAAATGTGACCGCTTATAGAGTTCTGGAAATTTTATAATAGTCGGGTCGTGGCGAGAGCTGCTATAGTATTCTTGTGACTGACTGTGACTGGTTGAAGGAAGTAGTGCGATAGAAATTGTCCACCCCTTGTCAGGGTTGTTCAAATCTCAAGGCCACTCGAGGAGAAGTTAACTGGAAATGCGTGGCCACGCTCGGAAGGTATCTATGGTAGATAATTCCGGTCAAACAGTTATTCTCCAGATCGAGGAAACCTGTAATACCACGTATTTTAGCCTCGGTCAACAACTGTCAAACAAAGTTTTATAAGTCCGCGTTTGGAAACACAGAATTAATTTCATTTTGATGATTTCAATTTTAGAAATCAAAATGTTTGAATTCAATTCGAAATCCAATTCCAAAAGTTCGTTTAGGAAACCCTTGGAATTGGAATTGGACGAGACGGATATTGGTCGAAATGATCGAAAAAAATTTATTTGTGAAAAAGAAAAATTTTCAATATTCCCAATCGGAAAAAATGTCAAAAATTAAAATATTACAATTAAACTTGGATATAAAATAGATGTAAATAGTGATGGAATTGAAATAACAACTATATGGTAGGGATTTGAGATGCTCAAATTTTAACTAGGTTGGAATTGGTAAGGAATTGAGTCCAATTCCAATTCCAAATTCTAAAGGTTCCCAAACACTTGAATTGTTTCAATTACGGAATCCAATTCCAATTTCATGTTGCCAAACATGCTCTAAATGTATTTCAAATGGAATGTTATAAAGTATTTTACGTAAATTGTTATTATTTCATAAATCGTATTTCTACGATTATTTCGTATTTCATAATTAGTTTATATTTGATAATTATTTCATAAAATGACATTTCATTTGTATTCCTTTAATTTTAACAATATATTTATAATTAAATATATTTCCTATTTTATATTTATTTATTTCTCATCTATACTTATTTTATTATTTAAGTCCTAATTATATTTAAATCCTAATTTTATATGTTCTTATATAAATTCTAATAATTTAGTATTCCTATAATTAATTTAATTATTTATAGCTACTCGTTTATTTTAAGTTACGGGTTAAGAACGGGTTATACTCATATAAGTTATCGAGATGCGTGATGGGCTTGGGCCTGTGATTAATGCATGATGGTGAGAACCGTGTATATTGCAAACATAAACATAAAACTTTATATGCTATCCATCTACAACAAGACAAAAAAAAAAAAAAAAAAACCCTACTTCTCCTAAGACTCATCTGCCTCCACATCCTGGATGCCTCCCTTCACCAACACACAAAAACCCCACCTTACTCAGCCGTGGGTAGGAGGAGGGCAAAAGTGAAAGAAAACAAAGCAAGACCAGCCAGCACCATCTTTATCTTCATCGCTTGTTCAACTGTAAGTTCAACACGTGTTCTCGTGCTTAATCAGATCTTCGACTTAGAGTATATGGTTGTGGGTAATCCTTGTAGAACCCTTAGCATACTTACCACCGTAGATCAGCCTTAGAACCGTCGTGGGTGTCTCGAAAACGACCGTAAATGTCGCTGCCTCCCTGCGTTTTATTACTCTGTTTGTTTTTTATTTCGTAATTCGAATGCTGTGTTGGTTTGTTCCTTAGTACGAGTTGATGGGTTTTGGTAGTGTGATGTTAGTGGGTTATGTGGGTGGTTGTTTGGTGGCGCATGGTGGTCGAAACACGACCTTAACAGGGCTGTTTTGATGCGTATTAAAAGTGAGGCAGAAACAGGGGACGGATAGAATGTGTACAGCGGTTATTTTGGCGGTTGTTTCAGGTGGTTTGAGGGGTATCGAAGCCTGTTGGTTGTCACCGGGGGGTCGTGGGTAGTGAGAGGTGTCGTAGGACGTGGTTTGTTGGGTTGATGATGGTGGGTAAGGGGTTGTTTACGGAGGGTCGGTAAAATACGTATCGCAAGTGAGGTTGTGGCAGGGAGTTTTGGGACTGGTTTCGAGAGCTGTTAGAGTGGTGTCAAGGGTCGTAGTTGGTGTCAATGGGTGTGTCATGGTACATAGGTGGTGGCCACCGTGGTCTGGTAGTGGTTCAGGTGGCGCACAAGGTGTCAAAGGGACTGTATAGGTAGGCTGTCAGGGAAAGTTGTTTGGTCGTGATGGCTGTTGTTTCGTTGTTTTTGGTTTTGTCAGTACGTACTGCGTAATAATAATATTATTACTATAATTAGTATGTTGTTGCTTTTGGTCATCATTGTCATCATCATTATGTTATTATTATTATTATCATTATTATAATTGTTGTTTTACAATGGCTACGTAGTATTATTATTATTATTATTATTGTTGTTGTTGTTGTTGTTGTTGTTGTTGTTGTTGTTGTTGTTGTTGTTGTTCTTTGTTTTATTATTAGTAATAAGTATGTTTAGTATTATTAGTAATATTGTTCATATAATATTTAATTATTAAGTTGTTAAGTAATTTTAGTAGACAAGGATGTGACGGTTACAATAGTTCGATAATATCTTCCATGTTCGTTTATTTAATTGAAATAGTCTTTTTGATACAGTCTCGTTATGCGTAATATATTATTTAAATAATTAATTTGAATAATTGATATATTATATTAGTCGCGTAAGGTTTTTGACTAATTAATTAATTAAATTAATTAATTAGATTTAAGTGGATAAATAATAATTGTTTACGTAATTATATTAGTGAGTAATTATGTATATTATATTGTTAGGTGACGTTTTTGAAGTGGCCTAATTCTGTTTAATTGTTGGCTCACCATCGGATTATATTGCTATACAGGTAGGATACACTGTCACTATACTACTGTTATATGTTATGAATGGATGCTGAGTCATGAGTGTATGATATGGATAATGAGCATGAATGATATGAGGATGATATATGATTATGATGGATTATTATTACTGTTGCATTCATAAGTTCGATTACTATTATTGTGACATTCATGAGCATGACATATGCATTGGATACGGATTTGAGATGATGAGATATTATGGGGTCTAGGCTAGTTCTGCAGGACTAGACCTGGTGACCTCAGCTGTTATGCTGGTGTTCGGCGACGGCCGATTATAGTCTGCCGGGAGGTTCGGTATGGCTGGGTGTTACGGGTTTGAGATTGAGATTTGAGATTGAGATTGTGATTGAGCTCGAGCATATCATGGCATTTGCATATCATATTTGTTGCATTATTTATTATTGTGTTATCATGCTCAACCGCGAGGTTGACAGTGTATTCGTGTACACCTACGATGATCCGGAATGGGGAGTAGATTCTACAGGTCAGAGACTGATGAACTAGGAGCTTGGGCATGGAGAGAGACATGACTTGGACCTACTTAGAATTAGATCTCACACTTAGATGTTATCAGTTGTACCTTTATTCTTTGCGTAGTAGTTGTAATAATAAAAGTTTAAATTTTATCGGTTTTATATAAAGCACTTTGGTTGTTTTACTTTGTTATACACTACCTCGGACATTCCGAGATGGTAACAGCTCTATTTATTTGAGAATGTCTTGCTAAAGGCTCTTAAATAAATGGGGGTGTTACAAAACCACTCATGATATGATCGAATGCAAGTACGACCTCAGAGAGACACCTTACATTGAGTGGGAGATTGTAATAGGACAAGAGAATTGGTGACGCACACTTGTCGAGGACAAGTGGGAGATTGTTGGTAAATGTGTCCTCAACAATAGTGCGATCACGTAATTAAATCTCATGACGAGAATGCGCAAGGGATGATACGATTTATATTAGTCAACTGACCAACATTAATCGGTAATGATTGGCTAGCTAGAGTTTGACATTACTGCCGTATGACGGTGGTGGTCAGTCACTAGTAGAAAAATACTTATTTGAGGCGTCAAAAATGAGGTCATTTGCGGCGTTTTTAGTGTAGCAGCAAATAAGGGGGCCGCAAATAGAAAAAGTCATTTGAGGCGGAAAAAAAACGCCGCAAATAAGAGGTTATTTGAGGCGTTTTTCTAAAAAACGCCGCAAATAGAAAAGGCTATTTGAGGCGTTTTTTTCAAAAAACGCCGCAAATAAGTTCTCTATTTGAGGCGTTTTTTTCAAAAAAACGCCGCAAATAGGGTAAAAAAAATTTTTTTTTTTTAATATGAAAAAATGCAGACAAATTATTTAAATATGATAACTCTCAAATATATTTTTTTCACAAGAGAATCCTACATGTTTTTTGTAATTATTCTAAAAATATATACAATGCTAAAAATCCTACAATGGGATCGGAATCGTTGGAGTTTTTCCGTACTCTGGCTATCTTTACACTCACAGGCAACCAACTCTGGCTCAGAGAGGCAATGGGATCGGAATGGCACGAAGTCGCTGGAGTTTTTCCGATGTCAATCCAAATTTCTCCTCCATATCCATATTCTCTGGTGTAAGTCCATCTTCTAACTTCCAATCAAATCCATGGAGAAGAGACCCCAACATCAAATGGAGCATCCGAATTGCCAAGGGCAATCCTGGACATATCCTTCGGCCAGCACCAAATGGGATCAAGTCAAAGTCACGGCCCTTAACATCAATTTTAGATCCTAAAAATCTCTCTGGCTCAAAGGATTCGGCATTCTTCCAGGTATTGGGATCTCTCCCAATTGCCCAGGCATTAACTAATACTTGTGCATTTTTTGGAACTGTATAGTTGAATAACTTAACATCAGAATCCATTTTTCTTGGTAGCAGCAAGGGCACAGGTGGGTGTAGCCTGAAGGATTCCTTGACGATTGCTTGCAAGTATGGCAACCGGGTTATGTCTTGCTCTTCTAGTGTATTCCCTTTTTCGATGACTTCATGCAACTCTGCTTGTGCTTTCTTCAGCTTTTCAGGGTGGCGAAGTAGTTCCGCCATTGCCCACTCTAGGGATGACGTTGTTGTGTCTGTTCCCGCAGCAAAAAGGTCCTGCACAAAAATAATTACCACTTGAGCCAGCTGGAAAAACTTACGCGGATACAACAGCAGAAGAGACACTTAGTGATAAGATTGATCTTGAGAAGCCGCTACTAATAGACGAGTGTAACATGGACAAGGCCGATTTCAGGTCACAGTAATGTTACAAACTCACAACAGAGGATTGGGACATTGTTCAGATTTGAATCATTATTACTTCATTCACTGTCCAAGTCATAAATTTGATCGAATCATCATTGAATCATTGGTAGGCCTAGTAAAACTAAAATGACCCAAATTGACCTTACCACATCCGAAAAGTACCCAAACACAAATCCGAAGATGACTGTACCCAAACTGACTCAACTCATAATCAGACTTGTTTGTCGAGTATAATCAATACTCATGGTCCTCTCGGTTGGTTCAGTTGAGTTGGATTTAGCCAAGTTAGGCTATATCGATATTTAATCAAAATTCAGGTTAGAGCTGGACGGGTTTGATCTACAAATCTTTTGGCTTCTGTCGGGTCACACTTTGTGAGCAGTAGAGAGGCCAACGAAGGACGCCTTGACCTCTCTAATATACAGATGCAAGCTCAAGGGTTTAACCTTGGACCTATAAACTACAACTCTAAATTTTCATCAAAGACCAACGAACGAAAGGAAACGAAAGAAACATTTAGATTACGGTACCTGCATTCGAGTGTCTTCTTTGATTACGAAAGGTACCTGCATTCGAGTGTCTTCTTTGATTACGGTACTGAAATAGTCTTATCCTTGTTCTGAATCGATTGTAATGTGTCGAGTTGTTGATCTGTTTGAAAGGAGATGGCTTGAAAGAATCATGGCCAGGCATCACATACTGGAATTCAGAAGAGAAGGCAGCGAAGCGCAGAAGACAGACAGTAACAGAAGCTAAAGCAAGCAACTTGGATGCCAAAACAGTAGCAGCCGCTGCCTTGGCAGCAGGATCTGTGTCATAACGCTGCATCAAAGACAAGTGACCATTTAAAACCAACAAGAAGTAGGAAGGCTAAAAAATTGTTAGGCTACAAAAGCTTTAATTATGTATAGTGTATCCTATGATCTCATGTTAGCAGATGTATTCCATTTATGATAGCTTGTTATGCAAAATAGAGTAGCAAACATCCTTAAATGATCAGCCCAGCAAGTATTAACTGGTAGAATTCCCTGTCAGTTCTGTTATTCCCAATTCAAAAGTTCAAGGAACATAGATGACAGTCAAGTAAGAGCATCCCAATTAATCTGATACACACTAAATTAATGTGAAACATAGCAGTGAAACATAGCAGACTAGCAGTCCCGCAAACCAGCAACAAATATACCATGTACGAACAGTGAAAACGAATCCCTTATCTCTTCACTTTCTTATCTCTTCGGAATCCAACTTTACACTAATATTGAATCACAAGACCTTAAAGACTTACAGTGGAATTGAATAAATTAAAACGAAACCCTAATTTGGACCAACCTATAAGAAACTATACTTAGTCATGGGTCCTCACTGTTGTCCATAGAAGATACTGCAGACCATACTCAAGAAAGAAGAAGGAAACAAAAAATAAATTCAGGAAAAATTAAAGGTAAACAGAATTCGGACTGAGACATAACTTGGCCGAACTAGTCATTTTGGTCTGAGACACAAGATTACAGACCCTGCTCCATTTTTAATAGCCCTTCATATGCATGGAGTGAAACTATAAATGTAGATAGATGTGCATCACTGATAAATATAGACCCAAAAAATGAAATACATACTTCAAAACAACTTTGCAACACCAAGGAAACAGAAATAGCTCATCTGTTTACTGTTCTAGGAATTGAAATTCACTAGACAAAAGTATGGTGGGATTCATGGAATCATGGTATATATAACTATATCTGTTGTTCACTATTAAATAAATTCAGGAAAAATGGAAAATTGGAAAACTATATGATGAAAATTTATCAAGAAAATTAATCTCAATGAAACTTTAGACCTTGTCATTAGGCTCATTGGAGTGTAATAATTTGTCCAAATCTTGTTATTTAAGATCAGACACGGGTGGAGTCCAACGTGAATCAATAATTCATCACTATCTACCTCCTATGGATATACAACGAGTTTAGACAATTAAACTGGCAAAGGAGAAAAGTCATGACAGAATCAATAAGGAGCCAATCAAGCATCTGTCAGCATAAACCACAATACTTCAAGTCTTCATCGTATAACCACCGGCTAACCAAAACCTACACATATTCAACTCTTATACATACCCTAACGTAACTCACCACCATCGTAAAGCAGACTCATATAGTACATCCGAATTCGTAAATAGGCCCGGTTACTATGTAATGAGATATCAACTAGAATAATATAACATTGAAACATGTTTCAGCAGTAAAACAAATGAATCTTACCTACTAAAACTTGAATATAACAGAAAACACGGACATAGATATACCTGGTATTGGTTTATAGTCAATACAAAAAACGACTCACCTGTATTTCACACATCTATTCTACTACTTGACAGCTGAAGACTGATCTCACTGAATTACCCGAAACCTAATAATATAACATTGAAACACGTTTCAGCAGTAAAACAATCTTACCTACTAAAACTTGAATATAACAGAAAACACGGACACAGATATACCTGGTATTTGTAAAAATAGTTCTGGGTCGTTTTACTCAAATGAACGAACATCAAAGCACAAGTTTTAGTTTCCGCCTTATCAAAATAAACCTAATTTTAATGTTCTGTTCAAAATCTAATTTTCAAACACTAGAATTAACACTTTGGAACATCTTAAGCACTTAGTTATACAATATATCATGAAAACATCGATTATATACAAAATCCCAAATTCAATAAGGAACCCTAATTTACAAATAATAAAATTTACTCAAATTTTTTATGTAAAAGTTAGTCTAAAATTAAGTAACAATCTCAGTCAAGAAACAATAATTAATTTTGAAAAATATAAATGACATTCAAAAGCAGGTAGTAAGAGAACTTACAGATGGCAGAAGGGGTGTAAACTTGTTTACTGATGGATGAGCATTATTGGGCGGCCATGGCGGTTGACGGCAGACGTTTGACGGTGGACTGAAGCGATTGAGTTGATAGTGGGGAAATTGAATAAAGGGAGAATGAAGGAGGAATGCGGGAATGGTGTGCGTATGAGGAGGGGAAGTAGATAGGGTGATTTTGTTTAGCCCATATTTGAGGCGTTTAATTAAAACGCCGCATATGAGACATATGAGGCGTTATTTTAGAAAACGCCGCAACTATGATTTTTGTTTTTTTTTTAATAAAAATTTGATTCGTTATTTGCGGCGACTAGGTAAAAACGCCTCAAATAAGGCGCCGCAAAAGAATGTTTTTCTACTAGTGAGTTGATCCCTTTA
This sequence comes from Silene conica, assembly GCA_029255685.2. Lineage (NCBI taxonomy): Eukaryota > Viridiplantae > Streptophyta > Magnoliopsida > Caryophyllales > Caryophyllaceae > Silene > Silene conica. The sequence goes on from CM055317.2 coordinate 54,019,632, forward strand.
GGTCACACCTATAGGACAATTCCCTTAATTGATAAAGTGATCAAATGTATATTAATACGATTTGATCATATTCCTTAAAAACTCGTATACCGAGAAATCAGAAGTTAAATCTTATTGTAAGATTTATGTTTAAAATTGAAGCGTGTCAATTGCTAAACTATAAACGATATTTTATATTATCGTAATTAGAATGAATCGGGTTGTGTATTAATACAAAAGTTGTAAATCGTATTGACGATTATCAATAATAACCATTTTATAATAGTAATTATGAATTACTTGTCAATTGATAAATATGATTTATTTAATTATATACAATATTTATACGATAAATATTTATATGTTTTAAATTGAGATAATTGTATTTTATTACTATGTGACATATAAGATGTCACATAATGTACAATTTTACAATTGACAACTTTATAAAATAAGGTCCATTTTAAGGTGGGTGGCCGGTTATTATGGGTTGGTTAAGGGATGATTATGGTTGTTAATTGCTCACAAAACATAATCATTTAAAGTGTCTTGAAAGACTACCTATAGCCACCCTAAGAGCCTTGAGAAGAGAAGTTATTCCCTTGTTGCTCTTCCCTATGGCCGGCCTCACCCAACCCTATGCCCAACCAACTTAAATATTGTAGTAAGCTTACAATATGATCCATTCCAATCCTTTGGCAAATTTTTCTAAGTTAGAAAAACTCCAACAAAACCTCTCAAATTATTATAGAGATAATAATATTCATACTACATTAGTAATAGTATTTTGATAATAATTCTAATTAAGAGATTAGAATTGGCATTAAGGAAAAACCGATTTTGTGCTAGCTTGTTCAAGTTTTCGGTTGTTTTAAGGGGTTGTCTTGGTGCATCACAAAGGAGGTATTCTTGTTGAATACTTGGAGGATCATCCTTGCTATTACTTGGACCGTATGTAAGGGGTCGAAATCTCTCCTATTTCCGCATATATTAAGCAAGCATAAGATCATATAAAAGGTTAATTAATATGTTAATTAAATCTATTTTTTAGTATGACTAAAAGTATTAGATTATGAGATAACTAAACCTAACAATACTATCCCGATTTGGCACAATTGTGTATATAACTTAAGTTAAATTTATCTATCGCTTTTATTTCTTCCGCATTTTGATTTAGTAATTCACCTCGAATGTTTTTATAATCATGTAAAAAGGTTTAAATTTCACGCATTTTTCCGCATATTGTATGTTTATATTTCCGCTACCGCGAGGGGTTTTACCGTTATAAACTGATGCACCTTCCAACAATCCAAAATTTAAAATCCCTAAATGTGAAACCCTAATTGTAAAAATCACTCTCTTTGAGAAAAAAACATTCATTCAGTCAATTAAAAGACGAGTATTAATAAATTTGTTGATAGAATAACGAAATTACTTGTGAATGTGCGAATTAAAAACCATAATCTGTTAAATTATTAACAATTTGGTTGGTGATGAAGAAGAAATCCCTAAATTTCAAACCCTTATTGTAAAAATCACTCTTTTGAAGATAAAAAACATTCATTCAATCAATTAAAAGAAGAATATTAATAAATTTGTTGATAGAATAACAAAATTATTTATGAATATGCGAATTAAAATCCATAATTTGTTAAATTATCAAATTATTAGCAATTTGGCTGGTGGTGAAAAGGAGAGACCAAATTTTTTTTAACAAAGAATAAATTCGAAATAAGGTGAGAAAGAGTGCGGAATTTAAATAGCATGATTTGCGAGATTTAGCAAATTAATATGTCACGCAATATGATAGTATGATAGTAGTATACGTAGGTTTGATAATGGTAACGACGGATTTGGGATGTTGATTGAATTAATCACACCCTTAAACTGTTGATCTAACAACTCTCTCACTGTCGGTGACATTTTAAAACTAATAATGGAAGCCTCATACTAGTATTCTACTACTCACATTTGAGAAACCTTGAATACAATAATTCCCAGCTGTCATTAAATTAATAATTAGCCATCTTAGTGATCTTACCATCCCCTTCTTCTTATATCACATATTCACATCTCATACTTGAGACTTGAGAGGGGAGTTTGTCTGCACTCCACACTACTGCCGACACAAATTCCTCTTCACTTCTCCCCATTTCTTAATCTTAAATCTTAAATCTTAAATCTTAATGAAGAGTGATTTTATGCAATCAAATTGATTCATTTTGTGATCTGCATCTCCAGATCTCCTTTCCATTTATTTCCCCTTCAACTCCATCATGGAGGATTCTCAATCTGGGGTCAGTTTCTTTTTCTTTTTCTTTTTTCTTCATTTTCTTCTTCATCGGTTACACTTCCGTTTTCTGCTAACAATTCTGTAAAACGGATCTATTAATTACCAATACTCACCCATTTAAATGACTACTTACTTACTTCAAATATCGGTTTTTTACAAACTTGTTGTTGGGTAAGGCCGCCTTAATTATATTTTTAGCGCTCTTGGTTGATGGAGGATTCACTCAACACTGACCAATTCCAACTCATATTGACTCAACACTGATGCCATTTCAGTAACCATGCTTCTCTCCGTCCTAATCATTTCATTACATTTGATTAAAATATTTCTTATCTTATCAAGAATAAAAAACGCAAGCAATTGATTTGGACGGAGCTACTTTTCATTAACGTCATCCATCATCTTACCAGTGTGAACCAAAGTTACTGTCCTGGTTGCTGTAAATTTTGTCATATAAGATTGTCTCATCCTAAGATTATAATAGACTGATCCCTATTTTAGCTTTACTGGGTAGTGAGTATATGTGCAGGAATTGTAGGTGAATTGGATTGATCTTACCGTATATCAATAGTAGACAGTTTCACATCTCAAGGTTAGAGTAATTGTTTAGACTTAATGCTAATTTTTGCTGTCTGTGTCTACCCTTAGTTAAAACCCAAAAAACAAGAGAACGAGCAAGTCTGCCAGATCTGTAGTGATCTAGTTGGGTTCAATGCCGATGAAGATCCGTTTGTGGCCTGCGATGTTTGTGCATTTCCAGTATGCCGTCCGTGCTATGAGTACGAGAGGAAAGATGGGAATCAGTGCTGTCCACAGTGTAAGACTAAATACAAGAGGCACAAGGGTAGTCCCGCAATTCGTGGGGATAAGGTGGAAGATTCTGACGTCGAGGATGGTGTGAGTGACGTCAATGAGCCCTCGGGAAATATTTTCCACAAGGATAAGCCACAGGAGAGAATGCTTGGTTGGCACATGAACCATGGCCAATCAGGGGAGCTATCTGACAAAGAGGGTCCCATGAGTCATATTCCGCGTCTTGCCAGTGGACGAACGGTATTGGTTTCATCAACTTCAAAGTTTTCCATGCTATTTTTGGCAAATCTTTTTCTATGCTGATGTCATTTTTTGTGTTGTTGACTAGGTCTCTGGGGACTTGTCTGCTGCATCTCCTGGGCGTTATTCAATGCCTTCACCTGGGGCTAGTGGAGGTAATGGCAACACATTTATTTTCCTACTCGGTGGTCTTATGCTTATGTACGTTGTAAATTGTCTTTACACTTTTGGATAAACATCTGTTTGCAGCTAATATTAGGATTTCAAGGGAATTTGCTTCACCTGGGTTCGGAAATGTAGCATGGAAAGAAAGGATTGATGGATGGAAGATGAAACAAGATAAAAGTACAGGCCCTCCAAGTATCAGTCATGCACCTTCTGAAGGAAGATTTGGGAATGATATCGATGCTAGCACTGATATTGTTATGGACGACGCCCTGCTGTGAGTGCTCTTCTCACCCTTCCAATTTTCTAACTGTTGGGATGGAATTTGATACGAAGGAATTAGGATCACATCTGCATCTTGTTTGCAAGTGTAACACACTTATTGTACTCTCAAGCAACTGTATTTTTAAACTGGTAGCGTCTGTCAGAAATACTTTATGTCTGCCTACACTTTATGCTTCTTCACTGTAAAATGCAGAAATGATGAGACCCGCCAGCCTTTATCAAGGAAGGTTCCTATTCCATCATCCAAAATTAATCCTTATAGGATGGTTATTGTACTTCGGCTTGTTGTTCTTGGTATCTTCTTGCACTATCGTATAACGAACCCTGTGACAAATGCCTATCCTCTGTGGCTGATATCCGTGATTTGTGAGATATGGTTTGCTGTATCATGGATTCTCGATCAGTTTCCCAAATGGCTTCCTATTAATCGAGAGACATATCTTGACAGGCTGGCCCTAAGGTATCTCCTAACTGACATAGACTCTATGCCTTAGATTTTCTGTTGATTGAACTGCTTAACTGTACACACTTCCTACACAGATACGACCGTGAAGGAGAACCCTCTCAGCTAGCTGCTGTTGATGTTTTCGTCAGTACCGTGGACCCCTTGAAGGAGCCCCCTCTCGTCACGGCTAATACAGTGTTATCTATTCTCGCAGTAGATTACCCTGTTGACAAAGTTTCCTGCTATGTCTCTGATGATGGAGCTGCAATGCTGACATTTGAAGCTCTCTCGGAAACATCTGAATTTGCCAAAAAGTGGGTACCTTTCTGTAAAAGATACAACATAGAGCCACGAGCTCCAGAATGGTACTTTAACCAGAAGATCGACTACTTGAAAGATAAGGTTCATCCTTCTTTTGTGAAGGATCGCCGAGCCATGAAGGTGAAAGTCTAATTTTTCATGTATGAAGCTTTTCCTGTGTTTTTTTATGGAACTTAATTGCTTAACAACACTGTTTTCATGTTTTCCTGACAGAGAGAGTATGAAGAGTTTAAAATTCGTGTAAATGGTCTTGTTGCAAAGGCAACAAAGGTACCAGAGGAAGGATGGGTCATGCAAGATGGGACACCTTGGCCAGGAAACAATACAAGGGACCATCCAGGGATGATCCAGGTCAGCCGGCTTTGTGTTTAATTATTTTTTAAAATATTTTGCACGGTCTTTGCTTTGGGTTGACTTGGTTGTTGACATAATTTTCTTGGTTTTTGGCTTTTCTTAATCTGACACATGGTGAAATTCCGTTTATGGGTTAAAATTTCAAATAAAGGCAGCGAAATAGACAACATGCGTAGGCTTTGGAATAATGTGTTCAGTCCTAAACCTGAAACCTCTTTTGGGTTTATCCTTCCAGTTTGACATTATACAATCTCCAACTGTTTACAGGGAGAAAGGAAGAATAATTTAGTCAAAAAAATGTTAGAAGTTACTATCTCCAACTGCTTACAGGGTAAAGAAGGAAGATTTTGGAAAAAAAAAGTTCAAAGTCAGTATCTGTAACTGCATTTACAGCTTTGTTTCCTAGTTTTCAGCATGTTGCTCGTAAGAATGAAGTATAATCCAATGTTGCTCAATTAAACCCCTGTTTCCTCTGTCGTCTGCCAGTTCGATTTGTTTGGTAGGAATGGTTGATACAGTACATAGGTGGTGATTTGAGTTCTGTATCTTTGTACATATTTATACTTAGGTTCTTCTAAATTTCAGGTTTCTTTCTTTGAGATGAACGTGGCTTAGAAAGGGATATATGATATATCCCATATTAAACAGGTGTATTTCACATTACCGTCTAACTATGTTTAATACATTTGTTGGTGGTTCTTGCAGATATTCTTGGGTCAGAGTGGAGGACTTGACACTGATGGTAATGAACTTCCACGACTCGTGTATGTTTCTCGTGAGAAACGTCCTGGGTTTCAGCATCACAAAAAAGCTGGTGCTATGAATGCTCTTGTAAGTAGTCATTTGCAAGTTCAGCAATACTGCCTTCTCTAGGATCAAGTAGGCTTAATTACTCTGTCTGACTCTTTTGCAGGTTCGTGTGGCAGCAGTACTCACAAATGGACCATTCTTGTTGAATCTTGATTGTGATCATTACATCAACAATAGCAAAGCTTTGAGGGAAGCAATGTGTTTTATGATGGACCCTAACCTTGGGAAGTATGTTTGCTATGTTCAGTTCCCGCAGAGATTTGATGGAATTGATAGGAATGATCGATATGCGAACCGTAACACCGTGTTCTTTGATGTGAGTTCATATTTGTTCTTGTTCCTCTTGTGCTGCTACAACAATTCAGTTATGGCTTCACAGTGTTTTATGTCTATTAAAATTTGTTGTTTGTTTGGCTTCAGATTAATCTGAGAGGGTTGGATGGCATCCAAGGACCTGTGTATGTGGGGACGGGATGTGTCTTCAATAGAACAGCCTTGTATGGTTATGAACCTCCTATCAAGCCCAAGTCAAAGAAGAAGGGCGTATTCTCTTCATGTTTTGGTGGATCTAGAAAGAAATCAAGCAAGAAAGACTCAAAGAAGTCAAATAAACATGCTGATCCTACTGTACCAATTTTCAATCTTGAAGATATTGAGGAAGGTGTTGAAGGTATGCTAGTTCGTTTTCTTCTGTTTATTTCCAATCAGAAGTCATTTCTGTTTGAAAGCCATATTTGGGTCGCTAAAAACTCACAAAAGACGGTTTTACGTGTAAGAACAACTCACTGACCTTATAATACACAAGGATTTAGATTGTTTCACATGTGAATCTGAACCTGTTTTCAATCTTGAAGATACAGAGGAAGGTGTTGAGTTATCCTAGTTTGTTTCCTTCAGTTTATTTGTCATTTCTGTTTGGAAGCCATTTTTCGGTCGTTAATAACTCACAAAAGACGGTCTTGCGTGTAAGAACAAGACCTTATTGTAATGCACAAGGATTTAGGTTGTTTCACACGCGAATCTGTCCCTGTTTTCAATATTGAAGAAACAGATGAGGGTGTTGAGGTATCCTAGTTTGTTTCCTTCAGTTTATTTCCTATCAGAAGTCATTTCTGTTTAAAGCCATTTTTCAGTCGCTAAAAACTTACAAAAGATGGTCTTTTGTGTAAGAACAACATACTGACCTTATGGTAATACACAAGCATTTGGGTTGTTTCACATGTGATCCGTCACTGTTTTCTGGCGGAGTAGGTATGAGATAGATGGCCCCTTTTATTTTTAGGTGTAAGCCGAATAACCAACAACTGTTGAATCTGGGAGTCACTCCTACTGTGGCATCCTGCTAAAGGGTATCACATGTTTTGAACTGTGAAATGATGGGTTATATGTTTTGATGATTTGTTTGTGAAGGTGCCGGCTTTGACGACGAGAAAACATTACTGATGTCCCAAATGAGCCTGGAGAAAAGGTTTGGTCTATCTGAAGTGTTTGTGGCATCTACTCTGATGGAGAATGGAGGAGTTCCACAGTCTGCGACCCCTGACACACTCCTCAAAGAAGCTATTCATGTTATCAGCTGTGGTTATGAGGACAAAACTGATTGGGGAGCCGAAGTACGTTGCTGCTTCTTTGTCTCGTGTTATTTTTTTCTCGCCCTTTCATTTATATGGTCTTCTTTTGAGTTTGGTGGCCAAACAGTGTATTTTGACCGATACTTTTTCACAATTTACAAAAGTTACAGCTTCTAGACACTAACATCATAAAAATAGTTGTCTTTGATAAATCAATTGCATCATATTTCTAAATATATTGGAAAAGTGATACTTAAAGTTGACATCGTTTTGGTCCAAAACACCAAAGTCAGAAGGGGGCAATAATTTGAGAATGAATGCTGTATTGTATATATTTGCTAAGAAGGGAGCATTATATCATTTATCCCTTATTTGCAATTAACTACATGCAAAAATACATTTTTTTTATCAAATGCACATGTTCAACTAACAAGTTTGTGATCTTTCCAGATTGGGTGGATTTATGGGTCGGTTACAGAAGATATTCTGACAGGGTTTAAAATGCATGCTCGGGGTTGGCGGTCAATCTACTGCATGCCAAAGCGTCCGGCTTTCAAGGGATCAGCCCCTATTAACTTGTCTGATCGTCTAAATCAAGTGCTTCGATGGGCTTTGGGTTCAGTTGAAATTCTTTTCAGTCGTCATTGTCCCTTATGGTATGGTTATGGTGGAAGACTGAAATGGCTCGAGAGATTTGCATATGTCAATACTACTATCTACCCTATCACCTCTATTCCGCTGCTTTTATATTGTACCCTACCAGCTGTGTGTCTTCTCACTGGAAAGTTCATTATCCCTCAGGTATGCAGAATGTTGTAACTTGTAACTTGTGACTTTGTGAGTAGGTCAATTAGTTTTTTCTCTGTGCCATCTTTTGTTTTATGCTCTCCCCATTTTATTTATGTTGTCCCAAATTTAATAAATGCTGTATTTCGAAAAATGCAGTTAAATAACATCAATACCCTTTTGTGTCTTTGACTAGAAGGAAATAAGGAAAATATAGTTGAGATGGAGATAAGTATCATGAGTTGACCTGAGAAATGGGTTGTTGACCTGTTTGGGGATGGTTATTATGGGTTCAGGTAGTTATGCTTGCATTCTTTTTTGGGTATGGATCTATTAGGGTTTGGTTGTTTTCAGGTTGGTGGTCGGTCACATTTGAGTCTAATTTTTAGCAAACTTGCACTTGATTTGTTTCTCAATAAATGTTATCTTGGAATTGCAGATTAGTAACTTGGCTAGCGTCTGGTTTCTATCACTCTTTCTGTCAATTTTTGCCACGGGTATACTAGAAATGAGATGGAGTGGCGTTGGAATAGATGAATGGTGGAGAAACGAGCAATTTTGGGTGATTGGAGGTGTTTCGGCCCATCTGTTTGCAGTCTTCCAAGGTCTGCTCAAAGTCCTAGCTGGTATTGACACCAACTTCACAGTCACCTCGAAAGCATCAGACGAAGATGGGGATTTTGCTGAGCTGTATATGTTCAAATGGACGACCCTTCTGATTGCCCCCACCACCCTACTCATAATCAACCTAGTTGGAGTGGTGGCCGGAATCTCTTATGCAATCAACAGCGGGTACCAGTCTTGGGGACCACTGTTTGGGAAGCTCTTCTTTGCATTTTGGGTCATCATCCATCTCTACCCCTTCCTGAAAGGTCTGATGGGCCGCCAGAACCGAACTCCGACAATTGTTGTGGTTTGGTCCATTTTGTTGGCATCCATCTTCTCTTTATTATGGGTACGGGTGGATCCGTTCACAACCAGAGTTACTGGCCCAAAGGTTGAAGATTGTGGAATCAATTGCTAGATGAGCCCAATAAGAGGAGTAATAATGTATTTGGATAAGTAGTTTATACTTGCAAATGGGTTTTATAATTTATACGAGTCTCTCTTTTGTTCATTCTTTCAAAGTGTATGATTAGCTAAAGTAGTGGCAGCTTTCCATAGCTTTCCTACATTCTATTTTGGTGTGTTGGAACAAGTTTGGTCTTAACTTCAATTAAATTTGTTTTGTAAATTGTAATGTTATGCTTCATAACAACTCTATAGTGTACCAGTATATTCCTCAGTTCAGTTAGTCTTGCTTGTGACGGGTCGGGTGGAGAGACGGATAATGACACTCACAAAACGAATAGGGGGACAAGGTGGGACACCCCCATGTGCTCTCCTCTTTCTTCCAAATGGGCATTTTGTGAGACAAAATGGTATCCGTCTTCTCCTTGTGACGGATACCCTCCGTCTATAATGAGAATTTGTGTCCTCAGTTTCTTTCGAATTGTATTTGAGTGTTGGCTATAGGGGACTAGGGACTAGGGAGATCAAGAAATTGAACTTTCATTGTCTTTGTGTTTTACCAAATTGGCCACTACTGTTTTAAATCCCAAAAGAAACGCTTAATGATTGGCCTACACTACACGTCTTTGATATATTTATTGGAATGGTTCTTCACAAAATTCGGAACCCGAGTAAACCCAAGTTGTGACTGCAAAATACTTTCCAAATGACCCTACCATGTCGGCCTAATCGTAAAATATCTCAAACACAAACAAGCAGAAGTGCAATCCAATCCTTCAGCCATCCGCAAAACCCAAAAAAAAAACCAAGCAAACATGTTTTTTTGGAAGCTGTTATTTTGGAAATTTGGGTTCCCAGGTCGTTTTATTTCTCTGGTGATGTCTACTGTTTCAACAGTTTCATATGAGATTCTGTTTAATGGAGGGGTTGGAGAACAGTTTCGGCCTACGTGTGGGTTGCGGCAAGGGGATCCTTTATCACCTTATCTGTTCATTTTGTGTATGGAGGTTTTGTCAGCTAATGTTATAAAGAACAAGCCAAACTTATCCGTGGCATTAGGTTGGGAAGGGAGGCGGGGGATTTGACTCATCTGTTCTTTGCTGATGATTCCATTTTTTTCCTCAAAGATAAGGGTGACTCATGGAATGTTTTGAAGGATATTTTGAATGATTACTGTCTAGCATCGGGGCAGGTTTTGAATGATGCGAAGTCTGGGGTTCTGTTTAGCCCTTCTACTACAATGGCTAAGGTGAGGCGATGTTTATTTGAGGACCCTGAATATTAGGCAAAACAAGGGAGTAGGGAAATACCTGGGGATTTCAACGGACCTTCAGGATTCGAAGAGGGAGATTTACAATGGGCTGATTGAAGGGGTGTTGAAGAGGATTTCGTCTTGGAATGAGATTTTTCTTTCTACGGCAGGGAGACTAACGCTGATTTTGTCCGTTCTATCAAATCTTTCAAATTACTTTCTATCGGCTTTTAAAGTTCCGGTAAGTGTGGCGACAAAGATTAATGCTTTGTTGACACATTTTCGGTGGGCTGGCCATAAATCAGCGCGAGGGGCCCATTGGTGTAGTAGGAATTTTCTTGGATTACCTAAATCAGAGGGGGGATTGGGTATTAGGAATATTGAGTGTATGAATCAGGCCCTCTTGGCGAAAAATGTGTGGCGAATTTTGGTGGATAGAGAATCTCTCTTGAGTAAGGTGTTTAGAGAGCGTCTTCTTTCTCGTTCGGAAGTATCTCTGGATATGGAGGTTCGAAAGACGGGTTTGAAATCATGGGGTGTTAAAAGCATGATTCATGGTCTGGAGCTTATCAAAAGGAATGTTAGGTGGAAACCAGGAAGAAATTCTGATCTTGGGGTGTGGACTGTTAATTGGGTGGACGAAGATTTACCTGAACCGAAGGATGAGATCTTGTCAGGTAATGATGTTTACTTGTATAATATGAAGATTAGGGACTTGATGAGGGAGGATGCATCTTGGAACAGAGCGTTAGTCGAGAGTTTATTTGTGAGGGAGTCCGCTCATAAAATCCTGGCAATGCCAATTTGTTCTTCGAGACAAAAAGATGTCTTGTTCTGGAAAGGTACATGTTTTGGTGAGTATTCGGTGAAAAGTGGTTATGGGGTGGCATTTCAAGATTATTTTGATAAAAAACGTTCTGATAGTGATGTGGTTAGAAAGGAGATGTTGCCCAGAGCTTTTCTTAAGAAAAGACTTTGGTATTTACCGGGACCTAAATCTTGGAGGATTCTTGTTTGGAAGATTTTGACGGGATCACTCCCTGTGGGGGCGGAGTTTCTTCGGAGGGGATTGGATCACAATCCCTTTTGTCGGCTGTGTGAGGGTCAGGAAGTGGAAAGTTTGGGGCACTTATTTCGTTGGTGTCCGGTTGTTTGTCATATTTGGAAGGGATCTGTTATGGGGATTAATTCTTCGGGAGATCGATCTGTTGGGATGGGTGATTGGATTGTTAATTGGATTGAATATCTATGGAAGGAGGAAGAGGGTATGCGAAGGATTGTCATGTTTTTGGCTATCATTTGGGGTGTGTGGAGGTGAAGGAATGATAGGATTTTCCGTCAGACAGAGTTCGTGGCAAGGGTCTTTTTTATGATGGTGAGTGAATCGGCAGATTTGGCATGGAAGGCTTTCAAAGTTGATAAGGAACCTTCAGGGGAGGGTAGTTTGGTTTTGAATAGGGCTTCTATGGGTGACGAGTTTTCGTTGGATTAGAATATTAAACACTCGGTGCCCTATTTATGGATCGGAAATGATCATCACAATGGGGAAGTCCGTATTAAAGTGGACGCGGCATGGAAGTCAGTTGATTTGGCTTCTGCGGGATGGATTGTGTATGATAGTAGCGGGAGTGTGATCACCCGTATGGCGATGAGTTTTTTGGCTGAATCACCAATGCAGGCTGAAGGCAAAGCTATTTTAGAGGTAATCAAATGGGCTACTTTTTGCGGATTCTTACATCTGGCTGTTTTATCAGACTGTTTGCAGGTTGTGAGGATGCTTGCTGGGGTGAGTGGGATGCATCATCAAGTTAAGGACATCATTTCGGATATCAAGGAAAAAGGACACGCTTTTCATTGTTTAAGTTTTAGTTATATTCCCCGCTCCTTGAATATGTCTGCTCATATACTTGCGAAGTCTGGTTTAGGAATGTAAACTTTTCCTTACGGCTGCCAAAAAAAAAAAAAAGTTTTTTGTGGTAAGAAAACTAGGTTGATCATCTAGGTAGACAAACCTATCTCATCCTTTCGAATGAGAAAGGTAAGTTGAAGCCACTGGCTTTCAACCCACCTCGAAAGAGAAGGACACGAATGTCCAATAGATACCATAAAGTCAGCGACTTTGTTGGCTTTTCGAAAGCAATGATTAATTTTCACTTCATCGAAGCAATGAAGATTTAATTTTATTTTTTCGGTAAAAGGTAAGTATATATTAACGGAGAACAAAAATTACAGAGCAAGAACTCTAGCTAGAAGGCTAGAGTCTCTACTACGCAGTTGCCTTTCGGGATAGCTGAATAATACATTTGCAACTCTTTAATCAAATTAGTGCTAACTATTTCTGGTCGTAAAATGCATCCTTCAACTCTGCTCTTGTTCCGTAGATGCCAGATAGTATAAATGATAACATTGATGATTCCATTGATGATAGACCTCTTCATCTTAGACCCCCTCAGTTGCAGCCTCCATTGATTCGAAAAATCACACGGTATAGCACTCTGCAGCCAGCAAGACATGTTCTGCAAAATCCTTTGGCTGTAGCGACAATTGTAGAATAGGTGTTGCAGATCCTCATTGTCATCATTGCATAAGAAACATTTATCATCAGCAGCCAGATTCAAATGATACAACTTACTTTTGGTATGCATAGCTTTGTGTTGATAGAGCCACGCAACCATCCTATGTTTAGGAATGGTCCATTTATCCCATACCAGTTTATGCCAGTCAGTCACGTCTCCCTTGCTTCTTGCCCAATGATACCCCTTTGCAATAGTGTACTCATTCATATCTGTCCATGTGAGATGTAATACACCGTATCTTAGCCTCGGTCACAGATAGTCAAACCATGTTTAATACAAGTATTTCAAACGGAATGTTTATAAAGTATTTTACGAAAACTATTATTATCTTATAAATCGTATTTCTACGATTATTTCGTATTTCATTATCATTTTTATATTTGATGATTATTTGATGAAATGACATTTCATTCGTATTTCTTTATTTTTGATAATATATTTATAATTAAATATATTTCCTATTTTATATTTATTTCTCATTTATACTTGTTTTATTATTTAAGTCGTAATTATATTTAAATTTTAAATATAATATATTCTTATGTAATTACTAATAATTTTATATTCTTATAATTAATTTAATTAATATTTACATAATTTAATTAATATAATTATTTATATGTCTCGTTAATTTTAAGTTACGGGTTAAAGATCGGGATGTAGTCGTATATTACCTCGAGATGCGTGATGGACTTGGACTCGGGTTATGGAGTGAGAAACGAATACCAACATAAAAAAAAAAAAACCCTACCTCGTACAAACCTTACATCGACATAACATTCTTGTGCCTCCCAACTTCGACAAAACACAAAAAAAACCCTATTTTAGCAAAGAGAGGCGTGAGATTGATGACGGACGAGAGACAATCATCATCATCACCATCATAAACCTCGTTGTAAGTTATCATCACCATTGTTGCTTCGTTTTTAATTGCTTTCGAATTGTTGTTTGGTTTATTATTTGATATGAGTTTCTGGGTAGTAGTAGCAGGGCGTTCATAGGTTAGTTTGGTGACTGTTGGGTGGCGCGTGGTGGCCGGAGTACCACCAGAAAAGAAAAAAAAAAGACTGTTAAGAACCGTACGAAAACAGGGGGCTGGTACAGGGTAGTTTGAGTCAGTTTTGACCCGCGGTTTGACGGTTCTTGAGAGTTGGGTTGGGGGCTCGTGTTTACTGGGGCTAGTGGCTAGCACCAGGTTGCGGAGTTGGTGGTCAGTGGTGGCAGGGTTGGCCACCACGGTGGCTAAAAATAAGGACAGTTCAGGTAAGGAGCGAAAAACCGAGTGTTGTGCGATCGGTTGCGTGCAGGCTATTTCGACAGCCTGTTTAGGGTAGTTATGGTGGACGCAGGTGGTGGATAATAGGTGGAGTTTGTAGCTGGTAGTACGTAGTTGAGGTTGGGTCCGGTGGTGGCAGTTGTCGGGAACCGGGCTGGTGGTGGTGGTGTCGGGAAAAGGGCTGCAACGTGCCCGTTGTCATGCGTTTTGCTGCTGGTCGTGGTCTGTTGCGTAAGATATTGTTGTTTGTGTACGTGATTAGTATTGCCATGATCATTGTATTATTATTATTATTATTATTATATTAGTATTTGTTATTGTTGTGTTTTGTCCACATATTATTATTATTATTATTATTATTATTATTATTATTATTATTATTATTATATTATTGTTAGTATGTTATTATTATTATTATATGTGACTCATGATACTTAGTTATAAGTTGTTAATAGTACTATTTTTAAAAGCTTATTAGTAGTTTTATAATAATTATTTGATTAGTTTACATTTTGATGTTGTTAGTAGTTTAATTGTTTAGTACATGCTTATCTAGTTGTGACCAATTAGTTTAATTAGTTGAACTAGTTTAGTTAATTTGTTTAAATGGTTTTGTGACGATAATTTAATTAATCAACGAATTTAGTTAATCGACTACTTATCTAGACCTGGCAAACGGGTCATTCGATTCAGTTTCGGATCAGTTTTATTCGGATCGGGTTATTTCGGTTTACCTTTATTTTCGATTTCAGTTCGGTTCAATTCAGGTTGGAATCAGTTTTCGCTTTTAATCGGTTATAAATATTTCGGGTCAGTTCAGGTTCGAGTCAGGTTAATTTCGGAACAGATGAGACTTGGGTCGGGTCAATATCAGAGCAGATGAGATTCGATTCGGGCCATATTCGGATCGGATGTCAAGGGATTAATATTGGATTATATTTATATGTCAAATATTTCGATTTTGTTTTTGATATAATTTTTAGATTTTTGTCCGATAATATATCAAATTCTTTTAATAGTAATATAATTTGATTCCACATTTTTTTCTTATTTATTTTTTTATAATTATTGATATATTATATATACAAATAATTTAAATATGAACGGTCAAACATGTAATACTTACGAATTGCGATTATTAAAAAGGAAAGTAGTTGGTGACTTGGTGTTATGGTGTATACGTGTATTTTTTTCAGACAAAGGTTGTATACGTGTATTGACGTAATGACGTTTTGATTTTTTAATTTTTATCATTTATTCATTTGCCATTTGCCATTTGCTATTGTTTTACATTTTAGTTTTTAGTTTTTGACTTTTTAATTTTACATCAAGTTGAGAAATAAGTACATAAAATTAAAAAGTCAAAAACTGAAAACTAAAATGTAAAACAATAGCAAATGGCAAATGACAAATGAATAAATGATAAAAATTAAAAAATCAAAAACTCATTACGTCAATACACGTATACAACCTTTGTCGAAAAAAATACACGTATACACCATAACACCAAGTCACCAACTACTTTCCCTTTTAATAATCGCAATTCGTAAATATGGTATACAGTCCATAGCACGTATACACCATATATTTTGTAAAGATAGAAAGGATGTCTCATTTCGGTAAGAAGATCTCTAATTATCCCTAATTAATAATGAAATTTCCAGATTTTGCGCTTTAAATCTTTGATTAGTTATTTTGTTCATCTAAATATCTTTTGTCAGATTCTTTTTTATCATTTCGGTTGAAATTGCAGTCAAATATGGCAAAAAAAATTGATTTTGTCTCCAAAAATTGACGAACTAATTATATTTTGCCTCCAAAAATTGTAGATTCTCGAATTATTTTACCGCCAACCATCATTTTACCCGCCAATATAAAAATATGTATATAAATAAATAATTTTTTTTTCTTTTGTTTGACAAACGACAATTACTACATTCGGGTAATTTCGGGTTTCGGTTGAATTTCGGTCATCATTAAGCAGGTTGAAAACGGTTCGGGTGTGTTTCGATTCGGGTCAAACCAGTTCAGGTTGAAACAGTTCAGGTTTATTCAATCTCGGGTCTATTTCGAATATTACAAATTCAGTTCAATTTCGAATCAGTTCAGGTCGATTCAGGTTTCGGGGTGAAGTTCAGTTATACCTTTCGGATGTACAGTCAGGTGTCGATTCAGTTATTTTCGATCGGTTTTTCGGGTTCGGTATATTTTTGCCAGGTCTATACTTATCATTCATATAATTTCGATGCTTAATGTATTATTTGGTTAATTAAATTGATTAGTTAATAGATTATACCTTGTTTGCGGAGTTATATTAGTTAGTAATTATTCATATTATATTTGTTAGGTGACGGTTTTGAAGTGGCATAATTCTGTTTACCTGTTGGCTTGCTAGCTATTGGATTATATTGCTATCCAGGTAGGATACACTGACACTATACTCTATGATGTGTTATGAATGAATGTTGGATTGTGTGTTATGGATGCTGAGCATGATTTATATGAGAATGGTATTGGTTGGATTGAGTGTTGTCTATTATTCTTGGTACGCGCATTGCATTATTTAATAGCATGATGGATTAAGAATATTGTTGCATTCATGAGCATGGCATGTGCATTGGTTACGGATACGAGATGACGATGATATTATTGGGCCCAGGCTAGTTCTGCAGGACTAGACCTGGTGACCTCAGCTGTTATGCTGGTGTTCGGCGACGGCCGATTATAGTCTGCCGGGAGGTTCGGTATGGCTGGGTGTTACGGGTTTGAGAATTGAGAATTGAGATTGAGCTCGAGCATATCATGGCATTTGCATATCATTATTGTTACATTAGTTATTATTGTGTTACCCTACTCAACCGCGAGGTTGACAGTGTATTCGTGTACACCTACGATGATCCGGAATGGGGAGTAGATTCTGCAGGTCAGAGACAGATGGATTAGAGCTTGGGCATGGAGAGAGACATGGCTTGGACCTACTTAGATTTAGATCACATACTTAGATGTCATCAGTTGTATTTCTTTTATTCCTTGGGTAGTAGTTGTATATCAAAAGTTTAAATTTAATCAGTTTTATATAAAGTACTTTGGATTGTTTTACTTTATTATTTACTACCTCGGACATTCCGAGATGGTAACAGCTCTATTTATTTGAGAATGTCTTGCTAAAGGCTCTTAAATAAATGGGGGTGTTACATGAGATCTGTAAAACCTGCTCTGTAAACCTCCTTAACACTACAAATCTTCTTCCATCCCCAACTTGTATCATGAGGGGGTTTATAGTCCAGCCAACTCTTTCCTTTTAGATACACGCAGTGTATGAAGATCTAATTTTATATCCTTGATAATATTAGAAATTTCCCAAGGAATATGCCAAGTACTACTGATTAAATTAATAACACATACATATGTTATCTCCTTCCAACATTAATTTTGCGATTCATAAATTTTTTGCTGCTAAGATCCCTTCTCTTAATAAGAATGCTATTAAATCCACACATTTTTGCACCCGACAATACCACTTTACCATTCTGATGTCCGATAGAATATCCTAAAGAAGCTTTTTTTTTTTGCTAAAGGTAAAAATATATTAAGTAACCAAAATTGTGGAAGGCGAGCCTTCCTTACATGACCACATTACATCATCAAGCTAGCTATCCATATTTTATCCCTACTAGGGATAAAACCTTTACATCGTGTATCAATTCTGATTCTAATCTCATCTTTAATCAGCTTCCAAACTGCATCTGGTCTGAGTAGTATGTCCTCGACCCTTGCCCTGTTCCTCTACATCCATATATGGTACACTACCGCGTTTAGGATACTATTTATTACCCCTCTCCGTAACTTTGATCCTCTTAACTTCCTTCTCCATTCAGTAACCTCTGCCAAAGGAACCCGTAGCCCAATCCATGAATTTATCAGGTCCATCACTTTGGCGCTGTAACTACATTCAAAAAACCTAAAGAAGCTTTATCTCCATCTATCTTCGATCCATCAAAGTTTAGCTTTAGAAATCCATTTAATGGTTTTTGCCACCAAATTTCTTCCTTATTATTTGTGTTTCTAACTGACGCGTCCTCATCAGGATTAACTAGGTCCTTATATCTAGTCTCATTCCACATCTTAATGCTATTATTGCATGACATGGTAAGTTTATTACTATTAACACGAACATCATTAAAAATAATGTCATTTCTATGAAACCATGCATTCCACCAGACAAAAATAGTCTTAATTAACTCATCTTTTGGAACTAAAAGCCGACGACAAATTAAGTCCCACAATCAGTGGAGGTGATGCGAGAGACAAACCACCTTTCAAGAAATCAAATTTAGGTGCGCCTTAAAACTGACTCGACTAGGTAGTAAGAAGGAGCAGCAGCAAGGGTACTAATAAAAGCTTTATTCCATTGTTCGACTGGATTACTCAGCAATCTCGACTGCCTATCTGTTTCGCAGGTTTAAGACTGTATTACATATAACTTATGTATATTGTGTTACAAATAGTCCTCATCTATGTTATGTTTTTTGGACTCAATACTCACCTAACGGGGTGGACTCACCGGAACCGGACTCTCTCTCTCTCTCTCTCTCTATATATATATATATATATATATATATATATATATATATATATATATATATATATATATATATATATATATAGGGTTGGGATCCGGTGAGAACCACCTTACAATGAGAACCGGTGAGAACTCTTTCTTACGGAGTTGTTTTTTAAAAATTAATGACATAATTGGATTCGGCATGGAATTTTATGGCCAGAGAACATATTTCTCGGTCTAGAAAATAAATACTAGTGGCGGAAAAAATGATAGATACGAAAAAATAGATAGTAGGTGCATGCAAATAAATAAAACGTATCTCACCTTGATTTCCGTCACTAGTATTTATTTTCTAGACCAAGAAATATGTTCTCTAGCTATAAAATGTCATGCCGAATCCAATTATGTCATTAATTTTTTTTTAAAAAGTCCGTAAGGTAGAGTTCTCACAAAGTTCTCATTGTAAGGTGGTTCTCACCGGATCTCAAGTCTATATATATATATATATATATATATATATATATATATATATATATATATATATATATATATATATATATATATATATATATATATATATATATATATATATATATATATATATATATATATACGGGATCCGGTGAGAACCACCCTTATAATGAGAACCATGAGAACCCTCACTAAATCTCCACCAAATCTCGCTTCGTAAGCTTCGAGGGATCATTTACCATTAGTTTAACTTACTCAAATACACACTTTAGTATCATTAAACAAAATTTATTGATTTTATTAACAAAATATATACTTAGTGTACCAAAATACACTTAGGTATACTAAAATGGCTATAAATGCACGAAAACGATCACTACGTGCATGAAATTTTTTAATGCATGAAAATGACTACTAGAAGCATGAAATAATAGGCTCTACGTGCATTAAAACGAGTTCTAGATGCATGAAAAATGATAGATGCGTAAAAATCGGTAGTAGGTGCATGAAAATTAATAATACGTATCTCACCTCGATTTCCGTCACTAGTATATATTTTCTAGACTAAGAAATATGTTCACTAGCCATAAAATTTCATGCCGAATCCAAATATGTCATTAATTTTTTTAAAAAAAGTCCGTAAGGTAGAGTTATCATGGTTCTCATTATATTGGTGGTTCTCATATGATCCCAATTCTATATATATATATATATATATAAACCAGATCATAGAAGTCCACTTCTTATGTTGAGTCCTAGAATCCTATTATAAGCCATTGGATCTAAGAGAATGAATGGTTGAGATTAAACAAAAAAAACACCTACCCGACATGTAATTAATGGGTTGTCTCCCATAATTTCAAAACTCAAACCCTAATCACCCCCTCATTCATTCAACTGCCTCCCTAACCCTCTCTTCTCTCTCTAACTCTCTCTTCTCTCGACACCACCACCCAAATTAACAACACCGCCACCCAAATTAACAAAACCCCTAAAAATTAAGTCTTCTCCCTACCATAAACCGCCTCACGCCGCCGCCACCTCCGCCACCCTCATGCCGTCGCCGCCACCCTCTGCCGCCGCCACCATCCTGCCACCGACAACAACACCTCTATTCCCTCTCGTCGCAACCACCATCATTCCATGCCGCCCCTTCATAACCTCGCCGCGGCCTCCATTCCCTTGTCGCGCGCATCCATTCCCCCACTGATACCCGTCGTTGTGGGTGTCAAAGATAAAATTTATAAACCAAACTAAAACTATAGATAGTGATAGTAAGGGTCGAACCACAGAGAGACAAGGTTAATTATGTTTGCTAATTTTTAATCTATTAAGTAACAAAAGAGAGGGGATTTGATTGATTATTGCCGAGTCTAAAATAAATATAAAATAAAACAAGTAAATAAAGATGAGAATAAAATATAAAAAAAGGGATGCTAGGATGTTGGGGTAATAAATAGCTAAGGTAATATAAATCCTAAGGTCAACATGTATTGCAGTCGCGTAAGGGGTGTAACATATCCTTTCGGTCTATGGTACCTAATAGCTCCTTTCGGCCTATGCTATTAGTTCCTAGGTCTCACAATTATTGGGTGTCAACAATAAGGGTGATTCCTAAATTCTAGGTCACAAACCTTTCAGTCTTGAGTAACCTAGCCGTCTTAAAGTGTAAACCAATGCCCTTCCCAAATCTCTCAATCTTGGGTAAGTCAATACTAACATCCTACAAGTCTCCTTTTGGTCTCATTGTAGGTTATTATAGTCTACAAATTAAAGCGAAATAGAATTCATACGCGTGTCGGTCGACCGACCAGCTAACCCGGCCGGCCGACCTCCACCCTGCAACATGTCGATTTGGAATTAATACTACCTTCGCATATTTACTCCCTACATCCTAACATATGAAATTAGCTACTCATAACTATTGAAACAATAATAAAAATAGGAATAACCATGGAAGTTATAAAGAACATCAATCTAAACATGCAATAATAATAAAGGCTTGGGATTCTAACTTAACCGTATGCAATAATTATAAACTAACAATAATAAAACATAAATTAAGAGAGGAATTACCAGAAATAAGGATTAAGGCGGAAAAGAACAAGCTTTATTGATTAATGTTGAAAGATTGATGATGAACAATATATAAAACTAAAGAAAAGTGTTTGATGATTATGGAAAGATTAAAACTAAAACTAGATGTAACTCTATGATAGAAAACTAGGTAGAAAATTTGATGGAAATCTGAATGAATAACCCTCATCACGAAATTTGACCTAAACACTTTAATGGGTTTCGCGGAAACTTCTGGGTCTGTGCTGTGGTCGGTCGACCCAATTAGTAGGTCGGTCGACCTAATTGTCGGGACTACAGCGCGCGTCGATCTTAAAACAGCTGCCATTTCTTCGTTACTTATCGTAATCAAGCTATTCTTGCGGCGTTGGAAAGCTAAGAGGATAAGCTTTCACCTCCAACTGGAATCACTCCATTATCAGCTCTAGAACTCGAGATATAGCCATTTGAAACAGGCTGCAATGTCGTGGATCGATTCTTTGCTATATGCACCTTTGCTTATGCTATCTTCAGGCCTTGAAATGCGCGCTAGGCTTGTTCTTTCTTGTCCTTAGTCATGAAAAATCCCGAGGGCATAAATTTGGTATAAAATCGTCCCTTTTCCGTATAAATCTGTAAAAGAGCATAAAAATACGAAAGTAGACAATTGTTGGGAAATAAATGCTAAAACATAGTAAATGAGCGACAAAATGCGTGTAAAAATAGATGTAAAACATCATAAAATAGGTACGCATCAAATTCCCCAAACCAAACCTTGCTTGCCCTCAAGCAAGAAATAGACTCGATCTTAACTAATGGAACGATTTCAGTCTCAGAGCGAAATTTACATGTACGCCTAAACCAATGCAAGTACAAAATGAGAAAGTATTTAAATCATGCAAACGAGTTATAGGGTCGTCAAATTTGCAAACATAAAGACTATAGAGACTTTATACCATGGACTCTCGCGGTACGCTCGAGACACTCATGAAGCATAGGGTGAGTATATGTAAAAGATAGAAAGAATTATATTTGTAAAGACACTCACCTAACTGCGACCCATGAAAACATGCCTGCAATCTAACATGAACAAGAATTCTACAACTCCGTATAACAATCTCATTAAGTGACCCAGATACATGCAATCGAGGTAATGAAAGATATGTGAGGTAAAAGGTAAAAATGGTTAAGATGTTTTTGGATTTGTGGGGTTAGTAGCCAAGCTAGTAAAACCGGTTCCCAACAACATATTTCACGACTTTTGACATTAAGAAAGTGCTCTTTTGTGGCACAACTCTCACATTGAATATAAGAAAGGACTCTCAAATATTTTGAATGAAGTACAGGAGTGATAACATAAAAAAAGAAAGGGATTTTAGAACGAAGTTTTGAATCTGATGCTGACGGGTGGTCGGCCGACCCATGAAGGAGGTCGGTCGACTTCTTTCCTGTAAGTTTTGATTTTTTTTTTTTCGTTTTCGTTTTTCTTTTCTTTCTTTTTCTGAATTTTTTTTTTTTCTGTTCTTTTTCTTTTTTTTCTTTTTTTTTCTTTCTTTCTTTCTTTTCTCTTTTTGCTCAAGATAGCATACAGACCAAGATGCCTCAAAAAAAATAAACCAAAGACCACAAATACTAGCTTGGAAGGGTAGGCTAAATATAGGATGTAGTTTTGGGGGAATAAAAAGGCAATTTTGGCTATGTAGGGCTTATGGGTAAAAAAAAAAAAGAAAAGGGATCCCAAATGCACGTACCAAGACTCAAATAAACGAGATAGTAAAACAAGTATATAGTAATTCAAGTTCATGTTTATGCATATTGATGTAACATGTTCCAAGGGGAGTACTACTCACATCCTAGACAACTGGTTTAAGAATGAAACCAGGAAATAAAGCTCTAAAACTTAGAATGTATAGTAGGTTGCCAAGGTATAAGTCAAGTCTCAAGAAAACAAGTTAACAAAAACTCGTAGATATGCAAAAGACTTTCATACTAAAACAAGTTGACAAGGCAAGGTAAATGCATAAACATGTAAGATAGCAAAATTATCCTTGAAATACTCTCGTTCCGACTCGACCTATAAGCTAAAATAAACGTGCATTTTTTTGGAAATTTTTGAATTTTTTCTATTTTTTTTGTATTTTTGGATTTTTTGTATATGCAAAGAAAATAAAGAAAAGAATGATGCAAAACAGAAATGCAGTAAACGTGTGACAAAATGCAATGCATGTGACACGAAACCATTCCCCAAACCAACCCGCACAATGTCCCCATTGTGCAATAGCCTAAGTAAAGGTTTCAGAAAATTAAAAGACAAATGCAAGTAAATAAAACCAAGGAAAAACTGGAAACAACTCACTGGGTTATGAAGCGCATGAAAAACCTCCCCAAACCAGCGTAAGCTGGGAGGTTTTGGTGGCCAGCAGTGCCACTCAAGTACCCAAGATGGTTGCACGATTCCCGAGGAAGAATCGAACAGGCTGTGACGGGCAGGTAGGTCGACCGACCTATATTTTGGGTCGACCGACCTTCCTGCGGACTGTAGGAATTCCAGGAATGCAGGGGCTAGGTCGACCGACCCATATTATAGGTCGGTCGACCCCTCTGCTGCACAGCGGTCTTCGTTTCTTGTTAAACCTGAAAAAGCAATAAAAATGCGCCCAACAAATGCGCGAGATCCCAGAACCAAGTCTAAAAAGTCTCAAAACATAGCAACAAAAACAAAGAGAGTCTAAGTCTAAAAACAAGAAAAAAACAAAATAGTCCAACAAAAAATTGAAATAGAACACTTGACTAGCACTACGACTCAGCAGCAAGATACCCCAAAGTAGGGCACTTGGCTAAAAGAGGTTCTTTCAGCAGTATGGACCGCTACTCTGGGCTTCCAGACAACAGGCCTAGATGGAGGAAGGGTATCTGGTGTCGCATAAGCTATGATACGCTTCTTTACTTTGCCTGGCCTATCTTCTTCAGCAACTTGCTCCAATTTTGTCTCACCAGTATCACCAGGATCTCCTATGCCCTCTTTACCATGACCCGTAGCAGCAGAAATAACAGTACGGTCCTCCAATTTTCTCTTAAGCTCAAGGCCTTTGATGATCTCCAAGATTTTACCGAACTGAAGCTCCAATTTTACTTTCTCCAAATGATCCGGATATGGGACTGCAATGCTTGTCGCAGAATCAACGATCTTCGGCTCTTTTAACTTCAGAATCTCCGTCGAGGCATTGATGAGAGGAGAGTTAGGTAGCTCAGGAGGCGAATCCACAATTTGCTCAGGAACACTGGTCGGTCGACCTGGTATAGGGGTCGGTCGACCAGACGCTGTATCATCGAATTTTTTCTGTTTTGCAGAAACTGATCTCACGTCAGGTGTCGAGATCGGTCGACCTGATGTTGTGGTCGGTCGACCTTCTGACCTATGCACGGGATCAATTTCTTCGTCCTGAACTACGGCAACATCATCCTTTGGGGTTGGTCCCTCATAAGCTTTCTCAAGTTCTTCGGAACGGGCGTTATTGGATGTTTCAAGTGCGGAAACATGACTTATTTCAATATTTGTTTTCAGTGAATCCCCACATGAATTTCCATTTTCAGCTCTATGAACCGCCAACTCCTCAATAGTAAACCAACCCTTGTCAGAAGCTACATTATAAAATCTACCAATTGTAGTTGAATCAAGGATGGCTCTGTAGTCATCATACAAAGAGCTATAGAATCGGTGGCAAAGGTACCACTCCTCAAAGCCGTGGTGAGGAACGAATCGAACCAACTTCTTAAAACGGGCCCATGCTTCAGGAAATTTCTCATCGGGTCCTTGCTGGAAATTTGAGATTTGAATTCTCAAAGCATTAGTTTTCGCTGGCGAAAAGTACTGTTTGCAGAAAGCCAATGCCAGAGATGTCCAATCTGTAACTCTAGCCGCTTCCATATCAAGGTAACGAATCCATTCACGCGCAGAATCTTTCAAGGAGAAACGAAACAACATCTCCTTAACCTTATCTCGCTCTCCCGCCGATACGGGTGCGGAACAAAAATAATCTGTAAATAGCTCTAAATGCTTCAAAGGATCTTCATCTGGTAGACCTGCAAACTGTTTTTGCTCCAATAATTCGATATAGGAGAGATGAATTTCAAAGGGAAGAATGAATCCCCCTGGAAGGTGGTGTGCTGCTGGCTGAAGATTATCAGAAATAGTAGACATGATCGCAATAACACTGAGAGTACTCAAGTCTTCCTCTCAAAAACCTGTCTTCTGAAACAAAACTAGAAGAAAAGGTAAGTAACGGTCTTAATAAGGAACCTAAGTTCCTTAAGACAAGAAAAATAAACTAAAAATTAACAAACAAAATTATACCGTCTCCCCGGCAGCGGCGCCAAAATTTGATACCCGTCGTTGTGGGTGTCAAAGATAAAATTTATAAACCAAACTAAAACTATAGATAATGATAGTAAGGGTCGAACCACAGAGAGACAAGGTTAATTATGTTTGCTAATTTTTAATCTATTAAGTAACAAAAGAGAGGGGATTTGATTGATTATTGCTGAGTCTAAAATAAATATAAAATAAAACAAGTAAATAAAGATGAGAATAAAATATAAAAAAAGGGATGCTAGGATGTTGGGGTAATAAATAGCTAAGGTAATATAAATCTTAAGGTCAACATGTATTGCAGTCGCGTAAGGGGTGTAACATATCCTTTCGGTCTATGGTACCTAATAGCTCCTTTCGGCCTATGCTATTAGTTCCTAGGTCTCAGAATTATTGGGTGTCAACAATAAGGGTGATTCCTAAATTCTAGGTCACAAACCTTTCAGTCTTGAGTAACCTAGCCGTCTTAAAGTGTAAACCAATGCCCTTCCCAAATCTCTAAATCTTGGGTAAGTCAATACTAACATCCTACAAGTCTCCTTTTGGTCTCATTGTAGGTTATTAGAGTCTACAAATTAAAGCGAAACAGAATTCATACGCGTGTCGGTCGACCGACCAGCTAACCCGGCCGGCCGACCTCCACCCTGCAACATGTCGATTTGGAATTAATACTACCTTCGCATATTTACTCCCTACATCCTAACATATGAAATTAGCTACTCATAACTATTGAAACAATAATAAAAATAGGAATAAACATGGAAGTTATAAAGAACATCAATCTAAACATGCAATAATAATAAAGGCTTGGGATTCTAACTTAACCGTATGCAATAATTATAAACTAACAATAATAAAACATAAATTAAGAGAGGAATTACCAGAAATAAGGATTAAGGCGGAAAAGAACAAGCTTTATTGATTAATGTTGAAAGATTTATGATGAACAATATATAAAACTAAAGAAAAGTGTTTGATGATTATGGAAAGATTAAAACTAAAACTAGATGTAACTCTATGATAGAAAACTAGGTAGAAAATTTGATGGAAATCTGAATGAATAACCCTCATCACGAAATTTGGCTTAAATAGGCGGAAATAAAGAGTTTCTCAATGACCTAAACACTTTAATGGGCTTCGCGGAAACTTCTGGGTCTGTGCTGTGGTCGGTCGACCCAATTAGTAGGTCGGTCGACCTGATTGTCGGGACTGCAGCGCGCGTCGATCTTAAAACAGCTGCCATTTTTTCGTTACTTATCGTAATCAAGCGATTCTTGCGGCGTTGGAAAGCTAAGAGGATAAGCTTTCACCTCCAACTGGAATCACTCCATTATCAGCTATAGAACTCGAGATATAGCCATTTGAAACAGGCTGCAATGTCGTGGATCGATTCTTTGCTATATGCACCTTTGCTTATGCTATCTTCAGGCCTTGAAATGCGCGCTAGGCTTGTTCTTTCTTGTCCTTAGTCATGAAAAATCCCGAGGGCATAAATTTGGTATAAAATCGTCCCTTTTCCGCATAAATCTGTAAAAGAGCATAAAAATACGAAAGTAGACAATTGTTGGGAAATAAATGCTAAAACATAGTAAATGAGCGACAAAATGTGTGTAAAAATAGATGTAAAACATCATAAAATAGGCACGCATCACCCACCACAGCCACCCTTAATAGCAGACAACAACATAATAACTACCAATCCCGTACACCTCCTCTTTGAACCCGTTTTTAGTTTTTTTTTTTAAGATTTATATATTTTTTCGAATATGAGTTTTTTTAGATCTATAATATTTATGTTTTCTTTATTTTGTATTTTTTCAAATTTATATGTCTTGTTTTTTTTCTTGGTTCTTTTTTCAAAAAATGAGCGTTAGGTGGTGGTGAGTCATGTATGGGATGGTGGCAGTGGTGACGTCGTATGGGTGGTGGGTGTTATGGTGGTGTTAGTTTTGATTTTTTCAGATCTGAATTATTTTTGGATGGTGGTGGTTGCTCAAAAAAATGTATTTCTACTCAAAAAAAACCATGGAGTTCCACTCAAAAAACAATGGAATTACGCCCTTAAAACAGTGGAGTTCCACCCCTAAAACAGTGGAGTTCCACCCCTAAAACAGTGGAGTACAATCCCCAAAACAATGGACTTCCATCCCTAAAATAGTGGAATTCCACCCCTATAACAGTGGAGTTCCACCCCTAAAACAGTAGAGTTCCACCTTTAAAACAGTGGAGTTCTACCCCTAATACAATAACATAAAATAATGACATAAAACAATGGAGTTTCACCCATAATAAGAATAGAATTTCACCCATAAAACAATATATTTTAACGCATAAAATAATAGAGTTCCACGCAAAAAAACAGTAAAGTTCTACGCATAAAACAAACATAGAGTTCCACCCATAATAAGAATAGAATTCCACCCATAAAACAGTGGAATTCCACCCTTTAAACAATGGAGTTTGACTAATAGAAGATGGACTTTCACTAATAACTAATAGAACATGGAGTTCCACCCTAAAAACAGTGGAGTTCACCCTAGAAATAGTGGAGTTCCACCCTAAAAATAATGGAGTTCCACTCATAACAAAAACAATGGAGTTACAATTATAAAACAATGAAATTACACTCATAAATTAGAGTTACACTCATAAAATAGTGGAGTTACACCCATAAATCAGTGGAGTTACACTCATAAAACAGTGAGGTTAGACCCGATCATGGGGAATTGAAATTAAGAGAGACAAAATATTAATTGCATGTTTGGTGAGTATTTTTTTTGTTTTAATCTCAACCATTAATTTTGTAAGATCTAATGGTTTAGATTAGGAATCTAGGACTCATCATAGCAAGTGGACTCATTTGAACTTCTCTCTCTTTTTCTCTCTCTCTCTCTCTCTCTCTCTCTCTCTCTCTCTCTATATATATATATATATATATATATATATATATAGAAATAGGATCATATGAGTTGGGGTATATTTGGTGAGTTACACCTTTGAATCTGGACCATCCATTTTGAGTTGAGATTAGTGGCTGAGATTGAATCTCACAATTAATATATAAACCCAAATTTTAACCGCTCACTTCTTTTTCCCCTCTTTTCAACTCCTCAACTGAAAACTGTAAAACCTCCATAATTATACCGAAAAACCTTCATCTTCTCCAGTAAAACCTCCATCATCTTGCTCATCTTTTCTTCGTCAATTTGTTCGCTCGTTTTCGTCTTCTTATTCCGTTCATATTCAGGTAATTTTTCGCATTCTTTCTCCAGTAAAACTTTTGATTTCTTTTTTCTTATATTTTCGCTATTTTGTAGGTTTTTTAAGTTGATTTTTGCTGTGTTTTCTGTTGTTATTCTTCAATTTTGAGCAGTGTTTTTCATTAGGTAGTTCAATTAGAGTATTTGTGTACTTTTTTTCTCGTTTTAGCATAATTTTAGGGTTTCTTTTCATCTTCTTCTTTGATTTTCGTCAATTTTTTAAAAATATTCGTTTATGTAGTTTTGTTTTACTTAAAACTGGTGTGTAATTCAATTAGTCACTTTGCATTTTGTTTCCAGTTAAAATTAGGGTTTCTTAATTGTATTTTCCAGATTTTTACCTGATTTTTGAATTTTAGTGTTTTTTTTATTGTGCTTTTTCTTTAAATTAGCTTAAATTGTTGTTTAATGGAGATAATATGTGTGTGTGTTATTGTAATATATTGGTGTTGTTATTCTACAGTGAAAATGGCACCTAAACGTAAGACCGAGGCTCAAGTTGGTAATAGAGCTGATTTGAAACGTTCCAAAGTAGTTTTCCCCAGGAAGGGGCATAATATTTCCCCTCCAACTCCAATATTGAACATGTAAGTACACTTATTCTTCCGTTTTTTAGAGTTTCTGTTGATGCATCACTTTTTTATTTGCTTTTCGGACAATTATTGTAATCGTCTCAGACTGTTATTGTAATTGTCTACGATTGTTATTGTATTCGTGTAAGACTGTTATTGTATTCCCTTTTTTATAATCGTATCAGACAGTTATTGTAACTGTCTCAGACTGTTATTGTAATGGTCTAAGACTGTTATTGTATTCATGTGAGACTGTTATTGTAATGTTCTAAGACTGTTATTGTATTCCCTTTTTTACTATGATTTACAATAACAACTATTATGAATACAATAACAACTATTTTAATGGTTTGTACACAGTTATTTATAACGTGTTTAGACACTTCATTTAAACACAGTTATTGTATTATATAAGTTGTGTTATTGTATTATAAAACTCAGTTATTGTATGCAGTAGTGACTTCATGGGAGTGTTGTTGTATTTTATGCTTCAGTTTGTGTTTATTTAGCTCGTATGGTTCTCTGCAGTGCTTCGAAGATTAAAGTCAGTTGCCGCCCTAATGTCCTAGTCAACCTTTTGCAAAAACTTGGGCCAAACCAGAAAAAGGCAGTTGTTGAGTTGGGGTTTGGTGCTTTACTTGATTTTAAATTGGGTTTGTTGCCATTGCGTGTTATACCACTGTTTGTGAAGCACTTTAATTCAGAATCTAATTTTTTTGAAGCAAAAGAGATTAAATTCCCTATTAGCAAGGCTGATGTTCATGATATTTTTGGGTTGCCAATTGGGGGTGATAAGGTTGAGGTTGTTTACACGGGTCATAGTGTATTATCTTCCCAAGAGACGCTAAAAGATGAATTTAGGAAGAAGTTTGACGTAAAAGGGCCAAATTATGTAAGTGTGCCTGCTGTGTTTAGTAAAATAATTGAGATGGGTGATGATGGGGGAGATGAATTTAAGCGCTTGTTTGTGCTTTATGCTATGACAGTTGTTCTTGCTCCTCCTTCTGTTTATGGAATCGATTTCTCGCTGCTTAAGGCTGTTCAAAATGTTGAACGTATCCCCCATTTGGATTGGTGTGGTTACGTTTTTGAAAAATTAGTTGAGGGTGTGCAACGGTGTAGAGGCGGGTCACGTACTTTGCGTGGGTGTATACTTGTTGTCATGATAGCATACTTCCACCGGTTGCGTTTCAAGGGTCATTCAATGCCCTCTGAAACTCCTCTTATCAAACATTGGGATGAGGAATCCTTTCTCAAAAGGGGAAAGTTAGAGCTGAGCTCTGGTTCCCTGGGCAATGGGGAATATATCAGCAATGTTAATCCAAAATGGCAACACTCAAAAGCTACAATTGATACTTCGTACAAAGGGAGTTCCGTTGTTGGGAGTTCCGTTGTTGACAAACCTGAACCTGGAAAGAAGTATCTTGAACTACTCAACAGTTTTGATACGGATGAGGTCATTCGATCAAAAGCTTCTGATGTAAGTTTTCTAATTTACATCAGTTATAGTTTCCAAGTAGTATAACAATTATTTTAGCTTTCTAAAGTTTTCACTTGTGTAGTTATTACTTGTAGAGTCTCCAAGTGTTATACTTCATTTCTTTTCTTAAAGTTATATTTGTTATTGTATTCCATAATACATGTTATTGTATTCAGTTTCCCATTCTGTAGTACCTGTTATTCTAATTCATAGAATCTATTATTGTATTCATAATAGCTGTTATTGTATTTATAATAGTTGTTATTGTATTTATAATAGTTGTTATTGTATTCATAATACATGTTATTGTATTCAGTTTTCCATTCTGTAATACCTGTTATTGTAATTCATAGTAGCTGTTATTGTAATTCATAGTAGCTGTTATTGTATTCATAATAGTTGTTATTGTATTCATAATAGTTGTTATTGTATTCAGTTTCCCATAATGTAATACCTGTTATTGTAATTCATAATAGCTGTTATTGTATTCATAATAGTTGTTATTGTAGTTCATAATAGCTGTTATTGTATTCATAATAGTTGTTATAGTATTCAGTTTCCCATAATGTAATACCTGTTATTGTAATTCATAATAGCTGTTATTGTATTCATAATAGTTGTTATTGTAATTCATAATAGCTGTTATCGTATTGCATAATACATGTGTATTGTAATTCATACTAGGTGTTATTGTATTGTATAACAATTATTGTAATGATTTATTATAGTTATTGTTTAACGCCTTTTTATTTTTGTTTTTTAGGTTTCTCAATTACATTTCTTGATGATGAAGAGAGATGTCGAGATATTTCTCCATTTGTACACACAAAGAAAAGAAGCAATGGAGAAAGAGTCTTGTTCAACTAATGATGCTTCTACTTCTGTGTCATTGGCTTCCCAAACTCCCGCTTTTTTGAATGATGAGAACTCAATGTTCATTAAATACTTTGATTTTATTTGCGAAAAAGCTGAGGAAATCAAAAATGTGGGAAGTAAGTTGCCATTGTACGAAACATTTTGCAAAGAGCATGAAAAGAGTACAGTGGAAACAACGGGGGGTGTGGGCAGTGGTGGACATAAATTTAAGGTTGTATATTCTCGGAGTAAAAAGAAGTCTGTGGGTAGTCCCATCAATGAAGATCAGGCCGAAGATGGTGATGTGGCAGATCTTGGAGATTTGGGTGATGAAAGAAGTAAAGGAGGCAGTCCGATAAATGATGAGGCTGAGGCTGAAGCTGTTGATCTGGGAAATCTGGAAGATTTGGGTGATGAAAGAAGTAATGGTGGCAGTCCGATAAATGATGAGGCTGAGGGTGAAGCTGATGATCTGGGAAATCTTGAAGATTTGGGTGAGGAAAGAAGTAATGGGGGCAGTCCCATAATTGATGATTTTGGAGATTTGGGAGATTTGGATCAGGTTATTAACAAAGTTGTCAGCGATAATATTGTTGTGGAAAGAAACCCGGACAGCTCTTTCATTAATTCTTTCCTGCTGCATTCCGATGTTGTCCCTCAGCATATATTTTTTGGGAAGGATGGTATAGGCTGTGGGTTAGCGTGTGGAGTTCGTGATCCGGAGGCAGTGGTGGTCTCTGAATTCTTGATTGAGTACAAGGAGCTTTTTGCTCCTATTTTAAGTCTGAGGAAAAATGTGCTTGATTATTGTTTCCTACATGACCATGACTTAGGAATGGGGTAAGCATTCTTTTAGTTTTTCCATGGGTTTTTCTTAGTTTTTACTTTTTTTTGCGCCGCAATTATTAATGATTTTGTTTCAATGTGATAGGGAGGATTTGGTCTCGTTCTCAAATTTCAATATGCTAACTCGAGATGATATTATTTCAATGTCTGCCAAGACTATGATGACATCCAACATTATCGACTGTTGGTCATTTTTACTGAATGACATTATATTCAAGGCCGGGAAAGAGTTACCTCCGTCCAGAAGATTTTTTTGGACAAGTCATTCAGTATGTGTTTCTATTCTGGGGGGGTGTTATTTTAGTTCCTTATTTTTGTTATTGTATTTTGCATGATGTTAATTATTGTAATGCACAATACTTGTTATTGTATTCAATGAAGCAGAGTTTCCAAGTGTGATATTTCATTTTTATTTTTGTAAGTTAATGTAGTTATTGTATTGCATAATGTGAATTATTGTATTGCATAATGTTAATTATTGTAATGCAGTTTTCCATTTTGTAATAGCTGTTATTGTATTCATAATAGCTGTTATTGTATTCATAATAGCTGTTATTGTATTCATAATAGCTGTTATTGTATTCATAATAGCTGTTATTGTATTCATAATAGCTGTTATTGTATTCATTAAAGTCAGTTTTCCAATTTGTGATACTTCATTTCTAATTTCTAAAGTTACGTGGGATATTTTTATTTCATAATACCTATTATTGTAATTCATAGTAGTTGTTATTGTATTCAGTGAAGTAGAGTTTCCAAGTGTTATATTACATTTATTTTTTTTAAAGTTACGTTGGTTATTGTATTGCATAATGTTAATTATTGTAATGCATAATTCCTGTTATTGTATTGCATAATGGGAATAATAATTATTTTAAATTTTTCATAGGACTCTTTATTCAAGTTCATCAATGCTGCTGATAATGAGAAAGATATGTACAGACGTGAAATTTTTAATACTTGGGAAAATGTCATTGAGAATAGCGAAGGCTCCCTTGACATCAGAGCTGATTGGGTATGTTTTTTATTGGCTTATTAGATGTATTTTTATGTTTTTCAAAATTTTTCATTAATATTTTTACCGGACATCTCTATTTTTTATAATGTCAGGTTTTTCTCCCTGTTCATTTTGGAGACCATTTTTTCTGCGTTGCTTTAAATTTTGTGGAGAAGAGTATCAACTATCTTGACAATCGGGTATACGATAATTTTGAAGATAGTATCTGGTTGGTGGCTACCAAATCTATTGTACGTACCTTTATATTATGTTTTCTTAAAGTTATACCTTTTTGTGGTTATTTTGTATTTTTTATAATGTTAATTATTGTAATGTATAATAGCTGTTATTGTATTTTTTTACTTGAGCATGACTGATTTTGTTTTTAAAATTAACCAGGTTGAAATATTTGGTAGATTTCTGGTAAAGAAAGGGCATGAACGAGGCAGTGAGGTCTCTAATTTCAAACTTGTAAATGTGGATTTTCCATGGAAATTAGAAGGACCTCAAAACTTAGATTGTGGTGTTTTTGTCATGATGCATATGATGTTTTACAACGGGGAGTTGTTTACATCAGAGTTGCATGATCCACTAAAAAGAATTATTTACAGAGCTGAAATTGCTGCTATCCTAGTGTTAGCTGATATCAACAAAGAAAGAGAGAGGTTGTTGCCTTTGGTTGAGGAATTTACAAAGACAAAGGAACAGTTGCTCCCTAAGTTGATTGAAAAACGTAGGTTAGTTGAGATGGAAAACGAAAAATTTGAGGCCACTGATCTGGAGGTTGCTAGGATATTAGCTGAGAAACTGGTTGCTGGTGACGGAACTCCGGTAGGTTCAAAAAAAACTGTGCAAAATGAGCCATTCAGTGCTGGGATAATTAGATCATCCAAAGGTGGTTCTAGAAGAGCAAACTCTGATGGTCTTGGCTGCTCAATAAATTGTGGGAAGGCAGACAAAAGTATTGTTGTAGTGTCAAAAATTATGAAGACTAATAACAGATTGACAACTGGGTTACCAAGTCTGAAGAAACAAGTTATTGACTATTGTTTCTTGGACGATTACACACTTAAAAATGAGTATGTGTCCTTTTCTCTTTTGTTGCATTTCAACTGTGGGTTCTTTTTCTCGTTGTGGTATTAGTGATTGTGTGTCTTTTTTTTTGCAGGGAGCTTTTGTTTTCTTCTGGATCTGCTATTGTGGATAGGTCTGATGTTATGTCAACAAAACCTGATGATTACACTGAGACACGGGTTATAACAGCATGGTCAATTGTGTTGAATTACATGGAGGTTAAAGAGAAAGAATCGCCAATGATGATGTTCCTTGGTTCAGCACACATGGTATTAGTTGTTTTTACTTGTGCAGTTATTATATATTTTAGCTTTTTTTCATTAAACCGGTGTTGAAAACTATGTCATTTTTCAATTAAGTCAGTTTACATAATAGCTGTTATTGTAATACATAATAGCTCTTATTGTATTCATAATAGCTGTTATTGTATTCATAATAGCTGTTATTGTAATTCATTATAACTGTTATTGTAATTTGCATAATACATGTTATTGTATTCATAATAGCTGTTATTGTATTCATAATAACTGTTATTGTATTTTGCATAATACATGTTATTGTATTCAGTTTTCCATTTTGTAATAGCTGTTATTGTATTCATAATAGCTGTTATTGTATTCATAATAGCTGTTATTGTATTCATAATAGCTGTTATTGTATTACATAATAGATGTTATTCTATTGCATAATACATGTTAGTGTATTATGTTGGTTATTGAATTGCATAATACATAACCGTTGTATAAAATTCAGTTTTATTTGTGATAGGCAATTGTTGAAGACATGCTGGAAACCACTCATGGGGTTCTAACTCCAAATGACAGTGATAAAGACAGGATCTTTGAGTTTTGGAATTGTTATTTATCTGAACAAGTTGTAAACTCTGCGATCGACGTGGACCTTGTCTTCATCCCGTTGTCCTTAGACATGCACTACTTTTGTGTTTGCATTAACTTCATAAACAAGACGGTTGATGTATTGGACCATACATTGCATGCAAATTGGGAAAAGTCTGATTTCTACAAACTTGCAAAGATTGCAGTATGTTCTCTAAATTCAAACTCTCTTTAGTAGTTATTGTATAGTTTTGTATGGGTTATTATATAGATAAAAATGAGTTTATGTTAATTAAGTTATTGTAATGTGTGTGTTTTTGATACAATTGTGATTTTGCATTTTTTTGTGCATGCTTTAGGTTGAATTGTTTTCCGACTTTCTGGATACAAGGAAAACAGCAAAAGAAGGGATTTCCGTTAACACATTTAAATTTGTTAATGTTGATTTTGAATGGAAAACAAAACTTATGAACAATCACGAATCAGGATTCTATATCATGTTTCACATGCTCACATATGAAGGGAAGCACGACAAGGGATTGGTATCAATTAAGAAGAAAACGGAGAGGACTGCTTTATGGATTGAGATGATGTGTATTTTGTTGATGTCAGATGCCAATGACTCAAGAGCGTCTCTTTTGGAAGAAGTGGTGAATTTCAGGGAAGACATACTGAAAATAGAGAAGAATCTTTTAAACAAGAGGAGAAGTTCTATGAAAAGGTATAAAAGTGTAGCTTTAAGAGGTTTTGCTAAACCAAAAAAATGAGCTCTTTTTAAATGTTGGAAATTGTAAATGTTGTGGGAAAGGATTGTATTTTTGTAAAGCGTAGGAAGTGTTATATTTTGTGACAGCTATTGTAATCATCAAAACAGTTATTGTATTCATCAAAACAGTTATTGTATTCATCAAAACAGTTATTGTAATTTTTGTTCAGACAGTTATATGCAATGTTTCAGGCAGTTATTTTAATGATTTTCAGACAGTTATTGCAATGGGTTCATACAGTTATTGTAATGATTTTCAGACAGTTATTATAATGGATTTTACACTGTTATTGTAATTCATTATAGCTGTTATTGTATTGCATATATATGTTATTGTATTCAGTTTTGGAGTTTGTAATACCTGTTATTGTAATTTAGTATAGCTGTTATTGTATTCATAATAGCTGTTATTGTAATTGATAATAGCTGTTATTGTATTGCATAATAGCTGTTATTGTATTCAGTTTTCCTATTTGTAATACCTGTTATTGTAATTCGTTATAGCTGTTATTGTATTCATAATAGCTGTTATTGTAATTGATAATGGCTGTTATTGTATTGCATAATAGCTGTTATTGTATTCAGTTTTCCATTTTATAATACCTGTTATTGTAATTCATTATAGCTGTTATTGTATTCATAATACATGTTATTGTATTCAGTTTTCCATTTTGTAATACCTGTTAATGTAATTCATTATAGCTGTTATTGTATTCATAATAGTTGTTATTGTAATTGATAATAGCTGTTATTGTATTGCATAATAGCTGTTATTGTATTCAGTTTGCATTATGTAATACCTGTTATTGTATTCATTATAGCTGTTATTGTATTCATAATTGCATATGTTGAACTCCAAAAACACGATTTTTAGTAAGTAATTATTCTAAAGTTTCTTACACGAAATATAGATTCTCAACTATAGTAATCTAAGATAAAATACTGAGAAATTTTTGTATTATTGTAAAGTTGTGATACGATTATTGTAAATGTGTTCATTGGATGCCTTATTCATCCTCCATTTCATCTCCCTCTTCATATTCTTCCTCAGGTGCATGCTCAACAAATGGATTTGGGCAGTTTCTTTTGTCATGGTTTCCCATTTGTTTGCAGTTATTACATAGCCTCTTTGGTTTGCTTGCCTTTTCAATTGCCTTTTCCTTGTTTGATTTCATTCTCTTGCCACTTCCTTTGTTTTTTGCAATCTTTGGTGGGTGAACAGTAATGTTTGATTTTGCTGAACAACCTAAGAGCATCTCCAATTCTTGTTCCTTTGTCAAGTTCTCTTTTGTTGGACAATTTTTCTCTCGAAATTGTAAAAGCATCACACTTAGTTCCTTTATATGGTCTGGAGGCATTGACTTTAGAGCACTTATTGTTGCATAAAACTCAGACCATACTCTTGATAATTCCAGCTTTCTTAAGTCAGTTGGATCATAATCTTGTAATAACTTTCCATCCAGTCCAAACAAAGGCTTTCTATATGATTTCTTCATCCATCTACTTGCGATGTACTTCTCCGGTATGCTAGTCAATCCTTTACCTGATAGTACCCATATTATGTGTTTACAAAGGATTCCTTTCCTCTCAAACATCTTGCATGTACATGTTGTTTCTTTTGTTTCGGTATTGTGAACAACCTGCACAACAGTATAGTTATTATTGTATTGCATTATAACTGTTATTGTAATGCATAATAGTTGTTATTGTATTCATAATAGCTGTTATTGTATTCATAATAGCTGTTATTGTATTGCATAATACATGTTATTGTATTCTTTTTTCCGTTTTTTAATACTTGTTATTGTAATTCATTATAGCTGTTATTGTATACATAGTAGCTGTTATTGTAATTGATAATAGCTGTTATTGTAATTCATTATAACTGTTATTGTATTCAGTTTTACATTTTATAATACCTGTTATTGTATTCATTATAGCTGTTATTGTATTCATTATAGCTGTTATTGTATTCATAATAGCTGTTATTGTATTCATACTTTGTTGATTATTGTAATGCATAAGTGCTTGTTATTGTAAAACATATTGGTGATTATTGTAATGCATAATATAAGCCTAAGTGGATCAGTTATTATAATGTTAAAAAACAGTTATTGTATTCACCAAATTCAGTTATTCTATCTTTTGTAAAACGAAATAACCTGAAATATTCTACGATTCTTGTAGGCATCTTCAACATCTATATTGTGAATGTTTCCTTGCT
This sequence comes from Silene conica, assembly GCA_029255685.2. Taxonomy (NCBI): domain Eukaryota; kingdom Viridiplantae; phylum Streptophyta; class Magnoliopsida; order Caryophyllales; family Caryophyllaceae; genus Silene; species Silene conica. The sequence goes on from CM055317.2 coordinate 54,058,178, forward strand.
CAGAAAATCCTCTAACTGCACAAGAACAGAGAGCCGCCTGCAATTGTTCTTGGAATTCATAGAAAACAGCGTGTGTGTAGATTTTGGAGGCATGTTTCTCGATCATAGTCTTAGATGAAACCTGAGGCAATGTGGTGTCACTTGCTGCATCAAGACATTTCTGATTATAGCGTTGTTGTTCCATTGCACTTTGAAAGCGCAACCAAAATTCAACAAGTGTGCCATTTATGCTCTCGAATCTTTTGAAGTAACTGTTTTGACTCTCCGATCTTTGTGTTGTTTTCAAAAGGCAACCTAAAGGCAAATCCCGAAAGTAAGCAGGTATCCATTTGTGTCTTTTGCCATACATGTATGTCAACCAAGTGTTATCATGTAATTCAAAGTCACTGATCACTTGAACCCATTTTTCTTCAAACTCTACTGGTTCCAAGTCAGTGTCCCAAACAACTGAACATATTCTCTCAACAAAGTCTGTTTCCTTACAAATTTGTGATTCAACTTTATCAGTTAATTTTGACATTATATGCCACATGCAGTAGCGATGTCTTGCTTTCTTGAATACGGAATTCACCCCGAGTTTAATCGCTGGATCTTGATCGGTAAGAATGCACTGAGGTTCTTTCATTCCCATACAATCGAGGAACTTCTTAAACACCCAAGTGAAAGACTTATCGTTCTCATGATCGACAAGTGCAGCAGCAAAGGTTACAGATTTTTTGTGGTTATCAACACCGGTGAATGCGCGTGAAGGCCATATGATACTTGTTAGTGCCATAAGTAGGGTCAAATGTGATGGTGACCCCGAACATGGAATAATTTGTCCTTGCCTGCCCGTCTGCCCAAAATATTTTAGCCAAACATTCATCCTTATCAACTTCATAAGCATAGTAAAAATTTTCAGAAGTTTCAGCGAGCCCCTTTAAATAGGCGAGAATCATGTCAGCATCTTTGTCACCTATGAAACATTTAATATTTCTTTTGAAGTTCTTGAAATCCGTCAGAGTTGCGCCAATGTTTGCATACCCATTTGATTGTTCCCCCATCATTCTAAATGTCTTTGTAGCACCAATGTTGAGTTTACAATTGTTAACAATTGTTTGCTTAATGTAAAGGTTAAGTGTTCTTAAATTTTTCTGAAATTCCCTTTCTTTGAGTGGACAAAGTCTGTGATTGTGACCTTCGTAAAACTGATCAATGACATACCCTCTTATCTGCATGTTATCATTAAATACAGCAGCAAACCGTATTTTTGCCTTGCAACCAAATCTTGTCAGTTTCGTTTTTTTTGCTTCTACAGACCTTTTTCTCTTCTTATTCCCTTCTGCGTTTTCAGTTTCAACAATCGGCAGAAACTTTTTGCGATCCTCTTTGAAACCATGTCTGTTACAGACCATAGATTTTTTGTCTACCAAGCCATCACGGAATCTGGTTTGTGTGTACTTTCTCGGTATGAAACCACAGGCCACAGCATATAAATTGTAAAACTCGATTGCCTCCTCAAGTTTTACAAACATTAGCCCCAATGCAGGCTTGAAACCATTTTCTACCATCCTACTCCACTCCTCACTACCACCTGGAGTGTATCTCATTCCAAGATTATGGACAGTATTATCCCCTGTTTCTGATGCAAATGTGGGTGTAGAGAAAGTTGTTTCATTGGTATTATTTATTTCAATACCTACAAACATATTGAAATAAGTTACTATGTGCAGTTATTGTAAGCTTCTGTACCTGTTATTGTATTACATAATGCTAGTTATTCTAATGCAAATGAGTTATTGTGTTTACATTGAGTTATTGTATCTAATAGTGACTTCTTTTAAAAAAGTTATAATAGTTGTTATTGTATTCATAATAGCTGTTATTGTATTGTATAATACATGTTATTGTATTCAGTTTTCCATTTTTGTAATACCTATTATTGTAATTCATTATATCTGTTATTGTAATTCATAATAGTTGTTATTGTAATTCATACTAGCTGTTATTGTATTGCATCCATCATACATGTTATTGTATTCAGTTTTCCATTTTGTAATACGTGTTATTGTAATTCATTACAACTGTTATTGTAATGCATAATAGCTGTTATTGTATTCATAATAGCTGTTATTGTATTCATTATAACTGTTATTGTAATTTATTATAACTGTTATTGTAATATATAATAGCTGTTATTGTATTCATAATAGCTGTTATTGTATTCATTATACCTGTTATTGTAATACATAATAGCTGTTATTGTATTCATAATAGATGTTATTGTAATACATAATAGCTGGTATAGGCTGTGGGTTAGCATATAGCTGTTATTGTATTTATAATAGCTGTTATTGTATCCATAATAGCTGTTATTGTATTCATAATAGCTGTTATTGTATTCATAATAGCTGTTATTGTATTTGTATTCATAATAGATGTTATTGTATTCATAATAGCTGTTATTGTATTCATTATAACTGTTATTGTAATTCATTATAACTGTTATTGTAATACATAATAGCTGTTATTGTATTCATAATAGCTGTTATTGTATTCATTATAACTGTTATTGTAATACATAATAGCTGTTATTGTATTCATAATAGATGTTATTGTAATACGTAATAGCTGTTATTGTATTTGCATAATACATGAAATCATGAGTTATTTTAAGCTCAATACGTAATAGCAGTCAATATAAGCTCAATAGTGAGTTATTTTAAGCTCTCATATAGTTATTGTATCATGAAATCATGAAATCATTATAAACTAGACAAATTGATACCTGAAATCGTCAATGTTTGATCGTCATTAAGCTGATTAAGATGATCGTCATTAAGTTCGTCTGAATTCATGATCGCAAATCCTGAAGATTACGAAAACAATACATAAATTGTCGTACAATTTGTTATTTGAAGCAAATAATTCAGCTATTCAAGTATTAAAATAACAAAATCGTAAGAATTAGTACCGAAAAATTAGGGTTCCTGCAAGTTTTTCGTCTGATTTTTCAGAATTGATGAAGAATTGATGAAGAATTGATGAAGAATTAATGAAGAATTGATGAATTTGATGAATAATTGATGAATTGATGAAGAATTGATGAAGAATTTTGATGAAGAATTTGATGATTTTCTGAGATTTTGTGATGATTTTTTTGGGATTTTGAAGGAGAGAGAAAGTTAGGGAAAACAGAGTTTGTTAGAAATTTGATGAAGAATTATGAATTTTAGGCGCGTGTTAGAAATTTGGGTTTAGGTCAATTGTATTTATACGCGGGGGTAACTCACGGAATATGGCAAACTCGCCGGAACTCGCCTCTCTCTCTCTCTCTCTCTCTCTCTCTCTATATATATATATATATATATATATATATATATATATATATATATATATATATAGAGGCGGGATCCGGTGAGTCCACCCAAATAGTTGAGTCCATGAGTCCATTTAGAGTATCACAAGTTGTATTAAAAAATATCACGTTTTTTTACACTACAAAGTCTACAATATCACAACCTTTTCAATACAATATCATAGGAAACAATATCACGCACTATATAAAACAATATCACGAAATTTTTTCCAGAAATTTTTTTCCCAAAATTTTTTTTTTCAATTTTTTTTCTCGAATTTTTTTTCCGAAATATTTTTTTTCTTGATTTTTTTTTGAGAATTTTTTTTTGTGATATTATTTTGAAGAACCGGTGATTAACTTGTGATATTGTAATGAAAAAAAATCGAAAAAAGATTTCGAGAAAAAAACGCCTTTTGTTAAACAATATCACGCACTATATTAAACAATATCACGGAATTTTTTCAAGAACTTTTTTTCCCGGAAATGTTTTTTTCAATTTTTTGTCTCGAAATTTTTTTCCAAAATATTTTTTTTTTCGAATTTTTTTTTTGTAATATTATTTTGAAGAAACGGTGATATTTTATTGAGTAACTTGTGATATTGTAATGAAAAAAAATCGAAAAAATTTCGAGAAAAAATGTCTTTTGTTAAAAAAATATCACGCACTATAATAAACAATATCACGAAATTTTTTCAAGAACTTTTTTCCCGGAAATATTTTTTTCAATTTTTTCTCTCGAATTTTTTTTCCGAAATACTTTTTTCCCGAATTTTTTTTTGAGATATTATTTTGAAGAACCGGTGATATTGTATTGAGTAACTTGTGATATTGTAATGAAAAAAATCGAAAAAAAATTTCGAGAAAAAATGTCTTTTGTTAAACAATATCACACACTATATTAAACAATATCACGAAATTTTTTCAAGAACTTTTTTTCCCGGAAATATTTTTTTCAATTTTTTCTCTCGAATTTTTTTTTCCGAAATATATTTTTTTCTCGAATTTGTTTTTGTGATATTATTTTGAATAACCGGTGATATTGTATTGAGTAACTTGTGATATTGTAAGGAAAAAAAAATTTCGAGAAAAAACGCTTTTTTATTAAAAAAAACGTGTTTATTTTAAAAAAAAGTGCATAATGAAAAAGAGAATTTTTGTAATAAAGAAAATGTCATTTTAGAAGAAGAGGCAAACAAAAAGAAAAAAAAAGTAATATTGAAAAAGAAAAAAAAAAAAAGGAAAAAATTGATATTGAAAAACATGATACTTTTTTATATAATTTGTAATATCATTATTAGACTCATGGACTCAAATATTTAGGGTGGACTCATGTGATCTCAACTCTATATATATATATATATATATATATATATATATATATATATATATATATATATGAGGCGGGATCCGGTGAGTCCGCCTAAATATTTAAGTCCATGAGTCCATTTAGAGTATCACAAGTTGCATTAAAAAATATCACGTTTTTTTTACACTACAAAGTCTACAATATCACAACCTTTTCAATACAATATCATAGGAAACAATATCACACAATATATAAAACAATATCACGAAACTTTTTCCAGAAATTTTTTTTCCCAAAATTTTTTTTTTCAAATTTTTTTCTCGAATTTATTTTCCGAAATATTTTGTTTCTCGATGTTTTTTTTGTGATATTATTTTGAAGAACCGGTGATATTGTATTGAGTAACTTGTGATATTGTAACGAAAAAAAATCGAAAAAAATTTCGAGAAAAAACGCCTTTTGTTAAACAATATCACACACTATATTAAACAATATCACGAAATTTTTTCAAGAACTTTTTTTCCCGGAAATATTTTTTAAAATTTTTTTATTCAATTTTTTTTCCAAAATATTTTTTTTTCGAATTTTTTTTTTTGTGATATTATTTTGAAGAACCGGTGATATTGTATTGAGTAACTTGTGATATTGTAATGAAAAAAAAATCGAGAAAAAACACCTTTTTATTAAAAAAAAACATGTTTATTTTAAAAAAAAGTGCATACTGAAAAAGGGAATTTTTTTAATAAAGAAAATGTCATTTTAAAAGAAAAGGCAAAAAAAAGAAAAAAAAAAATACTATTGAAAAAGAAAAAACCAAAAAAGGAAAAAAAAATTGATATTGAAAAAACGTGATATTTTTTTATATAACTTGTGATATCATTGTTAGACTCATGGACTCATATATTTAGGGTGGACTCATGTGATCCCAACTCTCTCTCTCAATATATATATATATATATATATATATATATATATATAGAGAGAGAGAGAGAGAGAGAGAGAGAGAGAGAGAGAGAGAGAGAGAGAGAGAGAGAGAGAGAGAGAGAGAGAGAGAGAGAGAGAGAGAGAGAGAGAGAGAGAGAGAGATGAGCAAATATCGTCTTTTATCACCTTGAGGCAAGATTTTAGTAAAATCATCTTATAACATAAACTCGTGTTCTATTATTTAATTTTATTTGCTATTTATACCACCGTAAGACAAGACGTGACCGTGACCTTCATAGTGTACCACCAAAGACTAACCAGATCTCCTTGCTGACTACCGTTGACCGAAAAAACCATGCTTTTATAGTTAGTTTGTATCGAGAGTTTTATACGTGTTTTGACCCCTTATCTCGTATTGTTTGAGACCAAACCTCTTTAGCGTAGCTGAGTTATGACTCAATTCGGTCGAGTTAAGCTAACTCGGTTGAGTAGGTCGGATTCGACCGAGTAGATGTAACTCGGCCGAGTAGGTTCAAGTCGGCCAAGTAACTATAACTCGGCCGAGCCGGTGTAACTCGACCGAGTTGTTCCAATTCGGTCGAGTAGGTATTTCCGAGAGCTGAGCCGCGATTTATTATAAATATTAAACCGAGGTTAAAAACTCATTTTACCTTAATCGGAATTTAGAAAACCCTAATCCCCTTTCATTCCCTTCATCCCTAATTCCTTCAAGAGTCTGTAATAAGAGTATAGGAGCGCCGATCATCTAGCCTAATCTGTGGTTATCAAGTAAATGTCACCTTATTGTATAGTTATCGCATTTTTGGCTACGTTTAATGAGTAATACATATGTGTGCGTGTGTCTATATATATATATATATATATATATATATATATATATATATATATATATATATATAGACTTGGGATCCGGTGAGAACCACATTACAATGAGAACCTTGTGAGAACTCTACCTTACGAACTCTTTTAAAAAAAATTAATAACATAATTGGATTCGGCATGACATTTTATAGCTAGTGAACATATTTTTTGGTCTAGAAAATAAATACTAGTGACTGAAATAAAGGTGAGATACGTTTTAGTTATTTGCATGCACCTACTATCTATTTTTTCGTATCTATCATTTTTTCCGACACTAGTATTTATTTTCTAGACCAAGAAATATGTTCTCTGGCCATAAAATTTCATGTCGAATCCAATTTGTCATTAATTTGTTTAAAAAAACTCCGAAGGAATAGTTCTCACCGGTTCTCATTGTAAGGTGGTTCTCACCGGATCCCAACCCTATATATATATATATATATATATATATATATATATATATATATATATATATATATATATATATATATATATATATATATTCTACGAGGAGGATTCGTAGAGGAGCGTTGGTAGAACGGATTTGGATTGCATCTTCTTGTATTGCTTGAGGTAGGGTTTCCCTACTCAGTTCTGTGTAATTTGACTGTAAAACCCCTCTTCGCAGCGGAAAAATAAAACACACAACATGCCAAAATTTACGCGGAATTTAAACTTTAACGTGTATAAAAACGAGGTGAATTAAAACTGAAACTGAAACTGATATAAACAGAAATAGATAAGTATAACTGTCTAAGTACTGAAGTAAAATATATACAACAGCCTGGGATAGTACATCCCTACAGGCACTCAAAACAGTAACTGTATCAAAAGTCTAGAGTCTAGCTAACGAAGTGTGTAAGTCAAATCGATGATAAACGGATCATCGCTCGCTAGCTCTCAGCAACTTCTGCCAACCTCCTGCATGTACCTACATACATGTAAACATGTACGCCACAATCCGTGGGGAGTGACTAGAGTTCTCCTAGCCACCTTTTGTAACAACACGTAACATATAAGCATACAATATACTCCAACATATACAAAACATGTGACGCATACAATCTCAATATCTGAATCTCATATCATCATGCAATCACTAATGTAAGGCTCTCAACCAACTTCGGAAACCATTTGGAAGGAGAGCCGGTTTCCCTGCCGGTTGCCCGGCCGGGGGGTCTTTCAGTCCAAACTATTTACGAAACTGACTAAAGAGTTATCCAATGCCTTGGATGAACAAATCCATAATCAAAGTACTATAGTCATCAATATCAACAACTATATCTGACACTGTACCAACTCTAGGCAAGCAGATATAACATAGCAAGTATAAAGGTTCAGCGGTCAACTTAAGACATAACCTAGATACTAAATCACTTTCACAAACAAGGACTCAGAGGCCAACTTAAGGCATAGACCTTGATATCAATAAACACAAGTAATGGGTCTAGAGGTGAACTTAACACATATCCCACTACCAACAAATGTCGGGTCCAAAGGTGAACTTAACATATATCCCAACAAACAATGCAAGTAAAGGGTCCAGAGGTGAGCTTAACACATATCCCAATACACAACTCAGTAATGGGTCCAGAGGTGATCTTAACACATATCCCACTACAAACAAATGTCGGGTCCAGAGGTGAGCTTAACACATATCCCAACATACATACGCAAGCAATGGGTCCAGAGGTGAGCTTAACACATATCCCACTGCCACACGCAAGTATTGGGTCCAGAGGTGAGCTTAACACATATCCCAATACACAGCTATCGCACACTGGGTCCAGTGGTGAGCTTAACACATATCCCAATATACAATAACCGATCACGTGTCAGGTCCAGAGGTGAGCTTAACACATATCCTGACACGCCACAAGCAAAACACGTAATGGGTCTAGAGGTGAGCTTAACACATATCCCATCACGCGACAAACAACTCATGTATTAAGCTCAGAGGCCAGCTTAAGGCATACCTTAATACGCATCAATACAATAGCATCCAAAGATAGTAACGAACCTATAGTTCTAATCTCTTATACTTCTAAACAACACTTAATTGATCCCGGGAACTAAGTTGAGGGAGAGCCGGTTTCCCTTTCGGTTACCCGACCGGGGGGTCTCTATCCTCTCTCCATTCCCGAACTGTAAAACCCCTCGCGAAAGCGGAAATATAAAACATACAAAGTACTAAAAATGCAGCGGAATTAAAACTTTTTAACATAAACATGCGAGGTAAATTAAAACTGAAAACTGAAACTGATGTAAACATAAATAGATGTAACAGTTCTAAGTACTGAAGCAAAATATATACAACAGCCTGGGATGGAACATCCCTACAGGCACTCAAAAGCAACAACTGTATCAAAACTAGAGTCTAGCTATCGTAAAGTGTAAGTCATAAGATGACAAGCGGATCATCACTCGCTAGCTCTCAGCAACCCCTGCCAACCTGCATGTACCTACATACATGTAAACATGTACGCCACAATCAGTGGGGAGTGACTAGAGTTCTCCTAGCCACCTTTTGTAACGACACGTAACATAACAATACAAACAGAATACTCCAACATATATAAACATGTGAAGCATACAATATCTCAATAACTGAAACTCATATCATCATGCGATTACTAATGCAAGGCTCTCAACCAATTTCGGAAATTATTTGGAAGGAGAGCCGGTTTCCCTTCCGGTTGCCCGGCCGGGGGGTCTTTCAGTCCAAACCATTTACCAAACTGACTAAAGAGTGACCCAATGCATTGGATGAACAATATCAAAGTCAAAGTATCATACTCATCAATATCAACATCTATATCTGACACTGTACCAACTCTAGGTAAGCAGATAAAACTCAGCAAGTATAAGGTTCAGCGGTCAACTTAAGACATAACCTAAATACCAATCATCAGCAAGTATAAAGGTTCAGCGGTCAACTTAAGACATAACCTAAATACCAATCATCAGCAAGTATAAAGGTTCAGCGGTCAACTTAAGACATAGCCTAAATACCAAAATCACAGGCAAGGACTCAGAGGCCAACTTAAGGCATAGACCTGCCAATCAACAAGACACTAGACTCAGAGGCGACATCAAAACGCATGGACTAGCATCCAAAAGTAAAGGACTCAGAGGCCAACTTAAGGCATGTCCCTTCACTGCATCACAAGACACTAGACTCAGAGGCCAGCTTAAGGCATGTCCTAGCATCAACATCTGCACTCCGGGCAAGGTGTCAGTACCTTAGCTACCCCGTTGTGCAGCTGCTCTACTCGTCAGACTCAGAGGCCAACTTAAGGCATGTTCCAAAGCGATCACAAATAAACATGTCTGGGCTCAGAGGCCAGCTTAAGGCATATCCCAGACACGACAACCATACACATATAGGGCTCAGAGGCCAACTTAAGGCATATCTCCATATATGACAACAAGCTCACGTATTAAGCTCAGAGGCCAGCTTAAGTCATACCTTAATACGCATCAATACAATATCATCCAAATATAGAAACTAATCTACAGTTCTACTTTCTTATACTTCTAATCAACACTTAATTGATCCCGTGAACTAAGTTGAGGGAGAGCCGGTTTCCCTTTCGGTTACCCGACCGGGGGGTCTCTATCCTCTCTCCATTCCCGAACCCAATATAGTGTCGCCTATCCTCCGGGGACCTCAAACACACATGCAAGGTACACTGGAACGAGTTTCAATCAAAATCGATCAACCGTTTAAAAGTTACGCACTATCTACGAATTTTTAACACAAAAATAAGTATCAGGGGCCCCCAGCCGGTCGGCAGGCAGCCGGCCTACCGGCTGGACACTCATCCTTACCTTCCTCTTTCTTTAAAACACGAAATAGGCAAAAAGGGGATCCCAGCCGGTCGGCAGGCAGCCGGCCTACCGGCTGGGGAACCAAATCCCACATTCTTAACTTTACGCATTTTCTACAAAAGAGGCTCCCAGCCGGTCAGCAGGAAGCCGGCCTACCGGCTGGGCACCCAAAATCCTACACTTACAAATTACGCAGAAATCACAAGACGTGTTCCCAGCCGGTCGACCGGCGGCCGGTCGGTCAACCGGCTCAGAACTCCTGAGCACGAAAATCGTATTTCACAGTAGTTTTGAAACAACACCAAATCGATACTAAACTTCTAAAATCGCAACATCCAAGCATTTCCCAGCATATAAAAGTCCCAAATACATCAAAAGCAAGTATTTAATCCCACAAATAAGCCTCAACAAAATCATCCTTTGTATTCGTCTTAAGCACATAAAATCTGAAATTTCATCATCTAAGAAATTATAACATAATTCAAGCATGTGAAAGTCTTCCTTATGTAATCCTAGCATGTTACTAAGTCCCAACAACATTCATAACATGAGAAATCAGAAACTATACAAGAAAAGTGCTAATATCACAAATAAGGCCGAGTTTCTCTTAATTGTCACCTCTTAAGCGATTTTGATCAAAGCTCCTCCTCAATAATGTAGCTATCCACGTTAGGGTCTTCTAAGCCTTCACCTACAATAAGAAAAACGGATTTAAGGGACTAAAAACGGATTTCTACCAAAACAGGCCATTTTTCAAGTTGAAGGAAAAAGAAATTGGAAGTGATAGATGTCTTGCAAATTTGATGAGGATTTCAGAAATGTATAAATTACCTTGATTCGGAAATCGGATGATGACTGAAATTGGGTTAAAAGATTGGAGGTTTAAGTGGAAAATGAGAAATGAAGAAGCTGAGTTCTTATTTTTGTGAACATAATTATGTCGACATAACATATGAGGTTTAGGGTTTTAAGTGTCCTTTTCCGTTTAAATGGAAACATGCTTTTGAAATGTGAACGAGTTTTTATGATACGAATTAACTTGCTAAGTTATATTCATCTTAAGGACTTAAGGTTCTTAAGACAGATCTTAACGATTTATTAAAAAATAACTTATCAATAAATGTTAAAGTATTATTCTATTACTTAAAATAATTTAAACCTTTAAAATATAGTTTACGAAAATGCGGGATGTTATACGAACCCAATATAGTGTCGCCCATCCTCCGGGGACCTCAAACACACATACAAGGTACACGGAACGAATCTCAAACAAAACCGATCAACCAATCAAAAGATGACTCGATTTAAATTAAACAGGGCTCTCAGCCGGTCGGCAGGCAGCCGGCCTTGTTGGGGCTGGTGTCCTTGACAATTAAGTACAATGACTTACTAAATCTCTTAAAGGATCACAAGGGCATACTTTTGTATTATTATCAGTTGATCCACGTTTATCAATAACGGTTGGCTTGCTAGATAAGTTTGACGTTATCGTCATACGGATGGCGGTGATCAACTGGTCCCTATACGTCACACCTATAGGACACGTTTGAGAGATGTGAAGGTATGAAAATACAATCACATTTATGCCGGATATGACTAAACAGTTAGTCAGAGGTATTGACTATTAAATTAGTCAATAAGATGTTGAGATTATTATTTAATACGGATTAAATAATTTTAGCTAATACGGATTGCATGATTAATTCGTAAAATTACATATAAACGGTTATATTTAATTAAATATTGTATTCGCGTATTAATATAAACAGTTATATTAATTTGGGTAATTATACAATATCGTAATTTTATCAGACCATCATTAATACATCGACTGCATTAATATCTGATAACATGCATACGATTTATAAACAAAACCCGCGAATAAAGTTTAGCTAAATGGGTCGAATCACAAATTAGAATAAGGTAAGAGTGGAAAGCCCACTCCTACCCTATTGGAAATTTCGGCCAAAAGAGCTACATAAGGAGGAGGACTCTCCTTATGTCAGGGACTCTTGTTTTCACGGTTCAAACAAATCTCAAGGAAAAATTAGGGTTTTGAGAGCTTTCTTCTCCCAAAACCTCAGATCTCACATCTAAAACCTAAATAGCTCTCCCAATATTGCAAGGCAGTTGGAGAGGATTTCTAGCACACGCGGCCACGTCTCATTCTAAGTCTTGGGTGCAAGTTATAGGAGGGAATTTGTGTTAATTCCTATTCTTAGGCCTTTCGCACAAGGACTAAAGGTTGTACTTCTTTTCTTATCCTTTTTAATCTTATGACTATAAACACAACTGTATTTTTCATTATAATCCTGCAAGTTTGGGGCGAATACATGCTTTATTCCCCACAAGTGGTATCAGAGCCAGGCCATGAAAATTTTACCTTTGTGTTTTTCGTAAGTTTTAAAACCTGAAAAATCGTCTTCTGCCGCTAAGTCGGTCGATCGACCCCCCGTTGCGGTCGGTCGACCGCCTCCTGCGTGTTTTTCTGTTTCGACAGTTTATCTTTTGTGAGAAATCGTGTTCAGAAACTCGGTTTCGTGTTTTGTGGTCGGTCGACCTGTTTTTCGGGTCGGTCGACCATTCTGCTGTAAAAAAAAAAAAAAAAAAAAAAAAAAAAAATTTCGTCAGGTGGTCGGTAGACCTGTTTTTTGGGTCGGTAGACCACCCCTGTAACAGACTCGTTTTTTTTTTTATTTCCGAAAATAACATGTTTTATTTTCACATGGCCTTTAGTAATATACTATATACGGAAATAGTATATTATTAATTTTGTGAAACGGTTCACCCTCGTTTGATACATATTATTTTAAAACGGTTTAAAATAATAGGATTATAAACTTATTAAAATTAAAGTGGTTAAAACGGTATAATCACATAATTTTAATCCTAAAAGGTGGTTTGGTAAAAATTTGTTAATCATAATAACAATATTATGTCATGTATGAATTTTAATTTAGTTGATGCATTTTATTTATCGTCTTGTTGAATGTCTAATGAATGGTTTCAATAACGTATTCAATTTTGCAAACGGTTGTAACTTAGTGTGGCCTTAGAAGATTGTGTCACCGTAATGATGGGACATAGTCTTGCTTGTAATCTTGAGATCTTGAATCTCCGTTTTGGGTTTTTGCCATGTAATTACTTTTGTATTTAAATTAGAATGTATCTAGGACTACTTTTGTAATTTAAATTAGTAATTTTGTGAAGACCAAAGACAAGACGGAGACCGGATGCTCACTCCCGCTGCAAGGACCAAGATGGAACATCAAGACAAGCTTCTAGGGTCCAACGGTGGATTCCAAGTTGTTTTATGTTTATTTTGGTAGGATAGGCCACACTAGGACTTTTTATTTACGTTTATTGCATTTATTTTTTATGCATTCATCGATAATAGCTTGCATCATATTCCGCCTAAACCAAACCACCTATATCATGCCTGAAAACTGACTCATGTAGAGGTTACGCGTTAGTTTTCTGTGACAATACAGATGTCACATGTCAATTGCAAAGCCATCACTTTATTTAATTCATTCACGCATTTGCTAGATATTTGTTCACTTAATATGAATAAATAAAAGTTGATGGGGTCTTCCTCGTATAACCAAAAATTGAGATTAGTCTTTATAAATCAGCCTCCCATGAATCCCTTCTTCGTCGGTAGGCATAATATGACCCCTTCTACGTCGGGTAAGTGGGAACAGATGATTTATTTTATCTCAACATCATGGTCACTCGATAATATCTAGTGACTGAGATGGACTAATAGATAGGATATACGGAAATCTATCGACCAGGAGTTCCAACGATTGGAATTAGCCAAACTGTGGGCTTATCAATATACGGAAATTGAGTCTTGGGATCGTTTATATAATTCTTGAGGGAGATCAATTATATAAATGCTTTATTCCCCACAGCCCAAAGCGATTATGCTCCTAGCTCCTCTTCGATCACGACATTAACCACCTCGGGATCTTCTAAACCCTCTCCTACAACAAGAAAGAGGATTATTAGAAGCTAGAAACGGATTTTACCAAAACAGTCCATTTTTCAAGTTAGACAAAAATGGAATTGAAAGAGACGGATGTCTTGCAAATTTCGCGAGGATTTCAGAAATGTATAACATGCCTTGGTTTGGAAATCGGATGATCTCTAAAAATAGATTTGAAGATTGAAAAGTCGAAGGAGAAAAGAGAAAGAATAGAAGCAGTGTTCTTATTTTTGTGAAAATGCAAATGTCGACATAATGAAAGGGGTTTAGGGTTTAAGTTGTCCTTTCCGTTTAATGAAACGGGCTTTTGATTTGAACGGGTTTCATGAATCGGATTTAACTTGCCAAGTTATTACGTCTTAAGGACTTAAGGTTCTTAAGACGGATCTTAACGGATTATTTTAAAATAACTTAACAATAAATATTAAAATATTATTTTATTCCGTAAAAATAATTTAAAACCTTTAAAATATAATTTACGAAAATGCGGGATGTTACATTGACTATGACGGTATGATTGCTATTGTAATATGATATCACTATATGTTGATGAGATTGTATTGGGAACATATTTGTCGGAACGTTGCAATAAACGACACTCATTCCCATGATCGCTCTTTGTGGGACCCGCTTGAGAGGCTGTGCACATTCAGGATCTAGGTACCCCTTGCCGCGAGCAAGTGGGGGATTGATGTGGGGCTTGAGGCCGCCACCTGGTTGGTTGTGATAGTGATATCAGTTGATTGTGGTTATCAGATTGTGATTTTGAGTTATTGTTGTAAAACCCCTGTTTTAGTTTGAAGCTGAGTTGTGAGAAACTCGGCCGAGTAGGTGATACTCGGCCGAGAAGGTCGCACTCGGCCGAGTGTATAGTACTTGGTCGAGCTCTTGTAGACAGAAGCCGAGTTGTGAACCAACTCGGCCGAGTAGGCGATACTCGGCCGAGTAAGTTGCACTCGACCGAGTATGTCGTACTCGGCCGAGTGAGCTATTTCCAGACGTCAGATCGCGGTAATTTTATAAATTAAACCGAGGTTAAAAACCTCATTTACCTAAATCAGAAAAACAAAAAGAAAACCCTAATCCCTCCCCTCTTCTCCCTTTCAAGTCCTTCAAGGTTGTTTAGCAAAGGTTTAGTCGCGCCGATCATCTACCTAATCCGTTTCTACCAAGTAAGTGTTACCCTATCATACTTATATCATAGTTATGGTCGTTTAGTGATTAACCCATATTTGTATAATTCTTAGGAGGAGGATTCGTAGAGGAGCGTTGGTAGGAGGATTGTGCTTTCTATACTGCGGTATTGTTATTGAGGTAGGGTTTCCCTACTCAGTTTCTGTATAATGATGATTGTGACGATACCGTCTTATTACCTGATATCACTGTATTATTGTATGTCTATTGAGATTAAAAAGGTAGTGTGTGAGACTGTTGCGGGAAACGGATCTCACTCCTATGATTGTCTTCGTGGGATCCGCCAGGGAGAGGATGTGCACATTATTGGTCTAGGTGCCCCTTGCTGCGGTAAGTGGGGGAATTGGTGTGGGGCTAAAGCCTACCACGGATGTTGTGTAACAGTGATAACCGTGATAATGTTAGCAGATTGTGTTGTGCCTTAGCATCGTATCCGTCTTATTATTCAGTTGTTGACGCTTGTTGTTGTTTTTATGTGATGATCCATGTATTGGTGAGCAGAGTCCCAGGTTCTTAGATGAGCATTGGTTGTTGGCTTGGGAGGAGGGATCACCCAAAATTTTGTAGATTCGATGAGTTTTAGCTTCCGCATGTATCTTTGATTTACAGTTTGTTCGGCAGACGGTTGTATTTACACTTCTACACGGATATGGCAAAAGAGACTAGAGAAAGGAGAGGAGATAAGAGGAAATCAGAAAGTGAGAATGCTGGGGCTGGGCAGAAGAAAAGAATGTAAAACCCCTCGTCGCAGCGGAAAAGTAAAACATACAAACATGCCAAAATTTACGGGAAATTTAAATTTTAACATGCAAGATAAAACGAGTTGAATTAAACAAAACTGTACAAACTGAAATGATTAAAACATAGATAAGTATATGAATCTAAGTATGAAGCTTAAGTACAAAACACAGCCTGGGATGGTACATCCCTACAGGCACTCAAATGTATATAGAAGACTGATGCGTGCATATTTCATATACTTTTTAGTATCTTTTGGCACGCATCTTCATGCATTTTCATACGTTTTATGCGCTATTTTGCCCCTATTTTGCTTTTTTGTGTATTTCTTGTTGTTTTGCAGGAAAGTATGTAAAAGTCGCGAAAACCATGCCTCTTTGTCGGAAGTAAGCTATATTTAGAAGATGGAAGTTGGAATAGGACTTACAAGCATTGGAAAGCGCCAATCATCCATTTGAAAAGCGACTTAAGGTGCGCACAATGGAGAAAGGAAGCTAAACAAGCAAAGAAGAACTTCAATTTGCTAGTACCTACTTTGGAGAGCCATATCTCGAGTTCTACAACATATAATCAGGTGATTCCAATTGGAGATGAAATCATGTCCTCTTAGCTTTCCAACGCCACCAAAAATGCTTCATTTTAATGAGTAACGAAGAAATGGCAGCTTGTCCTCTTAGCTTTCCAACGCCACCAAAAATGCTTCATTTGAACGAGTAACGAAGAAATGGCAGCCGTTTGAAGTTCAGTGCGCAGTGCAGGAAATACGCGCTTAGAAGTACTCGATCGAGGAGTTCTCAGAAGAAAAGTGCTCGATCGAGGGCTACTTTTCTCGATCGAGTATTTGCCAGAGAGAACTTTGCTCGATCGAGTATTTGCCAGACAGAAAGTGTTCGATCGAGTCCTTGCCTTACTCGATCGATGGCTTTTTGGAGATTTTTACTCGATCGAGTGAAATTGGAGCTCGATCAAGTGATCCACTAATGGGCCTCAGCTTTTACGTTGGACTTTAGGTTAAAATATTGAGATAGTTGATCTTTCTTATAAAATGAGGTCAACTACACATCTCATAGACATTCACCATTAGTCAGTAGTTCTCAAATTTCAGTTTTCTTTTATGCTCTAATGAAGAGAGGAGACGGAGGAAACTCTGTTCTCCTTTCCTTCGGCATTTTCAGATTTGCATTCTTTCTTTAATATCAATCGGTAATCCTTATTTCAGTTTTCCTTTACTTTTTTTCCTTTTATGTTTTGTTTATCTTTAATTATGCGTAGGTAGTTCTCCTTGCTAAGATTTAGGGGAACCATGGCTTAGGACCTAGTTGTTGTTTTGAATGTATTAGATTAGGGATTGCATTTAATCGCCGCATATAATAGCTTTTGATTGTTTGAGTCGACACATCCAATCAACTGTGTGGATTTCCTAAACCTAGATCGAAAGATTGGAATAGGTAGACCTGCGACGAACTTTAGGATGGATTAGCTAGAGCGAAAGTTTGTTAGTTTTACCCTAGGGCGAATAGCGGACCGAAAGGACCTTTTCACTGCCCCTTTCCCGACTATAGTACGTTCTCAACTTTCTCATCCCGCCTTAAGCCATGGCGAACCGAAATTCCTAGTTTCTTCTTTTCTTTGGTTAATCGTTTGTTTCTTCGTTTTTGCTCCTTTTCTTTTAGATCTCAGACCATAGATTATAAACCCTAAACCCCCCTACTTGTGACTGATAGACGAACTTTAGAACATATACCTTGCCTCCCTGTGGAGATCGACCCTACTTGCCATTGACTTCTGTTAGTAGTATTTAGGTGTTTTGGTACCAAATGACGGTATCAAATTTTGGCGCCGTTGTCGGGGAGGCAATTGCCCTATCTGTTATTTGTTTCGTTTATTTCTTTCCGTCTGAGGAAATTTTATTCCCTGAGGCAGTTTTATTTTCTTCTTTAGTGTTGTTTTGATAGGTCTTACAGGTCCTATCAGCGGTACTTTTGGAGAGCCACCTATGTTCCGTTCACTGGAGCCTCATGTGGCATCTTGTGAGAGATTTGGTACTGTGGGACACGAGGCCGTTTACTGTTTCACAGCTAGTGGTCAAGTTTATGCTTATCAACAGCACAAGCAAAGTCTCTACGCTCCGATCCCACCCCGCAGTTATACACCGCCACATCCGTACTATCAACGAGGCTTTCAAAAGTCCTCCTATAATTTTTCACCGCCACAACAACAAAACCCACTTCCCGCAGACCACCATGAAAAGCTGGATGAATTGAAGTGATTGATAGCGAAACTTTGTCAAGTCGAGAAACGTTTCTATCACGGGTCTTATGTATAAAATAGCTCAAGTAACAACCGAGCTAGAGGATGATATGCATGACTCAGAAGTAGAGGAAGTCTTCAACGTCGCTGCACATAACCAGTTCGACCACAACAATTTATATGATCAGTCGAACAAATCAACGGAGGAAGAGGACGATCGAGCATGTTACATTACTCGATCGAGCACAATTGATGAGGGTTTTACTCGATCGAGTAACTGGTTTACTCGATCGAGGAGTTTTGTTGAAAAGGTTACTCGATCAAGATATGCTTTTACTCGATCGAGTGATGATGGTGAAGAATTAACTCGATCGACTGACTTTGTTGCTCGATCGAGGATAGTGATTGCAGACATCGATGATTTGGTACCCGATTCTATCCCGACTAACGATGATAAGGTAAACGAGGATCATTCCTGTTCGATAAAAGGTACTATCATTCCTTTTGTTGATTTTGGTGAGATTTGTTGTACACCTTCCGTTAAATTTTATACTATTGTTGATTTAACGCCTCCGCCCCAGTTTGGGAGCAATTTGGAGGAACATTGTATTATTTATTCTTGTACAGCTCTAGAAAGGTTGAAGGACCCGGGAGGGGGATCGAAAGATTCTGACCCGCCAATGAAGAAAGTCCGGACAAGAATCGACGGAAGTGCGCTTTACGATGTGATAAGCCGTTGCCCTGCTGTTATTGTGATTAGGAGGACAATAGTGAAGCTCATGATGGCTGAAATAACTGCATTCAGTCAGAAGCGGCCTAGTTGGAGCTCCTTAATTTTTGGTGGTGGATGACGAAAGAAGGTCAAGCTGGGACCAACTGAAACTAGCGCTACCCGGGAGGCAACCCGGATTTTATTGTTTTCTTTTTTCGTTAATTTTCGAACACTTTTTCTGTTTTACTGCTTTAAAACTGTGGTTGATGTAGAATTTCTTCCTAATGTTTTTGTCGAAAGCTGTTAAACTGTAATCTGTTCGATCGAGTGAATTTTCTCTGAATTTCACTCGATCGAGTAGACTCCTGCTGCAAGTTATTCGATCGAGCCCTCTGAGAGTTCGATCGAGGAGTTTTCCACTGAAGTTTCCTCGATCGAATACCTTCCCGCTGAAATTTCGCTCGATCGAGCTAATCGCTGTTGTCCGAAGGAATTTTTGCTCTAAAAACTCACCTTCTCGTTCGGTTTGGGGAGGTTGTAAGTTTCCTTATTCCCTTCTTCCATCTTTTTAATTTTATTTTCATAGTCTTTTGTAGATATCCCGTAGTAACATGTACTAGGTTGTATACCCCCTTTCCCTTTGTATGTTGTAGCTAATGAGGACATTGTCTGTTTTGGTTTTGGGAGGTGTAATGCATCCTTTTGCGTCTGTATTTTTCATTTTGCATGCATTCACGTTTAATTTTTGCATTTTTTTCGTTTTTTCTTTTTCTTTTCCTTTTATTTTATCTTTCTCACATAAAAATTCAAAAATACAAAAAATGCACGTTTTTTTTTGCATATAGTCGAGTCGAAATGGAGTTTACAATGATGATATTGTGTAATACTCCATTGAACCGAATATGATATTCGGGTGGGGTAACCCCTTGTAGAGGTCCCTTGATAGGCTTATATGACTAGTGCTTAAAGGGATTGAAAGTACTACTCATATCAACAAGTGCACTTTCTTTTCTGGTTATTCATGCGAAAGAACTCCAAAGTTAAGCGTGCTTGGCTGGGAGTAGTCTTAGGATGGGTGACCTCCTAGGAAGGTTCCCGGGATGCGCATGAGTGAGGACAAAATGCGCTGGAAAGGACTCGTGTTGGTCTGTGGGGCCAGTACATAGCCTGGCGAGCTACCGTGGCTAACATTTCCGGTCCTAGGTTTGGGTCGGGGTGTTACAAGTGGTATCACAGCAACCCTGCAACCGTCTGGTGAGCGTCCGTGGTCTGGAGTACCCGGGGCATCAACCAAGCGGGGGAGGATTCCTGGTTTGGATCGGCTGCGGTCGGATGCTGGCAGGCGCAACGAGGACGTTGCGTTCTTCAAGTGGGGGTGTGTAATACTCCATTGAACCGAATATGATATTCGGGTGGGGTAACCCCTTGAAGAGGTCCCTTGATAGGCTTATATGACTAGTGCTTAAAGGGATTGAAAGTACTACTCATATCAACAAAGTGCACTTTCTTTTCTGGTTATTCATGCGAAAGAACTCCAAAGTTAAGCGTGCTTGGCTGGGAGTAGTCTTAGGATGGGTGACCTCATGGGAAGGTTCCCGGGATGCGCATGAGTGAGGACAAAATGCGCTGGAAAGGACTCGTGTTGGGCTGTGGGGCCAGTACATAGCTTGGCGAGCTACCGTGGCTAACATTTCCGGTCCTAGGTTTGGGTCGGGGTGTTACATATTGCCTTCTAGGTTATCTGTGTTGATTGTTTAGTGTAGTTTTTCACCACTTTGCTGTAAAAACCATCTAGCATGTCCCGAATTCTTATTTGGAAAATTTTACTTAGACTTTTGGACTTGACTTGACTTGTATTTGGCAAACTACATAAAATTCTGAGTTTTAGAGCCTAAAACTGGTGACATTCATGACCGGTTTATCTAGGATTGAGAGTAATACTCCCTTCATTTCATCGCATTTCACATGTATGACTTTTGATTGCTTTTTGCCTGCATGCATGGTTTTGTGGTTGGTATCACATGTTAGAAGAATACTTGCATATCCCATTTTTCATTTTACCCATTTAACTCCACATTTAGCCAAAAACTGCCAGTTAACATATAAACTACACCCAAATCTTAGCCTACCTTGTGTCGAGCTAGCTTAGGGTGGTTTTGTGGTATACGTTCATTTGCATCAGTTTTGGTTTGGATTTCATTTTGGAGTTGGAATTTTGAGAATGTTGGAACTTGAACTCGGAATTGACCGTTTTTCACAAACTTAGCAGAAAAAGAAAAAAAGAAAAAAAATGAAAAGAAAAATGAAAAGAAAGACAAAAATGCATTCCCGCGCTTATCATTATACCCTTTGGGAATAGAATAGAAAAAAAAAGCTAAGTATGTTTTTGCCCGATTCAAGTTCCGTGGTTGTATGAGTTTATGCCGAGCATGGCATTGAGTTTTTTGTGAGTAAGATAGATGGTTCCAGTTTTGGTTGAGTCTTGGTAGCTAGCGCGATACGTTACCTCCTCTTTTCCATATGGTGTTTTTTTGCCTCTTCTTACCCATTTCACCTCACATAACCATAACTTGCAAGTATTCGGCATGTGATAGTCATTGAAAGGTTGATATGCGTGTGTACGGTAATTAGAATCATTTGTCATACTAGTTGCATTGCATGATTTGTTGGTCGCAGGTAGGGGAGTGTCTTCATTTTATTATCTTCTTCTCTTGCACATAAATGTTTACCCATGTTTGATGAGAGAAGAGTGACCCGGGAGAGTCCAAAGTACACAAGTCATTTGAGGTCAATTGTCCAAGTTGTTTTTTTATTGCATGTATGAATTCGTTGCTTTTGGTTTTAAACTTCTTGGTGGCTGATCTTCTGCATTTAGATAATTAACATATAACCTATAGTTGGCTCAGAGGCGATTCCATTCCATTAGGTAGTTAGTTAGTTGTTTTTAGTTCTTGCAGTTGCATTAGTTTGCTTGAGGACAAGCAAAGGTTTGGTTTGGGGATATTTAATGCGTGCATATTTCAAATACTTTTTAGTATCTTTTGGCACGCATCTTCATGCATTTTCATGCGTTTTATGCGCTATTTTGCCCCTATTTTGCTTCTTTGTGTATTTATTGTTGTTTTGCAGCAAAGTATGTAAAAGTCGCGAAAACCATGCCTCTTTGTCAGAAGTAAGCTATGTTTAGAAGATGGAAGTTGGAATAGGACTTACAAGCATTGGAAAGCGCCAATCATCCAAGTGAAAAGCTATTTAAGGTGCGCACAATGGAGAAAGGAAGCTAAACAAGCAAAGAAGAACTTCAATTTGTTAGTACCTACTTTGGAGAGCCATATCTCGAGTTCTACAACAGATAATCAGGTGATTCCAATTTGAGATGAAAGCTTGTCCTCTTAGCTTTCCAACGCCACCAAATGCGCTTCATTTAAACGATTAACGAAAAAATGACAGCCATATGAAGTTCAGTGCGCAGTGCAGGAAATACGCGCTGAGAAGTACTCGATCGAGGAGTTCTCAGAAGAAAAGTGCTCGATCGAGGGCTACTTTGCTCGATCGAGTATTTGCCAGAGAGAACTTTTCTCGATCGAGTATTTGCCAGAGAGAAAGTGTTCGATCGAGTCCTTGCCTTACTCGATCGATGGCTTGTTGGAGATTTTTACTCGATCGAGTGAAATTGGAGCTCGATCGAGTGATCCACTAATGGGCCTCAACTTTTACGTTGAACTTTAGGTTAAAATATTGAGATAGTTGTGTTGGGAAATATGTCCTCAACAATAGTGCGATCACGACAGTGATAAAAATCATTGTCATATTTCTTGTGAAAAGAATATGCAAGGGACGATCCGATATTTAATATAGTCAACTGACCAACATTAATCGGTAATGATTGGCTGACTAGAGTTTGACATTACTGTCGTATGACGGTGGTGGTCAGTTGATCCCTTTAGGTCACACCTATAGGACAAACCCTTAAATATATATTGATCAATTGTATATGATACGAATTGACCGATTTCCTTAAAACCATATATCGAGTAATCAGAGGTTGAATCTTAAAGTAAGATTTATATTTGAATTGAAATGTATTGATTATCAAATATTAATCGATATTTATGAAATGTCGAAATTAGAATGAGATGGGTTCGTGGTTATAACAAATGTTGTATATCATATTGACGATTATTATAATAACCATATTTTGAGACGGTGATTATGAATTACTAAATAATTTGTTAAATATGATTTGATTAATTTAGAAATATTATTTATGTGATAAATATATTTTAAATTAATATAATTTAATTATGTCACATAGGATGTCACATATTACACAATTGTACAAATTACAATTTTTGTAAAATAAGGTCCTTTTTACAATATAATGTGTCGTGTATGTGCATGTGTTATGGATTAATATTAGTAATATTAATTCTTGCACACATAATGATTACTATAAGATAGTCTCACATACCTATTAGTAGGTATGCATACTTGAGTGCATGTGTAAGACAAGCAACCTATTTTTGGTCTTCCTAAACACATATCACACGACACACTACCCATATAAGAAATGAGTTGTTGACATTACTTCATTCTAACCTTCATGCAAAGTTAAGTTTTCTAGTATAAGAAAACCAAAATCCTCTTAAATATTATTTACATAATATTTTTAGTAAACTAGTAAACAGATATTAGTTTACGGTTTTAAGTTATCCGATTCCGTCTCCTAGCTCGGGTTCGGTCTTCGGTGTTTAAGGGTAGGTCTTGGGTGCATCGTAAAGGAGGCAAGCTACTTTGGTTGCTCCGTGGAGGATCGTCCTAGCGCTTAAAGGACCGGTTGTAAGACCCTTTCCGTTATTGTTCCGCATTTATTTTGCATGCATAAGATCTTGAGTATAAATTAATATGAGATTAATTAAAAATGTAAATAATTAGTAAGACTAAATAATATGAACATGTTAGTATGACTACACTTTTCCTACAAGTGGTATTAGAGCATTAGGTTGCTTGCATGCAACTCGATTTTTACGTTTTTGCGAGAAAATGCGATTTTAATTAAAAACGAAAATGGTTAGGACATATAAGATTGCACGAAAATCATATTGCATGTATACTTTCTGGTCTTAAAATAGTTTTAAGTCATTTTGATGATTTATGGAATAATATTGTTCAATATATGACACGAATTATTAAAAATAGTAAAAGTTACTTAAATGGTCCGAAAAATTCACCCATATTATTCATATTATATATGATCATCAACATATTTTTATTTAGTGCCAAAAGTTTCTGAAATTTTAATTTTAATTTTAAAAGGTTAAAATTGGAGATTGAGTGTTGGAAGAGTCATAATCATTTTTCAATCCTAAAACAGTGTGCATCTGATTTTTCCTTGCATTTTCAGATACTTTGAGTGTCTAGGAAGATGTAAAAATTATATTGGTATTTTATTACATAATTTTTGAAGTAGTTTCGAATTTTTCGATTAATTATGCATGTACACGGCTATTTTTACGAAATAAAAGGGTATATTTCGAAAATATTTAATTTTAAGGATCTGAAATTTTGAAAATTTTCAGTATGTTTCAAAATTTTGAATTTTGAATTTTCAAAATTTTTATGACTCGTTTGATTATTTTAATGCTATTTCCCGTAAAACCGATTAAAACCGAACAATAATAAAATAAAAGTTAAGTTATTTCGAAATTTGAGTAAGACTAAATTTTGAATCCTAAAATTTGTTAGGAAACTTAACTAAATCGTGAATAGTGATTCATATAGTGATTTTTAAATTGTTTAAATCACGTGTTTAAATAGGACGATTTGGCTTAGGTTTTGCATTTTACATAAGCATTGCATATTTAATTATTGTTTTTGAATGTCGTAATTTACTTACGTAATTTTGAATTATGTAATTTACGTAGTATGGCCTTAGATTTTAATCGATATTTCCCGTAATGTAAGGGTTTATCGATTCGGTTGTAATTTAATGTGATCTCGTATCACTTTATTTTATTGTTTTATTTTATTTTATAATTTATAAAATAGATAGAAAATTTGTAATTATTTGTAATTCCGGAGATCCTTGAAGACGGTGCCATTTCGGAAAGGAGTTCCGACCAAGACGGAGTTTGCCTTGGGATGCGTGCCGCGTGTGAAGTTCAAGGGACTAAAGGAGTTGGTTTCCGAATTTGTAATTTACTTTATTTTCTATTTTAGGAAAGGCCATACTAGGGTTTTATTTATGCTTTTAAGTTTTTATGCTTTTATTTATGCTTATCATGTTTGCATGCATAGCCAAATCGTCATCCAAACTCATGCATTTCATCGATTTTATCGACCGTGTCAATTAATTTATCGATAATTCACCAACTTAGTTCACTTAAAGGAGATAGAAAATAAATTGACAAGATCTCTTACGTTATTTAAAAATCGAGACATAGCCTTACCAAAAAGTAAAGAACCCGCGAAGGATCTTCTTCATAAGGGAGTAGGCTCGGCTAAACCGGGGTGCAAACCTTATTACGTTGGTGAAGTGGGGTAATATGATTACGTTCTCGAAATTTGGTTGATCTCGACGAAGGTATTCGAGCAACCGTAGTGGTAATAAGTGTTGGAGGAAGTGTCCTCGACAATAGTGTGTTGACGTAATTAAAACTCATTTGAATGAAACACAACTGGGAGTGTTACTCTTTTAAAGTCGACTGATCAACATTTATCGATAATGATTGGCTGTCTAGAGTTTGACATTATCGTCATATGATGGTGGTGATCAGTTGATCCCTTAAGGTCATATCTTTAGGGAATTCCGTCTCAATGGAATAATTAATTAATATTGTATTGGATACAAATTAATTAATAACTGGAAATTTTGGAAATAATTTTATATGACGAATATTTTTATAATGGGATTATAATAATAATAGTCAAAGTAATAAAATAGTTTTATTACTCGGTTTTTATTTATTCGTTTGGGAAACGATTAAATTGAGAATGAACACGGTTGATCATAAAATTACAAAGAGTTGTAATTAAATTATGACATTACATTTTTATACAATAATAATTTCGAAATTATTAGTGAAATTATTTAAATGTAATAAATTTGTAAATTATGAATTTTAATAGTTAAAATTGTACAATTAACAAATTAGGTCATGTGTTATGCAACATATGTGACATGTTACAAATTAACACAATTGACAAAGATAAAATGGGTCCATAAAAGACCCATTTCAGCCGTGTATGTGTGCATGTGTAGTGAGGTTGTGTGTGTAAGTAAGCAAATGCATTGTGTATGACACACATAAGGAATATGTAAGATATATTGCTAGCTTTTTGTAAGAGAAAAGAAGGCATGCATTGGCCATCCTTGGCTCATCATGGCCGGCCATCATGAGTGCCAAAGGGCTCATGTTTGCTCTATATAATACACACTTACATATCTCATTACTTGCTTGATGTTAGAGAGTGTGCTTAGTCTATTTCTACTAACACATTCATACTACAACATCCATTCTCATTTCAACTTAGTAAAATAGTATAAAATCAGGAACTTAGTTTCCAACAATTGGTATCAGAGCATTACGGTTGTTGCATGCATGATCGGATTCATGTTTTATGTTAAAATCGGTTTAACATACTCATTTCGAAAATTTCGAAATTATTGTGTTTATTATGATAAATCACAAAATAATTTTGCATGTTAAAGTTTCTGTTTCTAAAATGGTTTTAGGACATAAAAATAATTTTATGGATTTTTATTGTTCATTTTTGTATTTATTTGTATATTTTGTAGTTTAAATCGGTTTTAAACAACAATTAATGGAAAAATGGCTAAAAATAGTTTCTGGCCGAGTTTTTTTTTGATATGTTCTCACATGCATATTTAATATATTGTATATGATTTTTCGTAAGAAATGGAGTTAATATGCATGGATTATGAATTTTATGAGATAAATAGTCATAATATGAGTAAAAATGGGTATATATGGTTATATTTCAAATTTGACCTTAAAAATTTTTTGAGAAGTCACATGCAATATATAAAGTTCCTGTATGAATTTTCGAAATTATTGGAATTATTTTGCATGATTAATGATTTTTATAGTAAAAATCGGATTAATAGTGACTTAAATTCGACCTTAATAGTTATAGTTGGAATCTTGCCATGAAAACTTTACACAATGTCACATGCAATATTTACAGTATGTATGTAAGTTTTGGGAATTTATTCCCAAGTGATGCATGATTTATGATTTTAATGGTTAAAATCGGATAAATAGTGACTTATTGTGTTAAAAATAGTTAATCTTAATATTATGGCATGAAATTTTACCCATAGATGTCTTATGTGATAGGAACATCAGATCTAAAAGTTAGATATCAAAAAGTTTCTGTTTTTATGATTATTAATTTTAATGAGTTAATTAGCTAATAATCGTAATTTATGAGTCGAAAATAAAATTTTCGAGTATGGTCTGTAATTTTTGGTCATTTTCAGATTCTAATATATATTTTAGGATGACTAAAAATTTATGGCAAATTATTGCAAGTTTTTATAATTTAAATCGGATTTTTAACCATAAAAACGGCTTTTATACGATTTATTTAAGAAATAAACCGTAAATATTTGCATAAGACCATTTTATTAATTTCTGAATTTTTAGAAAATTTCCAGAAAGTTTAAAATTTTGAATTTTAAATTTTGAATTTTATTGACTCATTTGGCCATATTTTGTTTATTTTTCCCGAAAATACAAGTAATTTATGAACAATAATGCAAAATCAAGTTAGATCATGATCAAATATTAGTAGAGACTAAACATTGATTCCTAAAGTAAGTTAGGATGATTAACTTGGACATAAATGAGATTTATGTAATTTTGGATGATTTTAATAGTTAAAATCGCGCATATCCGTAAAAACCGTAAACAAATATGAGATATTTGCTCCCATAAGGCGATTTGGCATTAAAAATTGAGCATGTGCATACATATTTTATTATTGCAATTTATTTAATATGAATGTCATATTTTGAATGTTATTTATATAATTTGGAATTATGTAATTTTCTTAGTATGGCCTTAGTTTAATCAATATTACCCGTAATGTAAGGGAATATTGATTTGGTTGTAATTTATGTGATCTCGTATCACGGGTTTGTAATTTAATTTAATATTCAGTTTTACAATAGAATAGTTGTATTATTTTATTGTAATTCCGGAGATCCAAAAGACGGTGCCATACGGAAAGGAGTTCCGACAAAACGGTGTTTTCTTGGATAGCGTGCCAATGAAGTTCAAGGGACCAAGGAGTTGGTTTCCGAATTTGTAATAGTTAATTAGTTTTTACTATTACTAGGAAGGCCATACTAGGATTTTATTGCTTTATTGCTTTTACTTTTGCATTATTTATATGTTTGCATGCATAGCCAAATCGCCATAAACATGCATACTAGTTTAGATCGTTAATAACGACCGTGTCAATTATAATTATCGAGTTCACCAATTTAATTCGCTTAAAGGAGATAGATAATAAATTGACAAGACCTCTATATTAAACAAAACAATTGAGGATTAGCCTTACCAAATAGTAGAACCCATGAGCTTCTATTTCGTGGGGTGGTGCTAGTCCAGTGGGCAGTACGAACCCCATTACGTAGGATAAGTGGGGCGATGGGATGGATTCAGTCCAGTGGGCGGATCGCATCCCGATGCATTTGAAATTTGGTTTGTACTCAACGGAAGTGTAGAGGACCAGTGGTCAATGTGTTCCGGGCTAAGATGTATAAATTATGATTTGTCATCAACCAAGAGTTCTAGGGTAGAACCGGTTTATTTTAACCCACCAAACCATATTGTTGGGTCGGAGTTCCAGTAGTTCACGATTTCGATAGTATGGGTTTGGGTCTTGGAATCATTTATAAAATTGGATAGAGGTCATTTTATAGATGCATCAACTTAGTAAATATGTTTACAAGTTAAAATGAAAATTAAAACGATTAGCATTTAATTTCTTCATATGTTTAAAATTTTGTAGTCTTCGTATCAATATCAATCATGGCTACTTCCACTACTACGAACAATTCATGGTTACGTTCCTTCATGGATCGTTGTAAGCTAGAAAAGAATGGGGCAAACTTTGCCGATTGGGATGCCCAACTGTTGTTGGCGGTAGAGGGAGACGGTAAGACCGAATTCCTCATTGAAGAATCACCTCCTGAACCTGCAGAAAATGCCACCGCCGCAGCAAGACGACCCTATGATACTTATCAGAAGGAGTCTGCGGCAATCAAAAATGTTTTGATCTTCTCGATGGAGCCGGAACTCCAAAGGAGTGCCATAAAGATTGGCACGGCCTATGAGATCTACTCCAGGCTTGTGACAATGTTCTCAAAGGCTTCGAGAATTGTCCAATACGAGGCGGCATCGGCCTTCTTTGATCTCAACCTTAAGGAGGGGCAAAAGGCTAGCCCACATGTGCTCAAGTTAATTGAGCATGTAGAAACCCTAAGGATGAATCAAGTGGACATTCCTAAGGAACTTGTGATTGATAGAATTCTCCACTCCTTGTCTAAGGTGAAAACTTATGTACAATTCCGGGTGAATTTCAACATGAGAAACCAAGACATCTCTCTCGATGAATTGCACAATATGATCGTGCAAGCTGAAAGGGATATGGGCCTAAATGTTAGTGCCCCTAAGGATGTGCTCAACATTAATGTTAAGAGCAAAGGAAA
Organism: Silene conica; assembly: GCA_029255685.2. NCBI lineage: Eukaryota > Viridiplantae > Streptophyta > Magnoliopsida > Caryophyllales > Caryophyllaceae > Silene > Silene conica. The sequence continues at coordinate 54,088,088 of CM055317.2, forward strand.
GTTCAAAAGGAAGGGTAAGGCAAAGGGGAAGCAACCTTCCAAAGGTTCAAAGAAAGTGTCTTCTGAGGCAAGCACCTCCAAATCCAAGAAGAGCCCTCATCAAGGGGCCAAATGTTTTTACTGCAATGGCAAAGGACATTGGAAGAGGAACTGTTCCAAGTATCTCAGCGATCTCAAAGCTGGGAAGATTCTTCCAGTTGGTACGATAACTATCCCGATTTTATGTTAATCTCAACTAATGTATCATTATACAAGTTGTGATGTGAATGCTCTTCTTACTTGAATTAGGGCATGAAAGCAAAGATAAGGGAAAAGAGAAACAAGCTTGATGGATCAAGGGAACTAAGAGTAGCTCCGCTCGGGATGATCAAGGAGCTTTGTTTTTCCGCTTATTTTGCTAATATTTCAAGTGTTGTATGAACAATTAAAACCTATGTTTTATTTCCTTGTTGGACAAGGAAAGGGGAAATCCTTGAACAATATGTTGTATTTTGGATAATATAGTGACTTGGTTTTCAACCCGAGTCACTATCGGTTTATAATTATGTTCTTGTTTAGTTTAACATACACTTGCAAATCTCAAACATAAAATAGAATTGATTATGAAATTTCAATGTATGACCATTGAAGCCAAATTGGTATAGGATACCCAATTCAAATCAAATCAAAATCAAATTAAGTTTAGAACTCAATTAAGAGGATAAGTTGTCAACCATCCAAAACTATCTAAGCTTTAAAACGAATAATTTCTGTAATAAATCATAAGGGTACACAAACCAACATCAAAGTCATTGCTTGTGGCCTTAGTAGCTATCTTTGGTGATAAAATGGGATTATTATTACAAAGATAGAGTGGGAGAAATATAAAGTGCCACAAATAGCAAGTGATTTTGAATTAACACAATGGATTTGATCTATTAGTGAATAGTAGGATTTATTGTGTTTTGGTTATATGAAAGATAAAAAGGAAGATTAAGTTGTGGATGGGATCTACGATTTAAGAAAATCTACACCTTATGGTTGTAAAAGGTAGATTGGGCTGTGGATAAGATTCTACGCCTTATCATCCCAAAAGTTGTGGATAAGCCCAAAGGTTGTAGATAAGATCTACGGTTTGGTAAAAATCTACGCCTTATATCTCAAGAGCAATCTACACCTTATGGTTGTAAAAGGTAGATTAGGCTGTAGATAAGATTCTACGCCTTATCATCCCAAAAGTTGTGGATAAGCCCAAAGGTTGTAGATAAGATCTACGGTTTGGTAAAAATCTACGCCTTATATACCAACGGCCCCGGCCCTGGACGATACTTCAAAGATAAATTCTTGAAGTTTGTAAGGAAAAATTCTATACATGGATAAGATCCATGATATAGTCCTCGTACAGTACAAGATAAGATAAATGTGGGGAACTGAAAGTTCCTACACACAGAAATTGTATACCATAAGAAAAGACTCTTATAGAAACTACGGGAGGACACTCGAAGAAAATTATTCAAAAGATTTTGCAAAGGCTCAAGAAAGGGTTCTTGGATTTAGATGGTGATCTAAATGTGTCAATGCAAATTCTAAAGACCATGAAATTTATAAGACATACATGCTAATAAATGAGATTTATTGGGAGAAACATACGTTGACATGTAGATGCCAGCAGTCTGCAAAGTTAAGGGTAACTTTGTTGAAAGTAGTAAGGTAATTCATTGAGAATGAATTCAGTAAACTCAATAACCGCTTTTCAAAAGGGTATTTGAAAAGGATGTGACTATTAGCACATATGGTTAAGTCCCAACCATTTCAATTCATTAAATGTTAAGGAACATTGAATTGAGTGGGAGCTTTATGATTTACGGTTAAATGTAAAGTTCAGTGGGAGTTCTCGCTCCAGGATTTGAAGCTATTGAGTCATGGATATGACTTCGGGATCTTCAGAATCAGGCAAGAACAAGAGTTTAGTGGGAGTTAACGTTATCTAAAACAACTCATTGCTCGTTTGGAATGAAGCATTGATACTCATGAAAGGTACACGAGTTTTTGGTTCTAGATGACATATTGATATGAATTAAATCTAATTGAACATGGGATGTTTAGTTGAGATTATAAAAGACATCTTGTTAGTGTTAAGGTTGTTCATGGAGATGAAGATAGTATAACCATGATGGGATCATGAAAATATATCGAACCTTAAGAACTATTGTTTGCATGCTTAAATCACTAATAATTCCGCCATTAGTATGATCGTGTAAAGTGGATGCGCACCGCTTGCAGGACAACCCCATGGAGCAGGTGTTAAACCAATGATTAAACCTTGGTAAATTGTCAAAGTATTCTCCAATGAAGATAAAAGACAAATTCAAGATTTTGGAAGATAACTTAGTCGTATAGTAAAAGGTTTGCAACGACTCAAGTTCCAAGAAACCAAGCAAAGATTTGTGATAATCTTTGGCTTACATTCATTGACTATGCATCTCAATGACTTGTATTTTAACTACATGGTCATCACAAGATTCTACAAAATGTGTACGTTCACAAATTATGTAAAGGCATTGCTGTGGCTGGGAGTTACACAATGCACATAATCTTATTCGCTAGTCATAAAAATGACTTGTCTCTTTCAGAGGAAAGATCAATGTATGGATATGATCCGCAAAGTGAACGATCGCACGAACCGTGGTAAACCTGGTTTACTCAAAATGAAGATAATTACAATTTTAAGGGATGTAAACGAGAGACCCTAAAGCTGATTGTAAATTAAATGGTGTTCAAAGGTTGACCACTTGGATGGTGTAATCCACTGATTGTTTGAGTTATTTATAACTCACGAAAGGTCAAGTAAAATTCAAATGGGATGGTAAGACCATATTGAACCCCATTAAAGTGAATTGAATTATCATGACCTTGCCCCTAGTTGCTTAAGTGAGGTGACATCTCAATGCAACCGGATGTGTGATGCGATTGATGGCGAGTTCAATTACCATAGAGTCATACGAGATGACTAATCGATCACCTAGGCATAGACATGTTAAGATACATTTGCCGGGCTAATGACCGCTGATAGAGCTCTGGCGTAATCTTATTAAAAGACTGCCTGGTCGTGGCGGGAGCATCTATCGTGTTTCACATGAGTCAGTTCTTGGACTAATGACTGTTCTCTGAGGTGGCATAGTTTTCAGATTAACTTTGATTTATGTCCTAACACCTTCGTAACTGGGGTTTATAAGGACATATTTTGGGTTATGATGAGCTGTGGCCAGCCGGAAGGAATAAGTCGATTAGGAATTGTCCACCCCTTGTCAGGGTTGAGAAATATCTCTAGGCCACTCGAGGAGAATAATAACTAGAAATGCGTGGCCACGCTCGGAAGGTATCTATGGTAGATAATTCCGGTCAGTAGTTATAACTCCAGATCGAGATAAACCACTCTAGATTTTAATCAATTGCCGGCATGACCTGAGAGGACGCCATGAATTGAGTGGGAGATAGTAATAGGGCAAGAGAATTGGTGACACACACTTGTCTCGGACAAGTGGGAGATTGTTGGAGGAAGTGTCCTCGACAATAGTGTGTTGACGTAATTAAAACTCATTTGAATGAAACACAACTGGGAGTGTTACTCTTTTAAAGTCGACTGATCAACATTTATCGATAATGATTGGCTGTCTAGAGTTTAACATTATCGTCATATGATGGTGGTGATCAGTTGATCCCTTAAGGTCATATCTTTAGGGAATTCCGTCTCAATGGAATAATTAATTAATATTGTATTGGATACAAATTAATTAATAACTGGAAATTTTGGAAATAATTTTATATGACGAATATTTTTATAATGGGATTATAATAATAATAGTCAAAGTAATAAAATAGTTTTATTACTCGGTTTTTATTTATTCGTTTGGGAAACGATTAAATTGAGAATGAACACGGTTGATCATAAAATTACAAAGAGTTGTAATTAAATTATGACATTACATTTTTATACAATAATAATTTCGAAATTATTAGTGAAATTATTTAAATGTAATAAATTTGTAAATTATGAATTTTAATAGTTAAAATTGTACAATTAACAAATTGGGTCATGTGTTATGCAACATATGTGACATGTTACAAATTAACACAATTGACAAAGATAAAATGGGTCCATAAAAGACCCATTTCAGCCGTGTATGTGTGCATGTGTAGTGAGGTTGTGTGTGTAAGTAAGCAAATGCATTGTGTATGACACACATAAGGAATATGTAAGATATATTGCTAGCTTTTTGTAAGAGAAAAGAAGGCATGCATTGGCCATCCTTGGCTCATCATGGCCGGCCATCATGAGTGCCAAAGGGCTCATGTTTGCTCTATATAATACACACTTACATATCTCATTACTTGCTTGATGTTAGAGAGTGTGCTTAGTCTATTTCTACTAACACATTCATACTACAACATCCATTCTCATTTCAACTTAGTAAAATAGTTTTCTAAGAAATTATTTCCTATACTAATAATATTAGTAGTAATATTATTATTATCTCTAGTTTGCTAATACTAATTTTCTAGTAACAAAATTAGTATTAGTTTGAGATCGGGTCCTTGATACGCACCTTTAGGAGACGATTTTTGTTAGATCGTTTAAGGGTAATTTTGGTGGATTGAAGACTCAAATAATAGGTGATTATTGAGTATAAACCTTCTAAAACCAATGTAAGGACTACTAAATCTTATGATATCATGCATGCATGCATAAGATCTAATTAAGTTTTATGACTAAACTTAAATAAATTAAACTCATATTAGATTTGAGTATAAAATCAGGAACTTAGTTTCCAACAATAAGTTCGGGCTAAGATAAGAATTAGTGTAATTTTATCGACCGAGAGTTCTAAAAGTAGAATTCATTAAGGGGTTAATCTACCGAGTCACATTAATGAGGGATGTATCGGCTAAACCGTGCCCGAGTTAGTGTGTATTTGGGTCTCGGGATCATTTACTTAATTGGGTAAGGGATCATTAAGTAGATGCTTAACTTGTTTAAAATTTACAAGTTTATTTATTAAAACGATAATTGTGTTTTAATTCCTTTATTTTATTGTAGTTCATTTTCGACTTTCAATCATCAATGGCAAATAACGCTCCACCACTCCCACACCACGTTTCATGGCTTCGGTCTTTTATGGATCGTTGCAAGCTTGAGAAGCATGGCGCCAATTTTAAGGATTGGGACGCCCAATTGGTGTTGGCCGCGGAAGCCGACGATAAGACTCGTTATCTTACCATTGCCGCTCCTCCCACTCTCGGTGCTCGTTCATCGGAAGCGACTCGTGAGGCCTATGAGACCTACATGAAGGAGTCACATGCTTTAAAGAACGTGCTTATATTTTCGATGGAGCCGGATCTCCAAAGAAGAATGATTAAGCTAGCCACGGCTAATGAGATTTACACTAAGATTGCGACCATGTTTTCGCAAGCTCCTAGGGTAATCCAATATGAGTCGGCCTCCGCATTCTTTGATTTGACCTTAAAGGAAGGTCAAAGGGTTAGTCCTCATGTGCTCAAAATGGTTGAGCTAGCCGAAACCTTGAAGTTACAAGGAGTGAATGTTCCCGACTCGCTTATTATTGACAAAATCCTTCACTCCCTCAACAAAGTGAAATCGTATGTTCAATTTCGGGTAAATTATAATATGCGCAATCAAGAAACCTTCTTGGACGAGTTACATAAGATGTTGGTCCAAGCGGAGAGGGATATGGGACTTAATGAGAGTTCCACAAAGGATGTTCTAAATATCGAGACGAAAAGCAAGGGGAAGTTTAAGCACAAGGCTAACAAGGGTAAAAATGTCAAAGCCTTCAAACCCGCATCTCCTAAAGAGAAGACTTTTATGAAAGGTGCTTCTTCTTCGTCGTCATCAAAAGTTGAAGACAAGTGCCATTATTGCACTAAGATAGGGCATTGGAAGCGCAATTGCCCGAAGTATCTCCATGACCTCAAAGCCGGAAAGGTTCTTGCAGTAGGTATTAATTCTCGTCTAATTCATGTTATTTAATCAATTTTTGTATAGTGATACAAGTTATTGATTCTTACCCGTTTATAAACTGTTTAAAAGGGGCTCCTACTAAAGACAAAGGCAAGGAGAAAGCGAAGGATGCTTGAAGTTCCTTCCATGGATGGCTATGGTAACATCCAAGATTGAAGACATAAAAGAGCATGACTCTAATTTTTCATTTTGATGTCTTCTTTCCTTTTGCATTTTAATTTAAGAACTTTGTATTTCTTGTACGACAAGAATCTTGTTGAAACAATGGTTGTAATAGTGGTGACTTGGTTTTCAACCCAAGTCATCCTTTTTGTTCTTAATCAAACATGTTGGTTTTAAAATGCTTTTATATATATAACATGAGTAATATGATAGGATCATTATAAAAGTAATTCGACTTACTTAAAAACGAGAATTGCATCCCGTGAAATACTTCAAATTCAAACATAAGAACATCAGTTCGTTATAAGATGATAACCTTAAACGAATGATAGTACTAATGTCTCACTACTCAAATAATTCTTTATCCAATACATTGTTGACGGGCGAAAATGCTATCCTTCCTAAAATACCGGTTATTTTAGAGGATAGAATGGGAGAAATTCTACGCCCGCAAACCAATGAAGTAAACATAGGATCTTAGAGAAGAGTTCTACAAGGAGTCCTTAAGAAGAACTCTAAGAGATTGGATAGAAGAAACTACCAGAGGACACAGAAGAAACTACGCGAGGACACAAAAAGGAAATGTTCCATATGTTGTCATTAGCTCCTAGAGAGGACAAAGGGAACCGCGAGTGTTAACGGAAGGAAATCGTTTCCATGATGTTAATGTTTCTGTTTTATAAAAATAATAGAGGAGAAATCATCTCCCGTTCTCGTGAAAATAGAAGATTCTTTCCGTGGGAAGGAAAATGAAAAATGAAATGTTCATAGCGAGTTGAGAAAATGTTTGAAGTAAATCAAAATGAAATGTTCATTATGAGTTGAGAAGATGTTTGAAGATGTTACCAAGTCACACTACTACAAAACAGCTCAATTGCAACACGTCGAAAATGTTGCATAAGACTTCTAAAATGTTGCTATATGGTTTAAGCAACAGTTTTAACTGTGCTGCTTAAAGTCTCGTTGCAATAGCTCATTGCAGCACTTTTTGCGACATTTTCTACTCAAATGCAACATTTTTAAAAAATGTTGCACTAATTTTCTTTATGCAATACTTATTTTGAGAATCTATGGTAACACTTTAAATTTATAAAAGCAACACTTTTCTTATTCCCTCCAAAATTTCGCAATACTTATTCGTTCTGTAGCAACACTTTTTTTTTCAAATGATACATGAGAGCAATATTATTTTGGTTGTAGTGCAACACTTTTGATTGTATCAAAGGTAACACTATTCTAGACTTATTGCAACTTTTTATTTCAAAATGAAATTACAATTATTTTTGTACCACGTTTTGAGTTTTACAAATATTATCCACACATACATTATTGAAACCAAAAAATTATTAATTGATACTCCAAAACCGTATGTTCATTACAACATTAAAGATCAATCCATGTTCTGTAATACATCATGAAAAAATGTCATAAAGAAAACAAGCAAAATACCCAATATCCAACATAATTAAAAAAATATTTTAAGAATTATTGGCATATATAAATAATTAAACATTGTGCGAGCTTAATTCTCCAATGAATCCCAATTTCATCTGATGTTGCATCCAAATTGCATACGTTGCATTAATAGTTAATCCAAAACGAGACCTGTGAGAAAAGAAACAATGTCGACTATAAATCACCCACTGAATTGGACATAATTACCATACACTGTAAAATATTTCTTACTTGAAGTAAATTAAGCATTAAAACAATGAAAAAACACTTAAATTTTTGATACGGACATGGTGGCTTACATTGAACAATAGAAGTCGTTAATAATTTGCATAGCTTATGCCCTGCAAAAAAAAAGACGCCAATGATACCAATAAATAGTTAATCTCGATGGAAAATGGCCTAAGACAAGCTTTAGCTTGCGCCAAAAGTGATTTAATTTAGTAAGAGGTAGGCTAGAATAAGATAGGCCGAATTTGCTATTTGTTAAGGTGTCTTGAAAACTTAGAGCAAAGGAAAGTCATCCCCCCACATCAGGATGCATTAGAAAAAAGATCAACAACATAACACAATAAAAATGAGTAGTAGTCATATATCAGTAGCTTTAGCTTGCTAATAAAGTGCGCCTTCGTCAAGCCTGAGTTAGTCTAATATTCCAAAAGATTAGATTAAATACTTTTAGTTTAAGCAAAGAAATTACATTTTTTGAACATGCCAAAATTGACAGTATCTAACTTAAACAGTGGCTAACTACTGCTTAACTCTATCCATTAGTAGATGTTAATACCTTAGTGGCCTCACAAGGAAGGAAGCAAAAAAGATGGTAAAAAACAAGTTACTGTGATTTTTAATAAATGAATAATAAACATAAATACAGAATAAATTAAGGTATGATTTATAAGAATGAAGCATTCTATCCAAGAAGTGAGGCCTAATTCAATGCTATGAAGTCTTTCTCATGTAAGTGAGGCATTACATTTCAGAAAGTCAACTCCAATACCTTTAACCATCTTAATTTCGTTAAGGGTATTATGTCTGATTGGAAAGGGGCTATCCATGCAAATAAAATTAGGCAGCCTAGGCACACTATGAAAATACGGTTCTTGCTACTATTTTTTATGTTATTGGTCTCATGTTGCTTCACATGTGGCACCCAAGAACATGACACTACTACAAAATACAGATACGAAGACGGTTAAAAACCGTTCTCCTATGAGTGGCGGAACCGTGCTCCCCCTGGCCGTGCTCTTTACCTAAGAGAACGGTTCAACCGTGCTCTTAGTTGTGCACTTACCAGAACGGTTCTGACATGAACCGTTCTCTTATGTCATGCTCAACCGTTCTCTTTGCCCTGTTTAACCGTTCTCTTTACCCTTTTAAACCGTTCTCTTAGGTCACTTACCAGAACGGTTCTATTTTGAACCGTTCTCTTTTGTCCTGCCCAACCGTTCTCTTTCCCCTTTTAAACCGTTCTCTTAGGTCACTTACCAGAACGGTTCTATTTTGAACCGTTCTCTTTGCACCTGTTCAACAGTCTCTTTGACCACACTTTCCAGCACGGTTTCCTGATGAACCGTTCTCTTTTGTTCAAACTTCGCGCCATATTTTTGAATTAATAGAGCACGCTTGAGAACATAACCGTTCTCTTTGCACCTGCTATTTTTTTTTAATAAATTAATTTATAATTCTTCCGGCCTATTATATATAATTCTTCCTGCAAATAAGCGTACAACAACATTGCTCCAACAACTACATCATTCATATATATCAACATACTACATCATTCATATATATCAACATACTTTCCGATCCACAAATTCTAGATACAATACGTATGTACTTAAGCTAAACTTCTATCTAGCTACGACTTAAGCTAAACTTCATCATCGTTCATGGCTGACTTAAACTGGAGCGCAAAGTTAGCCCATATATCCCTCACCTTGTCAATTTGCTCCAGCGAATATGTCAATGGGGCTCTAAGCATGAACTACAAACAAATTTTCAAAAATTGGTTAGCGAAAAATTCTATCCAAGACTCCTATATAAGTAAAATGATAGAGGTAAGTAAGTAGATGAACTAAAAAACCAAAAACATACGTACATCTGGAGTAATAGTAACATATCTTCCTTTGACGATGTCCAACATGTATCGACAAATATAATATCCACATAAAACGGAACCACAAGGCTGCAAAAGGGCCTGAAAAGGGGAGCTCATATTATAAATAAGTACTTCACGCACATGTATGTACTATACTTAATAAGAGAAACAATATGTTAAGATATATATAGATATATACTATATATACAAGAAGTACCTTAATCTTTTTCCAAACAACGCCATTGGCCTCATATTTTGCAAGTGGATCGATATAGTTCCTTTTCTCAAAGGCCCTGTATATATAGATAGCTAGGTTTATATATTTATTCAGTTTTAGTTGATAATGAAGCGTTAATTTAAAGTATAATAGAAAAACAAGCTAAGGTCTATGATTGATGGCTTTTGGGTGGCTTAACTTTTGTTCCTAGCCTACAGAAACATTTTAAGGCAAATGCAGGGGAGAAACGGGAGGTATAATATATGAAGGCAAAATAAAAAAGATCATAAATAAGTTAGACATACTTGGTAATTGTATCCACAAAAAATTGACGAGGCTCTGTATGTCCGGCAGGATCACACCAATACACTGTACTTTGAGCCGGATTGATCGCGCCCAACATCCAATGCTTACTACAAGTTATAGAAAAATACAACGAAGATATCAACTTAAATATTGACAAAAAATAATAAGATAATTAATCAAGTCATCAATAATAATACTATGAAAAGAAATTTATAATTACGTACCCCTGGGCATATGGAGCAAATATAAGTTTCCGACCTTTTCCAGTATCGGTACATGTCATTGCCCTAGCAACATAATCGGATCGATAATTTTCATCCGGAGCAACGGATTCTGAGGACATTATCTCTGGGCACTAGAATCCATAGTAACTAGTAATTTGCATACTAACGGCAAGATCACTCAAATACCTACAACAATAAGAATCCATAGTAACTATCTAGTACTAGTTTGCATATTATCAGATATATACTAATGGGATTGCAAAGGGGAAGCTTAAACAAAGAGACCGAACCTCATAAAGAGTGTGATGTGAGAGGCACCAATCATTTGTTCATCTAACAAATGAACAACCTCCTCATAACTAAGGTAGCAAGTTTGTTCATTGTGTAACACATGTTCGTCAATGGGAACACTGATCATTGTCCCACTTGCCTTTAAAACCCGAGCCTCAATTTCTAATAACTTCAAATCCATGGTCCTCTGCTTTTGCTTAAAATTGTGACTAACTTCAATTCCAAGGAAAGAAGATGGCGAAATCGAGGGCGAACACTTCTGAGGCTTGGACTTCTTTGCTGCTGCTGCTTTATTTTTTCCTTGATCATTCTTTTTCATGGTTATCTAAAAGTTGGCATAAATAAGTTGATAAATGGTATAACTCTCAGTGTATCTTATATCATTATATATACTAGCTAGAAATATGACTTTGCGGCCACTGAATAAATGAACCCTTAGCATGAGTCAATGTTATCATATCACCAACAGGCATTGGTAAATCAACATTTTCCGACCCAGAATAGATTTCCTTGATTGACACTTTTCTAAAACCATCACGAAGGGCACTGCCATGAATGGAAACAAATTCGTCCTTACTTGATAGGTATACCATTCCTGAAGCCACTATATTCGATGATTTGTTTGGCTGTGATAGCACACAATCTTTCCAAGCCTGGAAATTTAAGTTATAGTAGAATTTCAAACTTTTTTCATTTACTATAAAGTAGCGTCTTTAATGAAAAGCTTACATATATACCTGTTGTGTTACTGGGCCAGGAGTCTTCAAAACATTGGTCACGGGTGGATCCTCAGTCACTTGTAGTGATTGCACTCCTTTTAGTGAGAGTGATTGCCTGTGAGACCCCTGCATAGATAGATTAGTGTTTTAAAACTTTTTTCATCGACTTTGAACTAGATAGTGTTTTAAATGCAACGCTTACAGATCCTTCTTAATGAAAACCTTTTACAACCTGCCCTAGTGATATGGTAGGAATCTTCAGAACATTGGTCTTGGGTGTTTGATAATCCTCCTCTCGGGGTGTCTCCTCTCGGGGTGTCTCCTCTGGGCGTGGCTCTTCACTCACGTGTAGTGATGCAGAATTTGTCGATCCCTCGGTACTCATAGATGCTCCTCCGTGCATTAAATCGTCTAATACTTTAGTACTTGGCTTCTCACCAGTTAGCCAAAACTGCATCATCACTGATTTCAGCTTTTCCAAGTCATCAATTTAGTGTTGCATGTAATTGATCTTCTCGTACAACTCTTATCTTGTCGGTTTTTTTGGTCCCTTCCCAAAATACTCTGTTATGGAAATACCGTTAGGAATTCCTCGCACACGGCCCGGATGCTCAGGCTTGCCTATCGCCTTAGCGAGTATGTCTTCCCGTCCTTCGGGCACAAATAAACCAGCCTCAACATCCTTTTCAAGGGATTCCTGCAAATCAGCAATATTAATTAAGTTTTTAGCAGCCAAAAAAAATGAATAAATAGCACTAATAAATTAAACAACTGAACTAAACAGAGTTAAATTACAAAAATGTTCAACTTACAATTTTCAAAGCATTTTCCTTATCATAATCAGTCATGTCCCCTTTCGCTGACTTGTGAGCCCTTAGCCAAGTTAAATATCGATCAACTTTTTCCACTGGTTTTCCCTTGGCAGCTAAATCTTCTTTCTATCAAAAAAGAAGAGAGTTCATGAAAATTCATGCCAACTTTTGACCTGGAAGTTAGCTAAAAAATGAAACCAATACATAGAACTTACGACTTTAACTTAATCCCTCGATATCCTGCTCGTGAGCCAAAGTATTTCCCCTTTTTTTTAGAGGCATTCTCCTTGTTCTTATCACTGATCGCCTAATAACATAAATCATATAGAGTGAAAAATAGTACGAGATACTATATACATATATATATTATCATGAAATAATTTGCGTGTCTACAAAAATAGAAATATTACCTTGAATTTTTCACTAGTGTGAGATGCCAGAAACTTGTTCCAATCATCTTGTGTAATCTGCTTATACAAGGGTGGTGGTGTCTTCTGGATAGCTCCCGTCTCATCATACATCCACTCACGAACCAAAGTGCATTTCCATTTTCTCCATAATTCAGCCATCTTTTGGAGACACCAATCGTGACGCTCTTCAATGACATGGAAAGCACCCTGAAATATGAACAAACTTTTAATTAGCTTAGACAACCTTACACATTATTTAACGAGACTAACAATTGCCATGAATTAAATAACCTACTATGGTAAGCAATCAAATTTATAATCAAATTTTTTGAAGCTAATCTGTACGACTGTATGATCGCAGCTGTTCATGAGAAATAAGCAATTTTATGGCTAAGATAAAGTGTTAAATGAGATATTGAGACTCATTTTTACATTTGTATGTTCATCAATTTAATAAACAACCTATATATTGAAGTTCCCATTCATCAAAGAAGTTCGATGAGCCTATTCCATGTCTATGAGCATCAGAGAGAGTGTAAGAAAGAAGTAAGCAACAAGCATTGAAGTTTGAACAAGCATTGAAGTTTGAAAGACGATCTGCAACTGAATTCGACTTCTTGGCCATATACGTAATTTCCAGTCCCGGCCACCATCTCCTACATTCCCTGATAAAATTCAGCATATAACCCAAGTTCAACGGACCACCATTATCCTCGTTGCACCACCTTACTGCATTCATCGAATCAGACTCAATAACCATATGAAGGTTCAACAACCAATCCTTACACGAGGCTATCTCCAACGCCTTGTAAATGGCTTTCACTTCTGCCTCATTACTCTCACAACAATCAAGCGGACAGGAAAACACGCATCTAAAGGAACCGTTCCAGTCCCTTAAAACCCCTCCAATTGCAGCCTTATTATCATCTTCCATTACAGAAGCACCAGTGTTCCATTTCAAGACCAGAAGGGTATCAAGCATGGTGTTAAGTTGCGGTGTCGGTCACTATTGCAGTAATGGTGGCGAAACCTGGTTCCATACTATAATGTGGTGGCGTATCCAGTGTCATGCTTATCGCCGCTTGTTTTATATTGCTCATATAGCCATATCAGTCTACTATAATGTAGTGGCCACGATTGCGCAGCAGCGCAGCTATACAACAGTGACAGTCGAGAATGGTCGTGAGTGCAGATACACAGGGAAGCAGTGTGAGTGCAGGAGGAGGGGGGGTCTGGTGCAATATCAATGAGTGCAGTAGGGGGGTCTGGTGCAATATCAATGAGTACAGTAATACCAATGCGTTCAGTGGCTGTTCTGGTCTGAACAGACCAGAGAAGCAGACAGAAGTAGAAAAATGAGTGCAGTAGGGGGGGGGGGGGGTCTGGTGCAATCCTCGACTCAATGTGCAAAATGTAAGCAAATTTGTAACTTTGTAAGCAAAACTAGAACTGAAGAGCATAGACATCATTCATGAAGTAACGCGACTTTGATTAAGTCTCGGATTCTTCGTTATAGAACACGAATAAGTATCTATTTACTGTTTTGAAAACATATATAAGTAAAGTCGATGCATATGAATGGTGGAAAGACGAGTATAGCTGTTTTACTAGCAAGTCAGCCCCACATTCTTATTAGACATGTGTTAAGTCACTACCCATACAAACTAATTAGCACTGCTACTGCCTTCTGCTACTGTTCTTCGTACCACAGTCCCTGCATACCAGACCACACCTCCACCCCCCTTCGTGGCTCATCATTCTTGCTGGTCTTTTCAGACCTGATTATTATTGCATCTGAACTCTGCTGGTCTGCCTGAAGTTTCTGTTATAACACTCTGTTACATCTATTACTGCGCATACTGTCACACTACAACATACTACCCACTTCTGTTCTGCACATCTAATGTTGTTGCGTGACTTCTACTGTTACTGTCCATCTATTAATCAATTGTTCTGCGTGTATAAGCTACTGCTTTCCTACTGCCCTTCCTAATTCCTGGCTGTTTCGTGCTTGCTGTCATTTTCTATTAGTTCAGAAACTTGGTGATGGGTTGTGTGCTGCACTCTCATTAGTATGATGATGATGATAACATCTATATATTTGCTATTTGTAGCACCTGTGATCTAGTAGTTTCTTGGCAAGCTAAAGTCAATGTTATTTTTAGTTAGATAATTGAGTGACTAGGTTAGATATATCTGGAAGATAACTTTTGATTATATATGTAGACATGGATGTACCCTGCTGACCTCATTATGTACCTTGAACCCTAATGTTCATCAAATTTATATCAATAGCTCAGTTGTCGCTGCCCACCTATCCATATTCTTATTTACATAACTTACATTTGATTTACCTGCAGGATCCTTTCATGCTTCAAGTTAAATCCTATCAACTATCAACTATCAACTAGTAACTATCTGTTTTTGCTAAGAAATTCTATCTGTTTTTGCTAAGAAATTTATATCAAGGTATGTTTTTGTTAAGAAATTCTATCAACTATCAACTATCTGTTTGTTCCTAAAATTCATGAAACAAATGTTTACCTTGTTCAGTTGGTAAAAACTTAGAACATGGTTAAAATAACATACCGTCAGTTTACTCAGCATAAGGTTCAACGTCGGTTGATCCACATCCTCCCAACTCTCCAGTGCGGGACTAACATTCCCCCGAACAGTCACGCCGATCCATGAACTAAACTTAGATGCATATTTTCCTGTCGGCAATTTATCTTCTTTGTCCCACTCAAGTTGTATGGGTTGTTTCTCTTTAATAGCTCTTGCTGTAAAACCCTCGCGAAAGCGAAAATATAAATCACACAAAGTACCAAAATTGCAGCGGAATTAAAACTTTTTAACAAACTAAACATGCGAGGCGCTTTAACAACTAAACATGCGAAAGATAAAACATAGATAAGTATAGGTAAATACCATACAAAAGCAGCCCGGGATAGCATATCCCTACAGGCACAAATACTGAAATCATAAAACTAAGGTCTAGCTAACGAATGGGTAAAGTCATCGATGAAGGATCATCGCTCGCTAGCCTCAACGTAACCCCCTGCAAACAGCATCAAGTACCTACACACATACAACATGTGCGCCACAGTCAGTGGGGAGTGACTAGAGCTCTCATAGCCACCTAATGTCATACAACACAGAACATGAAATTACAAGTATCATACTCCAACATAAACAATCATGTGAAGCATTTACATCAACATCTCAAAACTCCTATCATCACGCGAATACTATGCAAGGCTCTCAACCAACTTCGGAAACTATTTGGAAGGAGAGCCGGTTTCCCTTCCGGTTGCCCGGTCGGGGGGTCTTTCAATCCAAACCATTTATGAAACCAATTAAAGAGTCATCCAATGCCTTGGATGAACAACACTATAATCAAAGTAATATACTCATCACTATCAACATACATATCTGGCGCTGTACCAACTCTAGGCAAGCAGATATACAACAGCAAGTATATAACACCGTACCCCTACTCAGGCAAGTATATACCATATTCAGCAATATCAAACCATGACCCCAATCCTAGGCATGGAAGGATACAAATACACATTACAAGAGAACACTCATATCAAGACTCCGTTATACAACCACGGCATAATTACATAGCCTCAGCATTTATGATCCACATGCATAAATACACCTCAGAATACAAAGGCAAACGGAAACTGTGACCTACTCCAAATCACAGATCCCACAACAGTACACCTCAAAATACAAAGGCACGCAGAACTGTGACCTAATCCAAATCACGGACCTACAACAATACACCTCAAAATACAAAGGCAAGCAAAACTGTAACCTAATCCCAATCACAGTTCCACCACAATACACCTCAAAATACAAAGGCAAACAGAAACTGTGACCTAATCCCAATCACAGATTCCACAACAATACACCTCAAAATACAAAGGCAAGCAAAATTGTGACCTAATCCAAATCACAGTTCCACCACAATACACCTCAAAATACAAAGGCAAGCAAAACTGTGACCTAATCCAAATCACAGTTCCACCACAATACACCTCAAAATACAAAGGCAAACAGAAACTGTGACCTAATCCCAATCACAGATTCCACAACAATACACCTCAAAATACAAAGGCAAGCAAAACTGTGACCTAATCCAAATCACAGTTCCACCACAATACAAGGCATACCAAAACTATGACCTAATCCAAATCACAGTTCTACAACAACATTTCACATCAGAACTATGACCTAAACCAAATCACAGTCCTACAACTTCATTACTGAACTTACTCGATTCATAACCAATCATGCAAGCGACGTATATACAGACCAACACTTAATTGACCCTAGGAACTAAGCCGAGGGAGAGCCGGTTTCCCTTTCGGTTGCCCGACCGGGGGGTCTCTATCCTCACTCTATTCCCGAACCCAATATAGTGCCGCCCGAACCTCGGGGACCTCAAACATGCATACGAAGCTTACGGAAAAAGAATCAATACAATCCGACTTGAAAATCAAAAGTTATAAGCAAATAACACAATCAGGGGCTCTCAGCCGGTTGGCCACAGGCGGAGAGTCTCATATTAAATAAATATACATCTCAAACCAACCATATGAGCCTCACAACATGATTAAAATATGCTTAGACTCTTCACAAGAAAGTCCCTAAAAGTTAACTATCTTCATGCACAATTTCCGCAATCAACTCCTTATGAGCTATTTGACTCGAGACGGATAACCACGCTTCTTATGATGACTTTCCTAACTCCAATATACATTTAATACCAAGTATATTTACCACCAAACATCACTTAAAACATCCTAAAAACAATTGGGAAACAAGCCCCCAAAACGGCTCGACAAACCGATAAACGAGCAGAAAGTTACAGCGGTTTTTGCGCAGCCTGCGCAAGGCGGTGCGCAGCTGCGCCTAGGCTGCGCAGCCTGCGCAATTTGAGGCGCAGCCTGCGCCCAAGCACGGGACAGGTAGTTCATACGCATTTCCTGCAATTTGACAATTCAATCTATCTTTCGACAAACACTTCTAAACCATAAATTTCTAGTATAAAACCTATACTATTAGCACATATCAACCCATAACAATCCCAAGTGTGTCTCATATATAATCTTTGCACAAAATCAAGCATTAAACAAGCATAAGAACGAAAATCCCAAATGATACCGATCTTAACATGTATACTCTTAAAACCACTTTCTAATCCAATTCCTCCTCAATCATCACAAAAACCAGTTTGTAAATCATCATAAGAACATTAAAGAACCTAACAATCATACTAGCTTCATCAAAACACATGCATTCAAATCACATATAGTGCTAATTTAGACAAAAAGCCGAGTTTCTCATTATCGTCACCTTAAAAGCGGTTATGCTCCGAATTCTTCTTCAATAACGAAGCTATCACCCTCCGGGTCCTCTAATCCAACTCTTACAACAAAAGAAACGGGTTTTAGAAGCTTAAAACGGAATTTACCCAAAACAGCGTCTTTTTCGAGTTTGATAAAATTGAAATTGAAAGAGATAGAAAGCTTGCAAATCTCGCAAGGATTCCGAAAATGTAAGACTTACCGCGATTCGAGTTCGGGAAGAGGTTGAAATGTTGATTTTAAGCTCTTAAGAATGAAGAACAATGGTGGAAATGAAGAAGCAGTGGAAATGAAGATGGATGTCGATGGAATAGGGTTTTGGCGGGGTTTATATTGTCCTTTCCGTATTTTGAGTCGGGTTACTTGTTTTGTGAAACGGGTTCAAGTCGGGGTTTGATTTTGCCAAGTTAACATCTTAAGAACTAAAACATTCTTAAGACGGATCTAAACGGAGAAACTTAAAATAAATTCACGATTTATTATTAAAATCTTATTAAATTCCGTAAACTACTTTTAAGTTATTAAAATCACTTTTATAAAAATACGGGATGTTACAATCACCCCATCTTTTAAAAAGTTTCGTCCTCGAAACTTGAAAGCAGTTACAAGGACAACATTAACAACTAAAACTTCCACAGAAACCTTGATATACAAAAACTTAGACTTCTTTCCAAACATTTCAAAAGTAAAAACCATAGTTCAGCCTCCATCAAGGAACGTTTGGGTTCTCGTTGCGCATTCAAGGACCTGACATTCTAATCCGAAGGCAAAACCAAGGTGAAAATCAATGAAAAATTTCAAAATTTAGATCGATCCGATGTTGATAGGCATAGTACAGGTTATCAGACGTCTCCAATAACGAGTTCCAATGGCAAATCAACACTGAAATCCATCGAAGTTGTACAACTTTCAACTTTCTTCAAACTAAACTTCCCAAAAATAAACTTTTGTTTTAAATTTCTCAAAAAGAGTAAAGTTGCAAAAGTAACGAAAGTTTAAAATCCTCAGAAAGGAAACAATTCAGAACGGTTACAGGAGTACAGAGACAACAACTTAAGATCAAGGAGGCGGAGGCAACATAGATCTTCCTCAAAACTCAATCAAGGGGGGGAAAGTTTACTTGCAAGGTACTTCGAAAAGCAAGTAACAAGGATAAGTCGAAAGGGGATGAAGATAGATTTCAAGTAAGATGGTCAATTATTCAATAAGAAAGGACGTGCATCCGGAGTTATCAAGAAGACGATGCACAAAGATATGAGGAGTATCTTCAAGGCTCAGAAGCATTCTCCAACGGTAGTACGAATCGTCCATCTTCGGTAGAAAACACCGGCCTTGATCGTCAAATGGATGAACTCACGGTTCGTCAATTCAAAGATATAAAAAGTAAACTCATTGACAATCAACAAACACGT
Organism: Silene conica; assembly: GCA_029255685.2. Taxonomy (NCBI): domain Eukaryota; kingdom Viridiplantae; phylum Streptophyta; class Magnoliopsida; order Caryophyllales; family Caryophyllaceae; genus Silene; species Silene conica. Next base: position 54,107,591 of record CM055317.2, read on the forward strand.
TAGGACCTAATAAAAGCAATCACAATACAGACTACCACTTGTCCTTAAGTCTACCCAATCTCTCATTCATTATTCAAGTTATAGGTCAAGTTAAGTTTGGGGATTACATGAGTGCGTCGGGAGCGATAACGCTCTGATACCAACTGTAAAACCCTCGCGAAAGCGGAAATATAAATCACACAAAGTACCAAAATTGCAGCGGAATTAAAACTTTTTAACAAACTAAACATGCGAGGCGCTTTAACAACTAAACATGCGAAAGATAAAACATAGATAAGTATAGGTAAATACCATACAAAAGCAGCCCAGGATAGCATATCCCTACAGGCACAAATACTGAAATCATAAAACTAAGGTCTAGCTAACGAATGGGTAAAGTCATCGATGAAGGATCATCGCTCGCTAGCCTCAACGTAACCCCCTGCAAACAGCATCAAGTACCTACACACATACAACATGTGCGCCACAGTCAGTGGGGAGTGACTAGAGCTCTCATAGCCACCTAATGTCATACAACACAGAACATGAAATTACAAGTATCATACTCCAACATAAACAATCATGTGAAGCATTTACATCAACATCTCAAAACTCCTATCATCACGCGAATACTATGCAAGGCTCTCAACCAACTTCGGAAACTATTTGGAAGGAGAGCCGGTTTCCCTTCCGGTTGCCCGGTCGGGGGGTCTTTCAATCCAAACCATTTACGAAACCAATTAAAGAGTCATCCAATGCCTTGGATGAACAACACTATAATCAAAGTAATATACTCATCACTATCAACATACATATCTGACACTGTACCAACTCTAGGCAAGCAGATATACAACAGCAAGTATATAACACCGTACCCCTACTCAGGCAAGTATATACCATATTCAGCAATATCAAACCATGACCCCAATCCTAGGCATGGAAGGATACAAATACACATTACAAGAGAACACTCATATCAAGACTCCGTTATACAACCACGGCATAAATACATAGCCTCGGCATTTATGATCCACATGCATAAATACACCTCAGAATACAAAGGCAAACGGAAACTGTGACCTAATCCAAATCACAGATCCCACAACAGTACACCTCAAAATACAAAGGCACGCAGAACTGTGACCTAATCCAAATCACGGACCTACAACAATACACCTCAAAATACAAAGGCAAGCAAAACTGTAACCTAATCCCAATCACAGTTCCACCACAATACACCTCAAAATACAAAGGCAAACAGAAACTGTGACCTAATCCCAATCACAGATTCCACAACAATACACCTCAAAATACAAAGGCAAGCAAAATTGTGACCTAATCCAAATCACAGTTCCACCACAATACACCTCAAAATACAAAGGCAAGCAAAACTGTGACCTAATCCAAATCACAGTTCCACCACAATACACCTCAAAATACAAAGGCAAACAGAAACTGTGACCTAATCCCAATCACAGATTCCACAACAATACACCTCAAAATACAAAGGCAAGCAAAACTGTGACCTAATCCAAATCACAGTTCCACCACAATACAAGGCATACCAAAACTATGACCTAATCCAAATCACAGTTCTACAACAACATTTCACATCAGAACTATGACCTAAACCAAATCACAGTCCTACAACTTCATTACTGAACTTACTCGATTCATAACCAATCATGCAAGCGACGTATATATAGACCAACACTTAATTGACCCCAGGAACTAAGCCGAGGGAGAGCCGGTTTCCCTTTCGGTTGCCCGACCGGGGGGTCTCTATCCTCACTCTATTCCCGAACCCAATATAGTGCCGCCCGAACCTCGGGGACCTCAAACATGCATACGAAGCTTACGGAAAAAGAATCAATACAATCCGACTTGAAAATCAAAAGTTATAAGCAAATAACACAATCAGGGGCTCTCAGCCGGTTGGCCACAGGCGGAGAGTCTCATATTAAATAAATATACATCTCAAACCAACCATATGAGCCTCATAACATGATTAAAATATGCTTAGACTCTTCACAAGAAAGTCCCTAAAAGTTAACTATCTTCATGCACAATTTCCGCAATCAACTCCTTATGAGCTATTTGACTCGAGACGGATAACCACGCTTCTTATGATGACTTTCCTAACTCCAATATACATTTAATACCAAGTATATTTACCACCAAACATCACTTAAAACATCCTAAAAACAATTGGGAAACAAGCCCCCAAAACGGCTCGACAAAACGATAAACGAGCAGAAAGTTACAGAGGTTTTTGCGCAGCCTGCGCAAGGCGGTGCGCAGCTGCGCCTAGGCTGCGCAGCCTGCGCAATTTGAGGCGCAGCCTGCGCCCAAGCACGGGACAGGTAGTTCATACGCATTTCCTGCAATTTGACAATTCAATCTATCTTTCAACAAACACTTCTAAACCATAAATTTCTAGTATAAAACCTATACTATTAGCACATATCAACCCATAACAATCCCAAGTGTGTCTCATATATAATCTTTGCACAAAATCAAGCATTAAACAAGCATAAGAACGAAAATCCCAAATGATACCGATCTTACCATGTATACTCTTAAAACCACTTTCTCATCCAATTCCTCCTCAATCATCACAAAAACCAGTTTGTAAATCATCATAAGAACATTAAAGAACCTAACAATCATACTAGCTTCATCAAAACACATGCATTCAAATCACATATAGTGCTAATTTAGACAAAAAGCCGAGTTTCTCATTATCGTCACCTTAAAAGCGGTTATGCTCCGAATTCTTCTTCAATAACGAAGCTATCACCCTCCGGGTCCTCTAATCCAACTCTTACAACAAAAGAAACGGGTTTTAGAAGCTTAAAACGGAATTTACCCAAAACAGCGTCTTTTTCGAGTTTGATAAAATTGAAATTGAAAGAGATAGAAAGCTTGCAAATCTCGCAAGGATTCCGAAAATGTAAGACTTACCGCGATTCGAGTTCGGGAAGAGGTTGAAATGTTGATTTTAAGCTCTTAAGAATGAAGAACAATGGTGGAAATGAAGAAGCAGTGGAAATGAAGATGGATGTCGATGGAATAGGGTTTTGGCGGGGTTTATATTGTCCTTTCCGTATTTTGAGTCGGGTTACTTGTTTTGTGAAACGGGTTCAAGTCGGGGTTTGATTTTGCCAAGTTAACATCTTAAGAACTAAAACATTCTTAAGACGGATCTAAACGGAGAAACTTAAAATAAATTCACGATTTATTATTAAAATCTTATTAAATTCCGTAAACTACTTTTAAGTTATTAAAATCACTTTTATAAAAATACGGGATGTTACAATCACCCCATCTTTTAAAAAGTTTCGTCCTCGAAACTTGAAAGCAGTTACAAGGACAACATTAACAACTAAAACTTCCACAGAAACCTTGATATACAAAAACTTAGACTTCTTTCCAAACATTTCAAAAGTAAAAACCATAGTTCAGCCTCCATCAAGGAACGTTTGGGTTCTCGTTGCGCATTCAAGGACCTGACATTCTAATCCGAAGGCAAAACCAAGGTGAAAATCAATGAAAAATTTCAAAATTTAGATCGATCCGATGTTGATAGGCATAGTACAGGTTATCAGACGTCTCCAATAACGAGTTCCAATGGCAAATCAACACTGAAATCCATCGAAGTTGTACAACTTTCAACTTTCTTCAAACTAAACTTCCCAAAAATAAACTTTTGTTTTAAATTTCTCAAAAAGAGTAAAGTTGCAAAAGTAACGAAAGTTTAAAATCCTCAGAAAGGAAACAATTCAGAACGGTTACAGGAGTACAGAGACAACAACTTAAGATCAAGGAGGCGGAGGCAACATAGATCTTCCTCAAAACTCAATCAAGGGGGGGAAAGTTTACTTGCAAGGTACTTCGAAAAGCAAGTAACAAGGATAAGTCGAAAGGGGATGAAGATAGATTTCAAGTAAGATGGTCAATTATTCAATAAGAAAGGACGTGCATCCGGAGTTATCAAGAAGACGATGCACAAAGATATGAGGAGTATCTTCAAGGCTCAGAAGCATTCTCCAACGGTAGTACGAATCGTCCATCTTCGGTAGAAAACACCGGCCTTGATCGTCAAATGGATGAACTCACGGTTCGTCAATTCAAAGATATAAAAAGTAAACTCATTGACAATCAACAAACACGTTAGGACCTAATAAAAGCAATCACAATACAGACTACCACTTGTCCTTAAGTCTACCCAATCTCTCATTCATTATTCAAGTTATAGGTCAAGTTAAGTTTGGGGATTACATGAGTGCGTCGGGAGCGATAACGCTCTGATACCAACTGTAAAACCCTCGCGAAAGCGGAAATATAAATCACACAAAGTACCAAAATTGCAGCGGAATTAAAACTTTTTAACAAACTAAACATGCGAGGCGCTTTAACAACTAAACATGCGAAAGATAAAACATAGATAAGTATAGGTAAATACCATACAAAAGCAGCCCAGGATAGCATATCCCTACAGGCACAAATACTGAAATCATAAAACTAAGGTCTAGCTAACGAATGGGTAAAGTCATCGATGAAGGATCATCGCTCGCTAGCCTCAACGTAACCCCCTGCAAACAGCATCAAGTACCTACACACATACAACATGTGCGCCACAGTCAGTGGGGAGTGACTAGAGCTCTCATAGCCACCTAATGTCATACAACACAGAACATGAAATTACAAGTATCATACTCCAACATAAACAATCATGTGAAGCATTTACATCAACATCTCAAAACTCCTATCATCACGCGAATACTATGCAAGGCTCTCAACCAACTTCGGAAACTATTTGGAAGGAGAGCCGGTTTCCCTTCCGGTTGCCCGGTCGGGGGGTCTTTCAATCCAAACCATTTACGAAACCAATTAAAGAGTCATCCAATGCCTTGGATGAACAACACTATAATCAAAGTAATATACTCATCACACTACAAAAAAATGGCCCTTGCGCCACGATTTATGTCACGGGAATTCATAATTCGTGACCTAAATTTGCTTAGTCACGGGAAAAAAAGTCCCCTTCCTTCAAAATTAATTGGTACAAAAATTTATGTCACGGGAAAATATATCCGTGACAAATAATTGTTTTTAGTCACGAATTAAGCCATGACCGTGGCTAACAAATGCGTTTAGTCACGCATCAAGTCACGAACGTGGCTAATAATTATTTTTAGCCACAATGTCGTGGCTAATTATGATTTATTGTCACATGTAAGTTAACCGTGACTAATTAGTGTGTTTAGCCACACTGAATTCTTAACGTGGCTAATTATGATTTATTGTCACAGCTAAATTATCCGTGACTATATTGCTCTTAGCCACACACTGAATTCTTACCGTGGCTAATTGTGATTTATTGTCACAAGTAAATTACCCGTGACTAATTATTGCTCTTAGCTATGCACTGGATTTTTACCGTGACTAATATTTTTGATTTGATAACAAATACTAGTACAAAATTATTAGTCCAACATGGTGTGTACTGTGACATCAAGATGATTGCGCCGTATTATTGCGAGATGTGAACAATATTCGTACTTAATGTTCTTCACTATTGACGTAAATGATCCTATTATGATTATTCTTATTATTGGATTTAGTCTGTCACAAGTGAGAATTTGTGTAATTTATTATGATTATTCTTATTAACACTACTGACTTGCAAATGAATATGATTATATGAATAAATGATTGTTGTTTAACAATTTATTTTGCTTTATTTTCGTTGAATGCAGCTTTACTTTAAGTATACGTTTAATTATGTAATGACAATTTTGTAATTTCAAAGCTACTTACCAGTTACTCAATTTATTAAATTGCGCAACAAGACCGACAAAAAACACTACAACAAATTGACACTTGCGCCACGATTTATGCCACGAGAATTTATAATTCGTGGCTAAATTTTGTTTAGCCACGGAAAAATTTTATTCACAATTTTAGAAAAATTTTATGCCATGGGAAAATTTTTCCCGTGACAAAAAGTCAATTGCGCCACAATTTAGGTTACAGTCGTGGCTAATAATCATTTTTGCCACGAACAATGTCACACCCATGGCAAATATATATTTATAATTCTTTTTTTGTTAAACTTATAATATTGAGTAACTTTATTTAGAGACCGCATCACATTTAAAGAGAAAGTATGTCCAATTAAATAATTAACTTATTAACACCTATCATTCAGAAGTCTGAAACTATTATATTGTTAAATAAGCTTTTCATTAGAAAATTGATTTACAACTTTATTTGTAAAATATTTCTACAAGAACTTGAATTCGAGATGTTAAATTGGAGAAAAATTGGGGAAGTTTTAAAGGAGAAAAAAAAAGAAAAGACAATTAGATTTAAAATATGATTAAATAAAAAAAGTAGTCTAAAAAATTAAATTGAAAATGATTTCCAACAAATCATTGAATAAAATGGAAAAAAAACATATTGATAAAATAATCGATATAAAATAAATCAATATAGAAAAACATTTTATTTATTGAAAATGAGCGTATGACACCGAAAAGTAAAATGAAAATTAAAATATTAAATTTACATGTGTAAATAATGTGAAATTTTGTTGACAAAAAGAAATATCAAGAATAATGAAAAGAAATCAATTTAGAGAAAACAAAAATTTATACGATATTTTCTGTGTTTTTTTGGCAAAAACTGATTATTTTCGAGTTAATAATGTCTTGGTCATTTATTTTAGTAATAAAACTCGGTCATTGATACCTATATGTAGTCATTATTCAAAAGTGATCATTACTTATTCAAAAGTGATTAAACTTATTTTCGTTACAAATACGACGATCTTACAAATAGTATTTGTGTGGAAAAATATATGAAAAAATGGATAAAAGAAAAACAAAATAAAAATGCCTACAAATGAAAAAAAATAAAAAAAAATGTATTAGGGAAAAAAATATAAGGAAAATGTGATTAAATAGTTTGGAGAAAAATGGTTTTGTTGACTCGGGAAAAAAATAACCCGAGCATCATTAGTCGGGAGGTCAACATTGAAAACTCAAGTAATTTGAGAAAAATAATATTTTTTTCGCAAAAATATGTAAATCATTTAATATTTATTCGCAAAAATAATAGTGAAGGTAATTTAGAAAAAAAGGAATATAATTTTAAAAGGTTTCAAAGTGTTAACTATATCAACAAGCTTAAGTTTCATTTTCGGTAGCTCATCATCAGAACTCCACTGTTAAGCGTGCTCAGGTGAGAGTAGTATTGGGATGAGTGACCTCATGGGGAGGATATACGATTCGCAAAAGTGAATGACTTGTGATTGTAAGTAACGAGTTGAGATAACTAACCAAGCAAGGATTAAAACTTGACAAAATCCCATATGTAACCAAATGTGTTTGGTAGTGTGGTGGTTGCTCACCTCATCCCTTAACCCTGAGGTCAGGGGCTCGACTCCTACCCATGGGAATGGAGCAACTCTTTGGCAAGCAGTTTACCTCTTCGTGTGAGAGCCCGCGGCGAGGGGATTATACACCGTTGTCGACACGGTGGACACCCCGGTTTAGACCGAAAAAAAAAGATTCCATAAATGAAAATATGTTCATTATAAGTAAAAAATAATATATTACATTTTGTTTATTTATTTTTTATTTTTTTGTTTGTCACGGGAATAATTTTGGTCACGAGAATTAATTTTTGGTCACGGGAATTATTAAAATATAATTTTAGCCACGTTAATGTTTTTCCCGTGACTATCTGTTAGCCACGGTCACTTGGGCCACGGTAGGTATTTCCGTGACAAAGAGCTTTAGCCACGGGAAATTAATACTTGCGCCACGAATTTAGTCGTGGCCCAAGTGCTTAATTGTAGTAGTGTCACTATCAACATACATATCTGACACTGTACCAACTCTAGGCAAGCAGATATACAACAGCAAGTATATAACACCGTACCCCTACTCAGGCAAGTATATACCATATTCAGCAATATCAAACCATGACCCCAATCCTAGGCATGGAAGGATACAAATACACATTACAAGAGAACACTCATATCAAGACTCCGTTATACAACCACGGCATAAATATATAGCCTCAACATTTATGATCCACATGCATAAATACACCTCAGAATACAAAGGCAAACGAAAACTGTGACCTAATCCAAATCACAGATCCCACAACAGTACACCTCAAAATACAAAGGCACGCAGAACTGTGACCTAATCCAAATCACGGACCTACAACAATACACCTCAAAATACAAAGGCAAGCAAAACTGTAACCTAATCCCAATCACAGTTCCACCACAATACACCTCAAAATACAAAGGCAAACAGAAACTGTGACCTAATCCCAATCACAGTTTCCACAACAATACACCTCAAAATACAAAGGCAAGCAAAATTGTGACCTAATCCAAATCACAGTTCCACCACAATACACCTCAAAATACAAAGGCAAGCAAAACTGTGACCTAATCCAAATCACAGTTCCACCACAATACACCTCAAAATACAAAGGCAAACAGAAACTGTGACCTAATCCCAATCACAGATTCCACAACAATACACCTCAAAATACAAAGGCAAGCAAAACTGTGACCTAATCCAAATCACAGTTCCACCACAATACAAGGCATACCAAAACTATGACCTAATCCAAATCACAGTTCTACAACAACATTTCACATCAGAACTATGACCTAAACCAAATCACAGTCCTACAACTTCATTACTGAACTTACTCGATTCATAACCAATCATGCAAGCGACGTATATACAGACCAACACTTAATTGACCCCAGGAACTAAGCCGAGGGAGAGCCGGTTTCCCTTTCGGTTGCCCGACCGGGGGGTCTCTATCCTCACTCTATTCCCGAACCCAATATAGTGCCGCCCGAACCTCGGGGACCTCAAACATGCATACGAAGCTTACGGAAAAAGAATCAATACAATCCGACTTGAAAATCAAAAGTTATAAGCAAATAACACAATCATGGGCTCTCAGCCGGTTGGCCACAGGCGGAGAGTCTCATATTAAATAAATATACATCTCAAACCAACCATATGAGCCTCATAACATGATTAAAATATGCTTAGACTCTTCACAAGAAAGTCCCTAAAAGTTAACTATCTTCATGCACAATTTCCGCAATCAACTCCTTATGAGCTATTTGACTCGAGACGGATAACCACGCTTCTTATGATGACTTTCCTAACTCCAATATACATTTAATACCAAGTATATTTACCACCAAACATCACTTAAAACATCCTAAAAACAATTGGGAAACAAGCCCCCAAAACGGCTCGACAAACCGATAAACGAGCAGAAAGTTACAGCGGTTTTTGCGCAGCCTGCGCAATTTGAGGCGCAGCCTGCGGCCAAGCACGGGACAGGTAGTTCATACGCATTTCCTGCAATTTGACAATTCAATCTATCTTTCGACAAACACTTCTAAACCATAAATTTCTAGTATAAAACCTATACTATTAGCACATATCAACCCATAACAATCCCAAGTGTGTCTCATATATAATCTTTGCACAAAATCAAGCATTAAATAAGCATAAGAACGAAAATCCCAAATGATACCGATCTTAACATGTATACTCTTAAAACCACTTTCTCATCCAATTCCTCCTCAATCATCACAAAAACCAGTTTGTAAATCATCATAAGAACATTAAAGAACCTAACAATCATACTAGCTTCATCAAAACACATGCATTCAAATCACATATAGTGCTAATTTAGACAAAAAGCCGAGTTTCTCATTATCGTCACCTTAAAAGCGGTTATGCTCCGAATTCTTCTTCAATAACGAAGCTATCACCCTCCGGGTCCTCTAATCCAACTCTTACAACAAAAGAAACGGGTTTTAGAAGCTTAAAACGGAATTTACCCAAAACAGCGTCTTTTTCGAGTTTGATAAAATTGAAATTGAAAGAGATAGAAAGCTTGCAAATCTCGCAAGGATTCCGAAAATGTAAGACTTACCGCGATTCGAGTTCGGGAAGAGGTTGAAATGTTGATTTTAAGCTCTTAAGAATGAAGAACAATGGTGGAAATGAAGAAGCAGTGGAAATGAAGATGGATGTCGATGGAATAGGGTTTTGGCGGGGTTTATATTGTCCTTTCCGTATTTTGAGTCGGGTTACTTGTTTTGTGAAACGGGTTCAAGTCGGGGTTTGATTTTGCCAAGTTAACATCTTAAGAACTAAAACATTCTTAAGACGGATCTAAACGGAGAAACTTAAAATAAATTCACGATTTATTATTAAAATCTTATTAAATTCCGTAAACTACTTTTAAGTTATTAAAATCACTTTTATAAAAATACGGGATGTTACAATCACCCCATCTTTTAAAAAGTTTCGTCCTCGAAACTTGAAAGCAGTTACAAGGACAACATTAACAACTAAAACTTCCACAGAAACCTTGATATACAAAAACTTAGACTTCTTTCCAAACATTTCAAAAGTAAAAACCATAGTTCAGCCTCCATCAACGAACGTTTGGGTTCTCGTTGCGCATTCAAGGACCTGACATTCTAATCCGAAGGCAAAACCAAGGTGAAAATCAATGAAAAATTTCAAAATTTAGATCGATCCGATGTTGATAGGCATAGTACAGGTTATCAGACATCTCCAATAACGAGTTCCAATGGCAAATCAACACTGAAATCCATCGAAGTTGTAAAACTTTCAACTTTCTTCAAACTAAACTTCCCAAAAATAAACTTTTGTTTTAAATTTCTCAAAAAGAGTAAAGTTGCAAAAGTAACGAAAGTTTAAAATCCTCAGAAAGGAAACAATTCAGAACGGTTACAGAAGTACAGAGACAACAACTTAAGATCAAGGAGGCGGAGGCAACAGAGATCTTCCTCAAAACTCAATCAAGGGGGGGAAAGTTTACTTGCAAGGTACTTCGAAAAGCAAGTAACAAGGATAAGTCGAAAGCGGATGAAGATAGATTTCAAGTAAGATGGTCAATTATTCAATAAGAAAGGACGTGCATCCGGAGTTATCAAGAAGACGATGCACAAAGATATGAGGAGTATCTTCAAGGCTCAGAAGCATTCTCCAACGGTAGTACGAATCGTCCATCTTCGGTAGAAAACACCGGCCTTGATCGTCAAATGGATGAACTCACGGTTCGTCAATTCAAAGATATAAAAAGTAAACTCATTGACAATCAACAAACACGTTAGGACCTAATAAAAGCAATCACAATACAGACTACCACTTGTCCTTAAGTCTACCCAATCTCTCATTCATTATTCAAGTTATAGGTCAAGTTAAGTTTGGGGATTACATGAGTGCGTCGGGAGCGATAACGCTCTGATACCAACTGTAAAACCCTCGCGAAAGCGGAAATATAAATCACACAAAGTACCAAAATTGCAGCGGAATTAAAACTTTTTAACAAACTAAACATGCGAGGCGCTTTAACAACTAAACATGCGAAAGATAAAACATAGATAAGTATAGGTAAATACCATACAAAAGCAGCCCAGGATAGCATATCCCTACAGGCACAAATACTGAAATCATAAAACTAAGGTCTAGCTAACGAATGGGTAAAGTCATCGATGAAGGATCATCGCTCGCTAGCCTCAACGTAACCCCCTGCAAACAGCATCAAGTACCTACACACATACAACATGTGCGCCACAGTCAGTGGGGAGTGACTAGAGCTCTCATAGCCACCTAATGTCATACAACACAGAACATGAAATTACAAGTATCATACTCCAACATAAACAATCATGTGAAGCATTTACATCAACATCTCAAAACTCCTATCATCACGCGAATACTATGCAAGGCTCTCAACCAACTTCGGAAACTATTTGGAAGGAGAGCCGGTTTCCCTTCCGGTTGCCCGGTCGGGGGGTCTTTCAATCCAAACCATTTACGAAACCAATTAAAGAGTCATCCAATGCCTTGGATGAACAACACTATAATCAAAGTAATATACTCATCACTATCAACATACATATCTGACACTGTACCAACTCTAGGCAAGCAGATATACAACAGCAAGTATATAACACCGTACCCCTACTCAGGCAAGTATATACCATATTCAGCAATATCAAACCATGACCCCAATCCTAGGCATGGAAGGATACAAATACACATTACAAGAGAACACTCATATCAAGACTCCGTTATACAACCACGGCATAAATACATAGCCTCAGCATTTATGATCCACATGCATAAATACACCTCAGAATACAAAGGCAAACGAAAACTGTGACCTAATCCAAATCACAGATCCCACAACAGTACACCTCAAAATACAAAGGCACGCAGAACTGTGACCTAATCCAAATCACGGACCTACAACAATACACCTCAAAATACAAAGGCAAGCAAAACTGTAACCTAATCCCAATCACAGTTCCACCACAATACACCTCAAAATACAAAGGCAAACAGAAACTGTGACCTAATCCCAATCACAGATTCCACAACAATACACCTCAAAATACAAAGGCAAGCAAAATTGTGACCTAATCCAAATCACAGTTCCACCACAATACACCTCAAAATACAAAGGCAAGCAAAACTGTGACCTAATCCAAATCACAGTTCCACCACAATACACCTCAAAATACAAAGGCAAACAGAAACTGTGACCTAATCCCAATCACAGATTCCACAACAATACACCTCAAAATACAAAGGCAAGCAAAACTGTGACCTAATCCAAATCACAGTTCCACCACAATACAAGGCATACCAAAACTATGACCTAATCCAAATCACAGTTCTACAACAACATTTCACATCAGAACTATGACCTAAACCAAATCACAGTCCTACAACTTCATTACTGAACTTACTCGATTCATAACCAATCATGCAAGCGACGTATATACAGACCAACACTTAATTGACCCCAGGAACTAAGCCGAGGGAGAGCCGGTTTCCCTTTCGGTTGCCCGACCGGGGGGTCTCTATCCTCACTCTATTCCCGAACCCAATATAGTGCCGCCCGAACCTCGGGGACCTCAAACATGCATACGAAGCTTACGGAAAAAGAATCAATACAATCCGACTTGAAAATCAAAAGTTATAAGCAAATAACACAATCAGGGGCTCTCAGCCAGTTGGCCACAGGCGGAGAGTCTCATATTAAATAAATATACATCTCAAACCAACCATATGAGCCTCATAACATGATTAAAATATGCTTAGACTCTTCACAAGAAAGTCCCTAAAAGTTAACTATCTTCATGCACAATTTCCGCAATCAACTCCTTATGAGCTATTTGACTCGAGACGGATAACCACGCTTCTTATGATGACTTTCCTAACTCCAATATACATTTAATACCAAGTATATTTACCACCAAACATCACTTAAAACATCCTAAAAACAATTGGGAAACAAGCCCCCAAAACGGCTCGACAAACCGATAAACGAGCAGAAAGTTACAGCGGTTTTTGCGCAGCCTGCGCAAGGCGGTGCGCAGCTGCGCCTAGGCTGCGCAGCCTGCGCAATTTGAGGCGCAGCCTGCGCCCAAGCACGGGACAGGTAGTTCATACGCATTTCCTGCAATTTGACAATTCAATCTATCTTTCGACAAACACTTCTAAACCATAAATTTCTAGTATAAAACCTATACTATTAGCACATATCAACCCATAACAATCCCAAGTGTGTCTCATATATAATCTTTGCACAAAATCAAGCATTAAACAAGCATAAGAACGAAAATCCCAAATGATACCGATCTTAACATGTATACTCTTAAAACCACTTTCTCATCCAATTCCTCCTCAATCATCACAAAAACCAGTTTGTAAATCATCATAAGAACATTAAAGAACCTAACAATCATACTAGCTTCATCAAAACACATGCATTCAAATCACATATAGTGCTAATTTAGACAAAAAGCCGAGTTTCTCATTATCGTCACCTTAAAAGCGGTTATGCTCCGAATTCTTCTTCAATAACGAAGCTATCACCCTCCGGGTCCTCTAATCCAACTCTTACAACAAAAGAAACGGGTTTTAGAAGCTTAAAACGGAATTTACCCAAAACAGCGTCTTTTTCGAGTTTGATAAAATTGAAATTGAAAGAGATAGAAAGCTTGCAAATCTCGCAAGGATTCCGAAAATGTAAGACTTACCGCGATTCGAGTTCGGGAAGAGGTTGAAATGTTGATTTTAAGCTCTTAAGAATGAAGAACAATGGTGGAAATGAAGAAGCAGTGGAAATGAAGATGGATGTCGATGGAATAGGGTTTTGGCGGGGTTTATATTGTCCTTTCCGTATTTTGAGTCGGGTTACTTGTTTTGTGAAACGGGTTCAAGTCGGGGTTTGATTTTGCCAAGTTAACATCTTAAGAACTAAAACATTCTTAAGACGGATCTAAACGGAGAAACTTAAAATAAATTCACGATTTATTATTAAAATCTTATTAAATTCCGTAAACTACTTTTAAGTTATTAAAATCACTTTTATAAAAATACGGGATGTTACAATCACCCCATCTTTTAAAAAGTTTCGTCCTCGAAACTTGAAAGCAGTTACAAGGACAACATTAACAACTAAAACTTCCACAGAAACCTTGATATACAAAAACTTAGACTTCTTTCCAAACATTTCAAAAGTAAAAACCATAGTTCAGCCTCCATCAAGGAACGTTTGGGTTCTCGTTGCGCATTCAAGGACCTGACATTCTAATCCGAAGGCAAAACCAAGGTGAAAATCAATGAAAAATTTCAAAATTTAGATCGATCCGATGTTGATAGGCATAGTACAGGTTATCAGACGTCTCCAATAACGAGTTCCAATGGCAAATCAACACTGAAATCCATCGAAGTTGTACAACTTTCAACTTTCTTCAAACTAAACTTCCCAAAAATAAACTTTTGTTTTAAATTTCTCAAAAAGAGTAAAGTTGCAAAAGTAACGAAAGTTTAAAATCCTCAGAAAGGAAACAATTCAGAACGGTTACAGGAGTACAGAGACAACAACTTAAGATCAAGGAGGCGGAGGCAACATAGATCTTCCTCAAAACTCAATCAAGGGGGGGAAGTTTACTTGCAAGGTACTTCGAAAAGCAAGTAACAAGGATAAGTCGAAAGGGGATGAAGATAGATTTCAAGTAAGATGGTCAATTATTCAATAAGAAAGGACGTGCATCCGGAGTTATCAAGAAGACGATGCACAAAGATATGAGGAGTATCTTCAAGGCTCAGAAGCATTCTCCAACGGTAGTACGAATCGTCCATCTTCGGTAGAAAACACCGGCCTTGATCGTCAAATGGATGAACTCACGGTTCGTCAATTCAAAGATATAAAAAGTAAACTCATTGACAATCAACAAACACGTTAGGACCTAATAAAAGCAATCACAATACAGACTACCACTTGTCCTTAAGTCTACCCAATCTCTCATTCATTATTCAAGTTATAGGTCAAGTTAAGTTTGGGGATTACATGAGTGCGTCGGGAGCGATAACGCTCTGATACCAACTGTAAAACCCTCGCGAAAGCGGAAATATAAATCACACAAAGTACCAAAATTGCAGCGGAATTAAAACTTTTTAACAAACTAAACATGCGAGGCGCTTTAACAACTAAACATGCGAAAGATAAAACATAGATAAGTATAGGTAAATACCATACAAAAGCAGCCCAGGATAGCATATCCCTACAGGCACAAATACTGAAATCATAAAACTAAGGTCTAGCTAACGAATGGGTAAAGTCATCGATGAAGGATCATCGCTCGCTAGCCTCAACGTAACCCCCTGCAAACAGCATCAAGTACCTACACACATACAACATGTGCGCCACAGTCAGTGGGGAGTGACTAGAGCTCTCATAGCCACCTAATGTCATACAACACAGAACATGAAATTACAAGTATCATACTCCAACATAAACAATCATGTGAAGCATTTACATCAACATCTCAAAACTCCTATCATCACGCGAATACTATGCAAGGCTCTCAACCAACTTCGGAAACTATTTGGAAGGAGAGCCGGTTTCCCTTCCGGTTGCCCGGTCGGGGGGTCTTTCAATCCAAACCATTTACGAAACCAATTAAAGAGTCATCCAATGCCTTGGATGAACAACACTATAATCAAAGTAATATACTCATCACTATCAACATACATATCTGACACTGTACCAACTCTAGGCAAGCAGATATACAACAGCAAGTATATAACACCGTACCCCTACTCAGGCAAGTATATACCATATTCAGCAATATCAAACCATGACCCCAATCCTAGGCATGGAAGGATACAAATACACATTACAAGAGAACACTCATATCAAGACTCCGTTATACAACCACGGCATAAATACATAGCCTCAGCATTTATGATCCACATGCATAAATACACCTCAGAATACAAAGGCAAACGAAAACTGTGACCTAATCCAAATCACAGATCCCACAACAGTACACCTCAAAATACAAAGGCACGCAGAACTGTGACCTAATCCAAATCACGGACCTACAACAATACACCTCAAAATACAAAGGCAAGCAAAACTGTAACCTAATCCCAATCACAGTTCCACCACAATACACCTCAAAATACAAAGGCAAACAGAAACTGTGACCTAATCCCAATCACAGATTCCACAACAATACACCTCAAAATACAAAGGCAAGCAAAATTGTGACCTAATCCAAATCACAGTTCCACCACAATACACCTCAAAATACAAAGGCAAGCAAAACTGTGACCTAATCCAAATCACAGTTCCACCACAATACACCTCAAAATACAAAGGCAAACAGAAACTGTGACCTAATCCCAATCACAGATTCCACAACAATACACCTCAAAATACAAAGGCAAGCAAAACTGTGACCTAATCCAAATCACAGTTCCACCACAATACAAGGCATACCAAAACTATGACCTAATCCAAATCACAGTTCTACAACAACATTTCACATCAGAACTATGACCTAAACCAAATCACAGTCCTACAACTTCATTACTGAACTTACTCGATTCATAACCAATCATGCAAGCGACGTATATACAGACCAACACTTAATTGACCCCAGGAACTAAGCCGAGGGAGAGCCGGTTTCCCTTTCGGTTGCCCGACCGGGGGGTCTCTATCCTCACTCTATTCCCGAACCCAATATAGTGCCGCCCGAACCTCGGGGACCTCAAACATGCATACGAAGCTTACGGAAAAAGAATCAATACAATCCGACTTGAAAATCAAAAGTTATAAGCAAATAACACAATCAGGGGCTCTCAGCCAGTTGGCCACAGGCGGAGAGTCTCATATT
The DNA here is from genome assembly GCA_029255685.2 of Silene conica. Taxonomy (NCBI): domain Eukaryota; kingdom Viridiplantae; phylum Streptophyta; class Magnoliopsida; order Caryophyllales; family Caryophyllaceae; genus Silene; species Silene conica. The sequence goes on from CM055317.2 coordinate 54,124,872, forward strand.
AAATAAATATACATCTCAAACCAACCATATGAGCCTCATAACATGATTAAAATATGCTTAGACTCTTCACAAGAAAGTCCCTAAAAGTTAACTATCTTCATGCACAATTTCCGCAATCAACTCCTTATGAGCTATTTGACTCGAGACGGATAACCACGCTTCTTATGATGACTTTCCTAACTCCAATATACATTTAATACCAAGTATATTTACCACCAAACATCACTTAAAACATCCTAAAAACAATTGGGAAACAAGCCCCCAAAACGGCTCGACAAACCGATAAACGAGCAGAAAGTTACAGCGGTTTTTGCGCAGCCTGCGCAATTTGAGGCGCAGCCTGCGGCCAAGCACGGGACAGGTAGTTCATACGCATTTCCTGCAATTTGACAATTCAATCTATCTTTCGACAAACACTTCTAAACCATAAATTTCTAGTATAAAACCTATACTATTAGCACATATCAACCCATAACAATCCCAAGTGTGTCTCATATATAATCTTTGCACAAAATCAAGCATTAAATAAGCATAAGAACGAAAATCCCAAATGATACCGATCTTAACATGTATACTCTTAAAACCACTTTCTCATCCAATTCCTCCTCAATCATCACAAAAACCAGTTTGTAAATCATCATAAGAACATTAAAGAACCTAACAATCATACTAGCTTCATCAAAACACATGCATTCAAATCACATATAGTGCTAATTTAGACAAAAAGCCGAGTTTCTCATTATCGTCACCTTAAAAGCGGTTATGCTCCGAATTCTTCTTCAATAACGAAGCTATCACCCTCCGGGTCCTCTAATCCAACTCTTACAACAAAAGAAACGGGTTTTAGAAGCTTAAAACGGAATTTACCCAAAACAGCGTCTTTTTCGAGTTTGATAAAATTGAAATTGAAAGAGATAGAAAGCTTGCAAATCTCGCAAGGATTCCGAAAATGTAAGACTTACCGCGATTCGAGTTCGGGAAGAGGTTGAAATGTTGATTTTAAGCTCTTAAGAATGAAGAACAATGGTGGAAATGAAGAAGCAGTGGAAATGAAGATGGATGTCGATGGAATAGGGTTTTGGCGGGGTTTATATTGTCCTTTCCGTATTTTGAGTCGGGTTACTTGTTTTGTGAAACGGGTTCAAGTCGGGGTTTGATTTTGCCAAGTTAACATCTTAAGAACTAAAACATTCTTAAGACGGATCTAAACGGAGAAACTTAAAATAAATTCACGATTTATTATTAAAATCTTATTAAATTCCGTAAACTACTTTTAAGTTATTAAAATCACTTTTATAAAAATACGGGATGTTACAATCACCCCATCTTTTAAAAAGTTTCGTCCTCGAAACTTGAAAGCAGTTACAAGGACAACATTAACAACTAAAACTTCCACAGAAACCTTGATATACAAAAACTTAGACTTCTTTCCAAACATTTCAAAAGTAAAAACCATAGTTCAGCCTCCATCAAGGAACGTTTGGGTTCTCGTTGCGCATTCAAGGACCTGACATTCTAATCCGAAGGCAAAACCAAGGTGAAAATCAATGAAAAATTTCAAAATTTAGATCGATCCGATGTTGATAGGCATAGTACAGGTTATCAGACGTCTCCAATAACGAGTTCCAATGGCAAATCAACACTGAAATCCATCGAAGTTGTACAACTTTCAACTTTCTTCAAACTAAACTTCCCAAAAATAAACTTTTGTTTTAAATTTCTCAAAAAGAGTAAAGTTGCAAAAGTAACGAAAGTTTAAAATCCTCAGAAAGGAAACAATTCAGAACGGTTACAGGAGTACAGAGACAACAACTTAAGATCAAGGAGGCGGAGGCAACATAGATCTTCCTCAAAACTCAATCAAGGGGGGGAAAGTTTACTTGCAAGGTACTTCGAAAAGCAAGTAACAAGGATAAGTCGAAAGGGGATGAAGATAGATTTCAAGTAAGATGGTCAATTATTCAATAAGAAAGGACGTGCATCCGGAGTTATCAAGAAGACGATGCACAAAGATATGAGGAGTATCTTCAAGGCTCAGAAGCATTCTCCAACGGTAGTACGAATCGTCCATCTTCGGTAGAAAACACCGGCCTTGATCGTCAAATGGATGAACTCACGGTTCGTCAATTCAAAGATATAAAAAGTAAACTCATTGACAATCAACAAACACGTTAGGACCTAATAAAAGCAATCACAATACAGACTACCACTTGTCCTTAAGTCTACCCAATCTCTCATTCATTATTCAAGTTATAGGTCAAGTTAAGTTTGGGGATTACATGAGTGCGTCGGGAGCGATAACGCTCTGATACCAACTGTAAAACCCTCGCGAAAGCGGAAATATAAATCACACAAAGTACCAAAATTGCAGCGGAATTAAAACTTTTTAACAAACTAAACATGCGAGGCGCTTTAACAACTAAACATGCGAAAGATAAAACATAGATAAGTATAGGTAAATACCATACAAAAGCAGCCCAGGATAGCATATCCCTACAGGCACAAATACTGAAATCATAAAACTAAGGTCTAGCTAACGAATGGGTAAAGTCATCGATGAAGGATCATCGCTCGCTAGCCTCAACGTAACCCCCTGCAAACAGCATCAAGTACCTACACACATACAACATGTGCGCCACAGTCAGTGGGGAGTGACTAGAGCTCTCATAGCCACCTAATGTCATACAACACAGAACATGAAATTACAAGTATCATACTCCAACATAAACAATCATGTGAAGCATTTACATCAACATCTCAAAACTCCTATCATCACGCGAATACTATGCAAGGCTCTCAACCAACTTCGGAAACTATTTGGAAGGAGAGCCGGTTTCCCTTCCGGTTGCCCGGTCGGGGGGTCTTTCAATCCAAACCATTTACGAAACCAATTAAAGAGTCATCCAATGCCTTGGATGAACAACACTATAATCAAAGTAATATACTCATCACTATCAACATACATATCTGACACTGTACCAACTCTAGGCAAGCAGATATACAACAGCAAGTATATAACACCGTACCCCTACTCAGGCAAGTATATACCATATTCAGCAATATCAAACCATGACCCCAATCCTAGGCATGGAAGGATACAAATACACATTACAAGAGAACACTCATATCAAGACTCCGTTATACAACCACGGCATAAATACATAGCCTCAGCATTTATGATCCACATGCATAAATACACCTCAGAATACAAAGGCAAACGAAAACTGTGACCTAATCCAAATCACAGATCCCACAACAGTACACCTCAAAATACAAAGGCACGCAGAACTGTGACCTAATCCAAATCACGGACCTACAACAATACACCTCAAAATACAAAGGCAAGCAAAACTGTAACCTAATCCCAATCACAGTTCCACCACAATACACCTCAAAATACAAAGGCAAACAGAAACTGTGACCTAATCCCAATCACAGATTCCACAACAATACACCTCAAAATACAAAGGCAAGCAAAATTGTGACCTAATCCAAATCACAGTTCCACAACAATACACCTCAAAATACAAAGGCAAGCAAAACTGTGACCTAATCCAAATCACAGTTCCACCACAATACACCTCAAAATACAAAGGCAAACAGAAACTGTGACCTAATCCCAATCACAGATTCCACAACAATACACCTCAAAATACAAAGGCAAGCAAAACTGTGACCTAATCCAAATCACAGTTCCACCACAATACAAGGCATACCAAAACTATGACCTAATCCAAATCACAGTTCTACAACAACATTTCACATCAGAACTATGACCTAAACCAAATCACAGTCCTACAACTTCATTACTGAACTTACTCGATTCATAACCAATCATGCAAGCGACGTATATACAGACCAACACTTAATTGACCCTAGGAACTAAGCCGAGGGAGAGCCGGTTTCCCTTTCGGTTGCCCGACCGGGGGGTCTCTATCCTCACTCTATTCCCGAACCCAATATAGTGCCGCCCGAACCTCGGGGACCTCAAACATGCATACGAAGCTTACGGAAAAAGAATCAATACAATCCGACTTGAAAATCAAAAGTTATAAGCAAATAACACAATCAGGGGCTCTCAGCCGGTTGGCCACAGGCGGAGAGTCTCATATTAAATAAATATACATCTCAAACCAACCATATGAGCCTCACAACATGATTAAAATATGCTTAGACTCTTCACAAGAAAGTCCCTAAAAGTTAACTATCTTCATGCACAATTTCCGCAATCAACTCCTTATGAGCTATTTGACTCGAGACGGATAACCACGCTTCTTATGATGACTTTCCTAACTCCAATATACATTTAATACCAAGTATATTTACCACCAAACATCACTTAAAACATCCTAAAAACAATTGGGAAACAAGCCCCCAAAACGGCTCGACAAACCGATAAACGAGCAGAAAGTTACAGCGGTTTTTGCGCAGCCTGCGCAAGGCGGTGCGCAGCTGCGCCTAGGCTGCGCAGCCTGCGCAATTTGAGGCGCAGCCTGCGCCCAAGCACGGGACAGGTAGTTCATACGCATTTCCTGCAATTTGACAATTCAATCTATCTTTCGACAAACACTTCTAAACCATAAATTTCTAGTATAAAACCTATACTATTAGCACATATCAACCCATAACAATCCCAAGTGTGTCTCATATATAATCTTTGCACAAAATCAAGCATTAAACAAGCATAAGAACGAAAATCCCAAATGATACCGATCTTAACATGTATACTCTTAAAACCACTTTCTCATCCAATTCCTCCTCAATCATCACAAAAACCAGTTTGTAAATCATCATAAGAACATTAAAGAACCTAACAATCATACTAGCTTCATCAAAACACATGCATTCAAATCACATATAGTGCTAATTTAGACAAAAAGCCGAGTTTCTCATTATCGTCACCCTAAAAGCGGTTATGCTCCGAATTCTTCTTCAATAACGAAGCTATCACCCTCTGGGTCCTCTAATCCAACTCTTACAACAAAAGAAACGGGTTTTAGAAGCTTAAAACGGAATTTACCCAAAACAGCGTCGTTTTCGAGTTTGATAAAATTGAAATTGAAAGAGATAGAAAGCTTGCAAATCTCGCAAGGATTCCGAAAATGTAAGACTTACCGCGATTCGAGTTCGGGAAGAGGTTGAAATGTTGATTTTAAGCTCTTAAGAATGAAGAACAATGGTGGAAATGAAGAAGCAGTGGAAATGAAGATGGATGTCGATGGAATAGGGTTTTGGTGGGGTTTATATTGTCCTTTCCGTATTTTGAGTCGGGTTACTTGTTTTGTGAAACGGGTTCAAGTCGGGGTTTGATTTTGCCAAGTTAACATCTTAAGAACTAAAACATTCTTAAGACGGATCTAAACGGAGAAACTTAAAATAAATTCACGATTTATTATTAAAATCTTAATTAATTCCGTAAACTACTTTTAAGTTATTAAAATCACTTTTATAAAAATACGAGATGTTACACTTGCAGCCATATCTAAAACAGTTCGGCCCCTGTGAGAAGATATCCCCTTCTTTCCGGTTGCGTCCTCAACAGAGTTGTTCTTTCGACTTGTTTTACGTTTTTGCGGGCCCATTGTTCAACTGTACAAAAAAAACAGGGATAGCAAGTCAGAACAGGGAAAGCAAGTCACAACAGGGAAAGCAAGTCACTGGAACATGCAAGATAGGAAAGCATATAAGAAATGTAGATGAGGAATGCTTCTGATGAAAAGCGGTAAAATGTGAGAAATTATATTAAAACATCAATAATGGAGCCAATTACAAGAATTTCAGCAGATGATATACATACAACAAGTCTCATACTGCCACTAAGCAAAAATAAACAACCAAGAAAACTAAATTATTCTATATGATAATAATAATAATAATAATAATAATAATAATAATAATAGGACTGAAGCGTTGCTTGGACTGAAGCGTTGCTTGGACTGTAGCGTTGCTTGGACTGAAGTCAGGTCGTTGCTGCCCATAGTAAAAAAAAGGAAAAGCATTTAATAATAATAATAATAATAATAATAGTAATAATATAATATTAATAATAATAATAATAATAATAATAATAATAATAATAAATCGTACCTAATCATGCGTCAAAACCGCGAGGGCGTTTTTTAGAAGAAGACTCGGTATTGGTCCATATCCCTTCGTCATGGTCATCACGAACATATAAACTAGAAGGCTCGAATATATCCGTATCATCTAAATGTGGTACACGAGGATCAAAGCCCTCAAATACCACATCGTCATCGCAACTATCCAATGTGGTCTTACTTCTTACAGATAGCACAACTGACCACTTTTTATCCGATGGATCGGTGACATAAAATACTTGTTTCGCTTGTGTCCCTATAATAAAAGGATCCTCCTTATGACCAAATTTATTAAGATTTACTAAGGTGAATCCTAGTTCATCCTTGCGAACTCCACTAGTAGTTTCAATCCACTTGCATCCAAATATAGGTATTAGAAAAATCTGTGTAATCTAACTCCCAAATCTCTTCAATGAATCCATAATAATGCATTTGACTTAAAACTGGTTTCTTATCTTTCGAACTAGCAAAATGCATGCCTTCTGCCTCTACACTAACACCACTATTTTGCATCGTGCTCATGTCACCTTGCCCACGAGTGTAAGGTGGATCCATTAACGGCATAACCAGTATAAGACGATGCAAAAGTCTTAGGCCCAAAACAAAGCCTCTGTAATCTAGAAGAAATATACTCAGGATATTGTTGCAAGTCTTCTATAACTCGACCCTTGAACCAAACTCTAAAAGTCTTATTGTGCTCACTTGCGATCCACATCTCTGATTTATTTCGATGCTTCGCCTTCAACAATGCCTTGTGTTCCTCAATGTACGGCTGTACCTCATCCTCGTTATGAAGAACATATGTATGTGCTATATGCCATTTCTCAGTTGCCATATCTAGACGAACATGACCCCTAAGACCTTTGCCCATCATCCACTCACTGTGCCTATTCTTAGGAATCCCAGGTAGCTCAGAATCTGACAAGTGTGCATATCAATAAAAAAGTGCTTCATCCGTGATTGCACGCTCAGCAATAGACCCTTCAGGACGATATCTATTAGATGTATAATCCTTATACACTTTCGTCAATCTCTCAAAAGGATATTGATACCTTAGATAAACTGGAACAAGGTATTTGATTTCTCTAACCAAGTGTACAGTTAAATGCACCATTATTGTGAAAAATGAAGGAGGAAAGTACATTTCCAATTGACAAAGAGAAGTGACAATTAGTTTTTGCAAAGACTCCAACTCCTTGGGATCTAACACTTTATTGCATATGGCATTGAAGAAAAAGCAAAACCTACTTATGGCGAATCGAACTTTTTTAGGCAAAATCGAACGTATAGCCACTGGTAGTAGTTGTTGCATCAAAGTATGACAATCATGAGACTTTAAACCAACAAGCTTAAGATCTGTCATTGATACTAGGCTGCTGATATTGGAAGAATATCCCTCCGGCACTTTAACACTACTTAAGCACTCACAAAACTCTGTTTTCTCCTTTCTTGAAAGTGTATGAGCAGCCGGAGGCAAATAATGTAACATCCCGTATTTTCGTAAAATCTAATTTAAGCGTTTTTAATTATTTTAAATAATAAAATAATAATTTAGTAATTTATTTCGAAAGACTTTAATTTAATAAGTAAGATCCGTCTTAAGAACCTCCAGTCCTTAAGACGAATACAAACTTGGCATTTTTTTTTAAGATCCGACTTAAATAACCGTTCTTATAATCCGACCCGTTCTTTTAATACGGAAAGGACACCACTTGTGTACCCTACTTAAATAAGATGTCGACATAATCATCCTCAACATTTCATTTTCACAGCAATCACCTTTTCTCCTAAAACCTCCATAAACCTTTCCTTCTTTTGTGAAATTCTTCATCATCCATCCTTCAAATCACAAAAGTAAGTGCATTTTCGGAATCCTCGCGCAATTTCCAAGTCATCCGTCACTTCGGTTTTTCAATTTCTTCACTTCGAAAATCCGGCCTGTTTTGCATAATTCCGTTTTTACGCTCCTAAACTGGTTTTTCCGTGTTGTAGGTGAAGGACTTGACAACCCGGACGTTGATAGCTTCATACTCGAGGAAGATCTTTAGCCGGATAAGCTTAAGAGGTGACGATAATGAGAAACTCGGCCTTTATGTGTATATTAGCATAATTGTTGTGATTTTTGTATGGTTTCTGTTTTGGTTGTTATATTTTGATTTAAGGACTTAGTAACATGTTTAGGATTATGTTATGATGATGAATCCATGTTTGAATCGGTTGTTATGTGTTCTTAAGCGTATTTTCAGTTTTTCTCATTTTGCGACGGATATTAGATATATGCATTTGAGGATTGATATGGGACTTACATGCTGGTAGATTAGTAGTAATTGATGTTTGATATTGTTGTGTAAACATCACATGAATCATTATATAAGTTTTGGTGTCGATTGATTGAATTTTGAAGAAGGGTGAAATCCCGATTTTTGCGTTACAGGCTCTCTGAGCCGGTCGACCGACCGGCCGCCGGTCGACCGGCTGGGGGAGCGTTTGTGTGTTTTTCATATCTTTGAGATTTTGGCCTGGGACTGCCAGCCGGCCGACCGGCTGCCTGCCGACCGGCTGGTAGTCATCTTTCCTTGTATTGTGTGTTTTTGCGATAAACATAGCATAGGAGGGAGCCCAGCCGGCAGACCGGCCGCCTGCCAGCCGGCTGGGAGTGCATATGGGGATGGATACGAATTTTTGTAAAGGTTAGGGAATGGGGTTCCCAGCCGGCCGACCGGCTGCCTGCCGACCGGCTGGGAGTCCTTCTTGGTGTTCTCGGTTTTTGAAAAGAGGTATAGGCTGAGGGATCACCAGCCAGCCGACCGGCTGCCTGCCGACCGGCTGGGGACCCCTGTAAGTCATTTTTAGTTTTTTTTTTGGAAATTAAATCGTAACTTTCAAACGGTTGATCGGTTTTGATTGAAACTCGTTTCGTATGCCTATGACATGTATTTGAGGTCCCCGGTGTACGGGCAACACCATATTGGGTTCGGGAACGAAGTAAGGATAGAGACCCCCCGGTCGGGTAACCGAAAGGGAAACCGGCTCTCCCTCACATAGTTCTCGGGGTCAATTAAGTGTTGATTAGAGGATAAGAAAAGTAGAACTAGTGTTTAGTTCATAGACTTTGGTTGATATTGCATTGATGCGTATTAAGTTATGCCTTAAGCTGGCCTCTGAACTTAATACGTGGGTTGTTTGTCATATATGGGGATATGCCTTAAGCTGGCCTCTGAGCCCTATATGTGTTTGTTTGTCGTGTCTGGAACATGCCTTAAGCTGGCCTCTGAGTTCAGACATGTGTGATAGTGATCGCGTCAGAACATGCCTTAAGTTGGCCTCTGAGTCTGACGAGTAGAGCAGCTGCACAACGGGATAGCTAAGGAACTGACACCTTGCCCGGAGTGCAGATGTTTGGTGCTAGAACATGCCTTAAGCTGGCCTCTGAGTTTAGTACCTTGTGATGTAGTGAAGGAACATGCCTTAAGCTGGCCTCTGAGTCCTTTACTTTTGGATGCTAGTCTATGCCTTAAGTTGGCCGCTGAGTCTAGTGTCTTGCTGATTGGCAGGTCCATGCCTTAAGTTGGCCTCTGAGTCCTTGCTTGCTGATATTTGGTGTTTAGGTTATGTCTTAAGTTGACCGCTGAACCTTTACACTTGCTGAACGATTTGGTATTAGGTTATGTCTTAAGTTGACCGCTGAACCTTTTACTTGCTGATTCTATCTGCTTGCCTTGGGTTGGTACGTGTCAGATATAGACATGGTTGATGATGAGTAAATGTATATCTGTTAAGATGTGGTTTAATCATCCAAGGCATTGGATGACTCTTAGTTCGGTTTCATAAATAATTGGATTGAAAGACCCCCCGACTGGGTAACCAGTAGGGAAACCGGCTCTCCTTCCTATTTGTTTATGAAGTTGGTTGAGAGCCGTGCACTGTAATCGCTTGATAATAAGAGATAAGATGATGAGATGTTTATGCTTCACATGTTGATATATGTTGGAGTGTTCTGTATTGTTTATATGTTACGTGTTGTCACAAAAGGTGGCTAGGAGAACTCTAGTCACTCCCCACTGATTGTGGCGTACATGTTTTCATGTATGTAGGTACATGCAGGGTTGGAGATCGGGGTTACAGGAGAGCTAGCGAGTGATGATCCATTCATCAGTTGACTTACCCGTTTACACTTAGCTAGACTCTTAGACTTGTGTTGTTTACGTTTTGGTGCCTGTAGGGATGTTCCATCCCAGGCTGTGTATATATTTCATTTCCGTACTTAGAACTGCTACTTATCTATTGCTGTTTATATCAGTTCTGTTTCCAGTTTCAGTTTAAAGCTTCTCGCATGTTAGTTTAGTTTGCTAAAAAGTTTTAATTCCGCTGCATTTTTAGTAATTTTACGTGTTTATATTTCCGCTTTCGCGAGGGGTTTTACAGTTGGTATCAGAGCATTATTGCTCCCGACGCACTCATGTGACCCCCAACCTTAACTTGACCAAATAAACAAATAATGAATGAGAGATGGGTAGATCTAAGGACTTATTTTGTAGTCTATTTGTGATTGCTAATTGCTAAGCTAATCCTTGTTTTCTCTTTCGAAGGATGGTGAGACCTAGAGCTGCTGATAACATCGTACTGCAAGCAATTCAGCATTTGCTTGAAACTCAGAGACAGCAAGCAGAGAATGTTCCACCTCCTCCACCGCCGGGTGGCGAGACTAATCGTCCGGGTAGCTTTTCCTGGATTGCCTCTCAGATGTCCCGAAGCCATGTTAGGACCTACGGAGGCGAGGCTGACCCAGTAGCTCTCACAGAGTGGTTCAGAGAGATGGAAAAGAGCTTCACCTTGTACTCAGTCGTTAGGGAGGATAGAGTGCGTTTAGCCGCTCACTTCCTAACATTGGAGGCTGACCGTTGGTGGGCGTTGGCTGGACCTACCGCTGTTCTTGACCCAATGTTCGATTGGGAGGCTTTCAAAGACAAGCTCGAGGCGAGGTTCTACCCCAAGGAGTTGAGATCGCAGAGGTTGAAAGAATTTATGGATTTGAAGCAAGGCAAGATGACCGTTCAGGAGTTTACTGACAAGTTCACCCAGTTAGCTCACTTTGCATCGAGATTTGTTCGTGATGAGGCGGAGAGGGTGTATTTCTACCGAGGGAAGCTAGGGCCGAGGATTGAGAGTATGGTTCGTCGTGACTCTACTTCTTTTGTGGAGGTGTATGATGATGCTATTTGGGCCGAGAGTTCTATTCGTGCCATTGATGCTGAGACTCGTGCCGCTACTTCTAGTGTGACTCCTCACCAGAGATCCGTGTACCAGGGGAAGAGACCATTTGTTCCTTCTACTTCTTCGCCTTCTTCCCAGAAGAAGCGTTTTGAGAGGTTCTCTGCTCCGGTTGCTAAGACCTTTGTTCACACCGACACATCTCCTAGTGTTTGCCACCGTTGTGGTAAACCTTCTCATCCGGGTTTTGATTGTTTCAAGAATGCTTTCAAGTGCTATACTTGCAACGGATTTGGGCACAAGTCTTATGAGTGTCCTGAGAGGAACACTGCACTTGGCAAGGCTGCCACTGCTGCTGGAGCAACTAAGGGAGGAAAGCCGAAAGGGAAGATCTTTGTGATGACTAGGGCTGAGGCAGAGGCTCATCCAGATATTGTTGCTGGTATCTTTTCTGTTCTTGGCGCTGAGTGCCTTATTTTATTCGATACTGGAGCTTCTTTATCATTTATATCGACTCAGTTCGCCGATCGTCTAGCTCTGGAGTCTTCATTAGTTGAGGAGACTTCTATTTCCTTACCTTCTGGAGACGTGTTTTCATGCTCTGCGTCCCATAGGGATGTTCCTATTATTATTGGTCAAGCCACATTTCCAGCGGACTTACTGAGATTTCCTCTCGAGGAGTTTGACATCATCCTCGGTATGGATTGGTTATCGCGATACCATGCTCGCTTCGAGTGTCGCGACCAGAAAATCTGCTTGAGGAGTTCTTCAGGAGTTCGTGTTTCCTATAAGGGAACCCGCCCTCAAAGGGGTGTTCGTGTTATCTCTTCGATGAAAGCTTCTCATCTTCTTAGGAAGGGTTGCCAAGCCTTCCTGTGTGTTGTTACAGCTGCTAAACCATCGCTACCGAAGCTTGAAGATGTAGCCATTGTTCGTGAGTATCCAGATGTGTTCCCAGATGACTTGCCAGGGATACCGCCAGAGAGAGATGTGGAGTTTACTATTGAGCTTGTTCCAGGTACCGGACCGATTTCTAAAGCTCCTTACCGTATGGCTCCGCCAGAGTTGAAAGAGTTGAAGCAGCAATTGGAAGAGATGATCGAGAAAGGTTTCATTAGACCTAGTGCTTCTCCGTGGGGTGCTCCTGTGTTGTTCGTTAAGAAGAAAGATGGTTCCATGAGACTGTGCATTGACTATAGAGAGCTGAACCGAGTGACCGTGAAGAATCGATATCCTTTGCCTAGGATAGATGATTTGTTCGATCAGTTGAGAGGTGCTTCGAGGTTTTCTAAGATTGATCTTCGATCAGGTTATCATCAGATTCCAGTGAGAGAGGCTGATATTGCGAAGAGTGCATTTCGTACCAGATATGGACATTTTGAGTTCGTGGTTATGCCATTTGGGTTGACTAATGCACCGGCGATTTTTACGGATCAGATGAACCGTACCTTCAGTGAGTATCTTGACACTTGTGTTGTGGTGTTTATCGATGACATCTTGATATATTCGAAGACCGATGAGGAACATGCTGAGCATCTTCGATTGATTCTAGGGATTCTGCGCAGACAGAAATGGTTCGCAAAGTTTTCGAAGTGTGAATTTTGGCTCTCGAAGGTTGCCTTTTTAGGACATGTGATATCCAGCGAGGGTGTGATGGTAGATCCCGCAAAGATAGAGGCTGTAGTTGATTGGGAGAGTCCCAAGGATGTTGGAGAGATCCGTAGCTTTTTGGGTTTGGCTGGTTATTATCGTAGATTTGTTGAGGATTTCTCGAGATTGGCTCGCCCGATGACTCAGTTACTGAAGAAAGAAGCCAAATTTGTGTGGACCGACAAGTGTGAGAGTTCTTTCCAGGAGTTGAAGACCAGATTGACTTCCGCCCCTGTGTTAGCTTTACCAGAGATCGGAGTGGATTTTGATGTGTATTGTGATGCTTCGATGTTAGGGCTTGGATTCGTACTGATGCAGAGTAGTAAGGTGATAGCTTATTCGTCTAGACAGTTGAGAGTCCATGAGGTGAACTATCCGACACATGATTTGGAGTTGGCCGCAGTTGTTCATGCTTTGAAGATGTGGCGTCATTATCTGATTGGATCCCATTGCCGTATCTTCACAGATCATAAGAGTCTTAAGTACATTTTTACTCAGAAGGACCTTAACATGAGACAGAGACGTTGGCTAGAGTTGGTGAAAGATTACGACATCGAGTTGTTATATCATGAGGGAAAAGCCAATGTAGTTGCAGATGCGCTTAGCCGCAAGATTTCTCACTCGATGAGTGCCATGAGAGTATTGCCCGATGAGTTGTGTTCCGAGTTCCGGAAGCTGAGATTAGAGATGGTGGGTAGTGGTTTTGATTGGTTAGCTGCTATGACTGCCGAGCCGTCTTTATATTGGGAGATTCGCCGGAGTTTGCCTTCAGATGCCGATTTCAAGAAGTTCGAGGCTAAGATTTCGAGTGGTGTTGCACCTGAGTTGGTGATTGATGCTGATGGTTTCCTTAAGTTCCGTGGTAGGATGTATGTTCCTAATGTGCCAGATTTGAGGAAGAAGGTTCTTGATGAGGCTCATTTGTCACCGTACTCCGTTCATCCAGGAGGAGAGAAGATGCACAAGGATTTGAGGCTTATGTTTTGGTGGCCTGGTATGAAGAAGGAGATCTTGGATTATGTTAGTAGGTGCTTGACATGTCAACAAGTCAAGATAGAGCATAGGAGACCTGGTGGTTTGCTACAGCCGCTTCCCGTTCCTCAGTGGAAGTGGGAGTGTATATCTATGGACTTCGTAACAGCATTGCCTAAGACAGTTGGAGGCAAGGATGCGATTTGGGTTGTTGTTGATCGTCTAACTAAGTGCGCCAGATTCGTGCCGATCAGAGAGACATGGGATATGGATCGTTTAGCTAGGGCTTATATTGCTGAGATAGTCCGATATCATGGTGTCCCGAGGGAGATAGTTTCAGATCGTGATCCGAGGTTTTGTTCCAGGTTCTGGAAGGCCTTGCAGGAGGCTATGGGTAGCCGTTTGTTGATGAGTACCGCATTTCATGCCGCGACCGATGGTCAGTCCGAGAGGACCATACAGACATTAGAGGATTTGCTCCGCGCCTGTGCCCTTGATTTTCAGAGTTCTTGGGAGCAGTGTTTGCCGTTAGTAGAGTTTTCTTACAACAACAGTTATCATGCTTCCATTGGTATGGCTCCGTACGAGGCTCTTTATGGTAGGAAATGCCGTAGCCCGATTTGTTGAGATCAGGCTAGTGATGTTCGTGACCTAGGACCGGACCAGTTAGCTGTTACTATCGATCAGGTTCAGCTTATCAGAGGTAGGATGAAGGCCGCTCAGGACCGGCAGAAGTCCTATGCAGATGTCCGTCGTAGACCCTTAGAGTTTGTGGTGGGTGACCGAGTCTTCTTGAGGGTTTCTCCGATGAAGGGCGTCAAGAGGTTTGGAGTTAAGGGCAAGTTGAGCCCTAAGTATATTGGACCTTTTGAGATCGTGAAGAGGATTGGTGCTGCTGCTTACCGATTGGACTTGCCTCCTAGTTTGGGCAAGGTTCATAGCGTTTTTCATGTTTCCCAGCTCCGTAAGTATGTTAGTGACCCGAGTCATGTTTTGCCTAGAGAGATCGAGAACTTAGAGCCGAGTCTTGCTTTCGAGGAGCGTCCAGTGAAGATCCTTGACCGTCAGGATAGGAAGCTTAGGAGCAAGGTGGTGCCTCTAGTGAAGATCCTTTGGCGTTGCGGTGATGTTGAGGAGCAGACTTGGGAGACTGAGGCTTCGATGCGTATCGCGCATCCTTCTCTTTTCGATTGAGGTATAGTATATAGATTTATATCCGTTCGAGTTTCGAGGACGAAACTTTTTGAAGATGGGGTGATTGTAACATCCCGTATTTTCGTAAAATCTAATTTAAGCGTTTTTAATTATTTTATATAATAAAATAATAATTTAGTAATTTATTTCGAAAGACTTTAATTTAATAAGTAAGATCCGTCTTAAGAACCTCCAGTCCTTAAGACGAATACAAACTTGGCATTTTTTTTTAAGATCCGACTTAAATAACCGTTCTTATAATCCGACCCGTTCTTTTAATACGGAAAGGACACCACTTGTGTACCCTACTTAAATAAGATGTCGACATAATCATCCTCAACATTTCATTTTCACAGCAATCACCTTTTCTCCTAAAACCTCCATAAACCTTTCCTTCTTTTGTGAAATTCTTCATCATCCATCCTTCAAATCACAAAAGTAAGTGCATTTTCGGAATCCTCGCGCAATTTCCAAGTCATCCGTCACTTCGGTTTTTCAATTTCTTCACTTCGAAAATCCGGCCTGTTTTGCATAATTCCGTTTTTACGCTCCTAAACTGGTTTTTCCGTGTTGTAGGTGAAGGACTTGACAACCCGGACGTTGATAGCTTCATACTCGAGGAAGATCTTTAGCCGGATAAGCTTAAGAGGTGACGATAATGAGAAACTCGGCCTTTATGTGTATATTAGCATAATTGTTGTGATTTTTGTATGGTTTCTGTTTTGGTTGTTATATTTTGATTTAAGGACTTAGTAACATGTTTAGGATTATGTTATGATGATGAATCCATGTTTGAATCGGTTGTTATGTGTTCTTAAGCGTATTTTCAGTTTTTCTCATTTTGCGACGGATATTAGATATATGCATTTGAGGATTGATATGGGACTTACATGCTGGTAGATTAGTAGTAATTGATGTTTGATATTGTTGTGTAAACATCACATGAATCATTATATAAGTTTTGGTGTCGATTGATTGAATTTTGAAGAAGGGTGAAATCCCGATTTTTGCGTTACAGGCTCTCTGAGCCGGTCGACCGACCGGCCGCCGGTCGACCGGCTGGGGGAGCGTTTGTGTGTTTTTCATATCTTTGAGATTTTGGCCTGGGACTGCCAGCCGGCCGACCGGCTGCCTGCCGACCGGCTGATAGTCATCTTTCCTTGTATTGTGTGTTTTTGCGATAAACATAGCATAGGAGGGAGCCCAGCCGGCAGACCGGCCGCCTGCCAGCCGGCTGGGAGTGCATATGGGGATGGATACGAATTTTTGTAAAGGTTAGGGAATGGGGTTCCCAGCCGGCCGACCGGCTGCCTGCCGACCGGCTGGGAGTCCTTCTTGGTGTTCTCGGTTTTTGAAAAGAGGTATAGGCTGAGGGATCACCAGCCGGCCGACCGGCTGCCTGCCGACCGGCTGGGGACCCCTGTAAGTCATTTTTAGTTTTTTTTTGGAAATTAAATCGTAACTTTCAAACGGTTGATCGGTTTTGATTGAAACTCGTTTCGTATGCCTTTGACATGTATTTGAGGTCCCCGGTGTACGGGCAACACCATATTGGGTTCGGGAACGAAGTAAGGATAGAGACCCCCCGGTCGGGTAACTGAAAGGGAAACCGGCTCTCCCTCACTTAGTTCTCGGGGTCAATTAAGTGTTGATTAGAGGATAAGAAAAGTAGAACTAGTGTTTAGTTCATAGACTTTGGTTGATATTGCATTGATACGTATTAAGTTATGCCTTAAGCTGGCCTCTGAACTTAATACGTCGGTTGTTTGTCATATATGGGGATATGCCTTAAGCTGGTCTCTGAGCCCTATATGTTTTTGTTTGTCGTGTCTGGAACATGCCTTAAGCTGGCCTCTGAGTTCAGACATGTGTGATAGTGATCGCGTCAGAACATGCCTTAAGTTGGCCTCTGAGTCTGACGAGTAGAGCAGCTGCACAACGGGATAGCTAAGGAACTGACACCTTGCCCGGAGTGCAGATGTTTGGTGCTAGAACATGCCTTAAGCTGGCCTCTGAGTTTAGTACCTTGTGATGTGGTGAAGGAACATGCCTTAAGCTGGCCTCTGAGTCCTTTACTTTTGGATGCTAGTCTATGCCTTAAGTTGGCCGCTGAGTCTAGTGTCTTGCTGATTGGCAGGTCCATGCCTTAAGTTGGCCTCTGAGTCCTTGCTTGCTGATATTTGGTGTTTAGGTTATGTCTTAAGTTGACCGCTGAACCTTTACACTTGCTGAACGATTTGGTATTAGGTTATGTCTTAAGTTGACCGCTGAACCTTTTACTTGCTGATTCTATCTGCTTGCCTTGGGTTGGTACGTGTCAGATATAGACATGGTTGATGATGAGTAAATGTATATCTGTTAAGATGTGGTTTAATCATCCAAGGCATTGGATGACTCTTAGTTCGGTTTCATAAATAATTGGATTGAAAGATCCCCCGACTGGGTAACCAGTAGGGAAACCGGCTCTCCTTCCTATTTGTTTATGAAGTTGGTTAAGAGCCGTGCACTGCAATCGCTTGATAATAAGAGATAAGATGATGAGATGTTTATGCTTCACATGTTGATATATGTTGGAGTGTTCTGTATTGTTTATATGTTACGTGTTGTCACAAAAGGTGGCTAGGAGAACTCTAGTCACTCCCCACTGATTGTGGCGTACATGTTTTCATGTATGTAGGTACATGCAGGGTTGGAGATCGGGGTTACAGGAGAGCTAGCGAGTGATGATCCATTCATCAGTTGACTTACCCGTTTACACTTAGCTAGACTCTTAGACTTGTGTTGTTTACGTTTTGGTGCCTGTAGGGATGTTCCATCCCAGGCTGTGTATATATTTCATTTCCGTACTTAGAACTGCTACTTATCTATTGCTGTTTATATCAGTTCTGTTTCCAGTTTCAGTTTAAAGCTTCTCGCATGTTAGTTTAGTTTGCTAAAAAGTTTTAATTCCGCTGCATTTTTAGTAATTTTACGTGTTTATATTTCCGCTTTCGCGAGGGGTTTTACAAATAATATCGTGTTCCTTTCTTTTCTGGTGCCAACTCAGGTCTGATTTTCATATCCACCATGTCCATCCTAGCTGATGTGTTGTCTTTTGACTTATTCGGAACATTCAGAAGAGTGTTGATTATATTGTCACACACATTTTTCTCAATATGCATAACATCTAAGCAATATCTTATAGAAAGGTCACGCCAATATGGAAGTTTTTCAAAAAGAGGAGACATCTTCTTATATCCCCGAGACGCTAATTTAGAACCCTTCTTCCCATAAGTTATCTCAATTTTTTTCACTCTTTCATATACTTCATGACCGGTTAATATCTTAGGAGGAGATCGATGTTCAGGTTTTCCATTGAATGGTTTTTGTAGCTTACGATATGAATGATCAGGGTCCAAGAACCTACGGTATCCCAAGTACGCTTGCTTACGAGAAAACTTCAAATAAGAAGAATCGACATCTTCTCCACACAAGGGGCAAGCCTCTTTCCCGTGCACAGTGTGTCCAGATAGATTACCATACGTAGGAAAGTCAGAAATAGTACATAGTAACATTGCTTTCAAATTGAAATAACTATTCTGGTAGGCATCAAACACTCGTATCCCTTCATCCCACAACAATCTCAAATCGTCAAGAAGAGGCTCTAAGTAGACATCTATATCATTACCAGGTTCTTTAGGACCAGAAATCAATAAAGACAACATCAAATATTTTCGTTTCATGCAAAGATATGGAGGCAAATTGTAAATAGCTAAAAACACCGGCCAAGTACTATGTTGACTACTCAAATTTCCAAAGGGATTCATCCCATCAGTGGAGAGTGCAAGGCGGAGATTTCTGGGTTCTTTGCCAAACTCGGGATATTTTGCATCAATAAACTTCCAGTCTTTCCCATCGGCCGGGTGTCTCAACTTCCCATCATTTGCTTTTGATGTACTATGCCATGTGAGTAATTTGGCATCATCTTTATTCGCAAATAATCGTATCAACCTAGGAATTATTGGAAAGTACCACAAAACTTTAGCTGGGATCCCCTCCTTCTTTTGATATCGCCATTCCTTACACACTGGACAACTAGTGAGATTAGCATATCCTTTGCGATATAATATGCAATCATTGGGACATGCGTGGATTTTTTCATATTTCATACCAATTCCCCTAAGTATCTTCTTTGCCTCATATGTACGATCAGGAAGTACATTATTTTCGGGGAGCATGTCCTTTAATAATTTCAGGAGGTCTGTGAAACTCTTGTCACTCCACCCATTTGTTGCTTTTAAATTATATAACTTAACAAGAGCTGCCAATTTAGTGTGCTTACAACTACTATAAAGAGGCACTTCAGAATCTTTCAATTTCTCCAATACAACACTAATATCCTCCAAATCATTTTCATCAAGATCCTTATCCGTTTCATCTACAATACCTTCTTGCTCATCACCTCCAAACATATCTCCCCATGATTTATCCAACATATCGTCACACCCATCTCCTGCCTCAGTATTCATATTACAACCCGGATCTTCTAGTGAATTAGACTCATCGGGCTCTTCATCGTCACTCAAGCATGTTTCTCTCTCAATCTCCCCAAATTGGACATCTATTCCATCTAAATTTATTGATTCTCCATGGAAAATCCAACAAGTGTACTTTGGATTAAAATTTGTCTTATTTAAATGTATTCTTACATCTCCAAAGCTCATATACCTAATATTCCGGCACATATCACAAGGGCACGCCATACTAGATTTGTCTTTCACGTTCTTTATTACGAAGTCATAAAATTCAGCTAACCCGGCATCATATTCTACTTCGCCCTTTTTCCCATTAATCATCCAAGTACGAGCCATATTCGCCTACATAATTACAAAACAAACAACCAATTAAATAAACACTACATTTTGACATCACAAAAACACATAAAACATGATTGAAGACAGGTCGCTACTCGTAATTATGTGAAGCAACAACAGTTTCTGTGGAACATCATCTTACACTCTTATTGTGTTTACTGCACTAGCAACAACCGAACCCCTTGTTCCCTACCCTTAGTCCTTGCTCAAAGTATAGTGCTTAGCATACTTGTAGCGAACGACAAAATAATCAGTGTAAGTCTATTAGCCACTAAGAAAAAACTGTGGAACATACTAAGACATTCTAAGGTATCTGTGAATTAGTGGAGGTATATAACTCACGAGTGGCTAGAAGACATACTACATCAGTACATCCTTGATAGAATTGTGGAGCACACTAAGCGAAGACAATGGTGGTCAGTAATCCAACAAGGTTTCACTTTTTTAGGTCATATTTGTAATATCCTATATTGAAGGGAAACCAGTTCACCCCTTAATCCACTTCTTTTATGAAGAGACCAGGAATTGAGCACGTATTGTATCAAACCAGTTCACCCCTTCAAACGGTCTCAAATGAGGGCAGGAATGCAGAGGTTACAAACATCAAAACGTACTGTATGCTACGTTTGTTCAACATCATATATTCAACAACAAGGTTCTTTTATACGTTCTTTTATTCAACATCATATACGTTCTTTTATTCAACATCAAAATTGGTGTTTGTTACAAACAAAAACCACAAATTATACATCATATATTCAACAACAAAACCACATAAACATTCATAAAACATAATAACCCAAATAAAATCGAGAAAATTGGTAATTCAAACAAGAGTAAAGGAGAAAGAGGGCGTACGATTATGGTTCAGTTGCTTGGTGAAGAAGAAACTATGACGGACGATTGATAGCAAGACTTCAGAATTTCGATTGGTAATTCAAACAAGGTTGCCAAGGGGACTTCAATTACTCGCTTGAAAGACTATGACGGACGATTGAAAGAAACTATGACGGACGATTGAAAGAAGACGGTTGCTTAGTGAAGGAGGTTTTGCAGCAGACTTTCGCAGACTTCAGAATTTCGAAGGTTTTGCAGTTGTACTGTATGCTACGTTTGTTTAATTTTTATGAAAAGCAAAGAGAACGGTTCAGAAAGAAACCGTCTTCTTTTAGAAGCAAAGAGAACGGTTCCTTAGGCAACCGTGCTCTTTTAGTTTTAATGAAAAGAAAAGAGAACGGTTCCTTAGGCAACCGTGCTCTTTTAGTTTTAATGAAAAGAAAAGAGAACGGTTCCTTAGGCAACCCTGCTCTTTTAGTTTTAATGAAAAGAAAAGAGCACGGTTCCCTAGGCAACCGTCTTCTTTTAGAAAAGCAAAGAGCACGGTTCTCTAGGCAACCGTTCTCTTATCTTTTAATTCATAACCAAAGAGCACGGTTAAGTATTTTAACCGTTCTCTTTAGTTTATTTTGAACAAATAAAGACGGGTTATATTGGGAACGGTTCCCTGACACATTAGGACGGTTCCGCAAAATTTCGTTCCGCAAAAAATCCCGCGCATCTTTACTGACACATTAGTTACTGTGATTTTTAATAAATGAATAATAAACATAAATACAGAATAAATTAAGGTATGATTTATAAGAATGAAGCATTCTATCCAAGAAGTGAGGCCTAATTCAATGCTATGAAGTCTTTCTCATGTAAGTGAGGCATTACATTTCAGAAAGTCAACTCCAATACCTTTAACCATCTTAATTTCGTTAAGGGTATTATGTCTGATTGGAAAGGGGCTATCCATGCAAATAAAATTAGGCAGCCTAGGCACACTATGAAAATACGATTCTTGCTACTAGTTTTTATGTTATTGGTCTCATGTTGCTTCACATGTGGCACCCAAGAACATGAGAAAGAAAATAACTAAAAATTGGAAGCCAAACCTCAGATGCAACGTAAACGACTTTATCAACTGTGCACCAATATCTAGCAGGTCGTGATCCATTTCGATCGAGACAAGCACCAATAATTTTTCCATCGCTGTGAGACTCATAAAACAGTGTGATAATGAGATGCTTAAGTAAAAAGAGTACATGAACAAATGACTTGTAAAATAGCTAGAGATATAACTGTAGAGAGGTATTTAAAATCATTTCAAATCGTGTTCATGTATGTAATCACACAGCATGCCCTGACCTCAGTCGTTGTACCATAAGTCCATAATTCATAAATAATCGCAACAACAATAAGTGACGCCCGTTTTGAAGGCCAAATTGTGGTTTTTTACATGTGCTAGTAGATATAAGAAGAAATGAAGATCAATTCCCCTTCAGTCTCACCTGAATAAAAGTAAGGCAGGTTTATCCCAAGTTTCCATCTGCCCCTTGTAGTAATCATAAAAGTCCAGAATCTACATCATACATTAGCAGATGCAGACCTACGTACAGAAATAAGCTGCAAGTAAGGCAATTGACTGGTAAAGTGATGTCGATTGTAAACCTGAACACTAATCTGATAAATTAGTTTCCTAACCTGTAAAGTCCAAACATGTGTTTCCAAGTAAGGGGAGGCGAGTCCTCTCGAAAAAATTCTCCTTGCTCGCACTATCAGAATAACGACCTGTACTAGGACTCCTCAGATAAATAAAGGTGTTACCATCTCGGTTTCCCGAGGTAGTAGATACAATGGAAAGATAAACAGTACTTTAATTAAAATTAAACTCATAACATGTTCTTACAACTGTATCCGAAAGTCTTAACAAAATAAAGAAAGTACAACTCATGCTAAACCGACTAAGGTGATCTAGACTTTAATCTAGTTCGGATCCAAGCTCTTTCTCCCATAGCTCCCCCTTAGTCTCAGCCACCTGTCAATCTGCTCCCCAATAAATTGGTTCATCACAGGTGATCACGAATACACAGGGTCAACCACGAGGTTGAGTAGAAGAAAGTAAATAAGCCAACAATATAATATATAAACTCCGCACCGATCCAACACCAAATAATCTCCGCACCGATCCAACGCCAAATAAACTCCGCACCGATCACAAGACCCATTACCTCCACACCAATCACAAGACCTTATATACTCCACACCAATCACAGACCCTTTATCTCCGCACCAATCACAGACCCTTTATCTCCGCACCAATCACAGACCCTTTATATCAATTTCCGCATCATAAGAATATATAGTCAATATATAATATCACAACATTATTCATTTAACAAGATATATATAATTCACAACAGTTAATGATCATGTTTCACATCATAAACGAGTGCACAGTTAATCCCCTACCTGAAATAGCAGGAAACGCAGCTAATCCGAGGCTTGTTTAGAAATGTTCCACGCGAAACCCGCTACCTATACACATATACGTAACGAATAAATAACCTTCCCGAACCCCTTAACAACCATACATACTATAATTAGAAACCTTCCCTAAGTGGAAAGTTTCCATAAATACAAACTTTCCCAATATAGTAACTTTCCAAACATAGAAGCTCCCATGACTTAAATAATTCCCGACTCGCATATTTAAATAACCCGACTCGGAACCGTAAGAAATAATAAGGTACTAATAACAACAATAACACTAACACAACATAAATAAAATAATAAAAATAATACCAATAATAACAATAATATTAATAATAATAGAAATAATAAAATCACATAAAAAATAAACTAGAAGGACACGGCTAACTGATATGTCGTATTTAGTACGGGTTTAAGAGGCGTGAGTTAGTTGGATAAACATGATATAAATGGGTTGTTAGAAGGATAATTGCATTAAGATCCATATTGAGTTGTTGGCACTATTTTGGGAGTTTTAGAAGAGATTATGGATCAATGAAGTGTAGGTATCTTTTGGCTTGGAGTTTTCGTTAATCATGGATAGGGTGCATACGGTTTTGCCCTTTTTGGCCCATCAGGTGAAGGAAGCGAACCATTGGTCAAGCCCGTTGTTCAAGCAAGGAAAGACGAAGAAGGAAGAAACGCGTCAGAATCTCCCGCGGGTCGCGGATGTGGCCGCGGGTCGCTCGTGTGTCGGCTAGCATCGGTTTCTAATTTCTTTGTTTCCAACTTTCAGCGAGATCTTCTATTTTTTTCTTTATTAGTAGTAATATTAGGTTAAGTATTTTAGCATCCGTCACTTTATCATTGATTCAACTTTTAAGAATTGGGAAAACCTCAAGAACCCTAATTTCTTTTGCTCAATAATTATGAGGAACTAATCCTCTCTTTTCTTGGATTGATAAACAGAAGCTTCAACTAATCAATTGTGAGATTGTTCTTTCTCCCTTTTATTTCTCAAGTATTGTTTATGTCTCTTGCTCGTATTTTATGATTATTGTTTTCTCTCGCTAATCTGATCAATTAGTAATTGTTAACTTTAACCTATCGCATGTTTAGAAATTGAATCCGTAATTGTTCAATTAATCTAGACTAAAGTAGCAAACTTTACCCTAATAATTTGTATGCGTTTCATCGTTATTAGGACAAGGTAGAGACTAAACATATAATTCGAATCGTTAACCGCGTGTGTTAAAGATCGTTATCTTTATTGCTTCCTTGGATTGTTAATGCTATTGTTGGATTAAATCTAGACGCTTGACTTAGATTATTCAATAATTAGGGTCTTCTAATATCGCGTTTCGACTTAGTTGACTATACTTAAGAGGAAGAAGGAAACTTGTTTTTCACAATAAAGTACTTGAGAGTAATTGAGTTAAAGACAATCGAAGACCAATTAGTTTCTTGATAGCGGATGTTTATTGACCCAAGACCTTTTAATCATCTGAATTCATTCATCTTTATTATTTGTTTAGTAGACTATAGATTATTCAATCACAAACCCCCCTTTTATTGTTCCTTATTTTCTATAATATAATTCACTTAAATTACATCGCCTTCTCTGTGGATCGATCCTTATTACCATATACTATATTAGTTTAAGGTTTTAAGTGTTATAAATACTATCTTTGGGAGCATACGACTTCGGCTCACCACTAACCCATCAGCCCCTCTACCCGACTTCAACCCGTGACACCCACCATGAACCACCACCTCGAACACCAGCACCCATTACCTTCCAACACCACTGACCACCGACTACCACCACAACACAACCATATCCTCCGACACCTGCCGACAACACTGACCCAAACCTCTGAACTCAGACCTGCACCATACTTGCGATTCAGACCACCCAGAACTGACCCAAAACGACTTCTGTTACCACCAATAGCACCACCCCCGACTACTGCCAACACCACCCCCGACATCCCACCTGTAACCCACGGCGGTGTTACTGTATTGACCTCCCCCGAGTCGACAGTAACACCACCCCAAACCACGCCCTGACCAACACACCAGAAACACTCCCCCGACTCCTATTGCAATCGTGACAACCAGACCACCAAACCCCCTCCATCGACGGCACCACAACCACCCTAACCTACTGACACCACCCCCACGACACAACCCTGACTACCACCAACACAAAGGTGTTAGCCACGTCTGATGATGACGACACTCTACCCTTCGAATCCCCACAACACTAGACACCGACACACGCAAAAACGGTAAACAGAGGTGACATACCAGTTTTACGGTCAATTCGAAGGACCCTAGGCTGGTCTAACTCCCTGTTTCGAACCTCCTCTTCCTTCTCTATTATGGCGGCTGAAAAAGTATGGTGATGGCTGTGTGTGAAGTAGGGTGAAAATGGGATGTGTAGCCTCTTATATGTTGGCATATGGTGGCTGTGAGTATGAGGGTGTTTTTAGGGTTTTAACACAACGTGGCTTTTGTGTTGTACACAAAAGACGAGACTCAAACCCCAACTCCGAAGGTCGCATGCTCGAACCCCACCAACAACATATAATAGTATTATTCGATAATATATCTATCGAATGTTAAAAACGTTTATTAAATACTATCGACACGGCAATATAACTTCTCACATAACTATTAAAACGTCGATATAAATACTAAATATTAAACTTCACGAGTATATCTATTGATATAATTATAATTATTATAGCAATTAGCAAAATACGTATCGAATAGAATATAATTATATATCGTCTTGACAAATAATATAAAACAACTCATTATTATGAATTATTAAAATACGGGGTATTATAATCTTCCCCCCTTAAAATGAACTTCGTCCCGAAGTTCAACCACACACATATATCACCGTGCTTACAACCTATATCACATACTTATATAGGTCCGAAACCTAAAACACCATAAAAAGGCAATTAACAAAAGTGAACTCATTATCACGAACTATGAAGCTACGGGGTATTACAATCTTCCCCCCTTAAAATGAACTTCGTCCCGAAGTTCACCATCCAATTACAAAACAAGACACGACATAACATCTATCACCAATAAGATGCATAACATAAGTAACAGGATAAGATTATATTCAAACAATCATGACACACCAACTAGTCATGTCATAACAACTAGTCACATCGTAAGCTAATAAGATTTTACAATCCTATCCTCCTTAAAACATGGTTACGTCCCCATAACCCCATAAACATTCTAACTCATTACTCCATCTTACTCATTACTTTACCTCATAAAATCTAACTCCAAGTAGCCAAGTATCGCACTCATCGTCGCATCTAAGACCAAAGACAAGAGGTGAGTGAACTGACGGAATAAAACCGCAAATCAATACTCCATCCCCATATCGATTTCAACTCCGGTTATAACTCAACAACCAAGGTCACACGGGACCGTAAACACAGTATGGCCCAACGGCTTATCAACTCATAACTCAATGTCAGTAACCAAATTCTTCCCAATTCAATATCAATGTTATCACATATCCCATTAAAGAACTGCTCAACACTTAGAGCGTAAAACTCCAAGATACACACCCACGAGCCAAGGTCAAAGAACACGACAACTCGATAAAATACTGAACTACAAGCTCAAACTCCAAACAAAACCAACCATGGCCTATGTTCTAAACTCACGAGTAACTCAGTCTCATCAACTCAATCCGTCTTACAAACAAAGGATTATTTTATCAATAGGAGATATTAACTATCAAATTAAAGGAACAATTACTAATTTCAACTCAAAGAAGTACACATAAGAACCTATAGCAATTGTCATGCAAACATATATTACCTCGAGCGATAACAAGAGTACAAGGATCGGTAGAAACCGTGTTATGTAGTGAAGCAGAATCAGGTTAGCTAACACTCACATACCTTTGAAATTTTACCCCAATTTAATATGTTTTCAACAATATAAACAATCAAGAAGCTCATAGATCATACTCGACAAATTGAAATGTTTCATGCTCTTAGTTACATTATAGAAGTAAAATCATATTTTAGAAAGACACGGAGCAAAATTTAATCAACGTAATGAAACATGGGACATTGACATATTTCACCAGGTATACACATATCATAGACTTACATGACCGTTTAACATGCTCAGATAGCAATAAAGTAACAAAATCACCTAGGTATATATCCGCCCACTCACATTTCATCATTTATCATGAAACTATTACTATACACGACTTGCAAAATAAGGGTTTTATACAATGCGCAGCAATTAACATTCAAGCAGGATATCATTGACACACAGCTACAGAATAGTCATATTGCAACCAATCACCATAATTATCGAACATCAAGCTTTATCCTGGTTTATCACTTCGAAAATATTTTGAAAAGTTTGAAACGCTGAAAGGGTAGCTTGTGACAAATTAATAAACACGAATCAAGGAATATTTTACAAGTTATAGATCGAATCAAGATTACACGGGGTCATTCTGACTCTCCTTTACTAAAACATTGGTCTTATAGTTCATGAATTATGAAAACAAAATTAACGATAAAAGTAAACGAATTCACCAGACTGGTACTTCCATAAACCACATGTCAACAATTGATAATTCAACACATCGTGATAAGGTCCTAATCTAACAATATACAATTCACTGTATGGTATAATAATATACTGGAAAAGTTATAAAGATTATAATCACAGGGAACTAGACAGAGATAAACCATCAATATACGAAAGAACATCAACAAGATTTACATTATTCAAATAATCACAATTACATATAACCACTAGATTACTACATCATGCTAATAGGCTTACCAGTTAAATTTCATTCTGTCACTTGACAAGACTCTCCTCAGATAATCATACTTTTGACATCATATATGAGCAACACGTAATTATTTTGAGGTCGTAATACTAGACATATAATTGAAACGATTCTATAATAAACTTAACGAAGTAAACAAGGTTACGCTATCATATAGTGAGGATTCATACTCATACCATACGCATACTGTTCATGTTATTAAGGCCATATAAGGATGTCACGTGGCCACATCACATAATTCACATTTGATTAACCTTTTATATGAAACTTTCATACCCCACAGCTTTACCAACTAAACATCTGCAGCTACTTACAAGAATCATAAATAAATAACAACTTAGCTAACGTGTGAGCAAACACAATCCTTTAGTAAATATAAGGAATTAGTTAAACAGAGGAAAAGTATCGAATGCATACCTCACGGAAATTATCTAATACAGTATTTACAACTCAGACAATTTGAACAATAACCTTACAACATTTCAACAGAATTTTTAGGCATCTTGCAAAAAAAAAAACACAATTGAATAACAGCTCGTTAAGATTTTACATGGTGTAAAATTTTGAAAATATGAACGAACATTCTGAACAGTAGAGTTGAAACTATGCGCAAGCAATAACCAAGTTTTGAAAGATTTTTGTTACCAGAGATAGGTCAAAACGGGACTATGCAATAACAGTCTGACTACTGTCGAATAAAAGACTTATTTCTCCCAAAGACATAACTCGTATTAAGATAAAACCCTAGCGTTGTAAACTCCACTCAGAGGGTTATCATATATAAGATTTTCATCCTCAATTATGAAACACGTATTAAGTGACAGCTCGGACAAACCAAATAACATTCTGAAAATTCATTAAAATTTTGGTCCCTTTGCAACTACACATTACTACATCCACACTCAACCCTTCTCATCCAAACACATTGGCAATCATTTGAAGCATAGACATCATTCTGCACCATATTAACATTCATTCCTCATTTCAATTGTAGTTGGCATCAAAATACGGTAAAGGTTTCGAAACTGGAAATAAAATCAATTACATAACTTGACAGTTATACAGGTGTATCCAAGTACGGAAATATAACTTAGGGACTACTACGTATCCCTTATTGGTGACAAACTTCATAACGAATTTAAATGTATATAACAGGAATGAAATTTTAAATACGAATATATGCAACTCATGACTATATACATTCATAGCTTAGAACACACATTCTGCATATTATTAAACATGGATTGCCAAAGCAATTAGTAAAAATAATAAAATCATAAGTCTCAAATGCCGATCACATTTGTCTAGTATGCCTATCAGTAAACTCTTGTAAAGTATAAGGCATGCAAATAAGAAGTGTATACACATAGAATAGTACAGGCAATTATCAACGCGCACGGCCTCCGGTTCGGTCTACTAGCTTTACCCATAAGACTTAACTTGGTTCCACATCCTATAATGACATAGCATAGCTGGCTCTACTAACCATCCCAGTCAATCATGATCATCTCTCTCCTACATCTATCCCTTTTAGGTGACTATAGCCCATCAACTTATTACACATATCATTATACTATATCTCTACCTAACGGTTCAGGAATCATACACCCGCATGCATATCACCCTACATATACAAGTAAAGCTAATATTCCAAATCTCTTGTTCTCAATATCAGAAATGGTAGATCTCAACCAACATTCAACATCAATATTATGATTCGCAGTATATATCACCAATTATATCTCACATCATAACTTACCTCATTCCTTCTCCTGCAAAAACGTTAGTACCAGATAACTAGGTCACTATATAATCTACCCCACTTTTCAATTTCTCTCATTGGGTTCCCGAGACAGAACAGAAAGGGCCCAGGACTGGTGTGAGTGGGCCCCTATCTCATCCCGTTCCTTTTTGGGGCGCCTATCAGTTTCATCTCGGGGTTCATTTTATTAGACTCTTCCTACGTTCATTATTATTCATTTGGTTTAGACCTGAGGATCGTTCTCTCTGATACCACTTTGTAACACCCCCATTTATTTAAGGATCTGTACTAGGACTCCTCAGATAAATAAAGGTGTTACCATCTCGGTTTCCCGAGGTAGTATATACAAAGGAAAGATAAACAGTACTTTAATTAAAATTAAACTCATAACATGTTCTTACAACTGTATCCGAAAGTCTTAACAAAATAAAGAAAGTACAACTCATGCTAAACCGACTAAGGTGATCTAGACTTTAATCTGGTTCGGATCCAAGCTCTTTCTCCCATAGCTCCCCCTTAGTCTCAGCCACCTGTCAATCTGCTCCCCAATAAATTGGTTCATCACAGGTGATCACGAATACACAGGGCCAACCACGAGGTTGAGTAGAGGAAAGTAAATAAGCCAACAATATAATATGTAAACTCCGCACCGATCCAACACCAAATAATCTCCGCACCGATCCAACGCCAAATAAACTCCGCACCGATCACAAGACCCATTACCTCCACACCAATCACAAGACCCAATATACTCCACACCAATCACAGACCCTTTATCTCCGCACCAATCACAGACCCTTTATCTCCGCACCAATCACATACCCTTTATATCAATTTCCGCATCATAAGAATATATAGTCAATATATAATATCACAACATTATTCATTTAACAAGATATATATAATTCACAACAGTTAATGATCATGTTTCACATCATAAACGAGTGCACAGTTAATCCCCTACCTGAAATAGCAGGAAACGCAGCTAATCCGAGGCTTGTTTAGAAATGTTCCACGCGAAACCCGCTACCTATACACATATACGTAACGCATAAATAACCTTCCCGAACCCCTTAACAACCATACATACTATAATTAGAAACCTTCCCTAAGTGGAAAGTTTCCATAAATAGAAACTTTCCCAATATAGTAACTTTCCAAACATAGAAGCTCCCATGACTTAAATAATTCCCGACTCGCATATTTAAATAACCCGACTCGGAACCGTAAGAAATAATAAGGTACTAATAACAGCAATAACACTAACACAACATAAATAAATAATAAAAATAATACTAATAATAACAATAATATTAATAATAATAGAAATAATAAAATCACATAAAAAATAAACTAGAAGGACACGGCTAACCCATCAGCCCCTCTACCCGACTTCAACCCGTGACACCCACCATGAACCACCACCTCGAACACCAGCACCCATTACCTTCCAACACCACTGACCACCGACTACCACCACAACACAACCATATCCTCCGACACCTGCCGACAACACTGACCCAAACCTCTGAACTCAGACCTGCACCATACTTGCGATTCAGACCACCCAGAACTGACCCAAAAGGACTCATGTTACCACCACTAGCACCACCCCCGACTACTGCCAACACCACCCCCGACATCCCACCTGTAACCCACGGCGGTGTTACTGTATTGACCTCCCCCGAGTCGACAGTAACACCACCCCAAACCACGCCCTGACCAAGACACCAGAAACACTCCCCTGACTCCTATTGCAATCGTGACAACCTGACCACCAAACCCCCTCCATCGACGGCACCACAACCACCCTAACCTACTGACACCACCCCCACGACACAACCCTGACTACCACCAACACAAAGGTGTTAGCCACGTCTGATGATGATGACACTCTACCCTTCGAATCCCCACAACACTAGACACCGACACACGCAAAAACGGTAAACAGAGGTGACATACCAGTTTTACGGTCAATTCGAAGGACCCTAGGCTGGTCTAACTCCCTGTTTCGAACCTCCTCTTCCTTCTCTATTATGGCGGCTGAAAAAGTACGGTGATGGCTGTGTGTGAAGTAGGGTAAAAATGGGATGTGTAGCCTCTTATATGTCGGCATATGGTGGCTGTGAGTATGAGGGTGTTTTTAGGGTTTTAACACAATGTGGCTTTTGTGTTGTACACAAAAGACGAGACTCAAACCCCCACTCCGAAGGTCGCATGCTCGAACCCCACCAACAACTTATAATAGTATTATTCGATAATATATCTATCGAATGTTAAAAACATTTATTAAATACTATCGACACGGCAATATAACTTCTCACATAACTATTAAAACGTCGATATAAATACTAAATATTAAACTTCACGAGTATATCTATTGATATAATTATTATTATTATAGCAATTAGCAAAATACGTATCGAATAGAATATAATTATATATCGTCTTGACAAATAATATAAAACAACTCATTATTATGAATTATTAAAATACGGGGTATTATAATAACAAGTGCTATCGAGCAACCAGCAAAGAAGCCTGCAGCGAAAAGACGACACACCAGAAAATACCATTTCATCTATGGCCACTTATTATGAATCAGTAGTAAATAGGCTTAGAAGTTTACATGTGTCCTACAGACTGGAAAAGAATGTTACTTGATGCATCTCGATCTCTTCGTTTTTGTATTCGTAGAAGTTTCATGCCTTCCCTTCGGTTAGCATTATATAAGTGCTTGATGAATAAGTGCTCTACATTCCCCATGAGCTTTGTTACCTGTATTGGCAATAAACAGAAACTGACACCCCATCACATAGTCGTGTAATCTGTATACAATGCTGATTAGAAAATTAAACAGATATATCAAGGCGTGCCTCATCGCAGTTGCCTAGCTACCACTTTTCCACGATTGTCATGTACAGTCTTGCTGCGTGCCTTGACGTCGTCTGTATCAAAGGATCACACAAGCCTATCAGAAATCCTCATCGGAAAATCCTGACTAAAAATTTTAATAATATAAGAATAATATAGTAAGAGAAGACTGATCGATGATTAGGCGATGTTCCAATTCCACTAACAGTGGAATAAAAGAGAGAAAACCATATAGTTCACAGGAAACTTGTCAGGTATTACTTCAATTGCAGTTTTAAGTATCGTAATCCAACTTTTTATTTTTTGACAAAGCTATTGTTATCGACCACCAAAATCATTTCGGCAAAATCCTTGGTAATGAACGAATCCCAATTTGACTAAAATTGAATATAAAGAAGAGATGGACCAAAATCTAATTCTACAGAGACTTAATAAATTAATGAGAAAAACCTTGGTAATGAACAAATCCCAAATAGTAACTGGGATAGGGAATGAACGAATAAATTAATGAGAAAAAAATCTAATTCTACAAAAACTGAATACGTTTAATTGAATACAAATAATAAAAATCCCAATTTGTAAATTACCGAACTGAATCAATTGAGAAGAAGATGAACAAACCTTGGTCTTAATTTGTAACTGGGATAGGGAATGAACGAATCCCAATTTGTGGTTGTTTAATTAGCTATTGAATCGATTCATTCGATTGTGTAGTGATAGATTAATTAGTATATTCTTGATATTTCTAATGGGAGATTGATAATAATATCTAGGGTTTTAATAAACTGATGATCGATGAATGAAGAAGATGATGGGTTATTAGTTTAATTAGGGTATGTATTACGCAGTAGTATAATTTTTCATGGCAACTTTTTTTTATTTTTTTAATAATTAGGATATTAGTGGCCTAGTGGGTATGTTATACGCGGTATTATAGTTTTGGATGACAACTTTTAAAATTTTTTAATGAAGTTTAAAATTGCGCCCATTTCTGAATCACAATGACATTATAAGGGTCATAAAATGAAGGATCTGGTTGATGCTCTATTAAAACGTCGACGTTGAAGCTCATTAAACTCAAGGGATTTGTAGTAGAATATATCGAGTTTATCGGGCGGGTCATCGTAAATACGAGTTCTGGGTGGAAAATGTTGGAATACGTGTCGACCCGAAATAACGGATTATTTCTGTTTTTAATCACAAATCGAGATTTTGATTCGGGTATGCTTTTGAGTCCGTCAATATTAGATAAAGTAATTAACTGCATTCTTTTTAGTAATGTGAAATCATAATAATAAATGTTTTATAACAAATTGAACTGATAATAATATGTATATACATATAGTTAATTTTGTGAGGGCATAAAATGTTTTAGGTAAATTATATTTTGTTATTATATAAGTAGTGTTATATTAATTACTAAGTATAACTTTATTTAATAAACTAAAGCAACAACTGCATAAAAATGTTGCATTTGTAACTATAGCATGCAACACTTGTATAAACATGTTGCATAAATCACTATAGAATGCAACACTCAAATAAAAATGTTGCATTATATTGTGTTTGCAACATTTTTAGGCAAAGTGTTGCATGTTCCAAACCTCTCTCCTCAATTGCAACACAATTACAAAGTGTTGCACACAAAATGTTGCAATAGACCAATTTTGTAGTAGTGTCACTATGAAGATAGTGGGAATTATTAAACTATAAGATAGATGGTGATTCTTTAAAGGTTAAAGAATATGAGTTTTTCAATTCTAGATGAATGTATGTAACACCCCGTAATTACCAAGTCATTATATATTAATAAAATCTTATTTTAGTAATAATAATGATCCATAATAAATAAAATTCCATTTAAAATATATTGTTTTTGATAATGATATTAGTATGTCTGTCTTACACTTATACTCCTTAAACTTGTGAAACGCTACTCTGTCCTTGTTGTTAATTTTAAGATATTTTAAAGGCATTACTAGCTTTTTCTTATAAAATAAAAGTTGTAGCTCGTTTTCTTAGCTTTCCAACGCCACCAAAAACACCTTAATACGAGTTCTGTGGAAGAAATTATGGTCAAAATACGAAAGGCTGTCACGGACTATCCGCTAACAAAATCTCGCTCGTCGACTCTTTACTTATTCCACTTGTCCTTTGGGACACTTGTCTTATAGACCAATTTTGCCTTGCAGCCCAAGGTCTTTCCCCTCCTCTTTCCTTCTTCTTCAATCCTTTAATTATATTTTTCAGCAAACACACCCAAACACAAAACACAAAAACACCATTGTTACACTCTTTACCTTCAACCGTAAAACGGTCGTAAAATCTTCGTTTCTTATCCGTTTTCGACGATTCTCGCGCCTATCTCTCCCTCTCCTCGTCCTCCATCTTTCTAGGTAATAAAATTATCAAATCTCTTCCTTAATATACTCTGGTCGTGACCTTTAAGGCACGGTTCTCGTAGCTAACATCGTTTATTTGTGTGTAGCTAGTTCGGTTGTCCAAACCGGAGTGGTTTTAAGTTCAAAATCATGCTTATTGAAGAGTTATAAGGTAACGGTGATGGGTTACTCGACTTTATCGTCTTTGTTTGCATGACTATATGCTAGTAATGTTTACTATACTAGGATTGTTTTTGATTAAATAGTGGCATGATTAGGTTAATAAATCATATGTTTGGATGAATTTCATCATGCATGCTTGTGTTGGATGTTTTTAATTGTGGAAATTCATTAAGGATTGTATGGTTAAATGAGTTTATGATCATTGAGGATGATTAGTTTGATAGTCTTTCAAGTTCATAGTGTTTTGCTTACAATGGTTAATTCATGATGTTTCAGCACCTTGACAAATCTGTCCATTGTCTTGTACAATTTATTTCGACATCTTAGAGTATCCTTCTTTGAAAATGTTGAAAAGAGACCCCTGTTTATTTTGAGTTAAGAGTCTACCTCAGAAGTTTCGTAATTTTCTTGCATGTCGTTTGTTCACACTAAATTATTTACGAACAGTGCGCTGAAATACTCGCAGAACGGACAGTAGCTCAAAGATTGTTTTGAAACCCATTTTTAAACTTTGAAATGATTCTGGTCCTTTTCAATAATTAAACTTTGAAGATTTTATATGATGTTAGGCGTTTGCTTTGCCCCAAAATGATTTGTTAAACCCGTTTTATGAAGCAATACATTTTGTGTGACGGTTTCTGACACACTGTAAAGATCAGTCAATAACCCCATGTTAAGTTCGTCTTTTGGAAATGATTATTTGACAAATATTGTAGATAAAAGTCTTATTAAACCGACCCAATTGGCCTTGTATCATTTCGATTTTATTTGAATTAATTATGAATTTTACGGCAGAGGACAGCTGAAATGTAAAATGCTTTTAAGACTTATGTTTTATTAATCAGTTTCGTTTATTTTTCTCCCGTATGGAATGGTCTTAAGTGTTGTCTTATTTATCGATTGTTGGCTCTTGTATGTAAATGAGTTGGTTAACGGTTATGTTAGCTTAAATTGTGTTTTGATGACGGTTATGTTGTCTTAAAATTAGTAGGGTGACGGTTATGTTGCCTTGCTTGTGTTTAGGTGACGGTTATGTCACCCTAAATTGTGTTGGTAACGGTTATTTTGCCTTGGTTGTGAATAGATAGCGGTGATACGATTTGTGTATCACTGTAATGAACAAACGCCACTCCTGTTATGGGATTTTATCTAACTATGTTCGGGATTGGTCGGTGTCCGTCGTTATGCGGCCCGGTCCCCGTGTGTCGTTCGGTGTAGGTTATTACATCGAGAGGTCTGGCCAGGTCTTAGGCATATAGTTGTCGGTTATGCGCTATACATAGTATCCGGATGACGTGGTTATGCGCTCCGGTAGCTAGGGCGCGGTTATACGCCCTAGCCTGTTAGTGGAGCGGTTATACTCCCTAACTGTCAGTTGTAGCGGTTATGCTACCTGACGGCGTTCATTCTATTCTTGGTTTGTTGTATGCGTGATTGGACATGCCACCTAGTTGTTGGCCTCTGAGTCGATCACATGGATGTTTACCTGAGTATGATGATTGGACATGCCACCTAGCTGTTGGCCTCTGAGTCGATCATTTGGATGTCTACTTGATTTCGAGATCTTCTCGCTTGTTGGCTTTAATTATGTTACACATGTTGGTTCATGCTGTTATCACATGTTTTGGTTTATCGCTCATGCATTGATCATGTTGATTACGTTTGGTAATGCATATATGGCTGTTTTTGAAATAATATACATGTTCATATGTATAAGATGTTTTGTATTACCGTTTACATGTTTTCTGACGTAAAGTGGCTGGGAGAACCCTGAGTTACTCCCCACTGACTGTGGCGTTCATGTTTCATGAATGTGGGTTGGTGCTGTTTGGGGAAGACGTGTGGCTAGCGAGCATTGTTGATAATTCGACAATTACCCTTACGCGTAGTTTAGGTTTAATTCAGGTTGTTATCGTGGGATATCTTATCCCTCGTCTATTTAGGTTAGTTTGTATAATTTATAATTTCTTATTAGTTTTTAGTCTTCCGCATGTTGTTTTGATATTCCGCGAAAAAGTTTTAATAAATATGTCGAAAAGTTTTTAAAAGTATCGTATTTCCGCTGCAAATAACTTGTTTATTTTTATGCTAAATCGCGGGGTGTCACAGTTGGTATCAGAGCAGTAATGCTCCCGACGCACGCACGTGTACCCCAAATTAAATTTGAACTTGACCTGAAATAATGAATGAGAGATGGGTAAACTTAAGGACCAAGTGGTAGTCTGTAATGTGATTGTTCTTTGTTAGGTCTAACATATTTGTTAATTGTCAATAATTTTGTTTTTGTGCTCAAGGATTGGTGAACCATTAGCTTACCTGGATGGCGATCAAGATTATTGTCTATTACCGAAGATGGAAGATTCGTGCTATCTTTGAAGGATGCTTCCATGTCCCTGGAGATACTCCTTGCTCATCATGCATCACCTTCTTCATTATTTCTTGATGCATATCCTTCCTTCCCAAACTCTCTTCTATCTTAACTCGGAAGCTACTTCCGTAACTTCCCGACTTAACCTTATCCTTGTTACTTGCCTTTTCCCATGGCGCTTCGTAGGTAGCCTAGCTTAGTTGGATATTGAGGATTTTGTTCGAGGATAACCCCTAGCCCTGATTTTGGGAAGTAATGTAACTGAAAACGTTTAGGGAGTATAGTAAGGCATGTCTTGGTGATCCTAATGCTTAGTTGTTTGCCCTACATAGTAAATGAAAATGATTGGTGGAATCTTGGTTTAAAATATTGAATTATATGTGCAATATTTGGTATTTTAACCTTGGGAATCATATTTGGGATTTAGGATTAGTGGATTAAAATGTGTTGCTTTAAGAGTATGAATGAGGTGTTAGAAGTCATAAATGAATTTGGAAAATATACTTGGGATGCTAGTGAAAATGGATGGTTGAGTAAAGTGAATCAGTAATGCTTGACTTTGGGAATTGGGGTTGACTTTAATTGGGATTTTACTTTTGGAGGATAAGAATCGTGTATATTAATGGACGATTATTGAAAGAGTTAGCGATGTAACTTTAGAGGAACTGACTGAAGTTTACTCTTTTAGTTATTTGATTGGATTAGAGGTGTAACCTTTGAGGAGTTACTTGAATATCATGTCTTTAGACGTCTGATTGATGTCATAAGGTGCAACTTATGGATTTGTGAGATTTTAAGGTTGTGATGTTTAAAGGACGTTTTAGTTCGTATATAGAGGTGTGAAAACGTTAACAGTGGATTTTCTTGGTGTTCACATTTTGAGGTATTACTGAATTAAGGATTTAGGCCTTGTGTGAGATTAGAATAGAGTAACTCGATGAGTAATGAAAGTTTTGCGAATTGAAGGAATTAGAGAGTTGATAATCTATGGATTATAAAGATTGTGAACTAGCAATGGTATAGAAATGGTTTATCCTGAAGTATTACAGAAATGTTGTTTGAGGGATTTAAGAAGTGTAGAGACCCGGAATTTTATGAAATTGTTGAAATTGAGATGAGCATACATCTTTAATATTTGGAAGAACTTATAGTATGATGAATCATCTAGGAAAATAATTCTTGGAAAGCGATAGTTCAGTGTGCTTGAATTGGTAAATAGGAGATGAGAACTTTGTGAGGATTTTGGGAACCCCGAGCCTTGGGAATTGTGTCAGTTCAAATCATACCCTTTTCTCAACGCTTCTCTTCTTCTTTCTTCTTTCATGCTAATTCCATCGAGTTATGCATTCATAGCAAAGCTTACTTGACCTCTCTTTACGTGATATATCTTCTTACCTATAATGCTCATTCTTCTTCTCATGGCTTCGCTATTGTTGGAGTCCATAAGCTAGAGTCTCTTAGCCGTCATCTTATGTTTCTTTCTCTCTTTCTCTTTCTCAAGCTCCTATATCGCGTTTGTCTCTAAGTTGAATCATATCTTTAACCGTCATGAGCCTTGTCCCCTTTCTTCTTGGACTAGCTGTGAGGTTGATTTCGTTTGTGGAATAGTGATATATGCTTAGAGGATCCTTGGTCTAGTTTTATCGGACATAGTTGAGAGAGTTAGCGTTTGGCCTGGTGACGTTTGGGTAGTATTAGGTAGTGTGCCATCTGATGTAAATAACAACAATGGACATAGGATTTTTACATATTAGACATGGGATTTTACGAAAGTCTGTTGTCCATTATAAGCAATAGACATAGGATTTTAGAAAAATCCGCTGTCCATTATAGTAATGCACATCGGTTGTACAACCTATGTCTATTACAAACTAAAGGACATAACTGAACTCTACATCGGTTCAAAAACCTATGTCTATTAGTCAAAAAATCCTATGTAGTAAGCAACTTTTGTAGTAGTGTGGTGACGTTTGGGTAGTATTAGGTAGTGTGCCATCTTGATGGTTTCAAGTTAAAGGTTTGAAGGTATGAGTGCTTCTTGTGGATTAGTACCAACCGTGAGGTTGATAATTTTGGTGTTATCTATGAGGGTGTTGATGGTTACCTAGGGACCGTTTGGGTGAAAGTTGTTACTCTTATGAGACTTTCTTTGGGATGATCACTTTACGGTAATTATGGTAGTCAAGGTTTAAGAGATGTTTTCTTGATTTGGGTCGATGAGAATTGACTAGTTTGGGACTGAATGCCTTGGATGTTTAACCCGTAGTCATGCGTTTGGGAATAGTTACGATTTGAAGAATGTCCTGTTTATGCTTTTGGGATTAGATGTTTTGAATGTTTATCTCATAGCCCTATGTATGAGAGTAAGTACAGTCCCGAGAGTGCCACATTCATATCTTTGGTTGTCGATATGAGTGTAACGAATTTTTGTTTAGAGGTCTGGAAATACGATGTATTATGGTCTAAGATTCTTGTTTTGGTGTTTTACGATGTTTGGAGATCTATAACATATGCTAGTTGGGTATGAGTGTGACCTTGTTAGTAATTCTGGATCTAGCTTTATGAAGGATGTTGGTTGTTGAGTAATAATCGAGAGTTGTGAAGTCCCTTGGGTAATGAGATACCTTGTATCGTGGATGGACTAGATGTGAATGATCCAAATTGAGTTGAGGAAGCCTTGAGAGTTGTGTGATTGAAAGAGTTGCCTTTTGAGGTGTGTAAGAAACCATGATGATGACTCATTTATGGATTGAGTGGTTAGTGATTTCCGTAATCCGAAGAGTTATCTTCTCCTTAACCTTAAACCTCTTTTGTTCATACTTTTATTCTTTTGTTGTTTTTGCCTCTTTACTCTCTTGTTGAGCACCGTCTTTAACCTTGAAGATGGTAGTTTATGATGCCTTTTTTTGGGTTAGCTTCCTTGTTGACTTCTTTGTGGTTTGGGATCCTTGAAGGACTGATCAGACCCTCTTTAGTTGTTAATATGTAGCTTCATCCTTGTGTTTTGTCTGAAGTAATATTCAAAATATTTTTCATTTATATACTTTATAACCGCATTTGTGTTACTTTACTTTCGTTGTTGAAAAACTTTAATTTCTGTTACAACCTTACTTATTTTACGGATTCAAGAATTTAAGTTTACTTTCGAAATTACATGGTTTGAAAAGTTTGAAATGGTTTATAATTTTGATTGGTTTTAGCGTTGATTTGATGTAAGACTTGTTATTGGAGACGTCTAATAACTCGTATTACGCTTGTCGACGCATGATATGATTTGGTTTTGGACTAGCCCTTGATTTGGAATGTTGGGCTCTTGAATGCACACGAGAACCCTCTTGTTCCATTGACGAGGACTTGTGCCTTTGGAAAATCCTTTCAAAATCTTTGAAACAAATCTAAGTTTTGAAATATCAAATTTTGGTAAACGCTTTGGTTATTTACCTTGTCTTTACGACTTACCGTTTTTCTGCTTTCAAGTTTCGAGGACGAAACTTTTTAAAAGGTGGGGTGATTGTAACACCCCGTAATTACCAAGTCATTATATATTAATAAAATCTTATTTTAGTAATAATAATGATCCATAATAAATAAAATTCCATTTAAAATATATTGTTTTTGATAATGATATTAGTATGTCTGTCTTACACTTATACTCCTTAAACTTGTGAAACGCTACTCTGTCCTTGTTGTTAATTTTAAGATATTTTAAAGGCATTACTAGCTTTTTCTTATAAAATAAAAGTTGTAGCTCTTTTTCTTAGCTTTCCAACGCCACCAAAAACACCTTAATACGAGTTCTGTGGAAGAAATTATGGCCAAAATACGAAAGGCTGTCACGGACTATCCGCTAACAAAATCTCGCTCGTCGACTCTTTACTTATTCCACTTGTCCTTTGGGACACTTGTCTTATAGACCAATTTTGCCTTGCAGCCCAAGGTCTTTCCCCTCCTCTTTCCTTCTTCTTCAATCCTTTAATTATATTTTTCAGCAAACACACCCAAACACAAAACACAAAAACACCATTGTTACACTCTTTACCTTCAACCGTAAAACGGTCGTAAAATCTTCGTTTCTTATCCGTTTTCGACGATTCTCGCGCCTATCTCTCCCTCTCCTCGTCCTCCATCTTTCTAGGTAATAAAATTATCAAATCTCTTCCTTAATATACTCTGGTCGTGACCTTTAAGGCACGGTTCTCGTAGCTAACATCGTTTATTTGTGTGTAGCTAGTTCGGTTGTCCAAACCGGAGTGGTTTTAAGTTCAAAATCATGCTTATTGAAGAGTTATAAGGTAACGGTGATGGGTTACTCGACTTTATCGTCTTTGTTTGCATGACTATATGCTAGTAATGTTTACTATACTAGGATTGTTTTTGATTAAATAGTGGCATGATTAGGTTAATAAATCATATGTTTGGATGAATTTCATCATGCATGCTTGTGTTGGATGTTTTTAATTGTGGAAATTCATTAAGGATTGTATGGTTAAATGAGTTTATGATCATTGAGGATGATTAGTTTGATAGTCTTTCAAGTTCATAGTGTTTTGCTTACAATGGTTAATTCATGATGTTTCAGCACCTTGACAAATCTGTCCATTGTCTTGTACAATTTATTTCGACATCTTAGAGTATCCTTCTTTGAAAATGTTGAAAAGAGACCCCTGTTTATTTTGAGTTAAGAGTCTACCTCAGAAGTTTCG
This sequence comes from Silene conica, assembly GCA_029255685.2. NCBI lineage: Eukaryota > Viridiplantae > Streptophyta > Magnoliopsida > Caryophyllales > Caryophyllaceae > Silene > Silene conica. The sequence goes on from CM055317.2 coordinate 54,167,282, forward strand.
TAATTTTCTTGCATGTCGTTTGTTCACACTAAATTATTTACGAACAGTGCGCTGAAATACTCGCAGAACGGACAGTAGCTCAAAGATTGTTTTGAAACCCATTTTTAAACTTTGAAATGATTCTGGTCCTTTTCAATAATTAAACTTTGAAGATTTTATATGATGTTAGGCGTTTGCTTTGCCCCAAAATGATTTGTTAAACCCGTTTTATGAAGCAATACATTTTGTGTGACGGTTTCTGACACACTGTAAAGATCAGTCAATAACCCCATATTAAGTTCGTCTTTTAGAAATGATTATTTGACAAATATTGTAGATAAAAGTCTTATTAAACCGACCCAATTGGCCTTGTATCATTTCGATTTTATTTGAATTAATTATGAATTTTACGGCAGAGGACAGCTGAAATGTAAAACGCTTTTAAGACTTATGCTTTATTAATCAGTTTCGTTTATTTTTCTCCCGTATGGAATGGTCTTAAGTGTTGTCTTATTTATCGATTGTTGGCTCTTGTATGTAAATGAGTTGGTTAACGGTTATGTTAGCTTAAATTGTGTTTTGATGACGGTTATGTTGTCTTAAAATTAGTAGGGTGACGGTTATGTTGCCTTGCTTGTGTTTAGGTGACGGTTATGTCACCCTAAATTGTGTTGGTAACGGTTATTTTGCCTTGGTTGTGAATAGATAGCGGTGATACGATTTGTGTATCACTGTAATGAACAAACGCCACTCCTGTTATGGGATTTTATCTAACTATGTTCGGGATTGGTCGGTGTCCGTCGTTATGCGGCCCGGTCCCCGTGTGTCGTTCGGTGTAGGTTATTACATCGAGAGGTCTGGCCAGGTCTTAGGCATATAGTTGTCGGTTATGCGCTATACATAGTATCCGGATGACGTGGTTATGCGCTCCGGTAGCTAGGGCGCGGTTATACGCCCTAGCCTGTTAGTGGAGCGGTTATACTCCCTAACTGTCAGTTGTAGCGGTTATGCTACCTGACGGCGTTCATTCTATTCTTGGTTTGTTGTATGCGTGATTGGACATGCCACCTAGTTGTTGGCCTCTGAGTCGATCACATGGATGTTTACCTGAGTATGATGATTGGACATGCCACCTAGCTGTTGGCCTCTGAGTCGATCATTTGGATGTCTACTTGATTTCGAGATCTTCTGGCTTGTTGGCTTTAATTATGTTACACATGTTGGTTCATGCTGTTATCACATGTTTTGGTTTATCGCTCATGCATTGATCATGTTGATTACGTTTGGTAATGCATATATGGCTGTTTTTGAAATAATATACATGTTCATATGTATAAGATGTTTTGTATTACCGTTTACATGTTTTCTGACGTAAAGTGGCTGGGAGAACCCTGAGTTACTCCCCACTGACTGTGGCGTTCATGTTTCATGAATGTGGGTTGGTGCTGTTTGGGGAAGACGTGTGGCTAGCGAGCATTGTTGATAATTCGACAATTACCCTTACGCGTAGTTTAGGTTTAATTCAGGTTGTTATCGTGGGATATCTTATCCCTCGTCTATTTAGGTTAGTTTGTATAATTTATAATTTCTTATTAGTTTTTAGTCTTCCGCATGTTGTTTTGATATTCCGCGAAAAAGTTTTAATAAATATGTCGAAAAGTTTTTAAAAGTATCGTATTTCCGCTGCAAATAACTTGTTTATTTTTATGCTAAATCGCGGGGTGTCACAATGTATGTTAAGAACATAAATCATAAGTGATTAAAATGCCAAAGGTTGAATCAAAACCTTATCTCGATATAAGTTTCTCGAGGAGAACTAATGGATCGAATCTAGGTTAACTACAATATGAATTCTAGTATAATATGACTATGTTCATATGGATGACATGTCATGAGTTTTAAGAAAACAGTGGGAGCTTCCTTAAAGTAAGGAGACTCGAGTCGAGTATAAAGACTTGAAATGTACTTGAACAAGATCATATTATGCGAGATAATATGAGTCATAAGGAAACCGAAATTTGTAGGTTTAAAAGATGTGAAGATAAGGTATATTCACATACTAAAACCATTAATACAAATTGATGTATGAGCATCAAAGATTGTTTATGTGGAGCAACAATATCGTATTGATTGTTCGCACATAACAATCACTCTTATCGTTTGAGTTAATATTATTATTATTATTAACTCACAATTTATACTTTGTGAAATCCAAATGGGTTGTAAGAGACAATTTGAACCCCATAAGTGAACTGGATTAACTTAGTATAGCCCATAGTCGCTTGTATGAGGTGACGTCTCGAAGCGACTAGAATGTGAGGCGATTGATGGCAAGTTCAAATGTCATAGAGTCGTATGGGATGACTAGTCGATCACATAGGCAGACTGTATGACACTTTGTCGGGCATTTGGTGACCGCTTATAGAGTTCTGGAAATTTTATGACACATAAGTCGATTGACTTTGATTTTAGCTCTTTTAGTCGATTGACTTTGACTTTGATCACATAGGCAGACTGTATGACACATAAGTCGATTCTTTAAATTGAGACTGTTCGCCCAAGGTGACACAGCCTCAGATTGACTTTGATTTTAGCTCTACGATCAACCGCTAAAGGGGGTCAAATGGGCTTCTTTTGGGTCATGATGGACTGTGTTAGTCAAAGGGAACAGTAGGATAGGAATTGTCCAACCCCTTGTCAGGGTTGTCTTAAATCTCAAGGCCACTCGAGGAGAAATTTAGCTGAAAATGCGTGGCCACGCTCGGAAGGTATCTATGGTAGATAATTCCGCTCAAAGCAGTTAAATCTCCAGATCGAGAAAAACCGCTCAAGATATGATCAAATGCAAGTACGACCTGGAAGACACCTTGCATTGAGTGGGAGATGACGTAATAGGACAAGAGAATTGGTGACGCACACTTGTCGAGGACAAGTGGGAGATTGTTGGGAAATGTGTCCTCAACAATAGTGCGATCACGACAGTGATAAAAATCATTGTCATAAATCTTGTGAAAAAATATGCAAGGGACGATCCGATATTTAATATAGTCAACTGACCAACATTAATCGGTAATGATTGGCTGACTAGAGTTTGACATTACTGTCGTATGACGGTGGTGGTCAGTTGATCCCTTTAGGTCACACCTATAGGACATACCCTTTAAATATATATTGATCAATTGTATATGATACGAATTGACCGATTTCCTTAAAACCATATATCGAGTAATCAGAGGTTGAATCTTAAAGTAAGATTTATATTTGAATTGAAATGTATCGATTTTCAAATATTAATCGATATTTATGAAATGTCGAAATTAGAATGAGATGGGTTCGTGGTTATAACAAATGTTGTATATCGTATTGACGATTATTATAATAACCATATTTTGAGACGGTGATTATGAATTACTAAATAATTTGTTAAATATGATTTGATTAATTTATAAATATTATTTATGTGATAAATATATTTTAAATTAATACAATTGAATTATGTCACATAGGATGTCACATATTACACAATTGTACAAATTACAATTTTTGTAAAATAAGGTCCATTTTACAATATAATGTGTCGTGTATGTGCATATGTTATGGATTAATATTAGTAATATTAATTCTTGCACACATAATGATTACTATAAGATAGTCTTACATACCTATTAGTAGGTATGCATACTTGAGTGCATGTGTAAGACAAGCAACCTATTTTTGGTCTTCCTAAACACATATCACACGACACACTACCCATATAAGAAATGAGTTGTTGACATTACTTCATTCTAACCTTCATGCAAAGTTAAGTTTTCTAGTATAAGAAAACCAAAATCCTCTTAAATATTATTTACATAATATTTTTAGTAAACTAGTAAAGAGATATTAGTTTACGGTTTTAAGTTAACCGATTCCGTCTCCTAGCTCGGGTTCGGTCTTCGGTGTTTAAGGGTAGGTATTGGGTGCATCGTAAAGGAGGCAAGCTACTTTGGTTGCTCCGTGGAGGATCGTCCTAGCGCTTAAAGGACCGGTTGTAAGACCCTTTCCGTTATTGTTCCGCATTTATTTTGCATGCATAAGATCTTGAGTATAAATTAATATGAGATTAATTAAAAATGTAAATAATTAGTAAAACTAAATAATATGAACATGTTAGTATGACTACACGTTTCCTACAAGTTGATCTATCTTATAAAAGGAGGTCAACTACACATCTCATAGACATTCACCATTAGTCAGTAGTTCTCAAATATCAGTTTTCTTTTATGCTCTAATGTAGAGAGGAGATGGAGGAAACTCCGTTCTCCTTTCCTTCCGCATTTTCAGATCTGTATTCTTCCTTTAATATCAATCAGTAATCCTTATTTCAGTTTTCCTTTACTTTTTATACCTTTTATGTTTTGTTTATCTGCGTAGGTAGTTCTCCTTGCTAAGATTTAGGGGAACCATGGCTTAGGACCTAGTTGTTGTTTTGAATGTATTAGATTAGGGATTGCATTTAATAGCCGCATATAATAGCTTTTGATTGTTTGAGTCGACGCATCCAATCAACTGTGTGGAATTCCTAAACCTAGATCGAAAGATTGGAATAGGTAGACCTGCGACGAACTATAGGATAGATTAGCTAGAGCGAAAGTTTGTTAGTTTTACCCTAGGGCGAATAGCGGACCAAAAGGACCTTTTCACTGCCCCTTTCCCGACTATAGTACGTTCTCAACTTTCTCATCCCGCCTTAATTAAGCCATGGCGAACCGAAAATCCTAGTTTCTTCTTTTCTTTGGTTAATCGTTTGTTTCTTCGTTTTTGCTCCTTTTCTTTTAGATATCAGACTATAGATTATAAACCCTAAACCCCCCTATTTGTGACTGATAGACGAACTTTAGAACAGATACCTTGCCTCCCTGTGGAGATCGACCCTACTTGCCATTGACTTCTGTTAGTAGTATTTAGGTATTTATTTTTGGTACCAAACGACGGTATCAAAGACTAAGGTCCAGCTAAACGATAAACGGGTGTCATCGATGATAGGATCATCGCTCGCTAGCCTCAGTAACCCTCCAGCAACCTGTCATGTACATGCATACATGAAAACATGTACGCCACAATCAATGGGGAGTGACTAGAGTTCTCATAGCCACTTATTGTCAATAACACATAACACATAAGGCATCCAACATACTCCAACATTTATGACATGCGAAGTATTTAAATATATCAACTCTCATATCAACATGCATCACTTGTGCAAAGGCTCTCAACTAACTTCGGAAACTATTTGAAATGAGAGCCGGTCTCCCTTCCGGTTGCCCGGCCGGAGGGTCTTTCACTCGAAACCATTTACGAAACCAGACTAAGAGTCGTCCAATGCCTTGGACGAAAAATACTAAGATAACCAATACTCTATAAGCACACAATCATTCAGCAACATCTGACACTGTACCCCAACTCAGGCAAGCAGATGCAATCAGCAGTATCTAGATCTAACCCCAACTCAGGCAAGAACTAAACACAATCAGCAGTGTCCAAGTCACACCCCAACTCAGGTAAACTTGGTACACAAATCAGCAAGCATACACCCGTAGCCGCAACTCAGGCACGTATGGATACCAATAAGCTAATAATGGTTCATAACGTAACTCAGTCAGAACCATTACCCTTCGTAGTGAATCGGAATCCTAACTTAGACCCAATTCACCATGGTCATACAAACTCACGGAAGGACAGAGGTCCCAACTCAGACATCTCCTACCGCATCATCCATACACGTGACGGTCCAGAGGTCCCAACTCAGACATGTCCGCCACGCCACAAACACTCACATGTCAAAGTAGAGGATCCCAACTCAGATCATACCTTGAGACGCATCATACATTAGTACATATCGTACTCTAGCGGTCCCAACTCAGACATATTCCGATATTTACTACAACCAAGTCTTTAGTCGTAATTCTACTGACGTCTAATCAATACTTAATTGACCCAGGAACTAAGTTGAGGGAGAGCCGGTTTCCCTTTCGGTTGCCCGATCGGGGGGTCTCTATCCTCATTCCATTCCCGAACCCAATATAGTGTCGCCCGAACCTCGGGGACCTTAAACACACTTATAAGTGTAAGAGAAAGGCCAATTTTGATTAAGTTATTTCTAACAACTGCTATATATTAAAATATTTTAGTCCGATAAGAATTAGAAACGGACGCTTAAGAATTAACTAATTTTAGACAAGTCACTAACTACATTACTAAATTTTACCTAGCTCAAATATATTTACTAAGTATTTGATTACGTTCTAATTAAGCGGTTCAACTGATAAAGGAAATACTGACGATTTAAATTAAACTTCATATTATATCACCCATATTTATACGGGAAATCGATTAACTAATTAAATATTTCGACATGCTTCTAATAAAAAATATCGTAACCCATTAGTAAAGTGTAAACAATTCTAACGTATAAAATTTAAATGTAACCAAGCTAGCAAGCACCTACGTAAACTAATTAATTCAAGCAAGCTAGCAAACACGTACATAAAATAATAATAAAATAATAATATAATAATATAACAACACTAATGATATGTTGTATGGTTTGATTTACGTAGTAAAACAAATAAATTAATAGTAGTAGTAGTAGCGTAATGTAGTAGTACAAATGTAGTAACAGCAACAACATAAACATCTATTTGTAATAAATCAGAGTATGTAGTAGTAATCTGGTAAGAGTGAGTGTCAAATAAATAATAGTAGTGCATATTAGGAATTGAGATGAGCAGTGGACATCACAATCTTAACCACAGTAAAGACGCACGACTAGCAACTCAACAAGAAAATGCAGTAAAGCAACCGAGGCAACAACATTATAGTAGATAAACGCGAGTAGGAAGTATGAGCGATAACCACGAGTAGGAGCGGTAGTAGCAGCATACTAGGCAGCAACAACCGCGCACAGAACAACAGCCAAAATAACCGCCAAACAGCGGTAAAAACTGTTCGTAGTAGCAGACCAGCAGACACGCACTATAACATCCCGTATTTTCGTAAACAATATTTTAATGATTTTAAATTAATTTACGGGATATAATAATATTCTAATATAAATTGTTAAGTTAGTTTTAAATCTTCCGTTAAGATCCGTTTTAAAAAACCTTAAGTTCTTAGGATGTTAATAACTTAACATGCCTTCAACCCGACTCATAAAACCCGTTCATGAACAAGTAATGCGACTCATTTAAGAAAGGACACTACTTAACCCTAAATAAGACCCTTCCATCGGTTGGGGCTGGTGTCCTTGACGGTTAGTATAATGACTTATTAAATCTTTTAAAGGATCACAAGGGCATACTTCAGTATTATAATCAGTTGATCCACGTTTATCAATAACGGTTGGTTTGCTAGATAAGTTTGACGTTATTTTCATACGGATGGCGGTGATCAACTGGTCCCTATACGTCACACCTATAGGACACGTTTGAGAGATGTGAAGGTATGAAAATACAGTTAGTCAGAGGTATTGACTATTAAATTAGTCAATGAGATGTTGAGATAATTATTTAATACGGATTAAATAATGTTAGCTAATACGGATTACATGATTAATTCGTAAATTAAATATAAGCAGTTATATTTAATTAAATATTGAATTCGTGTATTAATATAAACAGTTATATTAATTAAGCTAATTATACAATATCGTAATTTTTTATCAGACCATTATTAATGTATCGACTACATTAATATATGATAACGTGTACACGATTTATAATTAAATCCCGCGAATTATATTTTAGCATTAGGGTCGAACCACGCAAGAGAATAAGGTAAGAGTGGAAAGCCCACTCTCACCTTTGACCTATTTCGGCCGAGTAGGTCTTACAAAAGGAGAAGAACTCTCCTTTTGTCAGGATAATCTTTTTCACTAGTGATTTCATAATTCAGAAAATTAGGGTTTTGAGAATTGTCTTTTCCCAAAACCTAGATCTCACATCTTAAAACTCACAATAACTCTCCCCATATTGCAAGGCAATCGGAGAGCATTTTCTAGCGCACGCGGCATCATCTCGAACGGGTCTTGGGTGCAAGTTATAGGAGGGAATTTCCTTTAATTCCTGTTCTTAGGCCATTCGCGCAAAGGACCTAAGGTTGTACTCTCTTATTCATGTTTTTCATCTTATGACAATTATTCACATATGTAATTTTCGTTATAATCCTGTAATTTTAAGGGTGAATACATGTTTATTCCCCACAAGTGGTATCAGAGACAAGGCCACGAAATTTTACAATTGTGTTTTTCATAAGGTGTTTTAAAAATCGGATTTTGAAACCCGTTGATGTCTCGGCTGTGTGCCTATTTTGTGTGAAATCGAACATGTTTTTCGATTTTAATTTGCATATTGTTGATTAATCGATATTTTTAACAGTATGTAAATCATTTGTAGTTGTTTATTGATGATTTATTCGATTGAAATCAAGATAAACACATGTTTTTGTTTTAAACAGTAGCAGCGTTTTTGGGATTCTACGAACGAGCGTATTTCCACTCGTTTGTGGCCTTCCCCTGCTACCCGTCACTCGATCGAGCCCTTTCTGGCTCGATCGAGCAATTTTTAAAGCAACCCGTCGCTCGATCGAGCAATTATTGGCTCGATCGAGTACTTTGGATTCTACGAACGAGCGTATTTCTACTCAATCGTAGTCAGCCTCGATGACCCAGTCATTCGATCGAGACCTGCTGTACTCGATCGAGCGGCACTGTTCCTCGATCGACCATGTTTTAATTCGATCGAACAGTTATCAGGGTATTTTTCTTTTTCTGAAAATTTTAGGTTTTCTGAAAATTTTTGGGTTCGATCGAGTAGCTGTTTTGCTCGATCGAACAATTCGTCTGTCAAGGTTACTCGATCGAGTACTCTAGTGACTCGATCGAGCAAACCCTGTTTGGCAGAATTTCGAAAAATATGAAAGTTTTTTTTTCTCTCTTGGCCCATGGTAATATACTATATACGGAAATAGTATATTGACTTTTGTGAATCGGTTCACACTCGTTAGATACATATTATTTTAAAACGGTTTAAAATAATGGATTATAATTTTATGAAGATTTATGTGACTAAAACGGTATAATCACATAATTTTAATCTCGTAAGGTGGTTTGGTAAAATTTATTAAACATAATTACTGTATTATGTCATGAATGAATTTGTTTTAGTTGATGCATTTTATTTGTCGTCTTGTTGAATGCTTATGAATGCTTTTATAACGTATTTAATTTTGCAAACGGTTGTAACTTAGTGTGGCCTTAGAAGATTGTGTTACCGTAATGATGGAACACGATCTTGTTTGTAATTTTGAGATCTCGAATCTCCGTTTTGGTTTTTCCCTTGTAGTTACTTTTGTATTTAAATTAGAATGTAAATAGGTTTATATTTGTAATTTAAATTAGTAATTTTGTGAAGACCAAAGAAGGAGACCGGATGCTCACTCCCGCTGCAAAGACCAAGATGGAACATCAAGACAAGCTTCTAGGGTCCAACGGTTGGATTCCAAGTTGTTTTGTTAACTAGAGTTGTTTTCGTACATACTTCTGTCTTCAAGTTTCGAGGACGAAACTTTTTGAAAGATGGGGTGATTATAATATCCCGTATTTTCGTAAAAAATATTTTAATGATTTTAAATTAGTTTACGGGATATAATAATATTTTAATATAAATTGTTAAGTTATTTTTAAATCTTCCGTTAAGATCTGTCTTAAGAAACCTTAAGTTCTTAGGATGTTAATAACTTGGCATGCCTTCAACCCGACTCATAAAACCCGTTCATGAACAAGTAATCCGACTCATTTAAGAAAGGACACTACTTAACCCTAAATAAGACCCTTCCATCGACATTTCTTATTTCACCAAAAACTCAAACACTGTTTCATTGTTTCTTCATTTCTCCTTCTCTTTTCAAGCTTAAGATCAACTTTTCGAGCTCTTCCCAAACCCAAATCAAGGTAAGTCATACATTTTCGGAATCCTTGCGAAATTTCCAAGACATCTATCTCTTTCAATTTCGACTTCGTTCAACCCGAAAAAGACGCTGTTTTGGCTTATTTCCGTTCTAGGGCTCTAAAAACCGTTTTCTTTGTTGTAGGAGCGGATTTAGAGGTTCTTGAGGTCGATAGCTTCATTTTTTAAGAGGAGCTAGGAGCATAAAACGCTTTTGAGGTGACGATAATGAGAAACTCGGGCTTTCTGTTAAATAAGCACATTTTTGTTCATGCTTGTTGCAGTTTCTGATTTTCATAGCCATTATTGTTGATGTTTTGGACTTAGAAACATGTTAGAGTTTAGTCTTAAATGATATTCACATGATTGGTTTGGTGTTCATATGATTATTTGCTCATTTTCAGATTTGATATCCTTAAGACGAATACTAGTGGCGATCTTAATATGGTCTTGTTGTTGAAATTAATGCTTGCTATTGCATCCCATATGTGTTATATATGGTGGGTAGTATTTACTTGTTGCGAATTTTGAGAATTGGTATCGATTCAATCGAATTTTTGGTTTCCTTTAGGACGCGATTTTAGGCTCAGGGACTCTGAGCCGGTCGACCGGCTGGGAGTGCGTTTAAGTCGTTTTGCGTGTTTTTGAGGATTGAGCTGAAGGGGTGCTCAGCCGGTAGGCCGGCCGCCTGTCGACCGGCTGAGGCACCTTGTCCTTTGTATTTTCGTATAGAGTGAGGAATAGGGAGACGATCTCCCAGCCGGGTGGCCGGCGGCCGGTCGACCGGCTGGGGATCCTTCCTCACAGGTCATTGTTTTAAAGGCTGTTATGGTGAATGGGTTGTCAGCCGGCTGACCGGCAGCCTGTCTGCGACCGGCTGAGGACCCTTTTCACTTTAAAATCGTTTTATCTTTTGATCGGCTAGTCCGATTTGTTTGAGACTCGTTCCGTATGCCTTGTATGTATGTTTGAGGTCCTCGGAGGATGGGCGACACTATATTGGGTTCAGGAATGGAGAGAGGATAGAGACCCCCCGGTCGGGTAACCGAAAGGGAAACCGGCTCTCCCTCAACTTAGTTCCCGGGATCAATTAAGTGTTGTTTAGAAGTCTAGAAGATTAGAACTAAGGATCTAGTTGTAGTATATATCGGAATATGTCTGAGTTGGGACCGTTAGAGTACGATATATATATGCTGATGTATTGATGCGTATTAAGGTATGCCTTAAGTTGGTTTCTGAGCTTAATACGTGAACTAGTTTCCATGTATGGGGATATGCCTTAAGTTGGCCTCTGAGCCCTATATGTGTTTTTCCTATCGTGTTTAAGATATGCCTTAAGTTGGCCTCTGAGCTCAGACATGTTATTTTGTGATCGCGTCAGTCTATGGCTTAAGTTGGCCTCTGAGTCTGACGAGTAGAGTAGTTGTACAACGGGGTAGCTAGGGTGTTGATGCCTTGCCCGGAGTACAGTTGTTGATGCTAGAGTATGCCTTAAGCTGGCCTCTGAGTCTAGTGTCTTGTGATGTAGTAAGGGAGTATGCCTTAAGCTGGCCTCTGAGTCTCTTACTTGTGATTGTGAACTTGGATGCTAGTCTATGCCTTAAGTTGGCCTCTGAGTCTAATGTCTTGTTGTTTAGCAAGGTCTATGCCTTAAGTTGGTCGCTGGGTCCTTGTTTGTGAAAGTGAATTGATATCTAGGTTATGTCTTGAGTTGACCGCTGAACCTTTATACTTGCTGATTGATTGCGATAGATAGAGTGTATCGATTTTAGAACTGTTCATCCAAGGCATTGGATGACTCTTCGGCTAGTTTCGTAAATGGGTTGGATTGAAAGACCCCCCGGCCGGGCAACCGGAAGGGAAACCGGCTCTCCTTCTAAATAGTTTCCGAAGTTGGTGATGCCCGTCGTTGAGGGTATCAAAGATAAAATTTATAATTCCTAAACTTTAACTATAGATAGTGAAAGTCAGGGTCGAACCACAGAGAGGTGGGGAATGTTTATTGTTTGATGTCAATGTTTTTAGGGTAACAAAAGTGGGGGTTTGATTGATTGTTACTAAGTCTAGAAACAAATATAAAAATAAGACAAGTAAATAAAGATGAGAATAAACTATAATAAAAGAGATGCTAGGATGTTTGGGTAATAAATAGCTGAGATAGTATAAATCCTAATTCAACATGTATTGCAGTCGCGTAAGGGTTGTAACATATCCTTTAGGTCTATGCTACATAATAGCTCCTTTCAGCCTGTGCTATTAGTTTCTAGGTCTCACAATTATTGGGTGTCAACAATAAGGGTGATTCCTAAATCCTAGGTCACATACCTTTCAGTCTTGAGTAACCTAGCCGTCTTAAAACGTAAACTAATGCATCTTGGGTAGGTCATTACTAACATCCTACAAGTCTCTCTTTGGTCTCATTCTAGGTTATTATAGATTACGAAATAGAACGAAACAGAATTCATAAGAGAGTCGGTCGACCGACCAGCTACACCGGTCGGCCGACCTCCTGCCTGCAACACGTCGAATTGAGAATTTATACTACCTACGCATATTTACTCCCTACATCCTAACATATGAAATTAGCTACTCATGACTATTGAAATAATAATAAAAATAGGAGTAAACATGGAAATGAAGATGAACATCAATCTAAACATGCGATAATAATAAAGGCTTGGGATTCTAACTTAACCGTATGCAAATAATCTTAAACTAACAATAATAAAACAGAAATTAAGAGAGGAATTATCGGAAATAGGATTAAGGCAGAAAAGAACGAACTTTATTGATTATTGTTGAAAGATTGATGATGAACATTGTATAAAAACTAAAGCAAAAGTATTGTGATGATTTGAGAACTAAATTAAAAGATTGAACTTGCTACTACAAAACTTGGTAATTAACTTGGCCTAAAACTGAATGATAAAACTTGATCTATAACCCTAATCACGTCATTGGCTTAAATAGGCGGAAAAATTAGAGTTTCCTAATGACTCAAACACTTCAATGGGCTTTCGGAAAGCTTCTGGATCTGCGCAGAGGTCGGTCGACCTATGTTTTAGGTCGGTCGACCTAATGTCGGGCTTTAGTGATTTCTGGACTTTCCATAACAGAGGCCTGGTCGGTCGACCCACTTAGTAGGTCGGTCGACCTTAATTCCTGTAGGATTGCCTTGATTTTGCCTTGACTTGACTTCTTGGCACTTGTTTAATGTTTCGAGTTGACTTTTCTTCGTTCCTTGGTTATGAAAGATCCCGAGGGCATAAATTTGGTATAAAATCGTCCCTTTTCCGCATAAATCTGCAAAAGTGCATAAAAATACAAAAGTAGACAATTGTTGAGAAATAAAGGCTAAAACATAGTAAATGAGCGACAAAATGCGTGTAAAAATAGATGTAAACCATCATAAAATAGACACGCATTAAATTCCCCAAATCAAACCTTGCTTGCCCTCAAGCAAGAAATAGACTCGATCTTAACTAATGGAACGATTTCAATCTCAGAGCGAAATTTACATGTAAGCCTAAACCAATGCCAAGTACAAAATGAGAAAGTATTTAAATCATGCAAACGAGTTATGGTGTTGTCAAATTTTTGCAGAACTAGAGACTATAGAGACTTTATACCATGGACTCTCGCGGTACGCTCGAGACACTCATGAAGGAAAGGGTGAGTATATGTAGAAGATAGAAGGAAGTATATTGTAATGACACTCACCTAACTGCGACCCATGAAAACATGCCTGCAATCTAACATGAACAAGAATTCTACAACTATGTATAAACACACTCATCAAGTGACTCGGATACATGCAATCGAGGTATGAAGGATATGTGAGGAAAAAGGTAAAAAGTGGTTAAGATGTTTTTGGATTTGTGGGGTTAGTAGCCAAGCTAGTAAAACTGGTTCCCAACAACATATTTCACAACTTTTGATATTAAGAAAGTGCTCAACTCTCACATTAAATATAAGAAAGGACTCTCAAATATTTTGAATGAAGTACGAGAGTGATAACATATAAAAGAAAGGGATTTCAGAACGAAATTTTTGAATTTCTGATGCTGTCAGTTGGTCGGCCGACCTATGAAGGTGGTCGGTCGACTGACTTTGCTGTAAATTTTGATTTTTTTCGTTTTTCTTTTCTTTCTTTCTTTTTCTGAATTTTTCTATTCTTTTTCTTTTTCTTTTCTTGCTTTCTTTCTTTCTTTTCTCTTTTTGCTCAGAATAGCATACTGTTGGGAAATGTGTCCTCAACAATAGTGCGATCACGTAATTAAATCTCATAACAAGAATGCGCAAGGGATGATACGAATTATTAGTCAACTGACCAACATTAATCGGTAATGATTGGCTAGCTAGAGTTTGACATTACTGTCGTATGACGGTGATGGTCAGTTGATCCCTTTAGGTCACACCTTTAGGACAATTCCCTTATTTGATAAAGTGATCAAATGTATATTGATACAATTTGATCATATTCCTTAAACTCGTATATCGAGAAATTAGAGGTTAAATCTTAATGTAAGATTTATGTTTAAAATTGAAACGTGTCAATTGTTAAACATTAAACGATATTTTAAGATATCGAAATTAGAATGAATTGGGTTGAAATTAATACAAAGGTTGTAAATCGTATTGACGATAAAATATTATTTTACAATGGTAATTTCGAATTACTTGTTAATTGAATAAATATGATTTATTTAATTATGTATAATATTTATGGGATAAATATTTACATGTTTCAAATGTACTAAAGTATTTTATTTCTAAATGACATATAAGATGTCACACTTTATACAATTGTACATTTGACAAATTGTAAAATGAAGTCCATTTTATGGACTATATGGCACGGTTTAATGGAGAAGGTGGCATGGGTGTTTAGTGTATTAAACACTCCATAATCATGTGTTAGACATATGCATTGAGATTACTAACCAAGTAACCACCCTAGAGCCTTGAGAAAGGAACTTGTTCCCTCATTTACACTCCCTAAGCCGGCTACCCACTCCCTATAAGCATGCTTGTGTAAACATCATTATGTTATTGAAAGCATGCTTGACATATATATAAGATATATGTCATATTCATTCTATTCTTCTTCTCTCCTCTTTGGCCGAAAATTTACTCACAAAAGAAGAGAAATTTTACCTCTAAAATTACTTATTATAAGATAATAAAATTCATACTAAGAGTAGTATTCAAAGTATATTTCTAATAAGAGAGATTGGAAATAAATTAAGGAAAAACCGATTCCTAGTCTAGCATACAAAGTTTCGGTTCAATTGGGGCTTGTCTTGGTGCATCCGGAGGAGGTATTCTACATTGGGTACTCGGAGGATCATCCTTGCAATATATTTGGACCGAGTGTAAGAACACGGTTTTCTCCTCTTTCCGCATTTTATTAGCATGCATAAGATCATAATAAACGAGTTTATTATTTTGTTAATTAAAGGTTAATTAAAAGGTTTGTTAGTATGACTAAATTAGTTTATGAGCAACTAGTTAAACCTAACAATTGGTATCAGAGCCAGGTTGTTTGCATGCTTTCCGTTTCGTTTTTACGGAGTTATTATGATAACAAAAATAAAACTTGAATTTTCGTATGATATAAGATATGGACGAAATTATTTTAGCATGATACCTACTGTTTTCTAATATGATTTAGAATATTTGGAATAATTTTTGCATGAATATTGATCATTGGTATTTTTATTTCGGTTTTTAATACGTTTTAATGGTTAAAAGTGATTAATTTTGGGAAAAATAGTTAAAATAAACTTCTGGCCGAGATTTTTCAGTATGATATCACATGTATTTTCTATAATATGAATATGAATTTTCGTAAATTATAGACCTTCAAATCGTGTGATATGATTTTTAATGGTTAAAATGCAAAAAGATGAATAAAAATGGGTTAAAATAGTTATATTATGAATTTGACTATAAAAATTTATGAGGATGTCACATGCAATATTTAAAATTTATGTTGAATTTTCAGAAATTTATCTCAAATATTGCAATATTATAGATTTTTAATGTAAAAATCGGGTAATTAGTGACATAATTTCGACTTTAATAGTTTAAGTTGGAATTTGGCCATAAAAATTTAACACGATGTCATATATATTATTTCCAGCATGTATAAAATTTTCGAGAATTTTATCTTATTTTATGCTTGAGAAATAATTTTAAATGTTAAAATCGTATGATATATGACGTAAATCGTTAAAATTTGCAAATGTTGTTAAAAATGGCCGAAAATATAACCCATTTTAGTCATATGTGATATGTTCATCATGAAAATATTCTTGGGAGCCTAAAGTTTCAGATTTGATTTGTATTGATTTAATTTTGTTTTGTTAAAAGTAGCATTTAAAATTAAATTGAAAGGAGGCATGCTTTAAAATTTCGGCTATGGGGCAATGTGCCATTTAATTTTCTGTCCATCTTGTGTTCTTAAAATGTTTTGGAAGGTATAAAAATATTATTAGTATTTAATTTGCATTTATGAAGTTAATTATTGAATTTTCCGACTTAAATTGCTCGTTTTACGTGTTATTTTCGAAATAATAATAAAACCGTATAAAATACTAATATTTTAACCTTCTGAAAATTTTAAGAACATTCTGGATTTTTCAAAATTTAAATTTTGAATTTTCGAAATTTTAATGTCTCTTTTGAATTTTATATTGTTTTTTCCCGAAAAACTGAGTAATACCGATCAATATTAAAATATATTAAGTTAATTCATGTTCAAAGTTTGAGTAAGACTAAATTTTGAATCCTATGCGAGTTAGGATGATTAACTTAAGGATGAAAACCGTTTCATTTAATGCATAGTGTTGTTAAACGTTAAAACACGCAATTCCATAAAAACCGAGGTTTACGATAACTATTTAAATAAGTGTTTTAAATAGGACGATTTGGCTTAGGATTTGCATGTTAATTCATATTTATATAAGCATTGCATATTTTATATTATGAATGTCATGATTTATTTTACGTAATTTGGGAATTATGTAATTTACTTAGTATGGCCTAGTTTTTAAATCGGTATTTCCCGTAATGTAAGGGGTTACCGATTCGGTTGTAATTTTGTGATCTCGTATCACCCAATTGTAATTTATTTCTATTTTATAATGTATAAAGTAGACTAGAAAAGTTGTAATATTTGTAAAATCCGGAGTTCCTTGAAGACGGTGCCATTCGGAAAGGAGTTCCGATCAAGACGGTGTTTACCTCGAAGTGCGTGCCGCGTGAAGTTCAAGGGACCAAAGGAGTTGGTTTCCGAATTTGTACTTTTGTTATTTCTTTTCTAGGAAAAGGCCATACTAGGGTTTATTTATGCTTTTGTTTTTGCTTTTTATATGTTTGCATGCATAGCCAAATCGTCATACATCGTATCATGCATGTTTCGACCTAGTCGACCTAGTCTTTTATTTTATCGATAATTCACCGACTTAGTTCACTTAAACGGAGATAGATAATAAATTGACTAGATCTCTTACATAAGAATATTGAGACTTAGCCTTACCAAAGAGTATGGACCCATGAATCCCTTCTTCACAAGAACGTAGGCTCGGCTACACCGGGGTACTAAAATTGTCACGTTGGGTAAGTGGGGTAATAAGATTACACCTTGAAATTTGGTTGATCTCAACGAAAGTATTCGTAACCGTAGTTGCAATAAGTTCGGGCTAAAGATAATTTTATGAAAATTGTCGACCGAGAGTTCTAAGAGTAGAACCGGTTAAAGAGTTAATCCACCAAATTATACCAATACGGGTTGAATCGGCTACACCGTGCCCGGATTAGTATGGGTTTGGGTCTCGGGATTGTTTACTTAATTGGGTAAGAGATCATTAAGTAAATACATAACTAAACTTAAAGTTTTTAGTTTAAATTATGAATTTATAAATGATGTTGTTTTTCCTTTTATTATTGTAGTTTAATTTTCAACATCGACTATGGCAACCAACGCTCCACCTCTCACTAACGTATCATGGCTTCGATCCTTTATGGATCGTTGCAAACTCGATAAGCATGGTTCCAATTTTAAGGATTGGGATGCGCAATTGCTTTTGGCCGCTCAAGGTGACGATAAGAGTCGTTACCTATCCGAAGCCGCTCCTCCCGCTCCGACCGCTCGTTCGTCGGTCCAAACTCGTGAGGCCTATGAAGCCTACATGAAAGAGTCCTCCGCTCTTAAAAATGTGCTCATCTTCTCCATGGAGCCGGATCTCCAAAGGAGTATGATCAAGTTGACCACATCATATGAGATATACACCAAGCTTGCGACCATGTTTTCGCAAACTCCTAGGGTGATTCAATATGAGGCGGCTTCCGCCTTCTTTGACATAACATTCAAGGAAGGGCAAAAGATAAGCCCTCATGTGCTCAAACTCGTTGAGCTTGCGGAGACTCTAAAAGCTCAAGATGTTGATGTTCCCGATTCTCTTATCATTGACCGAGTTCTTCACTCGCTCAATAAGGTTAAGGCGTATGCTCAATTCCGGGTGAATTTCAATATGCGAAACCAAGAGACCTCGTTAGACGAGTTGCATAAGATGCTAGTCCAAGCCGAAAGGGACATGGGACTTCATGAAAGTTCCACCAAGGATGTTCTAAACATCGAAAAGAAAGGGAAAACGAGCTTCAAGAGAAATGCCTCGAAAGGCAAGGGCAAGAAAACGTTCAAGCCCAAAGCGACCAAAGAAAAGACCTTTTCGAAAGGCGCTTCCACCTCGTCTTCTAAAGAGCAAGACAAGTGCCATTATTGCACGAGGATCGGTCATTGGAAGCGAAATTGCCCCAAATACTTAAGCGATCTCAAAAATGGGAAGGCAACCGCCGTAGGTAATAATTCTCGCGTATAATTCATGTCGTTTATCAACTTATGTATAGTGATACAAATGTGTTGATATTTACCCTTTTTAAATGTTTTAAAGGGGCGCCCCCGAATAATGATAAGGGCAAGGACAAGGAAGTTTGAAGTTCCTTATTTGGATGGCTCCGGTAGCATCCAATTGATCGAAGACTTGAAGAGCTAGGCTCTATTTTTCATATCGTCTTCTTTCATATTTTGCATTTATTTATGGAACAATTTAATTTTCTTGTAAGACAAGGATTAAAATCCTAAAACAATGGTTGTATTTTGGATATTAGTGACTTGGTTTTCAACCCGAGTCACTACTTTTGTTCTTAATCAATGTTTTGATTTCTCAAATAAATTGCAAGCCTTGTTTAAACATGAATGATAGTGATTTAATCACGCAATAAATATTGATACGATCAAGTATAAAAGAATCAAAGAGTTGATTAAAAACGGAGAACTACACCCCATGAGATAGATTCAATCAAAATGAGACTATATCAGTTCATTATAAGATTTTCATTTTAAGTGAAAATGAGAATGTATTCATCACACCTATCAAACTTCAAACATTCAAATACATTGGTTGATCGAAATAGCTATCCTTAAACAAGTAAAAGTTATTGTTAGAAGGATAGAGTGGGAGAAAATATTTCGCTCACAAACCAATGATGTGAATAAAGGAGAGATCTTAGAGAAGATTCTTACTTGGGAGTCTTAAGAAGAACCCTAAGTGGTTTGAAGAAACTACGGGAGGACACTCGAAGAAAGGTTCTTTGTGTTCATTGTTTCATAGAGAGGAAACAAAGAACCCTAAGTGATTTGAAGAAACTACGGGAGGACACTCGAA
This sequence comes from Silene conica, assembly GCA_029255685.2. Lineage (NCBI taxonomy): Eukaryota > Viridiplantae > Streptophyta > Magnoliopsida > Caryophyllales > Caryophyllaceae > Silene > Silene conica. The sequence goes on from CM055317.2 coordinate 54,186,975, forward strand.
GAAAGGTTCTTTGTGTTCATTGTTTCATAGAGAGGAAACAAAGATCCCTAAGTGATTTGAAGAAACTACGGGAGGACACTCGAAGAAAGGTTCTTTGTGTTCATTGTTTCATAGAGAGGAAACTTGAAACCCCGTATGAAATCATCGGTAGGAAAACGGTTCCTATGTAGTTATAAAGAAATTATCATGTCATTTTCGTCTCGAGAAAACGAAGACATGATAAGAAGGTAATGAATGATTGAATGGAAACAGATCACTATAGGGATAGTGATAGTGATAATGATTCAAGTAATAGTTTAACATGCGAGAAATGAAAGGTTCATTTAAGATATCGAGAGATATTGATTTTAGTGGGAGCGATTTTCATAAAAAGAATTAAGCCTACCATTTAGAGAGAATGGGTGATTCTTTAAGGTGTAAAGAATAAGAGGTTTACAATTCTAGATGATCAAATACCTTATGTCATAAGATGATGGAGCTTTAAGGGAAGGTTTATTATATGGATAATAAAAGGTCGCCCACTAGAAGTTAGAATGGTTGGATACTTTATTCATAACGATGAATGAAACCATTATCAAATAGCCAAGATGTTTGAAAATTATAAGAGTGATGAAATCACTAATAAACTACAATATAGATTTCAGTACATAAGTGACTATCGATACGTCACAAGTTATGAGATAACAGTGGGAGCTTTCCTCAGGAAAGGAAACTCAAAATCTAGAAAGAGTTCTAGATATGTACTCAAATAGGATCATATTATACGAGATAATATGAGAATAAAGGAGACCAAAGTTGTAAGTTTTGCAATCATGAATAAACGTTATTCGCATAAATAAAGGTTATTCGCAAAACACTAATACAAACAGATGATTGTGCATCAAAATGCAATGTAATAGTGTTGACTATTGTTGCATGACAACATCATTTGAGTTATTATTAACTCAAGATAAAAGATACTTTGTCAGAATCCAAATGGGTTGTATGAGACAATATTGAACCCCATAAGTGAACTGGATTGACTTAGTATGGCCCCTAGCCGCTTACATGAGGTGACGTCTCAAAGCGACTAGAGTGTGAGGCGATTGATGGCAAGTTCAAGTGCCATAGAGTCATATGTGATGACTAGTCGATCACACAGGCAGACTGTAAGAGACACTCTGTCGGGCAATGTGACCGCTTATAGAGTTCTGGAAATTTTATAGCCGGGTCGTGGCGAGAGCTGCTATAGTATTCTTGTGAGTCAATTCTTTGACTAAAGACTACTCTCCCAAGATGGTACAGTTTAGGCATAACTTTGATCCATTCTCTACGACTTTTCGTAACTGGAGTCAAATGGGATTGTTTTGGGTTATGACTAACTGTGACTAATTGAAGGAAGAAGTGCGATAGAAATTGTCCACCCCTTGTCAGGGTTGTTCAAATCTCAGGGCCACTCGAGGAGAAGATAACTGGAAATGCGTGGCCACGCTCGGAAGGTATCTATGGTAGATAATTCCGGTCAGACAGTTATTCTCCAGATCGAGGAAACCATTCATGATATGATCAAATGCAAGAACGACCAGAGAGAGACATCTTGCATTGAGTGGGAGATTGTAATAGGACAAGAGAATTGGTGACGCACACTTGTCGAGGACAAGTGGGAGATTGTTGGGAAATGTGTCCTCAACAATAGTGCGATCACGTAATTAAATCTCATAACAAGAATGCGCAAGGGATGATACGAATTATTAGTCAACTGACCAACATTAATCGGTAATGATTGGCTAGCTAGAGTTTGACATTACTGTCGTATGACGGTGATGGTCAGTTGATCCCTTTAGGTCACACCTTTAGGACAATTCCCTTATTTGATAAAGTGATCAAATGTATATTGATACAATTTGATCATATTCCTTAAACTCGTATATCGAGAAATTAGAGGTTAAATCTTAATGTAAGATTTATGTTTAAAATTGAAACGTGTCAATTGTTAAACATTAAACGATATTTTAAGATATCGAAATTAGAATGAATTGGGTTGAAATTAATACAAAGGTTGTAAATCGTATTGACGATAAAATATTATTTTACAATGGTAATTTCGAATTACTTGTTAATTGAATAAATATGATTTATTTAATTATGTATAATATTTATGGGATAAATATTTACATGTTTCAAATGTACTAAAGTATTTTATTTCTAAATGACATATAAGATGTCACACTTTATACAATTGTACATTTGACAAATTGTAAAATGAAGTCCATTTTATGGACTATATGGCACGGTTTAATGGAGAAGGTGGCATGGGTGTTTAGTGTATTAAACACTCCATAATCATGTGTTAGACATATGCATTGAGATTACTAACCAAGTAACCACCCTAGAGCCTTGAGAAAGGAACTTGTTCCCTCATTTACACTCCCTAAGCCGGCTACCCACTCCCTATAAGCATGCTTGTGTAAACATCATTATGTTATTGAAAGCATGCTTGACATATATATAAGATATATGTCATATTCATTCTATTCTTCTTCTCTCCTCTTTGGCCGAAAATTTACTCACAAAAGAAGAGAAATTTTACCTCTAAAATTACTTATTATAAGATAATAAAATTCATACTAAGAGTAGTATTCAAAGTATATTTCTAATAAGAGAGATTGGAAATAAATTAAGGAAAAACCGATTCCTAGTCTAGCATACAAAGTTTCGGTTCAATTGGGGCTTGTCTTGGTGCATCCGGAGGAGGTATTCTACATTGGGTACTCGGAGGATCATCCTTGCAATATATTTGGACCGAGTGTAAGAACACGGTTTTCTCCTCTTTCCGCATTTTATTAGCATGCATAAGATCATAATAAACGAGTTTATTATTTTGTTAATTAAAGGTTAATTAAAAGGTTTGTTAGTATGACTAAATTAGTTTATGAGCAACTAGTTAAACCTAACACATACAAACCAAGATGCCCCATAAAAAAGAACCAAAGACCACAAATACTAGCTTGGAAGGGTAGGCTAAGTATGGGATGTAGTTTTGGGGAAATAAAAAGGCAATTTTGGCTTATGTAAGGCTTATGGGTAAATAAGAGAAAAGGGATCTCAAATGCACGTACCGAGACTCACAAAATGAGATAGTAAAACAAGTATATAGCAATTCAAGTTCATGTTTATGCATATTGATGTAACATGTTCCAAGGGGAGTACTACTCACATCCTAGACAACTGGTTTAAAAATGAAACCAGGAAATAAGCTCTAAAAACTCAGAATGTATAGTAGGTTGCCAAGGTATAAGTCAAGTCTCAAGATATACAAATTAACAAAAACTCGTAGATATGCAAAAGATTCTCATACTAAAACAAGTTGACAAGGCAAGGTAAAGGCATAAACATGTAAGATAGCAAAGATCATCCTTGAAATACTCTCGTTCCGACTCGACCTATGTGCTAAAATAAACGTGCATTTTTTTGAATTTTTGAATTTTTGAATTTTTTTGGATTTTTGTATATGCAAGGAAAATAAGGAAAATAAAGAAAAGAACGATGCAATACATAAATGCAATAAACGTGTGATAAAATGCAATGGAACAATGCATGTGACTAAACCATTCCCCAAACCAACCCGCACAATGTCCCCATTGTGCATTAGCCTAACTAAAGGTTTTTATAAAATTAAGGAAAAAATGCGAGAAAGTAAAACCAAGGAAAATGGAAAGAACTCACTGGATTTCCAAGCGCATGAGAAAACCTCCCCAAACCAGTGTAAGCTGGGAGGTTTTGGTGGCCAGCAATGCCATGCCAAGTACCTTTGATGGTTGCAAAATTCCCCAGGAAAATAAGAGCGTGCTGTGACAGATGGGTAGGTCGACCGACCTACGTCTCTGGTCGACCGACCGTCCTGCGGACTGCAGGATTTCCAGATCTGCAGGGGTCAGGTCGACCGACTGGTATTACTGGTCGGTCGACTGTCTCTGCTGCACAACGGCCTTCTTTTCTTCGGAAATAACTTGTATCAACCAAGTCATTTTTCCTCAAACCTGAAAAATCATTATATATGCGCAAGATTCCAGAACCAAGTCTAGATGTCTTATGCAAACAAAACGAAAAAAAAAGTTCTAAAACTTAAAGCAAACAAAAATAAAAAGTCTCAACAAAACAGAAAGTAAATTGTCTTAGGAGCTTAAAATTGAAACAACTATCCGCTAAAGATGCGGAAAATCTCAGACCACGGCTTTTGGCGATATGCCGTAGTCTCCACCGTGTTTTGAATAGCAAAACACGTCTCCTCTCCGTCGCAAAGCATATGGGACGGACTCTTCTCTTGTGATTCACTTCTCCTTCTCATGTCCTCCTCATCGGCAATGTCCGGATCCTCATCCTCCTTGTAGCTTAGGATCCCTAGTCATCCTCTTTGCACAGTAACCTCCTTCACCATGGTCTTCTCCACATTAATTCCTGCATCATGTAAAACAGAAACATCCTCCATATTGCTCCCAATCTGGGGCGGAGGTGTAAAAACAGGTACAGGTGTAGGTAATAAAGTCGGAGAAGTAGTGATGACCTTATACTTCTTTTCAGAAGCAATAGCATTGCACGTAATAGGGGTCATAACATCCTTCTTCCTATAGGATAGGCCATAAATAATAGAATGCTTTCCTACTTTGAAGGTCAAGGTCCCAGTGCCCACATCAATAATGGCTCCCGTAGTGTGAAGGAACGGTCTTCCTAGAATGATAGGTATATGGGCATCCTCAGGGATGTCCAAAACTGTAAAGTCTACTGGGAAGAAAAACGTGTCTATACGCACAGGGACGTTTTCCAACACCCCTATGGGTTCCATAGATGTACGGTCGGCCATTTGGACGGTCATGCTAGATACTGCAAAATTGGTCATCCCGAGTTTCAAGGATACGCTTAGAGGCATGACACTAATACTAGCTCCTAGATCACATAAGGCCTTTTTAACAGGAAAGGTCCCTGATGCTTGTCTATTTTATGATGTTTTACATCTATTTTTACACGCATTTTGTCGCTCATTTACTATGTTTTAGCATTTATTTCCCAACAATTGTCTACTTTCGTATTTTTATGCTCTTTTGCAGATTTATGCGGAAAAGGGACGATTTTATACCAAATTTATGCCCTCGGGATTTTTTATGACTAAGGACAAGAAGGAACGAAGCCTAGCGCACATTTCAAGGCCTGAAGATAGCTTTAACAAGCAAAGAATCGATCCACGACATTGCAGCCTGTTTCAAATGGCTATATCTCGAGTTCTAGAGCTGATAATGGAGTGATTCCAGTTGGAGGTGAAATCTTATCATCTTAGCTTTCCAACGCCGCAAGAATTGATTAATTACGATAAGTAACGAAGAAATGGCAGCTGTTTTAAGATCGACGCGCGCTGCAGTCCCGACAGGAGGTCGACCGACCTACTAATTGGGTCGACCGACCTCAGCGCTGACCCAGAAGTTTCCGCGAAGCCCATTAAAGTGTTTAGGTCATTAGGAAACTCTTTAATTCCGCCTATTTAAGCTAAATTACGGGATTAGGGTTATTCATTCAGTCATATATCAAGTTTTCTACCTAGTTTTCTATCATAGAGTTACATCTAGTTTTAGTTTTAATCCTTCCATAATCATCAAACACATTTCTTTAGTTTTATACATTGTTCATCATCAATCTTTCAACAATATTCAATAAAGCTTGTTCTTTTCCGCCTTAATCCTTATTTCCGGTAATTCCTCTCTTATTTTCTGTTTTATTATTGTTAGTTTATAATTATTGCATACGGTTAAGATAGAATCCCAAGCCTTTATTATTATTGCATGTTTAGATTGATGTTCGTTATGATTCCCATGTTCACTCCTGTTTTTATTATTGTTTCAATAGTTATGAGTAGCTAATTTCATATGTTAGGATGTAGGGAGTGAATATGCATAGGTAGTATAATTCTCGAATCGATGTATTGCAGGCAGGAGGTCGGCCGACCAGGGTAGTGGGTCGGTCGACCGACTCGTGTTTGAATTCTATTTCGCTTTAATTTGTAGACTATAATAACCTACAATGAGACCAAAAGGAGACTTGTAGGATGTTAGTAATGACCTACCCAAGATTGACAGATATGGGAAGGGCATTGGTTTACTTCTTAAGACGGCTAGGTTACTCAAGACTGAAAAGTATGTGACCTAGAATTTAGGAATCACCCTTATTGTTGACACCCAATAATTGTGAGACCTAGGAACTAATAACATAGGCCGAAAGGAGCTATTAGGTAGCATAGACCTAAAGGATATGTTACACCCCTTACGCGACTGCAATACATGTTGACTTAGGATTTATATTATCTTAGCTATTTATTACCCAAACATCCTAGCATCTCTTTTATCATAGTTTATTCTCATCTTTATTTACTTGTTTTATTTTATATTTGTTTTAGACTTAGCAACAATCAATCAAACCCCCTCTCTATTGTTACTTAATTGATTAAAAATTAGCAAACGTAATTAACCTTGTCTCTCTGTGGTTCGACCCTTACTATCACTATCTATAGTTTTAGTTTGGTTTATAAATTTTATCTTTGACACCCACAACGACGGGTATCAAATTTTGGCGCCGTTGCCGGGGAGACGGTATAATTTTGTTTGTTAGTTTTTAGTTTATTTTCCTTGTCTTAAGGAACTTTGGTTCCTTAAGACCGTTACTTACCTTTTCTTCTAGTTTTGTTTTAGAAGACAGGTTTTTGAGAGGAAGACTTGAGTACTCTCAGTGCTATTGCGATCATGTCTACTATTTCTGATAATCTTCATCCAGCAGCACACCACCTTCCACGGGGATTTACTCTCCCCTTTGAAATTTATCTCTCCTATATCGAATTGGTGGAGCAAAAACAGTTTGCAGGTCTACCGGATGAAGATCCTTTGAAGCATTTGGAGCTATTTACAGATTATTGTTGTTCCATACCCGTACCGGCGGGAGAGGCGCAAGATGAGGTTAAGGAGAAGTTGTTTCGTTTCTCCTTGAAAGATTCTGCGCGTGAATGGATTCATCACCTTGATAGGGTAGCGGCTAGAGTTACAGATTGGACATCTCTGGCATTGGCTATCTACAAACAGTACTTTTCGCCAGCGAAAACCAATGCTTTGAGAATTCAAATCTCAAATTTCCAGCAAGGACCCGATGAGAAATTTCATGAAGCGTGCGCCCGTTTTAAGAAGTTGGTTCTATCCGTTCCTCACCACGGCTTTGAGGAGTGGTACCTTTGCGACCGATTCTATAACTCTTTGTATGATGACTACAGAGCCATCCTTGATTCGGCTACAAATGGTAGTTTTTATAATCTAGCTTATGATAAGGGTAGGGATATTATTGAGGAGATGATGGTTCATAGAGCTGAAAATGGAAATTCACTGAAAACAAGTATTGAAATAAGTCATGTTGCCGCACTTGAAACATCCAATAACGCCCGTTCCGAAGAACTTGAGAAAGCTTATGAGGGACCAACCCCAAAGGATGATTCTGCCGTAGTTCAGAACGAAGAAATTGATCCCGTGCACAGGTCAGAAGGTCGACCGACCACAACATCAGGTCGACCGACCTCGACGCCTGACGTGAGATTAGTTTCTACAGAACAGAAAAATTTCGATAATACAGCACCTGGTCGATCGACCAGTAGACCAGGTCGACCGGCCGCGTTACCTGAGCAGATTGTGGGTTCGCCTCCTGAGCTACCTGACTCTCCTCTCATCAATACCTCGACGGAGATTCTGAAGTTAAAAGAGCCAAATATTGTTGATTCTGCGACAAGCATTGCAGTCCCGTATCCGGATCATTTGGAGAAAGTAAAATTGGAGCATCAGTTCGGAAAAATCCTGGAGATCGTCAAGGGCCTTGAGCTTAAGAGAAAATTGGAGGACTATCCTATTATTTTTGTTGCTGCAGGTCATGGTAAAGAGGGCATAGGAGATCGTGGTGATACTAGTGAGACAAAATTGGAGCAAGTTGCTGAAGAAGATAGGCCGGGCAAAGTAAAGAAGCGTGCCATAGCTTACGCGACTGCAATACATGTTGACTTAGGATTTATATTATCTTAGCTATTTATTACCCAAACCTCCTGACATCTCTTTTATCATAGTTTATTCTCATCTTTATTTACTTGTTTTATTTTATATTTGTTTTAGACTTATTAGCAACAATCAATCAAACCCCCTCTCTATTGTTACTTAATAGATTAAAAATTAGCAAACTTAATTAACCTTGTCTCTCTGTGGTTCGACCCTTACTATCACTATCTATAGTTTTAGTTTGGTTTATAAATTTTATCTTTGACACCCACAACGACGGGTATCAAATTTTGGCGCCGTTGCCGGGGATACCCTTCTTCCATCTAGGCCTGTTGTCTGGAAGCCCAGAGTAGCGTTCCATACTGCTGAAAGAACCTCTTTTAGCCAAGTGCCCTACTTTGGGGTATCTTGCTGCTGAGTCGTAGTGCTAGTCAAGTATTTTATTTCAATTTTTGTTGAACTATTTTTTTGTTCTTGTCTTTAGACTTAGACTCTCTTTGCTTTTGTTATGTTTTGAGACTTTTTAGAGTTTGTTCTGGGATCTTGCGCATTTGTTGGGCGCATATATGATGATTTTGCAGGTTTAAAGAAGAATGACTTGGTTAATACAAGATATTTCCGAAGAAAAGAAGGGTGCTGTGCAGCTGAGGGGTCGACCGACTAGAGATATGGGTCGGCCGACCTAGTCTCTACATTCCTGGAGTTCCTGCATTCTGCAGGAAGGTCGGTCGACCTAATACATGGGTCGGTCGACCTGCCCATCTGTCACAGTCTGTTCGTTTCTTCCTTGAAATCGTGCAACCATCTTGGGTACTTGAGTGGCACTGCTAGCCACCAAAACCTCCCAGCTTACGCTGGTTTGGGGAGGTTTTTCTCATGCGCTTCATAATCCAGTGAGTTCTTTCCAGTTTTTCCTTGGTTTTTATTTTCCTTTGCATCTTTCTTTTAATTTTGTGAAACCTTTACTTAGGCTAATGCACAATGGGGACATTGTGCGGGTTGGTTTGGAGAATGGTTTCGTGTCACATGCATTGCATTTTGTCACACGTTTATTGTATTTCCGTATTGCATCGTTCTTTTCTTTTCCTTGCATATACAAAAAAAAAAATCCAAAAAAATGAAAAAAAAAAAATCAAAAATTCCAAAAAAATGCACGTTTATTTTAGCATATAGGTCGAGTCGGAACGAGAGTATTTCAAGGATGATTTTTCTATCCTATATGTTTATGCCTTTACCTTGCCTTGCCAACTTGTTTTAGTATGAGAGTCTTTTGCATATCTACGAGTTTTTGTCAAACTATTTGTATATCTTGAGACTTGACTTATACCTTGGCAACCTACTATACATTCTGAGTTTTAGAGGCTTATTCATGGTTTCATTTTTAAACCAGTTGTCTAGGATGTGAGTAGTACTCCCCTTGGAATATGTTACATCAATATGCATAAACATGAGCTTGAATTGCTATATACTTGTTTTACTATCTCGTTTTGTGAATCTTGATACGTGCATTTGGGATCCCTTTTCTCTTATTTACCCATAAGCCCTACATAGCTAAATTTGCCTTTTTATTCCCCCAAAACTACATCCCATACTTAGCCTACCCTTTCAAGCTAGTATTTGTGGTCTTTGGTTTAACTTTGAGACATCTTAGTTTATATGCTATCTTGAGCAAAAAGAGAAAGAAAAAGCAAAAAGAGAAAAGAAGGAAAGAAAGCAAGAAAAGAAGAAAAAGAACAGAAAAATTCAAAAAAAAGAAAGAAAGAAAAGAAAAACGAAAACGGAAAAAGTCAAAACGTACAGGAAAAGGTCGACCGACCACCTTCATAGGTCGGCCGACCACCTGTTAGCGTCAGAGTTTCAAAATACGCTCTGAAATCCCTTTCTTTTATTTGTTATCACTCCCGTACTTCATTCAAAATATTTGGGAGTCTTTTCTTATATTTAAATGTGAGAGTTGTGCTACAAAAGAGCACTTTCTTAATATCAAAGAGTTGTGAAATATGTTATTGGGAACCGGTTTTACTAGCTTGGCTACTAACCCCACAAGTCCAAAAATATCTTAACCACTTTTACCTTTTACCTCACATATCTTTCATTACCTCAATTTCATGTATCTGGGTCACTTGATGAGTGTGTTTTTACATAGTTGTAGAATTCTTGTTCATGTTAGATTGCAGGCATGTTTCCATGGGTCGCAGTTAGGTGAGTGTCACTACAAAATACTTCTTTCTATCTTTTACATATATTCACCTTTTGCTTCATTAGTGTCTCGAGCGTACCGCGAGAGTCCATGGTATTAAGTCTCTGTAGTCTCTAGTTTTGCAAAGTTTGACGACACCATAACTCGTTTGCATGATTTGAATACTATCTCATTTTGTACTTGGCATTGGTTTAGGCTCACATGTAAATTTCGCTCTGAGATTGAAATCGTTCCATTAAAGTCTATTTCTTGCTTGAGGGCAAGCAAGGGTTTGGTTTGGGGAATTTGATGCGTGTCTATTTTATGATGTTTTACATCTATTTTTACACGCATTTTGTCGCTCATTTACTATGTTTTAGCATTTATTTCCCAACAATTGTCTACTTTCGTATTTTTATGCTCTTTTGCAGATTTATGCGGAAAAGGGAAGATTTTATACCAAATTTATGCCCTCGGGATTTTTTATGACTAAGGACAAGAAGGAACGAAGCCTAGCGCACATTTCAAGGCCTGAAGATAGCTTTAACAAGCAAAGAATCGATCCACGACATTGCAGCCTGTTTCAAATGGCTATATCTCGAGTTCTTGAGCTTATAATGGAGTGATTCCAGTTGGAGGTGAAAGCTTATCCTCTTAGCTTTCCAACGCCGCAAGAATCGCTTGATTACGATAAGTAACGAAGAAATGGCAGCTGTTTTAAGATCGACGCGCGCTGCAGTCCCGACAGGAGGTCGACCGACCTACTAATTGGGTCGACCGACCTCAGCGCTGACCCAGAAGTTTCCGCGAAGCCCATTAAAGTGTTTAGGTCATTAGGAAACTCTTTAATTCCGCCTATTTAAGCTAAATTACGGGATTAGGGTTATTCATTCAGTCATATATCAAGTTTTCTACCTAGTTTTCTATCATAGAGTTACATCTAGTTTTAGTTTTAATCCTTCCATAATCATCAAACACATTTCTTTAGTTTTATACATTGTTCATCATCAATCTTTCAACAATATTCAATAAAGCTTGTTCTTTTCCGCCTTAATCCTTATTTCCGGTAATTCCTCTCTTATTTTCTGTTTTATTATTGTTAGTTTATAATTATTGCATACGGTTAAGATAGAATCCCAAGCCTTTATTATTATTGCATGTTTAGATTGATGTTCGTTATGATTCCCATGTTCACTCCTGTTTTTATTATTTTTTCAATAGTTATGAGTAGCTAATTTCATATGTTAGGATGAAGGGAGTGAATATGCATAGGTAGTATAATTCTCGAATCGATGTATTGCAGGCAGGAGGTCGGCCGACCAGGGTAGTGGGTCGGTCGACCGACTCGTGTTTGAATTCTATTTCGCTTTAATTTTTAGACTATAATAACCTACAATGAGACCAAAAGGAGACTTGTAGGATGTTAGTAATGACCTACCCAAGATTGAGAGATATGGGAAGGGCATTGGTTTACTTCTTAAGACGGCTAGGTTACTCAAGACTGAAAAGTATGTGACCTAGAATTTAGAAATCACCCTTATTGTTGACACCCAATAATTGTGAGACCTAGGAACTAATAGCATAGGCCGAAAGGAGCTATTAGGTAGCATAGACCTAAAGGATATGTTACACCCCTTACGCGACTGCAATACATGTTGACTTAGGATTTATATTATCTTAGCTATTTATTACCCAAACATCCTAGCATCTCTTTTATCATAATTTATTCTCATCTTTATTTACTTGTTTTATTTTATATTTGTTTTAGACTTAGCAACAATCAATCAAACCCCCTCTCTATTGTTACTTAATTGATTAAAAATTAGCAAACGTAATTAACCTTGTCTCTCTGTGGTTCGACCCTTACTATCACTATCTATAGTTTTAGTTTGGTTTATAAATTTTATCTTTGACACCCACAACGACGGGTATCAGTCCCTATATTGCAGGGTACAGAAAAGCTTCCAAGATCCTCTAGCTTATGAGGGGCAATAACATGTGATAGGAAACTGGAGGACTCTTCGGTAAGGGCTACCGACTCAACCTTATCTAAAGACCGCTTTCGTGACAAAAGCTGTCTCATGAATTTAAGATATGAAGGAACTTGTTGAACTAATTCTAAAAACGGAACTTGAACATTCAATGAACGAATTACGTCTTTAAACTTATCAAATGATACCTGTTCCTTGGTTGGTCTGAGTCTCTTCGGAAAAGGAGGGGCGGAACTTCCAGCATTGGCAGCCCTCCTTAGGAACTTAGGGGTCTTGTCACCCCGAAATAGGAAGTCCCCTAGATTTCTAGCATTTCAGGTCTATAGATTTCCGTCTTTTCAGCATCAGCGGTCAGTCGACCCTCTTCCTCGGTCGGTCGACCGACTTCCTGTACGTCAGGAACTTCTAGAGTCTGCTCCGCGGTCGACCGACTGGCATCAGAGGTCGGTCGACCCGGTTCGCTGTTCAGCGTCTTCGGCTGTTTCTCTTTCTTCTTTTCGCTAGCTTCCTCACTTCCCACCTTAGCTCCACTTCTCAGTGATATGATGTTTAGAGTCTCTTTCTTTTGGTCCGTCTTAGTCGGAAGTTGACCCGGAGCCCTAGTATCATTCTTGCTCGCGATTTGAGCAATTTGAGACTCTAACATCTTCATCCCCGCTTCCCTTGCCTGAGATTCGTTCTGAACCAATCCAATGAGGTTTTGGATGAGAGCATCCATATTGGGTGGTGGGTTTGAAGGTGGTTGAGGGTTGAAGGGGGGTTTTTGGAAACTTTGCTTATGTGGGGGGATGTATGTGGAGTTTTGTTGGGGTTGTAAGTGTTGTGGGTTGAGGACATTCTGGCTTGTCCACCTCATGTTGGGATGGACATTATTATTATTTGGGTCATAAAAATTATTCCCACGATAATGCTGAAAGGCGGCACATGTCTCGTTAGATGAGGTACAAAATTTTGACACGTGCCCCTCTCCACCACATCTCTCACATACAAACGGTCCGTCTTGAACGACATTCACCTGGTACATACCTCCTTTACTCCCACTCCCAATCTCAAACTTCCCGCCACTCTCCAGTTTATCTACCTTAGCCATCAAGGCCTCTATTGCTGCGACGTTGGACTCGGCCTTCCTTTGGTTTCCGCGGGAAGTCCCATGTTCAGCACGGTGTACAGCTACATCCTCTATAATGTTGAGACTCTTGGTCTCTCCTGAATTCTCTTGGAACCTTCCGTTGGCTGCAGCATCCAAGTAGGCCCTCTTATTGTCATAGAGACCATTGTAGAACTGGTTGCAAAGAAACCATTGTTCGAATCCATGATGTGGTATGGATCGAACAAGTCTCTTGAACTTGTCCCAAGCCTCACTAAAGTCTTAGTTAGGTCCTTGCTTAAAACTTGTTATCTGCGCCCTTAAAGCATCGGTCTTGGCCTTTGAGTAGTATTTCCTGTTGAAGGCTAAGGCCAAAGTGTTCCAATCTGTGACTCCCGCAGCAGTGCGGTCGAGATCTCGATACCATTCCCTCGCTGAATCCCTGAGAGATAAGATGAACATAGTTTGTTTAATCTGGTCCTGCGTCACTCCATCTGGAGGTGCAATAGAGCATATGTAATCTGTGAATATTTCAATATGCTTTGCGGCATCCTCATTGGCCGAGCCTCCAAATTGGTTTTTCTCTACCATTGGGATGTAGGCAGGCTTGTCCTCGAATGGCTTCCCTGTACCTGCAGGTAAAGTAAACCCCTTGTATAGGTCTTTCACCTGAGGCATAGAGTGACTGGCGATGGTGGCTTCTTCAGCCATCTCTTCTTCTTCTTTTGGAAAAACTTGGAAATAGGTATTTGATGGTGTTTTTGGTATGGATGGATTGTGGGGTGAGTTTGTTTGTGACTGTGGTTTGTTTTATGGTGATGATGGTTGTTCAAAGATGTCTTCTTGGAATAGGGAAGATGATGAACCTCCTTCCCTACTCACTAAAAGTTGCTTCCTTTTTTCCCTTAGAGTCCTCTCAAGCTCGTGGTCTAGTGGTAGGAGTTCTCCTTGAACTGACCTGCGCATAAGATGGAAACTACAAGAAAAAAGTGAAAAGGTTCAAGGAGCAAAAGTTCCTTAAACAAGAGAAACAAAAACAAGAAACAATAAACTCTGGCGTCACCTCCCGGGCAACGGCGCCAAAATTTGATGCCCGTCGTTGAGGGTATCAAAGATAAAATTTATACTTCCTAAACTTTAACTATAGATAGTGAAAGTCAGGGTCGAACCACAGAGAGGTCGGGAATGTTTATTGTTTGATGTCAATGTTTTTAGGGTAACAAAAGTGGGGGTTTGATTGATTGTTACTAAGTCTAGAAACAAATATAAAAATAAGACAAGTAAATAAAGATGAGAATAAACTATAATAAAAGAGATTTTAGGATGTTTAGGTAATAAATAGCTGAGATAGTATAAATCCTAAGTCAACATGTATTGCAGTCGCGAAAGGGGTGTAACATATCCTTTAGGTCTATGCTACCTAATAGCTCCTTTCGGCCTGTGCTATTAGTTCCTAGGTCTCACAATTATTGGGTGTCAACAATAAGGGTGATTCCTAAATCCTAGGTCACACACCTTTCAGTCTTGAGTAACCTAGCCGTCTTAAAACGTAAACTAATGCCCTTCCCGTATCTCTCAATCTTGGGTAGGTCATTACTAACATCCTACAAGTCTCCTTTTGGTCTCATTGTAGGTTATTATAGATTACAAAATAGAACGAAAAAGAATTCATACGCGAGTCGGTCGACCGACCAGCTACCCTGGTCGGCTGACCTCCTGCCTGCAACACGTCGAATTGAGAATTTATACTACCTACGTATATTTAATCCCTACATCCTAACATATGAAATTAGCTACTCATGACTATTGAAATAATAATAAAAATAGGAGTAAACATGGAAATCAAGATGAACATCAATCTAAACATGCAATAATAATAAAGGCTTGGGATTCTAACTTAACTGTATGCAATAATCTTAAACTAACAATAATAAAACAGAAATTAAGAGAGGAATTACCGGAAATAGGATTAAGGCAGAAAAGAACGAACTTTATTGATTATTGTTGAAAGATTGATGATGAACAATGTATAAAAACTAAAGCAAAAGTATTGTGATGATTTGAGAACTAAATTAAAAGATTGAACTTGCTACTACAAAACTTGGTAATTAACTTGGCCTAAAACTGAATGATAAAACTTGATCTATAACCCTAATCACGTCATTGGCTTAAATAGGCGGAAAAATTAGAGTTTCCTAATGACTCAAACACTTCAATGGGCTTTGGGAAAGCTTCTGGATCTGCGCATAGGTCAGTCGACCTATGTTGTAGGTCCGTCGACCTAATGTCGGGCTTCAGTGATTTCTGGACTTTCCATAACAGAGGCCTGGTCGGTCGACCCACTTAGTAGGTCGGTCGACCTTAATTCCTGTAGGATTGCCTTGATTTTGCCTTGACTTGACTTCTTGGCACTTGTTTAATGTTTCGAGTTGACTTTTATTCGTTCCTTGGTTATGAAAGATCCCGAGGGCATAAATTTGGTATAAAATCGTCCCTTTTCCGCACAAATCTGCAAAAGTGCATAAAAACACGAAAGTAGACAATTGTTGGGAAATAAAGGCTAAAACATAGTAAATGAGCGATAAAATGCGTGTAAAAATAGATGTAAAACATCATAAAATAGACACGCATCAGTTGGTTGAGAGCCTTGCATAGTATTCGCATGTTGACTTGAGATTCAGATATTGAGATTTATATGCTTCACATGTTGTATATATGCTGGAGTATGTTGGTTGTTTATGTGTTACGTGTCGTTACAAAAGGTGTCTAGGAGAACTCTAGTCACTCCCTACTGATTGTGGCGTACATGTTTACATGTATGTAGGTACATGACAGGTTGGATAGCTATGGGGTTGCATGGAGCTAGCGAGCGATGATCCTATTCATCGATTTGACTTACACCTTTGCATTAGCTAGACTCTAGACTTTCATTTTAGTTTTTGAGTGCCTGTACGGATGTGCCATCCCAGGCTGTTTGTATATATTTTACTTTTAGTACTTAGACATTTATACTTATCTATGTTTTTGTTTATATCAGTTGTTTCAGTTTCAGTTTTAATTCACCTCGTTTTTATGCATGTTAAAGTTTAAATTCCGCGTAAATTTTGGCATGTTTTGTACGTTTTCTTTCCGCTGCTACGAGGGGTTTTACAGTTGGTATCAGAGCGTTATCGCTCCCGACGCACTCATGTGAGCCCAACCTTAACTTGACCATATAATTGAATAATGAATGAGAGATGGGGTAGATTTAAGGACTTATTATTGTAGTCTGTTTGTGCATTGTTAGGGATACGTCTAACGGTTTACTCTTTTGTGATGGAAGAATGACAGAGCCAACCAATACAGAGAATGCTGTGACGCAAGCCCTCCTTCAAACTCTCCAGAGTTGTATAGCCATGTCGGTCGTGCCCTCTTCTTCATCGCAAGCATCGGGAAGTAATCAGCTTGGAGAATTGACTTGGATATTTACTCAGATGTTGAAAAGTGCGGCTAAGACCTTTGATGGGGAGACCAGTTCTGCAGTTCTCACCGCACGGTTCTTTGACATGGAAAAGAACTTCATGATCTATGGTGTTCGTTCTGAGGATCAGATCCGAGTAGCATCTCAGTTCTTAGTTCGTGAGGCTAGACGTTGGTGGATGACGATCAGCTCTCCTGCTACTCGTGACCCTACCTTCACTTAGAGTCGTTTCAAGACTCTCCTTGGCATGAGGTTTTACAACAGGGACATGCGCCAAGATAAGATGACCGAGTTCATGAACTTTCGCCAAAGAACCCTTTCCGTTCAAGCCTTCACCAATCAATTTGAGGAGCTAATCCACTATGTCCCACAGCTAGTGGAGTAAGAAGAAGACAAAGCTTACCTGTTTCGGAGCAAGCTTAATGCTGAGACTAGGAGTGTAGCCAGTGGTCACCCGACTTCTTACTTCCAGAGTTACTACGGTGTCTTACGAGCGGAGGACCCTTACCAGATCTATTGTGAAGGAGCTAGAGCCTTCTCTCCTCCTCGACCACCTTCGCATAGCTGTCGAAGCAAGATACCTCTCAGTTCTCCTTCCTCCTCCTCTCCTCGTGGAAAAGGGAAGCGTCCCCAAAAGAAGAAGAAGTCCAAGAGAGCTAAGACTTCTCAAGTTTGAAATATGAACCTTCCACCTGACGCTCCCCTAAAGTGTTTCAAGTGTTGCAAGGATCTTCATCCTAGAGTTGACTGTCACGGTAACCCTTATCCTTGCCATGCCTGCAAGAAGCCTGGACATCGCTTCGCTGAGTGCCCCGAGAGGAATATCTCTATCGATAGGGCTATCACTGCTGACCCAGAGGCTGAGACCAGTGGCGCTGGTGCTGTGTAGAATCGAGCTGAGACTGGAGTTTACCCTGATACATCTAGTGTACGTACATGTCTACTACTTTATCTGTAATATGATAGACTAATAACCGTTAAGATCTTAGTCTCCTTCCTTAGACTTTTATTGATCTTCCTTGAGAGCTACCTTCATGTTCTCTTGACTTCACCTAGTAGCTTGCTTATCCTGAAACATCTTGTGCGGTAACCTACCGTAGACAGGCTTGGGAAATTCTTGAGGTCAACTGTAGATCGTGTTTTGAAGAAGTGTTGTTACTTGAGGAAAGCATAGAAAGATTTTTGAGACATGTTTTTGGTGACCCTAGTGTTTATATATTACCAATTGAAGAGTGAAGGTGAGCGATGGGATAATTGCGCTAAGTAGAGTGTTATACATGGCTTCCTATGGAACTTAGGTGCGAGAATCTTGCTAAATCATGAGTAATTGTAAGTTTGGAATTGCTATTTGGGGATCTAGAAATACCTAGAGAACTAAGTGATTTCGAGGAATATGCTTATAACACCCCGTAATTTACAAGTATTTATATATTATTAAAATCTTATTTTAGTAATAATAATGTTCCACAATAAATAAAATTCCTTTTAAAATTTATCGTTTTCGATAATGATATTAATATGTCCGTCTTAAACTTATACTCCTTAAACTTGTGAAACGCTACTCTGTTCTTGTTACTAATTTTTAGATATTTTAAGGGCATATCTAGCATTTTCTTATAAAACAAACGTTTTAGCTCTTTTTCTTAGCTTTCTAACGCCACCGAAAACACCTCATTACGAGTTCTGTAGAGGAAATTAGGCCGAAAATACGAGAGGCTGTCACGGATCATCCGCAAACGAGACACTCGCTCGTTGCTTACTCTTTACTCTTTTCCACATGTCCTTTGGGACACTAGGCTAAGTATAGAACTTTCAACCTTAAGACGATCGTAAAATCTTCGTTTTTTATCGGTTTTCGACGATTTTCGCGCCTATCTCTTCCTCTCCTCGCCCTCCATCTTTCTAGGTAATAAAAGTATCAAAATTCTTCCTTAATATACTCTGGTCGTGGCCTTTAAGGCACGGTTCTCTTAGCTAACCTCGTTTATTTATGTGTAGCTAGTTCGGTTGTCCAAACCGGAGTGGCTTTGAGTCAAAATCATGCTTATTGAAGAGCTATAAGGTAACGGTGATGGGTTACTCGACTTACCGTCTATGTTTGCATGTGTTCTATATGCTAGTATTGTTTAGTATACTAGAATTGTGTTTGGTTAAATAGTGACATGATTAAGTTCATAAATCATATGTTTGGATGAATTTCATTTTGCATGGTTGTGTTGGATGATATTCTAGTTGGAAATTCATTAAGAATTGTATTGTTTAATGAGGCTGTGATCTTTGAGGATGATTAATTTAATAGTTTTTCAAGTTCATAATGCTTGGTTTACTTTGGCTATTTGATAAAGTTTTAGCACCTTGACAAATCTGTCCATTGTCTTGTACAATTTATTTCGACATCTTAGAGTATCCATCTTTGAAAATGTTGAAAATAGACCCCTTTTTATTTTAAGTGTAGAATCTACCTCTAAAATTTCGTAATTTTCTTGCTTGTCGTTTGTTCACAATAAATTATTTACGAACATTGCGCAGAAATACACACAGAATGGACAGTAGCTCAAAGATTATTTCGAAAACCATTTTTATACTTTGAAACTATTCTGGTCCTTTTCAATAATTAAACTTTGAAGTGTTTAGATGATGTTAGGAGTTTTCTTTGCCCCAAAATGATTTGTTAAACCCGTTTTATGAAGCAATACATTTTGTGTGACGATTTCTGACACACTGTAAAGATCAGACAATAACCCCCTGTTATGTTCGTATTTTTAAAATGTTTATCTGACAAATATCGTAGATAAAAGTCTTATTAATCTGACCCAGTTGTCCTTGTATCATTTCGATTTTATTTGAATTAATTATGAATTTTGCGGCAGAGGACAGCTGAAATGTAAAACGCTTTTAAGACTTATGTTTTATTAATCAGTTCCGTTTATTCTTCTCCCGTATGGAATGGAACTAAGTGTTGTCTTATTTATCGATTGTTGGCTCTTGTATGTAAATGAGTTGGTTAACGGTTATGTTAGCTTAAATTGTGTTTGATGACGGTTATGTTATCTTAAGATGGGTAGGGTGACGGTTATGTTGCCTTGCTTGTGTTTAGGTGACGGTTATGTCACCCTAACTTGTGTTGGCAACGGTTATGTTTCCTTGTTTGTGAATAGATAGCGGTGATACGATTTGTGTATCACTGTAATGAACAAACGCCACTCTAGTTAAGGGATTTTATTTAACTATGTTCGGGATTGGTCGGTGTCCGTGGTTATGCGGCCCGGTCCTCGTGTGTCGTTCGGTGTAGGTTATTACATCTAGAGGTCTGGCCAGGTCTTAGACATATAGTTTTCGGTTATGCGCTATACATAGTATCCAGATGACGTGGTTATGCGCTCCGGTAGCTAGGGCGCGGTTATACGCCCTAGCCTGTTAGTGGAGCGGTTATACTCCCTGACTGTCAGTTGTAGCGGTTATGCTACCTGACGGCGTTCATTTTATTCTTGGTTGTTGCTGTTTGTGTGATTGGACATGCCATCAAGTGTTGGTCTCTGAGTCGATCACCTGGTTGTTTACCTAATTTTGAGTATCATGTTTTGATATTTCTCATATTCACATGTACTACTCCATATACAATATGTTCTTATGGTTATCTATTTGTATTTTGACGTAAAGTGGCTGGGAGAACCCTGAGTTACTCCCCACTGACTGTGGCGTTCATGTTTCAAAAATGTAGGTTGGTGCTGTTTGGGGAAGACGTGTGGCTAGCGAGCATTGTTGATCATTCGACAATTACCCTTACGCTTAGTTTAGATTTAATTCATGTTGTTACCGTGGGATACCTTATCCCTCGTTTATTTAAGTATTCGTGTATAATTTATACTTTCGTACTAGTTTTAGTCTTCCGCTTGTTGTTTTGATATTCCGCGAAAAAGTTTTAATAAATATGTCGAAAAGTTTTTAAAAGTATCGTATTTCCGCTGCAAATTACTGGTTTATTTTTATGCTATATCGCGGGGTGTCACAGTTGGTATCAGAGCAGTAATGCTCCCGACGCACGCACGTGTACCCCAACTTAAATATCAACTTGACCTGAAATAATGAATGAGAGATGGGTAGATTTAAGGACCAAGTGGTAGTCTGTAATGTGATTTGCTCCTTGTTAGGTCTAACATGTTTGCTAAATGTCAAAGATTTTATTTTTTTGCTCAAGGATTGGTGAACCATGAGCTTACCTGGATGGCGATCAAGATTATTGTCTACTACCGAAGATGGAAGATTCGTGCTATCTTTGAAGGATGCTTCTATGTCCCCGAAGATACGCTTTGCTCATCATCATGCATCACCTTCTTTCTTATTTCTTGATGCATATCCTCCCTTCCCGAACTCTTTTCTATCTTAACTCGAAAGCTAGTTTCGTAACTTCCCGACTTAACCTTATCCTTGTTACTTACCTTTTCCTATGGCGCTTTGTAGGTAGCCTAGCTTAGTTGGATATTGAGGATTTTATTCGAGGATAAGCCATAACCCTTATCTTGAAAAGTAATGTTACTAAAAATGTTTAGGGAGTGTAGTAAAGCATGTCTTGGTTATCCTAATGCATAGTTGTTTACCCCACATAGTGAGTGGAAATGGTTGGTGGAATTCTTGGTCTAAAATATTGAATTGTATATGCGATATTTGGTGGATTTTAATTAACTTTGGGAATCATAATTGAGATTTACAACTGGTGGATTAATATGTGTCGCTTTAAGAGTATGAATGAGGTGTTAGAAGTCATAAAATGAATTTGGAAAATATACTTGGGATGTTACGTTTAAGAATAAGAATCGTTTATAATGATGGATGAGTATTGAAAGGATCTATGAGCTAATTTTGGGAGAATTGATTAAAGTTTATGCTTTTATTTGTTTTAACGGAATTAGTGATGTAACCTTAGAGGAGCTACCTAAAGATAATGTCTTTAGTTGTCAGATTGATGTAGTAAGGTGCAACGTTTGGATTTGTGAGATTTCGAGGTTGCGATGTTTAAAGGACGCTTGGATCCGTTTATATAGATGTGAGAAATATCTATACTTGACCTTGGTGTTCATACTTTGAGGTATCTGTGAATTTGTAAGGATTTATCGATCGCTTGGGATTAGAATAAAGTGATTTGATGAAAGGTGAAATTCTTGAGAATTGAAGGAAATAGAGAGTTGATAATCTATGAAGTAGAAAGATTGTGAAGTAGCAATGGTATAAAAATGGTTTATCCTGGAGTATTACATACAAAAAATGTTGTTTGAGGAATTTAAGACATAGAGATACCTGAAACTTTATGGAATAATCGAAATTGGGATAATCGTACACCCTTATATTTGCAAGGACTTATAGTATGGTAAACCATCTGGGAAAAAATCTTCTTAGTAAATGCAGTTCGGCGTGCCTAAATTGGGAATCGGAGATGAAGGCCTTGTGAGGATTTTGGGAACCCCGAGCCTTGGGAATTGTGTCAGTTCAAATCGTAACCTTTCCTCATCGCTTCTCTTCCTCTTTCTTCTTCCATGCTAATTATGTCGAGTTATGCTTTCATAACAAAGCTTACTTTACCTTTCTTTATGTCATATACCTTCTTACCTCTAATGCTCATTCTTCTCCTCATGACTTCACTATTGTTGGAGTCCATAGCCTGGAGTCTCTTAGCCCGTCATCTTATGTATCTCTCTCAAGTTTCTGTATCGCGTTTGTCTCTAAGTTTGTGTCATATCTTTACCCATGTGAACCTCGCCCTCTGTATTTTGGTTTAGTTGTGAGATTGAATTCGTTTGTGAAATAGTGATATATGCTTAGAGGATCCTTCGTCTTGTTTTATCGGACATAGTTGAGAAAGTTAGGGTTTGGTGACGTTTGGGTATTATTAGGTAGTGTTCCATCTTGATGGTTTCATTTTAAAGGTGTGATGGTATGAGTGCTTCTTGTGGACTGGTATCAACCGTGAAGCTAATAATTTTGGTGTTATCTATGAGAGTGTTGATGGTTACCCAGAGACAGTTTGGGTGAAAGTTGTTACTTTTATGTGACTTTCTTTTGGGATGATCACTTTACGGTAATTATGGTAGTCAAGGTTTAAGAGATGTTTTCTTGATTTGGGTCGATGAGAGTTGACCAGTTTGGGATTGAATGCTTTGGATGTTTAACTCGTAGTCCTATGTTCGGGAATAGTTACGGTTTGAAGAATACCGTGTTTATGCTTTTGGGATTAGACGTTTGGATGATTATCTCATAGCCCTATGTATGAGAGTAAGTACACTTCCGAGAGTGCCACGTTTATATCTTTGATTGTCGATATGAGTGTAGCGAATTTTTGTTTAGAGGTCTGGAAGTACGATGGATTCGAGTCTAAGATCCCTGTCTGGTGTTTTACCTTGTTTAGGGACATATAGCCTATGCTAGTTGGGTATGAGTATGACGTTGTTAGTAATTTTGGATCTAGCTCTATGAAGGAGGTTGGTTGTTGAGTAATAATTGAGAGTTGTGAAGTCCCTTTGGTAATGTGATACCTTGTATCGTGGATGAATTAGATGTGAATGACCCAAATTGAGATGAGGAAGCCTTGAGAGTTGTGTGATTGGAAGAGTTACCTTTTGAGATGTGTAAGAAACCATGATGATGATGACTCATTTATGGATTGAGTGATTTGTGATTTCCGTAATCCGAAGAGTTATCTTCCTCCTTAGCCTTAAACCTCTTTTGTTCATGCGTCTGTTACTTTGTTGTTTGTGCATCCTTATTCTCTTGTTGAGTACCGTCGTTAGCCATGAAGATGGTGGTTTTGATACCTTGTTTTAGTTAGCTGCTTTGTGACGTTTTGTGTTTTGAGTTCTTTGATGGACAGACTCGACCCTCTTTGGTTGATGATATGTAGCTTTCATGCTTGTGTTTTGTATGAGTGTTATTTAAAATGTTTTCCATTTATATACTTTACAACCAATTTTAGTTACCTTACTTTTGTTGTTCAAAAATTTTAATTTCTGTTACAGCCTTACTTATTTTATAGATTCAAAAATTGTAACACCCCGATTTATTAAGGAGCCTTTAGCAAGACATCCTCAGTAAATAGGGCTGTTACCATCTCGGAATATCCGAGGTAGTGAATAACAAAGTAAATCAAACCAAGATACTTTATATAAAAACTGATAAATTTTAAACTTTGATATTACAAATACTACACAGCGGAAACTAAGTACAACTGATAACTTCGAAGTATGTGATCTAAAATCTAAGTCGGTCCATCAAAGTGCTCACGCCATCCCATGCTCCCTTAGCGCCATCTTTCCTGTCAAAACTGCTCCCTATCACGGATCATCACAGGTGTCAAACGAATACACAGGGTCAACCACGAGGTTGAGTAGGTAAAATAGATAAAACATAAACACAATAGAACTGCACCTTCCTCCATCTCCATATCATATCATTCAGTCCACCACCTCCATCACACCACACCTTCCATCACACCACACCTCCCAACACACCACACCACACCACACCACACCTTCCATGGCCATATCACAAGTCTCATATCACAAGACCCATATCACAAGACCCATTTCACAAGCCTCATTCAACACAATAATCAATAATGAACAATCCATCACATTATATATTCGTAATTAAATATATCAATCATATAAATAGTGACCTCATGTCTCACACAATCACAGACATAAATATCCCCTACCTCAAACTGCAGAATGACAACCGAACAGTTGCTAGAAATATTCCACGCGGAAAACCGTCACCTAAACATATATTTTATAATAGTTATTAACCCCTGTCCTAGAATAGTAAGGATTCCAAAAATAGTAACTTTCTAAAAGTGGAAAGTTTCCTATAATAGAAACTTTCCCGAAATAGCAATTTCCCGACTCGTAAAGTCCCTTAACGGAATACTTCATACTAACATATAAACTCACTGACATAATAATAATAACATAAATATTACTAATAATAATATTCGTCACTTTGATAATTAAATTATCGAACAATTATAAACTCGTAACGATGAAAACAACACAATTAACATTGCAATATTAAAGTTAAGCAATATTTACCAATAATATAATCATACTATTATCATATCATTACAACAATAATAACAAGTATTAATAATAATAATTATAATAACAATAATAATAATAATAATAATAATAATAATAATAATAATAATAATAATAATAATAATAATAATAATAATAATAATAATAATAATAATAATAATAATAATAATAAGAATAAGAATAATAATAATAATAATAATAATAATAATAATAATAATAATAATAATAATAATAATAATAATAATAATAATAATAATAATAATAATAATAATAATAATAATAATAATAATAATAATAATAATAATAATAATAATAATAATAATAATAATAATAATAATAATAATAATAATAATAATAATAATAATAATAATAATAATAATAATAATAATAATAATAATAATAATAATAATAATAATAATAATAATAATAATAATAATAATAATAATAATAATAATAATAATAATAATAATAATAATAATAATAATAATAATAATAATAATAATAATAATAATAATAATAATAATAAACAATGATAATAATCAATGACAATAATAATACTAATAATAGCCAACACCACAGCAACTCAACACCCGCATCCCGCGTATCAGCTCGAAACCCGTAACCGACCCCCTGACCAGCCTACTTCCAGCCTCCCTCGACACACTCCCGCCGCTTTACCTACCACCCCAACACCGTGAACACCGACCCTGAACCACGGTGTACTTATTAACGCTAACCACGACCCCAAGCTTATCCCAACCAGCTCTCAAAACCACTATCAAAACCCCCTGGTCACAACCACCTATACTGAACCCGCGACTAACACTTACTGTAAACAGTCCCCTATCCGCTTGCTAGCACCACCACTACCACCTCCAGTTACCACCACCGACCCTCCATACTACCCACAAACCCTTGGTGTCATTCCCCTGGCCTCGGCACCACTACACTCCTTGAACAACCACCTCCAACCCTACTAACCCTCACGAACACCCCCCTGTTTTAAAGAAAACTCAAGCCACCCTTTAGAAGGAATTCACGGTGGTTCAACCACCAGTCTCCCCCTAGCCATCACCACAAGACCCACACACACCCCACAACTATTACCCATAAAGTTCATACCCAGACAACCCAAAACCCGATTTAAATAAAGCACCAAATCAAAACAGCGAAAAGAACGAAAACAGAGTTTTGCTACTAGGCGACTTGCGGTGGTCAACACGCCACCCACGGTGGTCCTACGGTGGTCTAGATACGATGAACATGATATACAAATTACAAGGATCACATACGAACTTAGTGTACAGGTTCACAGATGCAAGCAACACGATAAAAATACTTACGAACATGGCTGCGCAAGTGAACGATATTGGTGATGTTATCCCTGTTTCGTCCCTTGAGTGTATGGATTAACGAGACGAAAAAAGTGACGAGGTTTTAGGGTTTTTCGGAGTAAGGAGGCAGTAGAGATAATAGGGTTTTATTTTTGTTTAATAGGGTTTTATTTTTGTTTATTATTTTGTGTCGATGGCAACAACGTGAAGGAGAAGGATGTCGATGTAGTTTAGGGTTTGTGTTTGTGGGTTTTCCAAATATGGTAAGCAAACTACGCTTGTTATATCACACCCGAGTTCGACCCCGAGCCCACATTCCCTCTTTGGCCCATCACGCATCCCAAGGTGATTTCATGTCCACATCCCGATCTTAAACCGTAACTTGAGAAACAAAATAATATTATAATCCCACATATATCAACCATGCCCAACTTGATAAAAAATAAACAATTCGTCATTACGAACTATGAAAATACGTGGTTTTACAGTCTTCCCTCCTTAAATATGAACTTCGTCCCAAAGTTCACATCCCATGCCATTAGGGCATAACCAATCTAATTCAAAGCGTGAGACCATATAACATCGCAACAAATAAAGGTACTTTAAAAAACGAAATGTTTTAAAAGATGCTTCACGGGGCACAGTAGAATAAATCAGGTTATGAAATGTATTCAAACAATCACGGCATACCAAATAGCCATGTCATAACAATTAGCCATACCATAAAATCATTAAGATTTTACAATCATATCGTCCTTAAAACATGGTTACGTCCCCGTAACCTCATTATAAAGTTGCTAGCCCCTTACACCATCTTACTCATTACTCTATCTCATAAAACCGCAGATCAATACTTCCTTCTCAATATCAATTTCAAACTCCGAATATAACTCAACAACCAAAATCATACTGGACCATAGACACAATGTGGCACAACGGCCTACAACTCATAACTCAAACCAATAAACAATTCTCATCTCAGTTTCAATATTGATAGTATCAAATATTCCACCAGAATGCGACAACTTGCTAAAACACTGCACTGCAATCTCAAACTCAAAACAAAACCAACCATGGTCTTTGTTCTAAACTCACGAGTAACTCAATCTCCTCAGTACTTACCTCCCAAGTTCGTTGTCATACTTGTATATATACTCATCATTCCACTTATTCATAAAACAAGAATGTGTACGCCATAAAACAAGAACTTGTACATAACTCAAATTAATCAATTACTAAAAGTTTTCCCATCTCACAAACAAAAGAATTATCACATCAATAGAATATTTTAACTTATCAAAATAAAAGGACAACTACTAATATTCAACTCAAATCAGTTCTCAAAGAGGCTCATATCAATTATCATATAACATATAACCTCGAACAACAATAAAGTATTAGGGTCGGTAGGATCGTGTTACGCAGTAAAACAGATTCGGAATAGATAACACTTACACACCCATGAAATTTCAACGCAAGCTAGTACTTACAACTACATAAATAATCAAGAAAACTCATAGTTCATAATTGACAATTTAAAACGTTTCATGTTTATAAACATATTTTTGAAGCAAAACCATATTTAGGAAAAGACATAGCGCAAAATTAATTAACATAATTAAACATGGAACATCGGCATGCCTCACAAGACATACATAACTCATAGACTTCGCAAGATCGTTTAACATTCCCAGATATCAATTAGTTAGTATATTTCACTTAGGTACATTCCCCGTCCACTCATATTACATCATTTATCATGGAGCTATTATTATATATGATTTGCACAATAAGAGATTTACACGACGCGCAGCAATTAAACATTCAAGCTGGTTTTCATCTACACATAGCTACAGGATTTTCATTTGCAAACAATCATCATAATTATCAAACATCAAGCCTTTTTCCTTGTTTGTCACCTTGAAAATATTTTGAAATGTTTGAAGCAATAAAAGGTAGTTTGTGACAGTTATAAACTCAATTCAGGACAATCTTACCATCTACAACGTAGATTTAAGACTACATGGAGGCATTCTGATTCTTCTTTTCTAACATTGTTCTTTTAGTTCAAGAACTATGAAAGTTTTAGCGATAAAAGTAAACGAATTCACCAGACTAGTACTTCCATAAATCACATGTCAACCAGTTAGCATTTCAACACATCGTGATCAGATTCTAAATATAACAATATGCAATTCACTGTATGGTATAGAAATACACTTGAAAAGTTATGAAGATCATAACCACAGGGAACTAGACAGAGATAACCATTAATATACGAAAGAACATCCACAAGATTCACTTTGTTCAAATAATCACAGTTACGTATAACCTTAGGTTGCTAGCTATATCATACCAATAAGCTTACCAGTTAAATTTCCTTCTGCCACTTCGCAGGACTCTTCTCGGATAAACATGCCTTTGACATCACATACGAGCAGCACATCTTTAAAATTAGACATATAATTGAAATGATTTTATATAGAAATTGACGAGATAAACAAGGTTACGCCCTCATATAGTGGGGTTCATACTCATACCCTATGCCTGCTATTCATGTTACGAAGGCCATATCAGGATATCACGTGGTCACATCTCATAATTCACATTTGATTAAACTTTTTGATACGAAACTTACATACCTCACAACTTCACCAATTAAACGTTATGCAACAACTTACAAAAATCATAATTAAATAACAGCTTAGCTAACGTGTGAGCAAACATAATCTTTTAGTAAATATAAGGAATTAGTTAAACAGAGGAAAAGTATCGAATGCATACCTCAGGGAAATTATTTAATACAATATTTACAACTCGAACAATTTGAACAATAACTTCACAGCATTTCAACAAAATTTTAGGCATCTTGCAAAAATCACAATAGAATAACAGCTCGTTAAGATTTTACATGGCGTAAAATTTTGAAAACGTGAACGAACATTCTGAACAGTAGAGTTGGAACTATGCACAAGCAATAACCAAGTTTTAAATGATTTTTGTTACAAAAGATAGGTCAAAACGGGACTATGCAGTAACAGTCTGACTACTGTCGAATAAAAGAATTATTTCTCCCAAAGACATAACTCATATCAAGATAAAACACTAGCATTGTAAACCCAACTCAGAAGGTTATCATACATAAAATTTTCATCCTCAATTATGAAACACGTATAAAGTGACAGCCTGGACAAACCAGGTAACATTCTGAAAATTTATTAAAATTTTGGTCCCTTTGCAACTACACATTACTACATCCACACTCAACCTTTCTTATCCAAACACATTGATAATCATTTGAAGCATAGACATCACTCTGTACCATATTAACATGCATTCCTCATTTCAATTGTAGTTGGCAACAAAATACGGTAAAGGTTTCGAAACTGAAAATAAAATCAATTAAATAACTTGATAGTTATACAGGTGTATCCAAGTACGGAAATATAACCTAGGGACTACTACGTATCCCTTATTGATGACAAACTTCATAACGAATTTAAATGTATATAACAGGCATAAAATTTTAAATACGATATACGCAACACATGACTATATACATTCATAGCTTAGAACACACATTCTGCATATTACTAAACATGGATCGCTAAAGCAATTAGTAAAATAATAAAATCATAAATCTCAAATTCCAATCGCATTTGCCTAGTATGCCTATCAGTAAACACTTGCAAAGTATAAGGCATGCAAATAAGAAGTGTATACACACATAAAATAGTACATGCAATTATCAACGGGCACGACCTCCGGTTCGGTCTACTAGCTTTACCCATAAGACTTAACTTGGTTCCACATCCTATAACGACATAGCATAGCTGGCTCTACTAACCATTCCAGTCAATCATGATCATATCTCTCCTACATCTATCCTTTTAGGTAGTTATAGCTCATCAACTCATTACACATATCCTTATACTATACCTCTACCTAACGGTTCAGGGATCATATAGCCGCATGCATATCACCATATACAAGTAAAGCTCATATTCAAAACTCTTGTTCTCAATACCAGAAATAGTATATCTCAGTCAACATTCAACATCAATCTCATGATTCGCAGTATATATTACCAACCATATTTCACATCATAACTTACCTCATTGCTTCTCCTGCAAGAACGTTAGTACTAGATAACTAGGTCACTATATAATCTACCCCACTCTTCAATTACGCTCATTGGGTTCCCGAGACAGAACAGAAAGGGCCCAGGTTTGGTGTGAGGGCGCCCCTAACTCATCCCGTTCCTTTTTGGGGCTCCTAACCGTTTCGTCTCGGGGTTCATTTTATTTGACTCTTCTTACGTTCATTATTATTCATTTGATTTAGGCCTGAGGATCGTTCGCTCTGATACCACTTTGTAACACCCCGATTTATTAAGGAGCCTTTAGCAAGACATCCTCAGTAAATAGGGCTGTTACCATCTCGGAATATCCGAGGTAGTGAATAACAAAGTAAATCAAACCAAGATACTTTATATAAAAACTGATAAATTTTAAACTTTGATATTACATATACTACACAGCGGAAACTAAGTACAACTGATAACTTCGAAGTATGTGATCTAAAATCTAAGTCGGTCCATCAAAGTGCTCACGCCATCCCATGCTCCCTTAGCGCCATCTTTCCTGTCAAAACTGCTCCCCATCACGGATCATCACAGGTGTCACACGAATACACAGGGTCAACCACGAGGTTGAGTAGGTAAAATAGATAAAACATAAACACAATAGAACTGCACCTTCCTCCATCTCCATATCATTCAGTCCACCACCTCCATCACACCACACCTTCCATCACACCACCCTCCCACCACACCACACCACACCACACCACACCACACCTTCCATGGCCATATCACAAGTCCTATATCACAAGACCCATATCACAAGACCCATTTCACAAGCCATTCACCACAATAATCAATAATGAACAATCCATCACATTATATATTCGTAATTAAATATATCAATCATATAAAGAATGACCTCATGTCTCACACAATCACAGACATAAATATCCCCTACCTCAAACTGCAGAATGACAACCGAACAGCTGCTAGAAATATTCCACGCGGAAAACCGTCACCTAAACATATATTATATAATAGTTATTAACCCCTGTCCTAGAATAGTAAGGATTCCAAACATAGTAACTTTCTAAAAGTGGAAAGTTTCCTATAATAGAAACTTTCCCGAAATAGCAATTTCCCGACTCGTAAAGTCCCTTAACGGAATACTTCATACTAACATATAAACTCACTGACATAATAATAATAACAAAAATATTACTAATAATAATATTCGTCACTTTGATAATTAAATTATCGAACAATTATAAACTCGTAGCGATGAAAACAACACAATTAACATTGCAATATTAAAGTTAAGCAATATTTACCAATAATATAATCATACTATTATCATATCATTACAACAATAATAACAAGTATTAATAATAATAATTATAATAACAATAATAATAATAATAATAATAATAATAATAATAATAATAATAAACAATGATAATAATCAATGACAATAATAATACTAATAATAGCCAACACCACAGCAACTCAACACCCGCATCCCGCGTATCAGCTCGAAACCCGTAACCGACCCCCTGACCAGCCTACTTCCAGCCTCCCTCGACACACTCCCGCCGCTTTTCTTACCACCCCAACACCGTGAACACCGACCCTGAACCACGGTGTACCTATTAACGCTAACCACGACCCCAAGCTTGTCCCAACCAGCTCTCAAAACCACTATCAAAACCCCCTGGTCACAACCACCTATACTGAACCCGCGACTAACACTTACTGTA
Organism: Silene conica; assembly: GCA_029255685.2. Lineage (NCBI taxonomy): Eukaryota > Viridiplantae > Streptophyta > Magnoliopsida > Caryophyllales > Caryophyllaceae > Silene > Silene conica. The sequence continues at coordinate 54,218,996 of CM055317.2, forward strand.
AACAGTCCCCTAGCCGCTTGCTAGCACCACCACTACCACCTCTAGTTACCACCACCGACCCTCCACACTACCCAGAAACCCTTGGTGTCGTTTCCTTGGCCTCGGCACTACTACACTCCTTGAACAACCACCTCCAACCCTACTGACCCTCACAAACACCCCCCTGTTTTAAAGAAAATGGAAGCCACCCTTTAGAAGAAATTCACGGTGTTTCAACCACCTGTCTCCCCCTAGCCATCACCACAAGACCCACACACACCCCACTACTATTACCCATAAAGTTCATACCCAGAAACAACCCAAAACCCGATTTAAATACAGCACCAAATTGAAACTGCGAAAAGAACGAAAACAGAGTTTTGCTACTAGGCGACTTGCGGTGGTCAACACGCCACCCACGGTGGTCCTACGGTGGTCTAGATACGATGAACATGATATAAAAATTACAAGGATCACATACGAACTTAGTGTACAGGTTCACAGATGCAAGCAACACGATAAAAATACTTACGAACATGGCTGCGCAGGTGAACGATATTGGTGATGTTATCCCTGTTTCGTCCCTTGAGTGTATGGATTAACGAGAAGGAAAAAGTGACGAGGTTTTAGGGTTTTTCGGAGTAAGGAGGCAGTAGAGATAATAGGGTTTTATTTTTGTTTAATAGGGTTTTATTTTTGTTTCTTATTTTGTGTCGATGGCAACAACGTGAAGGAGAAGGATGTCGATGTAGTTTAGGGTTTGTGTTTGTGGGTTTTCCAAATATGGTAAGCATACTACGCTTGTTATATCACACTCGAGTTCGACCCCGAGCCCACATTCCCTCTTTGGCCCATCACGCATCCCAAGGTGATTTCATGTCCACATCCCGATCTTAAACCGTAACTTGAGAAACAAAATAATATTATAATCCCACATATATCTGTTGGGTTTCTCAACCTCTTATTATGATATTAGTCATACTAATTTTAATTCATAAACTCATAGATCTTGTTGCATGCATAACTAGATGATAGCCAAAACATATGAAGAATAAAATGGTCCTTACATTGCTTGAGTTTCGGCTAAATGGGCACAATCAAAGACTCCTTCTTTAATTGTTCTTGAGCTTATATCAAAGGATGATCCTCCTAGTCCCCAATATAGAAGACCTCCAATGAGTAGGCACCAAGACACACTCTAATAATATTTATGTTTGATTTTACTAGAATCTCACACAAATAACCTAGTTATTACTATTATTATCTTATAATAATTAAGGCGAGTGAACAATATAAATTGTTCTTTTGAGCTTGGTAATACACGGCTAGAGCAAGAAGTAGAGGAGTATTTTTCTCTCTAAAAATCTCTCTAAAACTTGCATGTGTGTAGTGTAAGAATGAATGAAGGCTTGAGTGCACAACACACTCAATAGAGTGTATGTTTGGACGGTTTGGTTGAGGTGCCCTATGCATGGGCACCAATACACCACATGTCATAATACCTCTATATTTGATTAAAATATTTTTATCTTATAAAATTCAAATATAAGATAATAATGTATAATGTAGTTCAAGTGTGATAGACCATCACACGGTCCAAACATACTACCATGTTCATTTCATCATATATAAAATGTACATTATAAGTTTAACTAATTTAAACTTATTATGAAATAATAATCCCATTATTATCATTAGATTTTATATTAAAACATTTCTAATATAAATTAACTCATTCTTAAATAATGTTTCATAAACATACTAATTTTAGTAATGACATATCATTCACTAAAATTTACAATTTATAATCGTATTATAAATATATATACCAAGCTCGATGCATATATAAACTAGGATTGATATGAATCGAATCACATACGATCATATCGTTTTCTTTATTATTAGAGTTGTCCTAAAGGTGTGACCTAAAGGGATCGACTGATCACCACCGTCTTACGACAGTAATGTTAAACTCTAGTAAGCCAATCATTACCGATTAATGTTGATCAGTCGACTATATGATAAGGATCATCCCATGAGTATTCTTATTGTAGATTTATCAGTACTTTGTATTTACTGACGTGATCGCACTATTGTTGAGGACACTTTTCCCAACAATCTCCCACTTGTCCTCGACAAGTGTGCGTCACCAATTCTCTTGTCCTATTACGTCATCTCCCACTCAATGCAAGGTGTCTCGCAGGTCGTACTTGCATTTGATCATATCTTGAGTAGTTTTCCTCGATCTGGAGATTTAACTGCTTTGACCGGAATTATCTACCATAGATACCTTCCGAGCGTGGCCACGCATTTCCAGTTAAACTTCTCCTCGAGTGGCCTTGAGATTTAAGACAACCCTGACAAGGGGTTGGACAATTCCTATCCTACTGTTCCCTTCGACTGGCATAGTCCATCATGACCCAAAAGAAGCCCATTTGACCCCCTTTAACGGTTGATCGTAGAGCTAAAATCAAAGTCACTCTGAAAACTACGTCACCTTAGGCGAATAGTCTCAAGTCAAAGAATTGACTAGCAAGAATACATATAGTAGCTCTCGCCACGACCAGGCTAATTATAAAATTTCCAGAACTCTATAAGCGGTCACGATATGCCCGACAAAGTGCCTCATGCAGTCTGCCTATGTGATCGACTAGTCATACCTTATGACTCTATGGCATTTGAACTTGCCATCAATCGCTTCACATTCTAGTTGCTTCGAGACGTCACCTCATACAAGCGACTAGGGGCTATACTAAGTCTATCTGGTCCACTTAATGGGGTTCAAATTGTCTCTACAACCCATCCAGATTTGACAAAGTATATAAATAAGTAGTTTTAATGCAAAACATAAAACTTTAAATAATAAACGCGGTTATCATATATGAACAATAAAGCTTGTATTTCATATCACATAACCTAGTACATGTTCGGCATACGCCTTAAACCCATAGATAAAATATGAGCATCATGCTTAGCTTGTGATAGTGCTTTGGTTAAAGGATCAGCAACATTTTCTTCTGTCCCTACCTTACATATCACAATTTCCTTTCTATCTAGAAAATCTCTAATCACATGATATTTTCTTTGTACATGCTTCGATCTACTGCTAGACTTTGGCTCCTTAGCTTGAAAAATAGCACTACTATTATCACAATAGAGGGTGATAGGATCTTCGGCCTCGGGAACTACTCTTAGTCCCTCAAGAAACTGCCTAATCCACACTGCTTCTTTTGCAGCTTCACATGCTGCTATGTACTCAGCTTCCGTTGTAGAATCCGCAACCACTGGCTCTTTATAGCTCTTCCAACTAACGGCACCACCATTAAGGATAAAGACGTATCCAGCCTGGGATTTCATGTCGTCTCTATCCGTTTGGAAGCCAGCATCTGTGTAACCCTTTACACTTAGCTCATCATCCCCACCAAACACCAAAAATGAATCCTTAGTTCTTCTTAAGTATTTAAGGATATTCTTAACAGCAATCCAGTGACCTTCACCTGGATTCGCTTGATATCTACTAGTCATGCTTAGAGCATGTGAGACATCTGGACGAGTGCATACCATAGCGTACATGATGGATCCAACTGCGGAAGCATAAGGAATCTCTTTCATGCGTTCAACATCCTCGGGTTCAGTGGGACATTGAGATTTACTCAAAAATATCCCACTTCCCATAGGAAGAAATCCTCTCTTGGAGTTCTTCATGCTGAACCGTCGAAGTATCTTATCGATATAAGATTCTTGACTTAGTGCCAACATCCTTTTAGGTCTATCTCTATAGATCCGGATACCTAGTATGCGTTGTGCATTTCCTAAATCCTTCATTTGGAAATGACTTCCCAACCATCCTTTCACAGAGGATAACATTTGAATATCATTTCCAATAAGTAGTATGTCATCTACATACAGTATTAGGAACACGACTTTGCTCCCACTGAATTTGGTATATAAACATGGTTCCTCGACACTTCGAGCGAAACCATTTTCTTTTATAACCTCATTAAAACGATGATTCCAACTCCTGGATGCTTGCTTAAGACCATAGATGGATTTCTTAAGTTTGCAAACTTTGTCATGATTTTTAAGATCCTCAAAACCTTCAGGTTGTATCATATACACATCCTCCTTTAAATACCCATTCAAGAAGGCGGTTTTGACGTCCATTTGCCATATTTCATAATCATGAAATGCGGCGATCGCTAACATAATCCTAATGGATCTAAGCATAGCAACTGGAGCAAAAGTTTCATCATAATGAAGACCTTGTACTTGGGTAAACCCTTTAGCTACTAGCCTAGCTTTGTAGACATCATCATGTCCTTCTATGCCATTCTTCACCTTGAAGATCCACTTGCACTGAAGAGGTCTCACGCCTTCAGTCAAGTCAACCAAGTCCCATACTTGATTTTGATACATAGAATCCATTTCGGATTTCATGGCCTCTTGCCATTTTGCGGAGTCGGGACTAGAGATTGCAGCTTTATAAGTGGTAGGTTCATCACTTTCTAAAAGTAAAACATCAAGACTACCATCTCCCTCAATTAATCCAACATACCTATCAGGTTGATGTGGAATTCTACTCGACCTCCTAGGTTGAATAGGTACCGAAGTAGATGAAGAAGGAACATTTTCGTTCATCTCCACTTCAGTTTGTGGATCTTGGACTTCATTGATTTCATGAAGTTCAAAATTTCTCCCACTCTGTCTTTTAGAAACAAATTCTTTCTCCAGAAAGACAGCCTCTATAGATACAAACACTTTGTTATCTCGAGGTTTATAGAAGTAATATCCACGTGAGGTGGTTGGATAACCAATAAAAGTGCATTTTTCAGATCTCGGAGCTAATTTGTCATCGGTCTTTACCTTGACGTAAGCCTCACAACCCCATATCTTCATATAGGATAATGAAGGAACCTTTCCTCTCCACATCTCATATGGAGTCTTTTCGGTCACTTTAGTTGGACTAACGTTCAACGATTTGATGGCGGTGAGAATTGCAAATCCCCAAAATGAATCTGGTAAATCAGTTTGACTCATCATGGACCGAACCATATCTAGTAAAGTTCGATTTCTCCTTTCAGCCACACCATTAAGTTGTGGTGTTCCAGGAGGTGAGAGTTCTAATAATATACCATTATCTTTTAAGTGTGAATCAAATTCACCACTGAGATATTCTCCACCTCGATCTGATCGAAGTGCTTTAATCTTCTTGTCAAGTTGGTTTTCTACCTCATTTTGAAATTCCTTGAATTTCATGAAGGCTTCACTTTTAAATTTCATTAAGTAGACATGCCCATATCTACTTAAATCATCTGTGAAGGTGATGAAGTAGTCATAGTTACCCCTAGCGGTGATTGTTAATGGACCACATACATCGGTATGGATGAGTCCTAGTAAATCACTTGCTCTTGTTCTTTTACCACTAAAAGGATTTCGAGTCATTTTTCCTAGGAGGCAAGCTTCGCATGTGCCATATGATTCATAATCAAATGGTTTGATAATGTTAGTCTTCACTAATCTTTTAATGCGATTTTCGTTTATATGACCAAGTCGACAATGCCAATAAAATGATTCATTTGGTTCACTTGTTTTTGCTCTTTTAGATTCTATGTTATAAACATCACGGAATGAAGTCGCAGTTTCCAAAACATATATTCCATTAATAGAAGTGGCATGACCAATAATCATGTCATTCTTAGAGATAATACAACGATTGTTCTTAATGGAAAAACAATAACCTTCAATGTCTAACATTGCTACGGAAATAATGTTTTTAGAAAGCGATGGTACATAATAACAATTATTCAAATGTAGCTCAAATCCGCTTGGTAAGGCAAGAGTGCACGTCCCCTTTGAAGTGGCCGCTACCCGAGCTCCATTTCCAAGTCGGAGATCCATCTCTCCCTTGTCAATCTTCTCGGCTCCTCTTAAACCCTGTACACGATTACAAAGGTGAGAACCACAACCGGTATCCAATACCCAAGTTGAATTAGAAGTATAATTAATGTCAATAACATAAATTTCGGATAAAGAATTACCTAACGGAATTACAAGACCCTCTTGAATATGCCGTAAATAAATTGGACAATTCCTCCTCCAATGGCCCATATCACGACAATAGTGACATTGACCCTTTTGTGATTTCTTTTGCTTCCTTCTCTTCTTTGCAAGACTTTTCTTGCTAGAGCTCCCACTGGCTTTATCATAAGCCCTTTCTTTCAAATACAAGGCATCCAACTCTTGATTTAGCTCATCAATATAAGCCGTATCAAGTAAAGGTCCCTTGGGATATGGGAGAGAAGTGACAAAGTTCACATTGCCATCCGGACCCGTTCCGAAATGAATTTCTCTAGTAGTATCAAAGTTATTTCGGGTGCAAATTTCGTCAAATACATTGTGACAAGAGTCAATAGTAATGGGTGTAGTAGGGTTCGATGGATCCATTGCGGTCTCAATTACTACAAAACGGAAATAAAGGAAAATATTAACGTTTATCATTTTGATTTATTCACTTGTGTAAACAAGCAAAACATTTACTCAATGATCTCTTACCCAATCAAGTAAATGATCCCGAGATCCAAATACATACTAACTTGGGCACGGTTTAGCCGATACATCCCTCATTAATATGATTCGGTGGATTAACTCCTTAATCGATTCTACTTTTAGAATTCCCGGTCGATAAAATTACATTAATTCTTATCTTAGCCCGAACTTATTACCACTACGGTGGCTCGAATACTTTCGTTGAGATCGACCAAATTTCTAGAACGTAATCATATTACCCCACTTCACCAACGTAATAAGGTTTGCACCCCGGTTTAGCCGAGCCTACTCCCTTATGAAGAAGATCCTTCGCGGGTTCTTTACTTTTTGGTATGGCTATGTCTCAATTTTAGAATGTCGTAAGAGATCTTGTCAATTTATTATCTATCTCCTTTAAGTGAACTAATTCGGTGAATTATGGATAAATTGATTGACACGGAGTGGGACTCGAAACTCGATATGCATGTAAAGTTGATGGCGATTTGGCAATGCATGCAACATATAAAATAAATGCAAAACATATTTAAACTCCTAGTATGGCCTTTCCTAAGATAGAAAATAAATGTAAATTACAAATTCGGAAACCAACTCCTTTGGTCCCTTGAACTTCACACGCGGCACGCATCCCAAGGCAAACTCCGTCTTGGTCGGAACTCCTTTCCGAAATGGCACCGACTTCAAGGATCTCCGGAATTACAAATAATTACAATTTTCTATCTATATTATACATTACATAATATTATAAAACAATAAAATAAAGTGATACGAAATCACATTAAATTACAACCGAATTGATAAACCCTTACATTACGGGAAATATCAATTAAAATCTAAGGCCATACTAAGTAAATTACATAATTCAAAATTATATAACAAAATAATGACATTCATACAAAATAATATAATGCATCAAAATAAATATGTTCATTTTAATGCCAAATCGCCCTAATACATTTTATTAGTTTTAACTTATCCGGTTTTATGGAATTTACGATTTAACCTTTAAACATGCCATAAACTTCAATGTAAATCACATTTACATCAAAATTAACTTTCCTAAAACATTTTAGGATTAAAATTAGTCTACACTAATATAGGCAAATTAATTCAAAATTAATTTACGTGTTCATTTTTGGCCTTAATAATTTCATAGTCATCATGAAAAATTCAAATTAAATTACAATAATTAAAATCTGAATTTCGAAAACTTTAACATTCTGAAAATTACTTTAATAATCACAATGTCAAAATTTCATGGTTAAAATATTCGAACTAGTTTCGACAATTAATTAATTTTAACCAACATGTCAATATTACTCCATTTATCTAATAAATCGTAATGCATGCAATACAAATCTATATTGTACGAAATTTTACATACTATTTGTAAAATATGCATGTGACATTATACATGAAGATTACGGCCAGAAACTTATACCATCTATTTTAGTCTAATTTTCTGATTTTAACAATTAAATCGTCAAAATACTAAAATGATATAATTGAACAACTTTAAATTCCACAACTTATCAATATAACCTAAAAACAATTTTAGGACCGGATATATTCACATGCAAAACATTTCGAGTGTCTTATCTTATAAGTCGAAATAAGTAGTTTTATTTAAGTTCCAATAACTCGGAAAAACAATACCGATTATGCATGCAAATAACCATTTGCTCTGATACCAATTGTTGGGTTTCTCAACCTCTTATTATGATATTAGTCATACTAATTTTAATTCATAAACTCATAGATCTTGTTGCATGCATAACTAGATGATAGCCAAAACATATGAAGAATAAAATGGTCCTTACATTGCTTGAGTTTCGGCTAAATGGGCACAATCAAAGACTCCTTCTTTAATTGTTCTTGAGCTTATATCAAAGGATGATCCTCCTAGTCCCCAATATAGAAGACCTCCAATGAGTAGGCACCAAGACACACTCTAATAATATTTATGTTTGATTTTACTAGAATCTCACACAAATAACCTAGTTATTACTATTATTATCTTATAATAATTAAGGCGAGTGAACAATATAAATTGTTCTTTTGAGCTTGGTAATACACGGCTAGAGCAAGAAGAAGAGGAGTATTTTTCTCTCTAAAAATCTCTCTAAAACTTGCATGTGTGTAGTGTAAGAATGAATGAAGGCTTGAGTGCACAACACACTCAATAGAGTGTATGTTTGGACGGTTTGGTTGAGGTGCCCTATGCATGGGCACCAATACACCACATGTCATAATACCTCTATATTTGATTAAAATATTTTTATCTTATAAAATTCAAATATAAGATAATAATGTATAATGTAGTTCAAGTGTGATAGACCATCACACGGTCCAAACATACTACCAAGTTCATTTCATCATATATAAAATGTACATTAGAAGTTTAACTAATTTAAACTTATCATGAAATAATAATCCCATTATTATCATTAGATTTTATATTAAAACATTTCTAATATAAATTAACTCATTCTTAAATAATGTTTCATAAACATACTAATTTTAGTAATGACATATCATTCACTAAAATTTACAATTTATAATCGTATTATAAATATATATACCAAGCTCGATGCATATATAAACTAGGATTGATATGAATCGAATCACATACGATCATATCGTTTTCTTTATTATTAGAGTTGTCCTAAAGGTGTGACCTAAAGGGATCGACTGATCACCACCGTCTTACGACAGTAATGTTAAACTCTAGTAAGCCAATCATTACCGATTAATGTTGATCAGTCGACTATATGATAAGGATCATCCCATGAGTATTCTTATTGTAGATTTATCAGTACTTTGTATTTACTGACGTGATCGCACTATTGTTGAGGACACTTTTCCCAACAATATCAACCATGCCCAACTTGATAAAATATAAACAATTCGTCATTACGAACTATGAAAATACGTGGTATTACAAAAATGTATGTCTACCTCCGAAATGACAAGTTTTGAAAAAAAATTAGAAATGGTTTATAATATTAATTGACTTTAGCGTTTGATTCAGCGTTAGAACTCGTTATTGGAGACGTCTAACTTGTACTATGCTTGTCGGCACATGATTTAGTTTTGGACTAGCCCTTGATTTGGAATGTCGGGCTCTTGAATGCGCAACGAGAATCTTCTTGTTCCATTGACGAGGACTTGTGCCTTTGGAAAATCTTTTCAAATTTTCGAAAAAAAAATCTAGGTTTTGAAATATCAAAGTTTTGTTGGGAAATGTGTCCTCAACAATAGTGCGATCACGTAATTAAATCTCATAACGTGAATGCGCAAGGGATGATACGATTTTATATTAGTCAACTGACCAACATTAATCGGTAATGATTGGCTAGCTAGAGTTTGACATTACTGTCGTATGACGGTGGTGGTCAGTTGATCCCTTTAGGTCACACCTTTAGGACAATTCCCTTAGTTGATAAAATGATCAAATGTATAGTGATACGATTTGATCATATTCCTTAAACTCGTATATCGAGAAATTAGAGGTTAAATTTTAATGTAAGATTTTTGTTTAAAATTGAAACGTGTCAATTGTTAAACATTAAACGATATTTCATTATATCGTAATTAGAATGAATTGGGTTATAATTATTACAAAGGTTGTAAATCGTATTGACGATAAATTATAAATGACCATTTTATATGTTGGTAATTTCGAATTACATGTCGAAATGATAAATATGATTTATTTAATTACAAATGATATTTATATGATGAATATGCATTTTTGTTAATTAAAACAATTGTTATTTAAATGTAACATTTTAGATGTCACATTTATACAATTGATCAAAACACAAAAATAAAATGGACTATGTTAAAATGGATAGTGGTGCCGGTTTGGTGGAGATGAATTAAAGGTGTTTTAATTGTGTTTTAAATATTAAAGACACAATTATAACCTAGCTTAGCACCTAATGGTTAGGGTTGCATACCTATGCCATGGGTAATCTCAATAAGCAATCCTTTAAGCATTCCCCATGCCTAGAGCCGGCTACTACTACTACTCCCTATAATCTTAAGTTCAAGTGTTGATTTAAGACTAATATATATGATATATAAGTGAAAACCTCATACATTCATTCTAACTCTTAACCTAGCCGAAATTCTACTAAGGTAAGGAGAGATTATTTAACCTCTAAATATATATTATAAGATAATAAAATCATACTATTTTGTAGTATTGAAATAATATTCTAATTAGAGAGATTAGAATAAGTTTAAGGAGAAACCGTTTTTGTACTAGCTTGTTCAAAATCTCGGTTGGTTAGCATGCTTAAGATCACTTATAATATGCTAATTAAAGGGTTAATTAAAAGATTATGTTAGTATGACTAAAGATTAGTTTATGAGTAACTAATAAAACCCAACAATTGGTATCAGAGCAATAGGTTGTTTGCATGCTTTCCGTTTACGTTTTTACGGAGTTATAATGATAACAAAATAAAATTTGGTATTTTCGTTTAATATATGATATGCACGAAATAATTTAAGCATGATTACCTACTGTTTTCTAAAATGTTTTAGAATATTTGGAATATATTTTGCATGAATATTGACTTATGGTATATTAAATCTCGGTTTTAATATGTTTTAATGGTTAAAAAATGTTTATTTTTGGGAAAAATAGTTAAAATAAGCTTCTGGCCGAGATTTTTCAGTATGTTATCACATGTCTTTTCTATAATATGAATATGAATTTTCGTAAATTATGGACTTATAAACCGTGTGATATGAATTTTAATGGTTAAAATGCAATAAGATGAATAAAAATGGGTTAAAATAGTTATATTATGAATTTGACTATAAAAATTTATGAGGATGTCACATGCAATATTTAAAAATTTATGTTGAATTTTCCAGAAATTTATCTCAAATATTGCAATATTATAGATTTTTAATGTAAAAATCGGGTAATTAGTGACATAATTTCGACTTTAATAGTTTAAGTTGGAATTTGGCCATAAAAATTGAACACGATGTCATATATATTATTTCCAGCATGTATAAAATTTTCGGGAATTTTATCTTATTTTATGCTTGAGAAATAATTTTAAAGGTTAAAATCGTACGATATATGACGTAAATCGTTAAAATTTGCAAAAGTTGTTAAAATGGCCGAAATATGTAACCCATATTATTCATATATGATATGTTCATCAGGAAAATATTCTTGGGAGCCAAAAGTTTCAGATTTGATTTAATTTTAATTTGTTAAAAGTAGCATTTAAAATTGAATATTTAGAGTCATCTTTTTAAAATTTCGGCTATGGGCAATGTGCCATTTAATTTTCTGTCCATTTTGTGTTCTTAAAAAGTTTTGGAAGGTATACAAATATTATTAGTATTTAGTTTGCATTTATGAAGTTAATTATTGAATTTTCCGACTTAATATGCTCGTTTTACGTCTTATTTACGAAATAATGTTAAAACCGTAAATACTAATATTTTAAGATTCTGAAAATTTTAAGAACATTCTGGGTTTTTCAAAATTTGAATTTGAATTTTCGAAATTTTTATGACTCTTTTGGATTTTTATATTATTTTTCCCGAAAAACCGAGTAATACCGATCAATATCGATATATATTAAGTTAAGTCATGTTCAAAGTTTGAGTAAGACTAAATTTTGAATCCTATGCGAGTTAGGATGATTAACTTAAGGATGAAAACCGTTTCATAAAAATGCATAGTGTTGTTAACCGTTAAAACACGTGATTCCAAAAACCGAGGTTTATGATAACTATTTAAATAAGTGTTTTAAATAGGACGATTTGGCTTAGGATTTGCATGATAATTCATATTTACATAAGCATTGCATATTATATTATGAATGTCATGATTTATTTTACGTAATTTTGGGAATTATGTAATTTACTTAGTATGACCTTAGTTTTTAATCGGTATTTCCCGTAATGTAAGGGGTTACCGATTGGGTTGTAATTTTGTGATCTCGTATCACCCAATTGTAATTTATTTCTATTTTATAATGTATAAAGTAGACTAGAAAAGTTGTAATTTTTGTAAAATCCGGAGTTCCTTGAAGACGGTGCCATTCGGAAAGGAGTTCCGACAAGACGGTGTTTACCTCGTAGTGCGTGCCTCGTGAAGTTCAAGGGACCAAAGTAGTTGGTTTCCGAATTTGTACTTTATTATTTCTTTTCTAGGAAAGGCCATACTAGGGCTTATTTTATGCTTTTATTTTTGCTTTTATATGTTTGCATGCGTAGCCAAATCGTCATACATCGTATCATGCATGTTTCGACCTAGTCGACCTAGTCTTTTATTTTATCGATAATTCACCGACTTAGTTCACTTAAACGGAGATAGATAATAATTTGACTAGATCTCTTACATATAAATATTGAGACTTAGCCTTACCAAAGAGTATGGACCCATGAATCCCTTCTTCACAAGAACGTAGGCTCGGCTACACCGGGGTACTAAAATTGTCACGTTGGGTAAGTGGGGTAATAAGATTACACCTTGAAATTCGGTTGATCTCAACGAAAGTATTCGTAACCGTAGTTGCAATAAGTTAGGGCTAAAGATAATTTTAAGAAAATTGTCGACCGAGAGTTCTAAGAGTAGAACCGATTAAAGGGTTAATCCACCAAATTATACCGATACGGGTTGAATCGGCTACACCGTGCCCGGATTAGTATGGGTTTGGGTCTCGGGATTGTTTACTTAATTGGGTAAGAGATCATTAAGTAAATATATAACTAAACTTGTTAAAGTTTCTAATTTAAATTACGAATTTTAAAATGATGTTGGTTTCCTTTTATTATTGTAGTTTAATTTTCAACATCATCAATGGCAACCAACGCTCCACCTCTCACTAACGTATCATGGCTTCGATCCTTTATGGATCGTTGTAAACTCGATAAGCATGGTTCCAATTTTAAGGATTGGGATGCGCAATTACTTTTGGCCGCTCAAGGTGACGATAAGAGTCGTTACCTATCCGAAGCCGCTCCTCCCGCTCCGACCGCTCGTTCGTCGGTCCAAACTCGTGAGGCCTATGAAGCCTACATGAAAGAGTCCTCCGCTCTTAAAAATGTGCTCATCTTCTCCATGGAGCCGGATCTCCAAAGGAGTATGATTAAGTTGACCACATCGTATGAGATATACACCAAGCTTGCGACCATGTTTTCGCAAACTCCAAGGGTGATTCAATATGAGGCGGCTTCCGCCTTCTTTGACATTACATTCAAGGAAGGGCAAAAGATAAGCCCTCATGTGCTCAAACTCGTTGAGCTCGCGGAGACTCTAAAAGCTCAAAATGTTGATGTTCCCGACTCTCTAATTATTGACCGAGTTCTTCACTCGCTCAATAAGGTTAAAGCGTATGCTCAATTCCGGGTGAATTTCAATATGCGAAACCAAGAGACCACATTGGACGAGTTGCATAAGATGCTCGTCCAAGCCGAAAGGGACATGGGACTTCATGAAAGTTCCACCAAAGATGTTTTGAACATCGAAAAGAAAGGGAAACCGAGCTTCAAAAGGAATGCCTCTAAAGGCAAGGGCAAGAAAACGTTCAAGCCCAAGGCGACCAAAGAAAAGACCTTTTCGAAAGGCGCTTCCACCTCATCTTCAAAAGAGCAAGACAAGTGCCATTATTGCACGAGGATCGGTCATTGGAAGAGAAATTGCCCCAAATACTTAAGTGATCTCAAAAATGGAAAGGCAACCGCCGTAGGTAATAATTCTCGTTTAAATTCATGTCATTTATCAACTTATGTATAATGGTACAAGTGTGTTGATATTTACCCTTTTTAATTGTTTTAAAGGGGCGCCTCCTAATAACGATAAGGGCAAGGAGAAGGAAGCATGAAGTTCCTTACTTGGATGGCTATGGTAGCATCCAAATTGATCGAAGACTTGAAGAGCTAGCCTCTAATTTTCATATTGTCTTCTTTCATATTTTGCATTTTATTTTGGAACAAATTTTCTTGTAAGACAAGGATTTAAATCCTAAAACAATGGTTGTAATTTTGGATATTAGTGACTTGGTTTTCAACCCGAGTCACTACTTTTGTTCTTAATCAATGTTTTGATTTATCAAAATAAATTGCATACCTTGTTAAAACATGAATAATAGTGATCTTATCACGCAATAAACATTGATACGATCAAGTATAATATAATCAAAGAGTTTATTAAAACGGAGAACTATACCACATAAAAGTACTTTCAATCATTTTGAGAAAATGTTAATTCATTATACGATGATCATTTTGAGTGAAAATGAGAATGAATTAATCATACCATAAACTTATATACATTGGTTCGATCGAAATAAGCTATCCTTGTACAAATAAGGGTTATTTTAAAGGATAGAGTGGGAGAAAATTTTCGACCTACAAACCAATGATATAACTATAGGATCTTAGAGAAGATTCCTGAAAGGGTTCTTAAGAAGAAACCTAAATAAGATAACAAAAGAAACTACGGGAGGACACTCGAAGAAAGGTACACTAAAGAAACTACGGGAGGACACTCGAAGAAAGGTTCTTTGTGTTCATTGTTTCAGTGGGAAACCCCGTATGAATTCGGAAGGAAGATCGGCTCCATAAGATAGTGATTTTTCAAAGATTATAAGATAATAGAGGAGAAATCATCTTTCTATTCGGAGGCAAGACCGATTCCTTGAAATAATGATTTTCCTATGATTATAAGATAATAGAGGAGAAATCATCTCAGTCCCCTCGGCAGTAGTTTATGTTGTGTCAGAAGGTATGATCTGAAAAGATGGATCACTATAGAGATAGTGATAATAATTCGAGTAATAGTTTAACATGCGAGAAATGAAAGGTTCATTTAAGATATCGAGAGATATTGTTTTCAGTGGGAGCAATATTCATTAAAGAATTGAAACCTACCATTTAGAGAGAATGGGTGATTCTTTAAGAGTAAAGAATAAGAGGTACTCAATTTAGATGAATAAAATAATTTGTATCATATGATGATGGAGTTTTAATGGGAAGGTTTATTATATGGATAATAAAAGGTCGCCCACTAGAAGTTAGAATGGTTGGATACATTATTCATAATGATGAATGAAACCATTATCAAAATAGCCAAGATGAGTGAAAATTATTAGAATGATGATATCATAAATAGACTACAATATAATTTTCAGTACATAAGTGACTATAGAGAGTGATTCCTTAATCCCTCCAGTATATCGATACGTCACAAGTTATAAGATAACAGTGGGAGCTTTCCTACGGGAAGGAAACTCAAAATCTAGAAAGAGTTCTAGATATGTACTCAAATAGTATCATATTATACGGGATAATATGAGAATGAAGGAGACCAAAATTTGTAAGTTTTGCAATCATGAATAAAGGTTATTCGCAAAACACTAATACAAATAGATGATTGTGCAACAAATGCAATGTAATAGTATTGACTATTGTTGCATGACAACATCATTTGAGTTATAATTAACTCAAAGTAAAAGATACTTTGTCAGAATCCAAATGGGTTGTAAGAGACAATATTGAACCCCATAAGTGAACTGGATTGACTTAGTATGGCCCCTAGCCGCTTACATGAGGTGACATCTCGAAGCGACTAGAGTGTGAGGTGATTGATGGCAAGTTCAAGTGCCATAGAGTCATATGTGATGACTAGTCGATCACATAGGCAGACTGTAAGAGACACTCTGTCGGGCAATGTGACCGCTTATAGAGTTCTGGAAATTTTATAGCCGGGTCGTGGCGAGAACTGCTATAGTATTCTTGTGAGTCAATTCTTAGACTAAAGACTACTCTCCCAAGATGGTACAGTTTAGGCATAACCTTGATCCATTCTCTACGACTTTTCGTAACTGGAGTCAAATGGGATTGTTTTGGGTTGTGACTGACTGTGACTAGTTGAAGGAAGTAGTGCGATAGAAATTGTCCACCCCTTGTCAGGGTTGTTCAAATCTCAGGGCCACTCGAGGAGAAGTTAACTGGAAATGCGTGGCCACGCTCGGAAGGTATCTACGGTAGATAATTCCGGTCAAACAGTTATTCTCCAGATCGAGGAAACCACTCATGATATGATTGAATGCAAGTACGACCTTAGAGAGACATCTTGCATTGAGTGGGAGATCGTAATAGGACAAGAGAATTGGTGACGCACACTTGTCGAGGACAAGTGGGAGATTGTTGGGAAATGTGTCCTCAACAAGAGTGCGATCACGTAATTAAATCTCATAACGAGAATGCGCAAGGGATGATACGATTTTATATTAGTCAACTGACCAACATTAATCGGTAATGATTGGCTAGCTAGAGTTTGACATTACTGTCGTATGACGGTGGTGGTCAGTTGATCCCTTTAGGTCACACCTTTAGGACAATTTCCTTAATTGATAAAATGATCAAATGTATAGTGATACGATTTGATCATATTCCTTAAACTCGTATATCGAGAAATTAGAGGTTAAATCTTAATGTAAGATTTTTGTTTAAAATTGAAATGTGTCAATTGTTAAACATTAAACGATATTTCATTATATCGTAATTAGAATGAATTGGGTTATAATTATTACGAAGGTTGTAAATCGTATTGACGATAAATTATAAATGACCATTTTATATGTTGGTAATTTCGAATTACATGTCGAAATGATAAATATGATTTATTTAATTACAAATGATATTTATATGATGAATATGCATTTTTGTTAATTAAAACAATTGTTATTTAAATGTAACATTTTAGATGTCACATTTATACAATTGATCAAAAGACAAAAATAAAATGGACTATGTTAAAATGGATTAGTGGTGCCGGTTTGGTGGAGATGAATTAAAGGTGTTTTAATTGTGTTTTAAATATTAAAGACACAATTATAACCTAGCTTAGCACCTAATGGTTAGGGTTGCATACCTATGCCATGGGTAATCTCAATAAGCAATCCTTTAAGCATTCCCCATGCCTAGAGCCGGCTACTACTACTACTCCCTATAATCTTAAGTTAAAGTGTTGATTTAAGACTAATATATATGATATATAAGTGAAAACCTCATACATTCATTCTAACTCTTAACCTAGCCGAAATTCTACTAAGGTAAGGAGAGATTATTTAACCTCTAAATATATATTATAAGATAATAAAATCATACTATTTTGTAGTATTGAAATAATATTCTAATTAGAGAGATTAGAATAAGTTTAAGGAGAAACCGTTTTTGTACTAGCTTGTTCAAAATCTCGGTTGGTTAAGGGTTGTCTTGGTGCATCCAAAGAAGGTATCCTTATTTGGGTACTAGGAGGATCATCCTCGCCATTCTTTCGGACCGTGTGTAAGGGTTCGAGAACTCTCTTATTTCCGCATTTTAGCATGCTTAAGATCACTTATAATATGTTAATTAAAGGGTTAATTAAAAGACTATGTTAGTATGACTAAAGATTAGTTTATGAGTAACTAATAAAACCCAACAAGTTTGGTAAATGCTTTGGTTATTTACCTTGTCTTTACAACTTACCGTTTATCTGCTTTCAAGTTTCGTGGACGAAACTTTTTAAAAGGTGGGGTGATTGTAACACCCCGTAATTTCCAAGTATTTATATATTATTAAAATCTTATTTTATTAATAATAATGTTCCACAATAAATAAAATTCCTTTTAAAATTTATGTTTTCGATAATGATATTAATATGTCCGTCTTAAACTTATACTCCTTAAACTTGTGAAACGCTACTCTGTCCTTGTTAATAATTTTTAGATATTTTAAGGGCATATCTAGCGTTTTCTTATAAAACAATAGTTTTATCTCTTTTTCTTAGCTTTCCAACGCCACCGAAAACACCTCAATACGAGTTCTGTAGAGGAAATTATGCCGAAAATACGAAAGGCTGTCACGGACTATCCGCAGACGAGACACTCGCTCGTTGCTTACTCTTTACTCTTTTCCACATGTCCTTTGGGACACTTGGCTAAGTATGGAACTTTGCCTTGCTGCCCAAGGTCATTCCTTCTACTTCCTTCCTTCTTCTTCATTCCTTTATTCTTTTTTTTCAGCTAGAACACCCAAACATAAACACCATTGTTACACTCTTTACTTTCAACCTTAAGACGATCGTAAAATCTTCGTTTCTTATCGGTTTTCGACGATTTTCGCGCCTATCTCTTCCTCTCCTCGCCCTCCATCTTTCTAGGTAATAAAAGTATAAAAATTCTTCCTTAATATATTCTGGTCGTGGCCTTTAAGGCACGGTTCTCTTAGCTAACCTCGTTTATTTATGTGTAGCTAGTTCGTTGTCCGAACCGGAGTGGCTTTGAGTCAAAATCATGCTTATTTAAGAGCTATAAGGTAACGGTGATGGGTTACTCGACTTATCGTCTATGTTTGCATGTGTTCTATATGCTAGTAATGTTTAGTATACTAGAATTGTGTTTGGTTAAATAGTGACATGATTAAGTTCATAAATCATATGTTTGGATGAATTTCATTTTGCATGGTTGTGTTGGATGATATTCTAGTTGGAAATTCATCAAGAATTGTATTGTTAAATGAGGTTGTGATCTTTGAGGATGATTAATTTGATAGTTTTTCAAGTTCATAATGCTTGGTTTACTTTGGCTATTTGATAAAGTTTCAGCACCTTGACAAATCTGTCCATTGTCCTGTACAATTTATTTCGACATCTTAAAGTATCCATCTTTGAAAATGTTGAAAATCCCGTTTTACGAAGCAATACATTTTGTGTGACGATTTCTGACACACTGTAAAGATCAGACAATAACCCCATGTTAAGTTCGTATTTTGAAAATGCTTATCTGACAAATATTGTACATAAAAGTCTTATTAATCTGACCCAGTTGGCCTTGTATCATTTCGATTTTATTTGAATTAATTATGAATTTTACGGGAAAGGACAGCTGAAATGTATGTAAAACGCTTTTAAGACTTATGTTTTATTAATCAGTTCCGTTTATTCTTCTCCCGTATGGAATGGAATTAAGTGTTTTCTTATTTATCGATTGTTGGCTCTTGTATGTAAATGATTTGGTTAACGGTTATGTTAGCTTAAATTGTGTTTGATGATGGTTATGTTATCTTAAGATGGGTAGGGTGACAGTTATGTTGCCTTGCTTGTGTTTAGGTGACGGTTATGTCACCCTAAATTGTGTTGCAACGGTTATGTTGCCTTGGTTGTGAATAGATAGCGGTGATACGATTTGTGTATCACTGTAATGAACAAACGCCACTCCAGTTAAGGGATTTTATCTAACTATGTTTGGGATTGGTCGGTGTCCGTGGTTATGCGGCCCGACCCCCGTGGGTCGTTCGGTGTAGGTTATTACATCGAGAGTTCTGGCCAGGTCTTAGGCATATAGTTGTCGGTTATGCGCTATACATAGTATCATCATGACGTGGTTATGCGCTCCGGTAGCTAGGGCGCGGTTATACGCCCTAGCCTGTTAGTGGAGCGGTTATACTCCCTGACTGTCAGTTGTAGCGGTTATGCTACCTGACGGCGTTCATTCTATTCTTGGTTGTTGTTGTTTGTGTGATTGGACATGCCATCAAGTTGTTGGGGCTGGTGTCCTTGACAATTAAGTACAATGACTTATTAAATCTCTTTAAGGATCACAAGGGCATACTTCTGTATTATTACCAGTTGATCCACGTTTATCAATAACGGTTGGCTTGCTAGATAAGTTTGACGTTATTGTCATACGGATGGCGGTGGTCAACTGGTCCCTATACGTCACACCTATAGGACACGTTTGAGAGATGTGAAGGTATGAAAATACAGTCACATTTTGCCGGATATGACTAAACGGTTAGTCAGAGGTATTGACTATTAAATTAGTCAATAAGATGTTGAGAATTATTATTTAATACAGATTAAATAATTTTAGCTAATACGGATTACATGTTTAATTCGTAAATTAAATATAAACGGTTATATTTAATTAAATATAGTATTCGCAAATTAATATAAACAGTTATATTAATTTAGGTAATTATACAATATCGTATTTTATCAGACCGTTATTAATATATCGACTGTATTAATATCTGATAACATGTTACGATTTATAAATTAAACCCGCGAATAAATAATAGCTAAATTGGGTCGAATCACGCATTAGGATAAGGTAAGAGTGGAAGCCCACTCCTACCCAAACCCTAAGTTTCGGCCGAAATAACTATATAAGGAGGAGGACTCTCCTTATATCAGTTACTCTTGTTGCACTGTAACATAATTCTCAAGTAAAAATTAGGGTTTGAGAGCATTCTTCTCCCAAAACCTCAGATCTCACATCTAAAACCTTAAGGGCTCTCCCTATATTGCAAGGCAATTGGAGAGGATTTCTAGCACACGCGGCCTCGTCTCAGACAAAGTCTTGGGTGCAAGTTATAGGAGGGAATTTGCATTAATTCCTGTTCTTAGGCCTTTTGCGCGAGGACTAAAGGTTGTACTTCTTTTCATGTTTTTAATCTTATGACGATATTCACAATTGCATATTTCATTATAATCCTGTAATTTTGGGGTGAATACGCGTTTTATTCCCCACAAGTGGTATCAGAGCCTTAGGCCATGAAAATTTTACAATTGTGTCTTTCATAAGCTTTAAAATTTTGAAAACCGTACCTTCTGTCGAAGGCACTCGATCGAGTCCCTGTGACACTCGATCGAGTGCCATCGTACCAGGCTGCCGTGCGTGGGTTTTTAGCGAGAAATCGATCTTGTTTTCGATTATAATTTGCATATTGTTAATTAATCGATATTTTTAGCAATATGTGAATCTTTTGTTTTGTTTATATATGATTTACAAGTTTTAAATCCAAGCTATAAACTCGTTTTTATGTAAAAGTGCAGCGATTTGCAAATTTTATAAGCCACTCGATCGAGCCCTGCTGCACTCGATCGAGTGACCCTGACACTCGATCGAGTGCCCCAGTTACTCGATCGAGTGCTCTCGTTTCGGGGTATTAATTTACGAAAATAACTCGTTTTCTTATTTTCACATGGCTTAAAATAATATACTGTATACGGAAATAGTATATTATTTAGTGAAACGGTTCACCCTCGTTTGATACATATTGTTTTTAAAACAGTTTAAAACAATGGATTATATGTTTATTAAAATTGGTGATTAAAACGGTATAGTCACTTAATTTTAATCTTAAAAGGTGGTTTGGTATAAATTTATTAATCATAATAACGGTATTATGTCATGTATAAATTGTTTTTAGTTGATGCATTTTATTTATCGTCTTGTGAATGCCTTGAATGCTTTCAATAACGTATTTAATTATTGCAAACGGTTGTAACTTAGTGTGGCCTTAGAAGATTGTGTTACCGTAATGATGGGACACGATCTTGCTTGTAATTTTGAGATCTTGAATCTCCGTTTTGGGTTTTTGCCATGTAATTACTTTTGTATTTAAATTAGAATGTATCTAGGTCTACTCATGTAATTTAAATTAGTAATTTTGTGAAGACCAAAGACAAGACGGAGACCGGATGCTCACTCCCGCTGCAAGGACCAAGATGGAACATCAAGACAAGCTTCTAGGGTCCAACAGTGGATTCCAAGTTGTTTTATGTTTATTTTGGTAGGATAGGCCACACTAGGACTTTTATTTACGTTTATTGCATTTATCTTTATGCTTTCATCGATAATAGCTTGCATCATTTTCCGCCTAAAAACCAAACCACCTATATCATGCCTGAAAACTGACTCATGTAGAGGTCTCGCGTTAGTTTTCTGTGACAATACAGATGTCACATGTCATTTAAAGCCATCACTTTATTTAATTCATTCACGCAATGCTAGATTTTAGTTCACTTAAATATGAATAAATAAAAGTTGATGGGGTCTTCCTCGTATAACCAAAAATTGAGATTAGTCTTTATAAATCAGCCTCCCATGAATCCCTTCTTCGTCGGTAGGCATAATATGACCCCTTCTACGTCGGGTAAGTGGGAACAGATGATTTATTTTATCTCAACATCATGGTCACTCGATAATATTCCAGTGACTGAGATGGACTAATAGATAGGATATACGGAAACCTATCGACCAAGAGTTCCAACGATTGGAATTAGCCAAACTGTGGGCTTATCAATATACGGAAATTGAGTCTTGGGATCGTTTATATAATTCTTGAGGGAGATCAATTATATAAATGCATGAGTCTACGAGTTTAAATTCACATTTAATATAGACTTAAATCACAACAATAAGTTGCTTATATGGTTTTGTTTTATCTTCTTTTTCAGTGTAGAACACGTTCAATAAAACTGCTGTAAAACTAAAATGGCTGGTGAAGACCCAATGCCAAGTGCCAAGCTAGCACGTGAATCCTGGCTAAAAGCCTTCATGGACTCCATGAATCAGTCAACTAGACTGAGGAATGATGGGTCAAACTTCTCTGACTGGGAGGCAGCACTACGGAATGCTGCCATTGCTGACGGAAAGCTCAAGTTCTTAACTGAGCCCATTCCGCCAAACCCAGGAACTGGAGCTAGAGCCAACGAAATTCGCGCTCATAGCGATTTCGTTATGGAAGCGGGTGCGATAAAGAACGTACTCATCTATGCAATGGAATCCAATTTGCAAAGACGCTTCATAACCCATGGTGCAAACAAGATTTTCACCACGCTCACTAACGAATTCTCCAAGGCTCCGAGAATCGTTTCTTATGAGCATACCTGTCGCTTCTTTGAGGCGAAACTCCAGAAGGGCCAAGCTGTTAGCCCACATATTCTCAACATGATTGAGAATATCGAGAAACTGGAGTCCCTAAACTGCAAGATCAGTGAGAACATCATCGTTGATCGCATGCTTCATTCGCTTCATGACGGGTTCGCCCTCTTTAGGGCCAACTACTACATGAACGACATGAAGAAGACTCCCCATGAGCTCCACTCCCTTCTCGTACAGACTGAGAAGGATCTTAAGTTGAGTGGGAGTCTTAAGCAGGATGTTCTCATGATCTCCAGTAAGGGGAAAGGTAAAGGGAAGGCTAAAGCTCAGGGCGACCTAGCAGTAGGTAAGCCCAGGTTCAAGAAACCAGGATTTGCTAAGAGTGGGCCTGGTGAGTCGAGTAACTCACAAGGCAAGACAAAGAGCAAGGATACAAGCATGGAATGTCACCATTGCCACAAGACTGGGCATTGGAGGCGCTCCTGCCCCGTGTATCGCGAGGACATTAAGGCAGGCCGTGTTACTCCTGTTGGTATGTCTTCTTCTTCTTTTATTCACATGATTGAGATTAACCACGCAAGTTGCGGAACTTGGGTACTTGATACTGGTTGTGGTTCTCATCTATGTAATCATGTGCAGGGCCTCCGAAACCAAGAACCCCTAATCAAGGGTGAGGTGGACCTGCGTGTCGGGAATGGAGCACGAGTGGCTGCAGTCTCGAAGGGAACATACGTAATCCAGCTTCCAAGTGGATTCGAGTTATTTTTGTATAACTGTTATTATGTTCCTAGTTTATCCAAAAACATTATTTCAGTTTCTGCACTTGACAAACTCGGATTTTCATTTGTAATAGAGAATAATAGCTGTATTTTCTCTTTGCACAATATGATTTATGGCAAGGCAGTTTCCATGAATGGAATTTATGTTTTAGATCAAACTACCGAGATATTACATGTGAATAATAAAAGAATAAAGGTAGGTGACAAAGATCAAACTTACCTATGGCATTGTCGTATGGGACACATAAATGAGAAACGCGTAAAACAGCTCATACAGAATGGAGCTATTTCGCCCTTTGATTTCGAATCATATGGCACGTGTGAATCATGTCTCATCGGCAAAATGACTCGTATTTCCTTCAAAGGTGTTGGAATGCGCGCTGCCGACCTATTAGGACTCATACATACGGACGTATGTGGCCCTATGTCGATCAACGCACGAGATGGCTATAGGTATTTCATCACTTTCACGGATGATTTAAGTAGATATGGCTATGTCTACTTAATGAAGCACAAAAGTGAATCCTTTGACAAGTTCAAAGAATACCAGAATCGGGTACAGAACCAGCTGGGTAGAAAGATTAAAGCACTACGCTCGGATCGTGGTGGTGAGTATCTTTCACGCGAGTTTGATCAACACCTAAAAGACTGTGGGATCGTACTACAGTTGACTCCACCTGGAACACCACAATTAAATGGTGTGTCCGAACGGAGAAATCGAACTTTACTTGATATGGTTCGATCCATGATGAGTCACACCGTTGTGCCTGATTCATTGTGGGGCTATGCTCTTTTGTCAGCCGCTCTAATACTTAACCGAAGTCCGTCTAAAGCTGTTGACAAGACTCCATTCGAGTTATGGAAGGGAACGGTCCCTAACTTGTCCTTTATTCGGGTTTGGGGCTGCGAGGCTTATGTCAAGTGGAGACACGAGGACAAGCTCGGCCCGCGATCGGTCAAAACATACTTTATAGGCTACCCAAAGGGAACGTTTGGTCATTACTTCTACTCGCCTACCGAACAACGTGTTTTTGTTGCGGCTAGTGCGACGTTCTTAGAGAAAGAATTTCTCGAGAACAAGTCGAGTAATAGAACCTTCGAGTTGTCGGAGGTTCAAGAACCAACTACCGAGCAACCATTGGAGGAAACAGTACCTCCAACCGAGGCTGCGGTAGATATCCCTGAGGAACCTAGGAGGTCAGGAAGAGTCTCTATTCCACCGGACAGATACATTGGTATGGTCGAGGAGCACGATACAGATGACGTCTTACTCCTAGAGGGTAATGAACCCACAACCTATAAAGGTGCCATGACCAGTTCTGACTCAAAGCTATGGCTAGAAGCCATGCAATCCGAGATGGACTCCATGTATGAGAACAACGTGTTGGATCTTGTGGACCTACCTGCAAAGGTACGTCCCCTTCAATGCAAATGGCTTTACAAGATAAAGCATGCCGTGGAAGGACAACAAGATATCCATAAGGCTAGACTAGTTGCTAAAGGTTTCACCCAAGTGCCAGGCTTGCACTACGATGAGATCTTTGCACCCGTAGTCATGCTACGTTCCATTCGGATTATCTTAGCGATCGCCGCATTTCATGACTATGAAATATGGCAAATGGACGTTAAAACCGCCTTCTTAAACGGTTATTTGGAGGAAGAGTTGTACATGGTACAACCCGAGGGTTTTATCGATTCAGCACATCCTAAGAAAGTTTGCAAGCTTAAGCGTTCCATCTATGGACTTAAGCAAGCATCGCGGAGTTGGAATCATCGCTTCGACCAAGTGATAAAAGAGAATGGGTTCATTCGATCAGTCGAGGAACCATGTCTCTATATCAAGTCGAGTGGGAGTAAGATTGTATTCCTAGTACTGTATGTCGATGACATACTCTTGATTGGGAATGACATACCTCTCTTATCTTCGGTTAAAGCATGGTTGAAAAACCACTTCCAGATGAAAGATCTGGGAGAGGCACAAAGAATTTTGGGCATCCGTATCTACAGGGATAGATCACGACGGATGTTGTCTCTCAGTCAGGAGTCTTATATAGAGAAGATTCTGGAGAGATTCAGTATGACGAACTCCAAGAAGGGGTTCCTTCCTATGACTCCTGGGCTTCACTTGAGCAAGACTCAAGAAGCTAAGTCAGTGGAAGAGAAAGAGCGCATGAGTCGGATTCCTTATGCTTCGGCAATAGGATCGATCATGTATGCCATGATATGCACACGTCCAGACGTTGCATATGCATTGAGTATGACAAGTCGATTCCAAGCTCATCCAGGTGAACAACACTGGATGGCCGTGAAAAACATTCTTAAGTACCTACGGAGGACTAAAGATTGGGGATTGACTTTTGGAGGCGACTCGACACTCTGCGCCACGGGTTACGCAGATGCTAGCTTCCAAACAGATCGAGATGACTCGAAATCTCAGTCTGGATTTGTCTTTACTCTTAATGGCGCTGCTGTCAGCTGGAAAAGTTCTAAACAGAGTGTTACAGCAGATTCTACGACTGAGTCCGAGTACTATGCCGCCTCAGAAGCAGCTAAGGAAGCAATATGGATGCGTCAATTCTTGCAAGGACTATCAGTAGTGCCTAGTTCGAATGACCCAATCACCGTCTATTGTGACAATAGCGGTGCCATCTTCCAAGCTAAGGAGCATAAGTCTAGCAGCAAGGCTAGGCATGTACAACGGAAAGCTCATCTAATCCGGGATTACGTGGAGCAAAAGGAGATTTTTATTGAAAAGATCGCTACGGATGACAACATAGCTGATCCTCTCACAAAAGCATTACCACGTGATAAGCATGAAGGGCACATTCATTCCATGGGAATTGGATGTGTTCCTAAGTTGTAGTACTCTTTTATGAATTCATGTAATAATTCATTTTCTCGTGTACTCTATTCAACCTTATTGTTATGATATAAAATGTTTTGTTTCTCATGTGGAATTGTACGCCAATTTTGAACACCACAAAGTGAACTGATTAACATTACATCGTTTTGGTCCTTGATTACCCACTTGAGCTGATAACTCAGGTAATCATTTTGTGACGTTGGTTGATGGTGGGTTCAACGAGCCATAAGTCACGTGGATGACTGACCAATCACAAAGGCGAGTTATACGGATATCTCGTAGGACACCCCGTGACATCGTTATGGAGTCCTAAATGTTTTATAACATTGGGTGCCAGGTCGTGGATAGGACCTCCATAGTGTTCCTTAGAGTCGAGTCTTTTGACTTTCAATTGCTTCCTGAGATTAAGACAGATTTTGGGTAACTTTGGTTTCTTTCCCACGGTCACCGTAACAGGGGCCAAGAGGATTTTTTCTGGGTTATTTCATGCTGGGCGATATCGGCAGGATTCGAGTTGAGGGAAATATCCAAACCCTTATCAGGATTTTATCATTTCTCAGGGCCACTCGAGGAGTAGTAACTGAAATGCATGGCCATGCTCGAATACAGATTCGTTTTATCAGTTAAGTTACTCTCTAGTCGGGGAAACCACTCTTGATACAGATCGCTTGTGAGATACGACCTTTGCGAATACGGATTTGCAAATTGTCTTACATTGAGTGGGAGAAATTTTAAAAGGATATGAGATTCGGTTATCGCACCTACACTTGTACGGACAAGTGGGAGTTTGTTGGAGATTGTGTCCTCCACATGTAGTGTGATAACGTCATTGAACATACCCTTGTACGGACAAGTGGGAGATTGTTGGGGCTGGTGTCCTTGACAATTAAGTACAATGACTTATTAAATCTCTTTAAGGATCACAAGGGCATACTTCTGTATTATTACCAGTTGATCCACGTTTATCAATAACGGTTGGCTTGCTAGATAAGTTTGACGTTATTGTCATACGGATGGCGGTGGTCAACTGGTCCCTATACGTCACACCTATAGGACACGTTTGAGAGATGTGAAGGTATGAAAATACAGTCACATTTTGCCGGATATGACTAAACGGTTAGTCAGAGGTATTGACTATTAAATTAGTCAATAAGATGTTGAGAATTATTATTTAATACAGATTAAATAATTTTAGCTAATACGGATTACATGTTTAATTCGTAAATTAAATATAAACGGTTATATTTAATTAAATATAGTATTCGCAAATTAATATAAACAGTTATATTAATTTAGGTAATTATACAATATCGTATTTTATCAGACCGTTATTAATATATCGACTGTATTAATATCTGATAACATGTTACGATTTATAAATTAAACCCGCGAATAAATAATAGCTAAATTGGGTCGAATCACGCATTAGGATAAGGTAAGAGTGGAAGCCCACTCCTACCCAAACCCTAAGTTTCGGCCGAAATAACTATATAAGGAGGAGGACTCTCCTTATATCAGTTACTCTTGTTGCACTGTAACATAATTCTCAAGTAAAAATTAGGGTTTGAGAGCATTCTTCTCCCAAAACCTCAGATCTCACATCTAAAACCTTAAGGGCTCTCCCTATATTGCAAGGCAATTGGAGAGGATTTCTAGCACACGCGGCCTCGTCTCAGACAAAGTCTTGGGTGCAAGTTATAGGAGGGAATTTGCATTAATTCCTGTTCTTAGGCCTTTTGCGCGAGGACTAAAGGTTGTACTTCTTTTCATGTTTTTAATCTTATGACGATATTCACAATTGCATATTTCATTATAATCCTGTAATTTTGGGGTGAATACGCGTTTTATTCCCCACACAAGTGTTAGTCTCTGAGTCGATCACCTGGTTGTTTAACTGATTTTGAGTATCATGCTTTGATATTTCTCATATTCACATGTACTACTCCATATACAATATGTTCTTATTGTTATCTATTTGTATTTTGACGTAAAGTGGCTGGGAGAACCCTAAGTTACTCCCCACTGACTGTGGCGTTCATGTTTCATGAATGTAGGTTGGTGCTGTTTGGGGAAGACGTGTGGCTAGCGAGCATTGTTGATCATTCGACAATTACCCTTACGCTTAGTTTAGATTTAATTCATGTTGTTACCGTGGGATACCTTATCCCTCCTTTATTTAAGTATTCGTGTATAATTTATACTTTCGTATTAGTTTTAGTCTTCCGCTTGTTGTTTTGATATTCCGCGAAAAAGTTTTAATAAATATGTCGAAAAGTTTTTAAAAGTATCGTATTTCCGCTGCAAATTACTTGTTTATTTTTATGCTATATCGCGGGGTGTCACACTTAAGGTACTGACATTGTCAAATAAGGGGATGAGGTAAGTTAATGCTGCTTAAACTTGAGGGACGAGAGTTGTTAGTAACGGTGTGAGAACGTTGGAACATTTACAAAGGACTGTGGAATCAACTCAGTGATTGACCTTAAGTTACTTAATGGATCTTAACATTTATCCACTGAAGAACTTAAAGGAAATTTGAGGATGCACCACCGGTTTGAGAATAGAATAGAGTATTTCATTGGGAGATGTAAGTTAGGAAACACGTTGATTTAAGTATGGTTATCTTGTGGACAGTAATGCAAGTATAGTGAATATAGCATATGGGTTTAATAGCCTGAGAGTTTGATTGAATTGTCATTTGAGGAACTATCAGAGATGAGTTATCTAAAACTTTTGGGAATAGGTAACTGGAAGAATGATACTGCTTTGGACTTTGAGGAACTTTGAGATATGAATCGTTTTGAGAAAATAGTCATGAGAACCGATCATAGGTTTGCCTAACTTGGAAGTCGTTGCTTTAGTGAGGCCTTACCTTGGAATGTTCACTTTATGGTAATAGATGATTTTGAAGAACTTAGGATTTCGAAGTACTACCGTAGAATGAGTTTGATGAAATTGAACTGCGTAGGACTAAAGGATATAGATGATTTAGGTTATGGCCTATCTGATTGGGAAGAGTAATGGTGTAAAAAGTTTGGTATATATCCTAAATTTTAGAATTCGATGTTATGGTGATAGAATTCTGGGTTAGAATTTTGGAAGTGCGTGAACCTTGGTCTGAGGTATGTGTTTTAGGCTTCCACCTTGAGTGAAAGATCCTTAACCCTGGTGGAACGGATTCTAGTGGGAACTGAGTGAGAGTTTTGCATAGTATTCGCATGTTTACTTGAGATTCAGATATTGAGACTTATATGCTTCACATGTTGTATATATGCTAGAGTATGTTGGTTGTTTATGTGTTACGTGTCGTTACAAAAGGTGGCTAGGAGAACTCTAGTCACTCCCCACTGATTGTGGCGTACATGTTTACATGTATGTAGGTACATGACAGGTTGGATAGCTATGGGGTTGCATGGAGCTAGCGAGCGATGATCCTATTCATCGATTTGACATACACCTTTGCGTCAGCTAGACTCTAGGCTTTCATTTCAATTTTTGAGTGCCTGTAGGAATGTGCCATCCCAGGCTATTTGTATATATTTTACTTTCAGTACTTAGACAGTTATACTTATCTATGTTTCCGTTTATATCAGTTGTTTCAGTTTCGGTTTTAATTCACCTTGTTTTTATGCATGTTAAAGTTTAAATTCCGCGTAAATTTTGGCATGTTTTGTACGTTTTATTTCCGCTGCGACGAGGGGTTTTACACGCAGGGCAGGAAAAACTGATGCACAACAGAATGCGATTACAGAAATCGAAGAGTAAGGTGTGCAGGAAGTAATAACCTAGAGTAGCGTGCAGTAGGGAGCGTAGTAGAACAGTGCAGTAACTCGGGTGTGCAGAAACAGAAGCATGAGTGCGGGAGACAGAAATGCAGAGTAGCGCAGTAAGACGTAGCAGGACACTGCAGTAAACTGTCGAGCAGAAACCGTAAAGTAGTAATATGCAGTGGGTACGAGTCATTCGCAGTTGATGGGCAGTGGTGTAGAGTGACAGTAGGTGCAGATAGAAGTAGTAGTAACGTTGTGGTATGAGTGGGTAGTATAGACACACATAGCAATAGCAATTTGCAGCAACATTTGCATCAAGTGGGGGTGCGTATTACCTGCAGTAGCAGCACTACAGTAGTGACCGTGTATATGCAGAAATGGTAGTGTGTTCAGTCAGGGGGGGTGTCCGGTACGATAATGTACGAGTCATAGCAACCATAGAATGCGTATGGGTAGTGATGTACAATAGCTAACTAGTAAGCATCAGAAAAACACAGTAAGTAGTAGCATAGAGCGGTAATATGTATGATATGGTATTTCAGAAATTGTTAACACCCAAAACCCCAAATCACATTAAGCCCATTATCATATACATTAACCCACCAATTGTACATCTTATATTCACTACCAAACTACATATACATTCACAAAAACATAAATGTCAAATTAATTAAAGACAAGGGTCGAGTAGCTCATTATCGTCACCTCAAAGCGGTTTAAGCTTCGAAATCTTCTTCCACCACGAGCAAGGCAACCTCGGGATCGACTAGGCTAACTCCTAAGAACACCAAAGACAGAAATTATAAGCTTAAAAACGAATTGGGGAAAAACAACCCAAAAATGAAAGTGAACGAAATGAAAATCGGAAGTGACTGAAATATCACAAATTTCGAGAGGATTCCGAAAATATAAAATTTACCTTGATTCGAGTTGAGGAAGGGTTCGAGATGAGCTCTTGAAGTTCTTAAAGAGGAGAGAAAATGGTGTTTTGATGTTACTGTGAAATGAGTTTTGAAGAAATGATATGTCGATGAGTGAATTAGGGTAAGTGTCCTTTTTATACTTGAGTCGATTTGTTTTACTTAAATGAAGCGGAAACCCATGTCGGGAAATGCCAAGTGAAAGCGTATCTTAAGACTTAGAACAATCTTAAGACGGAACTTAACGGAAAACTTAAAATGGAACTTACGATTTATTAATAAAATAATATTAAATTTCCGAAATTACTTTTATAATACTAAAATATTATTTGACGAAAATGCGGGATGTTACAATCACCCCATCTTTCAAAAAGTTTCGTCCTCGAAACTTGAAGACAGAAATAAGTACGAAAACAACTCTAGTTATCAAAACGTACTACCTGGGTTTCGGTAACCCAAAACTTTATCTTTCGAAAAAGTTTCAAGGAGCAATAGATTTCAAGGCACAAGTCTTTGTCAATGGGCAATGGGATTCTCGTTACGTATTCAAGAGCCCGACATTCCAAATCAGAGACAAGTCCCGAATTTAAATCAGTCAAAATCCAAAATTTAGATCAATCTGGTGTCGGTAAGCATAGTACAGGTTATCAGACGTCTCCAATAACGAGTTCGAATGACAAATCGACGCTGAGATCAATCAAATTGCAAATCAATCAGTTCTTTTAAAACCAAATTTCCCAAATTTAACCTTTATTTTCGATTTCTCAAAAGAGTAAAATTGAAACAACGAAAAAAGGTCACTATCAACAAAGAGGGAGCAGTTTCAAATTCTCAAAACAATTAAGATTTTCCAAAAACCGCGAACTTTTGAAGTGAACAATAGGGAATCAATTCCAAAAATAGTCACTGGGAGCGCAAAAACAATCATAGAGAGTACCCTTGACGCGAAGGGTTAAAAGTTTCTAGCTTTACCGCTAGTAGAACATACTAAGGAAGATCGAAGGAGCGAAACAACTAGGCTAAAGGTCAAGGAAGACAGTAACTTTTGCTTAACATGGGGGAACTAACCACTCAATCCATAATCCAAACATCGTCACAACGGTTCCTAATATCCCATGGAGGACGATTCAAGTGTCCTCTAGACTTACAATGGTTTCACGATCTCTCTTACCCTTATCTTATCCACAGAACAAGGTATTCCTCAACAAGAAGGGATTCCAAACGCCTCATTCGACTCACACTAACCTGAAATTCCACAAAATGAGGTCAGCCACGTGGCTTAGCTCACACTAAAATCCGTTCAACAACAGTTGGGGATCTCCCACTCACGGTAGAAGCTTAGGCATATATCTTAGACCAAAATTCACGCACTTCCAAAACTCTAATTTAGCATTCCATTATCATGACGTTAAGCCCCAAAATCAAAGATATATGGTAACGACTCCTAATCGAAGGACCATGAGGCAACCACCCAGAACCGTCAGTCCCAACAGCTCGATTTTATGAAGCTCATTCCACCAAAGAATCTCAAAATCTTAAATTCCTAAATCTTGTTACCCTAAAGTGAACATTCAAACTAAGTCTTACAAAAAGTAACAACTTTCAAATTCTCAAGTCCCTAACCTCTCTGCTAAAAGCGGTCATCGAAAAAGGACGGTTTCAAAGAAGCAACAACTTCCACTCTGACATTTTCCATAAGACTATTAGCACTCCCACATGAAGGTATAGTCGCCATTAACCTTACGGTTGACACTAAATCCTTAAGTGGCACTCGTATATCTAATCCTTTAACATGAAATTCTCATGACGACACGCCATCTAGTATCACCCAAATATTTTTAACATAAACTCTCCCAACTAAATTCTGATCAATGCAAAACCAAGGATCCTCAAGGCATATATCACTATTCCTAAGATAAGCCCGTCTCACCACTTATCCAAATGAAAGGGAACGACGCTCACTAAGGCGGAGGTAGGATACGAACTCGGAAACAAACGCGATACAAAAATCGAGAGAGAGCATACAAGGTGCCAAGATAAGAAAATTGTGGATATGGATTCCAACAAGTGAAGCCAAAAGCAAAGGGAGAATCAAGGAAGAAGGGAGGAGAGAGGCGATATAAAGGAACGATTACGGAAATCTCCCAAGGTTTGAGTCTTTTACTATTCTCACATGGTTCTCACTCCTTACCTTCCAAATTAAGCAAGTCGATTATCGGTTCTCACAAACATTTCCTCAAAACGATTTATATACCAAAATTCCTCAAATTTAAAACAAAATCATCCTTCCAATTACCTATTCCCAAAAGTTTTAGATGTCCCATCTCTGTCAGTACCTCAATCGACAGTTCAATAACACTCTCAGATTACCAAACTCATATGCTATGTACACTTCAATACATCACTTTCCATTATATAGAAACCCTTAAATCATCAAGTCTCCAACTTTCACCTTCCAATGAATTCTCATATTCAATCCTTACACTAGTATTACGCGCTTCAAAATTATTCAAGTACTCTAATAGATGAGCTCTAAGATCCACTAAGTAACCTAAGGTTAGATACTTAAATAGTTCCTCCAAGTCCATATGGTAGGTTCTCTCGATAAACAACTACTATTACCAAGGGTTCTTATTCCTCAAACGAGTCTTTCCTTAATTCAATCACGTCCTCAAGGTCAAGTGAGACTAACTCACCTCACTCATCCATTTGGATAAACGACTAGACACTTGGATTACCAAAATATGTCTCTCGGTACCTCTTATTAAGATAGCAATATTTCTCGAAACACGGTTCACGGTTATCCTAGAACTAGTTCCTCAAAATGCAGTCAAAAGAAAGTCCACCAACAAGGCACTTCGGGGAAGCAAGTAACAAGGATGAGTCGGAAAGGTAGGAAGGTAGATTTCAGAGCAAGTTCGACATGAGTTCAGGAAGAAAAGAATGCATTAAGAGGTGAAGAAGAGATGATGCATAAAGAATAAGAATAATCTTCGGAGGTCCAGATGCATCCTCCAACGGTAGCACAGATCTTCTATCTTCGGTAGTAGACACCAGTCTTGATCGCCATATGGATAAGCTCACGGTTCGCCAATTCAAAGATATAAAAGTGAAATCAATGACAATCAACAAACACGTTAAACCTAATAAAAGCAATCAATAAAGAAGACTACCACTCGTCCATAAATCTACCCATCTCTCATTCATTATTTGATTATTGGTCAAGTTAAGTTTGGGGGTCACATGAGTGCGTCGGGAGCGATAACGCTATGATACCAACTGTAAAACCACTCGTCGCAGCGGAAAAGTAAAACATACAAACATACCAAAATTTACGCGGAATTTAAACTTTAACATGCAAGATAAAACGAGGTGAATTAAACAAAACTGTACAAACTAAAATGATTAAAACATAGATAAGTATATGAATCTAAGTATGACGCATAAGTACAAAACACAGTCTGGGATGGTACATCCCTACAGGCAGTCAAATGTATATAAAAGACTAAGGTCCAGCTAAACGATAAACGGGTGTCATCGATCATAAGGATCATCGCTCGCTAGCCTTTGTAACCTCCCAGCAACCTGTCATATACCTACATACATGAAAACATGTACGCCACAATCAGTGGGGAGTGACTAGAGTTCTCATAGCCACCTATTGTCAATAACACATAACACATAAGGCATCCAACATACTCCAACATTTATAACATGCGAAGTATTTAAATATATCAATTCTCATATCAACATGCATCACTTGTGCAAAGGCTCTCAACTAATTTCGGAAACTATTTGAAATGACAGCCGGTCTCCCTTCCGGTTGCCCGATCGGGGGGTCTTTCACTCCAAACCATTTAGGAAACCAGACTAAGAGTCGTCCAATGCCTTAGACGAACAATACTAAGATAACCAATACTCTATAAGCACACAATCATTCAACAACATCTGACACTGTACCCCAACTCAGGCAAGCAGATGCAATCAGCAGTATCTAGATCTAACCCCAACTCAGGCAAGAACTAAACACAATCAACAGTTTCCAAGTCACACCCCAACTCAGGTAAACATGGTACACAAATCAGCAAGCATACACCCGTAGCCGCAACTCAGGCACGGATGGATACCAATAAGCTAATAATGGTTCATAACGCAACTCAGTTAGAACCATTACCCTTCGTAGTGAATCGGAATCCCAACTCAGACCCAATTCACCACGGTCATACAAACTCACGGAAGGACAGAGGTCCCAACTCAGACATCTCCTACCGCATCATCCATACACTTGACGGTCCAGAGGTCCCAACTCAGACATGTCCGCCACGCCACAAACACTCACATGTCAAAGTAGAGGATCCCAACTCAGATCATACCTTGACACGCATCAGACATCAGTACATATCGTACTCTAGCGGTCCCAACTCAGACATATTCCAATATGTACTACAACCAAGTCCTTAGTCCTAATTCTACTGACCTCTAATCAACACTTAATTGACCCCAGGAACTAAGTTGAGGGAGAGCCGGTTTCCCTTTCGGTTGCCCGACGGGGGGGGGGGGGGGGGGGGGAGGGGGGGGGGTGTCTCTATCCTCACTCCATTCCCGAACCCAATATAGTGCCGCCCGAACCTCAGGGACCTCAAACACACATACAAGTATAAGAGAAACGCCAATTTCGATTAACTTATTTCTAAACAACTGTTATATATTAAAATATCTTAGTCTGATAGGAATTATAAACGGACACTTAAGAATTAACTAATTTTAGACAAGTCACTAACTACATTACTAAATTTTACCTAGCTCAAATATATTTACTAAGTATTTGATTATGTTTTAATTAAGCGGTTCAACCGATAAAGGAAATACTCATGATTTAAATTAAACTTCATATTATATCACCCATATTTATACGGGAAATCGATTAACTAATTAAATTATTTCGACATGCTTCTAATAAAAAAAAATCGTAACCCATTAGTAAAGTGTAAACAATTCTAATGTATAAAATTTAAACGTAACCAAGCTAGCAAGCACGTACGTAAAATAATAATGTAATAATAATATAATAATATAACAACACTAATGATATGTTGTATGGTTTAATTGACGTAGTAAAACAAATAAATTAATAGTAGTAGTAGCAGCAGCAGCAGCATAATATAGTAGTACAAATGTAGTAACCGAAACAACATAAACATCTATTTGTAATTAATTAGAGTATGTAGTAGTAATCTGGTAAGAGTGAATGTCAAATAAATAATAGTAGTGCATATTAGGAATTGAGATTAGGAGTGGACATCACAACCTTAACCACAGTAAAGACGCACGACTAGCAACTCAACAAGAAAATGCAGTAAAACAACCGAGGCAACAACATTATAGTAGCTAAATGCAGCAATAGCAGGAAGTATGAGCGGTAACCACGAGTAGGAGCGGTAGTAGCAGCATACTAGGCAGCAACAACGCGCACAGAACAACAGCCAAAATAACCGCCAAACAGCGGTAAAAACCGTTCGTAGTATTAGGCCAACAGACACGCAGGGCAGGAAAAACAGATGCACAACAGAATGCGGGTACCGAAATCGAAGAGTAAGGTGTGCAGGAAGTAACAGCCTAGAGTAGCGTGCAGTAGGGAGCGTAGTAGAACGGTGCAGTAACTCGGGTGTGCAGAAACAGAAGCATGAGTGCGGGAGACAGAAATGCAGAGTAGCGCCGTAAGACGTAGCAGGACAGTGTAGTAAACTGTCGAGCAGAAACCGTAGAGTAGTAATGTGCAGTGGGTACGAGTCATTCGCAGTTGATGGGCAGTGGTGCAGAGTGACAATAGGTGCAGATAGAAGTAGTAGTAACGTAGTGGTATGAGTGGGTAGTATAGACACACATAGCAATAGCAATTAGCAGCAACATTTGCATCAAGGGGGGGTGCGTATTACCTGCAGTAGCAGCACTACAGTAGTGACCGTGTATATGCAGAAATGGTAGTGTGTGATAGATGAACCGTCTCAACCAAAACCTTAAGGTGATGGTTGAGGCCCAACTA
The DNA here is from genome assembly GCA_029255685.2 of Silene conica. Taxonomy (NCBI): domain Eukaryota; kingdom Viridiplantae; phylum Streptophyta; class Magnoliopsida; order Caryophyllales; family Caryophyllaceae; genus Silene; species Silene conica. The sequence goes on from CM055317.2 coordinate 54,256,593, forward strand.
TTATTAATATTCCTATTTTATGATGTTTTACATCTATTTTTACACGCATTTGGTCGCTCATTTACTACGTTTTAGCCTTTATTTCCCAACAATTGTCTACTTTCATATTTTTATGCTCTTTTGCAGAATTATGCGGAAAAGAGATGGTTTTATACCAAATTTATGCCCTCGGGAATTTTCATAACCAAGGAACGAAAGAAAGTCCACTCAAAACATTTACCAAGTGCCAAGAAGTCAAACCAAGACAAATCAAAGCAATCCTACAGGAAAACAGGTCGACCGACCTACTAGTTGGGTCGGCCGACCAGGCCCCTGTTATGGAAAGTCCAGAAAAACACTGAAACCCGATAACAGGTCGAACGACCTACAACATAGGTCGACCGACCTCTGCGCAGACCCAGAAGCTTTCCGGAAGCCCATTGAAGTGTTTGTTTCATTAGGAAACTCTAATCTTTCCGCCTATTTAAGCAAGGGGCGTGATTAGGGTTTAAGGATCCAATCTTTTATTATCTTTTATCTATCAAGTCTTACATCAAGTTTTATAATTCGAGTTTTAGAATTTAGTTTTATCTTTAGTTATAATCTTTCAATAATTCTCAAATACTTTTAGTTTTGTTCATCAATCTTTCAAGCATTCATCAATAAAGTTTGTTCCTTTTCTGCCTTAATCCTATTTCCGGTAATTCCTCTCTTAATTTCTGCTTTATTGTTATTAGTTTAGAATTATTGCATTCGGTTTAAGATAGAATCCCAAAGCCTTATTAGTGATTGCATGTTTAGATCGATATTCATTATTATTTCCATGTTTATTCCTGTTTTCATTATTGTTTTAGTAATCATGAGTAACTAATTTCATATGTTAGGATGTAGGGGATAGATATACGTAGGTAGTATAGATTCCGAGACCGACTGTAGCAGCGCTTTGGTCGGCCGACCTGCCTAACGGGTCGGTCGACTGAGGTGGTGGTCGGCCGACTGGACTAGCTGGTCGGTCGACCCACTCGCGTATGTATTCTGTTTCGTTTTACTTTGTTGACTATAGTATCCTACAATGAGACCTAAGGGAGACTTGTAGGATGTTAGTAATGACCTACCCAAGATTGAAAGATACGGGAAGGGCATTGGTTTACGCCTTAAGACGATTAGGTTACCCAAGACTGAAAGGTATGTGACCTAGGATTTAGGAATCACCCTTATTGTTGACACCCAATAATTGTGAGACCTAGGAACTAATAGCATAGGCCGAAAGGAGCTATTAGGTACCATAGACCGAAAGGATATGTTACACCCCTTACGCGACTGCAATACATGTTGACTTAGGATTTATACCATCGTAGCTATTTACTACCCAAACATCCTAGCATCCTTTTTACTATAGTTTTATTCGCATCTTTATTAACTTGTTTTATTTTTATATTTGTTTCTAGACTTAGTAAAAATCAATCAAACCCCCACTTTTGTTACCCTAAAACATTGACTTCAAACAATAAACATTCCCCACCTCTCTGTGGTTCGACCCTGACTTTCGCTATCTATAGTTAAAGTTTAGGAATTATAAATTTTATCTTTGATACCCTCAACGACGGGCATCAAATTTTGGCGCCGTTGCCGGAAAGGTGACGCCAGTGTTTATTGTTTCTTGTTTTTGTTTTTTTTTGTTTAAAGAACTTTTGTTCCTTAAACCTTCTCACTTTTTTCTTGTAGTTTCCATCTTTTGCGCGGGTCAGTTCAAGGAGAACTCCTACCACTAGACCACGAGCTTGAGAGGACTTTAAGAGAAAAGAGGAAGCAACTTTTAGAGAGTAGGGAAGGAGGTTCTCCATCTTCCCTATTCCAAGAGGACATCTTTGAACAACCACCTTCACCAAAAACACCAACTTCACAACCAAATTCACCTCACAATCCATCCACACCAAAAACACCATCAAATACCTATTTCCAAGTTTTTCCAAAAGAGGAAGAGAACATGGCCGAGGAAGCTACCATCGCCAGTCACTCCATGCCTCAGGTGAAAGACCTATACAAAGGGTTCACTTTACCTGCAGGTACTGGGAAGCCATTCGAGGCCAAGCCTGCCTACATCACAATGGTTGAGAAAAACCAATTTGGGGGCTCGGCCAATGAGGATGCTGCAAAGCATATTGAAATCTTCACAGATTACATATGCTCTATTGCACCCCCAGAAGGAGTGACACAGAACCAGATTAAACAAACCATGTTCATCTTCTCTCTCAGGGATTCTGCAAGGGAATGGTATAGAGATCTAGACCGCACTGCTGCGGGAGTCACAGATTGGAACACCTTGGCCTTGACATTCTACAGGAAGTACTACTCTGCGGCCAAGACCAATGCTTTAAGGGCGCAGATAACAAGTTTCAAGCAAGGGCCTAATGAAGACTTTAGTGAGGCTTGGGACAGGTTCAAGAGACTTGTTCGATCCATACCACATCATGGGTTCGAACAATGGTTTCTTTGCAACCAGTTCTACAATGGTCTCTACGACGATAACAGGGCCTACTTGGATGTTGCAGCCAACGGAAGGTTCCAAGAGAATTCTGGAGAGACTAAGGGTCTCAAGATAATAGAAGATGTTGCTGTCCACCGTGCTGAACATTGAACTTCCCGCGGTAATCAAAGGAAATCTGAGTCTAACGTAGCTGCTATAGAGGCCTTGATGGCCAAGTTAGATAAGCTGGAGAGTGGTGGGAAGTTCGATATTGGGAGTGGAAGTAAAGGAGGTATGTACCAGGTGAATGCCGTTCAAGACGGACCGTTTGTATGTGAGAGATGTGGTGGAGAGGGGCACGTGTCAAAGTTTTGTACCTCATCTAATGAGACGTGTGCCGCCTTTCAGCAGTATCGTGGGAATAATTTTTATGATCCGAATAATAATAATGTCCATCCCAACATGAGGTGGACAAGTCAGAATGTACTTAACCCACAACATCTACAACCTCAACAAAACTCCACATACATCCCTCCACATAAGCAAGGTTTCCAAAAACCACCCTTCAACCCTCAACCACCTTCAAACCCACCACCCAATACAGATGCTCTCATCCAAAACCTCATTGGGTTGGTTCAGAAGGAATCTTAGGGAAGGGAAGCATGGATGAAGATGTTAGAGTCTCAAATTGCTCAAATCGCGAGCAAGAACGATACTAGGGCTCCGGGTCAACTTCCGACCAAGACGGACCAAAAGAAACAGACTCTAAACATCATATCGCTGAGAAGTGGAGCTTAGGTGGGAAGTGAGAAAGCAGGCGAAAAGAATAAAGCGAAACAGCCGAAGCCGAGCAGCAGCGAGGAAGGTCGACCGACCCAGGAGCTAGGTCGACCGACCTCTGAGCAGATTCCAGAGACTCTGGAAGTACAGGAAGTCGGTCGATCGACCGAGGAGGAGGGTCGACCGACCTCCGATGCTGAACAGGGGAACGCTTTCAGACCTGAAATGCCGGACAACTTAAGGGACTTCCTTTTCCGGGGTGATAAGACCCCTAAGTTTCTGAGAAGGGCTGCAAATACTGAATCTTCCGCCCCTCCTTTTCCAGAGAGACTCATACCGACCAAGGAACATGTATCGTTTGATAAATTTAAAGACGTAATTCGATCATTAAATGTTCAAGTTCCGTTTTTAGAACTAGTTCAACAGGTTCCTTCATATCTTAAATTTATGAGACAACTTTTGTCAAGAAAGCGGTCTTTAGATAAGGTTGAGTCCGTAGCCCTCACTGAAGAATCCTCCAGCTTCCTATCACATGTCATTGCCCCTCATAAGATGGAGGATCCTGAAAGTTTTTCTGTACCTTGCAATATAGGAACCTTCCCTATTAAAAAGGCCATGTGCGATCTAGGAGCTAGTATCAGTGTCATGCCCCTAAGCGTAGCCTTAAAAATCGGAATGACAAATTTTGTAGTAACTAGTATGACTGTCCAGATGGTTGACCGTACATCCATGGAACCCATAGGGGTGTTGGAAAACATCCATGTGCGTATAGACAGGTTTTTCTTCCCTGTAGACTTTGTAGTTTTGGACATCCCTGAGGATGCCCATATACCTATAATACTAGGGAGGCCCTTCCTCCACACTGCAGGAGCCATCATAAATGTAGGTTCTGGGACCTTGACCTTCAAAGTAGGAGAGCATTCTATTATTTATGGTCTATCATATAGGAAGAAGGATGCTAGGACCCCTATTACTTGCAATGTTATTACTTCTGAAAAGAAGTATAAGGTCATCACTACTTCCCTTACTTTATTACCTACTCCTATACCTATTTTTACACCTCCGCCCCAGATTGGGAGCAATATGGAGGATGCTTCTATTGTGACTACTGCAGGAATTGGTTTGGGGAAACCCACAATAAAGGAGGTTATTGTGCAAAGAGGAGGACTGGGATTCCTAAGCTATAAGGAGGATGAGGACCCGGACATTACCGATGAGGAGGACAAGAGAAGGAGAAGAAAAGCTCAAGAGAAGAGTCCGTCGTATATGCTTTGCGACGGAGAGGAGACGTGTTTTGCCATTCAAAGAAACACGGTGGAGACTACGGCATATCGCCAAAAGCCGTGGTCTGAGATTTTCCGCATCTTTAGCGGATAATTGTTTAAATTTTCAGCTCCTAAGACAATTTACTTTCTGTTTTGTTGAGACTTTTAATTTGGTTTGCTTTAAGTTTTAGAACCTTTTCATTTTTTGTTGCGTAGTTAAGACAATTTCGACTTGGTTCTGGGATCTTGCGCACTTGTTGGGCGCATATATAATGATTTTTCAGGTTTGAGGAAGAATGACTTGATTAACACAAGTTGTTTCCGAAGAAAAGTAGGCCGCTGTGCAGCAGAGGCGGTCAACCGACTAGAAACGTAGGTCGGTCGACCTGGTCCCTGGATTTCTGAAATTCCTGCAGTCCGCAGGAAGGTCGGTCGACCAGAGAAGTAGGTCGGTCGACCTACCCATCTGTTACAGCTTGCTCGTTTCTTCCTCGGGAATCGTGCAACCATCTTGGGTACTTGGGTGGCACTGCTGGCCACCAAAACCTCCCAGCTTACGCTGGTTTGGGGAGGTTTTTCTCATACGCTTAAAAACCCAGTGAGTTCTTGATGGCCAGATTTTGTCGTCGATTCCGGCACCAAAAACAATTTATAAACTCCCAAATTAAGTAGTATAATTTAGGGTCGAACCCAAAAGACGGTGGGGAAGTTGTATAGTTATGCTTTAATTTAAGTATGAGTCGGAGTAAAAGGTTTTGGTTTGGAAAAACTAATTAACTACTAAAGCAAGTAAATCTAGATGAAGTTGATGATAAAGAGGACTAGGGTGTCGGGGGTCACCTAGGTAAGTCGGTAGCCAAACGTAAGATAACGGCCTTGTATCACTTCTATGGTAGGTCTAGGGTTGTCTCTTCTCTCGAGTTGACAAACCCTTAGGTCGAGTCTAGTCCTAGCTTTCGCTACAAACCAAGCTAACCTAACACACAAGCATGCTCATGAAACCCCAAGACTTTCGTCTAAAGCAAACAAAGTGAAGACTAACACCCAACCGTCGTTGAGGCATTTCATCAAACACATAACATGCAAGATGCGAAAACTTAACCAAAGAAGCAAACAAGACTAACTCTAGGCATTTTTCATGGCTACTAACTACCCAAGCAAACCCCCTAACCCTAGAATAAGACTACTCACACATGGCTAAGGAATAAACTTGAACAAATAAAGTATTAATGCTAAACATGGTGGAAATTAATGAGAGTAAATAATTGAACAAGCAAAACTAAAACAAAATGCAAAGACAAAGTAGAGATTAGGAAGATTATACCAATAATAAGGAAAAAGCAAGGAACTTGGATTACAACTTGGAAGATTTTCTCAAACCCTCAAATTACAACCCAATAAAAATCTTCTAAAATTGCCCAAGAACAAAGCTAAGAGAATTACTAAGAGAGGATTAACTAATATTGAAAGATTAAATAAAGATCTAAGGAAGATTAAAATATTAAGAGAGTTTTTTGAGTCTAAGTCTAAGTATTCAAAACAGTAAAAACCCTAGAAAAGTGTGCAAAGTAACGTCACAAATGATAGACTAAGTGCGGGTTTATATAGTGCGCGAAATTCTGAAAAGCGACTCTCAGCCGGTCGACCGGCTGCCGGTCTGGGACCGGCTGAGAGTCCAAATATGGACTTCTGAACAATTTTTCAACTTGGCCTTGCTTCTTAGCCGACAGACCGGCCGCCGGTCTGGCACCGGCTGGGAGGCCTATTTGGCCAATCTGACTTTTCTCTTCAGTTCTTGATTGCACAGGTACCCTCAGCCGGTGGACCGGCTGCCGGTTGTCCACCGGCTGGGAGTCCTTTTTCAGAGGTCTGCCCAACAATTCATTTTCTTCATTCTTCGAATTTGGCTAAGTATAGGAAAGCCTTCCCAGCCGGCTAACCGGCTGCCGGTTGGCCACCGGCTGGGGGCCTTGTTCATTGAATCTGAAACTTTTTCTCTATTTTCGCCAAAAACCCAAGGCATGGCTCCCCAGCCGGCCTGCCGGCCGCCGGTTGGGGACCGGCTGAGAACGCCTGGCATGATCTTTGCAAATTCCTTCACAATTCTCCATAAATCGCCCCAAATTCACCTCGATTTCTCTCGTTTCTTTGCCCCCGCCGTAATGCCTACAAAAATTGGACAGAATAGGAATATACGAGGCAACGGACGTAAAAACACCGCAAGACACGCAAATCGAAGCCGAATCGTGACCGAAAACAAAGAAAATGCAAAGGAAATGATGACCAAAATGGAGCTCATCAGAATTCCCCACACTTAAACCTTACTCGTCCTCGAGTAAGAGATCAAGTAACTATATAACCCTTATTAAAAACAAAGAAACAACTAACTAAGCTAACTATAAGCCGAATCGGGTTTAGCTACACCCGTAGCCCTTTCAACTCACAATTTGACATTCATGAGGGAGAATGCCCTATTGCAAGGCAAGTAAGGTCTTGCTACAAAACTTTCGATGCCAACAAATAAAAACAAAACACGTATAGACAAGCAACATGCATCGGAAAAGAAAGGAAACCGCTTGCCTCATTCAAGCGGCGGAAAACAACTAAAAGGGAACAAATTCAAAATCGTAAACTCCCTCACAAATATTAATTCTACAAGTCACTAAGGCAAGAAGGATGACAACAAAACACCGCCAAATCATGCTAAACTAGGCTACTTTCATAACCGTTATCCAAATACTTTTGTCAAGGGCGATCGGATGGAATGGAATGATGATCCCCGCAATGCTAAAGGCAAAGGATATAACAAGTCTAGATTCTTCACAAAGTAAAGGTCATGGGTCGTCCCAAGATCGACAAAACGGCAAGGCAAAATTGATTTTTTTTTTTTGGAATGAAATGCTCAAGTCAATACAAAATGGTGGATGACAATCAAAATTTGACCTCATTCAACTTTTTTCATCTCTTTTTTTTTTTCATGCCATGAGTTAGGATGGGGTTTGTCCCACGCGTGCTAATGTCCTTTGCTTTCGCCAATCGCTTATTAGGCAACCGGTTAACCTCTAGACAATAGCTTATCGGGGTGACAATCACTCTGTCTTTGGGCGGTCGAATTCACAACCAAGTGGGAAGCCAACTCAATGGTTACCCTCCAAAGCACATCGAAGTGGTACGCCTCCACCAAAACAACATGTTCTTATTCTTTTTCATTAACCATTTTTTTTTTTTTTTTTTTTCTTTTTCACTTGAGTTTCCCCTTTTTTTTTTTTTTTTTTTTTTTTTTTTTCTTTCAAGTCGATCCCATTTCTTATGATTATTGACAAGAGCATTCCAAATTTATTCATGAAAGTTATTTTTGGGTTGCCAAACCGCCGAGTCGAACAAGGTCACCAAGACAAGATAATCAAAACCATTTCGCATTACGGGGTTGGGCAAGGTGACTCACATGCAAACCCTTGACTCGGTATTGGACCATGGTTAGAAAGATACTAGAAAAGCATGACCTAGGGTGTTTTAGAAATCATTCTAAAAGACAAAGTCACAAGTAGAAGAATCATTTGCAACGGCCTAAACGATTTTGTCAAAGTTCTCAATTAGGCATTTTCGAAACATTATCCTAAATGCAACTATATGCCATGAATGCAACTAATATAGACATGTTTTAATGCAAGTGAGACTATCAAACTACATGCCAAATAAAGCTAATGCATCTCCTAACAGCACAAAAGCACACAAGCCACACACAATCTCCACAATGCACTCCACATCCTCCAAATACAAGCCCATCCTTCTCATTTGCAACAAAAGGAAGAAAATGAGAGTGAAATAGAGGTTGGAACGATCATACCGTGGTGTCTTCAAGGTCCAAAGCGGTGCTCAAGCAAGTGCTACCTATGCGAAAGGAGGGAAAGCAAACACAAGTATATACAATTCTACACTAATAAGGTAAAAACATGTTTTTGAATTTTTCAAATTTTTCGATTTTTTTGGTATTTTTGAGGTTTTACATACTTACAAAAGCAATCAAATATTCACAAGATGGATATTTTCCCTCCCCACACTTAAGATTTACATTGTCCTCAATGTAATAAAGTGCAAAGGGGGAAATGAAGTAAAAAAACGAAAACAACATGTTTTTGGCTTTTTTGAAATTTTTGAGAAAATAAAAACTTGTTTTTGTATTTTTTGAAATAAACGGTTCTTCCTCCCCACACTTATTTATATGCATAATGTGAGGAGGAAAACCGGAAAATAAAGGACATATTTTTGAAAGTTTTTGGTTTTTCAATTTTTTTGGTTTTTTGGTTTTTAAGAAGGCATTAAAAGCAAAGATAAACAAAAGAAGAGAAAAACTAAAAACTAGACTAAATGCAAACTAAATGCTCTAAACTACATGTAGATTTTGATGGCCAGATTTTGTCGTCGATTCCGGCACCAAAAACAATTTATAAACTCCCAAATTAAGTAGTATAATTTAGGGTCGAACCCAAAAGACGGTGGGGAAGTTGTATAGTTATGCTTTAATTTAAGTATGAGTCGGAGTAAAAGGTTTTGGTTTGGAAAAACTAATTAACTACTAAAGCAAGTAAATCTAGATGAAGTTGATGATAAAGAGGACTAGGGTGTCGGGGGTCACCTAGGTAAGTCGGTAGCCAAACGTAAGATAACGGCCTTGTATCACTTCTATGGTAGGTCTAGGGTTGTCTCTTCTCTCGAGTTGACAAACCCTTAGGTCGAGTCTAGTCCTAGCTTTCGCTACAAACCAAGCTAACCTAACACACAAGCATGCTCATGAAACCCCAAGACTTTCGTCTAAAGCAAACAAAGTGAAGACTAACACCCAACCGTCGTTGAGGCATTTCATCAAACACATAACATGCAAGATGCGAAAACTTAACCAAAGAAGCAAACAAGACTAACTCTAGGCATTTTTCATGGCTACTAACTACCCAAGCAAACCCCCTAACCCTAGAATAAGACTACTCACACATGGCTAAGGAATAAACTTGAACAAATAAAGTATTAATGCTAAACATGGTGGAAATTAATGAGAGTAAATAATTGAACAAGCAAAACTAAAACAAAATGCAAAGACAAAGTAGAGATTAGGAAGATTATACCAATAATAAGGAAAAAGCAAGGAACTTGGATTACAACTTGGAAGATTTTCTCAAACCCTCAAATTACAACCCAATAAAAATCTTCTAAAATTGCCCAAGAACAAAGCTAAGAGAATTACTAAGAGAGGATTAACTAATATTGAAAGATTAAATAAAGATCTAAGGAAGATTAAAATATTAAGAGAGTTTTTTGAGTCTAAGTCTAAGTATTCAAAACAGTAAAAACCCTAGAAAAGTGTGCAAAGTAACGTCACAAATGATAGACTAAGTGCGGGTTTATATAGTGCGCGAAATTCTGAAAAGCGACTCTCAGCCGGTCGACCGGCTGCCGGTCTGGGACCGGCTGAGAGTCCAAATATGGACTTCTGAACAATTTTTCAACTTGGCCTTGCTTCTTAGCCGACAGACCGGCCGCCGGTCTGGCACCGGCTGGGAGGCCTATTTGGCCAATCTGACTTTTCTCTTCAGTTCTTGATTGCACAGGTACCCTCAGCCGGTGGACCGGCTGCCGGTTGTCCACCGGCTGGGAGTCCTTTTTCAGAGGTCTGCCCAACAATTCATTTTCTTCATTCTTCGAATTTGGCTAAGTATAGGAAAGCCTTCCCAGCCGGCTAACCGGCTGCCGGTTGGCCACCGGCTGGGGGCCTTGTTCATTGAATCTGAAACTTTTTCTCTATTTTCGCCAAAAACCCAAGGCATGGCTCCCCAACCGGCCTGCCGGCCGCCGGTTGGGGACCGGCTGAGAACGCCTGGCATGATCTTTGCAAATTCCTTCACAATTCTCCATAAATCGCCCCAAATTCACCTCGATTTCTCTCGTTTCTTTGCCCCCGCCATAATGCCTACAAAAATTGGACAGAATAGGAATATACGAGGCAACGGACGTAAAAACACCGCAAGACACGCAAATCGAAGCCGAATCATGACCGAAAACAAAGAAAATGCAAAGGAAATGATGACCAAAATGGAGCTCATCAGTCCTTTCCAATTTCCTTGGTTTTTATTTTCCTTGCATCTTTCCTTTAATTTTCTGAAACCTCTACTTAGGCTAATGCACAATGGGGACATTGTGCGGGTTGGTTTGGGGAATGGTTTCGTGTCACATGCATTGTTCCATTCCATTTTGTTACACGTTTATTGCATTTTTGTATTGCAGTGTTCTTTTCTTTATTTACCCTATCTATACAAAACAAAAATCCAAAAAAATTGAAAAATTGAAAAATTCCAAAAAATGCACGTTTATTTTAGCATATAGGTTGAGTCGGAACGAGAGTATTTCAAGGATGATCTTTGCTATCTTACATGTTTATGCCTTTACCTTGCCTTGTCAACTTGTTTTAGTATGAGAGTCTTTTGCATATCTACGAGTTTTTGTCAATTTGTATATCTTCAGACTTGACTTATACCTTGGCAACCTACTATACATTCTGAGTTTTTTAGAGCTTATTTCCTGGTTTCATTCTTTAACCAGTTGTCTAGGATTTGAGTAGTACTCCCCTTGGAACATGTTACATCAATATGCATAAACA